>OY856353.1:20000000-21356158 GCA_963693475.1 Ectropis crepuscularia | reverse complement strand
GCCTGATACCGACCGATTACTAATATGTGTATGTTATTTACGAAAGTTTGTATGTTTGTTGCTCAATCACGTTGGAATGCCTGAGTTGATCGGGTTGAATTGGAACACAGTTAGTACTATCTGGGATAGCACATAGGTTACATTTGTAGGATAAAAAAATGTCAGGAACGAGAACTACGTGGATATGCTATTAGTAAATACATAAATATTATCAGTAGGGACTACAAATGTACCTATTACATACTATGGGATGAGGATGGTACACATGCGACAGCAACAGTTTTTAAACCAATTTTTCTACCTACCTGTTTAAAAGAAAAAAAAATCGTGTTTATTTTTATAGTTTCACACTCCTCCAATTCATTCCACCATTATTCGAATACGTATTTACTCAAAAGATACGCAAGCAAAAAAAAATACAAATTCTTCAACTTGCTAATCTTCTTCGACTTCAGGTGCGCTATACCGCCATATTGCTTCCACACAATTTTTTTCTAACCTTAATAGACTTACACTTCACCACCTGATGTTAAGCGACGATGCGGTCTACTATAGAGCGTGCTTACCTAGAAGAAACCAATTCACTCTCGATTTGAAGATACCAAGACACCATCGGGAAAAACCCACTCAGGCGACTCGTTGTTTCAATTTGTTCTTTTGATCTCGTCTGACATCACAAACGAAACGGTAAAGTCACATTGGTCAACACTTACGAATCGATAATGTAAAATCTAAACTAATTTGACATTATCGATTCGTCTGTTGAACTCAACACGACAGATTAGTTCGTAAGTAATGTTGTGGAATACAGTGTACCTTAACTCGTTACTGCCAGATTAGCAAGTTGGGTATGGACGGTATCAGATAAAACTTTGTTTGACAATAATCACGTCATAAGAACCAGTCATTATTTGCACTTTATCGGTTACGTGCGAAGATATTTACTGTAACAACGTTTCTTTTATTGATTGATATGCGCAATCGGTCAATGTTAAAAATAGATATGATTGTAGAGACTAATGAGCTAATATAATGGTTGTAATATTCTATATTTGGTATATTATTTAATACCAATCTTGATAGATTAACATATATCTGAAGTACTTGGAAGGAAATTAGTGTCAGCCAGAGATAAGGTTAATTACTCAGAATTATATCTAAACAAACAAATAAAATTGAAATATCTGTTTGTAATTTCAAGTCAACAGCTCTTCACTGAATGCATATTATGTACGTAGGTATATACGGTAGTTTTATAAAAAAACATGATTAAATTTTGGTCAGTTTGTTTGTTTGCTCTGGCTAATTTCCACTTTTTAATGAGACGTTCTCTTGCAGATAGCTGATAATCTATGAACTAACTTAGGTTTTTTTAATTATAAAAAAAAATACAGTTACGTAAAAACAAAATTAAACCAGTGGCATTCTGAGAGGGCCGACAGAAATAAACGCACAATATATAATGTAGAAAATGCACGTACCAAACTTATATACAGAGGTTTTCGTAATGGGAAAAGCGTGCTGATGGGAAGCGTGCGGTGATGATGACGCGAGTTCCATATTTTTTGTTCACCGAAAAGTGTTCAACGCACTTTTCAAGCAAAAATTGAACTGCTAGTAATATAAAGGAACCACCAGTGACCACTGACCTAAGCTATTAAAGTAGGTAAATTATAAGGAATAGTATTCTAGTGTTAGCATCTAGGTATATACGTTAAACGAACTTGTGCGATATTTTTTTTACAATGACGTCACTAAAAATATCGAGTGGATAGAGGCAGTGTGCTCACCTAGTGAAAATCACTAGGTGAATCGTGTGATCGTGAAATCCGAATAAGTTTAAGTGAATGACTACAAAAAAACTAATTGCCATAATCCAATTTAATTGATGATATAATAATTATACATTGTAAATACATAATTACAATTGCTAATACATAGGAATACCGAAACACAGAACAAATATTTGTCCTTGGTGAGAATCAAATCCAAAACTTTAGGCTCGTGCATATATGTATTTGCTCGTGACTTACGCGAGCCAAAGACTTGTACTTTTTTTTTGAGTAAAATCCAAATTTAGATAAAAATATTATTTATTTTTATTTATTTATTTGAGGTATACCACTACATAATATGTGTTTGAGTAGGATACATTTCGTAAAATGCACTACAAATAATGTTACACATTATACCCTGTAGTTAGGGTGTTGCGAATAGTATTCTACATACATATTTATATAATATTAAGTGTTCATCAATTAAATCTTTAAATATTTAAAGCAATTCATGATATTGAAACGTCTTGATCTTCTAGATATTCTTCTATTTTATAATAAGACTTGAAAATGGGTATTTGTTTGAGCTTATTTTTTTTTTTAATGTTTGTTGCGTCTCTCACACTTTTAGGTAAGTGCTTAAATATTTTATGTAACATGTATATGTATTGAGGCCTTTTTCGTACTATTTCAAGTTTAGGTTCTGGAGCTGTGTTCTGATTTTGCCTTCACGCAACGCAAAAAGAGATTAATCTTGAGTGAGATTTTGTTATAATATAAATGGTACTTAAAATGTAAATTCAGATAAAATATTTAGATTGCGTATGATTTCTTCCTTTCACTTTCACTTCACTTCCTTTTTTCGAGTCTTCACTTCTTTTAGTTTCTCAAAACTAAATCATATAGTGTTTAACACTGCAACTTCAGAAGTTACCGAGAGCGCTTTTAGATCATACCCCAAGAATCTCATCGACAGGAAATGACATCATTAACCTTTTAACTCTTTCTAACGTGACCTAATAGATCTCGATAAGAATATCGCCTTGTCATACACCTACTGTATACATTTTGGATACACCTGAACGATTAGTGTGTATAACTGAAATACGTATCGTAACAAACACGTCATTTGCCAAAGTGATGCAAGTTTTTCGTTACATTCCTAAAAAATAAATAGTGGTACACAAATCATTAATTTAGTAAACATTACTTGGTAATATAAAATATGGATGTGGTGGTTTTTAGTCGTTGAAGTCACTTATACTCACTGAGAAACTCCGTATTTTTAGTGTCAATGGGTGTTTTAATGATACACATCATTTTGAGGTTTTCATTCCTAATTCGTAGTGTTAAAAAAATATTTAATTTGCCGACTATGCTGAATGAACTTAAAGTCAGATATATTCCATGCCAAATAAATTCACAACGTTAATATTAGACCATATCAATCGATTGGACGAAAAAAATACACAACGAGATACAATAAACTTTAGTGATCCATGCTTAACATCAGGCGAAATGACAATTAAACCTTTTACAGAAATAAAAACTATTTTGTGCTTTCGTTAACATGTCTTAAGCTGCGAACGTGCAAAATATTTATTTTACTTGGTCCAAAGGCGCTAGCTAATTAATCGAATTTCACTACGTAACGTATTCGTATTTATCGCAGACACAACTGTCGTTAAAGTATAACTTGAATATCTAAAACATTCACGATTTGGGTTTATACGTTGGCAGAGTGCATCATAGGTTAAGTTTAGAGTAAGGCCTGTGTATCGTAAGAAATTAGCACTTCTTCTGTGCAATACTAAGATCCGTTTTAAAACGTGATGTGCAAGGTACTTCACAATATCCAACTAATGTTGTAATGACCAAAGTCTCAACATATCCTTTCGAGTTGTGTTAAAAACCATTTCTAACCGATTAAAGGAGATATTTTCAATTCGGCTTTTTTGTATGATAGCTCCGCCATTAGAAAATAGATTTTGATTATTCGTTTTTGTTTATCAGATCATAATATTTGTATATAAATATTTTATCGAAATCGATTTAGTGTTTTTTAAAAAATCAACAAAAGTCTAAAATATGCTATTATCGATGATATTGTCTCATTGGAATAGTTGGTATGTATAGTCGGTTTCACAAAATTTATGAAAATAAGTGTTTGTTTTTTTTTTTCGGAGATAATTCAATTATTTTATAATGTTTGAGGAATCTTACCTCAGTTTAACAAAGCTAGACTTAAGTTCATGTCTATTTGTACTTGATTTGACATTTTTGTGATGACATGATGATGATGATGATTCGATTTTTAAAAAAATGGTTTGAGTAAATGTTTAAAAAACGGTGGTACCTATACGTTTAAGAAAAACAATAATTATTAAGTATTTATTCTAAGACATTCAAATGCATTATGTTTTTATTATTTTTTATGTTGAAAATTGTTGCTCAATCCTAAATAACAGTAGTTTTATTTACGAAGCATAGCTACTAACATTATAGAGGTACTAAATATATAACTTGATTTGTGGTACTAATTGTTATACCTACACGAAAATGAATTCGTATGTGATGTTATTCACAACTCACAACTGATTTTATGATCGAACACTGGAAAAATTTCTTGTGGTTTCTTTTACCTATCCGTTTATATTCCATTAGTATTTTAAGCAAATTATTATTTTAATGCATTAGCTTTCATCTTCAAGCGCAAGACAGATCAAAGAACTTATTAATAGTGAAAATTGCAAATAGAATTTACATACGTTTTGTTAAATCACATGCTAGAAAACACTGCACCGTTGAGTTACCATCGGCCAGAAAGATTTAGCACCATATTACAAATATTTACTTTTTTAAACGAGAGTAAGACTGCGTTTGACCTTCGACTCCCCTGTTGATAAATGACAATATGACCGTAAATGAAGTACGCCGACTTAGAAGATATTACTAGGTATTCACTCTGACCTTAAAAACACCTAATATTAACTAGATGGGACAGGCTAGCCGGCAATTTGTGCCATTGATTTAACTGGACTAATGAGAAACGTAGACTAAATTATACGTAACGTAAATTTACCGTAAACAGGTGGTACGTTTCATCACGTGGTCTTTAGGTATATTAGTTTCCCACGGTACGGTAAGTTCTACCAGGACTATGCGTTTCGTAGCCCTAGAAAAAAGGAAAATGTCCGGTCTGGATGACGAAATGGTTTTTTTTTCCTTGACCTATGATGCTCCATTACAAGTGTAACTAACATACAGACATAGATAAACATGTAACCAGAATGCACCGCGACCGGTGGACCAAAGTTTCTACAGAGTGGACACCACCGGGTAGTCGACCCCAGGGTTGTCCTCCAACGTGCTGGAAAGACGAGCTCGGAGCGAACGATTGAACGATAGAAGCTCAGGACTGGATTAAGTGGAGGGAATCGAGAGAGACCTTTGTCCATCTGTGAGGCAACTGAAGTTAATTTAAAAAAAAAAGAACGCTTATGCGAACCAGAAAACTGACATTTTTCGAGTACAGTCATAACGGTAGATAAATTTTCGTGTTTACGACGTAAAATATATCAAACAATATTTTTTTCGTAATATGGTAGTAAAACCAAAACACACAAAAACTAATTCGTCCTATGCATCGACCAAAACTGAAAGTAGCATAGTAATAGCACAGACATTAGACATCCGTAAGTTTTAATTATTATGGAACACATTTGAATTGTAGCTCAATTAAAAAATAAAGTCTGTTTCAAATTTGCTTAATAAAGCTACATTTCGAGAAAATATGAGACAGAAATAGTTTATTGTACACACCAAAAACATTGCTCGGATTAAAATACTGCCCCCGTTATTGTAATTACAGTAAGTCAGAAAATGTAAAACGCGGGAAATCGCACTTTTACTTAAACTTTTTAAAATGTGTGTATCTCAATAACTATAGCAGATAACTCAGAAATTCAAACAGACAATAAAATATATATTTACGTAGATTTATTCTTGATAAATTTGATTGACTTAATGCTAGTGCTTTTTACATAATTTTAATGAATGTATCTCTATCCTTTTATGTTCTTCCTTTTATGTCCAAAGTCCTTGAGCGTCTTGTCCATTCACAACTCAACCAATTCCTAATCAGGCAAGACCTCTTAAACCCTTTCCAATCCGGTTTCCGTCCAGGGCATAGCACTGTATCCGCCCTTGTTAAGATCACCGACGACATTCGCAAAGGTATGGACGACGGCAGGCTTACTGTTCTAGCCCTGTTAGATTTCAGTAATGCCTTTAACGCCGTCGATTTCGATATCTTGCTGGCGACACTGCGCTCTATTAACATATCTCCATCGGTAATCAATTGGTTTCATAGTTACTTGTATGGACGCCGACAACGTATTCACCTCGACGATGTTTTATCGTCTTGGTGTAGTACAAATGCCGGTGTCCCTCAAGGCGGCGTGCTATCACCTCTTCTTTTTGCTATTTTTATAAACTCAATCTCTCAAAACCTTAAATCTTCCTACCACCTTTACGCAGACGATCTCCAAATTTATTCCCAAGCCCGACTCTCAGATATCAAAGTTGCCATTGAACTCGTGAACGCTGATCTTCGACAAATTGTTCATTGGAGCAACTCTTTTGGATTGAGCGTTAACCCCACCAAAACGCAGGTAATAGTGATTGGGAGTCCTTACATGATATCTAGAGTTGACTGGGGTTCCATTCCAGAAGTTGTTTTTGACGGAATAGTAATTCCGTACAGCGAATCGGTCAAAAACCTTGGCGTGATTTTCGATCGCACGTTAAGCTGGGAACATCAACTAAAAGCAGTCAGTAGTAAATTATTCGCTTCTGGGGGATCGTTGAGGCGACTACGAAACTTTTTACCCACTGCTACTAAAATTGCGCTTGCACAATCTCTTCTTCTTCCCATTTTAGACTACGCTGATATCTGCTACCTCGACCTCAATGAAGACCAGCTAAATAAACTTGAGCGTCTCCAAAATTATTGCATAAGATTCATATTTGGCTTGCGCAAATATGATCATGTATCTCAGTTCCGTATGCAGCTCAAGTGGCTTCCCATTCGCCTTCGTCGGAATGCTCATATTTTATCTCTACTCTACAATGTTTTATTTCAACCCTCATCACCGCGTTATTTGAAAGATGTTTTTACATTCTGGAGCGATGCGCACTCTCTGCCTCTCCGGTCTAAGAACAACTTGTCACTCCAATCGCCTTTGGCACGCAGCGAAAATTTCTACGGCAAGTCGTTCGCTTTTCGGGCCGTTGAGCTGTGGAATGCTTTGCCTGTAACTATTAGACAAGCTCCATCAGTTGCAGTTTTCAAACAACTGGTAAATCAGGTATATCTATCTACGTGATAATTTAGTTGAAGTCGTTACTCTTATTTAAGTTGTAAATTTATCAATTTCATATATTATTGTATATATCCTTTAGTAAATCATGATATTTATTTATTAGTTTATATTATATTCGTATTTATGTATTAGGATGTATTGTTATTAATATGTAGGTTTATGTTTAATAGTATTGTAGTGTATTTATATTAGAATATTTCAAAGTTAATTTTCATATTTATAGACTTATAATCTTTCACTCATTGTTTGTACTTCCCCGTCTTATTATTCTTCATTTCTCCTTTTCCATCCAGCGGTTGCCTGGAAGAGATCGCTTTTAGCGATAAGGTCGCCAATTGTTACTTTATTTTATTAAGTTTTTGTAACTTTGTTTACTTTGTTAAGTGCAATAAAGAGTTAATCTATCTATCTATCTCTATTTACTACTTCTGTTAGCTCAAATAACACTTTCTTAAACATTTTTACAGTAACTCGATAACATACTGTAAATATGTTTAACAAAATGTCCGGTCTATTTAACTTACTGTAACTATGTTTACTATAACTTCTATGTAAAACGTACGAATCCAGTGATTTTGTGAAAAATTGTGTGTTTTGATATTTTATTGATATCACCAGTAAAATTAAAATAAAGTAGAGAGACATATTAGTTATTTAATTTAGTACATATTTAAAAACATCGTCAATTTTTTCATATTTTGAGAGTTTTTACTTACCATTACTTTACTTTGACTTTTACTTACCATTTTCTTACTTACCATTCAGTTTACATCTATGAAATAATCTTCCTAACTTATATAATATAGTAGCAGCTTTTAAAAAAAACAATAATTTTATAACAGAATTTTACATTTATTGAACAATTAAAATTTCACTTAATGTTATAACAAAATTATTATTATGTTTAGTAAGAACTCAGTCTTTACCTTAGAATTAAATATTTGAGAGATAAAATAATCTTATTTGTTGATTAACTTTTCTAATTAATAACATGACTGTGTCGAAAACTACTCATAATTATCCTAATATCAGCTAATATGCAGCTTTAGATACTCGTTCTAGTATAGAACTTACTGCACTTCTGGACAAGCCAAGGTCTTTCAGCAGGTCGTAATACTTATTTTATTTCATCGCTTGGTCTTTAGGTATATCAGTTTCCTACGGTGCGCTAAGTTCTACAAGGACAATGCGTTTCGTAGCTCTAGAAAAAAAGAAAATGTCCGATCCAGATGACGAAACACCCACATCCTCTAGTGCTTTTCACACGTCTCTATTTAAGTAGTCCAATCAAACTTCAAACTGAGCTGAAACTAAAGAAACCGTCCGATCTCTCCCAAAAGGCAAAAGTGCTTCAGACCTTAAATCTAGACTTCAATTCCAATAAACAAATTTATGGCAGGTGCACAAGTATATACATCTTGATTGGGTGCAAGAAAGAAAAGGGAAGACCGAGACATAGGGAAAACCTTTATACAACAAGACGAAAATGATGGTTACAAAGTCCACGCTATGAATTTGGAAATGCAAAGTGAGTGGTTAACCATAGGAGAGTTTTGTATTCTATTAGCTCTAAAGTGGCGCACCTTGCTCTATGACTGTCTCCTGTTATACTAAAATGTATCTAAATGCTTTCCAAATGACCCTCCCTGACCAGAGTAACTTGGTAAGGTGGGAAAAGCCTCTGAAAAATGTTGCTATACTTGTGAAGAGGTAATACGTATAGCAAAGCACATATTGGTGGGATGCAAGGTGCTCCTTAATAGGGGTCATTACTCACAGCGCCATGACAGAGTACTTGAAATCATACTAACAAAAGACAAATTAACATTGTAAAAGAAGGCTCAAATTCAAACTCCAAGATCAAGACTTACTCAGTTCTGGGTACAGCACCTGATTGGACTATTTTAATGGACACGTATGAAAAGCACTATAAAATCCCAGAGGATGTGGGTGTTTCGTCATCCAGAACGGACATTTTCCTTTTTTCTAGAGCTACGAAACACATAGTCCTTGTAGAACTTACCGTACCGTGAGAAACTGATATACGTAAAGACCACGCGATGAAACAAAATAAGTATTACAACCTTCTATACGAGTTAACAAAAAACGGCTATGTAGTTAATTTATACGCTGTACAAATAGGAGCGAGAGAGGTATACCAGTAAAATCTCTCTATAACCTGCTGAAAGATCTTGGCTTGTCCAGAAGTGCAGTAAGTTCTATACTAGAACGAGTATCTAAAGCTGCACTAGTAGGTTCTTATAAGATTTGGCTGGGCAGGGAGAGAAACGCGAGTAGTGAAGGTGAGTGTTGATGTACGTCGGAAATGGGCCCCTTAAACCTACACCCGTGTCACAAGTCAGATCCCGAGACTCGGGATTTCTCTCTCTGCCACACGATGGACCCGGCACCCACACGGTGAATCCATGGAATGCTAAAAAGTTCGTCACTCTTAGACTAAAATGTCCCCTTCCAGCTTGAACGTATGTGATGTCTCTTGTAGATACGCGGTGAAGAGTTCCGTATTTTATGTTGCGAGACACTTTCTTCGTAGTCATAAAAATCAGAGAACATCATTTCTTTAACAATCGTTTTCATGGAATTCACACTTTTAACACGTGCAACATAATCATCAAAATCACAAACTTTCGTGTTACGATCCAAATATCTAAACATAATTACAGTAACCATCGAATTTACTGTTAGATTGAGATACATAACTTATTTTTACTTATACAATGTATTTAGCATACAACACTTAAGTAGTTTTACTTTGCTTAGCATTAAAAGGTATGTTCGTCTATGGTGAAGATTTTGTTATCATAGTTACAGTATGTACATGTGTTCACTCACTTACTTGAACTATGCTTACGGATTGGCATTATTTTTACGAATCTCACAAATTATAAGGAGTGTAACTATACTAACTGTGATAATATGTTGAGCAAATACTATAATGGTAATCTCAGTAAGCTTAGTTACCGTACATATGATTAAGAAAATATGAAATAAATAAAAACATATAATAGTAAGTTTACTTACCGTCTTTATTCTCAGGAACGGTTGAATCTTGATAACATTTACTGTGATTGAGCTTATGGTATCTTTGTTAATAATTAAGATATCCAAAAAAAGAAAGATGTTCCTAGTAGGTTTTAATTTAAGTATCACGGCGCTGTAAAAAAAGTTATAACACCAGTAACCTGACTTACTGTATTTATTATAACGGGGGCAGAATACTAATTAGCACTTACAAGTGGTTCAAATTACTGCTTCTGTGCAACAGTAGCATTTACAGATGGTATAACTTGATTGTAACTGTTTACGGATTGTTGCTACTGTATGTGAAGACGTAAATTCATATTATGTGCTTAAGTTGGTGATGTAGTTTTCATTGGAATTTAGTTTTGTTAATTTTAGTTCCAAAAAAAGTATGCATATCGTTAATTTGAATATATTACTGCCTAAAAACAGCTATGCAATTTTAAAGAATCGTATGTTTGTTAGTGATTCATTTTTAGGTTAAATTTAAACCAGGTTAAAGTTTACTTATTTTTGCGTGTAATTTTATGTTTCTCACTTTTACAGTAAGTTTTAGATGAATTCTTGTCCCTAAAAAACGGTAGATTGTTAAAAAACAAAAGTATGTTTTTTACGAGTAAAATAAGCTCAGATGTTTAAAATAACTAACAAAAACAGACGACTCCACGTTTCCACTTGGTCTATGACAAGTAGAAAGTTAAAGGTATACTTTACCTCGCAGCCAAGTGCGGATTGGCAGACCTTACTTATCATTGAAAGTTCTGAGTTATTGTTGAAAGTCTATGTCGTTTTCTTACGAAATTTTCTTTCACCGATGAAGGCAGTAGCAATGTACATTTTTTACATATTCACTTGGAAAGAAAGGTGTAGGCAGGAACAAACCTACAACTTCACGCATGTGATATTGGACGTTCTCGTCATTGCGCCAAAGCACTTAATTAAATTGTAACTTTTTCATGGAATGGTTGCCACATTATAAAAATCGAACTTTTTATAACATCTCAATAAAAACGGTAACCGTTGCTTACTAAACATCTCACTTCACTTCATTATTTATCCTGCCGATTAGCGATCCGCGCTAATCGACATCGACAGCGATTAACCTACTTAGGCAAATATTGTCGAAGAATGTTGCCAAAAAAGTGTTTGTTGTTATTCTCAGTACTGTAGATGCGACTATTTGTCCAATTTTGGCGCAAAACTGGCGTAATGCGGTCGCACATGACGTCAAAAGTTTTGCTATGACGTATGTCTTGTTCACGCCCACGGGGCAGAATATAGGATACTGATATATTAGTTATCGTGTCATGTCTATGTATTTCTAAGAAAGCCCTAATTAGTCTGGCGTGATTGTATCAAGATGGTAAAGTTGGTGCGAGATTTGGGTCGGTGCGATTTTTGGGTTAATGAGTTCAGAGTGGAAATATTTTTTTTTAATTTACTTGCAAATTTTTAGATATTGACTGGTCTCGTGTACAAGTACGTGGTACGGAATCATTTACGTGTAATATGAGTAACGTAACTATGTTAGAAAGCTGGTTATGAAAGTACATAGGGTAATCGGCTATCGGACTGGGTCAAAAATAAACCATTCTATTTATTTATTACAGTTACTCAAGCTTACGTTAGTCCGTCAGCTAGATCACGGAAAAATATGGGACATGTGTTTTTGGTTTTATCAAATTATTAAAAACCGATAAAAGGTATAAGATCATCAAACTTCCAGAGTGGGGGGTAGTGACGTCCCTTGTGGGTAAAAATCGTACCCACGGGTGACGTTACGTGAAACTTCCAAGCACTGAACCTTCGTCATTTTTTGTTTGTGAAACAAAAGAAAAAACGCATAGCAGTACTTGTAACCTGTACTAAGGTTGTTAGATAGTGCTGTTTGTGCAAAAAATAATAACATTTATTGTTGTTGAAGATATACCATAATAATAAATAAATTAATTAATGTATTCAGACATTTATAATACTTAAGTTTTTTTAAGCAAACAAACAAAAAATAAAATTGAATTATGGTATTAATATTTAATTCCCGAACTCGTATATTCGTATTTCGAAACTATATTTAAGTTAAATGTCTTTTCGAGTACTTACTTTGACGTCATAAACGTAGATACAAATAATTTATATTAGTTTAAAAAACTAAAAAACACGCGTGAATGTCCGCCATGTTGGATGTAAGTCACGTGACTATTTTTTTCGTATTCCTGACAGCAAGCCCTTTCATTTGATTCCCTTATCATGAGGATGGATTTCAAAGAGCCAGTCCGCCGTCTTGGGGAGGCCACATTTTTAACGACGTTTCTTAGCTAGTCATGTATTGTCATCAGAATTCAGAGCGTGTACAAAATTTCATCCTAATCGAAGACCGGGAAGTGGGTCAAATTAAGATTCCATGATTTTCTTACATACATTGTTAGTTACAAGTGAAGCTAATTAAAGCGTGTTAATAAAAATAAATAATTCTAACTGAATTTGACTTTAGTCAAATTGTCGTATAAATCATTTGTATTTTTTTAAATTCTCAACTCTGTGAGTACAGATCATAAGCCCTAAGTTTAGAATACAGAGGTAATAGGTGAAAATAATTTGACCTATTGTTTGTGAAGTCACAGATGTAAATGTATCTATGTAAAACTAGCCCGCATCTTAAAACCAACTTGAAATCTAACTGGATGCTGTTGAACTAGTGGCGAAGTACTTTTTTTTTTTTTAACTTTGTAGGAATAGAAAAGGAAAATCAAATTAAAATTAATGTTAAACAATAAAGCAAGTTACGTGTTTGTACATACAGCTCGTTATTGTTACGCTGCACGATCTCCGTATTGTCAAGAGCTAACCTTATTCTGAGCCTTATTCATGGACAGGCGCAGACAGAAAGCGCCTACGGCACAGTACGTCTACAATGCATTTTGCGCAACGTAGTAGGACAGATTAGCATCAAATGTGGGCTGACGATTCACAGCCAACGTCGGTTCATTCGGTTAACCTTTTACTTGCTCTATGAGAAATACACACATATTTTGAGACTGTAATCAGAAGAGA
The DNA here is from genome assembly GCA_963693475.1 of Ectropis crepuscularia. Taxonomy (NCBI): domain Eukaryota; kingdom Metazoa; phylum Arthropoda; class Insecta; order Lepidoptera; family Geometridae; genus Ectropis; species Ectropis crepuscularia. The sequence goes on along the minus strand of OY856353.1, from coordinate 21,342,906 downwards.
CAGCGATGGTTTTGTTTGAAAGACAATGTTTATAGACATAAAGCGAGGTGACTAAAAAAAGTAAGATTTAAAAAAAAATAATGTCTGTCAGATTATTAAAATAATATATTGTACACGTATTTTCTTGTTTCAAATATAAAAAAATACAAGATGCAGTGCTTAGAAGTTCAGAGTGACGTCGATTCATGGTACGATTTTTACGATATAGTGACGTCAGAAAATACACTTCGAAGCTAAACTAAAGGGTGTCAACTATGACACCCTGACACTGTATTGTTGAAGCGGCCTTTTCCAACTGTCCGTTTTATCGATATGTTTCAAGTCTTTTTGTAACCGTTCGTTCAAGGATTCAACATAAATCAGCATCAGTAAGTTCTAAATTGTAGTGCATTTTAGCCATTCCCTTTAGCTTAGATGTACAATAGAATGGTAAACTGGAGCGCCATTTTCGTATCATTACCCATGATCGATGGGCGTTATTAGGTCTATCATTAAACTCGTATGTCCCGTACTTAGTGTGCAATTTAGTAGGCGTGGTGCGCGCGGGGCACGGTAGCGTCGTACCATCAGAGTTGAGTAATTGTGACTGCCGTTGTGGAAACCTTGGGAAAATACAGAGTTGACACAACTTTTGACAACATACTCCAATCATAACAAAAATGTTTTAATTTGAGGTATTTTATAAATATAACTCGTATATCACACAACGAACAAATAAAATTAAATACCAACGAAGTGAAAATCCATTTTAAGAGTTTTTTTTAACAAAGATAACAGACAACTTATGGCACTTGACTGCCATCTCGCTTGAAGTTAAGCGACGATGTAGACTCCGTTTTTTTTTAAATGGTGTTTTATGCGATTATAGGTACTCCGATCTGAAAAAAAACACAGATAAGTACATATTTTCATTCCCAAAAACTGGAGCGTTCGTTTGACAATATCGATATTTTTTTTAATTCTACGCGGTTAGTAGTAATACAAACTGAATATGTATTTCAAGTAATCTTCATCAAGTGTTTCTTAGAAGGTTTTATTACTGTTCTAACCTGGGAATGTTTACTTCGATAATCATCAAAAATCGCGTCAATCAATAATCAACAAAAGTCAGCCAAAGTTCTATTAAATTGTAGTAAAATCCTAATTTGTATACAGTACACGGACAATGTATTTATTATTCCAACTTTCACACCAAAATTAGGATAAATTTACAATAAAAAACCCTAATCAGAAACAGAAATCATGTAACTAACATAAATATAGCAAAAATAAACGACACTGTTACGCTTAATTCTGTTTGCCCATTAATGTAGATTGCAAAAGTTATTTCTTCCGAAAAAGGAATAGAATAATTGGAGCTGCTCTATAGAGATACTATTATCGTAGTCCAAAGTTATTGTCCATTCACTGTCTGACGAATCGAAAGCCTCTCGTAGCTCCCATTCAATAAAGCGGCCCATTCACGCGCGAGCATTCACTGCGGCGCATAAACTGAATACAATCGTTCACGGGGAGCAATGAAAATAAATAGACTCTCCTCGGTGAAATTGTCCTTCCACACTTTGTCGTTTGCGTAACTGTTTGTCACGTACATTATGTATTTACCACAATCTGATGTGGGATTCGGTATTCACAACGTTATTTTGTAGAAGCGTCTTATTCAATCAAACGAAAGCTTAGAAGTTGATATATAAACATCGATATAATTTTGTCGATTAATTAATTTTAAGAAATTAATATATTTAAGTTAAAGTTATCACGAAGATCGGAGGACTGTTACTTGTGTCGCGAAAAAGTAAAGGAAAAAGAAATAAACTTTAGTTCTGAATAAAACTATCTATACCTACAGACCTACCTGTAGGTAATAATGTAGACTGAAATAATATCAACGTATTTTAAAGACAAAGATTATTATATTTTCTAATAAAGAGGAGATTATCAATTCGGTTGTATGTTTGTTTTTTATTCGGTTTGGTTTGTTTATTTTTTGCATATACATTATAATACTAGCTGACCCGGCAAACGTTGTTTTGCTATATAAATTATTTATATAAATTTAAAAAATCTAACGTTGGTAATCCTAAACTTTAATAATAAAAATAAACGTTTATTTTTATAAAACAATTTTAGATTTGCCATAAGCTCCGGTTAATTTTAATCGAAATATCGAACGAGATGAAAATTGATTAAATTACTAAAATGGCTATTAGGTTGGTGATAAAAGGGTAAAAATATTAGGGTTGTATGTATTTTTTAATGCCACATTATAATAATGTAAATACAAAAAAAAAACAAAAATTAAGAAAATAATTAGGGGTGAACAACCCTTATCACTTAGGGGTATGAAAAATAGATAGTAGCCGATTCTCAGACCTACTGAATATGCATATAAAATTTGGTAAAAATCAGTAAAGCCGTTTCGGAGGAGTAAGGTAACTAATATTGTGACACGAGAATTTTATATATAAGAAGATGTTACGCTACTACAGGTCCCATTAAAATTTTGTCGAAATTGTAATGGTTTTAGAAATATCAACAAAAACTAAAAGTACCTTTATCTGGATGACGTCATTGTAGATTTCACAAAAATTATGAAATTTAGTCGCGAATTCGAGCAAAATTTTATATCAACGTCGGCTTTTTTTGAAAAAGTAAAACTATTGAAGCACATTTTTTAACTAGCCAATTATCGTAAAGCGTAAACCTACAATATAAATATAATTTTATAAAATATCCCACCAAAAAAGCAGGTAAATAGGTATAAAAAATTAAAAACCCTACTTATATTTTTGTTCAATGCTAACATAAATTCACAGTAGTTATTATTCTACCTAAGAAAAGTTTAAAGTCGTATTATTTGTACCCATGGACGTATAAAAAAAGTCGGACGTAGTCTTGCTAAAACAAAAACTGTGTCCATCGAGTCGGCCACATAATATACACGTGTGCGCTGTCACATACAGGCTAATCCGCAGACTTCAGTGGGTCATTACACGCGCTTCTTGTGTACCATGTGTGTGTGCCAGCCTGCCAGCCTATCAGTGACAACCTGACAATGCACGCGTGCAAATGTGGCCGACTCTATTGACACAGTTTTTGTTTAAGCGAGACTACGTCCGACGTTTTTCTACGTCCTTGTTTGTACCATAATCATTTTCAGGTTTTCTGTTGTTTCTTATTTAAATTAATCTAATACAAAAATAAAGTAGCCAAGTGCGAGTTGGACTCGCCCATGAAGGGTTCCGTTCCAGCAAGTAACATAATATACATAGTACACATAGTTCTTGTAGTTCGTTGTAACTTTGATCGAAGTTTTAATAATAGTGTATTTATGAGGTACTAAAAAAAAACTACTCGTCAGATCGAGTTCAAACTAACTTTCGTTGGTAGTTTTCATGGTAATGTACATCACATATTTTTTTTTGTTTTTTCATTCGCTTACTTTAGAAGTTAGAGGGGGGGGGGGGACACACATTTTACCACTTTGGAAGCGTCTCTCGCGCAAGTTATTCAGTGTAGACAAAAATTATTATAGAAACCTCAACATCATTTTTTAAGACCTATCGATAGATACCCCACACGTGTAGGTTTGATGAAAAAAAAATTTTTGAGCTTCAGTTCTCAGTATGGGGGGCACCCCTAATTTTTATTTTTTTTAAAAACTTTTGTAAAAATCTTAATACGGTTTACAGAATACATCTACTTACCAAGTTTCAACAGTGTAGTTCTCATAGTTTCGGCAAAAAGTGGCTGTGACATACGGACGGACAGACAGACAGACAGACAGACAAACAGACAGACATGATGAATCTATAAGGGTTCCATTTTTACGTTTTACGGAACCCTAAAAACGTTAGAACCGATTCGAGATTAATTTGCCAGTTATTCTACCGCCAAGTAGTAATGGGGAAACATAACTGTATTCCGGTTTGAAAGGCAATGTTTCCAGAGAAATAACAGGGCTTAGAGATTTAACATCTTAGATCCACGGGTGACGAGCGCTGTGCAGTGCTAGGTAGTGATTTGGGCTCTTAATGTTCCAATAGCTACGTGTCACTGTGTTGTTATGTGGCCGGCATGTTGCTTACCATCAGGCACATGTCCTGCTCGTCTCGTCACTTTTTATTTCTCCAGACGAAACTCCAGCACGAAAGGTTCCGTACCATTAGCAAATAAACGGCGAAAACCTTTGGCTTTACTTGAATTCCATTTACATAAACCATCGCAGTTTCTGCAGACCGGAATTCATGCACATGTTTTTCTGATTATTTTTTTTTTAAATAAAGAGTGCCGAGGCGAGCAGGTCATGTGCCTGATGGTAAGCAACATGCCTGCCACATAACAGCACAGTAACACGCAGCTATTGGAACATGATAGTCCCAATCATTACCTAGCACTGCACTGCGCTCGTCACCCAGAGATCTAAGATATTATGTCTCTAAGCCCTGTAATTTCTCTGGAATCATTGCCTTTCAAACCGGAACACAGTAATGTTTGCACATTACTGCTTGGCGGTAGAATATTTGGCAAAGGTGTGGTACTTTCCTAGGCGGACTCTGCTAAGAGTCCTACCACTACTATTTTACCTTACGATTTTAACGACGAGGTCGAATGCGTATTTTAGTGTACTAGTGGCGCCATCTAGTTTATTTGGAGCGGACTAATAGAGCAAAAAACGGTAAAAAAATCAAGTTTGTTGTATGGGCGCCCCCGTTAAATTTTTATTTTTAGTATTTGTTGTTATAGCGGCAATAGAAATACTGTGAATCTGTGAAAATTTCAACTGTCTATCTATCACCGTTCTTGAGATACAGCCTGGTGACAGACGGACAGCCGGACACCTAAGTCTCAGTAATAGGGTTCCGTTTTTACCCTTTGGGTACGGAACCCTAAAAATTTGTAAATAAAAAAAGGGTTTCATTAAAAATTAGTTTTCAGTTAATTGTCGTCAATTTTTCCACAGAATCAACACAAAATTTACTTTCCTAAAAAAAATGAGGTTTGTTTTTTTATTTTAGTAAAAGTTTTTTTTGTAGTTCCTATTACCTACATCTACAAAGTTTTCCAATATGCATTCAGAACAATTCAGCTACAATATTATTATCTAGCGAGTTTACGACCCGGCGCGATATTCCGTCACCCCACACATAGACGTAACTACCTCTACGACGCTGTAAACGCCAAACTACTTTATGTGCCTAAATCGTTGTAAATCTGCACGCCGAGTAATAGTCAAATGATAGCGATATTGCATTTCAAGCTTAGGAAATATCCGGGAGTGTCGAGGATAGGATAATACGAAGGGAGAGCAGGAAATAAACAACGAATTAACTATGGTTTTATGCAACCGGGTAAAATCACTTGGTATTTTCCTAAACAATTAGTGAATTATGGCACGGCATGACATTAGGGAAAAGGAATTCAATGTCAAAGTTCATACGGTAATACCCAAACCGTATAAACTTATCTACGTTATCAAAACGAAAATATTCATCAATCAACATTATAATTCAATTAATATTGATTATTTATTAAATCGTTAATAAATTTTTGAATTCCCAAACACAGAGTTACACAGAACGATAAGCCAAAAGAAACGTATTAAACTTTCCTCATATGTACATGAAAGTTCTATTTTAATAATAAATATTTTTTATTTGGGGAGCAAGACATGCGCCGGATGGTAAGCAACACGTTTACGTGTAATATCATAGTGCCTCTATGTATTTCATATGTGATGAATTCGTTGAACATTTCATGACTTATGAAGACAGTCATTATGAAATCCCACATGTCAATAAGGTAAGTTGTGTTTCACTACACAAATACAGTTTGTTTATCGAATTGCAGTCATTGCATTGAGTCACTAGGATTTGTTAGGATTACCTGTGAGATGAATACTACTAAAATATGTGAAATTTTAGTTAGGTGTTGAAATGTTAGTTGCTTTTATAAAATTGTACGAACCAGAGTAAAATTTTAAACTCAGGTTGATTAAACACAGGAATACATTTATTTTAAAATATAATAGGTGTACAATTGACTACCATTTTGCTTGATTTTAAACGGTATTGTCGTTTGGACTAGGAAATAACTGAATCACTATTGACTTAAAATTAAGATAGTAAATCTACTCGAGCAACGATTTACACAGTTCCTTTTTAGTTCCACAGTTTCTTTTTAGTTGAGTTTTCCATCACGTTTCTATTACAAAATCGAGTCAAATCTTCTTGGTCTTTGGAACTTCAATTATGAAACAGTGTCACTTTTTCGAACTAAGAGCAGTTTGATAGAAAGAAGAACAACGCAAACACATAACATAGCTTTTAAACCCGATTTTTTTTATTCTTTTGACTTTTTCTAAATTCTACGTGACTCAAATCGCAGGGAATATACCAGTATGCTACAAGAAGGTTACATAGTGTCAATCCAAATCTAGGGGTTAATCCCCAACTTAGATGGTGTTGCTTACAACAAGGAAAATCCATTTTAAGAAATGATAATGTTGAATTTTCCGAGCAGTTATAATTTCATTTTATCTATTTTTCAATGCTATTACGACATTTGAAACGTGATAATTTTGCTTTTAATGAGACAATGGAATAAATACAGTGGAATTCTAATAAGCACTAGAATATTTATTTTTCACCAGATACTTCAAGGTACATCCCGGTAGCCACAAGCACAAACTATGTCAGTTCGCATATTTGGTTGTCCAGGAAAATGTTTGTTTTTAAGCTTCTCTTTGCGTTTAGAAACTAGTTCTGATTCACATTTTTAACCCCCCACCAAAACAAAACAGGTTATAAGTTTGACGTCGATGTCTGTTTGTCTGTATGTAAATGTGGCATCGTAACTTTCAAAATGATGGATCAATTTCAATGCGTTTTTTACCCGACTGAAAGAAAGGTTTATGTTTTTGTGTGTCCGCAGTGCAGTGCTAGGTAATGATATGGACTCTTCGAGTTCCAATGGCTGCGTGTCAGTGTGTGGCAGGTATGTTGCTTACCATCAGGCACATATCCAGCTCGTCTCGTCACTCTATCCTATAAAAAAAACTCTATAAAGGTAGTAAAAAACTCTGTAAAGTCTGCCTTTCGAAGCAAGCGTCTATAGCGTCACTGACGCCGCGACAGATACCTAGATGTTCCACACAAATGCAACACTACCGGACTGCGTTAGGCCAATTGTCCACGTAGCTGCACGACATCCGCACGATTTCGACAATTTTGTCGGATGCAACACAAATGCTTGCATCTTGCGTACAAATAATGAAGTCTGTGTCCACGAAACGACAACGACACGATAGCCGCACGTCTTGCGTTTGTTCGTAGGATGCATGCATTCGACAAAAGACGCGTGCGTGGACAGTAGGCCTCCGTGTTGCTGTGTTAGAATGGCGTTGCTAGAATTTCATACATTTGTATGGAACATCTCTCTGTCGCGACGTCAGTGATGCTATAGATTTAGACGCTCGCTTCGAAAGGCTACCTTAAAACTTAGCTGGCGCGGTGCTCGAGGTTCTATGACATTTTTGTGACAACCCGAAAGTTGTCACACAGAAAAAAAAGACCCCGAAAATGAAGAGTTTTTTCATTAACAAATTTTATATCTTCTTTTCTCAGAATAAATACTTTTAAAAACTGAGTTAGTAGTTTAAACCGTATCAGCAGAGAGAGTACTTGTATGAATTATTAATCATATCCGGACTAGTGTTGAGTAGAATCATACGAGTACAAGAAGGGATACAATTGTCCCGTGCAAGACAGTAAAATATAGAAACAGACAGGTAAAAGTGGCTCAACATTAAAAAGCGTAAAGCACCAGCTTGGTCTGATAAATTTTTATCCTACAAATATTATAAATGTCCAAGTGAGGATGTTTGTTGCTCTATCACGTCGGAACGTTTGAACTGATCGGGTTGCAATTTGGAACGCAGATCACCGTGTGGAATACAACTAGCTTACTATTAAAAAAATAACGGAAACTGGAACTATGCGGGTAAAACCGCGGGATGTCAATAATAAAATTGTTAGTAAATAAATGCAATAAACCGCAAAATTATTGTACCTATACTGTTAAAAAATCATGTGCAAAAATCTTAAAACCTACCAACCGACATTAAAAACCTACCAACACGTTACACGTAAACCTATTTAATTATCTCACTCAAGGTAAAACGTCGAGAATTGGATTTGATAAAATTATACCTCCTATAAAATTAATTACTTCAAAGAAGTACATAATATAACTAACCGCAAAGCAAATTCAATCCGTATTGAATGTTTATAACTTCACAGAAACAAATATTTAAAGATTAATTCCTGTGCTAGGGAAAGGGAAGTATTAGCCAATATTGGGTAATTTTAATGACGTATCCGCATTCTATGTTGACTTACAAGCCGTAGCCGACTATTTGGATTCTGAAATACTGAATCATAGAGGTAGGTGTATGTCGTCATACAATCATATAGTACCTATACGTCATGGATTGAAGGCCAACGGAATGTTTACGAAGTGAGCTGTTATTTTCTCCACTATGAATCCGTGTACAATGACTAGTTCCGGTTTCTAGTTGAAAATCTCGACTAATAATAGAATTTTTAATAATACGCTTATGCCCACGACCACACCTGGGGAAACGTTGTGACCTATGAACAATTCAAAACTCACACTTAGATTTTAAAACTGCTATTAATCATTTTTGATCGTGTTTCGTGGTTCAAACGGTAGTAAGTCATCTGCTCCAATGAGCCGTGGGTCGTGGTTCTATACCCACCTAGGACAAATATTTGTGTGATGAAAATAAATCTTCGTTCTGCGTCTATCTGTTGTTTGTATGTAGTATTCTAATACATTTAACGACTACCTGAATGTGGCTGACTCCGGACACAGATTTGATTTCAAAAATAGTTACTGAGTATAGAATAGTTATTGAGTTTTACTAAATTCCATGCGGTCTAAGTCGCAGGCAACAACTAGAAGGTAAGTAACAATCGTAACTATGCATTTGGTTCACATTAGGTCATAATCTCAAATATGAAAACCACGTAGGAACCTAAGTTGACCAAACACCGTATAGTATAACAGTGTTTAGTGATTCACTAATGAAATATTACTAACGTGAATGAACGACCTCGGATCGTCGCATTACATAAGTCATTCATTACTAACTGTTTGATATGACTATTTATGGAAATTAGTAAAAGTGAATTTTGCTTGGCGTAGGTGTTAAATAAATAATAGTTTCAATTGTCGAGGCATTGATGTTTGTCATCTTACTTTTTATAGTTCCTTCCGTAACCGTGTTAAAAATTGTTCTCGTCAAGTTGTATGTACATTTAAGTATTTATTTTGTTCGTATATTTTATTCTAGCTTACTTACAGAAACAGCCCACTATATGTTCCCACTTCTGGGTATCAGGCCTTCTCCCACAAGCATAGAGCCTACCACGCTGGCCAAGTGCTGGTTGAAAAATTACGAAGCTTCAAAAGAATTATTGGTATTATGTTTTTACTCTATCTCATCACATAATTTCCGATAGCGTGCATTTAGATAAAATAAACTTTCGCATACGCGCACTTACCTACTCTCAATTTGAAGATACTAAACCATAATAATTACATTTATGATACACTTATATATTAACTTAGACTTCTTTTTGACGTGATAACGTCTTATAATTCGGTGAAGCCGGCTGCACGCCCGCAAAACATGACGTCATGTAACGTTACCGTTACCGTTGGTTCGTCGTCCGTGCCATGCGGACGAAGCTGAGCGCTGAGGGCGCCACCCGCCGAGTCGAGCGGTATCACTACTCGCGCTATCAGCGTACTGATTTCTTAAGACATTGTCACATTTAACTATCGTCAGTAAACCGACTTTACAAACAACCATTTTTTTAATTGTAGGGTTGCTTTTGCTAAAAAATAATCAGCTGAGCGTCAAAAATGTGAGAAATTACGAAAAGCGGTAACGCTGCACAACAGACTGACAACTTCAATGCTCTCCCTCTAGTTGATTTTTTCTCTAATATTTGTAGGTACCCATTGTCTATATCCGTTCTTCTTATTTGTGTGAAATTAGTATGAATAGAAACCGAATTAGTATGAAATAATCTCAACAAATTGTTCCTTATAAGATACTGAGAAAATTAAGGTGTGTTTTTGAGCATAAACGAACTTGATCGATCGATTATTCATCGATACTAGACTTAATAAACATGTAATGTACTTGAGAGTAATTAGTAACAACTATGTTAATATCTTATGTCATTATTTGGTACAGCAGAGTCTACATCCTAAAACATGTCCTGTTTCATATATTTAGATTTTATGTATATAAATAGTAATAAAATTATATCAAATGACGTCAGAAAATTTAACGGAATCGATTTTTTTTCTTAAAAAAAATTATTCAATTTTGCTATGGTAGGACTCCTTGCAAAGTCCACCTGCCGAAGTAGAACACTTACCAGTTATGCTACCGTCGTTTTCGCAGCAGTAATGCAGTAGTGCAGACATCTCTGTGTTCCGGTTTGATGGGCTGTTTCCAGAGAAATTACTAAACATAGAGATAAATGATTTAATAAACTTGGGTGACGAGCGCAGTGTAGTGCTACGTAATGATTTACACTCTTCATATTTTAATAGCTGCGTGACACTGTGATGTTATGGGTAGGCGTGTTGCCTGCTATCAGGTTCATGTATCCTACTAATATTATAAAATCGAAAGTTTGTCTGTATGTATGTATGTACGGATGTTTGTTCCTCTTTTATGCGAAAACTACTTATGGAATTTGGATGAAAGTCGTTATATAAACAGATAATAAATAGTCTAGAATAGCAGTTTTAATATCAGAAAAATGACGGGATCGCGAGCTACACGGGTGCAACCATGAAATATTAGTGTAAAATAAAATGACGGTAAAAGCTAGACAAACGAAAATTAGTACTTCGTTTAATTTATAAAGCTGATTTGTATTTTAACCATTTGATATCTTGACATTGAGGTAGAAATGCAGCCGGGGTGGGAGACTCTGAACCGGGAGGAGGTGACTTAGAAAATAGCAACTAAAGTACACTAGAATTAGAATGAAAATATTCTCTACTGCCTCCTATTTTCCTTTTCTTCTCTTAATCCAAGATGTATGTTAAAAATAAGAGCACAAATTACAAAGTTCGCGGATCTCGCAGTCTCTGGAGTGGCTAATTTATAAAAGAACATTGAGATCATTAGCGACCGTGGGGCCACATTTCATTTTCAAAAAACCCTTTCATGCGCATTATCGACCCGTGGAACTAAAGCGTTGCCATTGAGCCAAGATTGTTGCCAAGAGTTTTATCCATTGCCACGAGCGTTCTGGACACGCTTTTAACTGGTAGTGTGATTGAGACATCATGATTCTCTCTAGACCTTCGTCGGTTTATGGATAACTCAGATGCTCTTAGAGTAAGTAGTTAATTAGCTATGTATGTCGTAATATGGTCTGGAATGCTAAGGAAAATGTAGTTATTTGGTTATTATGTCATTGGAAACTACTTCAGTTAGGTACAATTATTTGTTTCATCAATAAAAATAAATTGAATGATACTCGAATTCAGCGTTCTGACATAATAAAGTAACTTGGTAATTTTGTTAGTCATAATCGTTCTTAGTTATTGATAATCTTATTAAAGTCTTAATTTTAAACAATGGATTTTGTAATGCATTAGGTATGTGATAGACCACAATACAATTTTATAGTAACGATGAGTTGAAAGAATAATGAACAATAGTTTAGGTATACGAAAATACAGGGGACAATATCGATATTCAGTCTTCGGGAGATCAGCACTGAGCCGTCTTACTGCCGGACTACAAAAAAATAAAAGTTTTAAAATGTATGAATAAAATGTTACATATATTTTTGATATTTGACACAATAAATAGACAAAATGTTTAAATTCTTAACTTTATATAAAGTTTAAAACTTTGTTTTCATTCAAATTCTAAAGATTTTATGGTCCTGTACTTCTACGGGTAGGTATGTTACTTGCCATCAGGTAACTGACTTACCAACTCTTCGCATCACTCTTTTTAGTCACATATTGTACGGGTAATAGGCGTGACTAATAAGTCACGCCTAATACTCGTACCATTATGTAGAACATATTTTTCTCTAAATTACTTAAATTTTACTGTACTTAACCGAATTGGAAAAAAGAAGAGGTCATTTCTTACACGGAATATAATTATATGTGGTATGTACGTTAATAATTCTGTAAATATTGAATTAACTTTGATTTGTTTGTCTGTATTCATATAGAAATCTTGATAATATGAAAAAAAAACTTAAATTAATGGATGACATTTTGTGGCGCTGTTCAGTTTGAGCGGATAGAACGCGATATCGAATTCATCGTTAGAATCATGACCCAAAAATTAATATTTTAATAAAACTTTTTGCCTGTCTGCGGAAATTGCAATGTATAAGAAATTTCGCATAAAGCCAAAGAGGTTTTCGCCATTTATTTGCTAATGGTACGGAACACTTCGTGCAGGAGTCCCATTCGCACTTGGCCGGTTTTTTATAAAGTAACACTAAAATGATAAAATAAAAATATTTGTGAAATTAACTACAACAATAATATTTTTTTTTCAATAAACTTTAGAAGTCAGGGTTCCGTAGGTACTTTGTGGAGCCGTGGTGTCATATTAGTTTAAATTTTATTTTATTAATCTTTATTATCATCAGCCACATCCTTATTAACCCCACTGCTGGGTATATACTTACGTTGTATCTTGTATCACGCCATTTTTCTCAGTCCTATGGTAATCGAGTCCAGTTTCGACCTGCGATAAACACGATATCGTCGATTCATCGTGCAGTTTAACACCCTACACCCCTCTTACCTTACTAAGCTAACCGCTAGGATACAACTCTACTCGACTTGTCATTCTTTATTTATCATAAACTAGCTGAACCATGCGCGCGTTGGTACGCCATCTATCGACCATTGATGGTACTAATTCAAATTTTGAACGAATTTGATTACCTTAGGTTCTAATGACGCAACCTTTAAAAGATAGACACATGCTGTCACGCAACGAAAGCCCTCTAAAAGCATTTTTCCCCCGTTTTTGTTACATTTTTCATTCATACTTCGCTCCTGTTGATAGTAGCGTAATGTTAAATGTCCTATAGCCTTTATCGATAAATGGACTACCCAACAGAGAAAGCATCTTTCAACTCGGACCAGTAGTTCCCGAGATCCTTGCGTTCAAACAAACAAACTCTTCAGCTTTATAATATTTGAATAGGTAGATGGTAGATACAATAAAAAAAATATTTACAGCAATGACGTCGAGAATTTACAGTGTTACGTAGAGCACTTATGCTAATAAGCGGAAAAAAATCGATGTAGTCAGCATAATGACCAACCTTTTACCATTGGGGAAGATCCTACGGGAAAAGGTTGGTCAATGGGAAAATATATATTGTTCATTCATGTATTGATTGATCATTTTACCTGTCGTGGTGGTTAAAATCCAAGGTTGAGAGACGTGCCAAAAACCTCATAGGCAACGACATTTTTGTACGTAAAATACTTCAAAGTCTTGAACATTGCCATAAAATTTGCTACCTTATCGCTTTTTTGTCGAATACACTTCGGATACTATGCAACTGATCTACGTGATCTAATACTTCCTGACTATATTTTCTACTGGACTACTCGTAGCTCAAAAAATGACATCGTTTCGTGGTTAACGTTCCCAAGACTAAAAACGAGCGGGTTTGGTTCCACTTGTGTGATATGACCGTAGAGAGAGGTAGGCTGTGAAATGAGTTAGCGGAGTGGGTTTTTTCTGAATGGTAACAATCTCGGTATCTCTAGGTCGATATGTCGAGAGTCAATAGAGGAAAACATCGTTGAGAAACTGGTGTGTTCCAAGAAACACATATTGCAAGGACGTAAGTACGTTATCCGGCGTGGTGGATGTATGGCCGTTCCCGTTCCCTTTCCCGTTGAGCCCCAAGAGTCCAAATTTGGGCAAAACCGGTTTTGGGACTTTAAAATCTTATTTTTACATGATATACATACTCGATTATTAGTTTATTTTGATGCCTAAGAGATAGGCGATAATATTAATTAGTACATTGTCGTTTACAGACTCATAAAAATTGGATTTCGATTTTGAGTAATGATTTTTTGTGTGACGTCATGACGCCGGCGGCGTCACTCTCTGGGCTCAAGTATTAACTCTGTGTTTGTGAGAGACAGCCTCAAATCCTTGTAGCGAGCAAGTAGTAATCCTGTATAATGTGGGTTGCTTATGTTTATGTTTGGGTACAGGTGTAGAGTTTTGGGTACCATCGATTTTACCTTTGTAGTAGATCAGGTATGTAACCCTACCAAAATCATTCTTACTAATATCACAGTATAAATAAAAAATAACCAGTAATATCGCCTTTGATCTTTGAAGAAATGCCGATAATGTCTAAACACGGGTAGATAAAACCGAAAACTGAATCGCACTCACGAAATACTAACATCGTAATGTTGGCTATGGCGGGAGCGCGCTTCCCGCGTCTCACCCCGCACGCTCCGCAGGATTGCCCCGACTAGACAGCTTCGTTGAACAACTGTATGATAAATGGAAACCGCTGGTAGCAGGTTGCGCGGGACCGTTCGTTGTGGAAATCTAGGGGGGAGGCCTATGTTCAGCGGTGGACGTCTTGCGGCTGATGATGATGATGATGATGATGATTTCATAGACTATGCTAATCTTATAAACGCAAAAGTTCATGAGTATTTGTAACTATTTCACACAAAAACTACTGAAGGGATCTAGTTGAAATTTGGTACATAGATAGATAATGTATAGTTTGGAATAACAAATAGATTAATTATTATCCCGGAAAATAATGGAAACAACGCGTGCGAAACCTCGGGGCGCTGCTAGTAATCATAAATATACTATTTAGTTATTTCCTATTGTTGTGTAATAAATTAACACTTTAAAGTCGATTGAATTTTTTGGGGTTTTTAAATAAAATACCACATTTGTAACAGACAAATACAAATAATAAAACCCACATAATGTGTCAGCTGTAAATTTGTATCACGCGGCGTTTTGACATAGATTTGCTAATAAGTCCTTTTAATATAGCGCCTACTGTGACGTAGTATTCCATCTATATCGTAGTAATAGTCAGCAAATCAATTGATAGTAGGTACATAGGTACATAGGTAGTGGTAGGACGTGGGTAGGACTCTTCGCAGAGTCAGCACGGGGAATTACCATACGCTTGATTATACTGTCGTTTCCAGATTGAAATTTAATGTCTCGGTGATTAAAGTGAATCGGTTTCTTTTAGGTAAACGCACTATACATAAAATAAAATTATATTTAGTAAACACCTCACAAAACCTTTATATTTAATCAATTTATTTCAAAATTTAGTAGCTCAGAAGAAAAGTGGCAAGAAAGCTGGCAGCATCTCTGCTAAATTGCGACGCGTACCATTCAAGCGAAAAAGATACCAGCATTTCAGTTAGTCGCCAATAGGGTATCGGGTATCGGGCTGGATAAAAAATAAACCATTCTAATTAGTCCATCAGCTAGATCATAGAAAAATATGGGACACGTATTTTTTATTTTATCATATTATTAAAAACCGACAGAGATCAAATTTCCAGAGTGGAGGGGGGGGGTTCGTGACGTCACTTGTGGGTAAAAATCGTACCCACGAGTGACGTTACGCGAAACTTCTTAGCGCTGTATCTTCGTAATTTTTTGTTTGTGAAACAAAATAAAAAATACGTGTACAATATTTTTCAGCAATCTAACTGACGGACTAATTAGTTTTTTTTTAGGATTGTAGCCTATAACAATCAACGTCCAATCCCACGATCAATGACACAAAATAACATCATAATTAGAAAAAAAAAATACAGTCATAGGAACTGTCGATAGAAGTGAAAACTTATATTTCAGAATTGGATAGCTTACCTTAGCTTGGGAAACTACGCGTTTGAAACCGGAGGGTGTGGCCAAGAGCATGGCCATGGTCCCGAGTTTACCCGAAGATTTCTTATCATTACCGAGCGTGACGCTAGAATTCAATTCAAAGCCCACGAAAAAAACTGACTGTGGCGTGCTAAAGGAGTTTTCACTTCAAAAAGGCTTTAGACTACTGAACATTGCCGCAATGCTAGCTTAAAATCGTTTTTTTATTAGTTGCATTTCGGAGAGTGTGCACTTGTGTTGTGTTGTGTGTGTGTGTGCAGAGTGCCTATCAGACTGCTCGTGGCTCGAAAAAGCGACGCCGTTTCATGGTTGACGTTCCCAAGACACGAACGAGGAGGTTAGACTCCACTTTCTTAAAAATAACTCTGAATGGGTCGATTGAGTTTTTCTCGATGGTTACACTTTTGGTATCTTCAAGACAAGAATGAACGATTTCTTCTAGATATATGCACGGTTCATCGTAGACCGCATCATGCAGATCGCAAAAGTTCAGGCGTGGTGGCGGTCAAGTGCAAGCTAAGTATAATTGTTTAAAAATGAATTAATTTTAAAAACTGCTGCCGGCGCCTATTTAACCGTTTAACCGGAAAATTGGTTGAATTTGTGTTAGGTGTCTTGCCATAATAAGAAACATCACGCTACAAACTTAAAAGGAGTTGTAGGTTCGTTCGTCATCAAAATACCATCGTACCTTAACAGATCTTACACTGCGGGGGTAGGAGACGTCACTATGTTTTAGTAGGAGTAAATCCTTCGTCATCAGCAACTAATGAATCACATCATCGGAATTGGTCATTAATGATGAAAGAGTTAATAGACAATCGATTACACAACATTAAGGAATTCGATAGGCGCCGGAATACTGACAGATAAGCTCCGAATAAGTATTTCTAATGTTCGATTAACGTCTGATTGATGCAATAGTCGTCTCCCTTAGTTTCACTCGTCTATAGAAAATTTTAAAATTTGGAACAAACATTTGACTTTTATTTCAGGCCATGGTGTAATCTAAGAGTATCTTCACAACACGGGATTGCGATTATATTCGGGAACATAATTATTTGTTTTTTTTTTCACTTTGGGATTAATTTACCTACATAATATATCCTGCCTGGAAATACTAAACTATCTGGCGGTTTCCTTACGATGTTTTTCTTCGCCGTTTTAAGTTAGGGGCATTACGCACATGACTTCGAAAAGACAGTGGTGCGCGTGGGATTGAACCCGGGAGGAAGCTCCGGATTGGTAATCGCCGTTCTCCTGACTAGACTAACCGTTACTCACATACCCAAACTTTCACAATTTGTATTATTAGTGTGATATTAATAATTAAAGCTATTAACTTGATCTTGGTGGCGCCTGTGTTAAGCGATATATAACAATTTAAATATTGGTGTAGGTCATTGACACAACTACTCACAGATACTCAGAAAAACGTTAACAGAGCAATTTATTTTCAACCAACGGCAAAATAAACGATTTGTAGAGACTGGTGGGTGGTCGCTACATTCTGCGATAGAACATTGATCGTCAAAAAAAAGGAATCGTAGCTTCATAGGAAATACTTGACAATTTTTAGATTGACAAAAATGATTTTACCCACTACTTTACTTTGCTTTACTACTAGTTCGTCCGAGAAGAGCTTACTATAATTACGATTACTTTATTATTACCATAACAAAAGAAATAAGTTGTACTTACATTGGTTTAAAAAAAAATACAATAATTACGCAAAAGTACAAATGAATTGCTGATGAGCCCCAAACTAAACTAAAGCTTATATTTTACGACTTGTCAGTCTGGTCTAGACTAAGCACTGTGAAACATCAAAGCTTACAATGCCAATAGCGAGACAGGAGTAACCAATAAGACAAAATTCAGTAAGATAAGTAGTGAGGTGAAGAAGTAGGTAGAGGGTTTTTAAGGTGGTAAAATTAGGTTGCACTATTAATCATAAGATATTTTTACCGTTGTGTTACTCCTTCGATTCGTCAGTTTACCCGTGAACATGAAACTACACCGAAATATCAGGGCTTGCGCGATTTAACCACGGCAAATTTCTCGTAGTTTAAAACAATGTTTCATTGACAATCTGTTCGAAATATAAATGTTGAAGTATTTTGTATAATCTGTGTAAATCAAAAAATTCGCACCTTCCTACTATAGACAAGTCTGTTTTATCTATGCTCACTCTACTCCGTGGAACATGAAACAATGGCGTGCACATTATATTTCTGTTTTATGTAAAATACAAGTAAAGTACATTATTAGTATCCAAATCTCTTTATTTTCATCATCCCAATAAAATTCAATTCTTACGATGTGATTGCGTAACAAACATCTAAACATCCAAATAAAGTGAGATTACTGGTATGAATAAGCGGGAGCAGACTCACTGTCACACCAGTGTGGAACAAAAGTTTTTGACGTGACAACGTCTTATAATTCGATGAAGCCGGCTGCACGCCCGCAAAACATGACGTCATGTGTCGTTAACGCCGTTACCTTGCCGCCGGCGTTACCTCGCTCTAAGGCGTAGTTGAAGTTGTCACGTTCAGCTAACGTCTGTAACCCGACTTTACAGACAACCATTTTTTTTGAGAAAGCCTTTTGTCGGAAATGTCATTATTTTTATCCTGAATTTTTATTTATATTTTATTATTTTTATATATTTTGAAATGTAGGTAATTGTTCGTTATCTTTAAGACGGCAGTATATACTCACTTGACGCACTATTTTATAGTAGGTACCTATAGTGTGACAGGACGAGAAGGGCATGTGCCTGTAGGTAAGATACATGTCTGGACATTGCTGCACAATGTCACGCAGCTAACATTAATAGGAAAAAACAAATGAATTACGGGTTTCAAAACACAAAAGAATGACTAAATAGCTGTATAAATTTGAAATTGGAATTCCTAACCAAAAAGGATATAGTTAGTTGAGATCAAAGTGGCCAGTTCGACAAAACACCAATTTCATATTTATGTAAGGACCTCAGAAGCAATATTCTCTAGGACATCGTCACTGGTGAATTATCTATGAATGTTGTGGGCTATTCCGGGTATAATACGGACACAAACACTGTTATTATAATTTTGACACTATTTTGCTTATTGTTAAAGTCTGAGATCAAATTGAGAATAGATTAATTTTGCTATAAGGTCGAATTTCGATCACTTAGCGACCACTAGTGTGTTTTAGTTGGTTAAGAAACACACACAGTTATATACAAATTCGATCAACCAAGAATTTCATAGTTGTGTTATCTCATAGTTTATTAGAAGCTTTTTAATATAATCGTGATTCGAACGTATTGCTGCGATAATTCCCGCCATATTATTCTTAATCGGTCAAGCGAGCTACTGATTCTGATCACGTTTTCTCTCACAATGTTTTGTACAATTGGCTTCAGAAGTAGGTAACATATGTATTTATTTATATCCACATGAATTTGTATTTTCTAGAGAAATATTATTAACGCTGGAATTTGTTTCTATATTCATTACTATTAGCACCCGCGTAGTTTTCGTTTCCTTTATTCTATTGCGATAAAAAGTAGTCAACACCTGAACTTTGACATTTTGTACAGTATAATATGATTTTTTTATAATTTGTAGTGTAATAAAATTTGTTTAAGGATATTTGTGATGTGATTATAAGAGTTCCTTTATACTTTTTTGTCTTCGGTCTATTAGTAAATTTTATTATATTATACTATCAATGTATTTAGTACTACTAGGTAGTACTATTAATATGTTCTTTCGAAGTCATGTGTCATCCACCAGCCCGCACTGGGCCAGCGTGGTGGATTATGGCCTTAACTGTCTCCTTGCGAGAGAAGGCCCCGAGTCCCAGCAGTGGGAACGTTTAGTGGGCTGTTGATGATGATGATTAATATATTTACAGGAAATTGTTAACAGATATGTTTAGTAGTAAAAATAAATATGCGGAAAATATTGTGATACTAGCAGCGTTTGTTCTGTAGTTGTGTTACCCGCGGTATTACCCGCGTAGTTCCCGTTCCCGTTATTTTGCCAAGATAAAAAAGGCCTATGTGTTCTTTCAGACCAGTATCTACCTGTATTTCAAATTTTAGCCTGATCCGTTCATACGTTACGACGTGATTGAGCCACAAACATCCAAACACCAATTAATAGACATTGATAATTATTATTACTCGTAAGTAGGATAATACTTAGGAGAGAGTTATCGTCTTAGCATAAGACGATGAAAACAAAACCAGGTTTTTTTATCGTTATTTTAAACAACGGTTGAGTATATTATTATTGTGTATGATCAACCATTAAACCAAAATCAAGCCCATATTTTTGATTTTTTTCTCACACTGATATTTTAAAGACGAAAGGTTATGTGTTTGTTTGTGTGTATGTAGCTGTGCATAGCTTTCTGAGCGACTTTGACACCTTTATTTGTATTGAAATTGCGCCAATATAATCAACCTATTTCGTTCAGCACTGAAATTTGATACAGCGATATACGGCCTGCATCGCTTGTACATGATGTATGGCCGAGCTGACTTTCATGGCACGCCCACGTTGTCTAGCCGATATGCCCAATAGGTCAGCGTGTGTGTGTTAACAAGGGATGAATGAACGGTAAAGGTTATAACAGAGAGAAATGGGCGTATATGGTGAACTTGACGAGTCTACTTACTGGTAATTTAGCTTCTTGCTCAATGTTGTTGACGTTGGTCAGTTGGTCACGCCCATTTTTATGTTTTACAGATTTACACTTGACAGCTATTTTGCCTGATTTTACAACGGAAATCTGTTCCCAGATGACCTTTATTTAATTGTGTTATGGCTTATCGAACTTTGGATTAGAGTCGAATTCGCATAGAATCAGAGTTTCTGTAGTATATTTACGTATTCTCTGAATGATAAAATAAATATCAAAATGTTCTTATGATTTTTATTTAGATTTCTTTACTCAAAACGAATTTTACATAAAAAGTAGATTTGTGGATATCAATAAAACGATATGTGCAAAAATATAAAGCTTTCCAAAATGAAGCTATTACTGATGACAGTATGATGAATGGTTGAAAATGATATTCATCTTAAGCAGTAAATTGTTTTAATACTCTGCATATACACAACTATATTTAACTTTACGTTTCTAGCAACTACATATGCTAACGAATTTACGGTACCCACTACTCAGTTTCTATTTTTAGAAGCAAAAAATCAACAGTGTCTTATCACGTCTACCACGACGTAAGGACCGCATGACTATCGTCTTTGTGACGTACCTATGACGCCGGGTCCCACAGGATGTCCCGTCAATTTACGTAGATATTTTTGGAGAATTCGGTCTACGTATCGATGGTACGTGACCCACTGTGATAAGAGACTCGTGAGTGAATTATGGGACGATGATAAATAAACAACACGTCGTTTAAGGCAGTCATGGGCGGAGCTTGTATCGCGTATCACATCAGCGGGTCAAGAAGGCCGTTTTCGGGTAAAACGTCTAACATATTGGCTGTTCATTAAATTGTTGGTCGGCTCAAATTGGATTTCAACATTTATTAGACGTTTTAGAAGATATTTTCTACGTATTTATTTGATTGTGAAATTTTTTTGTTAAACAGTTAATTAGAGGTATATGAAAAATATTTTAAAGATAAATAAATTATCTATTTGTTTGGGTATGTGCGGTCGTTGTGCTTTGCAACAATATTTTCTGCTAAGTAAATTTTTTTTATTTCTTCGGTAATAGAAATTTATAGAAACTAATCAAAATAAAAAGAAAATAATAAAAATTGGATCCTTAACTCTGTTTTCCAAGCTGTCTTACTGCATGCTCCTCTCATCATTTTAACAGCATAGGCAATTAGAATGCTCTGAAGAACTTTTATACCACTTGGAATTTATGTAGGTCAACCAGACGAAAAAAATGTAAATTGGCAAAATGTTAAAATGTTAGTCACTATTATTTATTAATAACACAACTTTATGTCAAAAGTGTTCCATAAGTGTTGGATAATGAGGCTAGTTCCCTACCAGCGGCAACCCAAAACGAGGTTTTACCGTCTTAGATCTCCTTGCGGTAGTCGCCGTATGATATCTACAGAAAGATGTTGAGTAAGGTTTAAAGACATTTATTCTCAAATAAAACAATTATCACTTCCATGAGAACACTTTTATATAAAAACATTAGGTTGTTCGTCGCCACGCCGCAGAAAACTTAGTAATAATAAATTCACAAAAACAGTTATAAATAAATATTATGAAACCTATACAATAAAAAAATTATGCTAACTGCCGCTAACTTAAAAACGGTGAAGGAAAACATCGTGAGGAAACCGACATGTACCTAGAATCTTTCGAAGTCATGTGTCATCCACCAACACACCCTGGGCCACCGTGGTGGATTATGGCCTAAACTCTCTCCTTGCGAGAGAAGGCCCCGAGTCCCAGCAGTGGGAACATTTAGTGGGCTGGTGATGATGATGATACAATAAAAAAAAATTATAAACGTTCAACAAAACAGATTTAGATTGGTTAGGTGCCAATTTTAGCTACACTTACTTAAGTAACATGCTCAGTAAATCGCTTTTTGAAGTTGGTGCAAGTTGGTTTTGTACGGTGCTTCGCCATCTGCACTAGCCTAAAGTTCGATAGGCAGTAGAAGCCAAATGAAGCCAACTAAATGCCGTAAGTCCCTTTAAAAATAAAAAATGGAAGTCATAGGAACTGCCGATAGAAGTGAAAACTCATACCGTGGAATTTTATAGCTTACTTAGAAAACTTCGCGGGTGAGACCAGGAGGGCGTTGCCATGAGCATGGCCATGGTCCCGAGCTTAAGTTTCTTATTATTCCCGAGCGTGGCGCTAGATTTAAATTTACAGTTCGTGAAAAATCTGCATATGGCGCGCCAAAAGTAGTTTTCACTTCAAAATACAAGGTTAGTCAGTAGTCACCCATGGAAACCGGCTACGCGCAAGAAAAGTGAGGCAAATCATAGTGAGAAATTTTCGCTCTAAAAACTACCATCAATTGTCTAAAGACATATTATATTGTTTTATCAATAGACACAAAAAAATACTTCATTTTATTATAAAATTTACATGATTATAATAATAATATGTAAGGTTATTGTTAAGGTCAATTCATTTAAGCATTCTAAACAAACAGTCCAAACAATCATCTATTCGATCATTGGTTCTGTCAACAATCGTTTTGTCACGTTTTATTTGGAGTCAATAAAACCTAAATTAAGGCGTAGGCTTGCAGTGGGTGTCACGTGACCTTCTGTCGAAAGTGAGAACAAATCGTAATTCTTTTGTTATCATCGAGGTGGGCCCTTCGACGATTGTTCATTTGTGACGTAATCAAAATCATAATTACATTAAAAAGATTAATAGCGACTGTAATAATACATACAACCTTTTTTTCATTTTGTTTTTTGTACTCTTAATTTTCTGCTAATACCAATGTTCCTTTTTTGAGTTTTGTAATTTTAATTTTTTAGTAGCTAAGACTGACGTTTTTTAGGGTTCCGTAAAACGTAAAAACGGAACCCTTATAGATTCGTCATGTCTGTCTGTCTGTCTGTCCGTCCGTATGTCACAGCCACTTTTTGCCGAAACTATGAGAACTACACTGTTGAAACTTGGTAAGTAGATGTATTCTGTGAACCGCATTAAGATTTTTACAAAAGTTTTTAAAAAAAACAAAAATTAGGGGTGCCCCCCATACTGAGAACTGAAACTCAAAAATTTTTTTTTCATCAATCCTACACGTTTGGGATGTCTATCGATAGGTCTTTAAAAATGATATTGAGGTTTCTAATATATTTTTTGTCTACACTGAATAATTTGCGCGAGAGACGCTTCCAAAGTGGTAAAATGTGTGTCCCCCCCCCTCTAACTTCTAAAGTAAGAGAATGAAAAAACTAAAAAAAATATATGATGTACATTACCATAAAAACTACCAACGAAAATTAGTTTGAACTCGATCTGATGAGTAGTTTTTTTTAGTACGTCATAAATACACTATTATTAAAACTTCGATCAAAGTTACAACGAACTACAAGAACTATGTGTACTATGTATATTATGTTACTTGCTGCAACGGAACCCTTCATGGGCGAGTCCAACTCGCTCTTGGCTACTTTATTTTTAATCTCATAATTTTAAATGTATGTAGCTAAAAACTATTTAATTTATGCACTATAATGACACTGCAACAATTCCTGTTACCTACGTGTCCCTAGGTATTTCGTAAAATAAATAAATATAAGTAGGTACATTAAATATTAAAGTAATCTAGTCAAATTAATTACAGAATATTTACTGTGGTTATATGGTGGAGTGAGTCCCCGATATTTCGATGCAATTGAATGTACCACGTTCACGGGTAAATTCAGTTGCACCCGTAAGTAGTGAGCAGCCGTGACAACTTACAACTATGTGTTTTGTAATAATACTGTTACATAATAATATTTATAATAATTAATCTATATATCGTTACATCTAGGTCCTTTTTCTTTACTATTATTAACAAGTGAGTAACAGAGTTTTTTTATTGGTTGTGTTGTTTTGCTCTTAAAAAGTTTTCGATACGAAAAAGATTGTGTAGAACAAATTAATTAATGTAGCTATTTCTTGCTCATTTCATGCAACTTCATATTTAAATAGATAAATTCAATTTGTACGTGTTTAAAAATAAAACGTTCAGTCTATTGACTTTAATTTTCTTTTTAAAAAAGAAAACTTTAAATTCTACATTTTAAACGTGGTTGAAACGCTATCGGCGGAAAGATAAAAATAAAAAACCTTATTTTTTTTAGTACCTATGTAGCTGGTCGCCATTTTTAGTTGCGCGCGCATTTTTTAATAACTGATTATTTTTTCCCGCCATAACGAACATTTTTAAAAACTTGTTTTCATTATCAAAATGTTAGTTTTATTCTGTTTTTTTCAAGTGTGTTGAAAAACGTCGTATGATACACGTGTGTATTGATAATTCCCGGTTTCGGCTGTATTAAAACCCTCGCCTCCGGTTCCGGGCTCAAAAGCGCCTCAGCTGTAATCACACTTGTAGCATAATCTATTATTGTTTGTTGTTATAGTCTGTGGTCCAATTAAGAATAGTAAATCTATAATTGTTGTGCTTTATGGTCGAATTTTGCCTACACAGCGACCACTAATTAGTTAACATAATCACGCGGAATACCAAAATTAAATATAAAAGAGATATATATACAAGAGCGTTCTACACGGTAAGTTCAAAAATCAAACTTGGAAAGAAAGTATGTTATTGTAAGTACCTGTATCTATACCTAATCAAATCAAATCAAATCAAATTTATTTCAACCAAAATAACAAAATAGGAAGTACAGAAACATCTTATCTATCAGTTCAATACAAGATGCCCATAATTTCAAAAACACCCACACTAAGCTAGGCTTGTCCTGTGGGTAGTTTTAATTTTAGGATTCACATGAGGTTCGTCACTGACGGCACACGAGTGATTTAACTTACAATCGAGATACAATTAAAACTTAAAAATAAAAATTTAAAAATACATGCCAGCCCGGGACTGACATCGATTACAATCATAAAACGATATGAGAATGGGCGTATGAGTGAGTGTGTAAGTGTATAAGAGGGTGTGTGTGTGTGTGTGAGGGTGTATGTGTGGGTGTGAGTGGTGTCTAATCCCGTTGCTCACCAAATTCTCTTCAGGAAGCTTTCCGTATCCTCAAAAGACCATTGGAGAAGTTGCTTTGTAACTTTTGATTTCAGCTCATAATAAGTGAGACCATGGATACCATACAATTTATCCAGTTTATTATATAACCATGGCTTCATGTATAGACTACCTACTTACAATCAAAATGTATAAGTATTATTAACTCAACATTCTTCTTGAAAAACTCGCGAAAGTGTGCCCAATTCACGTAAGCTAATTGTACAAGCACAAATTGCAACTCAAACACAAATTAGGCGATGTAGTCTCACGCACATATCGAGCCGGGCTTCAAAGGCTCGCCTCGAAAACACAAATACGACTTGAAAATTACTATTATCGGCATTCAGAAATGATTTCCTTTGAGAAATAACTCCTGGGTTGAGCATACTTGTCGCGCGAATTAGGCCCGGTATAATGAGCTCGATAATTGTTTAAACGGAATTCTCCACAGGCTTATTAGTCGAAACGGTTCCACTAAACCAGTTTGTTATAATGTCAACTTACAATAATTACCTGTAAATAAGAAGTAATAAGTACGCGCGTTCTGTAATTGGAGCCCACCGGAGAACTGACGAAATATTAAGTCATTTCGACTAATTATGACTGACGTCCTGTAGTGATACAAGCCGATATGTAATTAAGCTTTCGCCATGACTCACTTTTATGTAATCGTCTTTAATAGATAGAAATGTAACGTATGCGGAATAAAAGCATGATGTTGAAACGAATGCTTCCCGATGGGGACGCGGATTTCATTCACGGTTCTACTTATTTAATAGTGTGTTTATTTCAACGTTGTTTTCGTATAAGTAACTGGTTAGGAGATAGGTACAAGGATCGGTTAGGAGGAGAATTGGTTAGGAGATAGGTATAATTGAAAAGCAAAGATACAAATTCGGTTTGAAAAAACAGTGGGACTCTTAGAGTGCGGACATAATTTAAAGCTTGAACAATAATTACGTACATTCATAATATAAAGAGTTAGTTACGTTAATTCGCACATACCAATGTATAGTATAATAATAATAACTTTATTTGTCCAAAAGAAAATAACAACTTTACAATTAAAAATATGAACCCATTAGCTCCGAACTAGTTTCAAACTGTGTTTCGATAGCTAATGACCTCCCCCATGAAGACGGAGTATGATCACATAGTGGTTTCGGTAAAGGTGTTACGCGAGTTCGATTGTTTTTTTTCATCTGAAAAATCACTATAAAGGTTCCCACGAAAAAGATTGTCTTAAAAAAATGTTAACAAACTATTCAATATTACAAATATTCGTATGTAATATGTATTTTTTATGCTGGCAACAAAGTGACTATACTGTTGGAACGTAACTCATAACATTTATGTAACAAAATGTATACCGATCTAAAAAATTCTCAGACGATATGAACGGTTAAGAAACAGTAGTTCATAAGATAAAACTTGTAAAAGAAAACATCGTTGATTTCGAACGACGTGATTATGTTCCTTATACGATTGTATTACGATACAAAATAACAAGAAACTGAAGCCAACCTGAGGTGCACTATTATATAAATCACTTGACTGTACTACTCATCAAACCCTAGAACACTAAGAAAGTGGGTCAGTCGAGGACCGTTGACAACCCTACCTGTATGTAAATACTCTACTTGAACTCATAGTCCAATTCACAAACACGCGCTCAAAGTGTCATCGACATCCTAAATCCTTGCACCGAGAACTTTCTCTCCACCAACACAGGAAACCACTCAAATAAGCGACACTTATCTCACGGACAATAAGCAATTTATCATAGTTTGATTTTAGGCGTTATACTTACCCAGTAACCAGTGAGAGTCAGTTGGCCTTGATACCGATTCGCACCGGGCGAATCCTATCGGTGTCATTTTTTCATAGTCTGATATGCAAATGTGTGGTACCGCGAAATTTCGAGTGCGTCGACCTTGTACAGCGCCCACAGCGAATGAATCAAAGAATCTAGCGTAAGTCTCGTGGCTCCCAATGACCTACTGATTTCCATAAGGCACGTAGGCGGCTGCGATGCTGGCTAATAGATCTTACGCACTCGCTAACACGATGTGCAGTCAAATTAAAACGTTTGTTTGCTAACAAGTTGATAAAAGAGGGTTTTAGCGATTCATTGCTAGTGTGAGATATGGCTAAAGTGCTGTAAATCTTCTTTTGAATTGGGCTGTGAATGTCTCACTAATTCAACGCTGTTCTGTTACAGTATGACAATTTTGATTATTAAACTAACTGGATGTTATTGCGGTTTTGCTTGGACATTTTTGAAATTGCACTTGCATAAGCATTAGCAGCCTACTTTTACGATTCTTCAGCTGAGACTCGAGGAGTTCTATCGTGTGAGTCAAGACCACGAAGATCATAATCCACCACGCCAAACAAGTTACACATTAGGGATTTCTTTTTTGGATTATCGAATTCTCATTTTCTCGTCGTGATTCTTTTCACTATAAATTTGAAAATTTACTTAGAGGTAGGATTCGAACTAGCGACCTCACGATAGTGAAATCGAGCTTTTTCGCCACTAGATCAGCTCGTCGAAACCATTTAGCAATGTTAAGGTGTTTGTTCATACAATTTCTCTTTATTTCTCACCTTGGATTCGCTTTTCATTATATCATCATGCGAATCAGTAAACTGAAGTGGCAATTGGCCGAACACATCTGTAGAAGAATCTATCACCGCTGGGGTAGACGTATTCTAGAGTAGAGACCGCGTAGGTACTGTCAAGCGTAGAGTGGGGCACCGCTGCAGCCAGGTGGAGCGACGACTTACGAAAGGCGGTTGGCAGCAAGTGGATGCGAACAACAGAAGACCGTGCTATGTGGCGATCCATAGGAGAGGCCTACGTTCAACAGTGGATGACTATTAGATAGGCTGATGATGATAATGTATCGTCATGAGATAAAAGCATATTAATTTACATCTAATAACCACAAGGTTGAGTGGAGAAGTAAACGTTTACATTTTTCTGCTATATCAAAGTCACAATGACAAATGACAACGTGATAAGGGTCATCGTGACATGCTGTCAGTACGTCCCACACTACGTCTTATTTACCAACTTATCTAATACAATGTCTAAGTAGTAGAACTAAACTTTAATAGAATATATTTTTGTGTGAATTTATTTAATGTAGTTACCGACTATGAAATATAAAATTAGAATAATCTAAATTAATGGAACAGCTGATATTCTGATCGAATCCTGAGACAAATACCAATTGAAATGTAAATGAGTATCTTCTGGAAAGACATGCTACACAACATCACTTTCCACCGTGGTCAAACGTAGACCTATTTATTGTATCTAAAAATGTTACATAAATATTATAATAATACGACATGAGGATTAGCGGTTTAGTTCACACCACAAAACAATAATAACTTACCATCGGCGTATTTAGTTACCATTAATTTCTATAGTAATCAGTCATTTTAGATGCGGTGCAGTTTTATGCATTCGCACACTTATTTTATATGGAAACCTTCACCTTTTTTAGCTCGATACGCAAAGGCGTCGTTGTTATAATTTTCTTTAGCGTGCGTGCGTGTGTGTGTGTGTGTGTGTGTGTGTGTGTGTGTGTGGCATCGTAGCTCCCGAATGGATGAATCTATATTTTTTTTGTTTGAATTAGTCGGAAATATCCTAAGCTATGTTTTATTAAAATCAGTTCAGCCATTTTAAAGTTGTCACCTCATTTGTTAGCTTAAAATTTTGTACAATAGATTTAGACGTTTTTAATTTAATGTATAAGTTCTTGTTTTCACGGTGCAAACTAACACAACTGTAATCAATAAAAGGTAAGACGAGAAAAACGAAACTTTTTACTAGCGACCCGACCCAATATCGTTCGGGTTGTCATCACCTTGTATGATTTTTAATAATAATAATAGCTTATAACCATCTGAATAATTTTACCTTTAACCATAATATTTACTATATTCAAATATAACTCGTACCTAAAAATGGTATAAAACTTGTGGTCATTGGTGCTGTGGTTCCGATAATGAACTCACACGGCTAGCCAAGTTCTCCGGTCACTATTCATGAATAATTAAAATCCCTCATCCAATTCAGATTATATGTTGGTAAAACTGAACTGAAGCTCATATATAATTCAGTATCGGCTGATTGCCATGTCCATTGCTCGATTGATTCTAAGATTTAACTTCCGATAAAATCATTAGTTTGAACAAAAAAGTGTCGATGTTTTATTACAAGGATTATTGGAACAAAAAATTGGAAAAAAAATACATAAAGTATAAAATGTATTCATCAAAATATTCTGATTCATCATACTAATATTATAAATGTCAATGTTTGGATGTTTGTTGCTCAATCACGTCATAACGTGTGAACGGATCGGGCTGAAAATCGGTCCGGAAAAATAAATAGGCTACTTTTTATCCCGAACAAAGAAATGTGCTTTTGATATTTTAAAAACAGCTGCACCGATTACGATAAAATTTATGCGGGACCACCGATAAAAAAACAAAAAAATAAATATTCATGTACCAAACAAAAAAAACAATCATCAAATTCGATACACAAATACACAATACGTGGAGCTATCTCCTAACACACATACAAAAAAACGCAACTGAATTGAGAACCTCTTCCTTTTCTGAAGTCGGTTAAAATAATTTTCTGTTCTGCTTTGTGGGCTTTAGTCGCTTTGCGATCGTCTCAGCCCCTCTTCACTCAATTTTGGTTAGTTACTTAATCTTAGTCACCAAATACTAATTACTTAATCTCAGTGTGTTACTAACCAATCGAGTCCCAAAAAAGGTTTCAAGAGAGACAGAAGGTGGCTTGTCCCAAAGCAAATAGTCTTTGAGTCCCAAAAAAAATTATAAAAATATGTATCTCTAACATTCGATTCATCTCGAGCATTCGATTATACGGGCCCTACGTTTCTCTAGTATCGACTACCATTTTAAGAAACTTGACTTAAGCTCAATCTTCCCTCTTCTACATTTCCATGTTCTACGCTTGTGGCGTCAAATGAACTCAACTCAAAATTGCTCAAAAATCGACGAGATATTTGCTTTCCTTTTTTTTGGTTCTTGACCAGATGTTTAAAATACACGGCGGTAAAAATGCACACAACAATGCCAGCCTATTTCCCAATGACTTTATTTTTTATTTGCCATTACGTTACAACCATGGTTTGAATTTAGAAGATAATTATTTATTATTGCTATATTTTATTTGTACTTATTTGGATTAACATGGAAAATGCTTTTTTATTTTATTGAAAAGTATTTATTATTTTGTATTTGTATTTTTTTTTGTCTCACACAAGATTAATATGTATGCGAAAGTCATGTACGGGCTATTAGGTAAATACGCGTATTACGCCACTATTCTTCATCCAAGAAGCTGCCGGGGTTCAGAGACAAGAACGTTATATTTTTATCCGATTTAAGTGGAAGCGCTAGTAAGGTAGTATCAGCGTGCACCTCTAATTTTTCAAGATTGCAGAATATTGCAATATTGCAGAAGATTTTAGGATTTCAAGATTGCAGATCTACTGTTTTGTCATAACCACAGACTTTTTAACAGTACAGGAAAGGAATTTGAAATGATCACTTCAATTTCGATCAATCTGCCTCCACTGCCTCCAATGCTGAAACCTGATGGGGCGCTAAGCTCACACCGCAATAGAGAAAGCAAACTTGTTTGCATCTCAGTTTGCGGAATCTTCACGTCTGGATGCTGGTAGTGCGACACCTCCTACTCCACCTGGCAGTCCGACCTTGATGCCGGAAATGCATATTCGCCAAAAGGAGGTTCGTAAAGTGCTACGCAATCTAGATATGAACAAAGCCAGTGGTCCGGACGGAATTCCTGCCCTAGTGTTGATGGTTTGCGCAGCTGAGTTGTCTCCTGTACTGACCCGCCTGTTTAGACTGTCTCTCCGTACTGAGCAAGTACCAAAATCATGGAACCTTGCTAACGTGCAACCTGTGCCCAAAAAAGGTAGTCGTGCTGACCCTGCCAACTACAGGCCCATCTCGGTCAAGTTCATACTCTGCAAGACTATGGAACGTGTCTTAAACCACAGGCTCCTGACGTACCTAGAATCTAACGACCTCCTCAGTGACCGGCAATACGGGTGTCGCCGAAATCGGTCCACCGGGGATATTCTAGCGTACGTCACTCACATCTGGAGTGAAGCTATCGAAAAACACGGTGAAGCACTTGCAGTCTCCCTGGATATCTCGAAGGCTTTCGACAGGGTTTGGCATGATGGCCTTATTAGCAAGCTTTCTAGTTATGGTTTGTCTTCTGGGTTTATTGCGTGGATATCGGACTTCTTGAGGGATCGATCCATACGAGTTGTCATTGATGGCTGCTTGTCGGATCAAATGGCAATCAATGCCGGAGTCCCTCAAGGGTCGGTACTCTCTGCGACGCTTTTTCTTCTACATATCAACGATCTATTGAAGCCCGGTATCTTTGTGTACGCGGACGATAGCACTGTTGTAGAGAGTTACATATCTAGCGCGAGAGCCAGTGGACAGCAAACTAAGGTATTGAGAGAGAGTATGATCGAGCGTTTGAACTTGGCCTTTGAGGAAGTCTCTGAATGGGGCGAAACCAATCTGGCCAAGTTTAGCGAGGGAAAGACGCAGGCGTGTCTGTTCTCGGCAAAAAGGAGTCCATTTCAATATACTCCTACTTTTCGAGGTGTATCCGTACCGGTTACTGATCATCTTGAGATTTTGGGCGTTACCTTGACCTCTACGCTCAACTTTGGCTCGTATATCGAGTCCAAGGCTAAATTAGCTGACAAAAAACTAAACAAAACCTCTCAAAGGTGCGAAAGTACTTCAAATCTAAACAATTTCTTCTGTTATACACAGCACAGATTCGGTCTTGTATGGAGTACTGTTCGCATCTTTGGGATGAATCGGCTAAGTATCAGCTTGAGGCTCTGGAATCGATTGAGAGGCGTGTCAAAAGGCTCATAGGCAAAGACACTCTAGTGCGAAAAAGACTTCAAAGTCTTGAACATCGCCGCAAAATTGCTAGCTTGTCGGTTTTTTATCGGATACACTTCGGAGAGTGTGCGACTGATCTGCATGATGTAATACCACCTTGCCCTTTTTTCTATCGGACTTCTCGTAACTCGAAGAAGCGGCACCGTTTCATGGTTGATGTTCCAAAGACACGGACGAAGAGGTTTGACTCTACTTTTGTGATAAGAACGTCTAGGCTGTGGAATGAGTTGCCTGCGTGGGTTTTCCCTGACAGTTATAATCTTAGTGTCTTCAAATCGAGAGTGAATCGGTTTCTTCTAGGTAAACACGCTCCATCGTAGACCGCATCGTCGCTTAACATCAGGTGAGATGGCGGTCAAGTGTAAACCTATAAACGTTAAAAAAAAAACTTCCGCCATCATGGTGCCTTGGTCATTTAGCCACCGTGGTGTATAAAAAGTCGAAAATCCTACCATATAAAGTGGACAAATATTAAACCCAAGAACTGATTTTAAATTATCATAGCTTACAAACACGAAAAGTATACCGCTATTAACTTATTTAGTTTAAAACTGATCGATTTTCCAGCTGAATATACGAGTTGTGCGAATTGTGTTTGTAGCGATCCGAGTCACGGGCATATTCTGAACAGGTTGTACTCTGACATCGTCACTGCTCTTCAAAGCGCGGCTTCGATGGCGGCGGAGAACCGAGGAGGCCGCAGACGGCGTGCATGTGGCTCACGCGTGGTCGGGTGGAACAAACACGTCGCCGGGGCTCACGGAGTGGCCAGGTCCAAGTTCAGGGAATGGGTACTATGCGGGAGGCCAAATTCTGGCTGCGTTTACAATGAGATGTGCAATAGCAGAAGGGCATTTAAATCGAAATTAAAATGGTGTCAAGATCACCAAGAGCAGATAAGAATGGATGCCCTCGCTGAAAAGCATCGTAAAGGCGATTTCAATGGTTTTTGGCAGAGTACAAACAAGACAAATATACGACCTGGACTTCCTGTGAGCGTCGGCGGGGTGAGTGAACCTACTGAAATTGCTAATGTTTTTAAGGAGCATTTCACAGTCCAATCTGTGCGAGGTCCTGCCGGGGCGGTGCTCAAAACTAATTTGAGCGGTCAGTTTGTTGGAACGAGGTTTTGTGCGAGAGATGTTGCGAAGGTGATTAAGAACATGACGCGTGGTAAATCTCCAGGTCATGATGGGCTTAGTGTTGAGCACCTCCTGCATGCCGGACCCCATATCTCACGAGTCTTAGCAATGTTTTACTCCCTATGCGTGAATCACTGCCACTTACCAGCTGATTTCATGAAAACTGTGGTAGTACCAGTAGTTAAAAATAAGACGGGTGACTTAGCCGATACAAATAACTATAGGCCCATCTCTCTCGCTACCATAGTGGCAAAAGTTTTTGATGGACTGCTTAACGCACAGTTGAACACGTACGTGACTATCCATGACAACCAGTTCGGTTTTCGTCCGCACCTATCAACTGAGAGTGCGATACTGTGCCTTAAGCACACCGTTAACTACTACACTAAAAGAAAAACGCCAGTGTACGCCTGCTTCCTCGATTTGTCCAAAGCGTTCGATTTGGTCTCGTATGATGTCCTATGGAGCAAGCTGGGGGGCATTAATTTACCAAGGGAGCTCATCAGCATATTTCAGTTTTGGTATGAGCATCAGCGGAATTGTGTGAGATGGGCAGGGGTGATGTCAGAGCAGTATCAACTTGAATGCGGTGTCAGACAAGGCGGTTTGACCTCCCCGACTCTCTTTAACCTCTACATTAACGATCTGATCGTCTCGCTCAGCAGTCAGCATGTGGGTTGCCATATAGATGGAGTTTGTGTAAATAATCTTAGTTACGCAGACGACATGGTGTTGCTGAGCGCGTCGGTATGCGGGTTGAGGAAATTGATGCGTATATGCGAGGAGTATGCCTGTGATCATGGATTGAGATATAACGTGACGAAAAGTCAGTTCATGGTCTTTGGGACTGGCCCAGTTTGTCCCCAAAATATACCGCCAGTGAGCTTAAACGGGGTTCCCCTTGAAATGGTGGACAAATTTAAATACCTGGGGCATATTCTTACGACAGATCTCAAGGACCATGAAGATATAGAAAGAGAACGGAGGTCGCTGTCAATAAGAGCCAACATGATAGCTCGCAGGTTTGCCAGATGTTCAAGAGAAGTTAAAATCACGCTCTTTAGAGCTTACTGTACGTCGCTCTACACCTGCAGCCTGTGGGCTCATTACACACATAAGAGCTATAGCGACCTCCGTGTTCTGTATAATAATGCGTTTCGGATTGTGGTGGGGCTGCCCCGTTTTTGCAGCGCCTCGGGTATGTTTGCGGAGACGCGCACCGCCTGCTTTTACACTACTATGCGCAAGCGTAGCGCCTCTCTGGTGAGCAGAGTACGGGCCAGCTCCAACACAATCCTGGCAATGATTGCTGATAGACTGGACTGCCCCTACTTGCGGCGGTGCTGTAACATGCATGTTCCAGTAGCGCCGTTTGTGCGGAGTTATTGACCTATGTATTGTTCGTTGTGTTTTGTGTTCATGTGTTAGTGTTTAAATTTTACTGATCTTGATTTCTAATAATTGTAATGATGACGGATTTTAAATTTAATTATTTTCTCTTGATCATTTTGTGTTTGCGTCTATTTAATTTAATTCTGAAATTGATTGATTATAATTGTATTTTTGTAGTATGGGTCATAGCAACCTGAAATAAATTGATTTTATTTATTTATTTATTTATTATTATCAAGTGTCCCAACTGTACTTTATGTGCTTTTCAAAGTACAACATAATTTTTCATGGTCAATAAAGCACTTGATACACCTTCGCTTTTTCATTAACTCTTATCGTTTTGATGATAACACCACCTGTAGTAGTTTTAACATGTTTTAGGTTTTTATGCATGTAATTTCCGGTTAAAGCCAAATTATTTCCAGGCAATCCATCCTTAGCCGTATTGGAACAAAATTTTCGATACTTCTGTAACGAGTTTCAATTAAAATGACCTTTTGTAATCCTGCTACGATTATAAACAGCAAAGTGTAGATTTTTGAATGTACTAATGTTTGTTGCTTAATCATGTCAGAACAACTGAATGGATAAGGTTAAAATACGGAACATAGTTAGATTATGGTCTGTAGTAGTAAATATGCTACTTTTTAACGCGAGAAAACAACGGGAACTACGCGGGTAAAACCGCGGGATGATGATAGTGTAATTTAAGTATGTACAGTCTGAGAAGCTGACTATATTTATCCACTGCTGGTACTCGGTACTTTCTTTCAGATGTAGAGAGTCAAGGTCATAGTTCACGCTCGCCAAATGCGATATACCTAAGGGATGGGACGTGTCCTTGAAAGATGTCTTTCTTTTTCTTCGCCGTTAAAACGAGTATTGATAAACTTATACATCTTCACATCGAACAAATACTTAGAGGTCCAAGCGGGACTCAAAACCTATAACGTAACGTTTGTAAAATAAGAACAATAGTCATATTTTTAAATTATGTTTTACTTGACTGACTCCAATTACTAAACTTCAAGTTATTTTGACTCTTTGAATTCCTTTTATGTCACTGCTTTAGTTGCACCAAAAAGTATAACAAAGTTTGGTGCACATACATTTTAAATCAATTTTATACACTTTTGCCTGCCTATCTTAATATATATAAATCTCCTGTCACGATGTTTGTCCGCTATGGATTCCTAAACTACTTAACCGATTTTAAATTAAATTTGCACACCGTGAGCAGTCTGGTGTAACTTGAGAGATAGGATAGTTTTTTTTCGTTTAACAGTCCTTATATGACGAAATCCGAGCGAAGTCGGAACGGACCGCTAGTCTATTATAAAATGTAAAATAATACCGTGTTAATTCGCTGAAACGTTATTTTAATATTGACGGTAATGATTTATAATATGTCAAAATAGTAACTAGTTTACAGTTCTAGTCTAGAACATCGTTTTATAAGAGTGAAAGGTGTTTAATGTATAAAATTAACCCTATATAGAAATTATCTCTTCCCTTCCTTCCCTTCATAACAGGATTGTCAACTTACGGCCTTATAACACGGGGCAATAAAATAAAATATCATACAACCACTGCATTGACACAAGTAATATAACATACTATAAAATTCTTTCGTTTATTCAGCAGTTACTACTATAACACTAATCAAATGATCAAAACAGCACTTCGGACAATACGCAATTTTTTAGCAAATGTACAGTTTACAGTAAAGTGAAAATTATATCAAAACGCGTAGGCGGTCGTTACTCTAGAGTTGTACCTTACGGTGCAATAAAAAATAATATGTAACAGTGATACGTCAATTTTAATTCAAGTGGATTTCGTTATTAAGTAAATAATGTTAATATAAATCTGACGTCTTATTACGATTTAACATGTCATCATTTATCGTCAGTTTTACAGACTTTCAACAAAATAATCTAGCCCCAAAAACGCAAAGCTGGTACGTATTTAACAATATTTTATTTAAAATGAAATGTAATCTTCCCTGTGTGCCATTTAAGGATTTAATAGTTTTTACCTTTATCCATATCTACAGTTGAATAATTGCTGTGTAGGAAGATAGAAGGCATCGTAGTGAGGAGACAGCGTGTGCTATCTTATGAATTATAAATATTACGGTCGTATGGTGCATTGTCATTCTAATTCTGTTGTTCTATAATTTTGAGTAAAATCGATGTTTTATTCGGTATCGGGGTTTGTCTATGGATCATAAGTATTATAAGCTTAAAATTATATCTATACATGTATTAAATTAGCTGTCTAGCTTTCAAAGTCTTTGATTAATTTAAAGGATTGTTAGTGTGTGATGTGTAGAAGAAACCTTTCGATCAATGTGTAATATCACATAAACCAATTTTCAAAGATGAGCTTCAGTCAAATATTGTAATGCGGAGGTTGAAGTATTTCACTTTCTCTCCAATTCCATAGAGTAAAATGATAACTAATACGCATATAGTTTCTTAATATAATTTTTCCACCGAACATTTTCATAAAAATCACCGAGTTTTATCATTTGTTCCTAATTGTATTTTTCCTAATAGCAAGGTTTTTATTGTTAACAACGTTAAAAACAACCCCTTTTTATTGAATCGCAATAGGAAATAGTTTTAACAATTTTCAAGTGTGCTTTATTTATTTATGAAGTTTGTTTAATTTTGGTCATAGTAAAAGTTATATTTTTCTTTCATAAAGTAATAAAAACCTTTGTGATAAAATAAAAAAAATTGTGCATTCAATCATTTGCCGATTTTCCCATCTCTAGTCCTACAGTCTACAGTTAAGCTTATTTATTTGTCATGGCCAACCGAACAGCAAAACTCTGAACTTCAATGTTATTTGTTAATTCCATAACACATAGACCAAGTATCATAAACGTTTATTGCTCTCTAAAATTAATCTATCTTTACGTCACCGTCGCCAACGCTTTTATTCAGTTGTAATAATAAATAACGTTAATTTATTTTAATTGTTATTTAATAATTTATTTCTGCTATTAACGCTTCATGCAATGTCACAGTCTTGTCTAGACATTGTGGGAGCAAAGTGTGGTAATAACATTGCATAAATGATAACTGACCCTCTACAGGTAGGTATATATTTTGATTACATCTGCAGAGTGTACGTTTTTTTTTTGGTTCTGTAATTAGTACATACAAGATAAGATTTCCATGCTGCATGAAATGATGGTAACTAAACCATGGAAGCTTATTTTTTAAATGCAAATAGATGTACCCTGCACGCGTTGCTTCGCCACCTGTCGAAAATTGGCCGTATAAGCTCAGAAGCCTTTTTTGGATCATCCACAACCACTTTGCTAAAGATCGTCATATTATCAAATGCATAATTTACGATTTTATGAAGAATCTATATGTAAATATAGAAATGAACGTTTGTCTGTAACATTCATTTCTATATTTACATATAGATGTGGAAAATAAGAGACGCCAACTTATCAAGACGCGATGAAATAGGGCGCTTGCTTATTCGTATTATTTTACAATATTTTTAAGCTTATTATAGCATACGTTCTAACCCATATACGTTTATGAAGAATAATTGCAATTGACAGTGTTTGTATGATTCTAGGCCTTATACGAAACGATTCGGTGTCTGTATGATTGATCACTTTATACCAGTCAAGTTAAGCGTAAATTTAAGACATATTAGTCGCCCATTCCTGTAGAACTTCTGAACCTGCATCTCTGACAGTTGAACATGCAATAGGGCGACAAACATTACAAGCAATGTGCAAACATTACTGTGTTCCGATTTGAAGGGCAATGTTTCCAGATAAATTACAGGGCTTAGAGATATTGGTGGTGGTGGACAATTCACACAGAGATATAACAACTTAGATCTCTGGGATCTCTCAAAAAAAAAGCATACCTTTTTTTGCTTAGTCAATATTAATATTAAAAATATTAATACATAATACATACATTATAATACATTTCTTTATTTGCGAAAATGGGTAATTACAATAAGATCTTATATTATGTTTACATTGAGAACTCCATAATCAACCTTACGGCATGCAAATATCAGGTTGTCTATGACAATTTGCTAAAAACATTTTTTTTTTTAATTTACCATTCTAAATGGCCTATTCAAGGACTACCAATTTCATTATTATTGTTTACATTAATAAAACAATTATACCAAATACCAATGGCCAAATTAAAAGCTCAAAAAATCGTGATACTAGATACTGTGGATTTGCACCATTCAAGGGCTGCAAATTCCTTATTATGAACTATTCACATCATAAAATTGTTTATTAATTTATAACAAAGTAATAACAATGAAAGCATTATAGTAATTAATTTAGCTATGATTCCAATGTCCACAAATAAATAAAAGCTTACAAATCATAACAAATCTGAATCTAATTTATCAGTCAGAAACTCATTAACTGTATAATATGCCTTCTCTGTCAGAAGGCATTTTAATTTATTTTTAAATAAATATATTTCTTTTATACTCAACAAACTTTCTGGCAAGTGGTTGTAAATCATAGGAGCCATGCAAAGTGCACTGTTTCCTAATAATGTTGTGCTATGCACAGGAATTCTAATTTTATATTTATGACGCTCACTCTTTAGATTTTCAAATAATGACAAATTGTTCCGCACAAACATTACACATTCATATATATATAAGGAAGGCAACGTTAAAATTTGTAATTTGCGGAAATGAGGTCTACACGATTGCCTTTGACGCAGTTTGCTGATAGCCCGGACACATTTCTTTTGTGATCTGAAAACCATATGCCTTCCTGAGCTATTGCCCCAAAACATAATACCATATCGAAGCAACGACGAGACATTTCCATTATAGGCTGATAATAAAGTAGGTTTACTTGCTCTCTTTGATAACATATGGAGTGCATATGAATATTGATTTAGCCTTGAACATACGCTGTCGACCTGATTTTTCCAGTTTAAGTTACAATCAAGATGTAAACCTAGGAATTTCGTTGCGTCTATTGTTTCGATTTTATTTCCGGAATAAATAACATCAAGTTTATTTAATTTGTTAATTCTATTCCTGAATGTCATTAGTTTTGTTTTGCTAAGATTTATTTTTAAATTATTAATTTCCAACCAATTCAGGATACTGTCTAGAGCCTTCCTAATTTCATTTTCAACGCATGAAATATTCGTACCAATGAATAATACCGTACTATCATCCGCAAATAATACAGTCGGGTGTTTCGTTACCTTTGGCAGATCATTAATGTAAATTAAGAACAGTAGCGGGCCTAACACGCTGCCCTGTGGTACACCATATTTAACTTTTTCGTATTTCGACGTATATGTGATCTCCCGTTTTGAATCGGAGCAAATTTTGCATATTTGTGTGCTCTGTTGACGGTTTGATAAATAAGATCTCATAAGGTCGTGCACATTGCCTCTAATACCGTACGCCTCTAGTTTGTCTAATAATATATTGTGATCGACAAAATCAAACGCTTTAGTAAGATCCATATAAAGCGCGCATACTGGTAATTTAGCATCTAAATTAGTTAAAATAGTTTCTATGAAACTGTAAATTGCTAAATTAATACCTTTCTTCTTTCTGAAGCCTAATTGCTCGGAGGCGAATAACTTGTTCTGTTCAAAATAACTGTAAATATTTTCATACATAGTCTTTTCAAAAATTTTAGAGAAAATAGGGATTAAAGCTATCGGCCTGTAACAATTCAAATCAAGCTCGTCACCTTTTTTGAAAATAGGTTTAATTATTGTTTTTTTAAGTATTTCCGGAAAAACACCTTGTGATATGCTCGCATTGACTATATAGCTAAGTACGTGGGAAATGGTACCTGAAACGTGCTTAATTACTTGTGTAGTTATACCGTCATATCCAGAACTTTTTGTATTTTTAAGATTCATTATGATTCTATGAATATCTTGCGGTACCGTTGGCGTCATAAACAGAGATTTAGTACATCTCGATTTAGTAAATGTTTTTGGTTTTACAGTTCGTTCCGGTACATGGTTTGCAAAAAACCTATTGAAAGTACTGGCTACTCCAAGGGGTTCTTTTATGTAATTACCATTGACTTTCAGTGTTATAGCTTCCCTTGGTAGAATATTCTTTGTACCATTAATTATTTGCCATGTTGCCTTGTTCTTATTTGGAGCATTTCTGATAAAATTGTCATTCAGAGATCTTTGTGTCAGATGAATGATTTTGCTAAGTTGATTTTGCTAAGTTTATTAGTTGTTATAGTTAGTTAAAAGTATTAGTTAAAAATATTATATTATTAACTAACCATCGGCACGCCCCGGTTTCGCCCGTAGTACATAAAATATAGGTAGTCTATAGCACTCAGGAATTACGTACACAACCAACTGTGCAAAATTTTCGAAATCGGTCCAGTAGTCTTTGTGGCCCAGAAAAAGTATATCCGTATCCTGGCCAATATAAAAAATCCCGACAAAAATATAGAACAATTTCACAAACCATACTTTGTCAAATTTAAAATACTCTCACTTACTTCATTATATATTTTGGAATGTTGTAAATTTGTTAGAAAATACAATAACTTCTTTGAAAAAATTGCAGATAAACCCCGGAAGACTCCATGGAATATCAGATCTCAATACAGGCACAAAATTGTAGAACCTAAA
The DNA here is from genome assembly GCA_963693475.1 of Ectropis crepuscularia. Taxonomy (NCBI): domain Eukaryota; kingdom Metazoa; phylum Arthropoda; class Insecta; order Lepidoptera; family Geometridae; genus Ectropis; species Ectropis crepuscularia. The sequence continues at coordinate 21,300,949 of OY856353.1, read as the reverse complement.
TCTCGATTACAAATGCATAGCGCTGGCCCACACTCAATGGCTATAAAAATATATAATAAACTGCCAAATGACATAAAGGACTTGGAACAAAATTACACTTTTATAAAATGTCTAAAGAATATATTAGAAATCAAGTGTTATAGATTACATGATTTTTTAACGACAAATTCGACGACTTGGAAATGGAACGTTCCGTTGCCACTTTTGCCATGCCCTTACAGGGTCATATGTAATAACCACAATTTTTTTACCACAACATGCATGTACTGTACATATGAGGCAATAAACATTTGAGTATTGAGTATTGATTATAGTTCCTGAGATTAGCGCGTTCAAACATGTAAACGTTCAGCTTTATAACATTAGCATAGATGAGTTTGTAGAAAAACAGTCAAGAGACGTCTTTCGGTTGGGTGATGGATTGTCAATTGCTCCAATCGCTTTCATTGTATAACACATAGTATGTGTGATCAGCCCAAACATAGAGTTCTTTTTTTTTGCTACGCAAGACATCTTTGACCCCAACATATTCTTAACACCTTGGTATAAAATTGATAATCGCATGATAGCAATGGTTAATGTATACCTAACCTAATGTGGTATCTAATAGGTAGTATTTGCGTCAGCCGTGTAGACATAATCAATTTCATTGGACCGGGTCGAGAGTGCCTAAATAACAAAATTTGGATCCTCAAAAACACTAAACCTTATATCATAAAACCACTGATTAAGTAATCAATTATGAATTTTTAATTATATTTTTACATCACTCCATATCCTTTTGACGCGATTTTAAATCGTATAACATTAATCATGTCCATGTTTATAAAATTGTTTTATTGTACTTTTTGGAATATGAGCAGAATTTTACTAATACATTAAATTATTTACATTAAGTTAGTCACAAAGAGCAAAGGAATTGATTCCATTCTTCCATAAAAACCAGTTTTGAGTTTTAATACACCTTTTTTTTAATAACACCCATATCTTGATTACATACTTTGGTGACTGTTATTCGTACTTACACTATATTTAATTTTATCTGCCTAAAGATCCCAAAGACTTTCAAGTAAGTTCAACACATTTGGTGCACAGAAGAAATGTTACTACATTAAATTAAAATTAATTTATTTCAGCTTGATAGCTACCTAAAGATTACGCAATTAGTAAGTCACACCGAAAGTCAAAAAAGGAAAACAGATTGTTATTATTAAAGTATCAATTCTAAAACAAAAAAAAACACAGTCAACATTAATACTCAAACAATCTATACCACTTCAATTACGCAATTTAAATAAATATAACTCAATTATAACAAAAGCAGTATTAATATGAACTAAATAATTAAAATTGTTTGGTGATAGAATAAATGGCGTAGTAGGTATACTTCGTAGGGTGTTGTTGTGTGTAAAATGTCAATCAAATAATATTTATTTATTATAACTCCACAGGTGGGTTTTGAAAAGTTCTACCATTACAAAAAAGTTCTGAAACACACATATTGTGATATTATTATAATAATAAACTATTTTAAGTTGTAATTTCTACCGTCCAATGCATCACGAGAATCGTTACTATCGTAAACAGCCCACGGAGATTCCACATTACATAACAATGCATATTACAAACGGTTGTTGGCAAACAGTAGCTCACCATGATCGATGTCTCTTAATTAAGAACAAATTTCACGTTAATTAGCCTCCACTAATACGTGAGGCTGTTAAGATATTATAAATTATATTCGACCTACGCAAGCAAATAGAAAACGGACATGTAGGTGAGGACCATTAGCTCGATTGATTCCATACATATTTTAATTAAAAGTTTCAATTTAATAAAAACATGGTCTAGAATTATAAACAAGGTGAGCTGGAGTTTGAAGACGAATTAGAAAGTGGAGTTGTAAGTAATTAAAACATTTACAGGGGAACCAGGTTGTAATTAAATTATTATTTGAGTCGGTAAGATAATCAACTCTGCGGCTCGCGGTTTTTGCCGCCGAGTTTCCTTTACCGAAATAAAAAAAAGCCTATGCGCTATTCCAAACTATAATAAATATGGTTTTCTAAATTACAACCCGCTCCGCCGTTTCAATGTGACTAAGCAACATACGTCTACACATTCGAACGTATTATACTTATAAAAAAAAATGTATAATAGTAGTAAGATGTGCTACTGATGAACCTTTGCATTTTGATTTACCTTTTTCTTATTTTGTTTGACTCATACAAATACGAACACACTTTGAACTACAAATAACACCTTATCATCCTTCACATACTACGCTGACGACACCGACGACGCCATCGGTCGGTTCGTGCGGCGAGCGTTAGCTGCATCACCAAAGACCATTCAAGATTTCAACCTGCAGATGGCCATTAGAGACAGAAATGCGGCTGTAGTGGAGGCTCTGGGCCAGGAGGAGGCGGCTTAGGCAAAAGACGATGTCGAGTCGATTACTATCGAAGTCCCAACCGGTAGTGATCGGCTCAACAGACGAAATCGGACTGACTAGCTTTAGAATTACGTTTAAAATGTTCACCACCCCCCTACTCCCCCCCTTATTTTCCTCTTCTTCTCCTAATCCAAGAACTATGTAAATAAAAAAAGATTATTGTAATGACAAAAGTCACGGAGCCCGGAGTCTGTGGAGTGTTTAAATTAAATTAAAAAATAAAAACTAAATAAAAAACTACAAATAAATACATATTTTATACAAAATAGCGCAGATCTATTACCATGGACTTCTTGAAAGATAAAGCTCCTAATCACAGCAAAGAAAAAATAAAAAGGTCTATTTTTGGTATGTTTATTTTGGGGCAGGTATTTTGCTTACCATCATGCACTTGACTTATTCATCCCATCACTCTATATTATCTTGAAAAAACCCTATTACCGTTATATTTCTGAAGACAATTGGTGAAAATGTAACTTGAGCAGTAGTCATTTTTCTAACCTCAATCTTGAAATGTATTATTTTCTTCGGTACTGTTAATAAAGTCAAAGTAAAAATGATAGATACAATTTTAGCAAGAGATCCTAAATGTGCCATAGGCCGTGGACAAAAAGTTAAATAAAAAATATGAAATGTTAAAAGTCAGAGTCTTACATGAGTCCGGGAGCAATTCTAATTAGTAGCATTACAGGTCATATTTTTGTAGTCACGTAAAAACACAAAATACTACAGCAAACTTTACACAGCAGTGATAAGCCCAATGACAATAAATCCGCTTTATCTACGGATAAGATTCCTTTGCAGAATCGGCCTGGGAAAGTAACACAGAACATGTACATGCCAGCTGTTAGTCTCTTACCAAACACCAGTGTATAAACATAAATGTATTCCGAATTTAAGGACAAAATGTTTATAACTCTTACTACCGAATTACATACGTTTACTCAAATCTTACTTGAGCTTAAAATTATTGAGCTAAATTAAATCAGTATAGAAAGATGGATGGAAAACTTTTTATTGTGACTCAAACAAATGGAAATAAAAACATATAATAACACAAAAAGTTCAGGGGAAGCGAATATTACGTAAAAATATCTGTTAAATAAATACCACTAAATAAAATTACAAATTATCCACATAATTGCAAATATGATAAATAAATACTAGTAATAATAAACAATTACGTATAGTAGTTTTTAACTTAAATGTCTTTGACTACCGCAGATAACATATTGTGCTAAAGTCCATTTTGTAATATGTACAGCAATTAGTCTGCCTTTTCAATTTGATTTTATGTTTCATATAAACGTTATGCCTCTACATTTGAACGGTTTGGTCTCTACGGTATTTTTCAGTTAGGTAGATAGTTGTTTGGCATAGATACACGTTATTTAACTCAAAGTCTCTGTCATTAAAGTGAATAATAAATATCAAATTTGTTTTTTTTTCTGAAATGGACAATTGGACATCCATCGTAGGCTACAGCACTGTATCTGTTCATCACCAGATGAATTCGTAATTAAAAATCTAACTTCTACTAAACTTTTGGACACAATAGTACTGAACAATACAAAGATCGCTAACGGAGTTATTGTGTTTATTGACAGGTGACCGCCTATCACCCACACATATACGGACGTCGAACCTTTACCTATATTTAGATGAAGTAAATAAAAATTAATATAGATAATATGCTTACAATGAATCAATAAGTAATTGAGTGTGGTCAAGTTTTAGCCCGGATTGACGAAACGCTTGATGTTGATGTGAACTATTAGGCGGCGGTTACCGCTTACCGTCGGTCATTTGGTTACAGACCAAAAATTATCTCATTTTTTACTCTAAATGAGATCTAAAAATGAAATTATTGTGAGCATGTTTACACTTGTACAGCCGATTTTGTTTATTGTTAGATAATTCATAAAACATGATTACTTATCTAATATTACATTTGTCACTACGAATGTTTTTTTCAGGTAAGCTTATTCAGATTATCTGTATAAACAAAAATATACATTATAAAGAAGTACATATACATCCATATTGTATGAACGGTAAATCAATTACAACAAAAGATTGCAAAACAACCGCGCATAATCAATTTACTAAATCTAATGTAATCTTTATTGTGAAAATCAGTAGCAGATTATCATTAATTGATAATGCTAGATCAATGTTGCGTAATTTATTGTGGTCAATATTTTAATAAACAATAATAAGATAAAATCGATCGGAAAATTCTGAAGTGACATATTGTTGATTGTTTTAAGACAGCTTGTACATGGATAACCAGTAGTCCAAGATCCCAGCTTTAGCTCAAGCTTTGGGATCTTACTCTACAAGCTTTGCTTACTTTAAATGCGAATAAAATAACGTTTTTTAAAAACGAGACCTAGCTAGATCGATTTATCGCCCCCGAAACCTCCATGTTGCACAGATGTTAAATTTCATGGAAATTATTGGTGCCATTTCCGAGATTCATATTATACCTATACAATTATTTATACGCCATAATTGCTCCTTTAAAGGTATTAGATATACTGCAGCTGGAAAAATAAAACACTTTTATTTTACACGATGGTAGATTCCGAAAATCTACCGTCGTAAGTATTTTAAAAATTCAAATGGGGCTGATCGTTCTCAAGATTTGTGTGTTTCAGTTTTACAAAGGAGGCGTTATATTACGCATCTCTTATTTAGTAATTAAATCAGTACATTTAATGAACAAAGCAAATTAATCTAAGAACGATTTGCAGATCACAATAGCCATGCAAAAGTAATGGAATTTAAAGTCATGCTGCAATTTTGTGTAACAAGCCGACAGGAAATACAGGTATAGTGAGAATGTGAACTCAGAACAATCATTAGTGTCGTGAGGAACAACTTTTTATAACGCTCATCTGCTTTATGCAACAACGATGGTGGAAATGAATATTTTGATCGGAAACTGTCGCCTTTCGCCGATTAAAGTGTAATTACTGATGCTCACAGCAATCGTAGAGGTGAAATGGTATTCCGGTGTTTTTTTCGCAATTTTTTTTTTTTCAAAAATAGTGCGTCTTCAAAAAAAGCGGAGGTTCTGAATTAGGTTGAATGTTTTTTTTTTGTTTTATTTGTAGATATGTTACGCGATAGCTCCGATTGTGAATCGATTTTGACGATTCTTTTTTTGTTTGTTAGATTATAGTTTGCAGGTGGCCCCGTGCAAATGTTATGCAAATCAATGTGGTAGTTTCAGAAATATGAACAAGATACTGAAATTTAATTTCACTTATCTGGACAACTTCGTGGTAGATGATCCTTATGAAATTTTGATGTCGGTTTTCGGAGAAAATTAATTATGTATTTGAGTTTTTGAATACATACCTTAACCAAAGTAGGCGAAATTTATGTCTAAAATATTCTAACTACGATAAATTGTTGGTATTGTATGTCTGTAAATGCTTACTACAAAAAATAATAAAGATAACCACGAGTCTTTTTCACCCGATAACAAAAAAAAAATGGTTGTCTGTAAAGTCGGGTTACTGACGTTAGTTGAACGTGACAACTTCAACTACGCCTTAGAGCGAGGTAACGCCGGCGGCGAGGTAACGGCGGTAACGCTACATGACGTCATGTTTTGCGGGCGTGCAGCCGGTTTCATCGAATTATAAGACGTTGTCACGTCAAAAAAAGTATGAATCAAAGTGCCATCTTGATCCATGACATCATTAACAATTTAATATCCTCTAAAAACGGCTAATTTATTCTAACATATTTCACATTTTTTGCAGTTATTATAAATTACATCATTTTGTTGATTTTAGACGGTAGAAATTGAATTGAATTTGGCTTCATTAATTGTCAACAACACTGAGGCTAACAGATGATATGGAATATATGTCTATTTAAAATAGTCTCTCCTCCGTAGGACAGAATGATAATGATTATGAATATGAGAATGACGACGAAAATTACAGACCAGGAAGAAGTGAGAACGGTATTGTGACTATCGCTGATCAAACCTGAACTCAATCAGCACGAGATCTAAGTAAGTGTAAAAAAAGACGAAAGATTTATACGTGTTGAAGGGAGACCAGAGTAAGTAAGTGTAAGGGAAGGACGTATACCCAGCAGTGGGGTGTCGATGATTTTGATGTAAGATAATAGTTATATAATATAATAATATATATAAATAAAAAAAGTTATATAATAGTAGATTAAGCAGACAAAAGAGTTAGGTACTAACTGTACTTCAGTTTGACAGTTTCATTTTTGGTATATTAGAACAAGTACATTTGGAACTTCAGTCATAATGGGAAATTGTGAATTGTGATGTTAAGATTTGTTGAATATGGTTTCAGTACAATATAAGATTCAGTTCGAATAGACCGGAAACATACGCAACTTGGAAGAATGTAAGTTTTGTTTATTTGTTCGTTGCTATAGTTGGGCAACGACGAGGATGTATTTCAGTTAAGTTTTTAATACACCAAATACAGTTACATAAATACCTATGTAAGTATGTAACCACAGACAACACAGATCAATTAATCTATCAACAGGTTCGAATCACAAGCTTGTTAACAAACAACAAAAAACAAATAAAAACTGCGCAACCGCATTTAAGATCTCAATTAGTTCTTGATAATTTCCCATCATTTGAATAATACAAAACTTGTCCAATGAACAAAACAAGTGTGCCGATGAAATGACAAAAAAGGTAATAATTTACGTATGGACAAATACTCATTTGAATATAAAAAGTGTTCTCGCGACGATTATTCTAATCGAGTTCCTTTAAACCGTAGTACCTCATACGCGACCGGAAAAACTGGAAAGCTTTTCTATAAAACCTTGTGTTTTCTTGCAGATGGCGATTTGAATATGGAGCCATCGCTCCCACGGTATGTGGACATCCTTGGAAATGGAAACTCCGTGAAACGGAAAAACAACCTGTTTAGTTACTAGGTAAATAAATATAAGTGTTTGTTTTGCGTAAATTTATTAACAGATTTTTTAAACTGTGCTGTGTAGGTATGTACAAAATTACCACAAATACTGTAGAATTTGTGGTAAATTCAATAACTGCTACTCAAACATTAAGTTATACATTAAGTTATACATAAAAAAGAGGAAATAGTGCCTAAATGCTTGGTCGTCGTCCTTGGTCGAAGTGACGCGTGACCAAAATGGGCGTATGGGGCCCAACGCATAAGCATTGCCATTCAGCGTGGTAATGCCGCCAGCATGCTGGGTACGCTTCCGATTGGTAGTGGGCTTGAACATTTTGATCATCTGTAGACCTTCATTTGTCTATGAATAATTCAGGTGTGCTTAGTCTAAGTAGTTAGGTATGTAGCGTAGAGCGTAGTGGCAGTTTTTATTGTATTAAAGCTCTTTTTCGTCATGTTAAATACCATGTGCTAATGAGGGAGTTTCCGACGAGACAAAAATAGTTCCAACGGACGCACTAGATGGCGATTGTTCGAGATGCAGATAGATCTGTCTCTACCATATACTCTCAACAGTGTAATCCCTTTAGAGACCCTACCCGTTTTCAGGGAAAAAGTGTAGTGTAAAAAGTGTCTTTTTTAATTTTAAAATATTGGGAATAAAAATAGCTAATTAGGTTGATAATGTAATAAAAAACCGTTACTGATCACAATCCCTTTTCAGTAAAAATCTTTAGAACTCCCGAGGCAGTAGACACCAACTAAGCCAAAGTAGAAGGAAAATTCAAAGATATAAATAGCAACACTGATACGACAATATTTTATCCATAGACTAAGTAGAGAGAGATACTCTCTCGGCTGAAGGATTAGTATCCATAGCCAAGAATAAATTTAAAAAATAAATATTTTGTCTTTCATCAGGTTTACGATTTGTTTTAATTTGTTTTGAAATTTTGATGTTTTGATATAGTTTTCATTCGAATAAAATGCGTACATGGATAAAGTAGTTTATTATTTATTACTAGAAGTCGTGCTTTCGCAAATTGAATGAATTGAGTCCCATTATGCCTAACGCTTTTGACAACAAACCAAAAGACCTACAAGCGCCCCCTATTATCGTTTTATTAAACCATATCTTTTTGTCTCGTCGGAAAACGGCTCATTGAAAAAAGGGCCAGCATTTTATCACGGTAACATTTATAGATAATATTATCGTAATTTTGTCCACGTAAATTAACAGCTACGAGTATTAAGTTAGATGATTCTAATAAAAATCAACGCAAAAAAAACATAATTTTGAATCGATGTGTAATCTGTATCACTATTTAGATTTCGACGTTTTTCGATGTCATCTAATTTTCTTCTTCGCACTATTTATGTACTAAGTTTTAGTAATGTAATAATTCTTACATGCTGTACTTGTCAAAATATCTAATTATATTGCAATGTAAAAGTGTAACTGGTTAATCTGAAAATAAAGATTACTATTATTATTTAAAGATTAAAAAATTATCACTTTTATTAACGCTCGGCGTTAGAGTGACTTGAATTTGATTAATTTAATAACATAGAACACTTAGAACTGTGATTAAAAATTGTGTTCCACTAACTTTTTATGCTGATATTTTAATCTAAAATATTTGCTGGGTCAAAATTTTATCTATTAGGTATTTTACCAAACAGGAAATTAAGCATTTTTTACAATCTTGCGTTAACATTTAGATTGTTTCTAATTACAGCACACTCAGAGTCGATCTACTAAAACTATCGCTTCGATATTTCAAATTTTAAATCTATAAAAATCTCGAAACGTGGAAGCGAGATACACGTTTCTAAGATTTTTAAGTAAGCACTTATAACGATTGTTACTATTAAGTTAAACATTTCCTCAACTTTGTCTACCTGTAGTTCTTCGAACCCCCAAATTTTACGGATTAGTCATCGAACAATGCTAAATCAAAAGGTTAATTATGACAGCTCGTTTTCAAAGTCTGGAGGTCCAAAGTACCGCTTTAAAATGGTCGACTTAGAGAGCTCTTACGAAAAACGACTATTTAAATTTCTTGTTTATGGCTATTGTAATAGAAGTTAATCTGCTTTGGCAATTTTTTGTGAGATCTTCTCTAAATGGTCAGCTTAAAGTATTCTTTCGGGACCTACTGTTCGCGAATATTTGAAGAATGTCTGTGTTTGAGTTTTAACGGTGGGATCATTGGCTCGCGATAATTTGAGAAATTTTATTACTTTGTACAGCTTAAAACCAACTATCTATGTAAAGAATGGATAAAGAGATAAAAGCAAAGCAATATCCCGGTGAATAGACACCATCAAGGCCTAAGCACGGATAAACATCCAAACTTGCCTACGGATGCCCCAATACAGGAGTGCCTGCAGGAAGGTGGTCAAGGACGTCAGTGGTAGCCAGTATGAGGATACAATCAAGAAGAAAAACCATTTAAAGCAACTTTTTCAATCACCGTAATCGTGACGTTGTGTTTACTAGTTTTCCATACAGAAATGTTAATTGAACTGGACAAAACTTTTTCGCATTTTCAGACTTAGTTCACATGAAAAAGTTGTTTACAAGAATAATAACAGCATCCATTTTTACCAGCATAGTATTCTGCTGAAAATAATAAAAAAAAATGTTGGTTTTTGAGTCAATCGTCGTCAGTTTATTAAATTTAAATTGCATTATCAAAGAAATGTTGTGAGGTATGTTTTATAAGATGACACATTGGTAGAAACATGTACTGATATGATATCTTTTACTGTCAGTGATGCAAACGAATTGAAATGTCATTTATAGGTAGTTTTTTTAGATCGGTAATTAGCAACTGTTCTTATCTCTTTTTACTAATCTAGGTGATATATTACAAAGCTAGATTTGGCTCAATTTCGTATCTTTGAACTTGTTTTGTCATGTCGTTATAATTATTTATCTTTATCTATTTGATTTTACAAAATGCTTGGCTCTTTCAAGCTTTGAGCAATCTTTTTAATGAATAGTCCGGTAATATATAGTCAGTCCAGGCCATGATAAGTTTTAGCCGCAACCGGACAAACGAGCAGCGGTCACGCGCGTGAACTCTCCTTGAAAAAGGCCGCCGGACGCGGCCGAAAGTTAAGTGGGACTGGACTGACTATAGCATACGTAAGTCACCCGTGTATTTATTTAAAATGTGTAATAACCACGTTACTTTTCATTCTAAAATTTGAGCTAATATTTGACATACATTTGATGATTTATGATTATGAAGGATTAAAAATCCCATTATCTGAGACTTTTTAATTCTTGATTCGTGCAAGGAGGTGCTAATAATCATCCTATAGATCTACAAACTTGTATTACGCTTTTATATGAACAGCTATATATTTTGATATTTTTTTCGTCACCACGTGGCTACGAATAACGCTACGGAACGTAGAGCTCGTTGATGTCGGATGCAAGTAAATGAATTATTCGCTGCGCGAATTGTTGCAAATTTGTAACAATCACAGCCATACAAAACTTGACTTTAGTTACGTAGAGTACTTTTAAATTTTATGTTTGACGTCACAAGCATTCTTAATTTCAATATCTATTCGATTGTTCTACAAAATTTGATAGGTTTTTGGCTAGCGCAAGAGTTTAGCAAATCTTCTTTTGTATTAGTGGTATTAATAACAAGTATAATAACAAGCACTACTTAGTGATAAAATTAAGAGTAATTTCATAAAAGAACGTTGTCATGTGTTGCATCCAGTGGTATGAAACTTTGACTTTGGTGGTAAGACTTTCCTTGTAGACTGGTATTTCAACAATTCGTTGCAATGTTGTGATGATATATTTTTGGAATGCCTTAGTTAGTTTTGTCATAAGTAGTAAGTAACGCTAGCTTTTAATAGTACATAAGCCTGACAAACAAAATAAATCTAACTTTTGTTTTATTTAGTAGTTACAACATGTGTAAAATAGTCAGCGTAGGTATATTTAAAAAAGGTTTGTATGGTTTTAAATACATGATACATTTAAATTATAATCCAATGTCAATGTCAGTAGGTATGTTAATAAAAAAAACGCTAAAATCGCTAAAAGCGTTTATTTAAAAAGATCAATGGACTTAATGACATTAATTAGTATATAACTTTTTGGGTAGTTTTGTGATATAGAGTGACGACATAAACAGGACATGTGCCTGAGGGTAAGGATCACGGCTACTCATAATATCACGCTCATCACCCAGAGGTATAATATGATTAATATCTATGCCTTGTAATTCCCCTGGAAACATTGCCCTTCAAACCGGAACACAGATAAAGACAGTCACAGAGAGTCAGTTACAAGGCCGTAAGTCAAGATCCTTGTCTTATACAATCAGTTCTGAGTTCAACTATTTGCATACGCAATCCGCTAGCGGGTTTTAACCAATAATGAAGTTCCTCGGAATTGCATCAGGATGTTCAAATAACCCAGTTCCGAAGTAATGATGATAATGTGCGGTGAGCGCAGGATTCCCTGAGAAAGCCACACTTTTTGTGAGCCAGTTATCTCAGCTTGGGAATGTGTTACACCGTAGAGAATTAATGTATTGTGGTATAAGTGCATACGCTGCGTTTAAATGAGATGAAAAAGGCTTTTTGGAAACGAAAACACATGTTCGTATCAATCAAGATAATTTTATTGTAAATATGACTAGTTACACGTATACTATGTTAAAAAGAGTCTTAATATTTTGTGTAAGTTAAACAGTTGCAGGTACGACAATATGTCAGGGAATTCTATGGTGTTAAATAAATATTTTTTTGATTATTATTGATACAATGGCGATAGTGATTGAGATTTTTTGTGAAATTATTGATGTCTATTGGCTTAAAAATTTGTATTTTCTACTTTTAATGTCAACGGGAAACTTTTAAGCATTTTCGACATCACTCAGACGTAACATTAAAAGGCAAACTTGAGAATATTTGTAAAATTATTCATTTATATTGGTTTGGCAAGACAGAAACTAGTATAATACGTATTTTCCTTGAGTTAGAGCATTTACAAAGTTAAGGCCGATTTACATCAGACGAGCGAATGCTCATTTTATCCCCACTGTATCAAATTCATTTGGTGTAAACAAACGTAGAGTATTCTTTCGTTGTTTTGTTTGCGTTCGCAAAGATTCTATGGAATATCTATTATGGAAAACGCTAAGAACGACCTTTCGTTTACACTAAAAGATCGAGAAATAATGCTCTTGTTCCAGCTCTTTGCTCGTTCAGTTAAAATCGGCCTTTAGACATTACTCAGAAATGAGCTCGTAAGAACATCCTTACTCCATTTTACATACAGAACGGCCACATTATTCGAACGTTATTTGTATGACATCTCTATTGCATGTATTGTATTTTTTAAATGAATACTAAAGTTTTACTAAGTATTAAAAAAACTGAACTATATCAATAAAATTATCATTATGATTGTAAAAAACATAGAACGTTCTTAGTAATATCATTACCTGACGGTGTGATGCGCGCCCCATATTTAATAGAGTCTTTTGTTCTTAAGTTCAGCTCGCGTTACACGCTGTTATTAACAGTTTACAATGTGGTCAAGTCACGAGATGAACCGTTGACATACTGTTAACCGTTGTCATGTGGAAATGGGACTTCTTTGTGATTATCGATGTTACATCATGTAATTGAATTATGACATAGGTATTTTCTATACCTACTTAATATTATTATTTCATAACCTTGTCTTACTAACGTACATAATATCATCGTCTTCAGTTTAGCTCTGCACACTGCTGAACATAGTTTTTTCTTAGTACAAGAAACTAACTTCGATCGAGAACTCTTGTCACCCACTGCTTCTATTCGTCGTAGGACATTGCTTAAATGTGGTATCTACTGAATAAATAGTCTACTGCAACAGTTATTAGATATCTTGACGAATTGCGAGCCCATTGCTACTCCAGTTTGGTAATTTTGAAGCTGGGTTTTCTTTGGTTTTGTATTGAACGTTGTTTGACTTGAGCTTACTAAACTTGAGCGCCTGCAAAATCTTTGTTTACGGTTCATATTTGGCTTGCGTAAGTATGACCATGTTTCCGAATTCCGCACTAAGCTCAAGTGGCTGCCGATTCGTCGTCGCCGGGATGCTCACGTACTTTCCCTTCTTTACAATATTCTTTTCTATCCCCCTTGGATATTACACTTACATTATTATGTCCTCATCATAATGTAGATATATTAATTATCTATTTTGTACATTTTCCATAGTATTTTAAGCAAATACGCGTGTGTATATGTACTAATAATATGTTAATGTATAATATTAATTTTAAGTTTATTTGATGTGTCTTTATTGTTTAGAATAGTTTTCTTATCTCTCTCTGTTTTTAAATTGTCATTAGGTAGTTAATTTCTGTGTGTAAATTAAGGGCCATTTTTGCAATGTTTTCTCCTGTCCGTGCACGGTTGCCTGGAAGAGATCGCTTTAAGCGATAAGGCCGCCAATTGAATAGCTAATTTTTTATTTTTTGTTTTGTAATTCATTTCTTGTACTTTCTGGCTTTTAATAAAGAGTTTTTGTATTGTATTTGACAATTACATACTCTTACCAAACGTTAAGGCATAATATGCAATATTTAAAGTTAAATATGCGTGCCTAGAAGATACCAGGATGTCTACACTCTTTCTGCGAAAAACGTAATTTCGAAATAAACTGTCGACTTTCCGACTCCGATTCTACTTCGTTTCGTCCGATCGAACATTGTTTGACCTTTAAATGTTCTAAGCTACTCTAATTTTATTAGAGTAAGCTTATAACGAAATTACGTGTATCGTAGAAAGAGAGTAGACTTCTAGTTCCAATGCTTAAAAGTTCCGAAATTGTAATGGTTCGGAAAAACTGCTTCTGATTGTGTTTTCCACATATTCCCCATTCAGAGGCAGGCAAGAAAAGATACTATTACCGATAGGATAATATCTTGATTCATTGATCATAAGTTCTTTATGGGTAACCTCACAAACGGGTGGTTGCGAGACGCCTTCAAGGCTATCCCTCTAAATATGCGCGGGGCTATATATGCGCCCCACCACGAGGAGGTCTTATTCGACGTACCCCACAATTTGATACATGCTTTGACTATTGAATGAATCTGTGTTTTTTTTTCGTTATATATTTTTTTGCAATACTGAATATTTTTATTACAATCTCTGTAAAGTGAAGGTGTCAATGAGCGTGTAGTGAAAAACTAAATATCTATTACATATTAATATTATTTATTTAAACGAAAATAGTATCAAATATGTTACAACACACGTATTTTTAGACTAAGTGAGTCTTGACATAAACTACGTCAATCTATCTGGTGACATTTTACGTCAGTAGTTTTAAGAATCGTGAGCTAGTATTATAAGAAATAGGTTATTATTACAAATTTATTATTGATGGATTTAGTTAAATAATTCCATAGCGGGTTAGCGGGATGCACCGAGTCCATAGTTTCCTGTATGCACGTATGATCACGTAGGTGAATCTGATTCATTGTCCTTCAATTTTATGGAATGTTTGCGATAACTTTGATTTAATTGTAATAAACAATTGAAATAATAAATAAATATTGACTGATACGACACCGTATAAACCCAAACTAAGAGGATATGGTCAATGGAAGTCCAATACCTGATTAAATATATAAAATACTTAATTAATAATAAATAAGTAATAATAAGTAATTTTGAATACTTGATTTTGAGTCTGTATAATATGTAAAAACACCCAGACATAGAACAAACATCCTTATTCGCCACATAATTGTTTGTCTTGCTTGATAATCGAATCCACGACCAAGGGCTAACTAAAAGAAAGGAAACTACCAACACTACCCAATGATTTTCAAGGCCAGAAAATACTACTACCAGCGTTGTTGTGAAACAGTGAAAGCATTTTAATAATAATTAAAAATATGCGCTAGACTTGCTCCTCGCCTGATAAAAGATGCGGTCTATGATGGGACGCGCTTACCTAGAAAAAACCAATTCACACTCGATTTGACGACAACCAAAGAGTTCAGCAGCTGGATATGGGCAGTGAGTTTATGCATTCTTAAATTACCTTAACTACAAGTTGTTGCATTATCTTATATGTAAAATTCTCGTGTCACATTGTTAGTTACCTTACTCCTCCGAAACGGCTTTACTGATTTTTACCAAATTTTATACGCATATTTAGTAGGTCTGAGAATCGGCTACTATCTATTTTTCATACCCCTAAGTGATAAGAGATGTTCACCCCTAACTTTTTTTTTAATTTTTGGACAAAAATTTTTGTTATTTTTTTTTTTATAATGTGGCATTAAAAAATACTGTATGTATTTTTTGTACCCTACATTTTTACCCATTTATCATCAAACCCTATTTTTAATAGCCATTTTAATAATTTAATCATTTGACAGTGAACTCCTCCTAAACGGCGGGACCGATTTGAATGATTTTTTTTGTGTGTGTACAAGAGAATTCGAGGATGACTTAGATTCACAAATAAGCCCGGCAGATGGCGCTGCAGACAGTGTCTAGGTTTATGATCCGAGCGAAGCCGGAACGGGCCGCTAGTTTTTATATTAAAAAATTGACATATTTTTTTACATAATTTTAACCTCTACATTATTTTTTATTCATTAGGTAACACATTTTAACGTGAATAATGTTTAATCAGACAATTAATTAAACAAGAGTGACTTTAAGGTAGCTCTCGTAAAAGATATACTAAGGAAACAGCATCGGTAAGAGTTTCACAGTTGCGCAAAAAAATTAGTTCTCTGTAATGAATAAAACAGAATTTAAATAAAGTTTCCTTCAAACATAGTTGTCCTGATTTGGTGCACGTGTGCGCAGATTGAAGTCAACCGCTTATGTAATAGGCGAAGAGATTATTCTGAAGCGACCAATCGCGTCTATTTCGGGAATTGGGCCGAGAGGCGGTTTCACTCCGACCAAGGAGGCGGGAGGAAAGAGACATCCCTGAAATTTAATGTAACTCCAAACATGGCCGAAACGAAATTTAAAAATAAAACAAGGATCTATTTACTGACACACTTTCACCGGATTATGTATCTTATGACGAACGAGATACGTTTCATAATGAGATGAGTTGTTGCTATTTCTAGGGTTGAAGTTTTGTGACAGAAGATATACGGTCTTGTTTAAAAAAAAGGAAAGCAAGATTTTGGTGGTTATTATTGATTCGGACATTGATGAAACAACGTATTTTATAGTTAAATTCCAATTAATTTTCTTAATTAGTTATGTCTCGGAGATAGTATAATTCACGAGGAAAACGAGGTAAAACTCTATAAAAGAAAATCATAAACAATAGTTAATAATTATTCGTTCATTGTTTAGTATTTTTGACTGTTTTTGTTTTTAATATGCTGTGTGATGATACGCAAACGGAAGAAACCACTATCAGTCTCGGGTTATCCCCCAAAGAAGTACTAAAATGGTATTAACTTAACCTCCCAACGATTATGGTTGATTGATGGCGTATCGCAGTACGGTTTTACTAGCGTTTGCGTTAAATTTTCTCCGGGAACAGTTTTTCCTCGCGATGTTTTTACTCTCTACGCGAGTGATAAGTAAGCAAATTTGCGTTTGACATAAAATACAAAGCAGCAGGTGGGTAAGAATTCAACTCGTTCCTCACATTCGGACTAAACAAATTTTTTTCTTTATATTTTGTTTTGGGAATAGACCTATGTATAGCAGTTGGTCTTAGAAGACCTCTACTGCATACCGCCGTTTCTGAATTATCTTCATTCAACCGCTAAGATATTTTATCTCTAATTGATGATTATTGATAAAATAATAATAAGTACCTGCTTAGACTTTAGACTAGCCTCGTGGCTTAGTGGGTAGTAACTCTGCCTGCGAAGCCACGGGTCGTGGGTTCGATTGCCACGCAGTGCAAATATTGTCTGGGTCATATATGTGTCTGGGTGTTTCTATGTATAATAAGTATGTATTTAGAACAATACAAGTATTATATCAGGTATCTGCCCGCGATAGTACAAGCTTTGCTTAGTTTGGGGTCAGATGGTGTTGTGTTTGAATTGTCCACCACCAATATATACATATATTGTCTTAAGTATTACGTAACTAGACTATGCAAAAAATTAAGCAAGAATACTGAGTCAGAGGCGCCCGGCCACTTGTTGCGACGCAGTTCCGTTTCCGGCCGTTGTTAATACCGCAGAACACAGTAATTACACTAGTCATAATGTACAAATTTGGTTAATTTAAGCACAACAACATGGAGTAACGAGATATTGTAAAATTTATTAATTTTTTAAAAATTTGCTAAGTACTTACTAAAAAAATTGGCAGTCATAGGAACTGCCGATAGAAGTGAAAACTTACAACTTAAAATTTTATAGCTCCCTTTGGAAACAACGCGGGTGAAACCGGAGGGTGTGGTCATGACCATGGTCTCGAGTTTTCCCGAAGATTTCTTATTATTCCCGAGCGTGACGCTAGAATTCAATTCACAGCCCACGAAAAATCAGTCTGTGGCGTGTGCCAAAAAAAGTGTACACTTCAATAAGACAAATCATAATATGTTAAACTAATACTTACTCAGAAGCAACATATTATATAATTTTGTCTGTATACAACCGAAAACTTCGTCCGCAAGTAATAAAACTTTAATATGTATTTGGCCATGAGTTCGTTGGCGTAGAGATTTGAATTGTTCTGTTCTCTAAGGAAAATAGCAGTTTGTCGGAATACAGTCAGCAGCCTATATGCTATTCTAGACAAACATTTATATACGTTGGAAATTTTATACCAGACCATCCATATGTCCATTTCTTCACATTTATAATTTTAATAGATTTAGTTGTGTTACAAAACTAACATTTTTAACATTCTGCGTTCAATTTAGAAAATGGTTATTTTAACTAAAAATTATTCCGTATAAAAATACCTACAATAAACAAATAAGAAATACGGAGTCTATAATTTATGTGACATTATAGAGTGGAAGGCACACTAACTACTTCTAGCCTAAAAAAAATGCATATTTTATTGAAAAATAAATATTGCTTATATTATTTTAAAAACCACAATTAGTAAAATGTATTATCATGATAATCACTTCCTCTACTTATATCTGTCAATCAAATCAAAGAAGACACAATTTATACCCAGAATCATTTAAGGATGATAGCTTTTATTATAAGTCTTTCCATTATTTTAGAAATTCTACCCATTTGTTTAGCTACGATGCCACAAACATACACGGACAGACACGAGAACTTTAAAACAACTTTTGTGCATTAGTATTTGAAAATACCTAAGTGTAAAAATATTTTTAAATAACTAATTGAAGAATGATAATCCCGACCCGACCCATTCAGAAGTTCCGATGTGATTGAGCAAAAAACATTCAAACATCTAAACTTTCACCTATATAATATTAATAGGGTTACAAATTAATCTAAATTTGCATATTTTTTTATTACGTAATTTGTAATAATAGTAGTTAATACAACCTACTTGAGGATGCTTATTTTAGTAGGTACATAAATAAATAATTTATGTGAAATTTATATGAAAATCTTTTACAAGCTTAAGCAACGTATTTTAATACAATATAAGATGTTTAATTGAAATTGAAATTACAAGTTTTACTAATATTACATACATACATTTATACATACATGATCTATTTTTGATTCCCATTTTCAATAAATATTTTTAAGAAATAAAAGCTTAAGAAAATTTTGATTCTATTTGAAGAAGTTCGATTTAACGTTACCAGTAAGCTAAACCATTTTCTATCTTAATTTTTCATTACTTAATTTCAATAATTTTGAAAGCCCACAAAGACGAGTAACACGTGTATCATAATTAAATCATCACGCACGTATCAATAGAAACTGGCCTGCAAAGCGCTTATCAAGAAAAAATCCCGAACCGTAAACATGGCACGTCCAGGAGTCATTTTCACATACCTTCAGGATCCGGTACGGGACACGTGTATTTATTTTTCTAAGCAATTGCGTAAGACCATGCGCGGCTTACGTACCAATCGCGCGCGACGTCGCATTCGTGACGTCATGGCGCCTGACGGGCCCTCCAAACTAAACAATCAGTTTTTTGCACCCTTTATCACTGGAACGCCGGCCGACTACATAAAAGCCGTGGAAATCCGTTCAGGACACACATTACACGTAACACAGCCAACTGAACGCATCCGCGCGGCCGTGTCCTGAACGAAACTTGATCGCGGCGACATTCCATTTTCAAATTGTGATTACACATCTGTGGATCTACTTTCTTTTAAAAATAGTGTTGTGCTGTGATTGAAGACAGTGACCTGTGACATAATATACCAAAGATTTATAATCTGTGATAAATAAATAATAACATAAACAAACCAAAATGATTGAAACGTGCAGCTGCATTTGCAATGGATGCCATCCAAGGACACAAAAAACTGTGAGATACAGTAAGTTAAACCATTTTTTTTACGTATGTATATTGTAATAAATGAAACTTCTTTTCCTTGAACAGTTTATTCACAATCGTAGCATTGTCAATGCAATTGAATAAATATGACTTAGTCAGTAAAAGTGGTGATCTAATATTTTATCGATATCTCAACTTAAAATGAAATCATTCATTATGTCAGTCTTGATGACATAAATGCATGTGTTACCTACAAAACAATTGAAATGAGGT
Organism: Ectropis crepuscularia; assembly: GCA_963693475.1. NCBI lineage: Eukaryota > Metazoa > Arthropoda > Insecta > Lepidoptera > Geometridae > Ectropis > Ectropis crepuscularia. The sequence continues at coordinate 21,280,840 of OY856353.1, read as the reverse complement.
AAACATTCGAAATAAGTTAACAGTAATGGTATAAATTCCACGGTTCGAATACCTACATAATCGTTGCCTGTATGAAAACCGTAAACATTAATAATAATTGGCATAATATGACGTTATATTGTAACGTCAAATATGCGGAAGTTTTAGTTTATTTAATATGTCATATCTGTTGGTCATATGTTTTCCTGAAAGAATTAGAGTAGCTAGTTAATATTTATTACAAGATTCCATTCATAACATGACCTTATTTAATAAGGTTTACGGACTTCTTCAACTTACTCATTGAAATAGTATTCAACAATAACAGTTTGTTTCTTTGAATTTCATTAGTAATTTGAAAATCTTTCCTATTTGAATTGACACTGCATAAACATCACAAAACAACATAATGTATAATAAATAACGTATCATGGATCATATTTGTTAATTTTAGTATGCATACTTAACCAAGTTAAATTCAATGTCGTAAATTTCTAATTAATCTAATCGATGGTCATAAAGCTTAAAATATAGTCATGCTCTTGAATCTTGATCAAGTTCAAAAGGACATTTAATGTAACCTGCAAGAAAATTGATATCGAAGATATCACAGATTACAAGAAACATCTGCAGTATTTTGACTATCTGAAGTCTGTGACCTTTCTCACTTGTCTCAATAGTCTGTGGCTTAGAGGGTGGTACTTGTACTCGTATAAGTGAAGAGCTTTCACATGAACAGAGTGGGTGATTTATATTGTGGCTCAACACAATGGCTCTCATCGGATTGGCAATACATACGCCGCCGCAACCAAACCCCGGTGCGGAAACTAGTCACCACGCAATCAAAACAAGTTTACGGTACATTTGAATTAGCTGAAACTATGTTACCGACAAGAATTTTTATCTCAGTGAAAGCAGAATATCGAATCGCAAAATCGGTACCAATCAAATCATTCAATCATCACACAATGGAATCGATTTAAAAAACTTACTTTTAAATCTTTTAATAATCGATTAACAAGCTACGTAATCTAATTCCTGCATCTTAATATTCAGCATCGGTCTATTAATGCTATGACGAATCGCTCAATGTTACGCGTCTAACTACTTTCTAGCGAGTGAGTAATCCGAATATATTGTGACTCGACACCGCACCGGTTCCGCCCTTGAAGGTTTTCAGGCGCTTCATATTATGCTGAAAATTCGGGAAAACCGTGACTCATCGATGAGACAAGCGCCGGAAAAGCCTCGTTCATCTAATTACAAGCTCATTTCCACATAAAAAAGTTAATTGATGAAAGCCATTATGTCTGTAGAAATGATCTGGGAACTCGTTTACAAAAGACGCGGCAAAAACTATGCGCGTGCTTACAACTCGCATCGATAACATAAATCACATTTGTTTGAAGTAACGCTTTTTTATCGAATAAACAAAACGTTATATCACACCGTCGAATGATACTTGACCACCTATTACGATCGAAATATTACTACATACAAAAAATACAAAAGACCCGTTCGGGATGTATTAATCACAGTCATAATAACCCTATATTGACACTATCACTGCGGCGTACAATGGCCCGCCTTGTTAGCAGACGAACAAAAACGTGTCAAAATAAATACTCGAGATTTTCAAACCTTAGGGTCACATGCTAACAGAACTCCGAATAGATTACGCTTGGAACGAGCAGTGAACCAACCAATCTGTATGCAACTGTTTTATCAATGACGGCATAACCTAAGAGCGTGAATACACTGACCGCACGTAGGTGAATCTCGCCATGATCTGTGTCACAAGCCTTTCCCAGACTTCGAAAGCTTTTTAGGTCAGTTTGCTTTCATGTTTAGTCCTTGGGCTCTTTTTTATTTGTTGTATGCAAACGGACTCTCGCGCGTGTAAAAAAGAAAATGAAAGTTGTTTATAAATTAAGCGGACACATCTAGGTGGCGATTAGCATAAAGTTGGAATCACTTACTTTTAGTATGATTAATGCCTACAATCAATGATCTTACTTTTATTGGTGTTGTAGAAGTCAGACAATGAGGATATTAATTGAGTTTATTTATATAAATTGTGTCATGATAAATGAGCGAATTCGTTGCAAAAAATCGAGTGATAGAATACATTATAGATTAATTCGCATTGATTAGTGATGTGACACGTGCTAGTGGCGACCGGTCGCTACTCGCGATCAGTTCGGCGTGCGATAAAAACTCGGTTTAGGATAGACTCATCGATGAATCACTGCCGAGGTCTAACGAATAAAGTACTTGCATAAGAAGTGGAAACAAAACTGAGAGGAGACGATTCTTTACGAAATATTTTTAACAATCATCGTTGGCATTTTTTTTCATGTCTTTGATAGGTAATTGACACTAATACATTCTAATGAATGAATCGAATTTTTACAACAGAATAGAATGTAGATTTTTGTATAGTTAGTCAGAATACGTGACGTAATTAAGATTATTGTTAGTAGTTAGTATCGGACACTTTCCACTGATAACATTGTTGAACAATCATGACGCAAGAATTTTCAATTTCAAATAAATGAGTGAAATGCGAAAACGCGATTAATATGGTTATAAATGTGTTTTTGGATGAAAAGTGTTAGTGTGGAAGTCTCCGCGAGGGCTGGAAGCTTTGTTCCGACGGACGGGTAAGGGTTTTCGTTTCGCATAGTGTTCGAGCGGGTATTTCATGTACGGAGCCGCATTTCGGTGGGCATTCAACGGAGCGAAGGCAGTCCGCGCGCCGGTCTCGCACACTTGTCCCTCACATCACATCGGTGACACACGTTCATTCAATAAATCGAGTGCCGATTCAAAGTGTATTCCAATTTTTTAAAAATAATTTGTGTCCGAAGTGCGAACGTTTTCGCGAGTGTATTCGGCCAGTGTTTACATAAGTTGCGACGCGCGAACTCCCGAACTCTTTTCGGTTGCCGGGATCATAAATTGTTCGAATGAACATGGACTTGCCTGCAGGAGCTACTTCAATGCGTTGTTCATGGATGTCTTTTTAACTGGTGTGTGTTTGTTTAATTCATGAATCATGAAATATCAGGTATATTTCGCTTTTTCTCTTTGTTAAAAAGCAGTGGCAGATTTGTTAATTGAATGTAAACAAATGCATTCTTTTGTGGGTAAGCAATGATGTTTCACACCTACCTGTTTTATTTTTTTGCAAATTTGCAGATTGTTTCAAATTTTTTGTTTTGTATATTTTGACCGTAAACTTAATTTTTAATATAATTATTTGCGCAATTTTTATTGCTTATTTACAAAAGCTCCAAATAGTTTCTGTTGTTTCCATATTAAATTTAAATACTCGATAGGTAAATAGGAAAAACAAATAAACGCTTAATGTTAACTTCTCAAGTTAACTTGAGATCGTAAGCCGACGGGTGCCGAAAGCTGTGATGACATAAATAAACAACTCAAAATAAATATAAATGTAAAAGTTAATTTTACTAATGACGTTACTAATTAATTCTTAAAAGGACTGATGAAGCATAATCGATCCTTGATCATTTTTGGAGTGTGCAATAAATATGGAGAGAGTCGCGAGGCTTCGTGTGGGAATGAACAACATTCGTCCGCCGGCGATCCATCAAAAGGATTTTTCATTGAAAGATGTTATACGATATATGATACATACAATCTAACTACCCATATACGGAAACTAAGCTTTCTTTTACGGAATAACATTGATTAATAATAAATCATACACAACATCAATAAATTTCAAATTTGCATAACTAAATTCGAAAATACAAGCTGTTGTAAACCGTCGTGTACCTCATTAATAATAATCTATTGTTGATTTTGAGAGATAACTCTTATCTTTATTAACTTAACTATTGACTGAGATACAAGTTTGTTTCATTCTAAATACGGTGAGAATAAATATTTATTCGGAAACCGGCCATTATTGAGATGTCGTGCGGGAAAAACCGACGCTGGAAAAACGCATTATGCCCCAGTTAACTCTTCTCAGTAACGATTATGTATGAGCATTGTTTTATAATACTGACCACGGACAATGGTCACAGACTAATAAAATACGAACTACAACCTCCTAATAAAACGCAGATAGTAAAATTTTCACACGTGACTTTTTATGCGTATTTGCCTATTTACCATACACGAAATTGTCAACGGACTCAAATTGACCTAATGATTCACTGACCATAAACTTCTGATTATCCTTGTCTGACGTAATACAAAAGGTGTAAACTCACTCTAGTTCAATGTGATAATCCATAATACATTGTCTGGTTTTGACGCGGTTCTAAAACTCGCGAGCACGAGGATATTGGTAATATTGACTTTGGCCCGTGTGTTTACTGGGAAAAATATATTTCGGTTTGCATTGTGGTCATAGCTGAACAAATTGACGCGCTTGATTAAGTAACCGAAGTACCGGGAAAATCAGAGATCGTGGTGATGAACACGAGTACATCGATTGGAGATCTGAGTAGTGGCTATCGAAGAAAACTGTTTAAACGACCCATTACCGAGTGGGTGGAACGCGCGCAGTAAAAGTGCGACAAAAAATAAAACTTTCTACGTTTTAGCACTGGGCGCGGACAATGGTGAGCTTTTCAAAGTCGGTGGTTCCTGCCCTTTCAAACTTTGAAAACGTTTCGACGGCGTCTTGACTTTCGGACATAAAATATGTTTTATGACGTCGGCGCAAACATCACAAAAGTTTAAGTCAAGACGAACCCTCGTCTTCGCATCGTCAACAACAATTTGAGCAATTCCATTCGTACCCATAAAATCGATTCTTAAAAACCTCGAGTTAATTTTCGTAACAGTTTCAAAATTTCAATCATCGGCATAAAAAATAATCGCTTCAATTCGAATAAATTTCGATCGGCTTCTACTACTCGATTACCAACATTTGATTACAAGTACCACGGGTAAATACGTTAACTAACTTCAATTTACTAGCAATAATTGTAAATTGCATTTGGCGTATTAATTGCAATTTTACCAAGTGTGTACCAAATGCACGACGCTGTATTACAAATATCAATTTGGACATAGACATTAGATATTAAATTTAAGTGAAAATTTACGAAATGTTATTGCATCTTTTATAATTTTAATCAAAATTAGCTCCTTACAATTCACATTAATCTAATATTTATAACTGGAATTATTAACCTACAGCATTAAATTAATTAACGCTATTAAATATCATGTTCTGTGGAAAATTTTAATAAGGCAAAATACTATAATTGTCGTTCATGTTTACTTGTGTTTGTGGACAATAAGATACTTACTTCTGTTAGTCTGTGGACAATACTTGCAACAAAGTCACAACTTTCTTCAAGTGTGATTTGAATTGTTTGCGAGTAATATCGAATCATTACTCTGTAAAAGACACAATTAAAGCATTTTTTTTCATACTTGTTGCCCTGCGGTGGTTGAGAAAGTCCCCGTCGGAATCGTATGATCTCCGTATGAACACGTTGCTCCGGGGACGATAACCACGCACCTTATTATTTTTTATGTGACTCGAAACACTAAACTTAATAGGAACGCCGCCGTGCGTGCGTTATAAATAAAACCTTAAACAGATAGTCAGTTCACCGATAAACATAGTTCGCTGAGAACTCAGAGATACTCAGCTCGCGTGCATGTGTTCCGACATCATTAGCACTATCAGGATTATCAATTCACACCGTTTAAAAATCACCGAGGACTTTACCTAGACTCATCACACTTCATTAATCAGATTACTCCGATAACACAGTTGTAAAGATAATTGCTCAATTGTTTACAATAGTGTTAACATGTTTGTTCTGCATTCGCTGATTGTCTGTGTTTCTTGTTGCAGGTTTTCCTAAGAAGCTTCTGGTAGCTACATCAGTAGTAGTAGTGTTAGCAATGTGTCTCGTCACGGCAGAAGCCCGTTCTCTAGAACACAGAATCAGACACGGAAGGCGACACGAGTTACCAACCAAAGACGCCAAGCTAAGAATGCCCGAGAAGAGACAGACTCAGCTCGGTTCGCTAAGCACAGCCAAAGAAATAGCTGAAGAATACAGAACGCAAACGAGAAAAATCATATGGAAACTGAAGAATACGAGAAGATATTTAAACGAAGAACGAAAAGTGATGAAGGAAGTGAAAGAATACAGAGATGGGATGCCGGAATGGGTGCCGTCGACCAACTTCGTCACGATACACTTTCACAGCTTCCATAGAAATGGAACGAGCGCAGATCGGTGGAACAAAGCCAGTATGGCAGAAAGAAAAGTAAGTTTCCTTAATATTTCAAAACATATTCGAATGTTTCACGATAATCGATGCCAATGCCCCCATTATAGCTTGTTTCTTTATCTGATTCGAAATATTTTATTCGGCTATCGACATGTCACTACTAGTTCGCAATGTTTTAATAGGTTCATGACTAATCAATTTGCCAATCGCTGCAGCTCATTTCGGCTGCGCTTGCGCCGTTTGATGCGAATTTTTAACTGACAGTGTAATTATTGCGGTCGATCACTCCTTGGAGGGTGTGGTGAACCATCCCATCATTCTTTTTACCCGTTCAATGTTTTTACGTTATTTTTAATTCGTTTTTGTTTTATTCGAGTGAGAGAATCGCCGCGTACATTAGCCGCGCTCGGAGCGCAACGTAGCGATTTAAATGAGGTTTCGTCGAGCCAAATTACACGTGCCCGTTCTTTGTACTTCACATTGTACTTAAGGGCAATAACTAGAAGTACAAGCCCTTAATTTCCTGAGCCGCTTGCGTTTGAAAATCTGCGCAGTTTTAAGTGTTTTATAAGGCCTCATTACCTCCGCGGATAATCGAGATCGCTTCATTTCGCCACGTCCTCCTATAAAGTTCTGCATTAAAGATACTTATGCTATTGAAATGCTATTAATGACCAAGGTTTGGTTTTAGGTCTAGACTGTAACTGTATAAATCGTGTTGCCTCTTGAGGTAATTCAAATATTAAGTTTATTTCATATATTCTCAAAAAGATAATAGGGCCCGCCCACGTCTGATATCCAGCGCTGGTTGACCTCTGTCCATCGGTTCGCTCGTGCTAGTATTTAATTGTTAGCTACAAGGAAGCAAGTTCTGGATACGCTGGCGAGAAACGGGTTGGAGGTTTATGGCCAGTCGCTGTGGGAGCAGAGCAAACTAAGAAGCCAGTTAAATGTTTCGAAGAAATTTGCATAGATTGACACCGCGTGATTTCGCCGCTCGCACGCGATCCGGCCTCGCCTATACATTTATGTACTTACATCGTTTTAGTGAGCAACATTACAATTATGATAATAGTTGTATTCAGCTCATTGCTTGTCGACACCGCTTCGGTTCGTAAAAATATAAAATAAACAGGCGTTATTTAACGAGCTCCGACAAGTTTATTATTTACCGAACACACATCTGGATCTTGAGACTTTCTATTATGTATTCTCGTTGGTCACTCACTAATTAGTACACAGAGTATGGCGAGGTACGCGTGTGTGCGACTGATCCTCACACGAGCTTCATTGTGTGCGTGACCCGTGGACAGAATCGTCTAAATCTTCTATCGAGTGTCCGACGAAGTGGACTAGTCCCACGTGGATGAATATTGAATATTTCTAAGCTATGTCTCGCCAGTTTGTCAATGTATGGCCACTTAACAAATTCAAATATTTGTCGTTGGACATAGGAAAGCGTTAGAATTCAAGTGATCTCTTCTTCGCTCCGGCTTTAGTTGACACACGGACAATTTAAAAATTAAATAATGCTCAAATGAGACGTTAAAACAGAGGGCTTACGAAAGAATAGAATAGACGCGACGTTGACAGCGTAAATAGTACGTATTTAACTATTTACTAGTGTAATATCATGTGCTAAGCACTGTTTAATTTCACAAGTTTTATTTCACTCCGCGTAACGCAAAGCCTCTTTTGGAATTGGTAGGTTCTTTCTTGTTAGATTATGATTGTAATAAAAGTAAAAACGAAATTTTTGAGACGAGTTCACATTGTAGTAAATATTTGTAACGCACGCGGCTTTCAGTATTCGTTCGAAGGGCAGAAATTCCACAAGTCGTCAGTCGGCATCGCGTCGCGCCGCGAGCTTAGCGGTCTCTCTGTTTGTACTGTATAGTATTTACGATTTAACAAAACAACACGAAATGTTAAAAACACATTATTTGTCCGCGACGAATGTGGACTTACGATACCGACGCGTCGCATTTGTCCTGAACACGTTCGAGGTAAAGCTCGCCTCTTTTAACGAACCTACGACGCATTGTCCAGTTTAGCTAAAATACTTGGGCCGCTGTAAGTGCCCTGGCTATAAACCTCTACTTAGCTTTATTATCGCACGCCTCGGAGTTTCCTCGGGACGATTGTTGGGAAACGCACTCTTTATGAGTTTATGAACCGTAAAAAGATTAATTATATGCTGTTTATTAGACTTTTAAGAGAATTAGAAAGAAATGAATTAGAAAATGAAGGTTCTCACGTTAAGTACAATTTAAGTAGATATTGCATGGTTCCCGTTTAGCGTTCGGAAGGTGCGCTTGAATTACAACTTAAACCGTTGTAATAAGATATAGATAGTTTAGAAGTCTGGTCGATTTATTTATGAGTTAACTTTGATTACATAAACAATGAAGCGGACATGATGTGGCATACCAATTAAAAGTGAAATATTTGCCGTACAACAATGTGGCACAGATGATGGGAATCATCCAACCGTCCAGACGGTGAATCACCCATTCATTAGAGGAAGTTTGGTGACATACGACCCATGCAGACTCCCGTTATACTCAGGTTCATTCCGGGAACGATGAGTGGCCACGGGATGACTATGAATGGATAGTTCATTATATTTATTAGTAACAGCCGGCACGACGAAGGAACGTAAATAATAACGTAAGGTTTCAATGAAACACAATGACATTAACTTTTGAGCCTAGTAACTATAGAGCCACTACATCGAAGTACAGGAAAATCATTTTGTTTAATTAGGTATTTAAACCATAGTACGCAGATTCTTAAGTAATCTTTATTAGCTCAATATGATTCAATCTTATTTCATTAAAGTGGTGCCTACTTTAATTAATTAACTAGGAAATAGGTATTAAAATATTTTAATTTTAGATTGTACTGCGTTTAATTGTTTGTAATACGACGTGCATTATAATAAAACAAACAAATGAAAAACTTTTAATTGACAATAATAAGCTATCCGTTTCCAGCATCGAGGCAAACTAGTTTCAACAGCAACTATTCTAGGTACACTAAGGCCTAGGTCTTAGTGTATGCATCATTGTTGGGAGGTATAGGTACAAACGTAGGTAATTGTGTCATTAGATATTGTGGCTTTACACGTTTGTCTAATCGATGGCTTAAGTAATTGAACGTTTCGTTTCTACTTAACGTCTTACTTATTACTTACTTAACGAATTTCGTCAGTTACCTACTAAAAATATATTGTTATAACAGTATATAAACAGTATACACAATGTTTTACTACAGAATCAGTATTTTCTCTTCTTTATAAAGGTGTAGAAACACTAATGATTTCGTTACTTATTACTTATTCTACAAGCCGGTTTGAGAGCTTAGACCTACGGGCGAGGTGTTTAAGCTCAAGTTTCGCTGTCAATTATTACCTACATTATAAATAATCATTTGTGGAATAGTCATAATGGTATAGTACAAATCACAAATGCCTGCGAATAAGCAACCTCGACATGAATTCGTCGCGCAGTAAAATATCCAAGCTTGATGTCTTTAATTCATTCTTGGCAACGTATACTCTTTATTATGTAGTCATCAATATGTACGAACATTTATATGGCGGTTACATTTTAAGGAGATATAGATTTTAATGAGAATCGCAATGTATAATCTTGCAAAATTTAGTATTCACAGATAAAGTTAATTTCAACAGTCTAGATTTCAAGGCGACACCAGTTGCCGTATCGATTATTCCATGCATAAATAATGACCCTAAAATGTGTTAAAGGTTTATCTAAATAAAGCCTAACCAGAGTTCTCTTTTGTTACAGTTCCTCTACCTTATGCCGAAACTATACAAGTCTCTTCAGACGTTCTACAACATCTTCCGGCGTCTCTCCGACTTGAAAGTAGAAGCACCCGATGAAGCGTTCGCCGAATACAGCAAGGTCCGAAAAGATCTCATGAGAAAGACTCTCGGCCACTTGTACAGCACCGTTGCAACAGTAAAAGATAGCTTGTTAGCTTTCAATGTCACCGTACCCCACGTTGACGAAAGACATCTAGAGAAGATGAGCACAGAAGTCGACGCGATACAAAGTCTGAAATACGACTACATAGCTTTCCGAGCATACATCAATCTATTAAACAACTGGTATGCAGAATTCAGATGTCCGCGAGGCAAGAAAGTCACCACCAGCAACAAAATGTGCGCAAATTTCGAAGAAAAACTTCGCAAGAAAAGAAACCAGAGAAAATCGAAATCTGGTTCGAGTTGAACTAAGTATTTTGTTAACTGATGGTATTATCGCTTTGATGTTATTTATTTATAGGTAGAGGAAAGCGACCGTAGATTTTTTTACCTATGAATTGTATGAGCAGTGACAGTTTAAAACAGATCTGTGAAGAGCATGAGAAGATCATGCTTTATTATCTCGAATATTGAAATTGTCATCCAAATTGAGGACGCTAAGTGTGAAATTAGTGCCACTTTATTTACCGGGATTTTTTTGAAATGTTATTGGTTTCGCTTCCTCTACGGTGTTGCTCTCTGTATCGGCGGCGCTTGCGCCGTGTTTTTAACACGTCCACTTTGCATTGATTCCGATAAATAAGATGTTATCGCGGCGTCTAATGCGTGTCGGATCAAACCACCGCCGCTTCGATTTGAACTGCTTGACGAAACAATGTTTTGTTGAATAAGTATTGGGTACTCTCTCTGTGATATTTAGTATTCTGTAGATAGTAATCATTAATTTATTGTTAGTTTAAGCTTCTTCTAATCAGTTCCTTTCTTCATCAAAAAATTCTATCATTTTCATTTGTAAAAAAACCATTTTAACTTATTGTTTCATGACTATCATATTTATTAATGTACTTAATTAATTTAATTGTGATTATCTCACGAAGTTAGAGATGTCAAACTGAATCTGATTCATTTTGCGAAGCATTTTTGTAACATTTTATTTGAAAGCTATTTTTATTTAGTTTGCCTATTGTTGGCGATACTGCTGTAGCCGAGAAAGACTTGCGTAGCCTTGTAATTGTCTAAGTGCTTATTTATTCTAAAATTATACATAGAATTGTATAAAATGCCGTTAGATTTTAATGAATGAACTGATATACTATGTGAATATTACCTATTTGTAATGTTGTATAATTTGTACTATGCAAGTTTTGTTACTGCATACGAAGTATATAAATGATTTTAGTATATATGAAAATAAATTGATTCGTCAATTCAACCATTTTGTTTGTTGTTACACCCTAGTCAAAATTTAACACACTCAGTCAATGGAATACTAAACTAAATTTGTTTTGGCTAAAACTATTTAACATTTTAATTTTCCTAAATATGAAAACTGGATATTTAATAAATAGTTTCAATAAATTAATCATAAATAATGTCAAATAATGTTAGTCTAGTTTAGACGTGTAGTATAGTTTCCAGTGAAACTAAACCACCGTCTAAAATCTATACCTTATCTATACCCGGTTTACATTATTCCAGTCCAGCGATCGAATCCAGCGCTGGACGGCACTGGAAAGCATCAATCCAGTGCCAATGCTTTCCAGTGCCGGTTTACAATATTCCAGTAAGCAATCCAGCGGTGGATTCGGTCAGAATATAAGTCACCTAGAATAGATATTGGAGGACAATTCACACAACACTATCTGACCACAAACTTAGCAAAGCTTGTAATATGGCGGCCAGATAGCTGATATACTTAATACTTATTTAGTTGTAAATACATATTCACCCTTACGAGCAACTTATACAAGTAGTATGTGAGTATAGGACAATAATAATGGATCCGAAACAAAAATCACCTTCGCCGTCCTATATTACGTAAAATACGCCTACGAATGTTTTCTTGCTTAGACATTTATTGCTCAGTCATCGAAAGACTAGAACGGATCAGGCTGAAATTTCAAAGTGCATTTGTTTGAACAGCTAGCTGCTTTTTATCCCAAAAAACATCATTGTTCCTTATGACATGATCAACTTCTAAAATATACAGGAGCGAAGTTGCGATCAAACATTGGCATTAATTGGTATTCATCAAACTATTAAAATTTATTATTATTACAAAGTAACTTATTAAACTTTTTTTTTAATCTATAAACCCAACACAGTGGCTGTGAAGTCGATATTAGCTTGTAGCTAAGTACCTAGACGAATAATCTGAGTTTAGTTAAGATGCACTCTCACTACAGATGTATTCAAAACGATTTATTTTGCGGAAACCTATACCATAAAGAATTCTATTTACCTTGAAGTAACTGAGATAATATTTTTTCAATCTAATTGACCTATTATATTAAGTACCTACCTACTTACAAAATAAGTAGGTATTATGTTTCCTGATGTTAAACGACAAGCGACCTACATTTAATTGTTAAAATTAATATTGTTTTGGGCAGGCGTGTTGCTAACATTAACCGCATGTCTTGGCCGCCGTATCACTCAATGCTACGTACTAAAAAATCTTCATTTTACTTCTTAGTCTAAGATCCCGCTATACAACGACCTGGGTTGCCTAAAAAATTCAGTCAACCCATTAGCAATATAGGTACCTATTTGTTGACATATTAAATTGAATATAAAATAATAACTTGTTATGCAATAACCAGCTTGGTGATGGTCGTTGTATAGCTTGATCTCCTACTATATAGTAGGTACATAGGTAATATAAGAATTTACAAGTAGTGTGTGATGGGAGGCAGATGTGGTTTTTCACAAATAGAAGACACGTGGGAGCTTTTTTGTTAATTTAAGTAAATTCCTATCAAAGAGGGAACAATGACGACTGCCCGTACAAATAAAAGCAGCCAAGTGCGAGTCAGACTCGTCCATGAAGGGTTCCGTAGCAGCAAATAACTTTAAACATAAGTTCTAGTCGTTCGTTGTAACTTTTACCGATCTTTATAAATAGATATTATTAGATCGATGATAATAGTGTGTCTATATGACGTACTAAAAAAATGATACTAGAAACCTCAATATCATTTTTGAAGACCTATTCATAGATACAGAACACGTCAGGATTTGATGAAAAAAAAATTTTGAGTTTCAGTTCTAAGACCAACAAAATGTAGTGTTTTTTTTAATATTTTTGTGTAAAAATCTTAAATGAAGTTCACAGATACATCTACTTACCAAGTTTCAACAGTGTAATTCTTTTAGTTTCGGAAAAAAGTGGCTGTGACATACGGACGGACAGACAGACAGACATGACGAATCTATAAGGGTTCCGTTTTTACGTTTTACGGAACCCTAAAAACAGAGCCGGATTTAGAGGTGTGGAGGCCCCGGGGTGGACCTTTTTTTGTCCTCCCCTAAATCCGGCCCAAAAATCAGTTTGTGATACGGCAAAAGAAGTTTTCACTGCAAAAATGTACCTGAACAGCTTTCAGTTTGAATTTAAACTGCGAAAAGGATCCTACTAAAAAAATAGTCGGCATCTAGCGGCTGGTGGTAGCTTCATAAAATTTTAAATTAGTCAACTACTTGACGCTAGATGTCGCTTTATACAACGCCATCTATTGGTTACGGTGGAACTTATTACGATTCCTAACGTTGTACGAGTACTACTACTCACCAACAGATGGCAGTTTTAAAATTTATAATTGCGTCATCTAACTGACATTTAGTAAACTAATTCATGTGTCTGTTGAAAATATCACGATTTGCACCTAGATGGCACTATATAACATCTTACTTTACTCAAATATTTGTTTTGTATTCATTTGTTATATAATGATGTATTTGAAAATACTGTATATAGGTCCTTATCGTATTTAATGTCTTTGAATAAAAATTAAATGGCAATAAAATTAACTCTTTTTTGAAGATTTATTCCAGACTAACAGCGCCTTCCGGTCTCTGGTTTCACCCGCGTAGTTTCCAAAGTGAGCTATAAAATTCTGAGTTTTCATTCAAGTTTTCACTTCTATCGGCAGTCTCTATGACTGCCAATTTTTCATTCCGGGACTAGGCTGTTCACACGTCTGAACGTCCAAGGGGTTCTATTGCTAACATGCTAAATAATACGAGGGTCATAATGCATAACAGGCATATAACACGATTGTTAAGAAGAACGACTGTTACATGCATTACTGGTAATATGGTTTACTTGTCAGAACGAGCTAGTACCGAAAAGTACTACGTGTTACATAGTCCAAATGTTAGAACGATCGAGTGTCAGAATGTACAAAATTCATCACGACATCATTGTTAAAACGAGTAAGAGTCAAAATGTACAGTTTGTGTCAGTGTCATAATGTCAGGCACTAATATTGCATCTACGAGTGTTGTTTGTTATCCAAGGAGTTTGCTATTCACATAGTAGGTACTCAAACACTCTTTCGAGTGCTACTATAAATGACTAAGCCCACCTTCCACTTGAAAATTGAAATTGGTTGTCAGATATGTCAGCTTCGTCCTTCATTCATTCCGGACGTATTTGGTGTATGGAAAAGGATAATTATTTTAAAATGGGAGAACAATCACCCGAGCAACGATTTTCCTTTTGCACAAATCAAAAAGGTAATCGCACATTATTATACGGCATACACAGGTACAATTTGTCAGTGAAAAATAGAAGTGGTACTAGTCTTTGGAAATGTATAAATCGGCTTTCTTGTGGTGCGTCAATGACAATAGACATAACCGAAACTAAAAAATTACGTGAAAATGTGCATACATGTACTCCATCGTCATCAAAAAATAAGATTCACGTTGCAACTCAACTTTGTAAAAGAAAAGTATGTGAAAATTATCAATCAGTTCAAGAAATATATGAAGAATGCTTCATTCCTCAAATAGAGGAATCTGATTCTGATTCTGTCGATTCGATCTCAATGCCAGTATTTGGAAATAAAAAACGGTCCCTATATCGAGCAAGAAAAAGATTTTTGGAAGTTAAGAAAACGTCATTTAGAACATTAGAAGAAGTAGAATTACCAAAGATTTTAAAGGATAACTTTTTACTGTGGGAAGACGGGACAAGTGATAAAATTTTATTATTTGGCACAAATTTTACACAAAAATATTTACATAGTATTGATAATGATAGAATGTGGTTTGGAGACGGTACATTCGAAGCAGCTCCGGCGCCTTGGGAACAATTGTTCACTATTCATTTGGATGTCAACAGCACAGAAGAGAGAACCAATATCGTACCAGTGCTGTATGCTTTGTTGCCTAATAAAAAAACTGATACTTACATACGTTTATATTCATACTTAAAAAATAACCTGAATGTTGACATCAAAAAATATAAATCGGATTTTGAGAAGGCCCAAATAAATGCCATTAAAGAAGTTTACCCAGAGTGTGAATTGAACGGATGTTTCTTCCACTTTAACAAAGCTATATGGCGAAAAGCAGAGAAGTTAAAACTTTTAGAGATTAAAGATGGACGAAAACTTGCAGAGTTAGCATCATATTTACCACTATTGCCTAAACACTTGTTAACGGTTGGATGGACAGAAATTTTAAATAGCATTTCAGAGAAAAATGACGAAATAGAAAAATTTGAAACATATTTTGTTAAGCAATGGCTGTCGAAAAATTGTATTGAACTAATTAGCTGTGCTAATCAACGCCACCGAACAAATAATAGCTTGGAGGGATGGCACAATCGGCTAATGAAGAGGATGCGGTGCAAGCCAAACTTATTTACATTTGTTCATCTATTACGCAAGGAAGCAAAATACCAAGAATCAAAAATTAAGAACGCACTATTTGAGCAGATCAAACGTAGAAAGTGTGATATTATTTTTGATCAAAAAAAACAATATTTCTTAAACCAACTGGACAATCAGCAAATTAGTCCGCTTAATTATTTGAAAAACATTGCAAAGCTTAAACGTAATGAAAAACAATACAACAATTAAGCCTTACAAAGTATTTACAAGCCTAATATCTATATATACATATAAGTTATTTTTAAGTATGTTACGTACCAGTACCTACACATGCCCGCACAACGTGAGCTGCACTTCAGCACGAGGTTCAAGTCAGCAAATTCAACAGAACTCAGCGGTAGCAATGACCTGCCTCGTACCAACTGCTATTCGCTGACGCTCCTCATCAAATTGTGACCCAGATAACTCAAATAAGATAAGATCAAAGCTGGTTTCAATAAAGAAGTCATTGTCGTTCTTACATCGAAGGCATTCGCACCTAAGTTAGATAGGCTTAAGATCCTATGATGTGAGTGTCGTTCTCCCATCGAACGAATAAGCGTCTAGGATAGATAGGTTTAATATATTATAATGTGAGTTTTAGTACAGTAAAGTTCGTTCTAAGCAATTCTAGTTTCCTTTCCGAACCCTCCGTCTGCAGCTTTCGTAATTGGCGCAGTCGGTAGGATGTCTCGGGTTAACGCGTCGCGCTTCGGGGTCGCCAACTTCGCCTCCAGACCGCGGCAACAGCGTTGATAGACTTTCAACGTCGAACCGAGCATCCAGAATCTACGTGAAGCTACAGCGGAGTTTATCCAAAAATCGATAACGAAAAAGGAACCAGAATATACCTATGTTAATTAAATAAGTGATAAAAAAGAAGAAAAAAATACATGAAAAAAAAAGTAAGATAAAAATGGGGAAGGAAGAAACTACCCTCGGGATCACGCACCATCCAGAAACATGAAGCATATAGCGACGAGAGATGTGGGCCAATACCAGAGAACCCGGTGACCCAGAAACGCACAATATGAAAATTAAAATGAAGTAGCATGCAATAAAAATTAGTGGAAAATGCGATTTATTCAAGTAAGAACACTAAACTTCGAATTTATAGCAAAATTACCAGAAGCAAAGAAAATATCAAATTTTTATACTACATAGCAAGATTTTTGATTTAAGATTCGGCGACCCGGAACGTGCTATTCCAAGTAACAAAGAGTAGTGGAAAATAGTGCTATTAGTGCAATACCTCGAATGAATTGTAAAATCATTAGAAGAACGGCAACTATCAAGTATCTTCACGTCAAGCAAATTCTTCGAATTCATTGTAAAATTACTGGAACCACAGCAACTATCAAATATCTGCACTGCAAACGAAAATGAATCGACTCAGTGACTCAGAAGCTAAGTACGATTCCAAGCCATGAAGACTAAGTAATGAAATATAAATCTACTTACGCCACCAATTTATCAGGGTACATGTACTAATCATATTTCCAGCATTGAGAGCAGTTGACATGAAATCACGATGGAAAAAATGGACGACAGCCTTCTATCAAGTTCCGTATCCTAGGAAATCCAGAACCAAGAACCCCGTACCAGCGATATTTTCTCCCAAAGTTCTAAAATAGTCGCTGTTCTGAAGGGGGAGGTGTTACGTACCAGTACCTACACATGCCCGCACAACGTGAGCTGCACTTCAGCACGAGGTTCAAGTCAGCAAATTCAACAGAACTCAGCGGTAGCAATGACCTGCCTCGTACCAACTGCTATTCGCTGACGCTCCTCATCAAATTGTGACCCAGATAACTCAAATAAGATAAGATCAAAGCTGGTTTCAATAAAGAAGTCATTGTCGTTCTTACATCGAAGGCATTCGCACCTAAGTTAGATAGGCTTAAGATCCTATGATGCGAGTGTCGTTCTAACATTGAACGCATTCGCGTCTAGGTTAGATAGTTTTAATATATTATAATGTGAGTTTAAGTACAGTAAAGTTCGTTCTAAGCAATTCTAGTTTCCTTTCCGAACCCTCCGTCTGCAGCTTTCGTAATTAGTAAAGAATTAATTGTTTTGTTTTTATTAAAAATGCAATGATAATAAATATAAAGATAACTACGATTAATATAAATGAATGTATGTGTTATTTCACTTATTTTTTTTTAAAAAGAAGACACGATACCTACATTCTCATTAACCTTCGTTTACGGGTAGGTAGGTATATTTTCTGGCATTGTTAGATTCAGACATTTAGTCAATAACGTGATTGGTTACTAAAATATTTTAACATTTAAAAATTTTGTCATTGTCATGACTTGACATAAACACATATTAAAATTTGTACATTCTGACACAGGCACGATATAACGTAAATATAATCTCAATTTTAGTCATTTTGACACTACGTCATTCTAACTATTCAAGTGTTGTACTTTTTGTCACTTACACAATATTACACTTGGACGTTCAGACGTGTCAACAACCTAGTCCCGGAATGCAATTTTTGAAGTGAACCCCCGCAATTATCTTTTCTGCGCACGTTTTGAATTTGCAACATCTTAGTGTTGAACACCAAAGAAATCAAACGCAAAGTGAAGTAATTAGTATTTAATCCTCTTTATTAATGCGCCGCAATACCTTTGCCGCGCACTTTTAAATATGGAACACCAAATAGGTAAGAAAAAACAGCGAAACAAAAATAATACAGGTATAATACACTCAATGTGATGTTTGATAAGTTACTTACATACACCTAAATTAAACTAGGGATTACGTATTTAAGTTTATTTTCCTCAGTGTCAACTTTACTTTGTGAGCGCTAACTCTGTATTCCGAGTACATTGTAATATCTAAATGTTATTAGCGGGTGCCCAAGATACAGGCGTAGCCTAGTTTGGGGCCCACCGGACAAACTACCGAGCTACAATAGGATTAAAATGTATAGAATGTGCTTTATATTAAGGATAACAAGCAATGTAACTGTGTGTTTTGGTGAATAAATGACTTATCTTATCTTATGTTATTAAATTTAGATTCAAATCAACAGGAAGAGGTGGTCTTTCGCCTCGGGGGGTGTCGCCAATGAAATTGAACGCAAACTCTCTCAAATCGTAAGTTTTTAGTTATTTTATTATTATTAGGCACTAATTAATCTCAATTAAGTTGTTACTCTATGTTTTATTAAATAATAATGTTACCTACTATGAAAATTGAGAGGCGCTTTTTATTTTCTCATAGTGGGTGATGAAACGTAGAGTTTAGTATCACTCTGGCGCAAAATTATTTTTGGTCTTGGGCGACGTAATTTGAATCCCATCAAAAACATAAATGTGAAATGAGAGCCAAGTTCAATACTATGATATACCTATGGCTTGATTGTTGACTTCAACAACAAAATATTTGAGATGTAAATGTGTGCCAAGTTCAGATCAGTCCTGCAATTGATTATTTAAAACAACATAGAATATTTTGTTAACTTAAATTTATTGTTTTCTTATAATTTAACATAACCAATTAAAGACTCAGGTCTTACTTGGCTAGTTCTCATACACGAATTTTTCTTAAGTACGCACTAAAAGAGTAATTTCATAGCCTTATTTTCGATGGGTACCTACTATCTATCAGCAAACCAAATTAGGTAACGAAGAATAAAATAACAGCTTTAGAATGTACGAAGACTGCTAATAACTCGTTTGCGAAAACTAGCCAAGTAATATCTGAAGCTTTAATATGTTATGTTAAGTTATTATAAAACAATACATTTTAAGTTCTTACAAAATATTCTATGTTGTTTTAATCTCTCCTTTTATTGCGGAAAATAACAGAAACAGGAACTACGCAAGTAAAATCACGGAGCACTGTAGTAAGCAATATGATCTTACAGCAGACGGCTGATATAGATAGTTACGACTAGTAGTACTACGAGTAGTAGTACGTTACGGCTGGTCTAACCAGGCCAACGGCAACTGCCGATTCAGAGCCTAGGGTTCAGATCCTACGCGCACCACTGTCTTTTCGAAGTTATGTGCGTAATGTCGCTAACTTAATAACGGTGAAGGAAAACATCGTGAGGCAACCGACATGTACCTATAATCTTTCAAAGTCGTGTATCATCCACCGACCCGTACTGGGCCAGCGTCGAGGATTACTCTCGAGAGAAGACCTTACAAGAAAAGGCCCCAGTCTCTGTGGGAATATTTAGTGGGTTCTTTTTTCTATGGTTACTTACACTATAGCTGTACGATTAATATTGAAATAATAAAAAATAATCGCATTTAAGAACTTCACAATAGGCTTGTTTCCACTAAGAATGAATCGGATGGATTAGAGGTTCTTACTATTGATTAAGATATGGAGATTTCAAAAATAAAACAGTTTATTATAAATACGTAAAGATTATTAATATTTTTAGAAAAGGAAATCTTAAAAAATAGGCATTGTGTCACGTGACAGTGAACGCCAATCAGAAAATATGACGTCACGCCGTGCTACACATCACTTGACATCACTAATGTTGTTGACATTTTCATAGATCAAATATAATATTTTTTATTTTTATTCATTGTTCGCCATGGATACTAGTTCTTCAGCCGCTTTACTGAACTAGTTTTTTATTGTTTTACCACTATTTTTGAGGAAAATTATCAGTTGTTTTTACATTTACTTTACTAAGATTATACTGTGTCAAATACTTTCATCAAAATGATCTTCACAAAAATATATTCTTGATTTAGTGGACATCATTCCTCCTCGCAAGCGTTTACCATTTTTTTCGCAATTGTGGATCGTTTGGACCATACATGAATAATTTGTTTGGCGTATTTATACTTGTGCTTGTACACAGAGGCACTATGCAGTTCTTGTAATACGAGGGATTAATTTTAAAATAAAAACATTGACAATGTCCTTACACAAACACATATGTTTGCCACGACGTGACGTCATTCAAAACGCCATGACAGTCTGGAGCGTTTTTGTGCAGAAATTTATTTGATTTTTTGAAATGCAAAATACATATTGTAAATGTAAGTTTTTTTCAAAAATATAGATGTTTCGGAATAATATAAACATTAAGCTATATTATTAACCAGTTTTTAAAATTTAGTACACAAGCCTATTATACATACATACTAAAACTCATAATAGGTATGTTCGGATTAAAAATTATTAAAAGGAAAAAATATTTTTTAATTTGTTATACCACAGTAAAGAGTTTTATTTATCTATCTATCTATATGGGTAGAGATTTACATGAGTACATATTTTAAAATCTACTATTAAGACCGTCAGCCATCAAAATTATGATTGCTATTTTCTTTTTATTCCTTTGTGTTCACCCAACTTTCTATATCATCTGGAATTGGATAAAATCTTTTATGTCTATGTCTTAACCAGTGATTATAATGTCGATTTTAGGACGTTAATATCTAAATAGCCGTTTGAGGTATGTTTATGAAATTTGGAGGACATATTGATATCCTGCAAGTTTCAATGTGTGAGCAATTTAACAAGTTAATGTGCAATACTTTTTAAGTTAGGAGGAGGACAAAAGTAGCTCCAAATGGTTCGTGTAAAGGTCAGTACTCACATACGGTATTACTCGATCGAGCTAAGCTGTCGAGTAAAACCCATGGCATGGGCTTTCGTCCACACATTGAGCATTGATCTATCGAGTGAGGCGCGCCGTTCAGTATTCACCGAACCGTTCGAGCCAAAGGATGTCTGTGCAACAAACTAGACGGTGGTTGTATTTAGCAAGTCTCACAGTGCTTTATAAGAAAATCAAAGAAAATGAAAAGAAAAACGTAAAAGAGGTACTGGGTTAAACTCGCAAATCCATTTCTCTAAATACACGTGTTTCAAGCACGATAAACAATACCAGACTGACGCTCGCCTCGCGCCACTCGCAGTCACGTACACACGTACGAGTCAAGATTGACGGCTCGCTTCGAGTAGGTTCGAAGGAAATTACTTTCATTTAATTCCATCGAGCCGGCTCGGTGCGAGCCTTCGAGCTGTGAGTTTTGCGGTCCACACGTTGATTTTTACTCGACTTCGAGTAAAACTATCGCGTAATACCGTATGTGAGTACTGACCTTAATATAACACATGGTGCGGCTCGCCAGTTTACTTGAATGAACTTGGCTGGCCACACTGCCGTGTGTCTAAATTGTTTCCCTCGCTACGTTCAGAATTCTACTAAAGAATCCTTCGCTTCGATCGGGATTCTACTCTCGAATCCCTCACATCGCTTTGGATTCAAAATACCGCTCTCGTCTTAAAATGTTATTTTGCTCCCTTATGATACAATCTAGGTACTATTCTTTTCATTTTCATTTTCAGTACAATTCTTTCTATAATAATAAAAATATTATGACTTTTTATTTTAGTTTATCACATACCTACTAAGTATTCTGTTCTGTTCCATGGCCTTCAAACTCGATACGATCCAGCGATTCCAACCTAAGCTGTTTGAGCGGCTTCCTACGCCCCGACTCACCGACCACCGCCGTGTCAATGTTGCAAGATCAACATTGCCATTTTTCACACTACACTATCTAACATCAAAACAAATTGAGCTTGAACCTATGGGAATCAGATACAAGAAGATAATAGTGCATTATGATATAAGTTGATAATTACAGCCGAGGCGATATTGCTAGCTCGAGCCGAAGGCGAGAGCGATAATTAGCAGAGGCTGTAATTATCAAAGCGCACGTATGTCATACGACATTTTATAACATATTTGCGAGGAAATAAATCAAAATTCTGATGACATTTTCAAATAAAAAATTGGCAGTCATAGGAACTACCGATAGAAGGGAAAACTTATTACCTACTCGGAATTTGATCCATCATGGCATGGCCATCTAGAAATGCGTCAGCATTTCCCATTGGCTCACGCATTTCTAGATGGCTATGCCATGATGGTTAGGCTACGACCTTTGCAGCATTTCCCATTGGCTGACGTATTTCTTGTTCACAGATCCAGCCAGTATGTACATTTCGACATTAGTAATAAAATAAATTAATATTTTTGTGTTTTGTTATAGATAAATTGTTGTAAGTTATGATCAAAATTAATTAAATTTACAAATTAAATAATTCTCATTTTATTTTAGCTCTCATAGTTAATTTTATTCATAAAATGTTTCCAACTTTTCTGACATAAAAACTCTTTACTAAGATTTAAAAACGTACCGTTCGTTTTAGACGGAGCATTTTGAAACTGTGCGTTTTACATTACATTACCGCACAAGTACGTAATAAAATACATTACGATACAGAAATTGGTGCAATAAGAGACCCTTTACGAGCAAATATGTTATAAAAAATGTTTAACACTTATATTGTTGCAAACACATAAGTCCTTACGAATTAATTGTGGGTTTCGAGCCTAGGGGTTTCATGATGACGATGATCATATCATTTAATGTACTGTGTTTACATAATCCCGTCAAAAACATAAATGTGATATTAGAGCCACGTTCTATATCATGATTTATCGATACTTAGGTGTTGAAATCAACGACAAAAGCAGTAAGATCTAAAAGGGCGCCGAGTTAAATGGTTGATCCTGTAATCGCAGTACTTATTAATTACAACATAAAATATTTTTAACATAATTAAATAGGTAGGTACTCAAATTTCTTTTTATAACGTAGGATGATTAATTAAAACCTGACAAAATTTTGGAAGAATATGAATAAATATAAATAAATAAATATTGGTGGACAATTCACACACAACACTAAGCAAAGCTTGTATGATGGCGGCCAGATAGCTGATATAATACTTATATAGTTTTAAATACATACTTATTATACATAGAAACACCCAGACACAGTGCAAACATTTGAATTCAGCACACAAATATTTCCACTGGGTGGGAATCGAACCCACGACCCTCAGCTTTGCAGGCAGAGCTACTACCAACTAAGCCACGAGGCCAGTCAACTACCAACTAAGCCACGAAGCCAGTCAAATAATAAGAACGTAAGTACCAATGCTATAATATATTTAGCATGTTTATTAATTAATTAGATATTTCCGTAGCGATGCTATACGAAGATCCCCGAGGTTGCAGTTTCGCTTGTTGCTAAGCCTAAAGGCCGATTTACATCAGACGAGCGAATTCTCATTCTATCCCCATTGTATCAAATTCATTTGGTGTAAACAAACGTCGAGCATTCTTTCGTTGTTTTGTTTGCGTTCACAAAGATTCTATGGAATGTATAATATGGAAAACGCTAAGAAAGATCTTTCGTTTACACTAAAAGATCGAGAAAGAATGCTCTTGTTCCAGCTCTAGCTCTATGCTCGTTCAGTTTAAATCGGCCTTAACATTGCTGATGCGGCATGATCTCAATCGACGGGTCACGCCAACTTCAAACAGCGCCCCGTGGTTTTACCCGCCCAGCTCCCGTTCCTGTTATAATCCTGGGCTAAAAACCCCTATATGCTATTCCAGATTATTATATCAGTGTTCCAAGTCTTACCCCGATCCGTTCAAACGTTTCGACGCGATTTTCGGCGCGACGTGTCAGAGCACCAAACATCTAGTTTCTATGTATAACAAGTATGTATTTAAAACTATATAAGTATTATATCAGCTATCTGGCCGCCATCACACAAGCTTTGCTTAGTTTGGGGTCAGATGGTGTTGTGTGTGAATTGTCCACCAATATTTATTTTTTGTAGTGGTAGGACTCTTAGCAGAGTCCGCCTGGGGAAGTACCATACCTTTGCCAAATATTCTACCGCCAAGCAGTAATGTGCAAACAGTACTGTGTTCCGGTTTGAATGGCAATGATTCCAGAGAAATTACAGGGCTTAGAGACATAATATCTTAGATCTCTGGGTGACGAGCGCAATGCAGTGCTAGGTTATGATTTGGACTATCATGTTCCAATAGCTGCGTGTTACTGTGCTGTTATGTGGCAGGCATGTTGCTTACCATCAGGCACATGATCTGCTCGTCTCGTCACTCTATGCTATAAAAAAAAAATGTTTTATTTATCTAAACATCCAAACCTTCGCATTTGGTAAGAAGTAGGATTGTAATAATAGGTGCCGGCTAGTCTAGACGGGAGAACAGCGACTGCCGATCTGGAGTTCGGGGTCCAAACCCCACGCACATCACTGTCAGTAACCTAAAACGGTCAAAGAAAACATCGTGAGGGAACCGACATGTACCTGAAATCTTTCGAGGTCATGTATCATCAATTAGTCCACGTGGTGGATTATGACCTTGACCTCTTGCGAGAAGGCCCCGAATCCCAGATGAAGAGTCCAAATCATTACCTAGTACTGCACTGCGCTCGTCACCCAGAGATCTAAGATATTATACCTCTAAGACCAGTAATTTCTCTGGAAACGTTTAGTGGGCTACTTGCGCTATTGTAGTTGTCTGGGTTGCTTCCACTACCCAACGCAGTTCGAGGTTACCCCGGAAGGCGTAGGACCCGAGAAATCTAATGCTAACTTACAAACTAACACACTTACGCTATTTGGCATACATCTGATATCTGAAAGGCTTCGAGGTGTTTCCGTGCCGGTTATTGACCATCTCGGGCGCTACTTTGACATCTACGCTCAATTTTGGTCGTATCGAGAGTCCAAGGCTAACCTAACTGCCGAAAAATAGGTGTCCTCTGAAAGGTACAAAAATGCTTGAAATCTGAACAGTTAGCAACGTTAAAACATAATGTTGATATTAATTAAATTTGCTCTTGTATGGAGTACTACTCGTTCCTCTGATATGAGTCGGCTAAGAATATATCAGCCCTGGCTCTGGACGGTCCGGAAAAGGTCAAGAGACGTGCCAAAAGGCTCAAACACAACGATACTCTTGCGCGAAAAAGACTTCAAAGGCTTGAACATCGCTGCAAAGTTGATAGATTCAGAGAGTGTGCTAATAATCTGCAAGATCTTATAACATCTTGCCCTTTTTCTATCCAAGCTCGAAAAATCGACATCGGTTGGTGTTCCAAACACTCAAACGAAGAGTCTCGAAGAGAACGTCTGGACTGCAGAATGCGTTGCTTGAGTGGGTTTTTCCCGATAGTTACAATCTTAATGTCTTCAAATCGAGAGTAGGTACTACAGTCAAATACTATCGACTCGGTGGGTGTTACGCACGGTCTCCGTTTAAGCACTAAGGCCTACTGTCCACGCACGCGTCTTTTGTCGAATGCATGCATCTTACGAACAAACGCAAGACGTGCGGCTGTCGTGTCGTTGTCGTTTCGTGGACACAGACTTCATTATTTGTACGCAAGATGCAAACATTCGTCTTGCATCCGACAATTGTCGAAATCGTGCGGATGTCGTGCAGCTACGTGGAGAATTGGCCTAAGTGCCGAATCATTTCATGCTGTAAAAATTGTCAAATGTAATTATTTTGTTTTTGTTTCCAAATAAATTTTGATTATTATATTTATTATTCCATAGTCTAGACGTTCTTATCACAAAAGTAGAGTCAAACCTCTTCGTTCGTTTTTTTGGAACATCAACCATGAAACGATGCCGCTTCTTCAAGCTATTTATATGCAGGGTCATCCGGACACCTGTATACTAAGCCTTAATTTTTCTACTTCTTCATGATTTCTGACAACTTTTACAAAAAAACGGAAGGGAAAAGAGAGATCGGCCTGTAATGACAAGACAAATATCTGGTCCATTTAACTAGACTCGGTATAATATAAATTGATACATTGACACACCGAAAACTAAAGGGTAGGTACACAGAAAAACAAATCGGGAGTCATAGGATTATGGGAGAGGCCTATGTCCAGCAGTGGACGAACACGGGCTGATGATGATGATGATAATGTAACTATGTTCCAAATTTATCTCGATCCGTTCAAACGTCCCGACGTGGTTGAGCTACAAACATCCAAACTTACGCATTTATAATATCAGTAGGATATCTGTGGACATTTCACAACAGCAACAACAGCACAACACCATCACCACTTTAATATTTGATACCTATTACCCCAGGGAAGCCGAAACGGGGCGCTAGTAGGTACTACAATGTAGTATTTTTTTTACACATGCCATGTATAAAAGGCTTTTTAAACGCAGATTTCTATACATGTCATGTTTAAAAAACCTGCGGCCCCTAAAGAGGGGTTTTAACGCAAGTTAGACACTCTGTGTAGCGCTTAGTAGTAGCTCTGACTTTTAGTAGTGATAGGGCTCTTGGCAGACGCCTGGAGAAGTACCACACATTTGCTGGTTATACTACCGCCAAGCAGTAATGTGCAAACATTACTGTGTTCTGGTTTGAAGGGTAATGTTTCCAGAGAAATTACAGGGCTTAGAGGTATAATGTCTTAGAGCTCTGGGTGACGACCGCAGTGCAGTGCTAGGCTATTTAGACTCTTCGTGTTCCAGTAGCTTCGTGTCATTGTGCTGTTATGTGGCAGGTACTTACTTACTTACCATCATACAACCAGGCAGGTATCTTACCATCAGGCAACCTTGTGTACCAATAGGTACACAATCGAACCATTCGATATTGAGACTTTGGGCCTATGGAGTGTGCGTACTCATCTCATTTTCAAAAACATTTCGCTTCTTGGTCGATGCGACGCGTGACCAAAATATTGGTGTTTATTTGGACCAAAGAAAAAGCATTGCCATTTCTATGGTAATGGTACCTATACCTATGGTACATGGTAATGCCGTCAGTATGCTGGAATTGCTGCTTCTGAATGGTAGTGAGGTTTGATCATAATGATTATCTTTAGACCTTCACTAACAGCGCCCAGCGGTCCCACCCGCGTAGTTTCCGTTATTTTCCCGGAATAAAAAGTAACATATTTTCTGTTCTTCCGGACTATCATCTGTCTATATTTCCAATTTCAGCCCAATCCGTTCAGACTTTACGTCGTGATTTAGCAACAAACATCAAAATATCCAAACATTAACATTAATCATATTAGTGATTGGTTGGATTGAGATGTGCTTTGTGTACCTAAGTACTTACTTAGTTAGGTATGTATTACCTATAATGTATTGATTTATCACTGTAATTTAGTTTTGTTAAAAAACATATGATTCAGACATCACGCAATACCAAATCGTGAAATAAAATATTCATTGTACAATTTCGCAACACTGTCACATGTGTTATTGCCAATTGAAATAGAAAAGCGCAATCCGATAAACATTTTGACAACAAAGCATGCGCGTTGCGCCGAGGGCGTAGACATTGCGCAGACGCATAAAGCAGTAGAAAGTGCTACGGCAAAGTTTAGTCGATAACTGAACACGACGCGGGGTGGACGTCTCCGACGCAAATTTGACCCAACATACGCGGGAAATAGTTGCGTCCGATAATCGTGAATTAAAACTAATCGGTTTTATAATCAATTCTATAACTAACGTGAAAGAAGACAATATGGGTGTCAGTGCAAGGATTGTTGTCACATTTCTATTGATTTCTTCGGTCACAGCTGTTCCAACGGGCGATCTTAGAAAAACTGCTCTAAATAACGGTGAGTATTTTACAAATAACTAACAATTCAAAAATAAGTTAACTCGTAAGTTTTCATAGGTCTTAACTTATTAACCACTATTAGATACTTAACTCTATCATACTTGTGTTCCAAATTTTGGGGATTAAAATAAATTAAGCTGCATGGAACTTAAAACGCACCCCATTAAATATAGGTGTGAACCTGTGAACTAATACCACAGTATATTTCTGAAAAGAATCCTAGTTCCAAATATTAAAAATATTTTTGTGCAAATATTGAATTTACAACGACTAACCAATAATATTATATTATTATTATTAAAATCCAAATATTCTGTAATCAATGACAAAAGAAGTAAACAGCCGTATTACACTCTGATCTTAAAACCGTATTTTCTATTGTTAGCTACCTTTCAGGTTAGGTAAAATTCTAATATAATAGGTAACAGAATAGATACCTATTATATTAGAATTTTAGGCTGTATCAAATAAATATTATTATATTCATTCTAAAGCACAATTTATCGTCAATGGTGACATAGTTAACATAACCAAAAAACACTTTAATACAACAGTTACATGTCATAACAAACATAAATGACGTTATACCACAAGATAACAACACAGTTTAAAATAATTAAATTACAAATCATAAACATTTATGACGCATTACACAATAAAAATAAAGCATTATCAAACATCACAATTATAATAAAACAGACATAGCACATGACCTAGAGCAATTAGAAGCTCTAAAAACGGCAATAAACAATAAACTAAGCTAACATTCCGTGCAGCGGATCTAAGTCATAAAAATCAAGGAAACTCTCGATTTCACTTCAAATGGGTAAAAAAATTACGCAACCAGTCGGAAAACGTTGCAAGACAATTAATAAAGAGCATTTAGAGATAATTTCACAGCGGATAAAAATTTGACTGCACGGTTTTGGTGACAATGACCCAGTTGCAACCAGACGGTGCAGAATTGGCAAAAAAATGTATATTTAAATTGGTGGTTAGGAATAGAAAGATAACTAAATATTGGAGAGCATCAGATACACATACAGATATACTTTATTATACACATCAGAAGAAAATAAAGTTAAATCCAAACAATTCAAACAATGACTGTAAATGGCGGCTTTATCGCTTGTAATGATATCTTCCAAGCAACTGTTAATAGCAACGATAACACACACACATCACACTAAATAACCCCAAACTAAGCAAAGCTTACTCGTATTAATGCAGACACATTTAGTAGGTATTATATAATTCTGTAAATACATATAAAACACCCAGTCTCAAAAGAAACAACCATAATCCATAATAATCAATTACACAAACCTTTGTTCTCGGTGGGAACCGAACCCACGAATTAAGGTCCAATAACCGGTCTCTCTTGCTACTGATCTACAAGGAAACTATAAAGAAATCAAATTGAATTAGTGACTATTATCTATAGTATTTAGTGAAATGATTGCAATCCCTGTTGCAGTTCCTGCATTAAAAAAGGTCAATCAAATTGAATGTCTACACCTAAGCTGTCCCTTTTGAATATAGCGTTATTTAAAACATCCGTTAATATGAAGAAAAGAAAACTCAACTCTTTTTTCAACAATAATAGATTTGCACTTGACTGTCGTCTTGCCTGATGGTACGGTGTTTCTTGAGTTCAAGATCCTTATAAGAAATAGCTGATTTACTCGTATTTGCGATATCAGTAATGAATCAATTGCTGTACTTATATTATTTAAAAGAAAAATTACGTCTACGTTTTGAACGCGCTACAACAAAAAGTACTTTGTCTAATTAAAACTAATAACCAATGTTATTGCGTAATTTAGAGTTAATACAAAAACATTAACAGTCCACTAAATGTACCCATTGCTGGGACTTTAGTAGGATAATGGTCTTCTCTCGCAAGGAGAGAATCAAAGCCATATTTCACCACGCTGCCTCAATGCGGGTTGGTAAATAATACAATAACTAATCTCATAAATTCCAGCTTTTTTATGAGCTCTAATCAAAACTAAATTACAATGGGAACTACGCTATACTACCTACATTCCTACCTACTTGCACTAAACTCATCAGAATTATCTATATACCAATTAGGATCTAAAGATAATCAATATGATCAAACCCACTATCATTTAGAAGTGTGCGTAGTATGCGCTATTACCACACTGAATCCCAAAAAAGTACCATCTACGAGTCTGGTCATGAGTTCCTCACGTCTGGAGCAGCGGAAGCGGTGGTATACTGAGATTCAGAAGGGAAGATTAACGTAACCGCGTTGGATCGACTCCACCGGGACAGTTGGTGCAATTTCCACTCTGGCCATTTTCTGGCCCAAAGAACCACCCTGATGATTCCTGTCTACTTCTGGGCGTGGATCTGATCGCGAGACAATATGATTTTTGCGAGAATAAATGTATTATTTGCCTAAAATTATCGTCGTATTATAGACAAAAATAGTAATTAATTGTCCGCGTTATGGGCAACTTTGCGCTGGGTACAGTTAGGGGCGGGTTATTTTATCAATCTGACTTTATTTTCAAAAGATTAAGAGAAAAAGTAAGCGGTCCATAGGTCGACTTATACTTTGTCTCTAAATCTTTTGAAATTCCGAATTACCTAAATAAACAAATAAGATAAATTAATAAATATGTTGAAAGATGAAGTTACGTTTATTATGTAGGTAATATTTGTTTATTTACCATTTAATAGCAATGATCTGCTACATTTCGTAGCATTCAATTTTATGATTCGTAACACCAGCACCATGAAAAATCATCAAATTTGAAACGTTGAATCGAACATCAACATTCTCTGCTTGCTACTAAATGGTTGTGCAAATATGCTGTACTGAGCTTAATAATAATAATAATAATTGCTGTCGTTCACTCTGCATTGTATCGAAATTGGCTTTTAGAGTTCCATGCTTGAGCGTTAAAAATGGAACTGTTAAAGTTCAATCAAGGTAATAGTTCCATTCATATAAAAGTTATGAAAAATATCGTTGGATGTTTCATACAATCCTTTCTATCCAATCTTTGGAATCGCTGTACATATCCAGTTTAATGTATTACTCTACAATAGGTATCTCCCACCAAAATGGCAAAACTGGCATAAGTTTAATTGAAATATGGAATCGATAGAATTGTTTGTGACGTTAAATTCTATTACAATTATACTGTATTCAAGCATTTTACATGTTTGTCTTGCGTAAGTGTTGAGCAGCTTTTCTTATCTGTTGTCCAATTTGTTAAGTAAGTTTAAGAAAAGCTATTTAAGACTTTATTTTCGTACATATTAATACTGAACCTATAGTACTTGGGTCCGACATGCTCTTGCTCGAATTTGTTTCATTTTTTGTCACCCACATTATGCATTGTTCACTATCTAGTCATAATCGCATTACAATAGACCTTAAAAGTAGGTTTTTATATAATAGCTCCAACACGTTTCCAAATTATCCAATATTATAACAAATTAGGCACGCAAAACTACTCACGCGCAGTCAGCTGTAATATCCAAGGTTTCCCTTCTTCATTCCTAATATTGCTTAATTGCTTCAGCCTTCTACGTAGGACGAGCAACAATGGAAGCTACACAAGGCGACGATGTATACGAGTGTTGCCAACCTTAACAATTTTTTTAGACTATAGGTAGGCCATCAAATCATATTTACAAGTCAGAAGGACTGTAAAGTCTTTATATTTAATGAAAATAGGTAGTAGAGTTTATGCAATTCTATAGAGCTAACTGTAAATTAACAATATATTACTTTAAAATTAAAAATCAAATGAAATAGTGTATTTATCAGAAACATGGTATTATGGCATAAACAAGCATACATACATTTACAGCAGTGTTTAGATGATATCAATGGTAACACTTATCAAACAAGTTAGCTATACTTTCGGTTTAGTTTTACATGATTTTTGTGATAGTTGGAATGAGTGTGTAAGTCATATTTTAAAAACAAAAAAAAAATACAAAATAAGATGACTGTGAGAATAGCATAGTAGATCTACTGTTAAAACGGTATAGCTGGCAACAATGACACGAATCCTCAACTCGCTAGCTTTATCATCTATTGTTACTGTGTCATCGGCATACGGAACCGCCGGTAACTTCCGAGGAACTTTGCCTGGTTGTGCAACCTCGTGAGACACTTAACGGGTCGCGTCCATTTGTTTTGCAGCTCATTCGTGAACTTACTTATTACCATTTCTAGTGGCGTAATGCGAGGAACTAGGGTACGGATGTTCACATAGTTTTTATTGTCCGTGGCGCGTCGCCCTCAATTGCTTAGTGACTGTTTACTTATTTTTTTTGAGTTTTAACTGTGACTAGCCAATAAAGTATTATTATGTTTATAAGATTTGTTTAGCTGCAATCCTATATCGAGAGTGATAAACGTGATGTTATTGGTATAGTTCTTTATAAGTAAAAAAAATGTTTATTCATTTGAATGTATTGATTTAACTAGGTATTCGCCTAGTTAAATCTACCTACTAAACTAAACAACCCATGTAATTAAAATAAGAGAAGAACACGACAGTCTGACTCCCGTGCTCCTCTGATATTTTACATAACTAAATACTTACAAACCAGATTGAGTCTAATTTGTTATTTAATTTAAGTACATTATGTGTATTGTATCTGATGACTAGTATACAAATCGCTTTAATGGTTATTGATATCTCAAAAGTATTTGAAGTCGACCTTACCTGAGCGTCGGCATGTGCCGAGTTCGTTACCCTGTACCCTCGGTCACCAGTATTGACAGGGTCCCGACGTTTACGGCTCAATGCGAGCTTAAAAAACCATTCTCACAAGAATGCGATGCTTAGGGAAAACGTAATCGACTTTATTGAAAGCCTCCAAAATTCCAATCGCAATATGAAAAGTCGAAACGGCTAAAATGATTGGTGTGAATTCAATCAAAGCATCTGAAATGACGCATAAAACAGGTAACGACCTTAAGATGATTTGATTTTATGACGGACCAGAGCGGACTTAATTTCAGCTCATCTTTGAACCGATACAGAGGTTTACGTCGAAAGGGTAACCAATTAGAAATATATACGACTACTAAACGTTAGGTAAACACTTTAGTCAGGTCGCGGGCCTACAATCACGAAAAACTCAGTTATTCTAAACATAGGGGACTCATCCGGAGGATAGTTTTGTGTAGACACTCTGCGGTCCCCGAACGTATCTTTCACTTACAAACGTGACGATGAGCTTCATTCACAGCTCACGAAACATTATGTGAGTGGTGCGTCAAAATAAGTTTTCACTTCAACACTCTTATTCAAGATATGTGATCTTGAATTAAAAAATTGGCACTCTCATAGACTCATAGAAGTGAAAACTTAGAACTTTAGTATTATACTGCTCAAATGTTTCACAATACGTAAATTGTATAGCTACTGCTATTACGCATGTTCGTGACGCGATCTCACAAGACTTCGCCCATCCAAAAAATGTGTAACTGCACGTTATATTGCCTCTACTATGTTGCCGCTATTGCTGCCCAAAATTACCAAGTCGTTTCCTTGAACCCATAAAATTTTCCCCTACAGAAAGTGCTCCGAACAAGGCTTAAGAAGTTTTTAATTCAAAAACGAGAGTATATAAGGCCAAATACGTTAAGTATGCATGCCCTTTTTAGCTTACTAATAACTAGCGTACCCTTTTTGCATATCCCCAAACACGTACGCTAGGTTAGTAACCTACTCTACCATTGTAAAACAGGTGTCGGATATCGATTAAAATGTTACGTGATAATTTCATCGATCACTAATCGAGATATATCACGTTCTCGGCGTTCTTATCTTATCAATAAAATGCACTTTGACAATTAAATAAATATTTTACGTAACAAACAAAATTTCTCACATTGTTAGCAATATTTATTTGTCATATATTTCTTGTAACACTGCAATGCAATCGGCGATGAAGAATGTTGCGATTAAATCGATTACAAGCTTGTATTACTTTGGATTATGTCATTTTGTATGTTAGTAACATTATGTAACTTAATATGTTTGTTTTTGTTCAGAAATGCAGCCCGTAAAGTATTGTGGAATGGTGTCTTCCTACGTTGAAAAGAAAATATTTAAAAATATTTGCGCATTCTTGGATCGGCATTCATTTTGTTAATCTACATATTTCATATAGGCTTGTTGGCTTACCATTTTATAATGTGATCCATATTGGTCGACTATCTTTTTAAGTACAAAAACTCTCTGTTGCTGGAATGTTTTGTAAAAATCTCTTTTTGCCAATAAAAAAATATAACATATAAACTTAAATTAACGGATTCATCAATTGAATGAATGAAGAATGGTGCTGGCACTTCCGAGATTTTTTAATTCGAGGTTGCTTTAGGTACCATACCAGCTGTAACCATAGGTTGCTGGTAACCATACCAGCATACCACTCTCTCATCCATAGGCTCATATATCGAGAGCTTTTGTAGAGCTCGCGTTCCTCTCGGTATATACTAGGTTCAGTTTAGGCACCTACAAAACAACTGACGAACAAAACTCCTTTTCAAATGATATCTTTTGGTAGAACAAGGTGTAGCGAAATTTTGATTTTCATTCAGATTAAGACTTGTGTTTCTTCATACATAAAAAAATTGTTTGGATATTGTTCATACAATTAACAATGTCTTGTTCATGCAATATCCAATAATCATGAAGTCATTTTGATCATGAAACATCGTATCACTTTGATAATTCATCCGTTTGACAATTTTTATGTATGTCAGGACATCTTTTGCGAATTCTAATAATCACATACTTAAATCCTACTAAAAAAACATAAATGTCAATGTATGGATGTTTGTTGCTCAATCACGTCTTAACGTATGAACGGATCGGGCTGAAATTTGGATCACAGATAGATTATAGTCCGGAAAACACACATAGGCTACTTTTTATCCCGGTAAAACGACGGGAACATCGGGAACGGGAACTACGCGGGAAACACCGCCGGGCGCTGCTAGTAATTTATATTGCAAAACATAGTTTGTGCCAAACAGGTAGTATTTATACAAATCTACATTTTAGGTATTTACCTATAGCGCCTTACGCCTCCTGCTTTTACCTAAAGTTTAATTAGCAATAGAGGCAATCTTAAGCCGACTGCCATAAGTCTCATTATAAAAACTGAGTATTGATTACCGCATCGTT
This sequence comes from Ectropis crepuscularia, assembly GCA_963693475.1. Lineage (NCBI taxonomy): Eukaryota > Metazoa > Arthropoda > Insecta > Lepidoptera > Geometridae > Ectropis > Ectropis crepuscularia. Next base: position 21,245,242 of record OY856353.1, on the reverse strand, counting down.
TTAGACTTCACTTTCTATGAAATAATGCATCATTATGTTTTTGTTTTTGAAACGTAACAAGCTCAGTGTATTGTAACAAGTAATTAATTGTCACGCACGTGATAAACGCGCACGTTTTTCTAAGCATCTTCGTTTATCATGTAGGTTTCTATAGTAGGTATGTAGAGTACGATACAAAGTGGCATATTGTATTTTGTTTTGTGAAAAAAAAAACAATTTGTTCTTGTCACATACGAACCTTTGATTCGTGGCTGTACTGACCTCCTGGGTTGGTCCTTCAAACGGCCTAGCATTTAACTTTGTGTAGATGTGATACCTAAGAATTGACATTTTGTTTTTCCGCCGTTTTACAAAACTTAAGTTTAGCTCTTAGTCGTCTCTTTGACATCCATTTGTTCAGTGCTGACATACATCAGCATTTTCGAACAGCTATTGATCAATTTGTGTTTCACGAGCAGCACGTCGCGGTTTTATCCGCGTAGTTATCGTTCCCTTATTTTACCGGGATAAAAAGTAGCCTATGTGTTCTTCTAGACTATAATCTAACTGTGTTCTAAATTTTAAACCGATCCATTCATATGGTACGACTTGATTGAACAACAAACTTCTTAATATCTAAACATCAAAACATTGATGTTTATAATAAATATTAGTAGGATATCTGTTTTATTCATGTATGTATTGTTTATTATGTATGTATTGTTATTATAAGGCTATTTAGATCAAATAAAATAGTACTAGTATTTAGTAGCAATACACACCGTCTTATAACAACACAGTGCAGCTGTTTTGAGCGTGAACATGAAGAGTAGAAGACATACGTTTGTTTATTTGTTTGTTTCTTGCCTTATCATTTCACTTGAAACATTACTATTCCAACCGGAAAATAGTCATGTTTACATATGTATATTATACATACGTTTACATATGTTTAAATATGTATATTATATTGGCGTTAGAATAACTGGCAAAGGTTGTAGTACTTCCCCTTTTCTAGCTATCTCTCAAAGTAGTTCCACGGTACAGTAACTGCTAGCGTGACCATAGACAATTTAACACAAATTAAATTGTTCAAATCCTAAGATCGGTTGGGTCATTGCCTCCACACAACTCAAGGCAAAGTGAAAGCGTGATCGAAAGTGCCACAAATGCAAACAGTTCATTGGGAAATGCTCCACAAAATGCATTGACTTTTACCGAGAAAATATATAGGCATAACATAAATGAAAACTACTGGGTCAAACTGTGTATAACTTCTATGAGGCCAATGAGGAAACAAAAAAGTAGTAATGTAAATCGGATAATATATTTCGGAGTAATCAATAGGTAAGTACATGCATTAAAAAACCGGCTGAATTGATAACCTCATCCTGTTTGGAGTCGGTTAAAAAAGAGACAAGCTTTCTAAAATGCTAATAATATATTAGTTTTTATGATAATATAATTTTTCGCTGCTATTTTTTACGCAAAATAATACCTACCTACTATATATTTTATAATTGTTGCTAATTCTTAGAGGATTAAGTTTCCTGAAGGTTTTAGAGCTAATTTACAACTAACGTTGTTTTATCTTAATTGTTAGCAATTATTTTTCTAGATAGCCAACATTGAAGGCTAGATCGAGTGTTTAGATTTATCATATGAGTTTTCGTGCCTATATAATTAAAGCTACCTAAATGTTCATAATTTACCTATATAGTAAACGCACATTAAACAGAGCAAAATAGTATGTTAAAAACACGACCTAACAAAATGAATCAGTGAAATTTTACCTTTATTTCAAACGTGATAAAGGTGAAGCTTAGGACATGCTGATTCCTAGATGATTATTAGATTTAAAACCTTTATAGACTCTCTCATGCCCGTAAACGAACTTTTACGTATTTTTATGAGATATGATATGCGATACACATGCAATATTGATAATATTGAGAAAGACTTATTATTTATTTAATAAATGAAAATCTATTCGGAGTAGGTATTCAAATAACTTCTAGTAACGTAGACTTACCGTAACGTCAATCCTACTAACAGGTGTTATACATGTCAAAGTTTGGATGTTTGTTAGTCAATCACGTCGGAGCGTCTCAATAGACCGGGCTAAAATTTGGTATACTTCCTGTTTTTTTTCATGAAAATTTGACTTTCCACAACTATATATAACAGAACAAAATACATAAATCACACGTAAAATAAGTACAAGTAACGAGTGCAATTTGTTTTGAAGTATAATAAATTACTATAGACAGACAGACAGTTACGAAACGCGTCCATAACTAGTTCAGTTCGGGTGTTTAATTTGACTATTACTAACAAAGGAGCTCTTTGCAAAACCAGTGGCTGTGAAACCCAACGAAGGTCAAACTGCATTGCGGTGTATCTTATTGCTGGCACTCGCTATATATTTAATATTTGAGAGTATATTAGTATCTAATATAATAACTTTTAACCCTACTTATTGTCGACACATATTCATAACTTCATTTAGGTTATTTGTGATGTCAATCAAAACATCAGCAGATAATTGAGAGCTTGTACGCCAGTATAAGCATAAGAAGCCCACTAAATTTTCCCACAGCTGCGACTCCCGCGCTTCTATCGCCTAACGAAAAACGCTTTGACGCTTTGATGCTTTGACATTGCTGTCTCTTTTTTTCTCGATTGAAATGAAAGAGACGGCAATGCCAAAGCGTCAAAGCGTTTTTCGTTAGGCGGTAGACCCCCTTCTTTCTCACCTACTCGAATTAAACTTAAAATTTTAAGGAGTATTATGTTTTGAATGTTAAATGTAAACTAATTAAAATATTTATTATAATAACAATAATCTGTGTAATATTACGAGTATCGATGTATAGTATTCTGTATACAAGGAAACATATTTTTGAATCTCACACTATTTTCATTTAAATTTGACGTTTTAGTTTTGTGTGTGCCTATTCCAGAATTTGACTTTAGTGGGTATTGTCGCATAGTAAATTAACAAGTTATTCTACAGTTAAAGCTAATAAGTCTAAACTACTTATTATAATTAAACTAATTGCCTACTCTAAAAGAATCCGATTTACTCCCAAAGTCCCAGACTGACGAAGATCTAAGTGCAAACATTACTGTGTTCCGGTTTGAAGGGTAATGTGTCCAGAGAAATTACAGGGCTAAGAGATATAACATCTTAGATCTCTGGGTGACGAGCGCAGTGCGGTGCTAGGTAATGATTTGAACTATTAATGTTTCAATAGCTGAGTGTCAGTGTGCTGTTATGTGGCAGGCATGTTGCTTACCATCAGGCGCATGTCCTGCTCGTCTCGTCACTCTTTATTTAATTTAAAAAAAAAAGATCTAACGATATTCAAGCGTAACAACATTACAAAAGTCAATTCTTTTTGCTAAACCTAAAAATAACCTAATAATATTGGTGTAAGGAAAATCGCTAATTATAGCCGCTTCTCTTTAAATTTGAATTATAGCTATTAGCCACATTCGAATGAAAATTAACAACACAAGAAAAGAGATAACAGTGACAGACAGTGAGAAATGTCAGAAAAGGAAAAAAAACATTCCGTACCGACTTTTCGAAAATGATAAAAAATAACATGCTTTGAATGTAACATCTATATTATATTACATCAATTGCTGCATCTCAACATTACTAATTTCAGAGCTGGTAAGTATTTGATTTCTCGATTTCACCACTTAGTGGATATGTACCTCAAAAAGGTTTAAAATGCGAATGCGAGTAAGCCCAATCTTTGGGCCCTTTTTCTCATTTAACTGTTATAGGTTTAGTCATTGACCGCCATCTCGTCTGATGTTATGTAAGTTACAATGCGGTCTACAATACCTAGAGCGTTCTTACCTAGAAGAAATCGATTCACTGTTGATTTGAAGACCGAGGCTGTAATCATCGGGAAGAACTCACTGGACCAACTCATTCCACAGCCTTGATCTTCTCATGTTCCCTTCACAACTTTTACAAGTGATCTATGGGATTCCTTTTAAATTCCTCTCTTGTGAGTTAGAAGCTGTAGCTTGTAAAAGGTACAGCTAATGGTACAGCCCTGCAATGAGCAGTGGGAGTACTTGTGCTATTTTTTCTGATATGTCATAAATGTTTGAACTCGCGAAAGGCTCATTACATAAAACAATCCTCCTCGTATTCGAAGATTTGAACTTTATGGCACGTTAATGCTGTTTTCTGCATCCTTGACCATAAAGATTGTTGCAAAAGTTTACTTTTTTAGCATTACGTAGTGTAAATTGTTGAGGTGAACAATCTTCCTACATGGGTGGTTGACCTTCTATCATTGTGGCGTGTAAAATTCTTTGTTTTTATGCGCATTGACGTGTCATATTCGCATAAATTATTATGTACTTGTCTTAAAGGCAGGTGGAAGTATTTGGCTAATTGATTGAGTAAAGTTTGCCCATTTTATCATTATAGCTATGCTATACTACGGTACTATAACGGAAACCATACTATACTAAGGTATAGTATACTTTCACTGACTTGAAACATAACTAACATAACTTCAGTTTTAATAGCGAATATAATGCATATACTTGGTTACGCAAAAAACTTTTAATAAGCTGAAATTGACGATTTCAGTTAGCATTACTTTTTTCGTATTGTAGAGTTCTTTGTACAGTTTTAAAAGACATGGCTCATATGGCGATGTTAGGGTTAGTACGCGATTTGGAGCTGATTAGCAGTCAACAGAATAGAGAGTAACCATGTCCTATCACTATATATAAAACTTTAAAACCAATCGAAACTCAATTTTTCATCCTTTTAAAATAAACATTTTATGTAAAGTTGTAAGTGTTGTTGTGTAGAATATACTAAAGAGTAATTTTATAATACGAGCTGACACTCATAAGTTTAGTACAAAAATAAAATAATTCTTATTTAAAAAAGGGTATCGAACAATTTTACGCTTGACCAACAACTTGGATGCCGTCTACGATGGAGCGTTATTTTCACTTTCGATTTCAACATGGTTGTAATGGAATGAGCAAAAATCATCCACAGCCAATTTTGCACATCACGAGCCCTACCACAATTTCGAAATTGCCTGTCGTAATGTCAAAACAATCCAATTTGATAACTCGATGACAGTGATCAGCTTCGAATGAGTGCGAAGGCCGCACGACATTGTTCTAGCAGCGACGATTTAGGACAATTGAATGGCAAACGTAATTGCCCATTTTCGATTACGTTTCAACCATCGATTTTGAATCGGTAAATCATAGTGTACTCGTGATCTTGAGTATCTTTGCAGCTATAGTGGCTAAACTATTATCTAAAATAAAATAGGTCACATTAGTATTTTACGAATACCGGAGCTGCGGTAACGCAAACTTATGAAAAATATCTAAGAGAACAGTTCTAATTTTCTATATATTTGGAAAAAAATACGTTTGAACCTGAAACGCAATGCGGTTTTAATAAACAAATTCTTTCACCAATCATGTTAGATGGAAATTTTTCATAAAATGCTATCTGTCCCGTAAGCAAAAATGGTACTATTAGCCAGCAAATATCTAATGTGATACCTACTCACACTACTATTCATATTTATTGTGACATCAAGTGTCGTGTTACAAACCTTAAAATTTGTAATTTTGACATGTGTTTGGCTCTCGTAAGTCTCATACGAAAACCTTTATTACTGTTAGTAGGAAACACGATACGAACATGAAATTAGCCCATGCAAACATGCCTTTTCGAGAGGCATGCAATGTGTTTGGCAATACAATTTCTTTTACTTTTAAGTTGAACAAATGTTCAGATTACGCAGTTTATTGTTCAAATAGTTGCTGATAAGGTTGCTTCTCGAGAGTCAGTAATTATTTCCCATCTAATTTACAAAGTTAATTAAAAAAGTAAATCAACAATTTGCTGTGGTCGTCAAACTTATTTCAGCGTTGGTGTTGCGTCTCATCCCTAAAGTCACGATTAGTCTCCGCGGGCTCAAATTGTCGGGCTCGGTCCGTGTCGAAACGTTTCGGGTTGATTGTGACGAAGGATTGCCAACACCTCGATTCAACGCTCAAAACGAAATTGAAGAAAGAACGTGCAATTTGGTATTGTTGGGCTCTAACAAAGGACGATTGCATGAATACGCAAAAATTGTGCGTAGGAGTATCGTTAGTTATCTACTGCAACAAGTGCCCTACTTTCAACGTTAAAATTAATCATTTTATTTATTTTTACTCTTATTCATACCTTTCCGAGTGCTTAGTTGACGCGACGCGTGACAATCAGCTGATGTTTGGACCATTTGAAGCCATTTAGAGGTGTAATGTCATCAGAATGTTGGACACGCTTCCAACTGGTAGTGCGCGATACTACTACCGCTACCAGGTAGCTTGATCATCGTAATTATGTATTTTTCTTTGTTATGTAAGTGCAATAAAGAGTTTATCTATTTATCTATGTATTGTCATTATAATTAATACCTTTAGTGGTCTATGGGTGATTCAGAAGTTGCTGTTCTCATTGTAACGTGTTATTAAAAGCTCTGTTCATTTAAAAAAAAAAATTTGAGAATTTTATTTTGTGATCGTTATAGTATACATAACTGGATTTATTTACTAAGAGTAATTGTTACCTTCTAATTGCACTTTAATAAATGTAGTATTTGTCACGTAGTCTATGATTTATGGTAATACATATTTGTGGCGTAAAAGTTTGTGTACCTATAGATACTGACATGGCACTGGTAACGGCACAAGATGTGTCAAAACATTCTGTATAATGTTTTAACTGAGAGAATTACATTAGTTAGTGTTTACGTGACTTTAACGGACACAATAGTTTTCCGTAATCCCGTACCTAATAATACCACTGTTATTTTTGTAGCGTAGAAGTTTAAATATATATGTTTATCCTTTATTCATCTCAGTTTAACAATTTCACAATATCCTAGGAATCTTGTAGTCAATCTGCAAGCTTCAACACCAATTGTCATTCCATGCGTGAGACAGAGTGGTTACGATCCGACCTCCGGCTCTTACCAAATCATGCGCTTGCGCCGGCGTGTATACGCGTAACATGCATAATTCGCATCTTCTTATTTTGTTACGTACATCGTGTATCGGGATTGCAATTTTAGCGTTGTGGTAAAAAATGTATTGATGTCAGTGAATAATAAAGCTGTGGTTTTTTATCATAATAAATGAGAGAGATGAGCAGATGTGCCTGAAGGTGAGTAACAGGCGTACCCGTACCAATACAGCGTCACACAGCTATTGGAACATGAAGAGCTGAAATCGTTACCGAACACTACAGTGTGCTCGCCACCCAAAGAAATAGGATAGGATTATATGTATATCTCTTAGCCCAGTAATCTCTCTGAAAAAGCCATTTAAATATTGTGTAGGTATTACCTAGTAATACACATAGCGTAAAAATAAATTGATTCATATTTTTTTCGTTTTTTTGGGTTGTCCAAAAAGAGTCTATCTATCTAATGCTGAATTCATATTTTATGAGTTTATGCCGCTTTATTTCCAAGTCTTTATTCATAATTTATTTATTTATTTTCTCTATTATCAAAATTTAGAAGCGCAATTAAACAAAAATATCTTTTAACCGTACCGTATCTACACAACATATGTATGTTTGTAATGGTAGGACTCTCAGCAGACTACATCTGGATAAGTACCACACTTTTGCCATTTATTCAAAACCTGTACATATTTACCTACAAGTATTACTGTGTAGGGAAATTTTTACAGACAAATTACAGGGTAAAGACATAAATCATCGTACCTATATCTCTCGCCGACTCTTCATGTTCAAATAGCTGCGTGGCACTGTACTATTATGTGCAGGCGTGATGTTAACCATTAGCTGCACATCTTGTTCTTTCCGACACTCTAAATTATAAAATATATCGTCAAATACTTACATTTAAAATTATTATTTATCCCAGCTTCTTGGGAACTGTGTACGCTTTTGCCTAGACACATGTAGTATCTTTGTTTATTTTATGCAAAGTTGTATGATTTACGTCTTCTTCGTGACAGAGGGTAGGCGACGTTGCATTGCGATCGTGTGATGTAAGTGCACTTCACTGCCCTCTTCACAGCTGTCTGTAGGTTTATAAGTAGTTCTATAGATTCGTTCGATGGTTGTACCTTCACTTTTATAAGGCCTAACTGCTTTTGAACTGTTGTGTATTCTGTCGTCATTTAGTTCACGGTTACAATTCGCTTGAGAATGAGTTACACTTTCTTTCTTTAAGTCTGTTTTGAGTCATCTTCTTGTTTTCTCTAAAAAAAAATTACGCACATTATTTTGTGTTTTCCAGACTTAAAAAAGTGGAGTCGTCTTCTTTTTTCGTTACTTAAAAAAATTAAGTTTGTAACCTAGTGAACTTAAGTTGCTTAACTACATACTACATTATATTATTTAGAGGATTTTTTTTTAATTTGAATCGCAAAAATCTAGATTAGGTAATCCAATGTTAACTCTTTGCCCAATATTCAAACATAATTCTGCAAATCTACAAACTATAGGTAAATATTGTCACTTTAAATCAGACATGGTGGCAAAAATTTACCTGCCATCAAATGAAAAACAAAACATGCCTCTACAAGAATGGCGCGCTGTTTAATATTGTATTTATAAATTTATTCCTGTTTAAATTACCCACTATTATTTTTAAACAATAAATAAATAAATAAATATTGGTGGACAGTTCACACACAACACCATCTGACCCCAAACTAAGCAAAGCTTGTATGATGGCGGCCAGATAGCTGATATAATACTTATATAGTTTTAACATACTTATTATATATAACACCCAGACACAGTGCAAACATTTGAATTCATCACACAATTATTTGCACTGGATGGGAATCGAACCCACGACCCTCGGCTTCGCAGGCAGAGCTACCAACTAAGCCACGAGGCCAGTCGATTTTGCACGTTGATATTCGTTTAAAAAACGATAAGTCAAGCAATACCAAAAAAGCGTCATTTATAATAAATAACAACATGAACCCTAGGATTAGGGCATACTGTTGAAACAATTTGCCCAAAGCGGAAAGATCCATCAATATTTGCATATTTTATGCAACAAGAAGCCGCCGGGCAATGGAAAGTGGTCAACTGGTCATTGCCACTTCTGGCCTTAGCAATGACTTAACGCAATGACTTATGGACTTTACAAGGAACTTTCGGAAGGATAATTTATAAACGAGCATCGCTTACCTTAAAAAGGAATCCTTTTAATACGAAATGCCTACTTTAGAGGAGATTAAGTTTTTTGTTTGTGTTTTTTTTCCGAAGAAGGTTTATTTTCCCAAAGCGCAATGATTCATTGTTGGGTTAATTACCTACAACGAAACGTTTTAAAGTTATATAAAATTCAGTTTTTCTGATTGCGAGAAGTTAAATAATTTTAATATTTGTATTTTATGTAATGCCCAACGTAACAACCAATCTCAAGAAAAAATATTTCTAAGATTATTTGCTCAATTGATTTACTTTTTTTTACATTCTAAGTTTCGTATATTAAATTACAGCGTCACGTCAAGAGCTTTGTATTCTCCTCCAAACCGGCCCAACCATATGAACGAAATTTCTGATTTATATTTGGTAGAGTATACGTCGTAAAGAATTATTCACCTTCTTACCCACTCCAAATTTTTAACGGCTTTTTATTGTTTTGTATGAACAATACATAAATAATTAAACCGTCATTTTTTGATGCGTCATTTCATGTCGCTTCACTGTCATTTTATTAGATTAATAAAAAAATGTGTAACAGAATTATAACGGATAAATAATATGTCTTAAAAATTTTTTGCTTTCGTTGGATGGAATTGACAGAGTCAGAATCAGAAGATGGTAATCTTTTACACAGCACGCAACGTCAATAGGTTTTTCACTACCCTACACATTTGGACCCTGCCCCAGCCAGCTGCGAAATACGTTTAAGTATTTATATTGTAAAAACTTAAACCTAAGAATTCAAACAAATAACAGAGATAGAATAATAACGTGTTTTACTTTTCCCAAAAAACTGTGGTTTTCCATACCTGTAGTTAATTGCCCGCATTTACAAATGTTTTTTTAATATAACGGACCCAAAAGGGCTTACAATTTCCTTTGTCAGAATTTTATAAACAAATATAAATCTATACTAATGTTATAAAGCTTAAGAGGTTTTTTGTATGAACGCGCTAATCTCAGGAATTCCAGGACCGATTTCAAAAATTATTTCGCTATTGGATATATCCATACGTGATCTCTGAGCGTTATAGACTATATATTATGTACCTACTGCGGGCGAAGCCGGGACGGACTGCTGGTCAGTTATATACGGAACCCTCAATAAAAAAAAGGTTAATCATTATACAAAAGCTTAAGACGTAACACCATTCGTCAGAACGTAATAGTAATTATAGAAGTTATATTGTACTCGTAAAGTTTTATGCTTTTTAGTTTAAATTTTAATTATTCTTAAATTATATGATTGGAATGGGTGTGCGGAAGAAATTATTTGAGAACTCACGTTGTTTGATTTATAGCAAAGTAGAATAAAAGTGAAAAGCCTATAATAAAGCAATCACCGACATTAATTTTATCAAACAGAGCGAAGGAAATGATCATTAAAAACATAATCGATTTAACTTATCACGCTGAGACTCGATTATTATAATAAAGGTCTACGTTCACTAGTCACATCGCCAGCAAAAGACTTCAATCTTTTAGCCCTTATTATTTTGATAAATTTTTTTTTTTTTTTTTTGTTTTTTTTTTTTTAGAGCCTTTATTAACAAAACTAAAATACAATGAGAACTACACTACGCTACATACCTAACAACTACTTACACTAAGCACACCTGATTTTTGATAAAATTATAAAAAAAACACATTGTCGACTGAGCAGTGGAAACCAATTTCTGCAATACCAAATTCTGGTTCAGAAAATAAAGAAGGGAAATACTAACCTCGATATTATCTATTTGCAATGTACCTTAGTGGGCGAATGAAATGAAAATGAAAAAAACATTTTACAATAAACATTTTGCATTACATTTCTTGAAAAGTTCTGGAATTCATATTTCCATTGTAGGTAGTAAGCCAAAGGTAGTATCGTAATTCGTCAAGCTTTTCTCATCTGAGACGCAGTTATAAAACACAGTCAGTCACACAGAATTTTATATTATATTCAACATTCAACAAAATTGATATCAAGCGTACGTGATGTACAAATACCTTTAAGGGACCTTCCAAGTCAGCGGTTACAATGTAAGAATGTAACATGTTCCGAAAAACCTCTAAGGAAAATAAGGAATGTGAAAAAAATTAAAAACCGCAGGAGAGGTCAGTTACCTTTTTATTCTGACACATAAATGATAGTTGCTTTTTGCACACATGCAACAGGGGCAAAAAGATTTTACATTAGGTACCTATTCGTATAATGCAGCGTTGATTGAATGAGTCAATTTAACTGTTGACATGCTTATTAGAGGATAAGTCATAATAAATTATGGATGGAGAGAATAAAAAATATAACAGTTTCAACTTGTTTTTTTTACCAACAGAAGTAAATTAGCTGATTGCAACTTATATAAGTAAATATAAACGTAAATGAAATGTTTTGAAAAATTAAAAACCTGATAAGTAACTAGGGAGAGAATCAGATTCCTGAGTTTTGAACGACATATTATATAGATAAATACAAAGATGAATTAAGATGTCTTTACAAAATATACTATGTAAATTTTACGATTTGAGTAAAATCTTGAAAAACATTCAACTTTGAGAATAGACTTGTTTATTTATTAAATTTTTCTTCCCATTTCTAGAGTGAATTCAAGTAAAAATGCTTTGACATTTTTTACATGAATTCTCTGTACTCTACAAGTGTTTTAAGTTCTTTAAATATATTTTTAAATTTTGAAAAGGAAACATTTAGTATGTACAGTTTTGTTTAGTATGTATGTAAGTATAATTTAATTAGTTAGTAAGTTTACGTTAATAGAGTCTGCGCTCGCTTATTGTTCATTAGGCAGTACAGATCATCTATGATCAACTGACTTAAGTATGTTATTGAAATAAAAAAAATGTTAAAATACTAGATACTTGTACCATACAGTTTTCACTATGATGCTGTAATATTTATCGTCTTTTCGTACAGTGTACGCTCAAATTGATCCTCCAAAGACAATAGCTTTATTTTAAGAGACTTATCTGCTTGTAATATTACTCTGAGATCATTCAGAAGAATTCAAAGATATTTTATAGCCTTATACATTGTATTGCTTTACTATATTTATAATTACCACTATGTAAGTGTCGCAATAAATTATTTTTTTTTTTTTTTTTTTAAATAAAGAGTGACGAGACGAGCAGGACATGTGCCTGATGGTAAGCAACATGCCTGCCACATAACAGCACAGTGACACGCAGCTATTGAAACATGGAGAGCCCAAATCATTACCTAGCACTGCACTGCGCTCGTCACCCAGAGATCTAAGTTGTTATATCTCTAAGCCCTGTAATTTCTCTGGAAACATTGCCCTTCAAACCGGAACACAGTAATGTTTGCACATTACTACTTGGCGGTAGAATAATTGGCAAAGGTGTGGTACTTCCCCAGGCGGACTCTGCTAAGAGTCCTACCACTACAAAATATAATCGACATTTCCTACTATAATGTCGTTACATAAAAAATATGTACCAACTAATTAATTGGGGATGTGAGACACACGTATAAAACCTTTTGGTATAGGTATTATTTTATAGTTTTGTTGTCATTATTTAACATTCAACTTTTTTTACCTATTGAGTTTTTTCTTGATATTTGAACGAATCGAAGATCAGAGTCAGCAAAAAACATTCCGACTTCCTTCAAAACTATAATAAATAGGTGTATGACCGAGTGAGCAATACTCATCCTAGACCATATCATAGTAGTAGATTTCCAAATCTAGGTACGCAGTATAACGCTAGGACCATTCAAAATACAAAAAAAAACTTATTCGCTTAACGATCTCAGATAGCTCATATCGGTATGTCATATATGTTTAGACAAAAAGCGCGAACTTGTTCCAGCTCATGGATTTTCAGTAGCTCATAATGGTAGTTAGTCATAATAAAGACATACAATCTGGAAAAGTAACTTACGTAGGTTACACCGTCATGAACAAGTGCCTCATACAAAATAACTAAACTTATCGTAATATTCCTAACATCAACCCAAGGCTTATGCGAGCTTAAGTAAACTAAGTCGACCCTCTAGAACTTTTGATAAAAGTCAAATAGATGTAAGCAAATAAACATGTTCAACATTTGTAACGTCAAACGAACACAAACAAATACAATTAAGTTTAAATTAAACCTTGTATTACAGCGGATAGTTATAATAAAACTAAAACTGGCGGAAAGTCTCAATTATAAATATAGTAGCAAAATAAATGAGATTATGACATCATAAGGTCAACGTTCCACGCAACACATGGAAGAAGTCTTTAAAATATTCTCTAGAAACTCGTAAAATTAACATATTTTGACCTACATCCATAGATTTCAATATAATAGACATAAAAATAACTTGTGAATAAAACACGTTCGTATTCTTAGGCACAATGATATAATAAATAATAAAAAACAATTTTAAGTTTATGTTAGTATAGTAGGTCAAGTGCAATAGGTTAATAAACAATATAATAGAGATATACTAATTTTAGATTCTTAAAACTTCGACGTTAAAGTTAAGTAAGTTAACAATAAACTGCACTTAAATCATTTTGATTTAAATTATTTAATTGTTACGTCAATATGTTTTATTTGATAGTTCTAACTAAAGAAAATCGTCGAAATTCAAAGAATAGGAAATAGAGATCCGCGGTAAATATCTCAAATTCATTTTTTCACGTCACTTTTCACATACTTATATAATCGTATGTAGTGCGTGCTAGAACGTTTACGCAGAGTGTAAATGATTACTAATTGTTTATAGACTTTGGGGTTCTGTAAAACCATCATTATTTCTTCCGAGCATAGCGATTTCCTTACAATGCTTTCTTTCACCGTTGAAGCCGGTGGCGGTGACAACCTTGTACACTGCAATTGGAGAAATACTCAGAGGTTCGGCATTCAAACCTGTGACCTCGCGATGCAATCTACAGATTGGATGCCCTGTTGATCGGCGTTGACACGAATTTCGCCTACTATCACAACTTACCAGCTGGGGCGCAGGACGAGTTACAATACCGCGCTTGTAATTAGCCGAATATATAATATGTATGTGTAACGTGCAATACTTTCCACAAATGATCGGACAAAACAAGTTAGAGTTATACAAACTTCAAAGGACAGATTAGGATACAAAGAAAGAGATCAGAGAACGGGTTCCACAATTCTGCTACTGAAACGCAGTCGTACGATCAGTCGAGTGGGTACTGTATTTGATACAATCAGACGTTCTCCCCACTATGCCACCACGTCTTAGTAAGTCGTTCTATTGTCTATAATAAGTGAATACACTAAGACCACGCAAGATTATTTACTAAAGATTTTCACAAAAATTAGAAGGGTTTCGTTTACTCTTTTTTTTGAAGTACCCTAAAAACTACACGTTAATAATATCTGATACTCTACCAAAGATTAATACATCAAGTGGTATTTACCTACTCCAGTTTACGCTTTTCTTAGCATTACCTGCAAAAAACAGATTATATAACATAAGTAACTAACGACATATTAATTCCTTTAAATGAATTAATTAACATACGACATTTGGGACGGATATTTAGCAACTTGTACCTAATTAATACATTTATCGGTCGATGATTAGATATTAATCAAACAGAATTCAATCCGTGCAACTTTTAATGCTAAGTCAATAAATTAATCATTTTCGAAAGAGATTAAGTAAACATTTAATGAAGATGAATTGTGAATAAATCAAAGATTATTTGTTATAATATCTTCTGAAATGAGCGGCAGCGGTGATTTATGATTTCACAAACTGTGTTTCCTTTAACTTCAAGAATGTTGTATGATGTGTGTGATCCGAGTTTTGTAGGCTCTTTGCAGAGTCCGCATTAAGAAGCACCACACCGCTATCTGTTGTTTTACTTCCAAACAGTAATGTGCAAACATTACTGAGCTCACGTTTGAAGAAACTACAGGCAGTGTCTCTGGAAATATAAATATGCGATTGCAGAGTTGGAGGCATAAAAAATGTACACAATTTACCACAGTGTCACAAAACTAGTCATAGCGTAGGTTCAATTCTGTCTCTTTGAGTTCTTGCGACAAAAATTCTACATCATTTTAATTATTTTCAAAAATTGGACAAGTTCCTGGATCGCGTAAGACGTAAGACCTGATTAAACGTTTTATTATTTTAAGCTATCGCGGTTGGTAACTGCACTAGAATTATTATAAAATTTCTGCGGCTGTATAATAGAGCGAGTTCTCATATTTAAAGCAATGTCATTCACCACGTTTACATGAAACTGCATCAAAATATCAAAGACTCACTCCACCATTTAACCACAATTTAAATACCATATATTTAATGTCATTTGTTTACGGTAAATTGAACATGATTTAACGGTGGAGCGAGTATCTTTTTTCCATCCTATTTCGATACAGTAAACATAGTAGGTACATGATAAGGCTTCGAAATGTTAGGACCTCAGTGCCCGTGATAAGTAAGTATAGAGTGCTTACATTAATGTTTGTCATAAAGGTTTTATGTTCATTAGTTCCCATTACCTACAATGAAATTATGAATACCCTAATTCTTGTAAGTATACTTATTCACTCTTTAAGGTTTAAGGTAATCCCCGTTTTGTAGTAACTGGTGCTCTGGCTGTGGCAGCTATCAATATACGAATAATAGTTCCCATGCATCCAGACTGGCCTCTTAAGTTACTGGTCTGTGTCTTCTGTGTCGGCCCAAACTTTGACACCAAGTAATAGACGCCACCTAACGCCAACTTCATAAGAAATAGATTACACCATTCTAGTGATTTAGTTCTTATTATTCTATACTTACTACTTTAGTACACTTAAAATTATCTTTAGATATTTATAATTTAATTAAACTTGACTTTATTGACACCAAATCTAGGACAGCCAATAAAGAACAATTAACGTCAACAAAAAGTACTTAATTAAAAGTGACATAAAGCTTTTTATACAACAACATTCTAGTGATTTGATTCATTTTTTATTCTATAAGCACACTTACAATTATGTTGTAGACCAATTAAACTTGACTTTATTGGCACCAAGTCTAGGCTAGGAAATTGACAACAATTAACGCCAATAAAAAACGTACTCAATTAAAAGTGACATAAAGCTTATTATATCGCGTGCAAGTAGAGATTAACGACTAGATTTGAAAAAGGGAAAGTGGCTGAGAACATAAACGCAAGGATGAAATATACGAAACCGATTGTTTCGAATTTTCTCTTCACAATTTATATTTATAGTATAAAAAACATACACGCGATAACTGACGGACATGCTTTATGATAGACCACTACATTGAACATTGAGACATTGAGAATTTAAGTGGTGCTAAGTATAATATAGAGAAAAATAAATAAAACTAGCTGTACCCTGCGCGCGTTGCTACACCACCTGTCGACAATAATTGGTCGTACCAACTCAGGAACCTTCTTTGGCTTACAACAACTTTACTAATAATCATCACATGATCAAATGCATAGCTTACAATTCTACAAATGACATACAGAAAAACATTCATTTTTATATATATATAGATGAATCTGACTATTTACTACAACTACAACGTAGGGCGAGTAATAAACTTGTATGCCCTGAACGTTTTGGGCACCAAGCCATCGGACATCGGCAAATTACGAACGTTATTTTAACAGGCAGAGCCTTTGTTAACAAAAGTAAACTGTAATGTATTAGATAGGTACCTAGCTAACTATTTACACTAAGCACATCTGAATTCTGAATCCATAGACCAAACAAGGTAAAGATAATCAAGTTGATCAATAAAGTTATTAATATATATTTTTTTTTTTTAAATAAAGAGTCACGAGACGAGCAGGACATGTGCCTGATGGTAAGCAACATGCCTGCTACATAACAGCACAGTGACACGCAGCTATTGGAACATGAAGAGCCAAAATCATTACCTAGCACCGCACTGCGCTCGTCACCCAGAGATCTAAGTTGTTATATCTCTAAGCCCTGTAATTTCTCTGGAAACATTGCCCTTCAAACCGGAACACAGTAATGTTTGCACATTACTGCTTGGCGGTAGAATAATTGACAAAGGTGTGGTACTTCCCCAGGCGGACTCTGCTAAGAGTCCTACCACTACTCAATATATAATAGTAATATAATAGTACTCAATATAATAGTAAATAAGACAATAATGGAACAAAATCGTATAACGATACAATGTTTTTCAAATCTATTATCACGATTATTAGTCAAATTATTAGGCCAACTACTCGGCGGTAAAACAACATAAGCTATTTTTGTAACAGCAGTAAAATACTACTTCTACTGAAATAAGTGCAAAAAAAACATTAGTAATAATATTTACGAGTATTCATTATTATTCTCGTTGAAAACTAGAAGCCAAGCACTGGTCTGAGTGGCGAGGCTAAAGCTCTCGTCACACAGAGGCGGGAAGTGCGAGAAAGCGATCGCGATCCGGGACGGGAATTTTTTGTAATATTCGAGTTTATATGCAACCTGACACATCGGCGCGGCCGGATCGCGCCCGCCCGGATCGCAATAGTACAATAGAAATAGTATTTTACTGCCGGTTAAACTACATCAAAAATCACATGTGCTAGGAATCTGATAAATTGAAAAATAACTTGAGTATCTAATATCAAATCGGTTCTGAATTTCTCTTTGTGTGTGACGAGAACTTTAAAGAGTAGCCAAAACTGAATTGAAAAAAATTATGATGATTATCATTCGCGGTCTAGTTACGGTTGATAACGAGAAAAAAATCAAGGTTTACAATTGTCTTCTAAGGCATGATTAACTGTTAACACATCGCACACTAACATTCGACAGGGTATTTACACCCAATAAGTGCACTGACAGGCCAACACAATCACAATAGCGCCCAACCTTGGACCAATGGCATTTAGGTAGTGTCAATCACTCGCCATAAAATGCTTTCACTGCATCCCGAGTTGGATCAAATGTTTGACATTTGTTGTGATTGATTCAGGTCAAGATCACGATGTTTGCTTTGATTTTGGCTTCGTTGCGTCTGTGCATTGAACCATCACTTAAACCTACTTGGATAGTATTGTGCAAATAACTGAAATAGTTGTTTAGTTTCAATAATAATAATTGAACATGCTGTAAACTTGACGTGCAAATGGTAGGACACGCGTTAAAAGTGTGTGTATATGTGTAGGTTAGCAACTCCTTCACGCTCTAATGACTGACCCAATTTTTATGAAATTTAGTACAATGTAGCTCGTGTACCTTAAATTGCCTTAATTAAACAATAAACATGTATGCAAGATAGTTAACCACGTAAATTAATCAAATGTGAAAGTGAAATCTTCTTAATATATATAAATCTCCTGTCACGATGTTTGTCCGCGATGGATTCCTAAACTACTTAACCGATTTTAAATTAAATTGGCACACAGTGAGCAGTCTGGTCCAACTTGAGAGATAGGATAGTTTTTTTTTTCGATTAATAGTCCTTACATAAATGACGAAATCCGAGCGAAGCCGGAACGGGCCGCTAGTATGTATATAGAATTTGTGTGCACATGTTTAAGTACCTATATACAGTGTATCTACACCTTAATAATAAGTACCTAAATTATAAATTGGATGCACTGAAATCATAAATTATGCTATATATGTCACTCGGTGTCATAAAGGAAATATACAGTGCTCATTCAATTTTACGATTATTTTGATGATTTGGACTTAATTCCTTGTTGATGTCGTCCGAAATAAACCAAAAACAATTTTGATTAAATCGACCACCATATTTTATCTTTAAGTAGGTCGTAATTTATACTTATTGTGGGCGAACAATACCTACCAAAATCAGAGCTACAATAAGATCAATCAACTAAAAAATTCCAAAGACATTCCGACCCAAAAGTAACTTAACACATAACCAACGCCTTAAAATTTCCTGATCCTTAAAATTTGCAATAAAGAACGATTATGTCGATAGTCGAAGGCAAAGTGGCGCCTCTTTTAAGATGTAGGTACAATTTATTTTAGTTTTATTTTCGTGTTCCTGTACAATCTTTGAAACTGGCCCAAAACCAACAAGAGTCCAAGGGGACAAGGGTGTATTGTCACGATCAAATATGCAAACGTCCCTGTTTACAGTGCATTCGATATTCTAAGCGTCACAAATTATGTTCTTGCTTCAACCATTAGCACTAATAATTGCAACCATTTCGCAAAGCAACATTGCAAACAAAAATCAGCGGCCTTGATCGCGGCGCCGCGCCGGCACCCGACACGCTGGCACCCGGTGGAAATGCAATCGTCTACCGGTTCGATGCAAAACCGATTCTACATCGATAAAGCCGCAATTTGGAGCGCGCCTGCGGACGACATATGAAACTGTAATTCACTTGAAAGTGAAACGTGGAATGTCAGAGACGATGTCGCGAGTGATGCAATGAAGAATCGACTCGGAGATGTACACTGCAAACTCAATTACTCGACTAACTATAATAAATTGTATACGATTATACAAAACACTCATACTCCTTTTAGTTAACGGTTGAAAACGAATTTCGTAGTAGCTTCGCAATCGATATT
This sequence comes from Ectropis crepuscularia, assembly GCA_963693475.1. Lineage (NCBI taxonomy): Eukaryota > Metazoa > Arthropoda > Insecta > Lepidoptera > Geometridae > Ectropis > Ectropis crepuscularia. The sequence goes on along the minus strand of OY856353.1, from coordinate 21,225,450 downwards.
TCAATCGTTTTTAAACATAGTTTTTCAGCGTCGATAATCGTTGGCATTGACACGATTACGGGCCACCTCATAAATCTTGCTCGCTCATTAGCTCCGTCCACGGATATACCGATCGATATCTAATGCTAAACTGATACTTTTTCCCTCGTTATAAAGTTGACAAAAAACGAGGAAGTAGTTTTCGACGCTATAAATAATTTCGAGCGACACAATGACTCAAAAAAATTAGGTTACTCGTATCGATTTTGATCCGCTTTTGTGTGATCAGAGTATGATTAAGTTCGATTGTATCAAGGTGCTCAACTATCTCCGTGATCGGGTTATATAATTTAAGTAATTGCTTTTTCACATAGTCTCGTAACTTTAGATGTTCTTCCTAGTTCTCGCATGCTTCTGCTTCATTTGCCTCCTTTGAATGTGCACTTCCGCTGTTTTCGCTTATGCATATCACGGAATGCTCTTTGTACAAGATATTAATCTCGATAGAAGTGCATTGTAAAAGTTATTGCATTTCCTTGTACAGCAATCGTTATGTTTTATATTGCTAGCACTTATTGCGGTATTACGTCTTTACAATGCTTTCTGTCTGTGTGAAACAAATAGTTATTGCTCTTAGTTCATGGTCAAAACGTTGATGGTTATCAAAGTTTATGCATTAAGCACAAAAAATGTTCTGATTGACTGAGTAATAGATGCCTATGTCGTTAAAAAAATACTACACGACCGACGTTGAAGTATAAAATTTGAAAATATGTTGCTTGAGTAATGTACCTTACAAACTATGATATATTATGTATATGTTGTGATTATTTAAACAGTATGAAGTTTAAAAAAAAAAGTTATTTATTTAGAATCTACTGTTTTTTGTGTAACCCAGGCGCTATAATCAAATAAATATAAAAAGATTATTCGTTGTAAGTTTCGATAAATCTTACAAAATGTAGGTATACACTTAAATTGGTTGTGGATTGTTTTATTGTGTTTATTTTTTTCGTGTAGGTCTACGTTCTATTTATTGTTGCTTGTCCTTGTTTGCGTGGGTTTAGCGTGTAATCTTTTTATTTGCTAAATATCCAATTATATTATTTGTAAATCTAAAGAGAACTATGTTGAGATTACGAATTTAATCATATACTATGGTATTACAATTTCCATTCAGGGCAAAATATTTGTGCGATGAACACAAATATCTGTCCTGTGTCTGGATATTTCTATGTAAATGGATTAACAATTAAATAAGTAATATATCCACAATCTGGCAAAGCAGTGCTTAGTTTAATGAAAGTAGAAACGTCCACCAATGTCCCTTGAAATTGCGCGTTTATTTGAGTTATACAAATCTCCACTGGACACAGTTGTAAATAAAAAATAAATGGTTTAACGAGGCTTTGATACAGCCGCAGTTTTTGACCTAAACCAACATCTATATTTAATTAATTTATAATAAACAAAAAATAAAGAGAATGATTTGATTTAAGTAGAATTGGTTTTAAAAATAATTTTGAGATTACTGTGTTTACAAGATCAAGTTGGAAGTGAAAACTTCAACATATTTTAATAACTCGTAAAAATGTAAATAAGTTTATGTAATAAACATTTAACATTTATTTTAGAATATCGTTACTGTCGTTGTCATACCTACAGATAATTACTAATTAGGAACCACTTATCTCAAACAATACTGCCCAAGCGTTACCTAACCAAATTATGTAAACTAATCGCAACATCTACCTATTTATTAAAGTTAATGTTACAACACTATCAGCTCATCAATATGCGTTATCTTTTTGTATAGGATCCATAAAGTTTCGATAACCGTTACAGTCTGAAACTGTTGCTTAACTGTTTCATTAAAATAACTAGTTTATCTAAGTTTGCAGATTAAGTTGTGCAAATTATCAACGCGAAAAATCTCAATATCACGGCTTGTACAAACTTTATTTTTGTAATAGGTGTCTTACCAAAAATTGGTGTTTTACTAATTTAGTAACAGTTACTGAGAGTTATGTAAAATACCTAGGTGTTTGAGATAGGGTGTTCAGGTTTACAAGACGAGAGTCGGATGATAAGTAACATGCCTGACCATAACATCATAATGACATGCAGCTATTTGTTAATTAAATAAGTTATTAGTTTACTTCAAACTACTATTGTATAATTTGGTGATATAAAATAAAGGTTACGCTTTTGACAGTCGATGACCGATGATTCATTTGTATGTAGCGTTTGTTTGCAATGTGACGCACTCAACGATTATAAAACTGGGGTTGATTATCTTTGAATGTACCACACCTCCATTGCACATTTATTTTTTATGTGGTAAAAAGTAAAAATATAGGCACGTAAGTTATGAAAATATGTTCTGAGTTTATAAAAGTTACGACGTTACGAACTACATTAGCCACAAATAATACTAATATGCCAATTTTATGATTTTTGTTGTAATTTACTGTCATAATACATATATCTCTGTAGCAACGTAATAAAAATATTTTTCAGTTTAATACATTTAATTATTGGGGCACACAATAAAGTCGAAAAGGCACGGATCGCTGTGTCGTGAGACCATTTCGACTAAACAAGTACCCATTAGAAAGAAAATTTTCTATTAGATTTAGTTGGGCATAATATGAAATAGTAGTGCCGGATAATGACATAAAACACGCAGCAATCTGGAAGGGTTCTACCTAAATGAAATGTAATTAGGCTCTAAAATACGAGTAGATCTCAAACTATATTCTTGAAAGAAAATATGTTTTCGCTACCTCTTTTTAATAAAGCAATTTTTATAATGTGCATTACGAATATCCTCTAATGTAAATCTAAATAAACTAACACGACACTGGAATTCTTTAAACACATTATTGTTATGGCTAAAGACTTTTTGGAAAAAATAGACTGTTAAATTCACGCACCCACGCAGGCTCCCACTGAGAGGTTTGGTAAGATATTCTTTTTCTAAAACAATACCAGCAAAAAGACGACCACAATCGAAACAGTAGCGAATTCTTCACGGTTGTTTTATTCTTATAAAGGCCGATTTACATCAGACGAGCGAATGCTCATTCTATCCCCACTGTATCAAATTCATTTGGTGTAAACAAACGTAGAGCATTCTTTCGTTGTTTTGTTTGCGTTCGCAAAGATTCTATGGAATATATAAAATGGAAAACGCTAAGAACGATCTTTCGTTTACGCTAAAAGATCGAGAAAGAATGCTCTTGTTCCAGCTCTAGCTCTATGTTCGTTCAGTTTAAATCGGCATTTAGATGTCATAAACAAAACATTGAAATCAAACCGTTGATAAGAACCGTAAGCATACTAGTATTACGTTTAATTAAACACCAAAAGGTCTTCCAAAAATCAATATCACGCACATATCCAACGTTGAATTAATTTTTGAAATTGGTCTAGTAGTTCCCGAGATTAGCGAGTTACAAACAAACAACCTTTTCAGCGTTATAATATTAGTATAGAAATCATGGGATCAATGACGGTCAATAAGCAAAATATAACTTGATCTACAGTTGCGCAAATCGCTACGCTAAGAAGTATTGGAAAATAGACATCTCTTGCATTCATCAACACGTTGGTAATAGTTGGGACTGCCGAGAGAAGAGAAAACTTATAACCTAGAATTTTAGTATTAAACAGCCCTAATCTACGACAATGCGTGCACCTATATTTTATATTTGCTTAATAACAGTATAGGTTACAGATATACTGTTATTGCATGATGTGAAATCACTAGACTTCACCCATCCAAAAGCGTTTAACACGAACGTCCCGCTTCGCTGCTCCTCTGCATCTCTGACGCTACGCCGCTCACGTCGCGTCGGTGTCACGAAAGCGTAAAATTTCCCTCTACCAACGCAGGTAAAGAAATTTTCACGTCAACCTATAACCACGAAATCCAATAATTAATGTTGAATCCTACTATACTTCTTACTAATATTATGTATAAGCCTACTTATGCTATAAATGTCAATGTTTGGATATTTGGATGTTTGTTGCTAAGTCACGTCGTAACGTATTGAAATTTCGGTTTGCAATATGGAACATAGTTAGATTATAGTCTGGCAAAACACACAGGCTAATTTTTATACCGGAAACGGACGGGGACGGGAACTACGCGGGTAAAACCGCGTGGAGCAGCTAGTATTATAAATGCCAATGTTTGGATGTTTGTTGGCCAATGTTGGCCAATCACGTCGTAACGTATGAACGGATCTGGCTGAAATTTGGAACATTGGCAGATTATAGAGAGAGACGTACTTCTTAGCATTCCATGGATTCACCGTGCGGGTGCCGGGTCCATCGTGTGGCAGAGAGAGAAATCTCGAATAGACCCCAAGACTTGTGACTCGGGCGTAGGTTTAAAAGGGGCCCCTTATATTGACGTACGTCAACACTCACCTTCACTACTCGTATTTCTCTCCCTGCCCAGCCAAATCCGATATGATCCTACTAGTGCAGCTTTAGATTCAGATTTTGCTGGTATACCTCATACATAACATAAGCTACTTTTTAACACGAAAAAATAACGGGAAAGAGATCTACGCGAGCAAAACCGCGGGGCACTGCTAGTATACTACATATATGCCAACACAAACATTCAGTTACTCCCTTCATCTTATTTTCTCCTCGTCTGAAGTTCTCGTTGTTGGCCCAATATTTGTATAGGATCCGCCGCAGTGCGGTCGCCGCCGTCGGTGCATCGTGACAACACGGTTACAACACTAGCTTCATCTAATTAACTTCACAGTTGTTGAAATCCACCTTCTCACTGTTTTAATTTAAATAAAATCTTTCTACCTTAATCTGAGAATTTTAGTTAACTTTTTATGCCTACGCGAGCGGGTAGACAAATTTTGAAGAAAGTTTGAACGCAATCGAAATTTTCGACGGATATAACTCATGTGTCCTAAAATATGTTTTGATTTTTTTGGCACTTGTATTATGTTTTGGAATACAACGGTTAACACGGTAACACATTCAATCGCAGCCAATCAAAAATGGTCATTAGTATCAATTTTGATAGTAGGTAATATACTCGTAGGTACATACAATATACACACCACACTTTATCATTAAAGTTTGTAGCAATACCACAGATCAGAAAATAGTTACTTACAATACTGCTTGAATCGTATTTAGAACGGGTCTATATGGGGTAGCATAACATTTTTTGTACTAATTTAAGTAGGCATAACGTTTTTAGGACTAATGATAATTTACCATAACAACTAAACGCATAACTGTTGTCGCATAATGTTTACAAGCATATCCAAATATAGCATAACGATAACTTACCATAATGTTTAAACACATAACCATATATAGCATAAAGATAACTTAGCATAATATTTAAAGGCAAACATCGAAAAAAGCAGACGGTACAGCTAAGAAATATGACACTTTTTGACTACGGGTGGGCTCCCGCCAGAAGCTCTGCGGTCAGCCCTGAGTGTCGCTTCTCCATACTCGGCCTATGCTCGAGGTCTACTACGGAGGTCGACCTCCCTTAAGCTTCTGGCTCCCGCATTTTTTATATACACTCTAGGGGTAGTAGCGACAAGACTAGGTGAAGTCGGGGTGCTCCGTGTCGGATCTGGGTCCTATGTAGCCTGGGTCTATGTTTAATAGCACAATAACTAATTTAAAAATGCCTAAAGAATATTATGTGTCTTATCAATATGGCTAAAGACTATTATGCGTCTCATCAATAGTCAAATTTAATGTAGTACAATAGATTGTTATGCTTAAAACACATTATGCCAAAAAAATATTATGCAAAAGTGGCATTATGACACTATACATTATGCTACATTCATTATGACAAAGTAAATTAGGAACAAAAAATTATGCGTTTTAATAGGCACCCCTGTAGAATACGTTAGTACCTACATGGTACCTATACAGGTATAGTACCTATACAGAGATAATAATTATAACATGCAATACAAAAACACTTTATTATATCACGAATAACAAAACAGTAAAACAGTAAATAAACGAAAGGCGATCTTATCGCTAATAGCTATATCTTCCAGATAACCTTTACATTAGACTTAAAACCCAAAATCTAGATAGTGGCCCTATATTCATCATTGTTCCTGACTTTGAGTCTATGGCCTACGTCAGAATCGCGAAATGAACTGCTGTTCTGTATATTAATTAAACTAGGAAACGACGAAAAGTATTATAATGTCAAAATTTTTATTTCAATTCGAACGCAGTCTGCAGTGGAAGTAAAGCAATTTATCCCGATTTGAGTTTTCAATAGTAAAAGTTGATTATAATACTGATGATGAATCTACCAGCTTACTATCTCATTATCTACTATCTAAGTGTTCTGCGTAGGTACCACACAATAACAGTGCATTTAACATAAATTCTTAAATCAGATCTAATAATCGCAGGCATTGTATTTTATTTTATCTATGCAACTATGTTATGCCTTAAATCAGATAAAAAACTAGTGTGCTTATGTGGAAACAGCCGTAATGGGAACTATTAATAATAGCTATTGTACGTATGTTTCCTTGATCTAGCTTTCTAATGCACTCGGAACTATTGCGAAAGGGCATTGAATTCTCTACTTAGGTACTTATTTAGCCATAAGATATTATAATGTTTTCGGAGGCATCGATATAACCTAATAGATGTGCCCTGACAACCTTGAAATTGGTAATAACCTGTGTGTCTATGTGTATCGTAACTGGCTTGCACAGAACCAATATAATTGACCCCTAGAATCGCTAGCGGTCAGATATGCTGTAGATCTACCGAATAGGGATAGGTAAAAAACGTCCGGCGTTCACCGCTTCCTGCAACCGACTAGAACGGAAAGAGTGAGCTCACTCTTCCCATCGATGACATAATTCCGTGCACTTGAAGTTTGGGAGGCACATCAAATAGTTTATATCGATGTTCGTATTAAAATTTTATACAGTTTTGCTCATTTGCCTACATTCAAATAGAACTGATATGACTATATATCATATAAATGGTAATTTTTATAATAGCAATTATTCCGTAACAGCATTGTCGATCGTTCAGTTAGTTGTAGCGCTTTGATATCTAAAATAAGCAGCAATCTCAAATACCACTCATCATAATTTCGCCATAAGGCATCTCAGAAATAAGTCCATATTTCTGTATAAGGGCTTCCATCACCTACTTTCTATAAGTCGATAGCGATCACGCAATAACCAACATTAGTCCCATTCTAATCTCTCGAAATCTACGCGAAGATGAAACTAAACACGTACGTGTGAATTACTTAAAAGTACACTCAAACGGCCAACTAAGGAATTGCCATAATCACCGGCAAACGACTTAGAACCTTATCTCAACAATGAAAAGTAACAATTCTACTTTAATTTGTACAGTACGGCTGAATAGGTAAATTCGACGCAGTGGTAATGTTATGTGTTCAAGTAAGTTATCTAATAGTCGTGAGAAAAAACAAGGAGTATCGACGTAACGCATCGAGAAAAGCTTCGATGTATTTCGATTATTACTCGAGTCAATTCGCTTCCGGTGTTATTTTCTAACACCTTAATTAATATGTACAGTATGTTCCCAACACATCGAGTGTAATAAATACATAGATATTGTAGAAACTCTTTGAACATATACATTTTATGAAATACTAATGCCGCCAGCATGCTGGGTACGCTTCCAATTGATAATGGGCTTGAACATCTTGATTATCTGTAGACCTTCATTGGTCTATGGATAATTCAAGTGTGCTTAGTGTAAGTAGTTAGGTATGTAGCGTAGTGTAGTTCTCATTGTATTTTAGTTTTGTTAATAAAGGCTCTGCCCATGTAAAACATTTGAAGTACATATAAGTAGCTTATTCTCTTAACGTTCTGGGTGGTGCACGGTATCACTATGTTGTATTATGAAAAAGTAGGTTTATTTCGTAGACATAATTGAGTTGTTATTTTTTTAATTTACGTTTATTTAGTTGTAGTAGTATAGACGCTTTGCAGACTCCTCCTGGCGAGTACATTTGCGAGTTATCCTACCGGCGAGTAGTAATGTGCCAAAAACATAGTGTTCCTGTTTCAAAACAATGTTTCCAGATAAATTAAAGGAGCGAAAAATAAATAATCATAAATTACTAAGACAAGTGCAGTACAATTCTAGGGAGTAATTTGGATTTTTCATATTCAAATAGCTGCATGAAACTGGTCTGTAATGTATATACTTTTATGAATTTTTGTAATCTATGTTACAAAAAATCATAAAAGTATTGTATTCAATTAAATTCAATATGTATTAAACATATAGTATGACATTATGAAGTTGTATGTGTTTTTAATATCAGACATTTTATTCTCGAGATTCTTGCAAAACCAATATTTCAATATTATTCAACGAGATTAGAATCTCTTAGAACGGTAAAGTGTGCAACGATGGACTAACAACAAGAAACTTCGAAAAAATGAAATACAAAATTATAATCGACACTGAATTTTTATGATCACTGAAATATTGAGCAAAGTTATTGAAATAACTATAACTATTTTTTTATTAGAATTGATGTACCCAGTAATTTCTTCACAGTTTTACCGCTAACAGCCTGTATGAGCTAGTGAAGAACCCTCGTTTGCGTGAATGACTATTTGATTACGACTCGGTTTAAATCGATATTGCAATGACCCGATATGAGCCTATTCGATGAGAATCACTTTACCGACGCCCATTTGTGTAATCGTTAGAAAGTGATCGTCTGAGCTTGTGATAATTAAGTACAATTTTTATTACTGTAGGAATCGCTAATGATAATTCAGTAAAATACGAATGTTTTCGGTATGTACGGGTATATCGGTTATTTGACTGATAATTTTTAGTTCTATAACATATCATGATTTGTTTCCTTCGTAAAGTTTTGATTGTTATTTTTGTAGCCCCAAACTAATCAAAGTTTGTAGGTATTATTGGAGCCATCTGGCTCAGCTATTAAACTGATACAATCGTGAAATTTTGTGCGAGTGTATAGATTTTGTTCGTTACTGTTTCACGCAAAACTACTGATAGTATCTCTATGACATTAATGTGGTATATAGATAGATAATAATAGTCCGAAATAAAACATATCTATATTTATTTTTATCACAGAATTAAAGTCAAATCTCTTCGTCCGAGTCTTTGGAAAATAAACCAAGAAACGATGTCGCTTCTTTGAGCTACGAGCAGTCGGATAAAAAAAGGGCAAAGTGCTATTACTTAGATCATGCAGATCTTTTGCACACTCTCCGAAATGTATCCGATAAAAGACGTGTTCTTACGTATTTGTTGTGACAATTCTACCTCGTAAAACTGGATGTCGAGAAATCATATCCTCGATTATACGTAATCAACAACTACTAAGTAATCACCACGTAATCGCTAATCACTTTTAACCGTCAATGGCTGGTGACGAGAAAACTGGTGGCGCTGGAAACAGCTTCAATCAGGAAGCGGAATACAACGCACATGAGGAATGAAAACTCGTTCTAGTAATGGAACCTATTGAAAGTCATAGAACGGAGAGTTTACCACCTAACTAAAACTGTCTTAGCTTTGAGATTACTCTCTCTTTTCTTTTTGCTTAAAATTACAGAGACAACAATAGCAAAGCCAACGCAGGTTTAGTTATTCGGTAATACTAATTATTTCATAATGGTAAGGGACATTTTTAATCAATTAACGTAAATGTGTCGTATATAACATTTTCAAAAAACCTAGCTAAAAAGCTAAAAGAATGCTAGCAAAACCAAGACGGACATAAATAGTACCTATTAAATGTGACCCAATAGTGAAAAGTATGTAACACCTACCTTAGTTTTCGTAATACAATTCAGTCTTTAGGTTTTTTAAATCTTTCTGTTGAGTTTTTGTAACCTAAAATACTAAAGTGGAGTTATTCTCGAAGCATTAAATACCTTCGTGTTTTCTTAACCGAACCGAAGGAGTCCGTCTGCTTCTCTGTAACATTACGATTCACAACTATTAAAATTATGCAACGAAAATCATAGTTTTTACGAAACAAAGCTTGCGTCTTTTTACATTGCTCTTTCAACAAACATAAAACAATAAAAATTGCGGAATGATTAAATTTAGACGAGAATTGTAATCTGTCGTAAAAACTTGCTGTCGATATGTCGTTAGTAACTCTGTAACCTTTCACATGTCATAACATTTTAAACGGATATTACTAGTTTCAATATATTTAATTGTTATTCGATAACTTTTGAAATCTGTACGCGCGAAATTGAAAATCTGCATGAAGTTTTCAAGTGCAATAAACTGCGCAATGTCAATGAACGAACTCAAGCAAATGCCATGACTCAGTTTGATCAAGAAATATTGCATAAATGTTGGTACTGGCAGACAGTAACAGCTTATTTTCACGGCCTATTATCAGTTGAGGAAACAAGCTATAAATAGTTGTCCTAGTGCTCGTGTTGAAGATTTTGTGAAAATATGAAATTAACAACCTTTGCTTTTGAAATAAACAAAAGTTTGTGTGTACCACAGCAATGTAAACAATAAGTACCTTGTGTACTTACGTACGCATGCTAGAAGTTGTAATTATTAATTCTGTACTGGTTTTATTTCTTTGTTGAGATTAAACTAAAAACACTTTTTCTGGCTAATCGATAATAAGTCTGCCTGCGAAACCGTGGGTCGTGGGTTGATTGGATGAACAAACATTTGATCTGTTTCTACGTATTATCAGTATTTATAATTATATCAGTACTATATCAGCTATCTGGATCCTATAATAAAAGCTATGCTTTGTTTGGGACTACTTAGTGTTGTGTGTGCAATTTTCAAAATATTAAAAAAAAATGTGGAAATTGACTTAAAACATAACTTATTTATGGGGAACACGTTCTTACATTTGAAACCATGAGTTCCATAAAATATAAATCTATTCCTATTTATACTAATAGAAATATTATAATCGTGTAACTATATTGTTTGATAGGTATTTTTAGGTAGCTATATGTTTGGTGCGTGCTTAGAAAGCTTTCTTCGATTGATCAACAATGAATTTTAGGTGCTAGGTACATCATAAAGTTTTCTTTGCTTGACCGCCGACGAATATTACTCTTCAAATGGCTATTCATTTCTATCTCTATTTCGAAACAAACATTGAAAAGAAGATTAAATACTAGTGCACTCATGCTTAATCGGCTTAATAATTTTTGCATATCATTGACCGATGCCTAAATGTCAGATGTTTCACAAAATTGGTTTTTCATTATGTAAAAATAATTAAATTTGAAAGTTAGTGCAATTATGCTGGGTATTATACAGTCAAACAATGCTTTGTGATTTAAATTCAGCAATCAATAATGGCAATTATTTGAACGCTCCAAAGAGCCAAAAATTTAGATAACAATACAGTTAAAAATGTGGGGTTATTTATGCCTCATAGTACTTGCATGAGGAAAAGTTCTGACACAACATGCGTTCTCGTGTTGGCTCCAAGCTTTAAAAAAACTTTAAATGCAAAAGATTTTAACCTAAATAGTGGAATAGGATTATGAAAACTTGATAGTGAATTACTAGAGTTCATACTAGAGTTATGGCTTAAAATATCAATAACGAAGATGGAAGAATTAATCTCTGAATTAATTTTAGGTGTAATTGTTTATTTATTTTATTTTATTATTATTTTTAGACACCTCCCCGCGTTTTGCTTGCTTTACAACTGCCGTAGTAATGAGAAGACCACGATTTGATGTTTTTTCTTGTGATCACGGTCGTATAATCTTTTCAAGACTGACTTCCAATCGCGAATGTTTAAAAGCAAATGGATTTCTATAGGTTGTGATGTTTGTGAGCTAAAAATGTACATTATCATCAAACGTGATACAAAAACCACGACTATATAATAGACTACAGGTCCATGATCAAAATTTACGTAGTAAATTAACCACCAGGAGACTTATATAGGATGATAGAAGGGTATAAAGTAATAAGATTCAGCACTATGGCGTCACTTGTAAGCTGTCCAACTGAGAGAAAGAGTAAATTTATGTGAAATAAATAGAGTTTATCAAATAAAATGTTCATAAAACATCAAGAAAAGATCGTAAGAGACCGTGAATAATTACCTAAAAAAAATATTAGATTTTACATGTTTGTACAAAAAAGGTTTATACTTTTCCGTAGAGTCTTGAATACATAACTCAAGGGTAAATCAAAACAAAAACTGAAGTTAGCATTCATTGAATAAAAAGAACAATTGAATGACCTACTTTTCACGGCGTGTGCCTTCCTTGAGGTACTTACATTTAGCAAAACACTATCTCACTTGCGGTAAGTAGTACTGTTTATTCAGTCAAATGTCAAGATTCTGTTATTGATTTTGGTACCCAACTCCTCAATATGGTTGAAAAATACGCGTTTAACCTTATAGCAAAAGCAAAAGGTATATAACCGCTCGCTTGCCCGGCGCTGCAAATCGCGCGCCTCACTTTGCCCCGCCCCCTGTAGCGTTGGTCGCCAAAATGCCCGGAGGAAAATACGTGTGCACCTCGCTATGCCCCGCGGTTTTTACGCTTGCGGCGCGCGAGACGGGATTCACGCAATCGTTCCTTGTGAATCAATTTCTTTTGAAAGATTATCAAATGTTATATTTTTTATGTTTAATATGAAACTAGCTATTCAATGTCATCTTTTGTTTCTCAGCTTACGACTTTGGTGCAGAGTTATGCTGTGCTGAAATTGAGGTAGCGCGTTTTAAAGCTCGTCTTTTTAAAAACTCATAGGTACCTCTAAAATTAAAATTTTGACATATGATTTTTAATCTTTGATTACGTTTGTTATCTGTTATTTGTTTGTTGAAACGAAATTTATAGTAAAATCAGAAGAAACTAACTTACACAGCCCGCACTGAATCAACACTCAATAACAACATTGACAAGGAATGTATTTTTTTAAATTTCTGTTCTTTTTTCTATGGCTTAGATACTCTACTGGGATTAATATGAAGGGAAATTTAACATAGAAACGAGATAAATAATACAAACTAAGCCCAAGAGCAACAAAGACAAGTATATTTAACTTTTTCGGTCGCGGTGGCCATGTTAACCACAGGTTGACACGGGCATTTTGGCATGGCGCGCCATGTCAACTACTAGTTAACACGGGCATTATAGACTGAATCGCGATGTTAACTACCAGTTGACACGGGCATTTTAGCGTTTTCGTTTTGTTAACTACTAGTTGACACGGGCAGGCAAGCGGATAAATAATATTATCTTCAAGAAATACCTTTTACGCACAGATAGTGCATTAGATCAATAAATTCTCAGCTGCTTCATTAATTCATCGATTTATGGTATACCTTAGTTTTTTTTTCAACACAGAACAGGTCTACATTTGACCACGATTTGTCTGTTCTTAATGAATATCACGGTCTAAAATGTATTGTACCGTACTAGAGATTTTACCTACATTGTAATAGACTGCAGGCCCATGAACAAAATTTACGTAGTAAATAAACCACCAGGAGACCTATGTAGGACGATAGAAGGGTATAAAGTAATAAGATTCAGCACTATGCCATCATTTGTAAGCCGTCCAACTGCGTACAGTCGAAGAGGGGAGGGATAGCAATCCTCGATCACCCGATCGAGGATCAATCGATTTTCTACCTTCAGTAATCCATGTTAAATTTCACTTGGTTATTGTTTTCATTACTACTATTTGATTTCAGACTACTCACACCCGCGGTTTTACCCGCACAGTTTCTTTTCGCAAAATATTTTTCACGATAAAAGGTAGCTTATGTGTTATTCCAAACTATACTCTCCTTATATTTCATTTAATTCTAATCTATTTACATGAAAGAGTTACAGATATAACATCACACATCTCCTCGTGGCTTCGTGGGTAGAAACTCTGCCTGCAAAGCCGAGGATCGTGGCCTCGATTCCCACCCAGTGCAAATATTTGTGTGATGAATTCAAATATTTGTACTGTGTCTGGGTGTTTCTATGTATAATAAGCACGTATTTAAAACTGTATAAGTATTATTTCAGCTATCGGGCCGCTATAATACAAGCTTTGCTTAGTTTGGTGTCAGATAATGTTGTGTGTGAATTGTCCACCAATATTTATTACTTTATTTATCTATTCGACACACATTTTGTTTTTTTTGTATAAGATTTGTAGCAAAAAGCATGTGCGTGCGGGATTCGAACCTGTTACCCCATAGTTGTGAAATCCGAAATTCTAGCCATTATGCAACTGCTCATTAACCGTATTGTTCCTCATTAACCGTAAACAATTAGCAATTGTTTTGTTCTAAAGCTAACAGGAGTTAGTTAACCCGTCCAACGCCAAAATAATACATCACGCCGTCAGTTCGAAACCGTAAAAGCCAATTAGCTGTAGTATTCCCACAGTGAGTTATGAATGTGCATCTCGACAAGCTCGACACGCCAGCCATTGTTCTGCCGGTCAAGGACAGGCAAACGTGCGCTTTTACATTTACGACCACACTATACTTTCCATTTTTATTTTCGGTTTCACGCTTTTAGCGTTCTGGAGAAAAAGTGCGCCTTATTTGTTTAGCAAGGCCCCGCAGTCTTACCCGCGTAGTTTTTTGTTCCCTTTATTTTCCCGCTATGAAAAGTAGCGTAGCACTACTCCAGTCTGTAATATAACTGTGTTCCAAATATCAATAATATTCGTACAGACCTTTCGACGTGTTTGATCAACAAACATCCAATTAAACATATTAATAGGATAATGACTGCTCAATTCATTTGCGGCAAATGAATGAATGAATGTTTTTGTGTAAAAAATTCGATGTAACTTTTCTAAAATAAATATTTATTTTTGTTTCAGGTATGAAAGGAGATTTCCTGAGTGTCACCTAAGGCGTATAAATAAAATAAATCTTTTTTTTTTTTAATTTTTATAGGTTTACACTTGATCTCTATCTCACGATTAAGCGACGATGTGGTCTACGATGGTCTAGTAACCAAATAAAGTTCATGAAAAGATGCAACGAAGGTTGTTATTAGATAAGGACTTATGGCTGGCCACATAGGAGCTAAACTGCCTTCCGAACAAATGTAGAAGGTAAAACTTCTAAACGATGCTCCTATTTAGGTGCAGCTAGTACCTACTAATGATTTAACTATTCATTAAAGCACGCTTGGCCAGTGATGATTAAATAGATGAAATGTAAAAGTAGTGAATTAAAATACTTAATGTCTTAAAATCCGGATTTAATATAATTAAAACAACGAGCTCTTTGGACTTAAATGATGTCTGCATATTACTGCTTGGCGGTGGAATTTCTGGCAAATGCGTGGTACTTGCCCAGGCGGACTCTGCAAAGAGTCTTACCACTCATCATCAGCCGCAAGACGTCCACTGCTGAACATAGGCCTCCCCCCTAGATTTCCACAACGAACGGTCCCGCGCAACCTGCAACCAGCGGTTTCCAGCGACCTTTACCTTACCACTAATCATAAAGTTATTAGTCTTACCACTAATAACTTAAAATCCGTCATTCAAGACAACTTATCTCTGAACAGATCTAATACTTAAAGCAAAATAAATGAAAACAAGACTATGCTAGAAGCAATTGTACCCCTAATACCTACTTACAAAGTACACAAACATTTACATGCTTCTAGTAGATTTTTTCTCAGTCACACCTAGTTGGGTAACTTACCCTTGAATTTGTTTAATTTCTCATACTCTTGTTTTTGAAACTAAGTCAAGGTTTGTTTGATTGTAGGCTGTAGGTAATGTCTAAACATTGTTATCTAAACCAGTTAAATTATAACTTATGAGCTAAAGTTTAAAAGTTGGGTGGGTATGTATGGGTTTGCGATACAATAAATCATTGTTTTAAGCTGTCACGATTGCTTACTACACATTGTATTATAGCTACTATCTTATCTTATACCTTTAAAGGAGCAATTCTTGTATATATACATATATATATATATATAGAATCTGAATCTCGGAATCGGCTCGAACGATTTTGATGAAATTATGTAAGGGGGTTTCGGGGACGATAAATCGATCTAACTAGGTTTATGTTTAAAAAACGTATATTATGCGCGTTTTTAGACAATGAAAAACTGTCAAATTAGACATAATACCCCGTTTACATGATTCCAGTCCAGCGACCGAATCCAGCGCTGGATTGCTTACTGGAATAATGGAGACCGGCACTGGAATGCATCAATCCAGTGCCAGTGCATTCCAGTGCCGGTCTCCATTATTCCAGTAAGCAATCCAGCGCTGGATTCAGTCGCTGGACTGGAATCATGTAAACGGGGTATTAGAACGCGAAGGTGAATTTCATTTGGGAATTTCGGGCGGTCATGGCGGTCACGAATTAGCAGCTCCGGGTTCGAATCCAGACGGCTTCTCTTTTTTTCAAGTTTAGCTTTTTTTTTTTAAGAAAATCTATTACTTGGTGACTTTTATCTGTAGGTATCTAAGTATTTTTAGTATCTAAACGGAGCAAAAATCGGTCACCCAGGTACTATTTTTATAAAAACGAAAGTTTGAATGTTTGTTGTTCAATACAATACAACAGCTGAACGGATTAGGTTGAAATTTTGTAGATAATTGTAGATAATAAATCACAATGCCTAGATACATATTTGGCTTGTACTTTTCGCAACATTTTTGCTCGTTCAGAAGATGTTTCAATTGTAGACATTACTTCCAAACAAGTATCAAAATTTGGCTAACGAAAGACATTTTGATAGATAGAATAGATGTTATTTTGGTTAGATAATAGGATCTCCCTTCAGTAGTATTTATAGTGTTTCCCCCAACTTATAATCTGATTGGAATCAAACGAAGAGTGAATGGATATATTCTGGAGAAAGCTAAATCTGATGAACGCAGTCGCAGTAGACTTTTATTAAACTGATTACGTGAATAAAACGGCTTATAAAAAGATACTATAAAAAACTATAATATTGATGTACCTATAAACTAAGTACGTATGTAAACCGTGTTTATAGTTTGTAAAAATGTGGCATAGCATTGGCAACCTTAACGCTATGAGCGATCTCTTCCAGGCAACCATATTATAGAACAGGAGCAATTAAAAATTGGAACTACAACTTACAATACTAATTAAAATATTACATGTAGTATACTGGTAAACAGTTGACTGATATCTCCAAGAATAAAGCTGTGTAGGAGTCTGAGACGCACTTGACCAATTTTTTTCTATAATAAAGTGCAAGTAACAACTAGAAAGCCACAGTGACAATTAGCTCAAGGTTAATAACCACAGTAAAAAGCTGACAAAAACAGTAGGTAAAGTAGCGTGTCGAATTTGGCGCACGAGTCATTTTGTAATAACTAATTTCTAAGTTGTATTGTACTGTAGGTTACTACGAGATATTATTTATTGTTCCTAGGCAGGCTAGCTTAAATTCTTCTAAACATACTGATTTATTTAAATGAAAAACTTTAACTGTTTAAACAACGCCTGCGTCTACCACCAACATAAAAGATGAACAACTGTATACCTACGACTTTATTTATAGTTTATAGTAGATACCTAATTTAGTTATTACTTCTATTTCCAGTGAGTGTCGGGAGTGCTGGCAGAATTGAAAACACTATATAGGTCCTATAAGGTATAAAACCTATGTCTATACGAATTTACACACAGAGCCGTGGGGAACGGTGACAGGTCCAAAAAAGGAGATCCAATGCATGGATCTCCTTAACTTTCTTGGATCTTTTAATTAATTTTAATTTCGAAACTTTGACATGCTCGTTCAGCATGCGAACTCCGAAAAGGCATGTCAATGCGTTCAGCACTAATTAATTTGACATTCAAATGTCACTGTTGTTCATCGGTCAAGATAAGAATGAGTAATCTATTACTGACAACAACAATTAGCAAACTTCTTTTGGAACAACATAGCCATAGAAACTTAAAATAAATAGACCTATAATACATTATTTACCTGATGAGTAATGCAGTGTCAGGAGAGGAACCATTTATTAACAAATGAGTTGATTGATTGTAATGGAAAACTTAAATTAATGTGAAAGAATTGGGCCCGTGAACATGATGCATAAAACTGCAAACACAAGATAAAATTATGTTTAACATACTGTAACTAACAATTTTACAGTTCAATCTACAATTTTAATTTGTTCTGTCGACAAGGTCTAAAACAAGACAACCATCACCACACCAGTATCTTTATGCTTTTCAAGTTGTTAATGATCATCTTGCTAGATGATATAGGATGGTACAGCCTACGATATTAAATTAAGCTTCCTACAAAATACGGGTACATATTCGTATGCTCTGTCACCAGGTCACCACACGATAAAATACATCAACTGGTAAACACAGAACACAAACAAAACATATAGACTACAGGCCCGTGAACAAAATTTACGGGTCAAATGAACCACCAGGAGACCTATGCAGGATGATAGAAGGGTGTAAGATATTAAGATTCAGCACTATGCCGGCACTTGTAAACTGTCCATTTGAGTGTAATTGAAGAGGGGGGTTGCAACCCTCGACCGTTTCTCCTTGTCGCATGATTTTTGTACGGCATTGCGAAATAATGGATAAGAAGAGGTATTGAAATTGTATGGAACCAAAGCCGTACAAAATCCAATGACTAAATTTACTCTGTAAATTACTCGTACTCTGTAAATTTTTCCGACAAGCTAATAATTAAAAAGTTAAAATTGATAATTTTTATAGTTTCAATACCTCTTCTAATCTATTATTCCGCAACGCCGTACAAAAATAATGCGACAAGGAGAAATGATCGAGGATTGCAACCCCCCCTCTTCAGTTGCACTCAGTTGGACAGCTTACAAGTGACGGCATAGTGCCGAATCTTATTACTTAATACCCTTCTATCATCCTACATAGGTCTCCTGGTGGTTCATTTGACCCGTAAATTTTGTTCACGGGCCTGTAGTCTAATAGCAGTACTGTAGTATATAGTATATTGTAGTGGTAGGACTCTCAGCAGAGTCCGCTTGGGGAAGTACCACACCTTTGTCAGTTATTCTACCGCCAAGCAGTAATGTGCAAACATTACTGTGTTCCGGTTTGAAGGGCAATGTTTCCAGAGAAATCACAGGGCTTAGAGATATAACAGCTTAGATCTCTGGGTGACGAGCGCAGTGCGGTGCTAGGTAATGATTTTGGCTCTTCATGTTCCAATAGCTGCGTGTCACTGTGCTGTTATGTGGCAGGCATGTTGCTTACCATCAGGCACATGTCCTGCTCATCTCGTCACTCTTTATTTAAAAAAAAATATTTAAAAAATACTATAAGCAACGCACAATTTTATTTGCATATTTCCAGTTCCTA
This sequence comes from Ectropis crepuscularia, assembly GCA_963693475.1. Taxonomy (NCBI): domain Eukaryota; kingdom Metazoa; phylum Arthropoda; class Insecta; order Lepidoptera; family Geometridae; genus Ectropis; species Ectropis crepuscularia. The sequence continues at coordinate 21,206,084 of OY856353.1, read as the reverse complement.
TTATTTTCCTGCGATAAAATGGAGTAGCGTGTGTGCTATTCCAGACGATACTACAACTGTGATCCAAATTTTATCCCAATCCACTCAGCCCTATCCTCAGCTATACGTCTCCATCTACTACCTGTTGTCTTCCGTATATCGGCACTCCATCTAGTTTCGGGGTGTCCTACACTACGTTTGCCGATTCACAGTCTCCACTCAAGAACACGTCTTCTGCAACGATTATTATCAGTTCTGCGATAGATATGGCCGGCCCATTGCCACTCCAGTTCATTCACTTCACTTCATTGATCTGAAGCGAATGAACATGTGAATTTAGTTATTATCAATTTTAACTGACAAACAAATTATCATTAGACTGTTATTTAAAACCGCAGACAATATCCCGAATTTATTCATTCTAGTGTAGTGAACAACCATGATAGCTTATAACAACGTTGGATAAATAAAATATATTCAAGTGATACTGATATGATTTCCATGTTATTTAGGCACATTTTAACCAAGGCTCTTAAAATCACAGCGGGATGTTCAACGCCGCTATTGCCCTCTCTTTATTCCCTCTCTCTCTCTTCTTCGCTTTAAACGATAAAGAGGACAATAGTAATATTATGAAAAGATTGTTTGGAGGTAAAGGTGCCGGACGCTACCACACGGTCGGCTTGTTGTAATGGTCAGAGGATGAACCTCATTACCTAAACTGCTCAATTTTGATAATCCGGTGGCGTGAGGAAGGAAATATTTATATTAAGTGTAGTTTTGTAAGCTTTAAATTCTCAAAAAAACAATAACTCAGTTCAAGTAACGAACATTTTTTAAACATGCCTTTGGTAAAGGATGATTATAAAAACCAACTCAAAACGACATCATGAAAAGTAAGTTTTTTTCTCTTTAATGATGTGAAACAATATCCCTTAAATCAAATTTTGTGGGTTCCTCCGATTCCTTTTACACTACGATATGATTTTATCTCTCATGGATTTCATTAAAAGTTGGCTTAACAAAATTATCGAAGATGCTTGCAACATTATTTAGTGCATTCGGCAAAATCAAGCAACCACGTTTGCCCCTGGTGGTAAATATGGTGTGGTCAAGAGCGTAGCACCCTGCTCTAGAAAATTATGACGAAAAAATCACATTATGCTTTTAATTAGCCATCCAAATTTTCCATACTCGGTAGATGAATCCGAGATGCTCCAAAATTACGCCTACCGTTCGTCCAAATGTAGCAACCCTTTTAAACAATGGGCAATACCAAATAATTAAAATCTTATAACCCATTATTATTACGAATTACTCTCAATATATAATCTTCTGCACAAAACCCTTTAATTTGTTATGCCGCAATTACGACAGCAAAGTACTTAGATTTCATAGTTACAAATTGAATCACTTAGAGTCATCTTAAAGTTAGGACCTCTTTGCTAACATCATGAGAATATTCCTAACATTACGATCTCGCAAGAGTTCCGACACTGCCCTGCGAACGATTGTTTAGTTTTGTTAATTATTTTAATAATATACAATGGATTTCGTTATGAGAAGTTAATCACCAAGGTTTTTGAGTAATTCCTCATGACTCGGATGCTTGGGGGATGTGATGTGACTAAATATGCCGTGGCTATTGTATGTAAAATCAGTCAGCTGTATGCAAACATTTTTTAATTAATTATTTACGCCTTTAATCAGTTAGCCTTCGGCCGATTATCATTTTTATGTGCATACATATTCAATGAAATTTAAATGGTATTCCTTGTATACTTTTGTTTAAGAATTCTTGATACTTTTAAATACTACTATTATAATAGTTTCATCTTCATCGGAATTATTATTTTTTGAAAAACATTTAAATAGATCACATGCACAGAAAACCTAAATTAAAGAATACTATTTGTTTATATCAGACAACTGTAATTATTGTACTCTATCCAAAGAATCTAATGAATATGTTTGCACATTTTTGTTGCATGTTTTTCACGCAACATTGTTTAAAGGAGTCCCAAATACCAGGCTAAGCTTGTATTAGGTATATGAAAATGAAAAAAACGTTTATTTAGAAAAATATTTAGTTTACAATGGTTGACAGACAAATTACATACTTTTGTAATCGTAGGATCTTATCTCTTCTACAAAATAAACTTCAGAGGACTATATAACAACGATCAAACGCTGGACATTGGCGAAATTACGGTAACATTACCGAAAGTTGAACTTGAATCGTAGTATCTAGAGATTAGCCGTTAGTAAGTTCCAATATCCAGATACCCGTCTTGAGTAGGTTCCAGCCATTATAAGAGCCAGTTAGTTGATAAAATACGTAATAGTATTATACAGAGATGTAATATAATACATAGAAAGCCATATAGACGACAAACATATATTTAGCATACAAGGCTATCAAGTGAGCAATCTGTTTGTATAGCGCAATTTTCTTTGTTTTTTTTTTTCGAATAGTATATATAGTAATAGCTACACGCTGTAAATAAAGAAGCGATGGAGAGGAAACTACTTATTTTACAATTGCAACAAAGCCGGGCACGCCATGTTGCGATAGGTCAGGCACTCGCGGTTGAATGCCGTTAGGATCACGCGCGGCCGAAGGGTTACGGGAATCGCAGACCTAGTGACCTAACTATTGATGATGAACCTTGATTTGGTATGAATACAATTACCCACTGGGACGTATATAAAGTAAATCTATTAATTATTCATAATTTATGCATATATTATTTACATGCCACAGTGGTTAGCATATACAATTTCACGTTCGTCAAATCGTATGTTACAATCCCGATGAAAAATCAATGATGATTACAAACTCACATTGATTTTGAAAAACTTCGCGAGGAAATCGGTGTGTTCCAAGAGTGTTTGCGCTCATACAGCATCCGCGAACCTTTATTGGGCCAGCGTGGTGGATTATGACCTTGAGTTTATCTTTGAAAAGGAGACCCCGAATCCCAGCAGTGGGCTGCAATGCTTATGCAATTAAAAGTGGCAAATGTATAAATCAGCCATTTTAAATAGTTTGTCAAGTTTTATTGTTGTCGTTTTTGTCTAAAACAACTCATTTTTGATTGGGATTTCGGGTAGGTATAAATTTAAATATCTTCATCATAAAAAGTTTTTACAGTCGTATACTCAGTCAACTCGGGTTATTACACACACATTTGTTCGCGCACTAATTAGTACATGCAACAAAAACTAGATCATTTATGATAATTACAAACAAAAAATTGATCAAAATCACTGCTGAATCTATCCGGCTGTTGTCAAGTAATGAATACGCATGACCGATTATTACTTTACTATAACCGGATCGAGTCAGTAGTTTTTTTAATGGACTCCAAAAAAGGATGAGGTTTTCAATTTGGTTTTATCTTTTAGTATTATGTAGTTTTATGTTATGCCATGCTGATTCTGTTTTTGGTTAGTAGATCATACATTAAAGGTGGTCCCTTCTGGTGGTCCTATCGAAATTGGTGTAACGGTTTTATAAATTTTAACATAAATCTAAAATTTGCCCTTAAACCTATAATAATTTAATTTGTATTTGTAACCCCTCGATTGTATCAAAAATTAGCTAAGATTAATTAAACATAAATTGACACGTTCTTGCCGTCGCGTCGCGTCGGCGTCGTCATGCATAGTTCACATATCAGTGCAACAAGCCGTGACGTTGCACGCTCGTGTTTCAAACAAAAACATGGCCTTGGAGGTTTCATAACTAGTTCATAACAATTACGATATCAGTGAATAGCTGATATTCATTCAATTATTTCATAATTTTATTTTTTTTGAACGAACGGATTTTTGGAACGAAGTCTTAGGCCCGAGCTACACGAGGCTAGTTTTTCATGCTAGCGTTAGTAAGCTAGTAATTCTAGCTTCGTGTAGACAAAACTATCGTTGCGTAGCGTTGTCCACACGAAGCTAGAAGTACTAGCTTGCTAGCTTACTTACACTAGCTTGCTATCCTAGCTTGAAAAACTCGTGTAGCTCGGGCATTACTGCTAGACTACAGGCCCGTGAACAAAATTTACGGGTCAAATGAACCACCAGGAGACCTATGTAGGATGATAGAAGGATGTAAGATATTAAGATTCAGCACTATGCCGGCACTTGTAAGCTGTCCAACTGAGTGTGATTGAAGAGGGGGGGTTGCAACCCTCTACCATTTCTGCTTGTCGCATGATTTTTGTACGGCATTGCGAAATAATGGATTAGAAGAGGTATTGAAACTGTATGGAACCAATGCCATACTTAATCAAATGACCAAATTTGCTCTGTAAATTACTCGTACTCTGTAAATTTTTCCGGCAAACTAATAATTAAAAAGTTAAAATTTATAATTTTTATAGTTTCAATACCTCTTTTAATCTATTATTCCGCAACGCCGTACAAAAATAATGCGACAAGGAGAAATGATGGAAGATTGTAACCCCCCCTCTTCAATTGCACTCAGTTGGACCGCTTACAAGTGACGGCATAGGGCTGAATCTTATTACTTTATACCCTTCTATCATCCTACATAGGTCTCCTGGTGGTTCATTTGACCCGTAAATTTTGTTCACGGGCCTGTAGTCTATGCAGGCTTGGAGGAGATAGGAGTTTTGATGAAACTGCTTTTGAACTGAAAAAATGTGAGACTAAAACCGTATGAAAAATATATAACGGAAGTGACGCGTACAAACTGCCCGTGACCAGTGTTGCCAACTTTATTTTTCAGATGATCGTAGCGTCTATATACCTACATAAATAAAAGCGAAAGGTCAAAGGAAATCACAAAATCTCAGAAACTACTAGAAGTCTCGAATTTTACATGGAGGTGCCTTTAAGCCTATGAAATTTCTACGCGGACGAAGCCGCGGGTATCAGCTAGTAAATATTTTTAACACATCTTTTTGTTAATAATTATATTTCAATGTTTTACATTATTTACCTACATCTAAACTAATACGAGTAGAAAAGTAGTTCAAAAATGTATCCTAACATTTCGAATACCAACCCCAAAATTTACAAGAATGTATAGATGTATGTTTGTTCCTCTTTCACTCAGAAACTACTGAAGAGATTTGGATGAAATTTGGTACACAGATAGATAATGGTCTGAAATAAAACTTAGATCATTTATTCCAGGAAAGTTACGGAATAGGGGACTACGCGGGTAAAACCACGCTGCTAGTGTTCTATTTATGAAATTTTAAAATAGAAAAGTGTGTGAAAAAGTTTAAGTGTAAAAGTGGTTACTAAGCCCCCGCATGTAGCTCGGCCTTAGTGACGCGCCGGAAATCAGCGGCGCGTCACCTCCTCGAAGGCCTATTCCTAGGGGGGGGGGGGGTCCTGGACCCTAAACGTCCGATGCAAGATGCCACCGAGGCAAGTTGTTGTGTGATGCCCAGGATGCACCACGTGGAGGTTCCCGAGCCACGCACCTCAATATCATTCCTAAGAAACCTTTAGATATCTATTTACGTTTTCATCCAAATCCGTGTTCCATGCGGAAATTGGCTTGTTTTTGTCGTACTATTTGCTCCATTTTTTTTGTAAATCTTTAATCATTTTAAAACATTTATCAATTCAAATTCCGTCATTATACGATTGCATTAAGAATAAAGGTTTAGTTTTTCCGATTCATTTGCAAAATTATAATATACAGATAAAATTAACGTAATCGTTTTTTGTACCAAACTCTGAACTTCGCTTACAAACAAATTACCTACATGGAATAGAACTTCCACTGATTGGTTTATTTTAATCGGTTTATTCGAAGGATCACATTGAACTTATAACAAAAACGGCACATAACGCCAGTACTAACCCGAACGGAATGCGCTCGCTAGTCATATTTATGCACAACTATTATCACAAAAAAAATACCTACAACTCTCTAAAATGGAGAAGAAAAAACAAGTATTCCATTCAAAATAAATCATAGAAGTAATTAATCGAAATGCATTTACTAATGCAAATATAGATACATACTTGAAATTTTTATTTATGTGAACCTATCCATTTTACGGGTGCTCCTTATGTCCTTATGAATTTATTTAACGACGTTGTAAACACGATATTTGAAACGCTTGTTAAAGAAAATCATAGTTAAACGGCGTAATTATGCATTTAACGCAATTAAATAAAGCAATAGCAGCTATTATTACCTACGAGTGATTAGCGGTTAGGGGAAAGTGGGGTAAGTACTGTTCGACCTACTTCTTTCTGCATGCAGTTAAAATTCCAACTTAGATCTCTGGGTGACGAGCGCAGTGCAGTGCTAGGTAATGATTTGGAATCTTCATGTTCCAATAACTGCGTGTCACTGTGCTGTTATGTGGCAGGCATGTTGCTTACCACCAGGCACATGACCTGCTCGTCTCGCCACTCTATATTTAAAAAAAAAAAAACTGCATTTCTAAAATAAATGAATATTCAGGTGCATAGAGTAGTCTATCATCATAATAAATACATTTTAAAATAAAAAACCGATTTAAGTTGTTTTTTCTTCAGGTGGATATGCTTCCCGAATAGTCGGACAAATAGTCGGATTCAGTCGGTAGTTCGGATGGGTATGCGTCCCGAATACACCTATACATTTTATCAAAATTGGTCTGGTGGTTTTAGAAATATGAACAAAAACTTAAATTTACGAACAATTTTGCAAATGAGTGCTTAGCGCTTATTATAATTACATTAATTTATTTTTCGCTTTTGAGTGCCTATTTGTGGTTTTGTGGTGTTTAATTTTTGTATAAAATAGTTTATAATATAGAAAACTGTTGAAATTGAAAGTGGTGGTGCTTCAGAATGAGAATATTTTGTTTTCTTAGTTGGAATGATCAGACAAGTCGGGGGACTCCCACGCCGGCTCGTACCTGGTGTAAAAGCTGGCCATAACAATCCAGCGAGGCAATGCGGCCAGTGTAATGGGCACTTTTGCACCGGGTGCTGTTTGGGGTGGGTTCTATTAGATTAATGACGAATTATTTTCGTACTATTTGTTTTAGATTTCATTAAAAACTAGTTTCTGTTGGAATGATTACATTATTAGTACCGATTTCAGCCTCTAGATTTCTTATAACGACAAACCAATAGGACTTTTGACGATCTCAGGATCACGAAAAAATGTGACTCATTTAATCTCTATAGATCTCTCTAAATAGTATGACTCTTTATTACAAATGGTTGGCTAAGTTTTTTGACCAGTTTGGACTTTCACTATCAAATACATCCGACACCATCAAAGAGCTCATGTTTATTTTTATCCGGATGAAACATGAAACCTAAACCATCCGGTTATCCCGGTCGTTTTCACTGCGAATCTGGTGGATATCAAATTCTCATCTTCCGAAGGTTTTTCAAACAAACTTCAACAAACTAACATAAAAAAACGTACCTCGAAAACCTCTCTTGACTGGCAAAACATTATAAGTACCGTGTTACACATTGAGGGCGGCAGGCCCGTCTACTCATTGTCCCACTTCCCAAAATAGTAAATACAAAACTGTGCCCAACATGTGTCGCTTTAAGCCAATGGGCTTAAAGAATTAAATTATTTTTTTTAACCTACTGATAGTAAAGACGTGTCATTCTCTGCCCAATCTCCTCTTCCGTTCCGATGGAATTCCTCATAATAATAAAGGTGAACACAGCGTATGAATCAGCGCAAAACAACGATTACCACCGTTAAGCCAATATTGTACTAAGAAAACGGTTATTATTACGGTACGTTTTTTGCACTAATCAGTCTATGGATAGATTTCGTTATTCATCGTTTGACCTACAACTTTAAGAACGGTAATTCACAACACGCACCGTGTAATGTTTAACGGTCAGTCTAATTGTAATCGGAAAGTTCCAATCTTGCATATTATTAGATGCTATTAAACATCTATGTACAATGATAAACATAACGTATAAACGAAACCCTTGCCTTGCCCTGCACTTTGCTTAAAAAATTCACCATTCAAGCTTTCAACTTTTAGGTGGCCTTCACTGCTTACTGAAAACATACACCAAGCTTGAGACTTAATCGTATGATACGCAAGTTGTCTGTGTATAAAAGTCATTAAACATCTTTGATAGATGATTAAATAAGTACCTATCTTTGTGAAGTTTATGGACGCTTACTTTCAGGACTGTAAAATATGGACCAATATGGTAACGGCAGGGTTGTCCACAAACTGAGCAGTAGTGGTATAACGTGACATCGGAGACTCTTGGAGGTCAAAGTTAATCAAATCTATACTAATATTATAAAGCAGAATAGTTTATTGGTTTGATCTTGGGAACTACTGCTCCGAATTGAAAGATTCTTTCTCTATTGGATAGTCTATTTATTGAGGAAGGCTATTATAGGTTATTATTTAACATTACGCTACTATCAACAGAAGCGGAGCATAAACGAAAAATGTAACAAAAACGGGAAAAATAATTGCTGTTTGAGAGCTTTCGTTGCGTGACAGCATGTGTCTATCTTTTAAAGGTTGCGTCATTAGAACCTAAGGTAACCGAATTTGTTCAAAATTTGGTACGACCAATTTCCGATAGATGGTGTAGCAACGCGCGCACGATTCAACTAGTTCTTTACTTTTTAAACCAAAAGACGGACTTGCGCTAGACCGTCATCTCGCCTGATTTAAAGTGATGATGAAGTCTGAAATGCAGCACGCCTCCTTAGAAAATACCAATTCACTCTAGATTTGAAGACATCCACTTTGTATCCAATGGGAAACCAACTAGGGCAGTAAATTCCGTTGCTTGGATCGTAACGAAAAGAAAATCATAGTTAAACGGCGTAATTATGCATTTAACGCAATTAAATAAAGCAATAGCAGCTATTATTACCTACGAGTGATTAGCGGTTAGGGGAAAGTGGGGTAAGTACTGTTCGACCTACTTCTTTCTGCATGCAGTTAAAATTCCAACTTAGATCTCTGGGTGACGAGCGCAGTGCAGTGCTAGGTAATGATTTGGAATCTTCATGTTCCAATAACTGCGTGTCACTGTGCTGTTATGTGGCAGGCATGTTGCTTACCACCAGGCACATGACCTGCTCGTCTCGCCACTCTATATTTAAAAAAAAAAAAACTGCATTTCTAAAATAAATGAATATTCAGGTGCATAGAGTAGTCTATCATCATAATAAATACATTTTAAAATAAAAAACCGATTTAAGTTGTTTTTTCTTCAGGTGGATATGCTTCCCGAATAGTCGGACAAATAGTCGGATTCAGTCGGTAGTTCGGATGGGTATGCGTCCCGAATACACCTATACATTTTATCAAAATTGGTCTGGTGGTTTTAGAAATATGAACAAAAACTTAAATTTACGAACAATTTTGCAAATGAGTGCTTAGCGCTTATTATAATTACATTAATTTATTTTTCGCTTTTGAGTGCCTATTTGTGGTTTTGTGGTGTTTAATTTTTGTATAAAATAGTTTATAATATAGAAAATATATAAAAGTCATTAAACATCTTTGATAGATGATTAAATAAGTACCTATCTTTGTGAAGTTTATGGACGCTTACTTTCAGGACTGTAAAATATGGACCAATATGGTAACGGCAGGGTTGTCCACAAACTGAGCAGTAGTGGTATAACGTGACATCGGAGACTCTTGGAGGTCAAAGTTAATCAAATCTATACTAATATTATAAAGCAGAATAGTTTATTGGTTTGATCTTGGGAACTACTGCTCCGAATTGAAAGATTCTTTCTCTATTGGATAGTCTATTTATTGAGGAAGGCTATTATAGGTTATTATTTAACATTACGCTACTATCAACAGAAGCGGAGCATAAACGAAAAATGTAACAAAAACGGGAAAAATAATTGCTGTTTGAGAGCTTTCGTTGCGTGACAGCATGTGTCTATCTTTTAAAGGTTGCGTCATTAGAACCTAAGGTAACCGAATTTGTTCAAAATTTGGTACGACCTATTTCCGATAGATGGTGTAGCAACGCGCGCACGATTCAACTAGTTCTTTACTTTTTAAACCAAAAGACGGACTTGCGCTAGACCGTCATCTCGCCTGATTTAAAGTGACGATGAAGTCTGATATGCAGCACGCCTCCTTAGAAAATACCAATTCACTCTAGATTTGAAGACATCCACTTTGTATCCAATGGGAAACCAACTAGGGCAGTAAATTCCGTTGCTTGGATCGTAACGAAAATGTCAAATTAAGCTAGGTAAGATTCCAAGCTTAATTAAAATTCCTTGATAGGATTGGAAATACCAATAGATTGAATGAGGCTACCAAATTTGTTTTCACTGCAATCTATACTATAATATTATAAAGCTGAAGAGTTTGTTTGTTTGTTTGTTTGTTTGTTTGTTTGTTTGAACGCTAGGATCTCGGAAACTACTGGACCGATACGAAAGATTCTTTTTTTGTTGGATACTCCATTTATCGACGAAGGCTATAGGGTATACAACATTACGCTACTATCAATAGGTACGGAGTATGAGTGAAGAATGTAAAGAAAACGGGGAAAAATATTTCTCTTCGAGAGCTTTAGTTCCGTGGATTTAAATTCTCTTTGGTCGCTGAAGTCTGACGGCGCGTGTCTACATTTGAAGTAATCAAATTTGTTCAACAACAATGCATTGTTGCTTATTTACGTATTTTTAGGGTTCCGTAAAACGTAATAAAGTGGCCAGCAATGGATATTTTAGTATGGATTTTCCTCAAATAGACGCGGGTGAAACCGCGGGGCACAGCTAGTTTCGAATAAAAATAATCATACAAATAAACGGCCTACGTAATATGGACACTAAAAAAACAATAAAATTATCAATTATCACGATTAAATCGCGCATCCCATAAAACTGTATCCAAGTATGCACTTAAACATATTATTTATGGGTTCTTTACTCAGATTAAAGATTATCTCTGCCAGATCATCGGAGTCATACACCACCATCTTTCATGACCCTGACGAGGAAGCCACTATCACAAAATCAGACGATTTTTCAACCACAAAATCGTAATTTTTTTAGTTCATCCATTTCAACTCAGATAAGGTACCTGGTTCGTAAAGTCATTATTATTGGCTACAGAGAAAGCTCCATTGTGTAACGTATGACATAAGGAACGCCGTGGTTGGAGTTTAAAGGATGTGAGACCGTTTCCCTTTATTTGCATATTGCATTCAAAACATGAAGATTCTATCGTGTAGGTACGAACAATTCGTGAGCGTTTTTAATAGTAGTGGGTGTACGTTAGTACGTTACTACATTCATATAAAAAGAGATGTAATTATTACACGTTTGCCGTCCGCATAGTACTCGTATTTGTAAGACAATTTGAACATTCTAAGCTTGTAGAGAATTCAATACGTGTTCACGACAACGAATTGTACAATATAATTTTAACAGCGGAGCAAAAATGGATACTAATTTTGAGTAGTAATATAAGTAAATACTCGTAGTATACTAATTATACTGTTATAACAGAATTAATATAATAAACTATGTATTTAAAGGACAAAATTATGCCTAACGATAAAAGTCGTAAGGTCTGTTCAAAGGCATCATACGTTATCTAAGCGGAGATCGAGCTTTCCAGGGGTATTTTCGTAATATAGCTTTTCTGATGATTTTCCTCAAAATTTGTTTTGAAAACAATTTATATCTATATTTAAATGTATCAAAATCGGATTTTGTAAAAGTCACGACAGTTATACTCGAAAAGGTTTGTAGTGAGGTCATTTTTATGATAACCTTATTTGAGCAGTCGGCCTCACCTAGCTTTTCAACGATACGCCTGCAATGCGTTAGCTATTTCAGATTTCAGATCTTTATTGACCAAATAACATGTTGGTTATACAAGGCAAGTCATTTTACAGTAGGTAGATATTTTCAAATAATTTATACCTGTTACAGCATTACCAATTTCTTTTAAAACTCTATTATATACAGCTGATGAGATATTAAAAGTTTGTGTGACATACAGAAAGATTTTATTTCGACTTTATCTGTAAATTGCCAATTGTTTATGATGCACGGCTCGGCCCAAAAATTTACAAGTTTCTTTGTTGTCTGCGGTATATAGGCCTATTGATGACCAAACTGAATTAATTACATTTCCGGTTAAAACAGATTTTTATATTTATTTAAATAACGAGTGACGAGACGAGCAGGACATGTGCCTGATGACAGCACAGTGATACGCAGCTATTGGAACATTAAGAGTCCAAATCATTACCTAGCACTGCACTACGCTCGTCACCCAGAGATCTAAGTTGTTATATCTCTAAGCCCTGTAATTTCTCTGAAAACATTGCCCTTCAAACCTGAACACAGTAATGATTGCACATTACTGCTTGGCGGTAGAAGAACTGGTAAAGGTGTGGTCCTTCTCCAGACGGACTCTGCTAAGAGTCCTACCACTACAAAAATGATGACATGAACTACGTATTTGTACTAGTATACGACAACATTGTTGTTCTCCTGGTACAAAGTTCTGACATTTACTAAAACTAGACTCCATAAATCGAAACAGCGGTCACTGTGGTATGGTCAGTGGGTTAGTCGGGTCGATGCCCCGTATAGACCTAGTTTGTCCACTCAGTCGGTTATCATAACGAGGATATTCAGAAAGGATGTAAGAAATCTTAGAGGACATTTTTATTTTACCATTGATTTATAGTTTCCTCAGTATTACATAACCTGGCTAAGTTCAATTCTGCTCTTTGACGTCGCAAGCATCGAACAGATCAAATTTAAGCTAACTTACAAGTTTCATATATTTTTGGGTCGAATTAAAATACATACTATAGAAATTAGAATACAAATTAGAATAGATATAGAATGGCTAAATCATACACGATGATTGGATGAGAATTTCACCTCAAATGAATTGTTTCTTTGAAAATAGACAGCAAAGACATCAACAGCGTTTTCAAAGGTCTAAAGAAGCCCTCAAAATGTAATGATCATCTATGTAAATAATGCAAAGAAAATATGTATTGCAATGTTTTGATAAAACTTTATTGCTAAATCAGAAAGTTTGGTAGCGATGTTGCAATACTCCAGATTTTTTTTTTACCTATTTCGATTTATACTCGTAGATGATCAATGTGAATTATCTAGACTATACAAAATTTTTGAGGTCTTCTGCTATTCTCCAGCATTTATTTTGTGACTTCCTTCAATCAGCATCCCTGAGGACATATTATTATTCGTTCGATAGAATAAAACACTCTTTCTGAACAGCCCATAGCTCTATATTGAATAAAGGCTCTATTATTTGGGTTATTATGTCATTATGTTAATCAAGTTTTGAAATGTCACGCTAATGGAAACAGTTATAGTTTCGCACTATGAGATCGTAAAATAATCTGTTGGATTCTGTAACAGATAAACTGTGATGAGTCACGATTTTGTTAATAAACTAGTATCAACCTGCGACTTCGCCAGCCTCGAAAAAACAACTTTTTTGACGTGATAACGTCTTATAAATCGATGAAGCCGGCTGCACGCCCGCAAAACATGACGTCATGTAACGTTACCGACGGTAACGACCGACGGTCGTTACCTTGTTACAGTCGTATTAATTATTTCGACCAGTAGTTCAAGCGAGGATGTAGCTCAGTGGTAGAGCGTTCGCTTTGCATGTGAAATGCCCCGGGTTCGATCCCCGGCATCTAAAAGCTTTTTTGCATTGTTTTTTGCATTGTTTTGATTGAAAATGACTAAATTCTACTGATTACTGTTTACATACAAATCTATTAAACAAATGAAATTAAAATTTTCTTTTGAAAAATGCTACTATTCCATCTTGATTCCATCAGTATTTTCTTAAGACGTTGTCACGTTGAACTATCGTCAGTAAACCGACTTTACAGACAACAATTTTTTTTTTTTAAATAGAGACTGACGAGACGAGCAGGGCATGTACCTGATGGTAAGCAACATGCTTGCCACATAACAGCACAGTGACACGCAGCTATTGGAACATGAAGAGTCCAAATCATTACCTAGCACCGCACTGCGCTCGTCACCCAGAGAACTAAGTTGTTATATCTCTAAGCCCTGTAATTTCTCTCTCTATTATTTATCTTTCCGGGATAGTTTCTATTATATATGCAATTCTTAATATTTATCAGTCAAAGTTCTAAATTACAACCCGATCTTTCCGTTCCAGACCAAGCCGTTCCGTGGTGATTAAACAACAAATGTACAAGTATCCAAACCTTCATATTTATACTATAAGTAGAAAAAAAAAGTTACTAGACACTGGACGATAAATTAAATAAATAAAGTGACCAAGTGCGAGTTGGACTCGCCCATGAAGGGTTCCGTTGCAGCAAGTAACATAATATACATAGTACACATAGTTCTTGTAGTTCGTTGTATCTTTGATCGAAGTTTCAATAATAGTGTATTTATGACGTACTAAAAAAAAACTACTCACCAGATCGAGTTCAAACCAATTTTCGTTGGTAGTTTGCATGGTAATGTACATCATATATTTTTTTTAGTTTATTCATTCTCTTACTTTAGAAGTTAGAGGACACACATTTTACCACTTTGGAAGTGTCTCTTGCGCAAATTATTCAGTATAGACAAAAATTATATTAAAAACCTCGATATTATTTTTGAAGACCTATCAACAAACACCCCATACGTGTAGGTTTGATGAAAAAAAAATTTTTGAGTTTCAGTTCTCAGTATGAGGGGCAACCCTAATTTTTCTTTTTTTAATTTTTTTTTGTAAAAATCTTAATGCGGTTCACAGAATACATCTACTTACCAAGTTTCAACAGTGTAGTTCTCATAGTTTCGGCAAAAAGTGGCTGTAACATACGGACGGACAGACAGACAGACATGACGAATCTATAAGGGTTCCGTTTTTACATTTTACGGAACCCTAAAAATACTTACAGTCTGAAACAAAACACAAGCTGCTATTTATCGGGATATGAAATGTTGACAATTTTTTGTTTATTCTCAGTCTAGTGGTTTTTTTGTTGCTTTTGTAGCATCTGTGGAGTTACGAGTTGAACAGGATAAATTTCTAATGGTAAGCGAAACTCCAAATCATCCCGGTATTGCACTGCGCTCTTCATCTACAGATATACGATGATTTATCTCTGTAACCCGTAGTTTCTCTTGAACTATTCTTGAGATGCGAAAAAGACAATCACCTGGCATGTGAACAATTCTATCAAAATCTGATTATTTTAGTGTGATATCAAACAAAAGAAAAATAACTGCCGTTTAATTTTTTTTTTTTTTTTTTTTTTTTTTATTTTACCTAATAGATCGATGTTTAGAATATAATTCTGTTTCTGTTTCTGATTCTGTAGTGGTAGGACTCTTGGCAGAGTCCGCCTGGGCAAGTACCACACCTTTGCTAGTTATTCTATCGCCAACCAGTAATATGCAAACATTACTGTGTTCCAGTTTGAAGGGCAATGTTTCCAGAGAAATTACAGGGCTTAGAGTTATAACATCTCAGATCTCTGCGTGACGATCGCAGTGCAGTGCTAGGTAATTATATGGACTCTTCATGTTCCAATAGCTGCGTGTCACTGTGCTGTTATGTGGCAGGCATGTTGCTTACCATCAGACACATGTCCTGCTCGTCTCGTCTCTCCGTATTAAAAAAAAAAGTGGAGTGGTAAAAGTAGAACACCGGTACCTCCCCAAGGTGAATACTTAGCGAGATATAGCTGAAGATACTTAAACAATAAAAAGTCTGGCTTTAATAGTCAGCTAATAAACAAACACCGAAGAATTAGCACATAAACCCACTTACCAACGAAGAGGAAATGAGTTCCGGTGCGAATGCGCTAATGTGAACGCTTGCATTGTTTAGTTTTAATTTTCCCGCGGTTTTGTTCACACTGCAAGTTGGCAAATAGAATAATGTTTAACTTGTGGCATTATGAGCACGCATTAGTTAAATAGCGAGGTAGACATTTGTAAATTTAGAAAAATAGAGTCACTGGGTAAATGGGATGTCTGATGCCTTTCTATTCAGCAAATTGTTTAGATCATGCGCCCAGTACTGCACTAAACTTAATTATTTTGTTAACTTTAACCCTTAATGCCGAAATTAATAATTCACAGAAAATTGTTTCCGTTAATTTAGTTGAATAACTTTGCTACCCAAGTCGATGCACCTTAATAATTACACATAACTTTTAAAGGCGGTTAAATAATAATTCGGAACGACTACTTAGTTACCTACGTCCCATGCAAACCTTGGAAAAGAATCTACAATTGAAATCCTATATAAACCCACTTTTTATTTTCAATCTACAGACCATAATATATACCGCAACAATAGTTTAATGCACCAAAACACTCCTTAAAGCTTTTACCTCAAATATAGCCATTGTATTGGGCTGTATTTGAGATATACGAGTCAATCTTATCAACGTATCGATCTTACCTTCTTACCGTCAAATAACAAAACTGCGGCATTAGGGAACGATGTTTCTCTCTGGAGTCTCGGCTTCA
The DNA here is from genome assembly GCA_963693475.1 of Ectropis crepuscularia. NCBI lineage: Eukaryota > Metazoa > Arthropoda > Insecta > Lepidoptera > Geometridae > Ectropis > Ectropis crepuscularia. The sequence goes on along the minus strand of OY856353.1, from coordinate 21,189,607 downwards.
TGTGTTCAATTTTCCGTGGCGTTACTGTCGTATTTACTGCATTATGCTAGGTAACTCTTATTTTAGAGTACCCGGTTCATGAATTACGCCAAAAGACTTGAATGATGGCGCAGACTCTATTACTGAGTTTCACTTTCCTGTGAATTTCTCCTTTGATTTATGACTCCGTCTATTGTCTTCCGTATACCCTTAACACTTACATCATCTCAACGTTCTTGAAACTCTACATGGATTTTACGTAACAAACAATACCTCATCAATAAAGTTGTGACACAGCTATTTTTTCCACCATCCCCCCTGTGTGAAAATCTCAGGTCAGGTCGGGTCAGCTTATTTATTGTGATATATTTCCGCAAATATTTAAATGAACTTGGATTTCGCAAATGACATTTGACATATTTAAGATTGCTCGTTCTGGCGTTTGCCGATTGCTGGTATTTGTCAAGTTTTATTAGGTGTGTGCAAATATTTTGATGAAAAATTATTGAAATCAGCATTAAAATTGTTGCTCAATACTGACACACTATAATCACTTACTTATTTTCATTTGTCTATACACTTCATAAGCATTAGCAAACATTTTCAATTAATATCTTTGGTTGCACTTTCCATCATTGAGAGTGTCAGAGGTCAGTTTAACAAAGAACTTATCAACAGCTAAAAACCCCTGCGCCTAGAGGCATGACAAACCTTTTAAGTTTCCAAGTTAATGAAGGCAAGACCTTTAGCTATGACTTCCCATAATGACTATATCTTTCACCTATTACGTTAGATTCTATTGATAAGAAGAAACGTCTGCGTAGTTATGAATAAGCTCATCAAATAGGACTGTTTATCCGAGAACCTTGTAATTCATAAACTTTTAATAATCAATTTACATTTTGTGAATACTAACAGCACTTTCTGTCAATTTTTGTCCGATGGAAATTGACACGCTCAATATGGTACAAAAACCTTTCAACAAAAACAATACGGGAAAGGAAAAATAGAACTCCGTAACCTTTCAACAACTTTCGCAACTTTGTTGAAAGAAAATAAAAAAATTAAGTCAATCTTTTTATGAGAGTTCAACTCAAAAACAAGGGAGTGCCATAGTGTATGGATTTGTAGAGATACCAGGATAACACGATTCTAAAGTGGATCGAACGTAGGTTGAAATAGCCCTTTTGTTTCAAATTTCTCCTCTTTGATGATTATACATGAAAACGAACAAAGACAAGTACCTAAGTACTATACCTACATTATTTATTACCTAGCATTATACCTACACGAAGACATAATAAGCAGTTTGCGCAACGTTATTTTTGGCAACTCAATTTAAGATTATCTCTTGTTAGAGGATTACTTCGACGGCTTAGCATTAACTTTATGCAATGCCTTTTTATATTATGTGGTATAGGTATAAGTTTGTTTGTAGATTTTTAAAGTACGAGACCTAGATTCCTTACATTGTTGAATGATTCAAGTATGTAGGCAGATCATGAGTTACTTAGAAGTTAAGACGATTAAGTAATGTCCTTGCCCTAGATGTTCATGATTTGTAATTAGTAATAAGATTCTAAAATTGGTAGTACGTTTTAGGATACGAGAATTACGAGTGATACTAAAAAAGAGACTATTTTAAAGCAATTGAGTTAAACATGCTAATACAAAAAATAAGTTTTTCATACCTTCTTCAAAAATATCGGATTTTTTACTCATGGGTTATGAACTACAGTAGTCATACGTATGTAGTAACATATACAAGGATGTTTACCGATACAACACATGTTTTAGAATTAGGTGCTGGGCTATTTTTGGCTCCACAAAATTAGTCTAAAATGTTCTGCTCCATAACACATTAAAATTTATTCTCATTGAACCAGCTTATTTGCATGTGACAATTAAAATTACTTCCAGAAATAAAAATGTATCTCAACAACTGCCTCCTCGATATGTGAGTAATTGTATGTAAGTATTTCAATTATTTTTTTCATTAATTATAACAATTTATAATAACAAACTCAGTTATTTAATTATTAAAATATCAACTCTTGTGTTCAAAATAGAAAAAGTATAAAAATCGTTGTAGATAAGACAAAAAATCACTTTAACTCTATACATACATAGTTTACATTATAAAGTTTATTATGTTCAAGAAAAATACCAACCCATTTGGTGTTAATTAGGTATAAATTTAGAACTTAGGTGTTGAGTGGTATTAACAAATAAGCTGTTACACGGTATAGTACCATATAAATGGGTAATTTATGCTATAACCATATAATCTAAAAGATTTCAATATTCTACTAAGTGGGGTCGATCACTTAGGTTAAGTAACACAGGGAAGTTTACCAAGAGCTTTAAAACTTTTCTTTATGTCAAACTTATTTTAAAATCTTGTGAAAGAATCGTGAGTTCAGATAGAGAACATGTTCTTAGTTTGGAAACCTACGTATTTTGTCTGATATATCAACAAGATTGAAAATTCTCACATGCCATAATACGTATGAACGCCGCCTATATAATGAGAGTATTCGAATGGTAGTGGGCTAGACGCTAGAGCATATGTATTTCGAGTTTTAAAACCAAGCCCAAAGAAAAATAGGTAAATAATTTTGAAAACATGTTAAACCATGTTTTACAAAATTAATTAACGGAATTAACTCATACATCATGAAATAAAATCTTTTATTAAGCATAGTATTTATTGTAATATAAATAAAAGAGAGCCATATTAGTCACAACCTTTATAACTCAAGAACGGCTGGACCATCTTTTTTATGATTTTTGTGTTTTTTTTATTTTCTTCAACCGAAATAGGATAATAAGTATGAATAAATGAGTTTACTCCTTTGAGATACTAATGTAAACGCCCCGGAGGAATAAAATATTTTGACACTTTTGCTTCCTGCTTCATCTCAGATATTTGACTATCCAGCTTTGCTCAGTTCACAGTAATAGTAAACTGCACTAAATTGAATGTCCATGAGAATCCAATATCTTGACCTAACGCAAAATGATCCTTAAAATAATATGGCGAATGTACTTAGCTCATTTTCATCGTGCTTTACAAATACTATGATTGATTGACCCATTAAATTAATCCATTAACTTTTACGACTCAAATGTTATCTTGTAACTCGAACCCACATCAAAATTATTTCAAACAAAGATTAAGAAATGCACTAAAATTAAAGTATATTGCTCGTAAATTTCCTTTAAAAAGGAATTACTGTACACTAAAATCTCATAAATGTTTGAGATAAAATTAATACTGAATAGGTTAGTTTATTTTCAATTAATTAATACTAATATTAGATATCTACGTTAAAATATGTTATACGAATAGGGTTGTCTATTTAGCTGGATCTATTAGTTTTCCTTATGTGAACATTTTATCGTATATAAGTACTCTTATTAAAAGTAACACCAATAAACTACTTACCACCGCACCGTAATGAAAACTTTGATTAAACACATTTTTTATCTGTTTTGAGTTCATTTGACGGCATAAACTTTTATACTGCTTAAACTATACTCCTTTGTAACTACTTCAAGTTTCAAATTCTACTCTCATATATATGTAGTTCTGTCTATACATAAAACAATAAATAAAATAAATTAATATTGGTGGACAATCCACACACAATGATAAAATTATGTGTGTTGATTACAGGACAATTAATAAACTCCTAGGTACATTTTATTAAGTAAAAGTCTAACCCATTTACCAATTATTTAACTATAAGAACAGATCCGACAGACGTCTTGCTTTAACTAGGTATATACTACTTCCACATAGTTATATTGATCCTCAGAAACGGGAACCAATTTCGAATGGAATTTTCGAGCAGCATTCTTATTATTTTATTTTTAAGATCTTTCTCCTTACAGTAACAAGCACTTACAACAACAAAAAACATAACGAAATCGGACCAGCCGTCCATGCGTCATATCATGAACAAGGGAAATACCTAGGATTTATTTTTAGAAAGATTTAAAACATTGTCTCATTAACTCACTTAAACTGTTAGCTAAGAATGTCACCTTGGTCATCTCAAGACAACCGTGGCACACTTCGGAACAGCCCTAAACCTCCACAAGTCAACAGCACAATTGCGGTCACAATCCTCAGATCTATCAGGCCCATTATTTCAGTCACGGTGTCTGCAAGGAATTCGATACAAAAGAGACCTTGAGCCCTCTCTAATGCTGATGGTTATATGAACTGTGGGCCATTGGACATCGTTATTTGCATTGTTAACGTATTTCATGGAAACAACTATAACATACATAACAGTATAATGCGCTAAAACAACTAAAATGTATAGTATTGGAAGTTAACATATTATATACAGGGTTACTGATAATTAGCCTGCATCCGTTGAGCATGTTCTGTATATTTAAACAAACAACTTTTGTTCTACAACTTTCGTTAAAACTCAATAGATAACACAAAAAAAGTGTTTGTGGCCCTCTCTGGTAGTACTGTTTAGCGACTTTTTAGTGTTTATTCACTTCGGCACATCATTTATCGAGTGTCAAAGAGCGTACGCGCTCTTGTTACGAATTGTTACGTGTAGAACAAAAGTTGACGTATTGAATGTACCTAACATCCCCTTATAAGGATGCAGGCTGATTACCAGTAACCCTGTATAGATATATCAAAAACGTATGTAAGTATCTGGTCACACTAAAACAAACTTGTTAGTTTTAAAAATGCACGCTGGCAAAGCATAAGTCAATCAGCCCTATTTAAATCTGCAAAACTTTAAATTTGTATTTTAAACAAGGTTTACATCTTGTTAAATGTCAGATAGAGGTGCCATTTATTGTAGTTTTTTGTAATTAATTTATTGGTTCATCTGAAAATGGCTCATTCAAATAATAAGATGTTTTTAAATATTACACTTAATTATGTGTTAATTTATCATTTTTGGGTGTTGTTATAGCCACTCAAATGGCGTTGACGACTAATCAGGAGGGTCTATCAGTTCCATTTAATTCAAAAAAATGTCGTCGCTCGTAAAAATTCATTTTTACTGTCGAATTAAAACATAACATAGCTCTTATAAGACTATAAATTGATCGGACTTGAGATATGTCCTCTTAATTAGCGTTTTCAAAGCACAACAAAATCTGTCAGCACCTACATTTTTAAAAAGAATACCTAGATTTCAATGGCATAAAACAAATGCACGGGCGTACTGTGATAAAATTCTTGTTACCTTGTAACATTACATATTGATTACAATATGTAAATGTACATTTTACCACTATTTTCATCTCAAAACTAGCATCTATCCATAGAATTCTTAGATATTTACATACCAAAATTTTCATATCATTAATTCCCTTTTAATTGTGTTCATTCGATGGACAATAATTTTCTGATTATTGTGATATATTTCTTGTATCATATATCTTATTCTAAATCTACAATAATTACGTTTTTCCAAAAATTTAGTTTGTTTACATAATGTAAACATGTCAAAAAACTATTTGTCACTTAGCAATTTTACTCTTTTTCATAAGGTTGTATAGTTTTTAGAATTAATCCTCTTTGAATTGTCAATATTAAAATAAAGTTTATTTTCTCCAGATTCAAATCATCAAAAGTTTACTTTATGAATCTCATCGGCTGAGAAGGTCAGTGAGAAATCAGCTTCCAACAGAAGAACATTAACCTACAAAAGACTTCCAAGCGATCAAGATCAGTAATAAACCTTGAAAGGTCTAAACGGCTGAGAGCCACTATCGTTCAACGATCACATCCCTTGAAATAACTTGGAAGTACTTACACCCTGAAAAACTGTTGGAAGCAACTACCTCCACGAAGACTGCTGGCAGAGAAGCTCTACCGTGCTAGGTGGAGCCGGAAGCAACTACCTCCACGAAGACTGCTGGCAGAGAAGCTCTACCGTGCTAGGTGGAGCCAGAAACAACTACCTTCACGAAGACTGCTGGCAGAGAAGCTCTACCGTGCTAGGTGGAGCTGGAAGCAACTACCTTCACGAAGACTGCTGACAGGGAGCTCTACCGTGCTGAGTGGAGCCCTTTTCGTTTGGAAGCAGCTACATCCACGGGGACTGCTGGCAAGAGATCTCTACCGTGCTAGGTGGAGCCCTCCTCGTGGACATCTGCGAGCCCAGACTGATCACAACTACATCCAGGAAACCTGTTGGGAAGCATTTACTCACTGGCCTTCAAGATAATTAATTTCGAAATTTTCTCATTTTAAGTTACGTTTTCTTTCTTTTTATCCTATTCAATCTTTATTTATTTCTTTAATATACTTGTTTTATAACTGTTTATCATTCCACCTTCATCTACCTCTCCCACCTAAACCTCTGTTGTTCACTGACGTGACATTTGGCGCCCAACCTTCAAAAACAACCCCCCCTCTCTTGCTTATTCTTTGATTCCTCAATCCTTGATTTCCTCAACCTTTACCCCCTTAACCTTTGATTCCTCAACCCCTGAATTTCTTCTAAATTCTAAAACATACTTACACTAGTATATATACCTAATATTTTCTTTTCGGCACTCTTTGGATAATAACTTCCCTCTTCACCCTCTCCTCATCTCTCCTCATCTCTCATCCTCATGATCTCTCTTCATCATTAACTTACAGTATTTTATTTACTCTTTAGTATTTTTCTAATTTTCTTACTTTCTCAAGTTAATGAGCTCTAAACTCATTAACTCTTTAACCAATGAGTATCTAACTCTTGGATTTTGTATGAGCCCTAAACTCATACGCTTATCTTGAACCCTACCGTTCAAGGTATCTCTTGAGCCCTACCGCTCATGTTAGCTTTTGAGTCCTACCGCTCGTGCTATCTTTTGAGCCCTTATGCTCATCCTTAATTACTTTCTTCCCCTTATAAAGAGCGGATGATAACTCTATAAATAAGCCTAACTATCAAGCCCTATGTTCATCCCTTTTATCATCCTTATTTCTTCTATCCATAGAGCGGGTGATAACTCTTTAAATAAGCCGACTATTAGAGCGGTCGATGACTCTTTAAAAAAGCCTGCCATCGCCGAGAGTGTATGCTTTGAGTGTTCGTCATTGAATGTGAACTTACACCCAAACAGAATGGAAGTGATGAGTGAAAGACTTGAAAGGTTACGTGAATGAATTTGTTTGTGTGAAGGTAATACCTCTCTTAAACCCATTAGAAATTCTTACCAAATTTTACAGAAGCGTAAAATTTCCGCAGTCGTGGGGAATAATGTAACATTACATATTGATTACAATATGTAAATGTACATTTTACCACTATTTTCATCTCAAAACTAGCATCTATCCATAGAATTCTTAGATATTTACATACCAAAATTTTCATATCATTAATTCCCTTTTAATTGTGTTCATTCGATGGACAATAATTTTCTGATTATTGTGATATATTTCTTGTATCATATATCTTATTCTAAATCTACAATAATTACGTTTTTCCAAAAATTTAGTTTGTTTACATAATGTAAACATGTCAAAAAACTATTTGTCACTTAGCAATTTTACTCTTTTTCATAAGGTTGTATAGTTTTTAGAATTAATCCTCTTTGAATTGTCAATATTAAAATAAAGTTTATTTTCTCCAGATTCAAATCATCAAAAGTTTACTTTATGAATCTCATCGGCTGAGAAGGTCAGTGAGAAATCAGCTTCCAACAGAAGAACATTAACCTACAAAAGACTTCCAAGCGATCAAGATCAGTAATAAACCTTGAAAGGTCTAAACGGCTGAGAGCCACTATCGTTCAACGATCACATCCCTTGAAATAACTTGGAAGTACTTACACCCTGAAAAACTGTTGGAAGCAACTACCTCCACGAAGACTGCTGGCAGAGAAGCTCTACCGTGCTAGGTGGAGCCGGAAGCAACTACCTCCACGAAGACTGCTGGCAGAGAAGCTCTACCGTGCTAGGTGGAGCCAGAAACAACTACCTTCACGAAGACTGCTGGCAGAGAAGCTCTACCGTGCTAGGTGGAGCTGGAAGCAACTACCTTCACGAAGACTGCTGACAGGGAGCTCTACCGTGCTGAGTGGAGCCCTTTTCGTTTGGAAGCAGCTACATCCACGGGGACTGCTGGCAAGAGATCTCTACCGTGCTAGGTGGAGCCCTCCTCGTGGACATCTGCGAGCCCAGACTGATCACAACTACATCCAGGAAACCTGTTGGGAAGCATTTACTCACTGGCCTTCAAGATAATTAATTTCGAAATTTTCTCATTTTAAGTTACGTTTTCTTTCTTTTTATCCTATTCAATCTTTATTTATTTCTTTAATATACTTGTTTTATAACTGTTTATCATTCCACCTTCATCTACCTCTCCCACCTAAACCTCTGTTGTTCACTGACGTGACAACCTACGATAGGTAAGAACAAGGCAAAAATACACTATGTGCATTAAAGTAAGACAAATGTATTTTACCTATAGGTATTATGATTACATATTTATTCCGTGCAAATATGGTGAAACATAACTGTACAAATTTTGTAGGTACCTACGTATCTACAAGTTTCTTTTTCTCTTAGTTTTTCACAGGAACAGTTGATAAATAATTCACGGCTCACTTTACTTTAACTGTAATTATAAGAATTAAGGAATAATTCGAAATATATGGGGTATATTAACCGCCGTTTTTCACGCATTTATCCTACCAAAATTCACGCGAAACAAAATTAAATCGATTTTGAGCAAAGTTTTTATTTAGACATGAAAATTTTCGACGTTTCCACGTTTTAGAAACTCAAAGATACAAGACTAGGTCGGATTAAGATTTTATTTGTCATACGGCGCCAAGCTTGAACCTTTTTATACCTTTTTTTTTTTTAACCTGTGACGAGACGAGCAGGACATGTGCCTGATGGTAAACAACATGCCTGCCACATAACAGCACAGTGACACGCAGCTATTGGAACATGAAGAGTCCAAATCTTTACCTAGCACCGCACTGCGCTCGTTACCCAAAGATCTAAGTTGTTATCTCTAAGCCCAGTAATTTCTCTGGAAACATTGCCCTTCAAACCGGAACACAGCAATGTTTGCACATTACTGCTTGGCGGTAGAATAACTGGCAAAGGTGTGGTACTTCCCCAGGCGGACTCTGCCAAGAGTCTTACCACTACTAAATAATTACGAATTTCCGCAGTTTATGTACGTTATAATATTTTGTCCACCTAAATATAACTTTTTTTTAGATAGATATATTAACTCTATGTAGCACTTAATATTAAAAATAAAAAAAACTCAAAAGAAAGTAGCAATTTGCGTAGCCTTGGCCGGATGAAAAAGATACAAAAATAGGAAGACGGGAAATACAAATAAGAAAAGATACTATAAGTAGAAGTAGTAGTAGAAATAATTAATCTAAATCTTAACGGCTTAACAACATATCGCCGAACGGTAGAAAAAAATAAATTTAGTAGTTGATAGTCTTTTTACTCTGCTAGCACGAAAATGCGAAAGTGTGACTGTCAATTTGTCGGTACGTTTGTTCCGCTTTCATGTTTAGGTACTTCCCTTTAGAAGTATTGTAGCTCAGCTGTATTCGTACACTGATAAATTGACATGACATTATACAGATGTCATAAAGATCGAAGCGTCTAAAGTATTCTTTCCATTTTTTGTTTCGAGCTTCCATATATTATGTAAGGAAGCTCTAATACTCTAATATATAACATAACTAGCAGTTCACCCCGGTTTCTTCCGTGGTACATAAATAGCCTATATCACTTAGGGATCACATAGAAAATACAAACATATATAACGGTGAGAGAATCTTTGAAATCGGTCCAGTAGTTCCTGAGATTAGCGCTTTCGAACAAAAAACTCTTCAGTTTTATGATATTAGTATAGATTTTTTCGATTAGTATTCATCCTGAGCAAAATAACGAAAGTCGATGAAAAGATAGATACCTAGATAGATAAACTCTTTATTGCACTTAACGCAACAAACTTACAAAACAAAAACAACTTAAAATAAAGTGGCCAAGTGCGAGTTGGACTCGCCCATGAAGGGTTCCGTTGCAGCAAGTAACATAATATACATAGTACACATAGTTCTTGTAGTTCGTTGTAACTTTGATCGAAGTTTCAATAATAGTGTATTTATGACGTACTAAAAAAAACTACTCATCAAATCGAGTTCAAACTAATTTTCGTTGGTAGTTTACATGGTAATGTACATCATATATTTTTTTTAGATTTTTCATTCTCTTACTTTAGAAGTTAGAGGGGGGGGACACACATTTTACCACTTTGGAAGTGTCTCTCGCGCATATTATTCAGTGTAGACGTAAATGATTTTAGAAACCTTAACATTATTTTTGAAGACCTATCGATAGACACCCCACACGTGTAGGTTTGATGAAAAAAAAATTTTTGAGTTTCAGTTCTCAGTATGGGGGGCAACCCTCATTTTTATTTTATTTTATTTTTTTTGTTCGAATCTTAATGCGGTTCACAGAATACATCTAGTTACCAAGTTTCAACAGTATAGTTTTCGTAGTTTCGGCAAAAAGTGGCTGTGACATACGGACGGACAGACAGACAGACAGACAGACATGACGAATCTATAAGGGTTCCGTTTTTACGTTTTACGGAACCCTAAAAACAGAGTAGCAAATAGCGATAACAAATAAAGAAAACAAACATAATCTGGATAAATTAATATTTTTTAAAGCTAAATCAAATTAATCTAATTAAACGTTAGTTTAATGTTTCAAGTGTGTTGTCCGACGGGGTTCACGACTATATATCTGCATACCTTAGCATCAGTAAACTACATATTTTATGTAAGCAGGTTCCACATATGAGCGATTTACATTAAATTTGTGATTGCGATTGTGACTAAATCCTGGATTTGTTTGGGTTAAAATAATTAATTCAAGCACCGAACGTTCACTCTTACTTCTCGCCCAAGCAAACTGCAGTAAAATTTTAGTGAACGTTAACGTTCTACGAGCAATTCAATGTAAAATAGGTAAGGCAGATCAGCTGCACACTCTCCGAAACGCAATATCATCAAGTATTCTTTGTCCCAAATCGTATGAACCGGATCATATCATTACACGTACTATTTAAAACGTGCGTTAAGCCGAACTGTTGGACTCAATGTCATAAGTAACATTAAACCAAGAAAGAAACCCGGAAAGTGTAACAAATCCGTATGTAGATCAACTTGTTTGAGTAAAGGCTGTATTTAACTCTGGCAGAACGATTAATCTATGTATTATCCGCTCAAGTAAAACACTAAAGAGTGGAAGTGATTTCTGTTTTACTCGTTTAGTACCTACCTAAATACCATTTGCCGACTCTGTCGCAAATAATAGTAGATTTTAATTTGCCTTAAAAAAAACTTATGTTGACCGAAAATGCATTCTACTGAAGAGCCCGCTTAAGCCCTTAGCACTTGGCTACATTTAATGACTAATTTCAGAACCAAATTTAGAAACAATAAATCGCTTTTGAATTTAGTATGATAGCTTTCTGAATCTCACTTCACTGTATTCAGTAGCTACTACATTTTGCTAAGTGTAATAAGGGCTTTACCTATAAGAAGCCAATTCACATTTCATACTCGACTCGCCAACACACAGATTATATTCATCACTGGGGCAACGTATTCCACATTGAATTGATGACATACATAGTTACCTATTATTATTGAAAGCTTTCTTCCTTTGTTTCATTCTGAAGTTGATTAAAGTTTCTAAGGTATTAACTTTTTTTTCTATTTTAAATTGGCTACTATAAAAATATTGGCATTGGAACAAAAAAACTTACAACTAACTATACGTTTTGTGCATTCAAAGATCAATGAAGAAAACAATTGCAGCGGCAAGGCCGGATCAAAACGAGTTCCACAAGACCTTGTCTGTCGATAATGACGATATGGGTCAATACGTTGACCCATAAACCATAACCCTAAATATCCAAAACCTATCGAATTCGTTCCGAGAACCACTTATTATTTTAGGTACAAAACTTTAGGTATTCATTACTATGAGTTTTGTATAAAGGTGATAATTTTCCTCGAATGTTATTCGAGAAAAATTTTAAAAGCCTCAATTTGGGACAAGACAATAACCATAATATTTAAGTTATTATTAAGCAATTCAAAGATTACTTTAAATTTAGATGTACTTAACATTCCAATATTATGAAATTTTGTAAAATACAAAACAAATACAAATATAAAAGAAGCAAGAAACCCGATAAAATATCAACGAGATAGATGTTACATTTTCCAAAATAAAAATATGTAGGATTTAAGTAGACCAAACATAGTGCACCCTAATGCTATTCATGCTACAAAAATGCATAAATGTATAAATGCATAAATGCATGTGTGTGTGAACTAGCAGTAACTCGTGGTTTTACAAGTGTAGCCCCTGTTTCTATATTTTTATTAAATAAAGAGTGACGAGACGAGCAGGACATGTGCCTGATGGTAAGCAACATGCCTGCTTAACTTGCGTAACAACACAGTGACACGCAGCTATTGGAGCATGAAGAGTCCAAATCATTACCTAGCACTGCACTGCGCTCGTCACCCAGAGATCTAAGTTGTTATATCTCTAAGCCCTGTAATTTCTCTGGAAACATTGCCCTTCAAACCGGAACACAGTAACGTTTGCACATTACTGCCTGGCGGTAGAATAACTGGCAAAGGTGTGGTCCTTCCTTTGTTATAAATTTCTACCCAATCCCTTCAGAATTTCCGACGTGATTTACACAGCGAAGCTTTCGACATCGACAAAGCGAAGCTGGCTTTCGCATTTATTGTGTTTAGCTTTCCGCGGTTACCCGTGTAGCTCCCGACCCCGTTAATTTTCGGGGATAAAAATAGCCTATGTGTTATTCCTATGTGTTGTGTAATGAGGATATTCGCAAAAGAACGAAAGTGGCCGACATAGCTCAAAGAGTAAGCAAGCTGAAGTGGCAATGGGCAGGCCACATCGCTCGCAGAACTGACAACCGATGGGGAAGAAAGGTTCTCGAGTGGCGACCACGAACCGGAAGACGCAGTGTTGGACGGCCTCCCACTAGATGGACAGACGACCTAACAAAGGTCGCTGGAAACCACTGGTTGCAGGTTGCGCGGGACCGTTCGTTGTGGAAATCTAGGGGGGAGGCCTATGTTCAGCAGTGGACGTCTTGCGGCTGATGATGATGATGATGATGTGTTATTCCAGACTATTATCTATCTATGTAAGTACCAAATTGAATCCAAACCCCTTCAATAGTTTTTGCGAAAGAGTAACAAACAAATATATACACATCCAAACATTAGAAGAATGTATAGATGTGTATATGTTTGTTTCTTCATCATCATCATCATCATCAGCCGTAAGACGTCCACTGCTGGACATAGGCCTCCCCCCTAGATTTCCACAACGAACGGTCCTGCGCAACCTGCAACCAGCGGTTTCCAGCGACCTTCGTGAGGTCATCTGTCCATCTAGTGGGAGGCCGTCCAACACTGCGTCTTCCGGTTCGTGGTCGCCACTCGAGAACCTTTCTTCCCCATCGGTTGTCAGTTCTGCGAGCGATGTGGCCTGCCCATTGCCACTTCAGCTTAGCTACTCTTCGAGCTACGTCGGCTACTTTAGTTCTTTTGCGAATATCCTCATTACGGATTCTGTCGCGCAAAGAGACTCCGAGCATAGCTCGCTCCATAGCTCGCTGTGTGACTTTGAGCTTTGTTATGAGGCCCACAGTTAAGGACCACGTCTCAGTTCCATAAGTCATCACTGGCAACACGCACTGATTGAAGACTTTCGTCTTCAAGCATTGGGGTATTTTGGACTCCAAGATGTGCCGTAGTTTCCCGAACGCTGCCCATCCGAGTTGGATTCTTCGCTGGACCTCTTTGTCGAAGTTGGATCTACCCAATTGGATCTTTTGACCCAGGTAGACGTATTCGTCAACAACTTCGAGTGTGGTATTCCCAACAATAACCGGTATAGGTGAGACATGAACATTTGACATGACCTTCGTCTTGTCCATATTCATCCTCAAACCTACCTGTTGGGATACTCTACTGAGGTCCCTGAGCATAGCACCGAGGTCCTCCATCGACTCCGCCACAATGACTATATCGTCGGCAAACCGAAGGTGAGTGATGCATTCGCCGTTGATATTGATGCCATGTCCGTTCCAGTCCAGTAGCTTGAAAACATCTTCCAGCGCGGCAGTGAACAGTTTCGGAGATATAACATCTCCCTGTCTCACGCCTTTCTGTAGCCGGATATGTTTTGTGCACTGGTCCTGTAATCGGACAGACATTGTGGCTTTGCTGTAAATGCACCTCAACACTTCGATATAGCGATAGTCCATGCGGCATCGCTGGAGAGACTGAAGCACTGCCCAGGTCTCGATGGAATCGAAGGCTTTCTCATAGTCCACATACGCTATACATAGTGGCCGATTATACTCCTCGGTTTTCTGTATAATCTGCCGAAGCGTATGTATGTGGTCTACGGTACTATAGCCTTTTCGGAAACCGGCTTGTTCGGGTGGCTGGAAGTCGTCAAACCTGCGTGCGAGACGATTCGTGATTACCCTCGAAAACAACTTATAAACGTGGCTCAGAAGTGAGATGGGTCTGTAGTTCTTCAACAAGGTGTTGTCACCTTTTTTGAAGAAGAGCACCACCACACTTCTGCTCCACGCTTCTGGCGTATTACCGTCAAGTATGACGGAGTCGAACAGCTTCTGGAGGACTTTAAGTACCGGTTTTCCACCCGCTCTCAGAAGCTCAGTCGTAATTCCGTCGTCGCCAGGTGCCTTGTTGTTCTTAAGTTGTTTGAGGGCCATCCTAATCTCATACAGGCTGACTTCCGGGATGTCTTCGGTAAAGTGTCGGGTCAGCTTGGCTCTTGGGTCTTTTGCCATGCTAACGACAGGTCGTGTTTGCGTAGAGGTGTATAACTGTTCATAGAACCTCTCAATCTCCTCCAAAATCTCGGCCCTCGACGAGACGACGTTACCACTGTCGGTCTTCAGTTTGGTCAATTGACTTTGCCCAAGAGACAGATTTCTTGCGAACACTTTCGAGCCTTTATTCCGCTTAATCGCTTCTTCAATACACGAAGTATTGAAGCAGCGTATGTCGCGTCGCACACAAGTAGAAATCTGTCCATTGAGCCGTCTGTATACCGTCATGTCGACCGAAGACTGCAATCGCATATCTCGCCTAACCGCCATGAGATTCAGAGTATGATCGGAGAGCTTTTGGGTTCTATTCTGGCGTCGGCTCTTATAAAATTCCCTGCCAATTACGCATTCATCTAAGGCTTCTTTCATCTAAGGTTTGTTTCTTACTCTTTCGCAAAAACTATTTAATATTAGTAAGATTAATGTACGCGAATGATTATTTAAGTATTGTATATGTACATATATAGTGATATATGTATATCTGTGCAGTTTCAATAAAATATTACTTTTATTTATTTATTCAGTCGCACCACCACATATTTACAAGTCAATTTCTTAAGAATCGTAAGGTTTTCAGGATGATATCGCTTTTAGCGTTAAGGTCGCCTTTTGTGATTCGTAATATGCCAACTTTGTTTTGTGGTGATAACAAAACACCTTTTATTGTATTATCATGTAATTAGTTATAGAACTTCCTGCACTTAGAGTAGCATCTAAAACCACATAACTTCACTTTTTTTTTAGGTTTCTTAACAAAATATACCTACAATATTTTGATAAGAAACCATACTCACTCTAAATATTAATTTTTCGGTATCAATATCCAAGCCGCATTCCTAAAATCTCATAAAGCTGTCCTGCATAATTTACAAAGTGATATAAAAGTCATGCTTATCACTGAATTAAAAGCGCATAAGGGCAAAACACAACCCTTTTCACACGGATTCCAGTTCAAGATACCATCTCGATGCTCAGGAATCTGACCGCAGTTTCTTTATTTAGAAAGGCTGTCTTCACGGCTAACTTGAAATCAAGGCAAATGAGGATAATTCGAGTATTTGAGGCCGTTTTGTAAATATTTGAGTCAATAATGTGAAACAAAACAATGCTTCGCGCGTAAGTTCAATGTTTTCAAATCACACGATTATTTTTCATGTCAACAAGCTAGATTCTATCGATGTTTTTATAAACGTAACTTCGCTCTTATAAATTAAGGTCGACTTAGTAAAGTCAATATTGTGAATTTTCTGTGCGTCATCGCAAAGTTTACGAGAAACAATTGAAAACAATTTACTGTTCTAAAAATACATGTTTATGCAAATGGTTGAAGCCGTGGTGGCCAAATGGCTAGAACGTCCTATTTCTCAATTGTGACGTCGAAAGTTCGAATTTCAGGTGCTTCTCTGAGTATTTTTACAACTGCCGATGTACGAAATTGTCATCGCCATTAGCGTTAATTTTACATAATTTTGAAGTACCTAATAGATCCCTGGATTATTGCGAATTCTTTTAATCTTTTGTTTTCCAGTAGCTGAAAATCTATCGTCATTTACAAAGAAAAAATAATTAAAATATGTAACTTCTTTGTAACTTATAACGTGGTTTATATGCTCTCAAAGATTGCGTCACATACGACAGGTCTCGTGATGGATTACAATGTTGATAGGTAGCTCTAACATGGAGATAAGCTCGCTGATATGTCACTAAGCATATCGAAGTTCCATGTCGGTTGAAAATTCCATTCATGACTGTCAACTTATACACATAATCGCTTATGTAATAAACTCCGTGGTAGGTAATACAAGAACCTAGAGAGATTCAAAGGTGATGAGGTAGTGTTATTATTATTATTTCTTACAATGATAGATTTATACCTGACCACCATCACACCTAATGTTAAGCGACAATGCGTGTATACAACAACTTGTATACAAAATCGCGGTAAAAGCAAGTATGAGAGTACCTACATGAGATTCAAGACGAGAGCGAGGAGTTTTGATTCTGTTTTTTAATAAGAACGTCTAGGTGGTGTTATCATTCATCCTACTAATATTATAAATGTGAATGTATGGATGTTTGGATGTTTGTTGCTCAATCACGTCCTAACGTATCAACGGATCGGGCTGAAATTTGGAACACAGATAGATTATAGTCTGGAAGAACACATAGGCTACTTTTTATCCCGGAAAAACAACGGGAACGGGAACTTCGCGGGTGACACTGCTAGTAAGTATTTATGAACACAAAAACACATTGTCGTCATAGCGTCATATTTTTTTCAAACATGGGTTTACCAGAACTTAACCCTCTTAGAGATAGTTTTAAAAATAGTATAAATTAATATTAAAAATAATATTGTTTTGCTCTCATACTGAAAGTTGTTCGTAATGTACTACATAATACTGTTTTCCGCTTAGTACAGGTCTTTTCTTTATTAGCACTCTTATTTATATAAAATGAAGGCGGATGTTTGGTCTACAGGTGGAAAAAAATCGAGATATGTTGAAAATGTTAATGCCTTCTTCTGTTTTCACTGTTGATAAAATTGAATTTAGTTCGATATTGATAACATGCGCTAGTCTCGTATTTCGTCACTTTGTTTGGTTGTTACTGTCATAAGCTAAGTTAAGCTTAATTACTTATTCTATAAAACAATTACTCTAATTTTTAAGGCAAACACAGTCTCATTTGCGTACCACCAACTCACGTGTAGGTAGGGACAATGTGGCCGAAGATGAAGCATGAACTCAGATGGCATACTATAATTATATAAAGTCATTTCAATAAAAGACCCAAGATATTCCCATGAATTTCAGATTTCTCGGTAGAACTATAGAAAAATCTCCAAAAATCTTTAGTAGGTTAACATATTTTTCTTCTATTCTTTCTAGCTATAGGTAACCCACACACATACATACATAGATACATACATACTAATGAAAAAAAATAAGTGGTTAGCGATTACTTTTTGAAATAGATGGGACGAACCCCAAAACAGGCACAGGAAATTTAATAGAGCCCGGTTCACTCTACGGAACCCTAATAGTAATCGTTTTACTGTCGAATGTCAACGACTGCTGAGACACTGGTGTGTCAAAATACCCTTCACCATAATAATTATAATTATTTTATGAATGTAAGTATTTGTGTGAATTTATTTATGTGTCCACACTCTTACGAGTGAATGAATTTTCATAAAACTGATAAGTGGTAGATGGTGGAGTGGTGGAGGCCGATTAAAATTCTAATTATATTAAATTATTTTAATTGGTTTTTAACTGAATTTGCTTTTATGAAACAACACTAAGACTAATTCAAATATTGACTTTACTTTTTTATGAAATGATCTACAATTTATAAAAAAAAAGTCTACCTAATTAATTCCGTTCAGGAATTTAGACCAATTATTATTTATTGTCATAATAGGGAATATGCATGATTTTTTTTATATTTTTAATTCACTTATTACATTATTATAACACAATAAAAAATATAAATACTCTTGCAAATATTCACATTGATTTTTAAAATAATATTGAAAACATCGATAAAATTTTACCTGTTTGAACGCCGCCATCTTTCCCGCGCCTGGCATGACGTCACAGGCCATGCTCTGTGTTTGTTTACTACAAGTCTAGAAGTGTTGCAGTTACTATGTACCGATTTTTGAGTTGTGCTAGCTATTAAAACGATGGGAAAAGCTAAAAAAACATTTTATAGGTATCGCCTTGTACCAAAGTGCAAAATCAGTATGAGAAGTACTTACATCCGATAAAATGTTTTTTGCTGTTCCAAGATATGCGAAAACACGAAAGCAATGGTGTAAAGTAATGAGAAGAGATGAAGTATCTTTTCACATGTACACATAAACAGCCCACTAAATGTTCCTACTGCTGGGATTCGGGGCCTTCTCTCGCAAGGAGAGAGTCAAGGCCATAATCCACCACGCTGGCCCAGTGAAAGTTGGTGGATGACACATGACTTCGAAAGATTCTAGGTACATGTCGGTTTCCTTACGATGTTTTCCTTCACCGTTTGAAGTTAGTGGCATTACGCACATGACTTCGAAAAGACAGTAGTGCGCGTGATTTTGAACCTGGGGTCTCCGGATCGGCAGTCGCCGTTCTCCCGACTAGACCAGCCGTAACTTATCAACATTGAAGTACGTATTCAACAGTGTTTCACTCTTTATAAAACTTGATTACGCGATTATCTGTGTCACTTACAATCATTTTTAAACAAATCTTACAATATTTTTTTGCTACAGACAAGAAACTTTCAGTATTTGATGTTTTTGGCACAAGGCTCTGCTTAGATGCACTGTAAATTTCCTTTCCTTTTATGAATTTCAAGCTTGAACATAACCTACTGCCGATCTTATCTATTCACCTTATGATTCTCGTTCAGGGTAGCGATTCTAAATCCATTCGGTTGCATCCGACACGGAATCTCGTATCTCGGTCTTTGTCTTATCTGTTTAGTATGACAGAGACCGAGAGATGAGATTCCGTGTCGGATGCAATCGAATGGATTTAGAATCGCTACCAAGATCTGTAACAAGTATGCTTACTTGTTAAAAAAATGTTTGTCAAATTCAACATGATTTATTGTTGTTAAAAATTCACGGCTAAACTATTTAACGTAATACACTTAATGAATGTGAATAAATGTATTAGTTATAAATTATTTTAATATAGGCAGTAGATCAGCAGTTTCCATGTTCCAATATTATTTATAGGTATACTTACCTACGGCTGATTGCATAAACTTTTGCATAAAAACCTACGTAATAGATTATAATTATTGTCTTTTAATAATTACCTTGCAGCTTTTACACCTCTGACCTCAGCGAACATAAAATCTGGCTTTGATGCAATATATGCCGTCATCATGAATACATCTATTTTCGGTAGATTGTCCGAATATGCTTTGACAAAACCACTTTTAGTCATAATCCTAGATGATCCCTAATATCACCAGAATGCTAAATTTACACAAGCTAATGCAAAACACTACAATAAATACAAATAAACACGACCTTTCTCTCAAACACTACTAGCACAGTACGAATATCGACACCGTTAAATCAGATAACATGTCATGTGACGTCACTTTTGTTTCGACCAATAGTGATGCGTTTCGCAAATTTGAATTTCCCTCGCCTATTTTGCACTTTTTAATTAATATTTTTTGCAATTAATAACTAACTAAATCATAAAATAATGATTTAGGCATAATGGCCGGACATTAAAGATACTACGAAAAAAAAATCAAGCCAATTTATACTACATGCATATTCCCTATTGCCAAAGAGAGTCAATCGGTTCCATCTTCTCAAGCTATTAGAAAAAGCGCTAAGCTTTCAAAGGTTTGATACTAGCAGAGTACCGCAGATTTACTCGAGTAGTGACTAATCCGGTTACTTTCCCGCGATAAACAAGTCTATTGTGCTATTTCAGGCTACATTTTAATTGTGTACCATACTTCGACCAGGGGGTCTACCGCCGAACGAAAAATGTCATCGCTTTGATGTTTCGCTCTCTTTTCTTTTCGCTTGAAATGATAGAGACAGCATTAGCAAAGCGATAGCCGATTTAGTTAGGCGGTAGAAGCGCCGGTCCGTTTAGCATTTCCGACGTGGTGGAGCCACAAACATCCAAACTTTCGCATTAAAATATTAGTTCGCATAAAAAAATCGGTATAGGTATTTAGCTTTTGAGACACCTTTCTACGTAAATCTTTCGCATTTAAATATTAGTTGAATACATTTTAAACTATTTTTTTTAATACGTAATACTTGTATCTTCGTGAAACTTAACACGTATGTTTCTCAACTGAGCCCATCTCGAAGTGTGAGTAAAGATAAACTAGAGCGTGACATCGATTTTGCGCGTGCCGTGCATAGCCAGGGTTTGTCAACGCGCCATATGGCTGAATCTGGAGCTGAATGTTTCGCAACATTACGTGGCCGATGTCTGCGTAAGCGCACCGCTCTTTGTGCTCTTGTAAAGGCAAAATGCGTAGGATTACACCTGCATAGGATATAAATATAGCTGTGCGTCGCGTTATCACCCTTAAATCAATTACCGATGTTACTTACGAGTATATAACAGAGTTTTGAATTGAAGACTTTTTAGACTTTTTTTTTCACTTGTTAAAAGGGCAAAATCTTACGGGACCACTTCATCAACATTCTAAAGCGACACGAGAACGCGATCGGATACCGCGACAGGCACTTGACATTATGGAATTGTATGGGTGCCAGCAGGTCTACTACGAAGTCCGATAAACGATATATCGGTCGAACTTATGGACTTTTCCCACCTCCATAGACAATCGGTCGGTTGATCGAATCGGCCGTTTCATTCGATCCGACCCTCATCCGACCTAAGTCTATAACTTCCGACCGAGATGTATCGATCCGAATGATTTTCGTGGTAGGCTACACATTCGATTCAGCTGTCGGTCGGATCCGATCATTCGGAGTTTGTTTTCGTAGTAGACCTGCAGTTCGGGTCGAGACCGCGATACATGTCGCGAGACACGTGTCGCGGTCTCCTGTCGCGAGACACGTGATGCGGTCTCCTGTCGCAGTGGCGTGTTGCGGTCTTGCTGTCTCAACGCGAACTTGCACCTTTATGCAGGGGTGTAGTGCCCCAGCGCAGCGGCGGTAAGACATAGGAGCGGGGCGAACGCGAAATCTTTCGACTTGACATCACTCTTGGCTGGATAAAACCTTTTCAGTGAGTTCACGTCACTGACATACGTAACAAGTACAGCAGCCAGTATAGTATATCGTTGACGTATTATGTAACATTATTTTATTATTTATTATATTATATTATTAACTGCCTGAACTGTGGGCCTCATAACGAAGCTTCAAGGCGCACAGCGAGCTATGGAGAGTGCTATGCTCGGAGTCTCTTTGCGGGACAGAATCCGTAA
Source organism: Ectropis crepuscularia (assembly GCA_963693475.1). Classification (NCBI taxonomy): domain Eukaryota; kingdom Metazoa; phylum Arthropoda; class Insecta; order Lepidoptera; family Geometridae; genus Ectropis; species Ectropis crepuscularia. Next base: position 21,167,720 of record OY856353.1, on the reverse strand, counting down.
TGAGGATATTCGCAAAAGAACGAAAGTGTCCGACATAGCTCAAAGAGTAAGCAAGCTGAAGTGGCAATGGGCAGGCCAAATCGCTCGCAGAACTGACAACCGATGGGGAAGAAAGGTTCTCGAGTAGCGACCACGAATCGGAAGACGCAGTGTTGGACGGCCTCCCACTAGATGGGCCTTAGATAGGCTTGCTTATTTCTGGAACTGGTTTCGATGGTGATTAACCAAAACAGAACTATATTTATTGGTACAGCTTAATTATGGACCCCAAGATTATTTGCAATCGTATGTCAAGCTATTTATTGTCTTTACTTTTTGCTCATTTTTTATAAACGAGCAGGACATGTGCCTGACAGTAAGCAACAGCACAGTGACACGCAGCTATTGGAACATGAAGAGTCCAAATTATAACCTAGCCCGCGCTGCGCTCGTCACCCGGAGATTTATTTCTTAGCCCAGTAATTTATCTGGAATTACATTATTCGTAACCTGATGTGAAACTACGATTTCAAAGAAAAAAGAAATTCTTACCATCTTGTCCATAAAATTATTCAAAATCAGCATCGCTCCGTGATTTTTTTGTCATTCTTGTGCGATTAACCTTGTTACTTAGCTATACAACTTATTGTAGTTGATATACACTTACGAAAAACACCTCATTGTCTTTGACAATAACAGTAATGATCTTCCGATAGACGGATTGCGACGCGTTGTCATCGATCCCAAGATTAACCGTTTTTGTCAAAACACCATGAAAAATAATTTTACACCAATAACACACACAATCTTTAAAAAGACGTAGAATTTTTTGAAAATAGAACATGATCCTCATACCTATTATCATTCAATTTTTGTATTTTAGAACGAATTTGTCTATGGTTAGAAAAAGGAAAATGTTAAAAGTTTTTAATCAAAATTCGGGAATGTAATTACGTCATCTTCTAAACCACAGACTTCTAAACCTATCCACTTTGTCTTTTGTTTTCTTTTAGACGTTTCGCACATCTTGTGCAGTTGCCGATGACAAGATTATTTTATTTAATGTTGTGTAAGTTAAAACGGAAACTGAAATTAACATTGTTTGCTGCCACGATTTCAACGAATGCATTCTTCAACTTCAACTTCAACTTTTCTTTTGGCTTCCATTCGGCAAGGTTACCGTAATTTCGCCAGTATCTAGTGTTCCATCATTGGGCTAGTCTTCTGAGGGTTATTCATTGAAGAAGTATGAGTCTAGCTTCAGATGACCAGTGTACTTCAGGCAGTCTTGAGATTGATGAAAGGAGTCTGGTATATAGTCGATGAAGAGGTAGTACTTTTCTTGATTCTGATGATCGGTTGTGACTGGATATTGATGTTAGTAGTTAATTCTAAATATATAAATAGCTGTAATGGACAAACACAAACATGACGTCACAAAATAGATATAAAAATAGATTATTGCTTATAATAGAGTTGAAACACATAAATATGTATATGTAAATATATCTAGTTTAAACAGAGGCTATCATAGTTTAATATTATTTTTTTGAATATATTTGCTAAGGACATACACAAATGGGGAAAACACTAGAGGGAGCAGGCTGGAGAAGTTAGAGGGACGAGGAAGGTCAGGAGGGATCAGATTATAGAGGGAGTATTGAGAACTGACACACTCAAAGAAAATATGGTTAGTGGTACCGTCTGCAAGACCGCACTCACAAAGCGAGTTATCGCGGATTCTTAATTTTGAGAGGAACACCGGTGTGCAGACAAAACCCAACCGCAAGCGGTAGATAGTAGAAGTAGTTTGTTTGGGTATATTTTTAAATTTAATGGCTGTATTTGGCCGTAAAACTTGCCCGTTATGGTTTTTGATTGATTCCAAACAGAGGTCCAACTTTCAAACAATTTTGATGGGCATGTGGCAGATAGATCATGGGAGTATATATGGTAGTGGTCTTTGTTGCCGGAGATAGTGGCTTGTTTAGCATGGAAATCAACAGTTTCGTTTCCTGATATTCCTGTGTGTCCTGGGATCCATGCTAGCACTATTTGTAGACCCAATTCATGGGCCTTCAAGAGATCCTCTTTAATCTTAAGTATGATAGGATATTTATTTTTACATTTAAACTGATTGGCCAAGAGTGCCTGCAGGCAGCTTTTGGAGTCCGTCAGTATTAAAGTCTTGCTGATGGAGTGTGAGGTGACATATCGAGTAGCTTCGAGAATAGCTGTGGCCTCGCCAGTGAAGACTGAAGTCAGTGGAGGGCACTTGTAACTGAGGATAATTTTGTATTTGGGGATCCAAACAGCACTGCCAACATCACCGTCTCGAGTCAGCTTAGAAGCATCTGTAAACACTGTCAGCCAATCAGTCCAATTATTGCCCATAATTTCGGAGAAAGTCCTGTTGGGATCTATTGAATCCTTATCTAAACCCAGATTTAGAACGACATGGGGCTGGTAGGTTAAAGCATGGTAAGCGGTGGAGAATAAAGGGTTAATGGAAAAATTGGCTATAGGTATAGGAATTTTAATATATATATATATATATTAAAATTCCTATACCTTACAAACTTCATCTGATAAATAATCTACTATTATTGACATAAACGTATATTTACAGATGCATAAACTATCTTCTTATTCTTATTTACTGTTCGTTTATATGTTTCTCAACTATTTATTTAACCAGCAACAATCACCATTACTTTGCATTTCCTACTATTAAGTATCAATTACATATTTATTCGTGCTTTGTCAAGGTTGCCATAATTTTATCCAGATATTTACACCACGTTATTACTACTTAGCATATAATTATTTAAATTATTCTTATTGTTAACAAACAAAGATCCTCAGTTTGATAGACAGAGGAAATCGCCGCTGGGTGGATATGAGTAGGCGCAATTACAAATTGTTATTTTACGTGACGTTGTCAGGAAGACATTATTTGAATAAGGGAAGCAATTAAATATGAAAATTACTTTAAATAGTAAATGTGTTGAGGCTTTTATGAAATAAATGAACGCTTAAGTTCATGGCTATGACCGTGATTTTCCAACAATCTTTTGCGTTTTAAGATCTCAATATACCTAATATACTCAACATGTTTAATGACGATTATGTCTCCTTATGTTTACTTTAATTGTGGTTAAATAAAGTAGAAATTTTACCCAAACGATCGTTAGTTAAAAGTACAAAAGGATAGATGGGAAAATTTGTATTACTTCGGTAGTTTTTGAGAAAACTTTATAAACGCGGAAATAATTAATATAATATATAATAATGAAATAATTTTTTTCATTATTGTCTTACAAAATATAATTATCATATACATAGAGATGCATTGCGTAAATTACATTACAGTCGTAATTGCCTACGCGGAAATATACTGTGTATTGTAACAAGCTATGCCAAAGGACATTCACATAACGTGTCTCTTATTCACACGCCATTGTAACCTCTGTATCGTATTCTGCAATGACCAAATTTCCTTAACCGCTTACCATTGAATCGAATATGGCTTAGAGCTAGATGAGATGATGACAGTAATGATCAGTAATTACTTAAATAAGCTCAGGGAAAGCCATGATCGTAACGTTTATTACTTCTGACATCATACCATTCATGAGTAATGAGAGATGTCAAACGAAAACATTTAAACGTTTAGAAATGTAAGTTTTCAAAGATGACGCTTATTAACTATATTCACGACGTCGCGACGGCGTCGGCTCAATTCACGATATTAAAATGAACCTCTTCTGTGGACCGCTAGTGCTTCTCCTATCCCCATTTTACTACGCATTCGCCAAATACAACAACTTACTTGACACTGGTAATGGCGCAAGATGTGCTAGACGCCAAAATAAGAAAAAATAATACATTGGTACTCACTGCGGAGGGTTTACACCCTAACTAAAATTGTCTTTCTCTTTTATTTTCACCTGAAATTATAGAGACAGCAATAGCAAAGCCAAACCCGATTTTAAAAGCTTAATAAGCTTGGCTAAATTTAGTCAACTAAATTCAAAAGCAAATATAAAAGCAACGTTAGTCAACTAAATTCATAATAAGTTTAGAAGCAAACAATCCTCGCTTCTGAATCTAGTATGCTAGCTTATTGAATGCTATTACACTTCACTAAATTTAGTAGACACTAAATTCAGTAGGCGAAATTTAGATGTAATAAGCCTTTTAGTTAGACGGTAGAAGAGCGGGATTGCTGACAGAAGTGAAAACACAATATAGGTACCTATGTGTTACCTATGTTTAAGCATGCCATGAATTAATAACTGATTAATTCATGGTATTTTCCATTAAACAAATACTCGTCTTCCTAAATAAATATTCAAGTAATTTTCCATTTCACGAATGTTAATTCTCTTTCTAAATAAACTACTAGAAATGTTTCTTCACAAGTTTCATCACGACTGCTAACGCTTAGAGATTACAAAAAATAAACGACAGTCGTTAAATTAACGTATTCAAAACAACACAGAAAGTAGTTAACTAGTTCTCACTACTATACAACATGACATTCACATTAACTAAACACAAATCACATTACCACATTAGTGCTCTACTGGTACTGTAAGTATGTATACCTACTAGCTGTACTAACCCGAAAGAAGGTTTTATTTATCACTAGTAGTGATGCTGCTTTACCGGTGTAGTTCCCGTTGTTGTGCGTTATCCGGGATAAAAAATAGCCTATGTGCTATAACAGATATTATATATAATCTAAATGTGTTTCTTTCAACCCGATCCGTTCTGACGTTCCGACATGAAAGAACAACAAACAGTCCAGACTTCTTTTTTACATCTTTTGTAATGTTAGTATGAAGTAAAATTCCAAAAAAATGTTTGAACTCGTAAATCCATTTCCATTTCCAAGAGACCGACAATAAAATTAAAAATAGTATAAATATTGCAGTTGCACTATTATCTGTTTATAAGATTGTCGATAGGTATAGACGTCGGCAGTCACGAGTCTATTGTCAGAGCAATGAACTCGTCTCACGGAATCTGGTTTTGACCTACTAACCTTTTTTTTTTTCAATAACGAGTGACTTGTGCCTGATGGTAAGCAATATGGATGCCACATAACAGCACAGTGACACGCAGCTATTGGAACATGAAGAGTCCAAATCATTACCTAGCACTGCACTGCGCTCGTTACCCAGAGATCTAAGTTGTTATACCTCTAAGCCCTGTAATTTCTCTGTAATTTGTCTTTACAAAAAAAACAGGTTTTTGCCTCGCATAAGCACTGAGAAAATGTTTGGAATATAGCTAACAACTAACGTTTTATTTCGTAATCCTAAAAATACCCACTGGAAGTAATGTTCGTAGCCCCCCTAATTTTTTTCCCTAATAATAGAATCTGACGTCAAAATGAAGCCATGTTACGTTTTGTAAGAACGTTCACCTATCTATCTGATGAATCACAAAACTAATGTCTAATTTGCATTCGTACCCAAACAAAAAAGGAGATTCGCGTAACTTTGTCGTAGAGATCGACCGTTAAATCTGGATTGCTGCTGTGGGTTACTGTTTAACGAGGTTACTGTGTCCAAACTAGGGCTGCCAACCTAAATTGATAGGTACCTACTGCTTTTTTTTTGTCACCTCAAAATTTATTAGTTATATTATTATGTTTCATAATTAATTTGTTATCAATTATTTAACTAATTATAAAACGGTAAATCATGTACGTAACTAAGTAAGATTTTTCGCTTAGCTATGAAGATTTTGATATGGATTTGATTTGATACTCATCACTTGTTTAGTGAGAAGCAATAACGTGTTCATGTATCGCAATTATTGATTTTATCTGAGTACCTACATTAAAATCTGATATTCGTATTTTCGTATATAATTATAATATTCGTATATTCGTTTTTTTGTGAAGACGAATATACGAATTAGACAACTTAATAGTATAGCGTCTCCAAGCATTTTCATTTTGATTTTGAGTTGGTAGGTACAGTGAACTGAAAAGGTTGTTTTGAAATTTTGCAGTTAGTTTTGACGACGGGTACAGACACATACCGCGTGCTCTCGCACTCGCCTCGGCGTACCTATATCAGTGCAAGAGTCAAATCATGCAGTTTGCTGCCATTCATTATGTACTAATTAATCATTTTGCGAAATGGCGTTGTCGTCAAATACAAAGATTTTGACGTTTCGACGCTGTCACCACGTAATACTTCCACCGTACGCATTCGCTACGTTAACGGTACTCGTAAATGTTACACATACGCGTAGGTACACGCTCGTGCACCTGCTTGAGGTAGATTACGTTGGGCCTAAGATAGAAAACTGACAACCCTAATATAAATGTTGTGTAAAATATATTAAATCTGAATTATGGCAAAAGTGTCGTTTTGCGTACAAAGTCATATATATTACGTAGTTTTACGACCTGACAGTTTAGGTCAAAAGGCCTATACAAATACGAAAGTTTCGAAATGTGTCACTTAATCAGACTTATTCTATTACGAATAGTAAAGTATCTTATTTGTTTTCTGTGCTTTATTTCGAAGTGGTATGATTGATTATACGTAGACAAAGATTAATTAAAATGTTACTTAGTAAAAAATAAATACGTTGATTATGTTGCACAATAACTCCCAGATTTATAATATGATTGTTAGGGACCTGGCCATGCATTTGTTGGAAGCAATGAAATAAACAAATATTAAATAATACTAATTTAATGCTATTTGCTCACTTTTTCATTTAAAAAAGTAAGCCTCACGATAAGGGTGGAAAGCTGATCGCGAGCTATCATTCTGGCGTTTTCCCTTCACTAACGGATTTAGATCTCATTCAAAAGAAAAGGCTAGGAAGCTATACCAATGGTATCCTATTAGAATAGGCTGGCCATTGGTATAGTTTGGGTGTTTTAAGTTTTTTTTGTACAAACTTATGATATTTTCTTCTAAGTATGTACGCTCCATCGCATCGTAGAGCACATCGTCGCCTGACATGAGATGACATATTTGTATGACCGTCAAGTGCAAACGTGTATTTAAAACAATACATTAAAAATACACCGATTGATTTATGCCATCGACGGCTTAGGGCGTGTTTTATTAAAAAAATAAAATCGGTTACATACAAAAAAAACTTCACGTAAACTTTGGTCACTGCGATTCATTTGTCATTTCAAAATCATTAGCTTTTGAATACAACTCATACATTTAAATATTTTAAACGAACCAAATCCCATTTTCTCGTTTTTTTTTTTGTTATAGGCATCGATTATTTTGCCTAAAGTGATTGTGATAAGATTAATAACAATAAATTCCAATAAACACAGCTTGGTGTCAATAGTATCAAAATATATGATGGTAAATTACATATATTAAGTTTTAGAAGTCAATAAACAAAGAACGATAATGCACTATAAAATAAATAATGGACTTTATAGTACTAATTTAAGTTATTCAAAATGTGCCTTTTTGTGGGAATTTTATTGTGTTAATGCTAACTTTGTCATCATCCCAATGTAATATTCCATTTATAATCATTTTAATTGAAAACATCAATAAATTTTCTACACATAACAAAACTAATATGATGGCATTTAACAAAATATCGTGCAGTCTATTTTCTTTAAAATGTTGTAAATATATTAGTCTGACGACAAGCAAAACTAGCATAGGTAAGTACCTAATACATATATGTATTAATTTTGAACTCACAACCTCTGTAACTAAAAATTCCAACATGTTTCGATTTTTCTCTTAAATCTCTTTTTATTGATCAATTTCTATAGGTAATAGGCAGACAATTTATAGTAAAACTAAATGACAATAAAAGCCACACCACAATCTATACCTAACTAAGACATATAGAATAGATCTATACAATATATACCTCTATTATACTTAGCCTAAGCACATCTTAATTATCCATATACCGCTAAAGGTTTGTACCTCTAGATAATAAAGATGATTAACTATCAATTGGAAGTACATGTTGGCGGAGTTACCACGCTGATTCAGTCACTCTACCAAAAAGCGCGCAACTCGGTTAAAGAAGTTTTAAATAAAAAAAACATACAACCAAATTGAGAACCTTTTTTTGAAGTCGGTTAAAACTTTAATACAATACAACAACTCTTTACTAAAAGCCACAAGATCAGAATCTATATTATTATTCAAAACATATCATTAACTATCTAAACATTTTAACTGGCGGCCTTATCGCTTAATGTCTACTATAGTTTAAAAATACTATCAAATGCAATATACTTGTTGACACTGGTACTAATTTAATTAATTCCACCGGATTTACGCTAAATATGGTTGATACAAAGTAAGCCAATTACTTTTAATTTATTCATCGCTCGACCCAATCAAGCGTGGATTACAAAACGACTATTATTTACTGCAATAACCAATATATTTCTATGTTTCGCATCAACAACCTTAGGCTTTCTCTTGACCCGTGGCTTAATTGCACAATTTTGTTCATTTTTCCAATGAAAAACGCATATTTTTTCGTTCTAACTCGGCCATAGGTCGCTCGGGTCGCCCCGGTGTTGTGTTATTTCGTCCATATAAAATATATTTGTTAATACTACGTAACATCATAAATTATTACGATCGTTATTATGAAAACTGTTTACTGAAATGTTAATAACATTCATACCGTTTTATTGTAACGAAAGCTAAATGACTATCGGACAGATTATTTTTTATTGTGACTGACATTTCAGATTAAACCGTTGGCGTAGAATCACTACACTAAAAGTTAAAATAGTATTTGAATGTTTATTATGTACCGCGCAGTTACGAGCAATCCATAGAATTTTGTCACAGTATTACAATACTCGGATTTTATGTATTTGATAGATATACAGATACAAAACTCTGTATTGTGATACCAAAAACAAAAATTTTACAGTGAAACAATACACATCTTTTGATTTCGTTTAACAAAATAAACGTTGAAAATTTTAATTTAGTTAATTCTATTATTGAAAAGTTCTTTAAACAGAAATTCTACAAGCTTAAGGCTTTAGTTAACCTCAATATCTATTTTAAGGTTGAAAATTCTTTATTGTGGTGCAAATAAACTTACATATTACAATAAAACAAATGCTGCCACTAGAAACAACATTTTTGCTGAAATAAATCTCTTCCAGGCAACAACGTTTCGAACATACTAAATTTTACTCAATGTCCAGAATACGGCGGTTATGGCGGCGACCGATGCTGTATCATTTGGACATTAGTAAGGGTTTTTAATACAAAAATAACGTAAACACATTAAAGTTTTATTTTAAACTAGCATCTACCCGCTCCTTTGTCCATGTAGAATTTAGAAAAAACTTATTATAAGATTAAAGGTTAACTCTACATTTTTCGGAATAAAATTTAGCCTGTATGTTATTCCAGACTATAATCTGTAACTACGGTTCGATTAGTTCTTACAACGTGATTGAAACAAATATCCAAACTTTTCAGTTATAATATTAGTAGGATCATCGCCTAACTTTCATCCTGCAAATCCGTGCAGAATAAACCTGAAAATCAGCTTGAGTTTACAGGGGTTTAACTATTCATTTATTTTTATACCAGCAGTGCCCGACGATTTTATCCAAGCCGTTTTTGTTTCCGTTACTTTCACGTAATAAAAATTAGCCTATGTGCTGTGCCAGACAAGGGCGGATCCAGCGTTGGCGCCGCGGGCGTCACGTAGTCGTGGGTATGTAACAAGACCGTGCGACTAGTGCGTGCGTGCGTTTTAATTAGTGGTTCACTTAGTTTCTGGACCCAGCTCGTGACCCCCATCTCTCCCCCCCTTGGATCCGCCCTTGGTGCCAGACTATAATCTAACTATGTTTACAATATTTTTTGTAGTGGTAGGGCTCTTGGCAGAGTCCGCCTGGGGAACTACCACACCTTTGCCAGTTATTCTACCGCCAAGCAGTAATGTGCAAACATTACTGTGTTCCGGTTTGAAGGGAAATGTTCCCAGAGAAATTACAGGGCTTAGAGATATAACATCTTAGATCTCTGGGTGACGAACGCAGTGCAGTGCTAGGTAATAATTTGGACTCTTCATGTTCCAATAGCTACGTGTCACTGTGCTGTTATGGCAGGCATGTTTCTTATTCCATCAACCATAAAAAAAAAACAATCCGATCCATTCTGACATTACGGCTTGATTGAGCCACAACATTCGCATTTATAATATTAGTAGGATATTAATCCACATACCCAGGTATATAAGTAAGCAATTAATTGGATGCGAGATAATTACATCCGATTATTAACAATACTGTGCCTTAGCTATAAATACCGATATACATCCTGTTAATCTAGTTTGTGATACATATCCCTTGCTGGATCGTGTTTACCAGGAAATATGGTCGGCACCGCAAACCTCATAAGTTCTCACACTAACCTAGACAGATAGGTCCGTGGTGTTGATTGGTCAATGTGACGTAACTACAAGTTTTCTCTCTACGTACCTTTTGCTTTGAAAGTTCTTCTTCTTGGTCGGTATCACTCTTGACAGAGTGGTCGTGGTCATCACTTCAGGTGTTAGTGGCAAGCTTTACAACACGTCGCCACTTCTCTCTGATGGCCGCCTTTCTTGTGCATTCATGTACTGATGATGAACCATTTACCACCGCTTTTATCTGGTCAGTCCACCTCATAGGCGATCTCCCTCGTGGTCTGGTACCCTCAACCATTCCCTGGACCACAAGTCGCTCAATAGCCACCTCTCCTCGGCGGCATACGTGCCCTACGTGCTTTGAAAGTTATACATACAATATTGGCTGTGACCCTATCTTTGATGAAAAACATAAGTTGCTGCTGAGTATGAAGAACTTAGAATCCTTCCACGTTGTTAAACCTTAGCAAAACTAACATCAACAGCTAAACAGGCATGAACCTAAGAGTCTGTGGAGATAGTTTAAAATATTTTTAAAAAATCTACAGCTATCCAAATATACATATATACTCAAATACGCATGTGACACACTGAGCCATTAAATCAACAGATAGAGCGGAAAACAGCGATCATCTGGCAACACACGAGCCTACGTAATGTCGACGTAATCGAGACCTAATGAGACAGAACATTAATCACGGCAATCTTGGATTACGAATAAGATATCTTAATGCGACTGACCTGTGACTTTATTTAAATAAAACCTGAATACAAATATACGTGATAGTTTTTCGTTAGATACCAACGTTACTGTTACATAGGATGCATAAACAACTCCCTTTATGGTCCAAGTGCAGGGACTTGGCCCTTTTCTTACAAAAGATAGTGTGATGTATTATTGTGTAAGTTCACATTACTTGAAATATGTCTTGTTAGTCTTCTCACGATGTTTCCCTTGTCGGTTAAAACCAGTGGTAATGCACGTTTAGAAAATAAATATTGTAGGACATTTCAGACACAACACCTACTAGTTATTACTAGCCCCAAAAAAAAAACTTTGAGGTAGGTACAGGTAGGGCTCGATACTACAACCTCACGCTAAGACATTACTCGCTACTCGATTAATCTTACTGATAAACAACAACCACAAACGACTCGTTTGAAAAAGATTGTGGAGATAAGTTAATAATCGGCCCAACTTAAACAGAATATAAAAATAAACAGAAATTTAATTTAACTGGTGGAAACAACTTCAAATTAACTACTCAATCTTACACCGGTAGCCAGAAGAAGACATTTGTCCTTTTATTAAAGAAATTGAGTATTATGTGGTGTAAAGTAGCACCTACGTCACACTCAGAATCAGTAGACTTAAAAACACACAACATATTTATGTAGAAATCCTTTCCGTGTATCCTGAAATGAATTAGAAAAGTAAAATACTAGGTAAGGTTCTAGAGTCACATCGAGCGTTCAACTTATTTGTTTATGGATACTTTACATTAAAATTGTATTAATATTTACAATATGTGATTGCAAAACATAACAAGGCTTTAAAAGGAAGAATTTGATGACTTGTAACGAGTACTGTTAATACACCCGTAATGTAACATATTATACAATCAGGAAATGTAAGCTCAATGCGGTAGCAGATTTCATCCTAAGGACAATTTAAATGATCACGTCATACGTGTTCAACATTGAACTTACTAACGCTTTCCATAATTCATAAACATGACGCCTGTCACTTCTCTGCCCACTAGAAAATAAAAACATCATTAACTTGTCTACTTTGATCTATGACTGCATGAAAATCCTGTATGATATGTAGTAAATAAGAATATGGAATAGTTACGCCTTTTAAATTGTTCTCAATCTCGACTGGTCAAGGTCTGTGCACAGACTGGTTTACCCACTTACCGAATTAGGTACGTTCTTACACGTACAAGCTCTAGACCCAAATAAATACCACAAAATTCAATGTCGTATTAAAAAAAACGTTTTCATTGTTACAGATGAAACCAGCGACCTCAATGCGGAATCATCAGAGATCGTAGCAGAATCTGTCGCACCTCCTCCCAAGTTCTTGGAGCCAGAAACAGCAGCGACAGATCACACCGAACACTCCATAGAGGTTGTCAGTGACTCCCAAAACTTCTTCCCCACATTTGCCAACCTCTTCGAACCGAGGCAGAACAACTTCAGACTAGGATTCAATAACCAAGAAGCCGCTTTCAGCCAGAGACCTAACTCTTACCGTTCTTTACTGAATTATCCACTTTTTGGAGGTAATCGAAACGCAGATTATTTTGCTAAACCGAGTACTCCCGCTGCTTCCGCTGCACTTGTTGACGCCAGCGAAGGCTCCGTTCTTGGCTCAGGGAACTTTGGCATTATCAGAGGAGGCACGTTCTTCGCGCAAAACGATGAGGACTCCGGCGAATTCGACAGCTATAATTCCTACTACAACAATGGCCATGGAAGGCCTTCTTACGACGTTGGTTACATTGCGAACCCTAGACCGAACTACAACCAGGACCAATTCGCTAACTTCAGAGACTTCGCCGACATCAACACCCCATCCAACTCGGCATATTCACACTTTGTCGTCGTCTACGCTAACAAAAACTCCACTATGGATGAGATCAGCGAAGAAAGCAGACGAGTGCTATCTGAGCCTAAGAACATCATTGAAACGTTAGAACGACTAGACGAAACCACGACGACAGTCCCTAAACTGTCTAAATCGAAAGCGAAGTTGGAACTGACGAAACAGAAAATCATGAGCAAAAAAGACCAATGGAAGAAGATCAATTCGAAGTCCTACAGCCAAAAGCATGACCCTGAAGAACCTCTATTAGCGTTAAGTTAAAGCTAGTGAATACAAAGACTTGAGTTACATAAGTGACTGAATTACCATTAGAAATATTGTGTGTGACATCGTTGCTAATGCTTGTGACGAAAGCGAAAGGAGTCCACTGTCTAAATTTTAATTTTATGCAGTATGAGATGTTGAATTTGTTTGTTGCGCAAATGGAGTTGAATGGAAGATGAACGAATGTTTGTAAATTGTAGGATTACTGATGAAATAAATAAATTAATTTTATAATATATTTGTGTTTTTTTCCTATTCACTATTAAGATACATCCAACATGTATGAACTTTAGTATTTTTGGTTAGGATTGTTTTGGATAAATGCCATACAATTATTTCACTCTAATACTTAATTGTCACTACAACACAAAGTTGATAAAATAGCATAATTTAAAGTATTAACACATTATGGGTAGGTACAACAGGAAACCTTATCGCTAAAAGCGATTCTCACTAACTTAAGTATCTAGCTTATTGAAATACCTTTCTCACTCAAAGAAGTTAATAAAAAACACCGCAGATATGATATACCTAAAAGTTTGTGTATTCTTAGATTCATTCAATTTATTACAATGAGACGTAGATTTAACTAAAAATAATATTAATATTTAAATTGTGATAAAAACGGTAGATAGGTAACTGTCAATGCACAACTGCTACCCCACTGTCGCTTTGGGTTATTTTTAACTTCACCGTGGGTGACCAGGTCACATCTACTTCTGAGCTTCCCCGTAAATAATGCGGAAATCCCTCAGGAGTTCCGGGGAGCTCGCAACGTTCTCCAAATCTCTCAATGCTATGCCTATATGCTATTCACTTTTAGTGTAGCATTATATTAGTGGAAGAATTAAAGCTCAGAGACGCTGTGTTGTCATCTCCCCCTGACAGCTCAGCAGGGAGTCCAGCAGGGTTCTGTTATGGCACCTATCCTTTTTTAACTTCTTACGAGCGATGCTCCTCGCTATTCGAGATTGCCCTCTTCGCCGACGACATAGCACTCCTCTGTCGCAGGTATAGGTTGCACGCGATAATTGGCGGGCTCTAAAAACTTTACGTCTATGTATATATGACGTTTGGTATGGGAAATGGACCAATATTAACGCCACCAAAAATGCAGTGATGTAGGTACTTTGAAAACAGAGTCCGTCGAAAATATCCTCGGACGAACCTATTACTTTGCAGTCAACCCAAAAGAGAGTTAAAAGAGACCAAAACCTCGGTGTGGCTCTTGATAATCGACTCACATTTTCCAAACCCATCCTGAAAATCCCGTGATACCCGTGGTCTTTTATCTAGCTTTTTGTAGCTTCTAAACAAGCGTAGTAGCGTTAAAAATAAGGTGTCAATTTACAAAATCACCCAAATCTCCTCGTACCCATCTCAGTCAGGATCTATAAGCAGATCTATTAGTTTTTCGCCACAAAAAAGACCAGTCCAGCACCAGTCTATACTAGAACCTACTATACTAGGAACCTGTCGACCTCATCATTCAATTCCTCAACAATAATAAGTCAGACGACACTAGTTTAAGTTCGAATAATAATAATCAGTCAGCCGACTGAAGATTGGTCCTAACATTAAGTCAGTCTACAACAGTATGAAACCAAATAAAGTGGCCAAGTGCGAGTTGGACTCGCCCATGAAGGGTTCCGTTGCAGCAAGTAACATTATATACATAGTACACATAGTTCTTGTAGTTCGTTGTAACTTTGATCGAAGTTTCAATAATAGTGTATTTATGACGTATTAAAAAAAAAACTACTCGTCAGATCGAGTTCAAACTAATTTTCGTTGGTAGTTTACATGGTAATGTACATCATATATTTTTTTAGATTTTTCATTCTCTTACTTTAGAAGTTAGAGGGGGGGGGGACACACATTTTACCACTTTGGAAGTGTCTCTCGCGCAAATCATTCAGTGTAGACGAAAATGATTTTAGGAACCTCAATATCAATTTTTAAGAACTATCGATAGAAACCCCACACGTGTAGGTTTGATGAAAAAAAAAATTTTGAGTTTCAGTTCTCAGTATGGGGGGCAACCCTAATTTTTATTTTTTTTTAATTTTTCTGTTGAAATCTTAATGCGGTTTACAGAATACATCTACTTACCAAGTTTCAACAGTGTAGTTCTCATAGTTTCGGCAAAAAGTGGCTGTGACATACGGACGGACAGACAGACAGACAGACAGACAGACAGACAGACAGACATGACGAATCTATAAGGGTTCCGTTTTTACGTTTTACGGAACCCTAAAAACGATAACAGTAGGGGTAGACGGGTTCTGAAGTGGAGACCACGATTCGGTAAACGTAGTGTAGGACGTCCTGAGACTTGATGGAGTGACCATATACGAAAGACGGCTAGTGGCGGTTGGAAACGTAAGACTGAGGATCGGGCTGAGTGGCGTATTATAAGAGAGGCCTATGTCCAGCAGTGGACGAACACGGGCTGATGATGATGAGAAACAGCACAAACGTCATGCCCACTTTTAGACTTTGGTCTTACCATAGCCGGGCAGTAAGTATTATTTTATCGCGATTCAGCGATTTTATTCCCCGTCTATTTGTGTGTAGTGAAAGAGTTAACATTAAAAATCGATTGATTCTATAACTTTTATAAAATTGACATCTGATTGATAATCAGATTTAAAATTATTGTAGACAAATGGCGAGGTAACAAACGTTATACCCGGTTTATGGCCCGTTTACATTATTCCAGTCCAGCGACCGATGCAATCCTGCGCTGGATGCGCTGGATTGCTTACTGGAATAATGTAAACCGGGTATAACGTTTGTTACCTCGCCATTTGTCTACAATAATTTAAAATCTGAAGATCAATCAGATGTCATTTTTATAAAAGTTATAGAATCAATCGATTTTTTATGTTAACTCTTTCACTACACACAAATAGACGGGGAATAAAATCGCTGAATCTGCACTGGAATGCATTGGCACTGGATTGATGCTTTCCAGTGCCAGTTTCTATTATTCCAGTAAGCAATCCAGCGCTGGATTCGGTCGCTGGACTGGAATAATGTAAACCGGGTATAATACCCCGTTTACATGATTCCAGTACAGCGACCGAATCCAGCGCTGGATTCGGTCACTGGACTGGAATAATGTAAACGGGGTATTATAATCGATATTTTTACAGTAGCCCTTTCGCACCTGAGATTTTGAATACAAAGTATTCAATTGAATTGTAAAAAATATTGGTAAATAGGCGTTACAAAAGATGAGAAAAATAGTAAAATAAAGTGGCCAAGTGCGAGTTGGACTCGCCCATGAAGGGTTCCGTTGCAGCAAGTAACATTATATACATAGTACATATAGTTCTTGTAATTCGTTGTAACTTTGATCGAAATTTCAATAATAGTGTATTTATGACGTACTAAAAAAAAACTACTCATCAGATCGAGTTCAAACTAATTTTCGTTGGTAGTTTACATGGTATTGTACATCATATATTTTTTTTAGATTTTTCATTCTCTTACTTTAGAAGTTAGAGGGGGGGGGACACACATTTTACCACTTTGGAAGTGTCTCTCGCGCAAATTATTCAGTGTAGACAAAAATGATTTTAGAAACCTCAACATCATTTTTAAAGACCTATCAATTGACACCCCACACGTGTAGGTATGATGAAAAAAAAATTTTTGAGTTTCAGTTCTCAGTATGAGGGGCAACCCTAATTTTTCTTTTTTTTTAATTTTTCTGTTGAAATCTTAATGCGGTTCACAGAATACGTCTACTTACCAAGTTTCAACAGTGTAGTTCTCATAGTTTCGGCAAAAAGTGGCTGTGACATACGGACGGACAGACAGACAGACAGACAGACAGACAGACAGACATGACGAATCTATAAGGGTTCCGTTTTTACGTTTTACGGAACCCTAAAAACAGGCTGTCATGGTAAAGTAATCCTATTATATCATCGACTAGCTGTTACCCGCAACTTCGTCCGCGCGAAATAAATACTAACTATAACGAAATAAGGTAACTCAGGCAGTACCTATTTTTATACCCAGACACATTTACGGTTACCAAAAACAGCCTATAATAAAACAATTTCATCAAAATCGGTTCATTTGTTTAGGTGTGAAAGCGTACAGACATTCGTCCTCCATTTCAACTCCAATTTCATCCCCATACAGTTCGAAGTTACAAAATTGCTAGAATAAACATTTATTTGCTTCGTGTCAAGTGTCTATATACAGTGTATCATGGTTTTGTCTTCAACGGTTGGGAACTTCCATATTGACATTCATCCCCTATTTCAACCCCAATTTCACCCTCGTACAGTTCGAAATTACAAAATTGATAGAACAAACATTTAATTGCTTCGTGTCAAGTGTCTAGATACAAAATTTGATAACTTTGGAAATCACGAATTTTCATACAACCGTTCATCCCTTGTTTCACCCTCTTAGGGGTTGAATTTGGCAAAACCCCGTCTTAGCGAGCGCCTACGTGCTAAAAGGGACCTCCATGCAAAATTTCAGATTCCTAGCATTTGTAGTTTCTGAGATTCCTTGATGAGTGACCTTTCGCTTTTTATATATATAGATGTAAGTATGTATTTTTATTTTTATTCATATTACAAAAAACAATCCACCGATTTCTATAAAATGTATAATGAACTATTCGAAAGGTCTACCTACCCTTTCAAACATTTTTTTGATCAAAATCAGTTCCACCTGTATAACTTTATAAGGTACGAGTAACAAACTTTAAAAAACTGAACTGAACTGAGACCGTCCTCCTTCAATAAAGGTTGTAAAAATAACAATTAGTTGGCCGACGCAGATTAGCTTTGCAACGCAATCCCCCAAATAATAGGTCAGCCGACATCAGATAAATAAAAAGTGTGTGTGCTTAAGACCACACGGCAGAAGTGAAAACTTCATTTTCTGATTATTGTATCAGGTAGATATTATGTCGTATGATGCCCGGTTTACATTATTCCAGTCCAGCTCTTTCTCGGTCTGGCACGTTTGTTGACCACATTATCTTTCTCGCTCTAGCATCCCGAGTTTACCCGAAATTTCTTATCATATCCGAGCGTGATGATCACGTGATCATGAATCCATTTCACAGCCCACGAAAATTCTGTCCATAGCGCGCCTAAAGAAGTTTTCACTTCAATAAATCTATCTATCTATCTACCTACTATGGACGCTAGATAGCTGATATAATACTTATATTTTTTTTTAATACATACATATTATACATAGAAAACACCCAGACACAGTACAAATATTTGAATTCATCACAAAAAAAAAACAAAAAAATTGGCAGTCATACGAACTGCCGATAGAAGTGAAAACGTATAACTCAGAATTTGATAGCTAACTTTGGAAACTACACGGGTGTAACCGGAGGGTGTGGCCTAGTCATCATGGCATGACCATCTAGAAATGCACCAGCATTTCCCATTGACTGACGCATTTCTAGATGGCCATGCCATCCAGAATGCCATCATGCCATGCCATGATGGGCAGGCCACGCCCTTTTAGCATTTCCCATTGGCTGACGCATTTCTAGATAGCTAATGGCTATGGTCCCAAGTTTACCCGAAGGTGTCTTATCATACCCGAGCGTGACGATAGAATTAATTTCACAGCCCACGAAAAACCTGTCTAGGCGCGCCAAAAGAAGTTTTCACTACAATAAATATAAATCAAAACTGGTTCATTAGCTCTACATAGCGCCTAGAAGTTGACAGGTGCTAGATCCTTCCCGCTAGGGTCGTAAAGGGAAGGGGGCTTCTTGTACCTATGCAAGGTCGTTCCTTGATCTTCCCATCGGCGGCAGCCAATGTCCTAGCCCTAGTCGTTTTACTCGTAGAGTACGGTAAAATTAGGTTAGTGGGGCCCTGCGCCTTCTACGAAGTTCGGTAGGTATTACAGATCACTTGAAGCCAACTGCCATAGGTAAAAAAACGTAAGAATTAAAATCGGTATGTAAAGCAAATTTTAACTTAAAGCCATGCCAAAAAAACCTACTATATTTTTATATTATTAGTATTGAGTATTGAAATAGAGGATTTATGTTGATAGTACAAGTAAGTATAGACGTGGAAAAAAGTTACTAGTGCGCAATATTTAGTGAATATCATAATCTCAAAAAAAGGTTCCTACAGGGTTACAGTAGTGGTAATCAACCTGCATCCATTAAATGTCATATTCTGTATATTTAAATAAACAACTTTTGTTTTATCTACAACTTTTGTTAAAACTCAATCTAGACACACGGCAGTGTGGGTAGCCAAGTTCATTCAAGTAAACTGGTATAATATATAAATATATCCAAAAAATTATAGTAATTTTGTTGTCCCCTATTAGAGTAAGATCCCAGAGCTCCCAGACGTCACCTATTTTCTGATGAATGAAATGTGGACGATTGAGTAGAGTTAGTAAGTACTAAGAACACATGCTTACTCGCTAACTTGGTTAGACGGCCAATTTAGAGGGGTAATAAAGGTACACACAAAACATTACTTACTTCACGTATTTTCTAATAAATGATTTTCACGTATGTTGTAGGCAATATCCTTAAAAACAAGGTCCCAATACTCCCAGACACTTTCCGTCAGCCGTTTTGCTTAACAACTCCAAAATAATAATTTTACTTCACTTTAATTCTCATGCTCCATTTGTAAATATGTTTGTCAGACAACTATTTTAAAGCTTTTTCCAATAAGACAGACCAATCTAAGGGGCCAATCATCCCCTAAACTCAATATTAAGTCAATATTTCCTAATAAATGTCTCACTCAGTCTCCCGCTCTTACCCATAGGACATAGTTGAGTTTAGGGGATGATTGTCCCCTTAGATTGGTCTATATTATTGGAAAAAGCAATCAGCAAAAGCAAAAAAAAAAAATCAAAATCAGAAAAAGCAAAGTGTCATAATGAAACTTATGCATAATAGTCCTTTGGCATAATGTGTTAAAACACATGCCTAAAGGCATAACAATCTATTATACTACATTCGATTCGACTATTGATGAGGCGCATATTAGTCTTTATTTCATTTTTTACTTATTTCTTGTGCTACTAAATATAGACCCAGGTTACATAGGACCCAGGTCCGACTCGGAGCACCCCGACTCCACCTAGTCTTGTCGCTACTACCCCTAGAGTGTACATAAAAAATGCGGGATCCAGAAGCTCAAGGGAAGTCCTGACTCAGGACTGAAGAACTCAGGGCTGACCGCAGAGCTTTTGGCAGGATCCCACCCGGAGTCAAAAAGTGCATACTTCAGGTGTGCCGTCTGCTTTTCTTAATGTGTGCTTTTAAACATTATGCTATGTTATCTTTATGGTATATATGTTTAAGTGTTTAAACATTATGGTAAGTTATCGTTATGCTGTATATGGTTATGCTATTAAACATTATGCGAAAACAGTTATGCGTTTAGTTGTTATAGTAAATTATCGTTAGTCCTAAGAACGTTATGCCTTCTTAAATTAGTTAAAAAATTGTTATGCTACCTACCACATATAGACCCAAATTCTTTGGTTAGTACTCAACTTCGCCAAATATGGCACCAAAGTTTCATTTTGTATATTAATATAAATACTAAGCTAACTGAAAACTGCAAAAAAACGTAGGTAGGTACTACCAATACTACCTACGTAAGTACAAAGAGAATGTAAACGTAAGTAGGTAGTAGTGGAGAAAAATGTCAATATGGATTTACACAAATAATGTTTGCTGCAGCGCTCTCTGGTGAGTTGTGACCGTATTACCTATCTAAGATATGATGCACCAATCAAATCTAAACTGCATCATAGAATAGATAATACAGACTGCATCAAAATCGGAATAGTATGTAGTGTAGTGGTCAAAGATTTTTAAGTAGTGGTAGTGTGTGTAGTAAGAGTATCTCTCTACTTAGTCTGTGGTGTAGTAGTGGAGAAAATTGGCAACATGGTTTGCATATACATCCTCTACCCTAAACGTATATTTTATGCATTTATGGTGAAAATAGCGTCTTCGTTCCGTCGCAGGTAAAAAGATGTCATACAACATAACAACAAGCGACATCTGTTTATGAGTAGAATCTTTACAGCATTCTAAGACTATAACGCCATCTACTCACTCGTACAGCTTGAACTTAATTTGCTGTCTGTGATAGTGTCTATGGTACAGAAGTGTCTATGGTACATAGGTTGCCTGTTTAATCTGTGACAATCTTTAACTGATTATGTCTATGCAAATTTTAGTGTTACTAGCTTTAAGATTTTCCTTCCTATCTTGGAAAATTCTAAATCAAACCCACAAGTTCGTTTCTTTGCCATTTGCATCAGTGTGCTCGAAACCCAATATTATATTTTTAGATGTTGGAATTGGACATTGGAATCATCGACAAAATATAAGGGGACGGCAGGTCTCCAACAAAACATTGCAAATACAAAGCCCCCAGTTCAACTTGCCAAAGTCACTTGACTTTGACAACCGAATCGTAATTTCGCGTTAGTGATTGCAATCCGGCGTAATTTTTAGTCCGGCCGAATCCGACTGAATTCCAGACTGGTTTATCAATGATTTTCGTTTTTCGGTTCAAAATTAACTGTGAGTAAATTGGTCAAGTGTGAGTATATATAATAAAGGTGGGTTACAATAATGAAAATTCCCGTGTATCTCAATTTTGAATTTGATGGTAAAATTAATATTTATTATTTTTAAGTTTAAAATGAATCCGACAGTCGGATTAATCACGACTGATCAAAATATTAAAACCTCCCTAGTTAGCAACTTGTTTGGTGACTTTTAAGTAAAAACAATCACTTGGATGTCACGTAATGCTTAAGGAGAGTGAGAGGAAGGGTGGTAAAATCTTTATAAATTGCGTTCCGTAATACTTGAACGCTCCCTATAATAAATACAATGAGATACAATCTGAACATAGTAACCACAGCAAAACGACAGTGACTGACGCGGCTGAAGGACTTGTATCTACGGGAAATAATAAATTAATACAAAAACGGTGATAGCAGCCAGACAGCAGCAGTAACAGCTGATTGTTTCTTTCTTGGCCTAGCAACTTGGCGGTCCCGAGTTCACTCGAACAGTTCTTTTATTTACGGGCGTGACGATGAGCTTCATTCACAGCACACGAAAGATCTATGTGTGGTGTGAGACAAAATATGTGTTCACTTCAAAAATAAAATCGATTCAACCGTTCGTGATAACTCCCGAACTTCCAACCAAAAAAATCAAACCAGTTCACCCGATCGGAAGCTACGATGCTACAGACACATACAGATATATACATTGACAATCATATACTACCTACACCTCATTTTCGTCACTGTATTTTGGTACCGGGTTAATTATGCCGGATCCACCGGAAAATCAGATTCGTTTTTCCGGATGGCAATCCCTATCGGATACGTTACGTAGGTACTTAGAACTGAAGTAGATTAAATTATTGTTTATAAAATGCTTTTTAGAGTAATTTCGCCCCTAAATTGACAGAGTAATGATGTAATTTCTGAAAATATGATAAACCATTTCTTTTTTTCATTGTTTTGTTGTAATTTTTGCAGGATATTACGACGCAAAACACCATCATAGGGGAGTACGCAATGCGGCCAGTAAGGTGCTATGTCAGACAACGACTGACGTAAAGTTAGCTGACTTGTGGCGTTTTGTCTGTTGTTGAGTGGGGCCGTTTTTGAAAGCTGACCTAAAATCCTTAGTTTCTAATATCATTGGTTGGAATTCATTAGGGTTTTGAGAACAAATCTGCAAAAAATATGTTGCATTCGGGAAATAATTTTGAGTCCATCTCTCTCCTGCATTTGTGAATACCTACATAATTATTATGTAATTATAAATATGTTGCAACATCAACGAAAATAACATTATTTTGGTGGCTTACTTATTGCTACACTAATCTAAACTGAATCACAGAACGAACATAAATAACTTACATGGACGTAACACTCAGTATTTATTCGGATAAGTATTTACAAATATTTTACAAAGCAAAATAAGATTATTATCATAAATAAAATAATAAATAAAAAGCCTTTATTCTTTCCTTTTTTATTTTTAACATATTATGTGTAGGTACTTACATTAGTTTCTTAGTTTACGCTAAGAACCCCTTTCGGGTATAGGCTTCCTCCCATTCTTGCCAATTTTTTCTGTCTTTGGCTCGGTTGAGCTAATTTGATCCTGCTGTATCCCGGATATCATCAACCCATCTCTATTTAGGTCTCCCGACTTTTCTTTTTCCTCGTGGGCCTAACCATTTGGTGACCCTGTTGATCCATCTATTATCGGTCATTCGTGGTATGTGGCCAGCCCATCTCCATTTTTGTTTAGAACTAAAGTCAAGAATAGACCTAATTGTTGTACTATTAATTTTGCCTTTTTCTTTATTTTCAAATTACTTCTCTCCATCGCCCTTTCGCAAGTTCTGATGCTTGATTTGAACTTAAAAACGGTGAAGAAAAACATCATGAAGAAACCGACATGTACCTAGAATTTTTAGAGGTCATGTGTTATCCACCAAACCGCACTTGGCCAACGAGGTGGATTATGACCTTGACTTTTTCCTTGCGGGAGAAGGCCCCGAGTCCCAGCAGTGGGAACATTTGGTGGGCTGCTTATGCAAAGTGTCCTTGATTCTGACAACACGCATCTTACTTCAAAAAGCAATCATTTTGTAATGTTTCACCAAAGTTACAATAGACACCTATCTACGCATTTAACTATTTACTTTTTGTTTATCTGATATCTTTATTATTTGGTAGGTATTCGATTTATTAGTGACGAACAGGCATTGAATGTGATTGAGTGATGTAGCTATTCACTTCCCCGTTCGAAATTATCGCGCATGCGCATTTGTAAGTACCTACCCCTCTCGACCGGCGCAGCAGCGGCACCTACCCTAAAGGACGCTGCAACGCCGCGCCGCGCGCCGCTTGCAGGTACCTTTCTGCAGCGCGAGAGCGCGACGTTGCCAGTTTTACGAAAAGCGAACTACGCACACGACTGACGTTATTGAATGAACCTAGTGCACAGGGTGATTTTCATTGGATCGCTTGATACAATTATTATAGAACAACAATAGTTTGTTAGAAAATATTTTTTTTTTAAATAAGCGAATATTTATTTTTCACATGTTTTGTATGATTACTTGTCAGTAACCCTACCCGTGTGTTCATTTAATGTCGGCACCAAAGCGCCACGCTGTATTTGCATACCTTCAAATACCCCTAAACGAACAATTCTTGGATGTATATTTATATTAGTAGATATCTAGTTTTGATCGAACTAGGTTTCATTACAAAAAAAAAACGACATTTCAAGCGCATTTTCAGCCAATGAAGAATTGCTACAATATCATTAGAATACGAAAGCATACTTCGTACATGTGTTTAGTATCATATACGTACAACTTCGTTCCATCCGGGTGTCCCTTGACACCTCTCAAGTTATTTATTTATCTATGGGGAAAATGAGAACCGTATTTGACAGGTCTTTTTGCATCTTGAAAAGGCCCCATTTATTTGGGAAATTGTATGGAAGGCTTTTTACATACACTTGGCTAAATTCAGTTGACTGAATTTAGAAGCAAGGTTACAAGCAATCAATCCTCTTCCTCGCATCTGAATTTAGTATGCTAACTTACTGAACGCTATTACACTTCACTGAATTTAGTAGTGACTAAATTCAGACAACTAAATTTAGCCAAGTGTAATAAGCCTTTTAGTTACATAGAAAAGATCCAAAGCAACTATTAGGCTGACCATCTAAACTGGGAACTGGGTAATTTTAATTTTACTACCTGGCATCATTATACCGAAAAAGTGTGGTTTGCTTTTGTTGGTTGCAGAAATACATTTGATGAAATTACTGTAATTACTTATGTAAAGTCAGCTTAGTAGTTGTGATTGTGTGTATTAATAGTGTAGTGCTATGATTTTGAGGAAACTTAGGCATTAACTCAAATTATGTTATCGTAGCCATCATGTATTCGAGTAAGGATGCCGCAAACCCCGCGTACCCTACGCAGTGGGCTCTTAATCCTACTGCATATCAGAATGTAGACACAAATTCAGTGGACTGGGCAGCGTTAGCCCAGCAATGGATCGCTATGAAGGAAGCAGCGGCGGTGATGGCGGCGCCGCCACCGCCGGCACCGAAACCCGATGAAGAAGGCGAAGCGCCCATGGAAGTTGAAAACACAGAAAACAATGATAGTTCAATACCTCCAGGGGCGGAATGGAATGCAGCGACAAACTCGTGGAGCGGTGGATGGAATCAGTGGGGTAAGTTTTAGTTTTGACTGTGATCATTTTTATACATGTGGGGCTTAAAAAAAGTTTCTTCGATACTCCTGACATGTTTGGATTGAAAATCCTCTGGAATATTATGTGTGCAACCATAAAGTTACATCTAATCCAACCTAGTACATGGGGGTATTTATGAAATAATAATACTACTCTTAAAACATTCTTTACTTCTACTACTCTTGTAATCAAAATTTCCTAGATTTCCTCATCATTGCTCTCCATATCAAAGACTTAGCCTAGCAAAAGCGGCCTATGCTATCTTCCCACTGCTATGATTCGGAGCTTTCCCTTACTAAGATATATTCGTTGCTATAATACATCAACTTAGCGAAGTGCACAGGTTGGCAGATGACACATGTCCCGAAAGATGTCTTTCTTGAAATCACTGAAAATAATCACTATTGTATTGTGCTGGTTTTGGTTCAAAGAGAGACGTTCTAAGATGCTCATAGGCAACAAGTCGTTCATTAAAAAATATCTCAATCTTGAACGTTATTGAAAAGTTATACATAGTATAAATTATGTATTTAGAAAAGTTTATAGCCGATGGCCATAATCGAATGCCGATAAATTAAAAATGGCTAAATTTGGAAGTATTTTTGCTTTCCTCTGAAATTTAGAAAATGCTGACCCTAAACCGTGATAGGTATTATGTAATAAATATTCCTAATTACAATAATAAAAATCTCCAAATTTAATTATAGTTCAGGATCCCTAGTACAATTTCTGCAAGCCATAATGACAAAATTATTTCAACCTATTTGCCCAGGATCCCCTACAATTTTTGCAATGAATTACTACCAAGCTAATTTTGTGTGAATAGCTTCAATTTGATGAGATGCTCTACAATTTCCTGTAAGAAACTCTTGAATGTGGTACCTAACAGAGATAGCTAAGATCAAATATTTCTGAGCATAGGACCGGGATAATGTACTGTATACTACTATATCCTGGGCTAATAGGTATATCTGAAATATTTTTGTCATTATTTGCTTTTTACTGGTCTATTTCTAAGATCTCTTTTTTATTTCATGAAATTTGGAAGTTACTGTTAAACATCCCATTTCATAGAACACTAACATCAATCAATCAATTTCAAATATACTTAAAGCAAAATCCATAATGTCCATAGTTAGAGGGAGGCACTGTGACAATTACTAAAAACAAACTACATTCCATTCACGGTGGAATATATAGGTTACCCTATAGATTCCACCCTCTCGGGCTGCGCATTTCCGACCCCTGATCTAGAACACAGCTTTCTAAATTGAAATAAAATTGGTCCTGTCCCTTTAACCCATATATACCCAGAACTATTTTGTTTTTTGGTACCGTATGTGCTTTTTGTATCTAATTTTAATTCAGGGTGGGGGTGATTGGCCTGCACTGACGTCCCGCTAGGGGTGTATTGTGCACTTCTCCCCTGCCAGCCTACCCAAACCAACCAAGCTCCTTAAAATAGCGGAGGATGGCCTTGGGTCGCTGGCATATCAGTTCCAGTCCCGTTTCGTCAGATGTAATGCGTTCACGTAATTGATTTGGAGTTCCTTCAAGTAGTCCCGTTCTTGATCTAATACTTTCTGTGGCTTCACAGCGCAAGAGCACATGTTCCACAGTTTCATTCTCCTGCAAACAGCCCCTGCATAGGGGGCTGTCTGTAGATCCTATTTTGTGGAGATGATAGTTCAACTCACAGTGACCTGTGATTAAACCTATCATCAGACGAAGATCAGATCTTGTCAGATCTAGCAGTTTATTTGTTATTTTTCTTTCTATGAGCTCCGAACACAGTTCTTGTGTGTTTGCATTTAGTAGATTTATCCCATAGTTTTTGCTGTTCTTTTTCTATGTGTAGACATAGCAGATTCCGTGTTTCTGAAGCAGTTGGCTTGCATAGCTCTGCTATGTCTGCCCTTTCTTTGCACCTTCTTTGGCAAGCATGTCCGCTTTTTTATTTCCACTACAAACGCCGTGGCTTTTTGTCCACTCAACTGTGACAGTATGAGTGAGTGCGAGCCGCTGTAGCATAGAGTGGCACTCCGCAATCACTCTTGACTTGGTTGTGGGTTTTCGTAATGCATAAATGGTGGCTGCTCTGTCCGTTATGAACTTAAGTTCCAGCGAGTTCCCAATTTGTTTGCTGTGTATTTCTTTTTTAAGGACTGATTTAGCTGCTAACAGGAGGCCCACAGCTTCCGCTTGCAGTACTGTTGTGGTTTTATTTAGGGCAAGTGATTCTACCAGGTCTAGCTCTGGTGAGTGGTATCCACACCCAACTCCCATGCTATTTTTAGCACCATCTGTGAAAATGTAGCACGCAGTAGTGCTTTTATCAGCAGTGTCTGTTTGGGAATGGTCCTCTGTAACCAACCCATAATTCTTCCCATCTAAATATGTGCTGGCTATACGGTCTGTGCCATGGCATACTTCTGGGATAATTATCTTCGCACGATCTAGGATCTTACAGTGGATTGTGGGAATCCCTGAACCTTTCCATTGATCTGTCGATTTAATTCTTAGCGCTGCTGCCATTGCCTCTTGTTGCCTCACGATCTGAAAGTCTAAGTAGCACAACGTCAAACAAAGCGAAAAGTCTAGTGAGCAATCTGCCTAGTTAGCTAATCGCCCATGTAGCAAAACGTCTAACTATCATCAGGTCTATGTAACAAAACGTCTATTTAGGAAGTCGTCAATTTCTTAAAATGCCTGGACACTTAACCACAAAAATAAATATCATTATAATACCATGTGAGGGCAAGTATTACATACATGCAAACTCCTTGATTTGTTTTCTGTTGGCATGTAATCTTTTTAGTAGCGACACTTATTGTCAAGTGTGATATTTGATTGACATTAGGTACTCATGATTCCGGTATCGATTACTACTGCCATTCATAACCTGGCTACATATAAGTGATCGTGTTCAATATTATATGGTGATCTGACTTCCGAATTCTAAAAATGGATGAAAAACAAACATTTACTTTCATCGAAAGTCAAAAGAAAAGGCGTGTGCTGTTGTTGAGTGGTCATAGGTACAATTTAAATTTAACGAATAAAGGAGGGTCGACTCTATGGAGATGCTCCCAGCGTAACGAGTGTAGTGCATCTGTTACTATTAATAAAGATGAAAATAAGATAATTCGTCAGTTGAAAGAACATACCTGTAAAGCTAATTTTGATAAAAATAGAACGGACATAGTAATGGATAAATGCAAGAAATTAGTTTGCCAACACGCAAAGCCTGTTCAGAAAATATTTGAAAAAGAATTCGGAAAAGTGGATGAAATTGAACAGGTACCTGATTTTAACTCAAAGAAAGATACATTGTTCAGGGCCCGTCGTACATATTTCAATGTTTCAAAAACTGAGTACAAAAACTTAAATGATGTTAAAATTCCTGAAATTCTGGCCGATAAATTCCTTGTTTGTGAAGATGGTTGTAATAATAATAAAATCTTAATTTTTTCAACACCTATTAAGTAGAAAATGCATTGAAACTTTGAAAGGAAAAATGTTTTTTATTGATGCAACATTCAAAGCTACACCCAAGCCATTCTATGAGCTCTTATCAATTCACGTTGATATTAATAGTTGTGATGAAACAACTTGTATTATGGGAGTTATATATGCATTGCTTCCTAACAAAACGCAAGATACGTACGAACGCCTCTTTGACCTAATCAAGCAGCATTTTAACATGGACATGTCGGTCATTAAATGCGATTATGAGATGGCGCTTATCAATGGAATAAAAAAAGCTTTTCCGAACACTCAAATAACTGGCTGTTACTATCATCTTAATAAGGCCGTTTGGAAAAAAGCTTCAACGTTGGGTCTTACTGAAAACAGAGAGTGCCGAGAAACTGTCAGAGTATGTTCAAATTTACCTCTGCTACCTTCTCAACACATTAGAGAATGTTGGACAAGCATTGTTGACAATGCCATCAAAAGTGAGGAAATGAATATTTTTTTACATTACTTTGAAAGACAATGGCTACAATCATTGGCAGATATAATAAGTTGTCCTAGCTATTATAATTTTCGCACAAACAACGCTCTCGAAGGATGGCACAGGCGGCTGAATACTAATATAAAATCAAAACCAACCTTTCTGCTATTCCTCAAAACCCTTAGAAAAGAAGCCCTTTGGCAAGATCGTAAATACAAGAATATTTTATTTGAAGGAAATAAGAGGAAAAAGATCGATATAATGTTTAACGCCAAATATAAAAGAGAACTGCATAAGCTTGAAGGTCAAAAAGTTAGCCCATTTGAATTCTTGATAAACATTGGCCATATCAAAAGAATATTAGGTGCGTAATTTAAAAAAATATGTTTAGGAAGACTTTATCTTTTGTTTGTTTACTTTTGTTTGTTGTGTTGAAGAAGATTATTTTAGTTTATTTCAAATAAAAAAAAAATAGTTTTTATACGACTTTTACTAATTATGATCTTAAGCGTACATAATGAAAAACTAACGACTTCCTAAATAGACGTTTTGTTACATAGACCTGATGATAGTTAGACGTTTTGCTACATGGGCGATTAGCTAACTAGGCAGATTGCTCACTAGACTTTTCGCTTTGTTTGACGTTGTGCTACTTAGACTTTCTGATCGTGATTCCTCTTGTTGTATGTAGAGATGTAGTGGTGGCAGGCCAAGTATTATGTCCAGCGCTTCGGATGGTGTATATTTTACACAACCGCTGATTAGTGTACATGCTAAACGTTGCATCTTTTGCAATTTAGATATTGTGGTTACTAGATTAGTTCTGGGCCACCACACTACGCAGCCGTAGGTGAGTGCTGGTCGAACCATTACTGTGTACATCCATCGACACAGTTTTGGTTTAAGTCCTTTTTTTTAGTTTAAGCTTTTTGTATCAAAAACGAGACAAAAATGGTGTATCCGTTAAACATCCATTATTTTTATAATTCTCTCAAAAATGGCATTCTTACACCATGTAGTTGTAGAATTAAGTACTTTGTTACTACTACCATAGACAATTTCGTCAATAATTTGTCAGTGCAGTTTGTCGATTGGTTTCGGTGTGCATAAATCATGGTGCCTCCCTTAAGAAGGTAGGTAATTACCCATAGTATCTTAAAATTGCAGGTTTTTTGTATTTTAAAATAAATTTAGTGAAGGATAAAATATTTTGATATGATTTGTTTTTATATGGTATTCTATTGGAATACCTAAAATTCACATAAAAAAACAGTGTTTCGAAAACGATACAATGGGCAAATAACTGTCACAGTTATGGATATCTATATTGATCCCCCGGCGATGGATAAGTTTCGGATTCAGATTCTGATGATGAGACAAATGTGAATTTGGAGTATTTTTTCTCGGGTAGACAAATGCTTGCACCGGCTGAACTGGTATTGCACAGTGTAATCGATGATGATGATAACAGCGAGCTAGACGAACAAGATTTATTCTATTTTCGGAGCTAAGAACAAGGAACATGCCGCATCATAACTACAAGCCCGTAAGTGCGTAAAGCGAGACTTGCCGGTGTTGCAGTGAGTAGGTTGCACCATTTCTGATTCCGATTATTTTCTGGCTTTTTGACAATGCTGCACCCATCACACGAGAAATTTGCTACAATATAGACACGTTGAAATTTCGGCGCAGTATTGCCCGAACTTTGCTTCAAAAGTATGGTATATTATGATAAGTACCAGCCAGGCCCTTTCAAGAAGATTTCTACCGCCGTAACTCCATCATGTTGGCTGGGCACATGATCTGCAAAGCACCGATATGACGGTAACTTCTGGCCAAAAATGTCAGGTTAACTTACCTACAAGCTATATGTTTTATTGAATTTCATCCGTAAATTACAAAATTATTTACAAGATACTAAGATACCTCCTGATCTTCATTGTGTAATGATAATAATAATAAATAAAATTACCATTCGCTGGGACTGGTATCAGTCCCCAGCACTATCTAGCCAATGTTACGGAACGCATTGACTATCTGAAGCAGAAAGTTTATGCACGGGGAAACCGTATTCGCCGCTACAGAGAGCGTGTGGATCGATATCGGCAAAATCGCGACTTCCAAAGTGATCAAAGGAAGGTGTACCGAAACTGGGAAGGAACTAGTCAACGTGTGAACGATAGGCAGTTGCCGGATGCCTGCGCTATGAAAAACTTCTGGCGCAGCATCTGGTCGGTGCCTGTCGAGCACACGGAGGGAGCTTGGATGCGTGTTGTTGAACGTGCGTGTGAGTATCGAAGCCATAGAGTCTATTACGATAGACTTCGAAGACGTTAGTTGTGCTATCCGGACAACTCAGAACTGGAAAAGGCCGGACGGATTGCACAACTTCTGGATAAAGTGGTTTCGATGCTCACATGAACGTTTGGCAACACAATTCCAAGAAGCCCTCAAGACGGGTCCTCTTCCCAGTTTCATGACCACCGGAGTCACCTTCCTGCTCCATAAGTCTGGTAGTACCACGGAACCAAAGAACTACCGACCCATTACGTGCTTACCTACCACCTATAAGCTGCTTACATCCATTCTGAGAGCAAAAATTAACGCGCATATAGTCTCAAATAACGTTTTGACCTCCTCTCAGAATGGATGTAAGATTGGGTCCCGTGTTACTAAGGAGCTACTCCTCATTGACACGACCATTTGCCAACAAGTCAAACGAAACATAGGCGCCCTCTCCGCTGCCTGGATTGACTATAAGAAGGCCTTTGACGCGGTGCCCCATTCGTGGCTAGAAAGAGTTTTAGAGTTGTACAAAATAAATCCAACTCTAAAATCTTTTCTAAGCAAATGCATGGGACAGTGGGTCACAGTCCTTCGTCAACCAGGTAGCGTAGACAGCTCGTTTGATTCAGAGGACTTGATAAAGATTGAAAGAGGCATTTTTCAGGGTGACAGTCTAAGTTCGCTGTGGTGGTGCCTAAGTCTGAATCCTCTCAGCACTCTGTTGAAAGATTCAGAGTTAGGCTATCGTTTTTGTTGAGGAGGTGAGGTTATATCTCATTTGCTGTTCATGGACGACCTCAAACTCTTTGCACCGAAACGCCAAGATTTACTGGAGCTATTAAAAACCACAGAGGTTTTTAGTAGCGCCATCAAGATGAAGTTCGGTGTCGACAAGTGTGCGGTCATGCATGTACAGCATGCATGACCGCATGAATGTAGTAAATTCAGAGAATGTACAACTTTCCGAGACTATAACTCTCAGCTTCCTCTCCGAAGACGAGACCTACAAATATCTCGGTTTGTCACAGTCATTGGGTATTTCAGCAGATGACATTAAGAAATCGGTGAAGGAGCGCTTCTTTTGCCGGCTGACAAAAGTACTTAAAAGTCTTCTGTCAGGCGGTAATAAGGCGCGAGCCTTCAACGGTTGGGTAATGCCTCTGCTGATATACTCCTTTGGCATACTGAGATGGACTTAGGCTGAGCTCGACGTCCTGGATCCGGAGAAAAGTCCGTCTACTGCTCACAACACACCGCATGCTACATCCGCGCTCGTCTGTTATGAGACTGTATATCCTGCGGAAATCGAGGTCGAGGCTTTTTAAATGCCAAGAACCTTCACAACCGTGAGGTATGCAGTCTCAGGGATTATTTCCGCAACAGCGAGTCCGGGATGCATCGCGATGTTGTGGCAGTTGACTGGAGCCTCACGCCTCTTTCAATGGCAAACGAGAACTGGCGCAAACCATCGGTGCATAGCACTGATGATCGCAAGGAAGTGTGGAAGAGCAAGGAGCTGCACGGGCGATTCTATCGGGACCTGATGTGAATCTGCTCGCGTCGGTGAACTGGCTGCGCTTCGGGGACCTATTCGGAGAAACCGAGGGTTTTGCCTGTGCAATTGCAGACGAACAATTACCGGAAATACATAATGAGGGACGGTACGGTCGACATTTGTCGAGCATGCCGCCGTCCAGGCGAATCACTTCGTCATGTTATTTCCGGTTGTTCGCATCTTGCTAACGGCGAGTACTTGCACAGACATAACCTAGTAGGCAGGATCATCCACCAGCAACTTGCTCTTCGATACGGCCTTGTCGAGTCCGAGGTGCCGTACTACAAGTACGCACCTCTGCCAGTTCTCGAAAATGGTCGTGCTTTGCTATACTGGGACCGCTCATCACGGACAGGACTATTGTCGCCAATAAGCCTAATATCGTGCTGGTAGACCGGTCTCAGCGCCGGGCTGTGATCATCGATATCACCGTACCACATGACGAGAACCTCGTGAAAGCCGAGAAGGACAAGCTTAGCAAGTACCTTGACTTGGCTCATGAGGTTACCGCCATGTGGGATGTTGATTCGACGATCATAGTCCCAATAGTCGTGTCGGCAAACGGCCTTATAGCGAAAAGCATCGACCAACATCTCAAGAGGCTTTCGCTAGACGGTTGGATCAAGGGTCAGATACAGAAGGCAGTCATCCTAGACACAGCGCGCATCGTCAGGAGGTTCCTCTCTCTGCAGCCCTAACCACCGGTATCTTGGGCCCTGCCCCGCTGCTGGCGGCACCCTAGTTTTTAAGTTTTTTATAATGTTTATTTTATATATGGATTGTAAAATATTTAGAGACTAAGAAGAAAAATAAATAATTGAATAAATAAAATAAATAAATAATTATGTTAAAATATGTGGTTAAGAAATAAATAAGTTTAAAATATGTTGTTATTTACTTTGTATCAGGGATGTTACGGAGCTTCGACTCTGACTCCGTTAAGTCGGAACTTCCGATTAACTTACACCTTCGGTTCCGACACTTTTAAAACGGAGGTTTTAATCGGAGGTAGGGTGTATAAATATTTGAGATAATCCCTTATTGTGGTAGAAAGTAAATGGAAATACAAAATCCCAACCCCTTATATCAATTGCTCGTCAATGTTTATGGGGTGCACGTGTTTGGCAAAAAAAAAAATTATTTATCCCTATATAATAAAAATATCTCTCCTACCACCACTCCTGATGCTGCCTATGCCTCTGACTTCGGTTCCGACTCCGGTTCAGACTCCGACTCCGCCTTCGGTTCCGATAAAATGACCTCCGTTACATCCCTGCTTTGTATAACAGTAAAAGTAGGGGATGTGCCCAAAGTCTCGTTTTCGAACATTAAAAAAAAACTTAACCAGTACGTACCTTCGTTTTAGTAGTTATACCATAAATAAATACCTATTAGCACAAACATATCCAAAATTTACGTGGTTCTGAGATCCAAAATAGTTCTGGGTAGATAAGGGTAGTGTTCGTTTTCGACACCAGGGGCATATATGGGTTAAGAGACAATCCCACAGACATACATTAACACAAAGCCTTGTCAAACTTATACACCCGTGTCTGGTAGGTCTAAAACAAAAAGATATGGTCCCATTGGTGAATCACTAGAATAATACTCCTAATGTCTCTTTTAGGATGGGGATGGCCAGGTCCAGGTGGCGTGGACCCCAAGATGGCGGCCGACCCAACTGTTCCCATGGCCCCCATGATGGATGGGTTCCAAGTACCCCCTGAACCTGTCACCACACAGATGCCTGGGTAAGTTTGAACATTCTGAACATGAAGTCGAGGTTAAGTGTTCAAGTAGTATGCCATCATTGACCACTGTTTTACAAAACCTAAGTTCATTCTCTCCTGATATTAATTTGACATCACAAATATAAACAATCTTCATATCAAATGGATGGAAGCTATGTGTGTGTGTGCTATGAATGAGAGCTGTATATGCGCGAATGGGCGCGTCGTAGCCGTGCATGCATGGCGTGCCCCATGCTGTTGATTGTCGATATATCACTGCATTGTATAGCTAGATTCGAGCTACCTATCTTGCTTCACGGTGGTGCATCTTAATAGCATAACTTACTTGGCAAGCTACACAGCTTAGCTTAGAATTAGAAACTAAGGAAGTTACTCTATTTCAAACAAAGTCAAAGTTCTTAGCAGAAAATTGTAAAAAATGAGCAATCCCATTTTTTACAATTTTCTGCTAAATCTACCATCACTCTCAATGAACTCACTGTGGTAACTATAAAAGTATTACAATATTTCTTTGTCTATTTTTGAAAATACCAAAGTTTAAAAAACTTAAAACTTCAACAGATTATCAACTTTACTGCTATATTAATAACCTTCACTTTACTAAATCTAATTATCAAATGTTCCAGCTACTCTACCGGCCCAGTCCCTCCGCCTACGTTCCAGCACGGGTACTGGACCGCGCCGCAGCCCGAGTCGGCGGCGTCGACGCGCGGCACCTCGCGACAACGAGACCGTCGCTCTAAGAGCAAGAACAGAGATCATAAATCTTCTAGAAGTTCTAGGACACCCAGGTCAGTTTATAGATTTTTTTTCTGTTTATAAATCTGCAATCAGTCCAAAGACTTTAAGCGGATGAGCTGTGGGTGGCTTACTTTGCGAGTGTGCCCTCCCCAGTGAGGATACTCCGCGTATTTCAGGGAGTTTATTATAGATGAATTAAAAAAATAACATTTTGTAGATGAATGACGATTTCAGAAGATATCCAACTTTGTTCTATGCTTGTCATAGTCATCAGGAGACAATAGACTTGGCGGAGGCTTGGATGGATGTTTATTATTCTTTTACACAAATACTACTATGATTTGATTTAGTAGATTTGGCAGCAGTACAGCTATGTGTGTGGTATTGTAGCTCATGAACGGATAAACCAATTTTGTTTTTGGTTGAAAGGTGAATTAGTTGATAGTGTCCTTAGCTATGTTTGATGAAAATCAGTACTATGAGAACTTAGTATCCTGTATCCAGGACGTTTCCTACTCAATCACAAGAAAACTACTACAGCTAGTTTATATAACATGAGATATAGGCTGTTATTTATCCTAGAAAGTCCTTGCCAATCCTAATTCCAAATGATATACTAATATCACATGATTACAATTTAAGGGAGAAGCCAGTGCCGGTGCCCCCGGTAGCTCCGGTGTCGCAGCCCTCGACGGGAAGTCCCATGCCCACAATTGATGCAGCGAAGCGTAGACAACTGCCCGCATGGATCAGAGAAGGTAACTTTGTACAAATTATATACTGCAGAACAGTTTAACCTATTGAAACTTTTCCTCTGGAAGGTTGATGCTTCAAAAAACATGTTTATGTCAGCAATAGGCTCAAGGTTTTGTATTGTTGGCGATGTTGATTGTAGTATATTAAGTAGAAGCATTGTTGATTTGGAATTTTGGCCAGTCTAGATAGTTAGATAGGCTCACCTTCCGCGAGCCCGTCCTTTGAGGGCGTAACGCAATTAGGGGGGAGGGGGGTGTATTGTAAAACGTTACGGTGCGTCATGGAATATTATTTTTTGTGTAATAAAACATGGGATTTAAAATCTCCTCAGTTGGCAACTTGTGTGGTGACTTTTAGGTAAAAATGGTAACTTGGGGTGGGGGATAAAATCTTCAAAACTAGCATTACGTAATACTTAAACGGCCCTTTTCTCAGATTCTAAATAAAAAAAATATTGGTAGTCATTAGGGTTTCTGATAGAAGTGAACACTTATAACTTAGAATTTTAGCACAGCACTAATTAGTGTGGAATACTATTTGCTAGACAAACATCATATTAAGAAGGTTACATACAGAACATCATTTTGTATTGACAACTTCTTAAATCTTCTGTGCATGTTTTTGTTATCAAACTCCTCCAAAATTTTAAGTGCTTTCGAGAATGGTTTAGATTTTAGCTCAACATTTTTTTTGTATTGAAGACGTGTATAGGGCAAATGCCTATCGTGTCCGCTTGTTTCTTATAAACATATCTTTTACGTCTCGCTCAGGTCTCGAAAAAATGGAACGAGAGAAGCAGCGAGCGATAGAGCGGGAAGAAGAAATGAAGTTGCGAGAAGAAGCAGAGAAGGAGAAGAAGCGATTAGAAGAGGAAGAATTGCAAAGAATGAAAGCTGAAGCCGGAGGGCAGCCTATGCTACCTCCGAAAAGTAAATTTGTGAGTAATAGAACATTTTCTGGACAGATTTTCGGTCATAATTCCATTTTTAACCATCTTTGAAACGAGGAGGATATTTATTCTGCTGGATGTTTTTTTTTTAACTATAACAGTTGTGAATGTAACCCAGTTAGTGTTACATTGGAATGCCTAAAATGTTGAAATGCTTAAAAATAATCAACTTTTTCTGTGGCATCTACTCTAAAAGTGAATTAGTTGTGAGTGTACTCAGCTATGTTTGGCCCAGCCAAGATGGCCGCCTCACAAAATAGCGAATCACATATGTTTAAATAACCAGGAGTCAGACTCGGAAGGAGAAGAAGCCGAGACCGAAGAACCCACAGTATCGAGCCCGAGCCAAGTGAAGGAAGAAGAAGAATCCCAGGAAGAGGAGGCGCTAGAGGAAGAGAGGGAGCCATCGCCGCCGCCGCTAGTCAAGAAGAGCAAGGAGGAGATTATGCAAGAAGTGGTATGATATCTAATACCTTTAAAGGAGCAATTCTCATGTAGTAAAATTGTCAATTTTTTTTTTACTTTTACATCTCGCCTGATGTTAAGCGACGATGCGGTCTACAATGGAGCCTGTTTACCTAGACGAAACCTATTCACTCTCTTTTGATTGATATGAAGACACATAAATAGTAACCATCGGGGAAAACCCACTCAGCCAATATATTCCACAGCCTGGACGTTTTTATCAAAACAGTAGAGTGAAATCTCTTCGTTCGTGTCTTTGGAACATCAACCATGAAATGATGTCGCTTTTTCGAGCTACGAGCATTACGACAAAACCAGAAATACCAATTTAAATATTGTTAGACAGCTACCTAGTGACCACAGTACCAACTTTGCTTAGTTTGGGACTAGATAAGGTGGGGAAAAAATATCCTCCAATAAATTAATATGTTATCTTTATGTGTATTGACTGACCTCGTGGCTTAGTGTGTAGTAACTCTGCCTGTGAAACCGAGGGTCGTGGGTTCGATTCCCGCCCAGGGCAAGTATTTGCGTGATGAATTCAAATATTTGTACCGTGTCTGGGTGTTTCTATGTATAATAACTAAGTATTTACAACTATATAAGTATTATATCAGCTATCCCATAGTACAAGCTTTGTTTATTTTGAGGTCAGATGGTGTTGTGTGTGAATTATCCATCAATATTTATTTTATTTATTTATTACCAGATGCTCGCCGTGCGCCGTTCACTAACGGAGATCCTTCTAGAAGTGACGGACCTCGAGATTCATACGGTGAGCCAGGAAGAGATCAACCGATATAACGCAGCACAAGGTATTACCTCCCACCATAGCTTTACACAGAGCATCAAGACATTACTTGCCACGTGAAAACATTATATTGACTCTAAATCTGTGATATTCAACTGTGATTGTGTACAAAATTGTGTTTTGTTTTTCATCGCTAATAAAGTCTTATTTCAGATGTAACGGAATACATGTGGTTGTGATTAATGTTGGTTTTATTTATATGGTAAAAGCGTCGCGACTCTACGCGGTAAAGGCGGGCAAGTCGAAGGCACTCGCTGCTATCACGGGCCTGGGTAAGTCTTCCCTGTAGCCCTTTCTTAGGAAATATCTCGCAAACGCATCGATACAATAAATAATTGACACCGAGCATTTTGTAGACATGTCATGAAAATTATCAGTTAGTGGCGAACAAATATATCTACTCAATTGTCACCTCTGTGAAACACACTATGAAATTTGAACTCAGTGTTACAGGTCTTAAAGGCGCTTTTAGGTAATCATCACGTTTGTGGATTTTTGTTGCAATGGCGTAAAGAAATGTCATCTTTATTACATTGATTTTAATGGTGAAATTGTACTGTGCCATTTTCGCCTTGTTAACATTTAGTACAAATTTTTGAATTGTTTCCATCCTCGTTTCCATCATTTGTATTGAATGTCTACAGAATGTAAAATAATACACGTCCAAAATGTTTCGTTTCAATCTGGCATACTGAGTTTGCCAGATATTTTTCTAACATACATGGTGGTAAAGAAATATACTCATCATATATTAATCACGTTTTCAAGAGAAAGATTCATGAGTGAACTTCGAAACTACGAAAATACTTTTGAAACCTGATTTTTCCTAAAGAAACAACATAAAAATCCTCTAATTTTATTTTATTGTAAATCCACCATGTATGTACTGGTGTACAATTCTATTTCAGCGTAACTCCAAAATAAATTTCGATATTGACAAAAATCTCTAAAAGTGATTTATTGCGGAAATTGGTAAGAAAATATTAATATATTAATGAATATTATAACTATAATTAAAATCGTAAATGGATTGAATATTATGTAACTCGATGTTTATATTTTATGCAGTTTTTAAGGCTTATATTTGAAATCTAAAAAATATATTATCTAAATGCAGATGATAATAGATTATCTTCTAAATACGCATTAAACAGTACGAGCGGTCGAAATTTGAAAGTAATATTAATTTATTCTCAATTCGATCACAGACTTTAAACAAAGGAGTATTTGTACGCTTGTGACAAATAATAAGTGGCACCTAATGTGTTTCGTTTCATTGATTAAATGTATTTTATGCGTAATTAAAAAAAAATGCATTCTACACTTCTCTATCTAAAATATAAGTGTGCAAAATTTGTATTTTTTATGCGTAATTAAAAAATGCATTCTGCACTTCTCCATCTAAATTCTAAAATATAAGAGATTTACTTCGAATATATTGATGATTCAATGATTTTAATAGATGTACTCTGTCCTTTTTCCTGCTAAATCCGGGTTATTCCGCAGCAGAACTTTTTATTTTAATTATGATAAATTACAAAGGTTATAAAACACTAAAACACATTCAGTACTCTCACAAAAATATATTCGGAAACGGTGCGTTCGAAAACGACGAAGTCGCAGGAAAGTCAATACACATTTTAGGTAAAAAATCTGTGTTATAAATGTTTAGAAATGTCAGAAGTAGGTGTGTCAATGTGTCCGTGTGCCGCACGCAATGTTTACGTGGCTGTCGTTATTTGCGCGTCTGTGTGTGCAGGGCTGTTTTTTTTTAATTAAGATAAATGGCAAAGGTTATACCAAAACACATTCAGTACTCATAAATATATTCGAAAACGACGAAATCGCAGGGAAGTCTATACACAGTTTTAGTGTAAATCAGTGTTATAAATGTTTAGAAATGTCAGAAGTAGACGTGTCAATGTGTCCGTGTAAGTGTGTCGCACGCAATGTTGCATGCCTCTCGTTACCGGGGCGTCTGTGTGTGCAGGGTTGGGCGCGTACGAGAGTAGCAGTGAAGAGAGCGCTGCAGAGGACGAGCCTGACGATATCTCCGACCATCAGTTACAGGTAATTTTAATACGACACAACATTTTAATTTTTTAATAAGTGAAAAGTTTTTTTGCTCACAGATAGAT
The DNA here is from genome assembly GCA_963693475.1 of Ectropis crepuscularia. Lineage (NCBI taxonomy): Eukaryota > Metazoa > Arthropoda > Insecta > Lepidoptera > Geometridae > Ectropis > Ectropis crepuscularia. The sequence goes on along the minus strand of OY856353.1, from coordinate 21,126,719 downwards.
TTTTCGTGGGCTGTGAATGCATCACGATCGGGAATCAAAGAAAGCGCCTGGTAAACTCGAGACCATGGCCGTTGGCATAACCATGGCCGTCTAGAAATGCTCACTCATTTCTAGATAGTCATGGTCATGCCCTCCGGTTTCACCCGCGTAATTTCCAAAGTGAGCTACCAAATTCTGAGTTATAAGTCACTTCTATCGGCAGTGCCAATGAATGACTGGCAATTTTTTTTAGAGATGAAACGGATATCCGGTAACTATCCGGTATCCGGCCCATCCGGCCTTGTTTTCACTATCCGGCCGGATACCGGATAGTAATTCAGTAACCGGCCGGATACCGGATAGTAATTCAGTATCCGGCCGGATACCGGATAGTAATTCAGTATCCGGCCGGATTCCGAATAGTAAAATTCTAAAAAACCACATTATTTTACAAAGGGCAAATTATACCACAATAAGTTATTGACACCGTTTTTATTTTTATAATCGCTTATATTTTTATAATTTTACAACCATCGTCTATATTTTTATAATTTTATATTTATAATTAATTAATACTCAAAATTAACGAGTGGTAAATTGTGATGAATGAACACCAAATTTTCCGCGTTTGTTGGCAAGAGGCGACTCCGCTTGGCTTCGTATACCAGACGAGCTTCTGAAAATAGCCTTTCGCTGTAAACGCTACTGCCAGGTGATGAAAGATAAATTTTAGCAAACCTTGACAACTGTGGGTACTGATGCATATTAACTGACCACCAAATGTATGGTCGAGGTCGAGATTGCGATCGATTCGAGATGTCTTTAAAAAAAGTCATCGTAAATCGATAAATCAATCGATAAAGGGCCGAATATCCGGTATCCGGCCAAACCACGGTTCGTTTCACCTCTAATTTTTTTCTTGAAATTTTTTATAGATAAAGTACCTAATTTTGTATCATTATTAGAACGAGAAACGAATACCGAGTGCTCGCCTTCGTTATTTCAGGGGCCTCACCAGTCATGCTGAATATACATAATATATATACATATACATGATTTAGTACTTTTATCTCACGAAGCGACGCGATACTTGTGGTAACGATGTTCAGAAATACGCTGTAAATGTGTGCGTGACCGCTGACGCTCTCAGTACCGCCCGAGACGCGAGCCAAGTTTGTTTCATGCACACATACTTAGCATGTTTTTACACTTGATCACCACAAGTAAAGACCCGCTTCGCTTCGTGAGATTGAACTACTATAAGCACGCGAAAACACTAACTGACTGACTATGAATTTATGAAAATTATTGTTCACGCCGTTTAAATAATACATACAATATGTTTATAGAAAAAAAAGTCTAGGTAAGACCTTCTCTGATTTTCTTTGTTTTTCAGTTTGTGTTCAGTAGCGGCAGTAGATAACGCTGTTAAGATTTTGCTACTGAAAAAAACATAATCTATACTAATATTATAAAGCTGAAGAGTTTGTTTGTTTGTTTGTATGTTTGTTTGAACACAAGGATCTCTGGAACTACTGATCCGAATTGAAAGATTATTTCTTTGTAGGACATTTTATTTATCGAGGAAGGCTATAGGCTATAACATTACGCTACTATCAACAGGAGCCGAGCATGAATGAAAAATGTAAAAAAAAACGGGATAAAAATATTGCTTTTAGAGAGCTTTCGTTGCGTGACACCATTTGTCGTATGTTAAAGGTTGCGTCATTAGAACCTAAAGTAACCGAATTTGTTCAAAATTTCAATTGGTACGACCAATTTTCGATAGATGGCGTAGCAACGCGCGCGCGTTCAGCTAGTATAAAATATGATTACGCGATAAACATGCACATATTGATCCTTATATCCACGGTACAGGAGGCGATCCGTCGCCGTCGGAAGGAGTTCGAGCGGGTAGCGGCGGAGATCGAGGCCGAGGTGCGGCGGGCGGAGGCGCGGGACGCGGCCGAGGAGGGCTCGCCGCGCGGGAACACGCCCGAACCGCCGCGGAGGCCGTCCAGTTAGTACACAGCTTTATATCTGTTGTGTTATGGAGCTACGTAAACCGTAACCATCGGTATCCTACTTAATATTATAAATGTCAATGTTTGGATGTCTGTTGCTCGATTACGTCGTAACGTCTAAACGGATCGGGTTGAAATTTGGAACATACTGTGTAAGCTCTATGTAATGACACTTAAAAGACTGTGCATATTTTGACGTTATATAGAGTTGTCGTTAAATAAAGTAAAAAAATGTAGAGTAAAGATGAGTAAATCTGTATTAGAAAAACAAAAAGACAAAAAAACAATTCTAATTTGAACGCTTTTGCGTATAATCTGTTATTTTTGTCTGACGTCTTTTGTTGCACCAGTAATTTTGTTGTTTTTTTTTATTCATATCTTACAGTCTACACGAGCAAGCAATCCGAATATCAATCAGTATAATTATCAGTATAACCAATCAGTATAATTAATTGCTTTGCAAAAGTATTTGAAGGTATTGCCTACGAACATATCTACAATCATGTGAAGCACAGGTTGAACTCAAACCAGCATGGATTTGTTACAGGAAAGTCTACCACTACAAATCTGCTGCAATATACCACCTACATAAGTGATTCTTTCAATGACGGGGTACAAACTGACGCCATCTATTTAGATTTTTCTAAAGCGTTTGATCGAGTTAACCACTCGATACTGCTTAAGAAACTCGATAGACTCGGTATCCACGGCAGTCTACATAGATGGTTAAGTTCTTACTTGGAGAACAGATCGCAACTGGTATCATTGTATGGATACGATTCTGTGCCATTTATGGCTCCCTCAGGAGTCCCGCAGGGTTCAAATTTGGGACCCTTGTTGTTTCTTGTGTTTGTGAATGATCTTTTGGATTCGTTGGATGGGTACTTCCTGGCTTATGCTGATGACATAAAGATTTTTCGCAGAATTTATTCTAAATTAGATTGTGAGCGCCTTCAAGAGGATCTTGATTTCATTGTAGACTGGTGCACGGTTAATTTCATGTCACTTAATGCAAAAAAATGTCAAATCATAAGTTTCACCAAAAACAAATCGCAGATCTCTTTTGACTATCATATAGAAGGGGTTGTTCTTGGTCGTGTTGATGTTGTCAGAGATCTCGGAGTGGTATTTGATTCGGCACTATCTTTCAGGCCTCATTATGATCACCTTATGAATAAAGCTAACAGAATGCTGGGATTTATATTGCGTACAGCTAAACCATTTAAGAATGTAGATACCTGGATTATTCTCTATAACAGCCTAGTTAGGTCAATTCTTGAGTACTGCTCTTCGGTGTGGTACCCAATATATGACAGACATGTCGATAGAATAGAATCTGTACAGCGTAAATTTTTGCGATCATTGTGCACTCGACTGGGATTGCGACGCAAGCTCAAGGAATACTCTGACAGGCTTACCAATTTCAAACTGAAAAGTCTTGAAGGACGTAGAGCGATCATGGATCTGTGTACATTGTATAAAATTGTCAATGGTACTGCTGGAGGTGAGCTTTTACAAAATATTAACTTTAAAGTTCCCACAGGATCTGTTCGTAAGGTTCAGCTATTTGGCTCGACACTAACCCAAAACAATGTATCGTGGAATAGTCCCTTACACAGAATATGCAGCACCTATGATAATCTGGCTGATCCAATTGATATGTTTGCTTATAGTGTGAGAAGTTTTAAATCTGCTGTCAACAATTGCTTCAAATAAGTTTTTTATTTTGTTTTCTTTTTTTTTTCTTCTTAATTTTTTAATTAGTGTATAGATGAAAAGAAAAGCATTGTGCATGTCACATTATAAAAGTTAAATTAACGTTCAACTTACATTTACAAGTAGAGTATGGCTGTTATTGGGCATGAAGTTAAAAAAGCTGTTTTAAATAATTACTTTTAGTTTAAGATTTGACTTTGTGCCTGTTGTCATTCCTAAATAAATAAATAAATAAATATGTGAACAAAATAATGGATTTCTTAGAACGTTCGGTATGTATGAAGCCGACAGTAGTAAAGTTATTATCGTCTAGGATAATAAAGTTACTAATGAACGTGCACAGCAGCGTAGTTTTTACTAATTTTGTCAATTTGAAAAGGTTTTCGTGATTGAGATTGTGCGTGATGCTATATAGACTGAATCAATGTATGGTGAAAAAGCTAAACCAACCAAAGGCTAGTAATTTTGACGTTTTAGGGGGAGCTCGTCGTTAAATCGTGTGACGTGATATGGAACTTACACTGTATATAGATTATAGCCTGGAAGAACACATAGTCTACTTTTTATCCCGGAAAAATAACAGGAACTACGCTGGTAAAACCGCGCTGCTAGTCTGAAGTAAAAATATATCCGTGTCCGTATTACAAGTTTCGGATAGTTTGAGATAGAAACGATTTTCAGGTGATAAGGCTGCAAAATTGCTTTTTGTAAAATATAAACTTCCTCTGCTCACTTTTGACTAATAGAACAGATTCAATCGAATATCCGCAACCGTAACAAAAACCGATATAATTTATACCCATATCCAGATCCAAAATATCATATCCATAAGCATAACTTCTCTAATTTATTCGTTGACGTTACCTTCTAGTTACGACTTAGAGCCGGTTTTCACGACGCGGTTTCAAACCGCGCCGCGCGACGGTTTTGTTTCAATACTCACGAGACCGCAGGTTTTCGCGGTTTCTGCTCCGGAAAGCTACTGCCATAGAATAGATAATACAGATAGAACGGACACTCCCCACCCCCCGCCAGTTTCAAGCTTCCTACCCCGCAAGGTCGCGAGAAGCACTCAACGAAGGGTTATATCGGACGACAATTTTCTATGAGAATACGATCATGACGCTGTGTTGCTGTGTTATTTAAATTTAGGTACCAATTTTTTCATCTGTTCAACGAAACAAGAATAACAGATTTTTAATTTCATAAGAATTTCTATAATATACTAGGATTGAATCGTTTTTCTACTGTGTTTTGATAAGTTCACAATTTTAAGTTAAGAATAAGAGATTTTTGATTTCATAAGGATTTCTACAAAGATTGAATCATTTTTATAAACTGTGTTAAGCTATTCTGCGTAGCGATTCTGAAACCATTCGGGTCGGGCTGATCCACGGAAACTGGCTTCTACCGACTGGTTCGGGCAATTTGCGATTCTCAACGCCAATTCCGATTACTTTTGACGTTTGCAACCGACTACCAGCTGTTGACATCGGATGGGATTCGGACAGCTTTTTTGTCGTGGATAGCTAAATACGATTTTTAGATTATTGTATTTACTTGATTTTTCTCTGTTTTTCTCAAGATTTTTTCAATTTTCTCAATTTCTGTAAGATTATGGACAGTAAACGATTTTTTATTAACTTTAGTGTGTAATATGTGTTTAGTTTTTGGAATTTTGGGTTATGAAATTTTCAAAGTTGGCAGTTTGTGCTCAAAAGAATTGCTAGAAATAGATTATTGCCACATTTGATTTGTTGATATTGTTTATTTTTTGAGATGAAAATATGAAACATGTTTGTTGTTTGAGCAAAAAGCCAAGAAACCACAAAGAAACATTGGAGATACGAGACATCACGTCAAACAACGATATAACAGCAAGAGCGGAAACAACTTTGGCCCCAGTGGTCAGTGGTGGTCACAAACATAGTCGGAGCTAACTAAGTAAGAAGACCGTGTGATAAGTGCGTGCGTCTATAATATTACTTAGTGCCAGCCCAAAAGGGGTGACCCACGAACCCCTCTGGTCCTTGTATAACAAACAGTATTTTCGTACCTATCTGTTCGACTTTAGTTCTATCTATAGATGAAGGAAAGGTTACTTAAATGTACTTCTGCCAGAACTTATTGGTCCCCAATCCCTATAATGACAACGCAGACCCCTTAGGTGTATATAAAAGTAGCACCTTGCCGGTGTACGGCATGTGATTTAACAAACATTAAACTTACTTAGATATAGCTAGATATGTGGGACAAAATCCTCAAAGTTATAGGTACTATGACAGGTAGATAGGAGTCTTGGTTCAGATGACCGATCCACTTCAGGTAGTCTTCAGTTTGATGACAGACTTCTGCCATATGTGCAGTGAAGATGTAGGATTATTGATTCAGATGATCGGTGGAGTGTAGATACTTTTGTTAGTGGTTACTTTTAGATATGTTATATATAACTGTAATGGACAAACACTATGAAGCTATTACTTTTTGTTGTTATTTGGTTATTTCCAAACAAAACAAACAATAGTTCCGTTGACTTTGACAACATCAACAGATTGAAAGTAAAACGAAAAATGTAAACTATGATTTATTGTGTTGCAGATGCAAATTTCCAGAGGTTATTGTTCGATTTACTCGTTTATTATACAAATTCTATGTAAAAAAAGTCATTCAAAACCACAAAATAAACCCGAAATACAGTTATTTGACGATTTGTATATTCCTACCATGAGTTAACTTTTCTACCAAAATTGTATCTGTATTCGAAAACTAGGTGGGATAGCTTGTCTTTGGTCTGGCCAAAAGACATTCCTACGCCAATCCGATTGGCGTTGTGAATCGCAGATTCCGAACCATTCGGTAGCGGGACCGCTATCGGATGAGTCGGTCCGGGTGCAACCGACTGGTTTCAGCATAAGCAAACTGATTGTTGATGAAAGTTATATTTACCTACATTAAAGATCGAACACTAACTAGGTAAGATTATAGGACACTTAACACAGGCAGGTGAACTCACGGGTCATAGCTATTCCATAAAATAATTTAGTAACCCTAGATGACACGCACACATGCGTAAATGTGTTCGAACGACATATGCGTAGTTGTGTGAGTGTAGGTATGTCAACTGCACCGTCTGTATAGATTTTAGGCCGAGTGTCCGGGGTGTGCTACTGCGCAAGAATCGCGCGCAGCCACGCGGGCGCCGCGCGGCTGCCGCAGCCGCCGCGGCCGTAAACCGCGTCGTGTGTTTTGAATTCAATTTTATATGGAAATCTGCCGCGCCCGCGCGCTGGCACGGTTTGAAACCGCGTCGTGAAAATTGGGCCTTACGACTGTCTATTTGGGAGAACGGTGACCGATCCGGAGCCCCGAGGGTCTATCGCTTAACGAAAACTGTCTTAGCTTTGATATTGCTCTCACTTTTCTTTTCGCATGAAATGATAGAGACAGCAATAGCAAAGCGAAAGCCGATTTAGTTAGGCGGTAGAAGGGCCGGGCTCAAGTCCCACGCGCAACACTGTCTTTTCGAAGCAATGTGCGTAATGGCGGTAGCTTAAAAAACTGTGAGGGCAAACATCGTGAGAAAACCGACGTGTACCTAGAATCTTTCGAAATCATGCGTCATCCACTAACCCATACTGATCCAGAGTGGTGGATTTATGGCCTTGAATCTCTCCTTGTGAGAGAAGGCCCCGGGTCCCAGCTGTGGGAACATTTAGTGGACTGCTTGTGTATGTGTTCTGTGGCTCCATAAAACAAAAACTTAATTAAAATTATCACAGATTTCAAAATTAATACATATTTGAAATCATTGTTTACATTCATAAAAAAATATTTTTTAGGTCACCAACTACTCATGGGTGTAATCGACATTTGAGATTTTGATTATAGCCTTGACGATATTTTAAATTTTACGATGACATGTAAGCTATGTACATACTGTGTAAAATGTATTTTGCTAATTTAAAAACATACACGATGATGCTATTAAATTAGCTAAGGCGTTTGTTTATAGGCAGCGACACAGCAATGGCAGTGCCTAAAAAAGTGCATAATTATATCGTGAGACGACTGTCGGATTGCTCTCATCGTAATGTAGTCAGTAGTTCATCGCCTTTGATCTTGGGAGAAACGCCGATAATGTCTAGACACGGGTAGGGTTGTCGCAAACACCAAATACAACCACCAAAATAAAATTAAAACATACGGAAGACGTCAGCCCTGAGACGCGCTCCTGCAATACTAACATTGTAATGTAGGCAATGCAGTAGCGCAGGGCTTCGTCGAACGACTGTATGATTTAATAGACTGTAGTAATGTGCCCAATCACATTGTAGATGTGACATTGTTCTATGTTTTAGAGCATTTGAATAAAAGCTTGTTTTTACCTAATTTTTTTCTAAAGTAATATTGAATTTAACCCTCGACGCGAAAACGACGGGTATAAGTTTGATGTATCTGTGGTATCGTATCTCCCAAACGGATAAAACGATTTTGTTTTTGTTTGTAAGTCGGAGTAATTAAGGAAGTGTTCTTAGCTATGGTTCGACTAAATCGGTTTAGCCGTTTCAAAGTTCAGCTCCTTTGTTGTTGCGGTAGGAATCTTAGACGCATAACGGGCTTTACTTGCAAACATATACCTATGTGTCTTACAATTTGAAACAATGGCCTGGGGGTTTATTAAATTTAATGTGGACTTGTAAATGTTATGAAAGCTTTGTCGTAAGTTTCTGCGACAGCATATTTTGACATCCGACAATAGTCCGAAGCGTGGCACTGCGTGGACACCACCCTACATGTTTTGATATGCTCATCTTCCACGTAAAGAAACCGGAATGTGCGAAAAAGTGCTGCAGCAACTTCTCGTTCGATGTATTGGGATATTTTACGAATAAATTCACACTTCCGCTCCGGCTGACTTTTTATTGGGCATATATCCCAGCCAAATTACGAAGTGCCCAGCCACATCACAATCAGGCCAATCCACGTCTTAAACAATTATTGCAACTTGGGCAAGGTAAGGCATTTATTATCTTGATAAGTAAGATAAGAATGGAATGTTCGTTGGACAGTTGACCTCTGTGTAACCGCCTGTCGAAACAGGTTTTGCATGTCAGGAATACGACATCTGCGAAGCCTTTTCACTTCATAACATTACAAATTCAAATAAAATTCATTTCTTTCAGGTGACTTAACCCAAATTCAAGTATAACAATTAACTCTTAACATCTTTAAAATCAATTTCAATAATAATATAATCAAACAAATAAAAAATTACCATGTTAAATAATAATTAATTAATTGTATGTTATTGTTAAAAATTATTGCACTTAAACTGAACGAGACAGTAAATTAAAGGCCTTATGAAAGCAGTAAACCGTTTTAGACCATGCAGGCGAAGCGGCGCTTAAGAGGCAGTTTTTTTTTTTTTTTTTTTTTTTAACTTTTATAGGTTTACACTTGACCGCCATCTCACCTGATGTTAAGCGACGATGCGGTCTACGATGGAGCGTGTTTACCTAGAAAAAACCGATTCACTCTCGATTTGAAGACACATAGATTATAACTAACGGGAAATACCCACTCAGGCAACGCATTCCACAGTCTTGACGTTCTTATCACAAAAGTAGAGTCAAATCTCTTCGTTCGTGTTTTTGGAACATCATACATGAAACGATGTCGCTTTTTCGAGCTGCGAGCATTCCGATAGAAAAAAGGGCAAGGTGGTATCAGATCGTGCAAATCAGTCGCACACTCTCCGAAGTGTATCCGATAAAAAACCGATAAGCTAGCAATTTTTCGGCGATGTTCAAGACTTTGCAGTCTTTTTCGCGCGAGGGTGTCATTGCCTATGAGCCTTTTGGCACGTCTCTCGATCGACTCCAAAGCCTCCAGCTGATACTTAGCTGACCCATCCCAAAGGTGTGAACAGTACTCCATACAGGAGCGAATCTGTGCTTGCTACAACGTGAGCAACTGCTCAGACTTGAAGTACCTTCGCACCTCAGAGAGGACACCCAGTTATTTAATATTAGCGATGAAAACGATTTTTTATGCCGGATACCGGTTGTCCGGCCAAACAAAGCTGATTAGCGTCTCGATTCGTTTCGTCGTTCGGGTGGACTCAAGTTCAGGACGTCTACTCTCTTTCTATGAAAACGTAATTTCGTAATAAACTCGCGCCTTTCCTACTCTGGTTCTTCGATCCGTCGTTCCGTCCGCTTTAATGTTCGAAGCTTTCTTTAATTGAAGTAGGCTTATAACATTTTAAACGTCAAACAATGGTCGATCAGACGAAAGGAAGTAGAACCGGAGTAGGAAAGTCGCGAGTTTATTACGAAATTACGTTTTTCGTAGAAAGAGAGTAGACGTCCTGACCCATCCAGGTAGCAGCTTAGCGTTGCCCACGTGGATGTCACTAAATATACTCCGGACCCAAGTGGGCCGCTGCAAAGTTCATAGGGCGAAATGGGGATATTCCGGCCCAAATGGAGGCCTCGCTACCAGGAGTTGCAGTTGCGAATTATGGGCAGCACAAATGTAAAAATATACTGTAAATATAAATTTGCAAGAAATTATTTATGGGAATAAATTATTTTTTAGCGCCCCCATTTTTCACATACCTACTTAAAACCACTAACTTCAAATTAAATGAATTAATTATTGTGAGCTACATCATTAGCGGAGATTAAACATTCATTCTAATAAAGACTTTTACTGTAACCCGCAATAATTAACTTGAGACCTGAGCCTAGTAGGTAGTACCTACACAACAACTCCAAGCCTTTTTTCTAGGTCTCACACACTTCTATTTAATCAGGTATCCAAACGGATAGTCGTTTATTATCCGATACCCGGCCGGATTTAATATTTTGGATAGATGCCAAATATTCATTCCATCTCTAATTTGTATTCTTAGAAAATTGCATGACAACTGAAATTTAAGACAGGTTATGAAAAAGAGAGGTCAAAGCTACGAAATAAATTTACATGGATTCATCGCATTATGCAAATATCACATTCATCACGTTTCGTCTGAAGGCAATTAAGATTGTCTTTGATATTTTAGACCACAAAAATCCTGAATTACTGACGCACAATATGTCCTCAACGTCACGACTATGGCAGATATAGGATGTCTCGAAATTCACTTAAGATTAACATAGTTTTGTAAAAAATATATATTTTTTATGTCCAAACAAAATCCATAATGATATATGTATTATAAATGTGAAAGTAACTCTTTCTGGCGATAAAGCGTAGGTAACCTACGCTTTATCGCCTAAACCACTGAACTGATTTTGATGAAATTGCATAAAAAAATGTAATGTAGGTAAGTTGCTTTTTGTAGACGTAATTTAGTATTGCTGTACAAATACTGCCTCAGTTACCTTAATATTTAATTTGCGCGGACGAAGTTGCGAGTAAAAGCTAGTATATAAGCTATATATATATATACATATATTACTAACTAGCAGCGGTCCGCGGTTTTACCCGCTTAGTTCTAGTTCCTTTTCCACGACGAAACGTGTGTGTGGGGCTTACGTGTTCTTCCAGACTATAATTTAACTGTGTTCCAAATTTCTACCCGATTCGTTCAAAAGTTACGTCGTGATTGAGCAACAAACATTGTTTGGGTTTAACAACTATTGCCTATACACCGTGTTTTTTGTATTAGCAAATTTTCATAGGTTATGTAGACAACATAGCACATTGTTACTGTGCAATAAGCTTTTTCCTTAACTCAATTTTACAGAATCTGTGACCAGTTGAAATTTACAAAAATCCTGTCTAAAAGTATGGTCAATAGGTCATGTTCGTAAACAAAACACTACGACGACATTATCAATGAAAAATGACGTCGTAGTATTCTCTTTTGCACAGCTATTTGCATCTCTCTTACTCTGTGCTGGCCTACCTGTGAGGCTTTTCGCACGGCACTACGACAACCGCGCGCGCCTGCATTGCAAAACTACCAACTTTTAAAATATGAAATTATGTAAGACTTTTCCTTCATAATTTCATGGGCCTGGATTTGGAGCGGCACAATTATGTTTAGTTTAGTTAGTTTAATCTTTACTCGCTAGATAGGGGTAAAAAATTTTTGTGTTTTGGTGTTTTGGCATAAACATAACATGCAAAAAATTGCAAACAGCTACTTACAACAATCACTAATTTACTAAACTATTTGTACTTGCAGTTATTTAGTATTTGTTTCAAATAATTTCCACCACCTTGATCGATACAGTCACACGCTTTTTCAACCAGGCATAGAGCTCTGTCACCTCACTGTCTGTCTGTCTGTTTTAAAACTTGTACAGTGTCCGATTCACCAAAAGAAACAGGGTGTTTTATTTTACTCTCAAAAAAAGATCACTACACCTGTAACGTTTCACTAGTAACGTTTTTACCGCATACACTACGATATCATCAACTCCGACCTTGACAGCGATCGACACGTAACTGAATGTATTAGAATGCAAGTGATTATTAACGGCAGTAGATAACGCTGTTAACATTTTGCTAATACAAAAAAATAACGTGTAGGTATACAAGCAGCGCCTCGTAATTTTTCTCCCGTAGTTCCCGTTCCGATAATTCCCATAGGATAAAAGCGTGCTTATTGTATTTTTCTAGACTATAATCTAACTGTGTTCCCAATTTCAACGACGTGATTGAGTAACAAACATCTAAATATTGACATATATTATAATAGTAGGATACATTCTGTTGAGATCTCTATTGCTTCATCATCAGATAAGCAGCATTAGGAATCAGTTTATTGTTAACTAGGGACCCGCCCCGGCTTCGCACGGGTATTACGGTACATAGGTATAGGGATACTTAATTTTAAGAATTGTAGTATGATGTATGATTATAAGCTGGTAATTGCGGTGAGCGAGCAGTCTTTTGCCTCTATAAATTTTAGTACACTCTTGGCAGACTTGCTATGCTTAGAACATTCGGCCAAGTCGGTTTTTGACTAAACAAACAATCGAAATCATCTATTTTTGAGCTATGAACACAGATAAATAAACACAAACTCTACATGTATAATTTCCACGTATACTCAGAACAGCCGTCTTTTTGTGTCGAGGCTTAGTAATAATAATACCCCGTTTACATGATTCCAGTCCAGCGACCGAATCCAGCGCTGGATTGCTTACTGGAATAATGGAGACCGGCACTGGAATGCACTGGCACTGGATTGATGCATTCCAGTGCCGGTCTCCATTATTCCAGTAAGCAATCCAGCGCTGGATTCGGTCGCTGGACTGGAATCATGTAAACGGGGTATAAAAAGTGGCATTGTCACACGGACAAATTAGACATTACTATTACACACATCATTTGTTTTTTTTTTGTGGCAGCAAAATTAATTCATTTTCAAGAGTTTCAACGCGCGATAGGACAACACAATGTAGTCAACCATGAGTCGAACATTATTTTTGTAGAGTGGTATTCATTTGGAGGTTTGACTTTGGAAATTGCCAAAAGTTAGCAATAAAGCAAAAGCGTAAACAACTCACTAAATGTTCCCACTGCTGGGACTCGGGGCCTTCTCTCGCAAGGAGAGAATCAAGTCGATAATCCACCACGCTGGCCCAGTGCGGTTTGGTGGATGACACATGACCTCGAAAGATTATAGGTACATGTTGGTTTCCTCGCTATGTTTTCCTTCACCGTTTTTAAGTTAGCGCCATTACGCACATGACTTCGAAAACACAGAGGTGGGCGTGGGATTTGAACCCGGGTGCTCCGAATTGGCAGACGCCGTTCTCCCGACTAGACCAGCAGTAACTTGTTAATAGTTTTATGGGGACCGAGTCACCTTCGTCCGTGGGGAAGCACCTATATATTGAAACCTCACACGTGGTCCCTGGGTGGTGCTAATCAGGTGACAAATTACCGGTGGTAGGCTTCGGCCGTGGTTGGTGACCACCCACTAGACTAAGTCACGACGCCAAGCGGCCTAGCCGTGTTCCGTCGTGTTGTCTAGCGACACCATTAGGGGAAAACGGGTCAGAACAGTTGCTGCACAACTGCAAGACCGGTCTGTCACACACCAATACTGAACATCGGGAAGCTAGTCATGGAGGGTAGCGGGATCCGAGGCACGGTTGCCGCGACCGACCGCAGATAGTTGGGGGCCCAAGTAGTGAGCTAGCCACTCATGAAAGGCTGCCCCGCCATCTAGCGAAAAATCCCGGGATGCGCTATCCTGCCGGTTGGCGACCGGATGACAAGACCAGATAGACATCCCCGGGGGGGCTCGGGCGTCCCCGCAGTCTCCAGGCTAGCTCCCCACTGGTGTATTCGTGTTGTGTGTTGTGACCAATGGTCAGTAGTGTGCGGCCTCGTTCTACTGCCGTTTTTCCACCGATTCTCTCCGATACTCAAATATGAAAAAAGTCAACAAAAGAAGCAAGGTTAAAGAGCGGCTGCACGCCTTGTCGGTAAAAGTGCACCTCACTAATATTCGAGGTCTGCACTCCAATCTCTCAGCAGTCCACCATCACCTCGAGACTGAGCAGCCGACACTCTTGTTTCTTACGGAGACGCAGATAGGTTGTCCGTCGGACGTGGCGTACCTAACGTATCCAGGCTATACCCTGGAGCACAAATTCCGGCCTCGTGCTGGAGTGTGCATGTACGCCCGAGACGACATCTGCTGTCGGCGTCTCCGTAACCTTGAGGACACTAGATTTTCTGTTCTTTGGGCACTGATGGACACAGGCATAGATAAAATTATCTACGCCTGTGTGTATCGGTCGCACAGCGGAGATCTGGAGACGACTAGGCTCACAGAATATTTAAGTGAGGCGGCGGACGCGGCTCAACAGAAGTACCCTTCGGCTCAATTAGTGTTTCTGGGGGATTTCAACGGCCATCATAAGGAATGGCTGTACCCATACCGGGACACTGACCACGCTGGGCAGGAAACGAGAAAGCTAGCTTTATCGTTAGACCTAACCCAGCTGGTCCAAGAGGCCACAAGAGTACCCGACGTTGAGTCGCATACACCTTATTGCTTAGACCTTCTGCTGACAACTGATCCAGACCGTTATTCGGTGGCGGTGTCTTCGCCGTTAGGCAGCTCCGACCACTGTCTGGTGAAATCTGTATCTGTCTACCATCCGCCTGATCCCAGCCCTAGAGGCAACCGGCGGTTGTGGCGATACAAGTCAGCAGATTGGGACGAGATGCGTTCTTTCTTTGCGTCTTACCCATGGCAGTCATTGTGCTTCGCTTCTGGTGATCCCTCAGTCTGCGCAGATGCTGTGACTAATGTAATACAAACGGCTATGGAATATTTCATTCCATACTCCGACATCCCATTATCCAGCAAAGCTCGCCCTTGGTTTGGTTCTCAATGTAAAAGTGCTGAAGCACTTAAACATGAGGCCTACCTAGCCTGGGTTGATGCTCGACAGCGTAAGGCAAGGGACATACACCAGAAGAAGAAAGCGTTCAACAAGGCTGCTAAGGCATGCAAAAAGGTTCTGCAGAGGGCTCGTTTTGACCACATTAGTCGAATAGGGAACAAACTGGCTTCGTACCCTGCGGGCAGCAAAGCGTTTTGGTCCCTAGCTAAATCGGTCGAATCGAACTTCTCCCGCTCCTCACTACCTCCAATGCTGAAACCTGATGGGACACTGGCTCACACTGCAACGGAGAAAGCAAACTTGTTTGTAACTCAGTTTGCAGAATCTTCGCGTCTAGATGCTGGTAGCGCGACACCTCCTACTCCACCTGGCTGTTCGACTTTTATGTCAGAGATACGCATTCGCCAAAAGGAGGTTCGTAAAGTGTTACGCAATCTGGACGTGAATAAAGCCAGTGGCCCAGATGGTATTCCTGCTCTAGTATTGAAGGCTTGTGCGCCTGAGTTGTCACCAATACTGACGCGCCTATTCAGACTCTCTCTCCAAACTGGGCTAGTACCGAAGTCTTGGAAGCTTGCTAATGTGCAACCTGTGCCCAAAAAGGGTAGTCGTGCTGACCCTGTCAACTACAGGCCCATCTCGGTCACGTCCATACTCTGCAAGACTATGGAACGTGTCTTAAACCACAGGCTCCTGACGTACCTAGAATCGAACGACCTCCTCAGTGACCAGCAATACGGGTTTCGCCGAAACCGGTCCACCGGGGATATTCTAGCGTACGTCACTCACATCTGGAGTGAAGCTATTGAGAAACACGGGGAAGCACTTGCAGTCTCCCTGGATATCTCAAAGGCTTTTGACAGGGTTTGGCATGATGGCCTTATAAGCAAGCTTTCTAGTTATGGTTTGTCTCCTGGGTTCATTGCGTGGATATCGGACTTCTTGAGGGATCGATCCATACGAGTCGTCATTGATGGCTGCTCGTCGGATCAAATGGCTATCAATGCCGGAGTCCCTCAAGGGTCGGTACTCTCTGCGACGCTCTTCCTGCTACATATTAACGATCTGTTGAAGCCCGGTATCTATGGGTACGCAGACGATAGCACCGTCGTAGAGAGTTACAAGTCTAGCGCGAGAGCCACTGGGCCGCAAACTCTGGTACAGAGAGAGAGTCTGATCGAACGTTTGAGCTTGACCCTTGAGGCGGTGTCTAAATGGGGCGATGCCAATCTGGTCAAGTTCAACGAGAATAAAACGCAGGCGTGTCTGTTTTCCGCTAAAAGGAGTCCCTTCCAACTGACTCCAACTTTTAGAGGTGTATCCGTGCCGGTTTCTGACCGTCTTGAGCTTTTGGGCGTTACTTTGACCTCTACGCTCAACTTTGGCTCATATATCGAGTCCAAGGCCAAACTTGCTGCCAAAAAACTAGGTGTCCTCTCAAAGGTGCGAAGGTACTTCAAGTCTGAACAGTTGCTTACATTATATCAAGCACAGATTCGCTCCTGTATGGAGTACTGTTCGCACCTTTGGGATGGATCGGCTAAGTATCAGCTGGAGGCTCTGGAATCGATCGAGAGACGTGCCAAAAGGCTCATAGGTAACGACACTCTTGTGCGAAAAAGACTTCAAAGTCTTGAACATCGCCGAAAAATTGCTAGCCTATCGGTTTTTTATCGGATACACTTCGGAGAGTGTGCGACTGATTTGCATGATCTGATACCACCTTGTCCTTTTTTCTATCGGAATGCTCGTAGCTCGAAAAAGCGACATCGTTTCATGGTTGATGTTCCAAAGACACGAACGAAGAGATTTGACTCTACTTTTGTGATAAGAACGTCTAGGCTGTGGAATACGTTGCCTGAGTGGGTTTTCCCCGATGGTTACAATCTTTGTGTCTTCAAATCGAGAGTGAATCGGTTATTTCTAGGTAAACACGTTCCATCGTAGACCGCATCGTCGCTTAACATCAGGCGAGATGGCGGTCAAGTGTAAACCTATAGAAGTTAAAAAAAAAAAAAAAAAAAAGTTACGTGATGTTATTATTGGAAATTGAACCCATTTAAATTGAATTGCCAGATTAGCGGGAATCATCAGTATCCTCGGTATATGAATAAGTTGACCAGCTACTGGGCGGCTGATATTATTGGTCGCTACAGTTAAATTGCCATTCGAATCTGTTGTCGCAGCTTCGTTCCGTTGTACATGTTCGAGAGGTTTAAATTTCTCAAAATTGGAGTTCATTCCATTTTTCGTTAAAATAATTAAATTATACTTTAATAGACAACGCTAGATTTCTCATCATCACATCCACTCATTAATCTATTAATCTATTTATATAAAAGCGAAAGGTCACTCATCACGAAATCTCTGAAACTATAAATGCTAGGAGTCTGAAATTTTGCATGGAGGTGCATTTTAGCACGTAGGGGCTAGACGTAGACGGGGTTTTGCGAAATTCAACCCCTAAGAGGGTGAAACAAGAGATGGACGGTTGTTTAAAAATTCTGTCATTTCCAACGTTATAAGCATGAAATGTCCACTAAACCGATATTCATGCAATTTAGTTCACATGTCACATTTAGACTAGATCCCAAAATAGGACATAGGCCAGTTTTGATTACGGAAAAGGGGATTGATGGGGTTGAAATGAGGGATGAACATTTATTTGGAAGTTCGTAATTTTTGAAAATAAAACTAGACTATGTGAGTATGTGTAACTAGACACGAAGCAAATGAATGTTTGTTCTAGCAATTTTGTAATTTCGAATTGTACGGGGATAAAATTGGGGTTGAAATGGGGGATGCAAGTTTTTATGGAAGTTCCCAATTGTTGAAGACAAAACCATGAGACTTCGTATCTAGACACTTGATGCAAAACAATTCAATGTTTGTTGTAGCAATTTTGTAATTGCACGGGAATGAAATAAGGGTTGAAAGGGTCCCCCCTTTGCAAGCTTATATTGAAGTTCGTCAATGTTGGAGATAAAACCGCAAAATTTTGCATCTAGACACTTGAACTCCATACTATCCTACTAATATTATAAATGTCAATCAATCGGTGTCCACACGTGTTTGCTACTAATCACTCAACACCTCCACTACTCGCAATCGCACTAATCAAAATGAAAACAGGCCTTTAAATAAGGGAAAAACATATAATAAAAAAAATACAATTTCGTTTAGAGGAGACATGCTATTGCTAACTATCTATATTATCCTACTAATATTATAACTGTCAATGTATGGATGTTTGTTGCTCAATCACGTCGTAACTTATGAACGTATCGGGCTTACATTTGGAATACAATTTGATTGTAGCCTGGAAGAACACATATTATTCTTTTTATCCCGGGAAAGTAACGGGAACGGGAATTACGCGGGAGAAACCGCGGGCCGCTGCTAGCTGTATTATAAATGTGAAAGTAACACTGCCTCTATGTTTGTTACGCTTTAACGCCTAAAACACTTAACCAATTTCGATGAAATTGTCTAAAAATGTTTTAATATAAGCTGATTTTAGTATATGTATATTTGTATGTGTGTACAAATTACTCCCTCGATTACTTTATTTAATAAATACCTATTTCGAGCAGACGAAGTCGCGGTTAAAAGCTAGTATACTAATAATATTATGTAAGTATTTTATGCATTCAGGGCTCCTATCAAAGACAAATTTTGTCTATGTGTGGGTAAACGCGGTAAGCGCGGCCTAGAGTTTGGTGTAAATATATATTGCAAGATCGCGTCTCTTCCAAAGCGCTCCTTAGTTGCTGTTTTTCCTGGTCGAAAAAGTTCAAACCAATTCACACACATTTACTTTGTGTGTGAATTGTCCACCAATATATATATTATTTAAGTGCTGCTCGCTTCAAGTCATGAGTATTGTGCTTGTCGGATGCTGGAGGGCCCTGGCGAGCTATGACCTCCATTCCTCTCGCTTTGGAAAGTGGACGCTGTTTCCCAACGAAAGTAGTTTTGTTTACTGGTTACAAATCCACTAGTGGGTACATCGAATTTTTCAAACCTCAGACCAAAACAAATTACTAGCGGCGTCCCACGATTTTACCCATATTTCCTGATTCGATCATTTTTCCAGGATAAAAAATAGCCCATGTGTTATTCCAGACCATTGTCTATTTAAGTAGGTACTTACTAATTTTCACTATTTGCTAATCTTAATGCAAGTCACTTCAGTAGTTTTTTAAAGAGTTACAAATATACATCCATAAGTTCTTGCTAACTTACGCGTTATGAAATTTAACTGAAATGTATTTATTTAGTTCAAAAACATCTCATAAAACCTAAATCTTATTATATAAAATTCTCGTGTCACAATGTTAGTTACTCCTCCGAAACGGCTTTACTGATTTTTACCAAATTTTATATGCATATTCAGTAGGTCTGAGAATCGGCTACTATTTATTTTTCATACCCCTAAGGGTTGTTCACCCCTAACAATTTTTTTTAAATTTTTGGACAAACA
Organism: Ectropis crepuscularia; assembly: GCA_963693475.1. NCBI lineage: Eukaryota > Metazoa > Arthropoda > Insecta > Lepidoptera > Geometridae > Ectropis > Ectropis crepuscularia. Next base: position 21,107,133 of record OY856353.1, on the reverse strand, counting down.
ATTTTGTTATTTTTTTTATAATGTGGCATTAAAAATACATACAACCCTAATTTTTTACCTTTTTATCACCAACCCCTATTTTTTAATAGCCATTTTAGTAATTTAATCATTTTTCATCCCGCTCGATAACTGATCAATTATCGTCTTTTTTGTAAATGTTTTTCACTATTTCGATTAAAATTTCCCGGAGCTTATGGCAAATCTAAAACAGTTTTATAAAAATAAACATTTATTTTTATTATTATGTTTAGGGTTGCCGTGGATGGTTTAGATTCACAAACCAGCCCGGCAGATGGCGCTGCAGTTGGTATCTAGGTTATTATCCGAGCGAAGCCGGAACGGGCCGCTAGTGACATATATAAGTGAACTACACTACCTATATCCCTCATGGGGACTACCGCATGTGATACTACTGTGGAATGAGTTGACTGAGTAGCTATTCCCCGATGAACGTTATCTGGGTGTCTTAAAATGGAGCATGTTCAGTCTGTCATAGATAGCGCACTGTCGTAGAGAGTTGATGACCTAGCTCAAACCTATTATTATTGATAAACAAAAATACATACGGTAAAACTTCGGGTTGAGACTGGCGCTGTTAGGAAAAAGAATCTAAAGGGGTGGGACAGTTCGTCGAGACATCTTAATAATGTATTTTACGAGTAATCTCATAAAATTGACAACTTGACTAAAAGGCATAATATCTTATATATAAAATTCTCGTGTCACAGTGTTAGTTTCCTTACTCCTCCGAAACGGCTTTACTGATTTTTACCAAATGTTATATGCATATTCAGTAGGTTTGAGAATCGGCTACTAGCTATTTTTCATATCCCTAAGTGATAAGGGTTGTTCACCCCAACATATAATATGCCATATAAATTATGACATCATGTAATAATTTATATGGCAAAACAACGTTTGCAGGGTCAGCTAGTGATACTATATGATACTACATAATATGATTATGTAAAATTAAATTTTGGTGTTAGCACGGAAATAGAATTTAGATTACGTTTAGAATTTGTTTACTATTCCCAAAAAAATTACATAATCTATCTCTTCTGAATTTTCAACCTATTTGCTTATAGCTTCTTTCGGACCTGATTGATCAACAAACATACAAATTTTCGATTTTATACCAAATACTAGCGGCGCCCCGCGGTTTTATCCGCGCAGCTCCCGTTTCTGTTGTTTTTTTTTTTTCGGGATAAAAAGTATTGTGTTCTTCCAGACTATAATCTAACTGTGTGTCCAAATTTCAGCCCGATCGGTTCCTACGTTGAGCAACAAACATCCAAACATTAACATTTATTTACAATATTAGTAGGATTAGTGTGAATAATAAATTCACTACTACTGAATTGCTTACCTACGCGCGATTTTAATGCAGTTGGATTTTTTCGGTTATAATCATTTTAGTGAATGCACTTATTGATACATGCTATGTTGTTTTACTTGTTTTGATTAATCAGTGCATTCATCGATTTAAAAGTTAAGGTTACGATTTCAATGTCACTTGGTATAATTCGGAGTAAATATTAAGCCTTGACCTTCCTTCTGTTTACTTCATTAAATTTAAAACTTACCCTATAATGAATTTTCTCTATTTCTCGGTAACTCGCTTGTGATTATTACTACCGGTTGTATAATAAATGTTTCGTTGGAACTGTTACAGGGTCGTCTGCGACGCCGCCGCCATTCGATAGCGAAACTCCCGAGAAGCTTCCAGAACGTCGCCCTTCCAAAGACAAGAGAAACAATCACAAGTCCGGCGACAAAATCGATGGAGTGAAGAAACTAGAAACGATAACGGAAGAGAAACACAAGAAATCTAGCAGAAAAGATCGCTCGCTGAGTCCTAAGATTAAATCTAATAAGGACAGCTCTACCACCAGCGATTCCGAAGAAGACTCCTCATCAAGCCACTCATCCTCAGAATCTGAACCTGAAATCAAACAAGAAAAACCCAAGAAACGCAAACGCAGAAGCTCCAGTAATGAATCCCACAAGAAAAAGAAGGATAAACGCAAAAAATCACATAAAAGCGAAAGAAATTCCAGGCACCACGACGAAGACAGAGACAAATATAGAAAAAAAGAAAAGGACGATTATTACGAAAAACGAAAGTCTTCTAAAAGCAGGGATCGCGACAGGCACAAGGATAAATATAGGGAGGATTCCGAAGACCGGCCGAAGAAGCGAGCGCGGCGGTCGCGTTCGGGCAGTTACTCGTCGCGGTCGCGCGACAGGCGGTCGTACGACCGCGAGTCGCGGCGCGACCGGTCGCACGAGAGGGAATCCCGGCGCGACCGGTCGCGCGACTCGAAGCGCGATTACGACAAGTACGATAGGTATGAGCGGTCTAGGGACTACGACCGGCGACGATCGCGCAGCGGCAGCCATCGCCGCGACCGACGGTGATCGACAGCTTGCCCGCAAGGTTGTACATTGTTCTACTTACTAACGATTAACTACCCCTAAATCAACTGAAATCTGTCCTAACACTATCGATTTAATCTCTGATTTAACTGAAATCGGCTCTAAAATCTCTCAACTCAAGCAAGCATGCATAGGGAATGGGCATGCATTCTGAAAGGACATTATAAAATTAAATAGATAAAATCCACACCTTTCTATTACTTATCTATTTGACATAATTGGCAAATCATATTGAATTACTTTGCTAAAGCTATAATGAACATGTAAACTCAAAATGGTTTTAAATACTGTAACTTCAGCATATAATTTATTTTAGGCATGAGGAATACCTAAAACTACTACAAACAACTCATAAAAGACAAAGTTGACATTTTTTAATGTTTGCCTTTCAACAATTTGTAATTTTGAGCCTGTATATACCATATACCTATATTTCAAACAAATTGCTTAAGTGAATGGAGGATGTCAGAAATGTTGTGCATTTATACAACTGTGCCATTAACCTGTTCAAGTATTATTATCTTATCAACTATCTTATTTTATTCTTACTGAAATGATTCAAGGCAGATAGGAGTTTTATTCAAATTCTCTAGATTGCGTCGTTTTTAACTTCATGCCATTAATTTTGATTTATTGATTTGCATTGTGCTTGACCAATATTTTACTTGGATTATAACACGACGCTGAATATAGCATGGTTGGCTTGTGAAACTTCCATAAATTATGTAAATTGACAAAAAAAATATCTAAAAGCTCCCCCAATATAGTGTTCAGAAAAAAAAGGTTTTCTAGATATTCTACCATTGAAGTAATATGCAATCATTTCTGTTTACCGATAAGAAGTATAGTACAATCAGTGATTTTTACTCTTGCTACAGTATATGTAGAGTTTTATAGTATAGAGTGACGAGACGAGCAGGACATGTGCCTGATGGTAAGCAACATGCCTGCCCATAACAGCACAGTGTCACGCAGCTATTGGAACATGAAGAATCCAAATCATTACCTAACACTGCACTGCGTCACCGACACATAAGATGACTTATTTCTATGCCCTGTAATTTCTCTGGAAACATAGTTATGTTTGCACATTACTGCGTGCCAGTAGACGTAACTGCCAAAGGTGTGTTATTCTTCAAGGCGGACTTACAATTAGTCCTACCACTACTAAACTCAACATACTCAATATGGCAACAATAAAAACTACTTTTGTACACTGCAATTTTCTGGTATGCATTTAGAGTTTCAACCATTTCATAAGAAACCTTGTAATACTATAATATTCATTGGTTAGCTTTATACTGCAATAACATGACATAATTTTTTATTTGCCTTATAAATGCCAAACATGAATACAAAGGATAAGGAAACAGTAATTGCGAGAGTAAATGGCTCAATTTTAATTAATCTTGTATAATATATCTCTTAGTAACTATTTTCCTCCATTAAACTCTCGGGCACACATTAAAATTTTAAATATACGTGTTTTGAATTGACTTGACAGTAAAAGTAGAATCACATTTTACCAGTGACTTGTGCGCGTGATTCAAAATGTATCAAACCTGATATGGCAAGCCGTGACCCTTTCGTCAAGTTCCTACCTACTACATAAATACAAATTTTGATTGTTAAAACAGATTCACTGATTCGTACATAATTTAAAATTGGTGTAGTTTAAAATACTAAACGTTATTTTAAAGCTGTGGAATCATGATTGCATTGAAAATGCGAACTAAAGCCACAGATAATACATAGTACCTGTATAGTATCTGGATAGCATAATTATAGCTTTTCTCGGTTCTTTTTTTCGTAAATCGAGTTATTAGAAATTCTATTTAAGTAGATGCGAATTACTTACTCATGAAATATGAAATAAAACAATATAATCAATCACCTGGATTCGAACGGGGGTCTTTTGGTTTTGGGACTGTCCGAATTCCTACCTGAGCTATTAATAATATAATCTTGTAGATGGTTGCGAAATTTACCTTCGTATTCTAATGATATATATGTTTTTCATTGCCTGAAAACATGGATAACACAACTTTTTTTTTAATTAGTTACATTATGTCATTAGAGCGACTTTCTGAGCTAGCCCAAATTTCGGTAGGCGGTAGAACTATTAAAAAAAAAAGATCACATAGCAAACTATCACTACACACTACACTATAGCTTGTATAGTGCCTGTATGGTGTGGTGTATACTACCTGATTTCTGTTAATCCTTAAAAGACATATGTAAATAAAATGAAAGTAACATTGTTGAAATACATAAACTCAAATATCTCAATTCAAGGCTAATGGCTAATGAAAGGATTGCATTGGCCTTGGTGTAGTGTGGAGGTACTTACGGCCTGTTTAAAAAGCCCAGAGGCTTTTCCTTAAAAAAAAAAAAAAAAAAAAAGGTACATTGTTAAAGCACTTATATGAAATAGGTATTTTTAGTTTATAAAAATAAGCTGGTATTATTGATGTGGTGGCGTAGTGGTGTTAACATCGGATTTACAATCGTGAGGTGCAGTTAGGATAGGTGCAGATAGGTTTAAATTATGGCTTTAACTTCAAAAATTTTCATGAAAAATACCTTGTGTTACTTCTGTCAAGATATTATGTATGCTTCAACTTAATGCCCATGCTAAAAATCTAACAATATTTGAACAGTTCTGGTTATAATTCTGGTTATAATAAAGAATACACGTAATAAATGTTTGCGTACTGAAAAATGTATCTAAGTGTAGTAAATTGCAACATTTCTGACATCGTAAAATGAAGGCTGTGATATATTGTTTTTATTTTCTCTTTCAGGTTTAGACTGCAGTAATGCTTCGGGTGTAAATATTGCGTTTTGTGAATAGTACTTTAGTTTGCAAGGCATTATTCCAATAAACATTATGAATTAATTTCAGAATTTTATTTACAACTTTATAATTAAATTATGTAGGTCGATCATACAATATAAAAGCTAGCGTTTGACCCCTAAGGGAAGTTAGTAAATCACTAGCTAAGAAAATGTATATGTGTTATCTTATAAATCTTACGTAATATATGGAGGAAAGAGGATACAGAAAATCGAATATATCTTCATATTACATATACCATGCAGACGGGGGATCTAAATTGTCTAAATCTTGGTTACCATGGGGGTACCTTCAAGAGGGTAAATCAGACATTTTATAGGAATGACAAAGAGCCAAGTAGATAGGATCGTGAAATAAAAATATACAGAAAAAAATTGGGAGTCATAGGAACTGCCGATATAAGTGAAAACTTATAACTCAGAATTTGATAGCTTACTTTGGAAACTACGCGGGAGAAACTGAAGGGCGTGGCCATCTGCAAATGAAATTAAATGCTGCAGCATTTCTATATGTCCAATGGCCGTGGTCCCGAACTTACCCGAAGAATTCTTATCATTCCCGAGCGCGACGCTAGAATTCAATTCACAGCCCTGTCTAAACATCTGTCTGTGGCGCGCTAAAAGCGTTTTCACTTAATAAACTTCGTTGGTTCGCCATGTCGCAAGCAGTTCAGCTGAGGGAGGAGGCGGGATTAAATAAGTTTTCATATGAGGAAAACTGTTACAGGAATAACATTGGAAAGGTTAGGAACCTTCTCTAAATCCTTAGATAATTAATGAATGGCCAATAAAATACCATTTTTCAGACCCTATCAAAAACCCAGTTTCGGCGGCATTTGTATTACACATCATTGAAATGATCGTTTGGTTCTAGGTAAGTACGCTATTAGCTTGTAATTAAGGACAAGTTTCATACCGTACAGGGACCAAGTATAAATAATTGGCCAGGTCAGCACGACTTCCTTTTTTGGGTACGGGCAGATAGGTGATGATATTTTGTGGTTGTTGTCGTAGAACATCCAAACTTCCAAAAGACAGATAATGAAATAAAAACAGATTCTTCATTTTATAATTACGAATTCTAGTACACTAGAATAGAAAGGAGACATACATGTCTACTTTCATGTCGTGCAATTTTTAAGATAGGCATGTATAGTAAGTTTCATTTTATTTACACTAGGGACGTTGTTCTAAGTTTTCAGACGTAAAGTGACGGAATGGTAGTTCGCTAACAGTTCAGTAGACAGTACGGTAGAGCGTTTTTAGCTTGGCAATCAAAGAATATACTTATCAAGATAATTAGAAAGCTCACTTTAGGTGGCTCTAATTCTTATCAAACCTTTGGATAGGAAGGAAAATAGTATCCAGATGTGTTTACCAGATATAGCTTGGTACTTATGTATGTAATATATTTTAGAATTTCGAAGGAAATAAAACGAGCAGTAAAATATTCGTATTTTACTGCATGAACCTTGTGGGTTTTATGATTCAAACCAAAGATTACCAATGTTTCGACTTGAATGATTTCTGTTTTTAGACCTATTGAAGATCAGTAGGTACCTATAGATGTATCTATAACCTCAGCATTACCAGATTAAGAATTAGTAGGTAGTAATAAACAATGTTATTTTAATAAAAGATATATTTTATCGTAATCTTTTATTTTATTTTTTTATATAAATAACAGTTTTTCGCTCATATTCTGGACTCCAATCTTTAGTAGGTACATTACTGTCGTTGTATTCTCATTATATATAGTTTATGCTGTGCTATTCCGTTAATAAACCGCATTGTTAAAATATGTCGGATATAACATGCTATGCAGATGTTAATTTTGTCTATTTAGGTGCGAATGGAATGGACCCATCTTGCCAGCGACGAGACTAATGTAGTAAACCTTTTAATTACTGTCATATTTATGGTTTGGGGAGTTCAGTATACATCTTATGGATAAAAATAAATTGCGAAAAAAGTATAGTGTAGATAAGTTAAAATATGAAAGTCACGTTACCTTGCCGAGTTCATTGGCACAAATCAGAAAGTCGTATTTAGTGCCTACTTCTGGAACGTTCATATAGCATTACAGTGACACTAAACTACGAGTACCTACATAAGTATCCAGATTAGTGATTTTTTTCCCCACACAGTGCAGAACTCTGAACAGGGCTTAACAAATGTTTTGTAACATGATCATTAAAATATTGAATATTTTCCAAACATCAAATAACTAAGAAATTAAAACATTTTTTAAATAAGACAATACAATACAAAGAAGTTGATTTTGATACAAAATTACTCAAATTTAATATCAAAATCAACTTTACTTTGATTGGTGGCGCTCGAAACACGCAGCTGGCGTGTTTCGCGAAGTTAATTTAATTAGATTTATTACAAAACTATCAATGAGTTTATTTACATGTAAACATGAGATATACATATTATGTTTAAGAAGGATTTACATAAACATGTATTTTGGCAGAAATCTAGCAAAAAATATTTCATTTCCACGAATTGATAGATTTAGATACAAAATCCTGTAAATTATGCACAAGACATCAAATTATTACGCGAACAAACTCGCAGATTTTTTATAAATCTCACTCCATATATTTAGAAGTTATTGAATGCCAATTTCGCAACTAATACAACTGCGTTTCTCGTCACACCGCGTATTTGCATTGTACATTCATATAATCACAATTATATACATACTTGGCAATTAAACAGGGCTGTTTCATACCCAATTACATCATAAACAAAATGTACTGGAGAAAGACTAGCGTTACAAAGAGGCTACTTTTAACTTTCATAAATATACATAAACTAACTCTAGTAACCCTTACTGTTATAGTTACACATATTTGTGAATAGTTTATTGCTTATCATGTTGTTTTACATATTTATATTTATGTAGGAATTTTGAGACAATGAGTTACATACAAATTCAGTGAATCATTTGATACGGCTCTACTTACAATTAGATTATCTTTTAATTAAAAAAATAATCTGCACCTTAGACAATCTAGATAAAATAGCACAATTGTATACACAACAATTGTCAGGAGCCTTCAATAAATTAATTAAGTGATAGTTAAGACTCACCATCGAGTTCTATAGCGAGCGCAACTTTAATTTCAATAGTTGTTACACAATAAGTTATATCACACAAATACAATGAAAATATGTTTTCATTTTTGTTTGAATAAAAGGTTGCTCTATAGGTAAAATTTATATTATTAGAGAAAAAACTAAGATAAAAAATATTGCAGAAAATAGGTCTCAACTTTAAGGTTATTAACTTATTCAATTTAACATTTAAATCTGAAAATGGTTCCAAACCACATAACTACTAGTTTCTATAATATACATGCATTCAAGTTAATTAATTAGAAACAGATAGAATACTTAGTTTCAGATTTATTGTTTTGTTTGTGTATGGAACCTCAAAAACAGTCAACATTTTATGTTAATGAGTAGAATATAAGAAGTTTCCTCTATTTCTAACACAATTTCATTACAATGCATGAATAATTGGAACTATAGGTTAATGACTAATAAAATTTTCCTATTTCTTTTCAATAAATAAGGAAAAAACTAACACAAGCTTGATAATCTGAATGTATGTTACCGTAATTCCATTAGATATTAACAAAATGAGTGAGATTATAAACCTTCAGTAGGTTGGGTTAAAATCTAACATTGATAGATCCAATGATATTTACAACTGTATAGTGATATCAATAAAATCATATGGTCATGTCATGCCATATACATATCATTTTAAACTCTACAATATTTCAAAATAACCTAACTGTCCCGTTAGGTAAATTTTGTTAACAGTTACATGATAACATCAGTTTTAAATTGAGTTAAATACATGTGGAGTTATTACATGTCTGAATGAGTTAAGTAACTGCTGAATTACTTTATCAGTAACTTTTCATATCTATTGAACTCTGGTATGCACAGTGCACACCATCATAAATCCAACACTTGTATTTCACACACACACACTTATTGATTAATTGTTTTAAAATTGTTGGTTAGTCCAGATTACCAAGCTTGTATAAAACTGACATTTGTGCATTACAACACACTTTCGTCCAAAAAATATAATTGTTTTATGCTTAGGCCTATGAATGTACATTTCTCTTGATAATCATTTCCCGAACCTCTGATCACATTTATTATATTTGTACATAGCACCTATGAAGTTTTTTACTCTTAGTCTATGGTCCAGGGAAAGTTTTATGAATTCTGTTAATCTTATTTGCCATGGTAAAAAGCCATGGGTACAGCAAACTTGGCCAGTGTAAAGGACCACATCGGGGTCTGGAATGGAAGGGTACAATAAACTAAGGACTTTGTCTAATTCTTGTGCTGTGAACTCACTGCCCTTACTATCACTTTTAAAATTATTATTTTCAGCTATTTCTTTTATGCATTGTGATATGCGCGGTCTTCCATCACTGCTGGAGAAAATGTTGATGATCACTGTATGTGCAGGAATCCCATTGGTATATCCATTCAAATTAGGCTTTTTAGACCATTTAATGCACCCTGGAATACCTTTTTTACATCGCTCCACTTCTAGAAACAGTTGTTCTTCATTTTCTTTTAATTCACCTAAAACAAAGTATTGTTCATTTTTAATTTGTATCAAGTAAAACATTTAATAGTATGATGCAATTTTCTGAAATGGTTAAACCAATAAAATTTTGAAAAAAATGTGTAAAAACATTGCTTAGAAACACCTTTGCAATGTATTTAAATAAATTTAAGGATAAAATATAAACAATATAATCAGTTGCCTGAAAGTGATCTCTATAAGTGATAGGTTGCAATTTGCTTAACTGCAAAAAAATTGCTGTTAAGAATGTGTATTTATGTTTATTTATCTTTGTATTGTGAGCAATAAAGAGTTTCTATCTATCTATTCTCAAAAACTATTATTATCAGCAAAATAGAGGTTGGTTCTGATGAATACCTCAATGTCTGAGAATAGGGTGAAGTTCCACCTAAATTTTGATTTGCTGATTTGCTCAGTATTAAGACAGCTTTGAAGAAAAGAAGTTACCTGTTACATCGTGAAAACTGACGAAAGATATTCCGGCTAAAAGGCACCAGATAACCAATTGGGCAAGGTCTTCACAGGAATGATTTTCGGTGTCAGCAATAAACACTAAATGCTTCAATCTGTTACTAATCTTTGGTATGTGATCTAGTATCATCTTTAATTCACTTTGCTTATCCTTTTCCATCGGTAAACTGCACTTTTTGGGTGAATATTGCAGCCAAAATTTTTGAACAGCAACAAGTACGTCTAAAATGAAATGTATAAGATAAAAAAGTAACTCTCGCAGTAGCTTCGACAGCATTTTTATGCCTTTTGTTTACACGCGTCAGTGGAAGGGAGAATTAATTTTATTTAACCATTTTACTAAACAAATCGGAATCGAAGGCGAAGGAGTGATCACACGGCAAAAGTCGTCAGCCGTAGGCATGGATTCGATATATCGAAACGTAACTTATATCGGATATGTGTTTAATATCATACCATATCGATATCTAATTATACATAACCGTTTTCACAAAAACTTCATCGAGTTACGGTTTATCCAAAGCGCAACGAACTGCGAATAACGAACAAAACGCAAACTTCACATCACGAACGATAATATGGCATCGACGGTTTTTATTCGCTTTGTCTCTGTCTTACCGTACAATTTTTTACTGGCGTAAAAGAGATAAAGCGAATATTGCGTAACTTCGGCTAGTGATTGGTTATACGGGTAATAATAGTACGTGCGATTAGCTATTTCTTAACGCGCTAGAAATAAGGTCTGGTTACGTCTAACGGTAAAAGTCTGAGTTTGCGTTACGCTCGTTTCACAGTTACTGTTATTTGTGCAAATCGTACTACTGATATCGATATCTGAAAACGGTTTTTGATATCGATATGATAACTAAATATCGGTTACATATCCGTTTGCAACTATATGCGAAAACGCCCATCTCTAGTCAGCCGCTTTTTCTGACAACCAATCACGAGCTTCAATGTGTCAAAGAACGATAGACAACATTAGAAAACTAATTTAATTCGGATTGAATAGTGAAGTTTGGATACATAAATCCTTTTTCTATTTCGATTTGAAAACGAACCTCAAAAATGTGTTTCGACTAAAAAAGCCATCTGGCGGAGAATAGCAAGACTACAAAATAGTTGCTAAGTCGAATGAAAAAATGAAATCGTCGTTTTCATTCTCTGAATTACCTCATCCCTATTACGCGTTAAAGATCCGTTTCCGTCCCCCATCACTGTTTCTTTCGCTTGTCAGAGTTGGCTGATAAGGTTAGAATTTTGGATTTTCTCCACTAAAATTATTGCAAAATATTGCTTCATATTAGTAGAAGTGGTAATTTATTGTGATTTTGTTTGTGAAACCATAAAATCGTTAAACTGTGAAGTTTCGTTGCATAAATAGATAAAAATCGGAAGCAAATCTCGTCGTGTGCGGTGACCACGCTGTAACTGCTACGTTCTTCATTTCAGAACCCTCAAAATGCAGCTGCATATCAGAGGACAGACCACCCACGTTTTAGATGTGATTGGAGATGAATCCATCGCACAGATCAAGGTAAGACTTGTAAAAATGTTTCATATTGTTGACTTATCTGCTTGAACAGCATTGGCCTCTCGTGGTATTTTTTACGTCTCTGTAGGCATATCATGCTTTGTCGTTTATGTACTGTAATTACTTTATTGGGACTAAAACGCCTTCAAAATCAGTCTTCGTTCAGTAAATCTGAAAATATACCCGTTGAGGTTATGTGATTAACAATATTGCCAAAATTCGCTGTACGATTGATTACACCTAATTGTCTACTAGCGATGTAAACGGAGATCCGTATAGCTCGTTTTTTTTGTTTTGACGAGTACTTTGGTGATAGATTGTAACCAGGGTCTGATGATGAGCTGGATAGTGGTCATAGATGTACTCAAAATAATAATTATACCATACCACACTAACTCTTCAGTACAAAGGATACTATTCCAGTATAGTATGGATGGTATGGACTAAAATGGAAATTCCACTGGCTCTACAGTCTGGTACCTACACCAGACAGCTCTAGCTGTCATATCAAACACAGGCTTATTACCTCTATAATACATTCTTAGATATAAAATTTATTGTTTGAAATAGTTAAAAAGTGAATTTGAATGAAAGTTTAGTACTTAATAAATGAAAGAATATCTTCATTTTCTAGTCATTTTTCTCATTGTCCTGGTCACTGTTCATCTGTTACTTGTGTAAGCTAACAATGTGTTCACAACAATGATATTTGTGTTATTTTACTATGAGATATTATTTAGTGTGGTATTTGTATGTTATGTATGAGAAAGGGACCTACAGCAGTTGGTTTCTACTGCCTACTAAATTTTAGGATAGTGCAGGAAGGAGTAGGGCCCTACTAATCTAAACTTTATATCTTCTTATATATATAAATCTCCTGTCACGATGTTTGTCCGCGATGAATTCCTAAACTACTTAACCGATTTTAAATTAAATTGGCACACCGTGAGCAGTCTGGTCCAACTTGAGAGATAGGATAGTTTTTTTCGATTAATAGTCCTTATCTGACGAAATCCGAGCGAAGCCGGAACTGGCCGCTAGTTATCTAATATAATATACCTTCAAACAAGCAATTATTGTGTATAGCTATATACATAATCTGAATCATTGTAATATCTGTGTTTAAACCACGCAAAGATTGTCCAACTAGGTACTACACATAAAAGTAGAGTAAACATTAGTATACCTGAAAGTTTTCTGTATTTTAAGTACCACATCCAAAGCCACCATATTTTTGTAAACTACCACTTCATAGGTATACTTGCATGCATTATGTGAAACCTAAAAATTTTTTTTTTTTTTTTTTTTTAAAATAGAGGGTGACGAGACGAGCAGGACATATGCCTGATGGTAAGCAACATGCCTGCCACATAACAGCACAGTGACACGCAGCTATTGGAACATGAAGAGCCCAAATCATTACCTAGCACTGCACTGTGCTCATCACCCTGAGATCTAAGTTGTTATATCTCTAAGCCCTGTAATTTCTCTGGAAACATTGCCCTTCAAACCGGAACACAGTAATGTTTGCACATTACTGCTTGGCGGTAGAATAATTGGCAAAGGTGTGGTACTTCCCCAGGCGGACTCTGCTAAGAGTCCTACCACTACAATGTGACTTAAAACAGATGTTAGGAAGAAAACACACCATCAAAAGTAAATTTTTAGTATGAAAACTAACGTGGTTATTACACATTTTAAACAAATACACGGGTAACTCACGTATAAAATAGTCAGAACAGTCCGACTCGAGTTTCGATCGCGTCTGGCGATCTTCTTCAAGGCGAGTGCGCGCGCATGTTTGCAGCTCTATTAGCACGCACATTCAGTGCGAAACTCGAATCGGGCTGTTCTAGACTATTTTATAAGTAAATTTTTGTTTTAAATCTGAAAAATAGTTATCTGTTATAATTTAGAAATGGCCTTGTGTTACCCTTACATGCCCTATTTTAAGTAGGTGTCTTGTCTAAGGTCTTTCAGTATTTTTTAGTTTGTATGTGTTTTAGTAACTAAAGTGGATGGGGTAATTATCTTGTGAAGCTGAGGGTGTTTCTTCCAGTAGAGTTAGCCCTTTCTAATACAATATGTTGTTAGTTTTTTGTAGTACATGTTTTTTTAACTATAACAAGTTTCGCACTTGACCTGATGTTAAGCTTCGATGTGGTCTACAATGGAGCGTGCTTACGTAGAAGAAACCGATTCACTCTCGGTTAGAAGTCACCAAGATTGTAACCATCAAGAAAACCCACTCAGGGAACATTCAGATGCTTTTGCATAAGCAGTTTATAGAGATCCATGATTTTCGATATCTTGTTCTATCAATCTGTGTGATGCAAATTTACTTTTAGTAGTGAAAAATGTACGTTGATTATCTCAAACTCTTAAATACAAATATTATAAATGTGAAAGTTTTTATGTTAATTGCACCATTTGTGGTACCTGAGCAGGTGAATGAATCAGATTGAAACAGCACAGAGATTATAGTCTGTAAAAGATTGTTCCATCTGGCTGCGTTTTAAAAATTTTAAGGACTATGTGGATAACTCTTCAGAGCTCTACTATAATTGATAAAATAATTAATAACACCTATCATCAAAATTTATGTTGGCATTCACATTTGCAGGAGCGCATCAGCGCAGAGGTAGGAGGTGAAGACTTCACCCTCTCTGCCTGCGGTGCCCCTTTGGAAGACTCCTGCCTGGTGTCGGAGCTCTCAAGCACAGAGCTTGACCTCACTGTCCCACTGCTCGGTGGTAAAGTGCACGGTTCCTTGGCTCGTGCCGGTAAGCTCCATTTTTTATAAATTTTATTTAATTCCATTCCAGTTTGAAAATTGTTGAAAAACTTTACATTTGATTGGTTATAGGTATCATGTAGTACATTACATTAGCATTTGACGTTTAATAATTTTAAACTAACAAAATTAGTTTAATATTTTTTTCATTATCTACAATATCTACATCAGTAATTTCTGAGGATTCTTATAAAAGTGTTACTGAACTAGTTGATTGAGTTCTATTATGTAATGATTAAGTTGTGAAAACCAATGGGATTGTTGATCTGAACCCCACGTTGAGCATTTCTCCATGTAGAAGTTTGTAATTATGACTGCCTTGAATGAGAAAGGAAAATAGTGAGAAAATCAACATGTTTCAAGAAATGTGTCATTCCAGAAACTAAATGTTGCTAACATATACTACTTGCTATTGTAGATTATGTATTATGGCTTTGACATTTTCTATGTAAAAGAAGATCAAACTCCCAGGAGTAGAATCAAAGTGATTTGATATTTAAGCTGGGTAATTGTTATTTTAAAAGTAATATTGGAATAGTGTTGTGTAGATTCTAGTGTAATTTTATTTGTGTTCATTACTTTACTATAATTTAATTACTAAAATAATTAATTGATCATCATTCATTTGGTAATGTTATCTAATTTGATAATTTGGGAATTTTAGATTTTACCTAGATAATTAGGCCAGTTACACTAATACCATTATTAGACTATTAGATTTATAAATCTTATACTATTTGAAAGGTATAATTGTGCAGGTGGATGATACATTTTCTGAGAACAAATACATTAAATTCTTAATTTTTTAAAGTACAGGTTTAGGTTTATATTTGACCACCATCTCGTCTGATGTTACGTGATGTTGTGGTTTACAATGAAGCATGCCTAAAGAAAGATACCGGACACAGTCTCGACTTGACGACACCAAGATTGTAGCCATTCAAAAAACCCACTCGGGCAATACATTCCACAGCCTAAACACTCTCTTATTATTAAAATATCAAACCTTGTTTTGAGTCTCAGTACCATCAGCCATGACTATGCTTGTTAGTTGTTAGTATCTATATTAGAGATTGTTGATACTGATAGTTCATACTTGTAACTTTAAAGTTACATGATAAAACCACATCAGCTTCTGCTTGGCCACTAAAATCATATTTTCTTTTGCTTATTTCAGGTAAGGTAAAGGGCCAGACCCCAAAGGTAGAGAAGCAACAAAAGAAGAAGAAGAAGACTGGCCGCGCCAAGCGCAGGATCCAGTACAACAGGAGGTGAATAATATTTTATTCTTAAATAAGGGAATAATAAATAAATAAACAAATATTGGTGGACAACTCGCACACAACACGATCCACCTCAAACTAAGCAAAGTACTGTGATGTATAAGAGAGACTGCTTGTACCATATAGGTTGAAGTTGTGGTCTTAAATTTTTGACATGCATGCGTCAAAGAAAAAGTGTCTGTCAAATCGCACTGATTCAAGTTGTATGTTTTTTAGGGTTCCGTAAAACGTAAAAACGGAACCCTTATAGATTCGTCATATTTGTCTGTCCGTATGTCAGTCACTTTTTGCCGAAACTATGAGAACTACACTGTTGAAACTTGGTAAGTAGATGTATTATGTGAACCGCATTAAGAATTTTACAAAAAAAAATAAAAAATACAAATTTTAGGGATGCCCCCATACTTAAATCTGAAATGCAATTTTTTTTTTTCGTCACACCTATACGTGTGGGATGGCTATCGATAGGTCTTCAAAAATGATGTTGAGGTTTCTAATATCATTTTTGCCTACACTGAATAGTTTGCGCGTGAGACACTTCCAACTTCAAGTGGTAAAATGTGTGTCCCCCCCACCTCTAACTTCTAAAATAAGAGCATGATAAATTAAAAGAAAAGATATGATGTACATTGTACATGTAAACCATGTAAACTTCCAACGAAAATTAGTAGAAACTCGATCTGATGAGTAATTTTTTGGTATGTCAAAAATACATTATTACTAAAACATCGATCAAAATTACACCAAACTACAAGAATTTATTTATTATGTTACTTGCTGCTACGGAACCCTTCACGGACGAGTCCAACTCGCACTTGACCGCTTTTATTTGTATTTATAATTACCCAATCATCCTATTGTGACGCGATTTTGATATGATTATTCTTTTGTTTGTTAGATCAATAACAATTTTATTGAAATAAGTTAAGTGGTTTTTGAAAAATCAAGAAGAATCTGTAATTTGCATGCATTCATTATATTTTTGGCTACTCTGAAACCTTGCTGTCTCATTGGATCAGTTGTGTTTTACAAAATTTATGAAATGTAGTAGTATGTCTCGGTTTAATTTTAAATTGACCTCTTGTTTGATTTTTTGAGAAAATTTGATTATAGACATTACATTCTTAATTCCCCATAAATTATTCCCTGTATTATGGATACCATGGAGCTCATACATACATACACTGCACAATGGCATATATTTCTTATAAACTCATTTCTAAATAAACTCGCGACTTTCCTACTTTGGTTCTACTTCGTTTCGTCCGATCGAACATTGTTTGATGTTTAATGCTGGGGCCATACTAACGTTTAATGTTAATGCCCGTTGTCGCGATAATTATTGCGATAATTTTTAACGCGTTAAAGTAGGTGGCTACACTTGAACGGGAAACGTGAATGTCCATTGTTGGCGATAAAAACGGCGTTAATTTTACTTGAATTCAAGCAAGGCGATTTTTTCATATAGTACTGCACTGCGCTCGTCACTCAGAGATCTAAGATGTTATATCTCTAAGTCCTATAATTTCTCTAAAAAATATTGCCCTTCAAACCGGAACATAGTAATTTTTGCATATTAAGTACTGCTTGGCGGCAGAATTACTTAACTGGCAAAGATACTTCCCCAGGGGCAATCTGTCAAGAGTACATAATACTTATAGCCCTACATAATATTCAGTCGGGTTAGACTTTAACCTGGAATTAATTAGTTACAGTCAGATTTTTTTTTTGTGCCAATGTTGGGGAGGTCATAAAAATAGCTCGTTACTCCATTCCATAACTATAGTACGTACATTTCAAAACAAAAAGGTGCGATAGATAAAAAAGTCTAACACGTACAAACACGTCCGATCCCTTCGCGCTCACGATGCATACTGACAATACGTAGTGTGGCCGCTTCATCGCATTAATTCTCGCGTTAATCTCTTTGACGTACCGCCACTTGGGTTATCGCCTAACGCCAAACGGCATTGTTATTGCCGTTGAAAAATTAACGCGGTAAGAAGTGTGCGTTAAATCCGGTAGATCTGATTTTTTGCAGACTTGTTTATGATGTTGGCCTAATGATTATCCCAAGTTTGTGACCTCGAGCGACGAACGCAACTTTGTCAAAAATCGAAAAAATCGTTAATTTTTAAAATTTTGGCGATTATAACCCTAAACGACTAGTTTTTGTAAAAACTTTCTTATGGCGTTTATAAAGTACACTAAATTTGCTACAATATGATACTAGAATTGTCTCTACACTCAATAGTTTCTGAGAATAAGTCTTTCAAAGTTTATAATTTTTTTCGTACTTCGCAATTTTTAGCAATAATTTAACTCCTACTTGACCACTTTATGGCACAGTTAGTGCGGTTTTTAACCCCCAACCAAAAAAAGAGGTGTTATAAATTTGACGTCGAAGTCTGTCTGTCTATCAGACAGACACACATACAGGTCTGTCTCTATGTGTATCTGCTATGGCACCGTAGAGCTCAAACGGATGGGCCGATTTCGATGCGGTTTTCTTTATTTGAAGATACATTTTTGTGTTAATGTTTTGAGCTATTTTTGGTTAATATCGATTCAAGATGGCCGCCTCCACCAAATGGCAGACCAAATATTTCATCACAATCTACCTCAATATGGGTATCAAATGAAAGAACTTGACTAGTAGACTACTATACACTATGAAAAATTTATATTTATACCATATCGAGGTAGTTGTGAAAAAAGAAACGTATTTCGTCATTTTGTGGTTGCGGCCATCATGGATTTGAAATTTGTCATAGTGCATAGTAGTCTACTAGTCAAGCCCTTTCATTTGATACCCATATTAAGGCATTAGTGAAAAAAAATGTAGTTCTCCATTTTGTGATTTGAAATTTGTTATACTGTATAGTACTCTACTAGTCAAGCCCTTTCATTTGATACCCATATAGATTGTGATGAAATATTTGGTCCGCCATTTGGTGGAGGCGGCCATCTTGAATCGATATTAACCAAAAATAGCTCAAAACATCAACACAAAAATTAATCTTCAAATAAAGAAACCGCATCGAAATCGGCCCATCCGTTTGAGCTCTACGGTCCCATAGACAGATACACATAGAGACAGACCTGTATGTGTCTGTCTGATAGACAGACAGACTTCGACGTCAAACTTAAAACACCTCTTTTTTTTTTGGTCGGAGGTTCAAAACCGCAGTAACTGTGCCATAAAGTGGTCAAGTAGGAGTTAAAATATTGCAAAAAATTGCGAAGTTCGAAAAAAATTATAAACTTTGAAAGACTTATTCTCAGAAACTATTGGGTGTACAGAGACAATTCTAGTATCATATTGTACCATATTTACTTTATAAACGCCATAAGAAAGTTTTTACAAAAACTAGTCGTTTTGGGTTATAATCGCCAAAATTTGAAAAATATACGATTTTTTCGCGGTTTTTTCGATTTTTGACAAAGTTGCGTTCGTCGCTCGACGTCACAAACTTGGGATAATCATTAGGCCAACATCATAAACAAGTCTGCAAAAAATCAGATCTACCGGATTTAACGCATCCTACTCCATACTTTCAGGCGACAAAGTTACTGGACTACTAGTCTAATTAGAATAAATAGGCTTAGAACATTTAAACTGACGAAACGACAGATCGAAGTAGAATCGGAGTAGGAAAGTCGCGAGATCCCACATCAATAAGGCTATAAAAAACACAAGAAAACATTGGTTTTGATGTGGAATCAGATGAAACTTGCCCATAAGGGTTATTAAACTCAAAATGAGTATAGGTGCCGGCAAACAAGTTGACCCAATGAAGTTGGCTGCGCAGAAACGTTTTTAAGGTCTCTTTGGTGGAAGTGTACATGCGCGAACTTTCCCCTTCCACGTAAATTTTGGGTCAACTTGTTTACCGGCCACTATATCATAAAATAATCATATTTTCGACTGCTTCCATAGATTTAAACCTGTTTTTCTTATAAACTGCTTATATGTCCAGAACGAATCATGTAAAACTAATATTCGCTATTTTAATTTCAGATTCGTGAACGTAGTGCAGACCTTCGGCCGTCGTCGCGGACCCAACTCCAACTCGTAGATTAACGTTTTGTAAATATAAAATGCGAATATAACATCTTTTTGCGCCAATATTGTCTTTCATTTTGTCTGTTTTTTAACCCGACCTAAAAGATAAGTTGTATGTTTGACGTCGATGTCTGTCTGTGACACCAACGGGGTCAAACGGATCGATCGATTTCAATGCTGTTTTTAGTTTAATTGAAAGATAGTTTCCTTGCAGTGGTTCTTAGCTATGTTTGATTAATATTGGTTCAAGATGGCGGCCTCCAGAAGATGTGGATATATTTTTTCCACTAAATATGGGTACCTATCAAATAAAAGGACTTTACTAATAGAATACTAAACACTGACAAATTTCAAATCCACGATGGCCGCAACCACATAATGGCGAATTAATTTTTTTTCACTATTACCTCAATATGTACCTAACAAATGAATGCGCTGGACTAGTAGAATACTGTACCTGTACCTAATTTCTTTTGGCGCGCCTAGACAGATTTTTTGTGGGGCGTGAATTGAATTCTAGCGTCACGCTCGGGTATGATAATAAATCTTCGGGTAAACTCTGTACCATGGCTATTGCTTATCTAGAAATGAGTCAGCCAATGGGAAATGCTGAAAAGGCGTGGCCTGGCCATCTATTAATGTGCGAGCCAATGGGAAATGCTGACGCATTTCTAGATGGCCAGGCCACGCCCTATGGTTACACCCGTGTAGTTTCCAAAGTAAGCTATCAAATTCTAAGTTATAAGTTTTCTCTTCTATCGGCAGTTCCTATGACTGCCAATTTTTTAATTTTGGTTTTGGTTCCTATTTCGCGGACGACATTCGGACACTGCATCCTATTACGAAATCGAACAGGGGGAAATATGGGTTCACGGTAGTGACATGCTGCTAATGTAGCGGCGGTCGAACGGCGCAGCGCGTGCGCGCATTTTGTGTGTGAAATAATAATAAAATTGTTTATTTTCTCTCACATAGAAGTCTTACATTATACATTATAGAGATATATAATCAAGTACATTTATTAGAGGTAAATTATCTATGTGAGAGACTGGTGTCTGTACTAGGAAAACCTGTATGACAGATCACCAGACTCTCCAACATTGGTGGTGACAATGGATAGGTAAGTATTTTTTTAATATATGAACATGTAGATGTTAATTATTCTAAAATCTGAAATCTTGTGAGCTAGTTAATTAATCGTGAAATCATCACCGACATGCAACAGAAGAAGCATATGCATAGCTACACAAGACGTATTGTGCAATATTAGAGTGCTAGTGCTGTTTGACACTGAAATTCTTAGTTATAAGTTTTCACTTGTATTGGCAGTCTGAAAGCTAAAGATTTTTATTTCTTGCACTTGATTGCTATCTCGCCTGTAGTTGAGAGACGATGCGGTCTACGACTGAGTGCGCTCACCTAGAAATCAATTCACCCGACTAAAGACACCCAGATTGCATATTGTATCAGAGAAAGACAACGTTGTTTTGTTGAAGAAAAAGCACTGAAGTACCTATAGAACGACGCTCCTACCAGACTTGAATTGAACCGTATTTACATTTCGACATTCGAGTACTAACGAACTATAATGTAACTTAATTAAGTAGGTAGGTAGGTACATTATGATTAGAATTCTCAGGTGACTGCTGTCTTGACTCTAGGGCTTATTAGAGATGGTAGGTTGATGTTTGTTCATCATCGCGAGCTGTCCAAAACGAATTTATCCCCAATTATTGGAGTCGTGTTGAGTCGTACATTTTCGAAGTTAGACTTCTATAGGCGCGTTGGGAAAAATGGTGTGACTAAAAAATTGTACGATGCCCGCGCACACCGTTACGAAAAATTTACACCTTGAAGTTAAACGTAACTAACTTCAGGATTTTTTTTTTACAATAAATAAATAGTGGCGAGACGAACAGGACATGTCATCATCATCATCATCATCAGCCGCAAGACGTCCACTGCTGAACATAGGCCTCCCCCCTAGATTTCCACAACGAACGGTCCTGCGCAACCTGCAACCAGCGGTTTCCAGCGACCTTTGTGAGGTCATCTGTCCATCTAGTGGGAGGCCGTCCAACACTGCGTCTTCCAGTTCGTGGTCGCCACTCGAGAACCTTTCTTCCCCGTCGGTTGTCAGTTCTGCGAGCGATGTGGCCTGCCCATTGCCACTTCAGCTTAGCTACTCTTCGAGCTATGTCGGCTACTTTCGTTCTTTTGCGAATATCCTCATTACGGATTCTGTCGCGCAAAGAGACTCCAAGCATAGCTCGCTCCATAGCTCGCTGTGTGACTTTGAGCTTTGTTATGAGGCCTACAGTTAAGGACCACGTCTCAGTTCCATAAGTCATCACTGGCAACACGCACTGATTGAAGACTTTCGTCTTCAAGCATTGGGGTATTTTGGACTCCAAGATGTGCCGTAGTTTCCCGAACGCTGCCCATCCGAGTTGGATCCTTCGCTGGACCTCTTTGTCGAAGTTGGATCTACCCAATTGGATCTTTTGACCCAGGTAGACGTATTCGTCAACAACTTCGAGTGTGGTATTCCCAACAATAACCGGTACAGGTGAGACATGAACATTTGACATGACCTTCGTCTTGTCCATATTCATCCTCAAACCTACCTGTTGGGATACTCTACTGAGGTCCCTGAGCATAGCACCGAGGTCCTCCATCGACTCCGCCACAATGACTATATCGTCGGCAAACCGAAGGTGAGTGATGCATTCGCCGTTGATATTGATGCCATGTCCGTTCCAGTCCAGTAGCTTGAAAACATCGGAGAGCTTTTGGGTTCTATTCTGGCGTCGGCTCTTATAAAATTTCCTGCCAACTGCTTGAACAGTTTCCACCAGCCTGTCGTTTATTTCGTCCGCCGTTACGCATTCATCTAAGGCTTCGAAGCGATTTTGAAGTTCGAGTTGAAAGTTATCGGGATCTTCGATTTGAGCATTATTTGGTCGGAGCGTGGACTTCAGTAGACGTGATCTTTCGAACTTAATGTTTAGATTCAGCGTGCCTCTTACAATACGGTGATCGCTGCCGGTCTTAACCCTACTGATCACAGAGACATCGCTGAATATTTGCCGTTTAGTCGTCATAATGAAGTCGATCTCATTTTTTGTGGAACCATCTGGGCTAATCCATGTCCATTTTCGTTGTGGCTGTTTCTTAAAAAAGGAGTTCATCATAAAGAGGCTCTCCCTTTCCAAGAAATCAGCTAGACGTTGCCCTCTTGGGTTCCGCTGCCCATATCCGAATTGTCCCACTCTCAACTCATCACCGCTACGTTTGCCTAGTTTCGCGTTGAAGTCTCCCATCACAACTGTGAAATGTGTTGGCGAGACATGTATGGCTTTGGAGATGTCCTCATACATGGTCTCAACCTCTTCGTCGGGATGTGTCGAGGTCGGTGCGTATACCTGTATGACCTTCAATGAATACCGGTCGGTTATTTTAAGTACAAGGTATACAACCCTGCTCGACACACTCTCGATCATTAACACGTTGTTAACGAGAGACTTGCGGACGATAAACCCGACACCCCCTTGGGATTGTTGATCTCCCTCCCGGTAGTAGAACAAGTTGCCGGTTTCCGGATTTTACTACCGGGAGGTAGTAAAACAAGTTGCCGGATTCGAGGGTTATTCTGTCCTCGCCCTGTCTACGGACTTCGGATAACCCTATGACATCCCAGCGCAACTTGTCCACTTCTTCTTCCAGCTCCACAATCTTCTCGTCAGCCCTCAGCGTCCGTGCGTTGTACGTTGCCAGGTCGAGTCGTTGGGTTTGGTGGCGGGGCGTCTGCCGGGGATTCTTAGCACCCCATGCTCCGCCGGAACCAAGGCTGCCACCAACGCCTGGAATAACGGAGCCGCCGGGGACTAGGGGCCGTTTCTTTTTTGTGACCATCATATGGGGGGGTGTTTGCCATAGTCACCACGCTTGGCAGGCGGGTTGGTGACCGCGGAGCCAGTCCTTTGCACCGATGACGCCGCTGCCCGTCACCGGCCAGGTCAATTTAGGACTGGCTTTTAAATGGATATACCGCCATTGGTTCGGTCGTCAGAGCCTCGTTAGTTGGCAGCAGGGTGTACCACGCGCAGGAGAGGTTGACATTTGGGGAAACTAGATGTTAAGCGCTTCCCCCTTACACCCCATGTGCCTGACAGGACATGTGCCTGATGGTAATCAACATGCCTGCCACATAACAGCACAGTGACACGCAGCTATTGGAACACGAGGAGTCCAAATCATTACCTAGCACTGTACTGCGCTCGTCACACAGAGATTTAAGATGTTATATCTCTAAGCCCTGTAATTTCTCTAGAAACATTGCCTTTCAAACCGGTTCCGGTTTGAAGGTAAACTTTGACTTAATGACTGAGAGCCACAGTACTAACGCAAGTGGCATCCCACACCAGACCATTTGAATGCATGATTGTAAAAACCCTCTTCAGACCAAATGCAAAAGTTTCGGGAAATCAATGAAAACTGTCTGGTGTAAAAAAAAAACCGAGCTAGATGTTTTTTTCAACTTTATATATTTAAAAATATTTTATTCAAGTAATGGTAGAAAACGTACCCACAAATACGCATTAGGTGACTTTTTATAGGTATTTAAAGATTTTGGATGAGGAGGGTTTTTACAGTCATTTATACAAGGTGTGTTTTTACAATCAAAGTCCAGTTTTCAGGTTTTTTTTGTAACCATATTAATATTCAAAATTCGAATTCGAAACCATTGAGGATGAAGACCTACTATACGGTCTTCATCCTCAATGGTTTCGACTGTGAGGAAATGCGATATTGTGTCCCAAAATGTAAATTTTGCCTGTCTCAGTACAAACTGAGGCCATTTTTTCTAATCTTCCAGTTTCTTTGCATTAACGCAGAGTTACCTGGTCCCATATATGCCGGTTCTTGTGGAAGCATTGTGCTGATTTTTGGCCTGGTTTTCATAAAAAATGTATGTTTTATCAATCATCAATTAATTCCAGCGCGTTTTTTAAAGATGAGGTGATGAAACTACGAGATATAGAAACTTACTTAATCCGTTCTTGGAATACAGCTGTTTTTTGTTTCAAGGGATAGAGCAGTCTTTTTGAAATATTGAACCCACATTTTTTTTAATTCTGTTATAAGTATCCTCTCCGCTAGCCAAGTGAACTGCAAATAATACTTAACTCTCCCTGCTGAAAGACACGATTAATTTTACAAGTTCTACAAGAAATGAAATTTTCTGTGGTTTGGTCACTTACACTTTTCGCAGCTCATGACTTAGCCGATAAAACAATATTTTTAGAGTATACGTCCATCTATGTCCGTTAGTTCACTTGATTTAAATAAAATAAACAGTAAAAATGAAAATTTTTACAAGTACCATTTGTAGGTGTTGTCATGATTTTGGTTGTAAAAAACCACCTTATCCAGGATAAGGTGAGTTTTTACGCTCATTGAATTATTCGTGCCCTCATTTCTGTAGGATGTATGTATGACAGAGGTGTGTTTATACGTTTAATCGATGTATCTTGCCCTAGAGATATGAAATCAATCAAAAAAAGCATTTCGTGAAAAGTGGTCTGAGGTGGGTTTTTACAATCATGCATTCATTTGTCAGTGCCATGTTTCCAGGGTACCAAAGTCATCCCGTCCGGTCTCTTACCATCTGACCTCCTAAGACCTGGTGGATCAAACACACACAGGATGTTGACCGATATAAAACCTCTCCGAACAATGCCGTTGAGAGCGTGGTGACGCAAGGATCGGCCTGTGCAGCGATGGAAACTCAATGCGTGATGGTCATCGGCCTCCACCCTGGAACCGTAGGTGTGAACTTCATATAAGCATATGACGTTCGCCCACCTTGCAGCTCAAGGGCCCACTGCCACACGCAGAGAGTCGCCATCCAGCAAAGTGAACAAATGAAGCGATGGCAACGCGTGCAACCATGCTCCCGATTTTGGTTATGCATGAAGTGTGGCGAAATTGGCTCGTGTAGCACCATCCAGCAGCTTTTCTTGGCTTTGTCTGACGTGATATCGTCCTAAACGCGCTGAGCATAAGGAACACGAAGACCAGACGCACGGGAGTGCGAACTGAGGACCGACTTCCGACACAGACACTTTTCTCTTCAGGACAAAGCCAGATTGGGGCAATCCGCAAGAGATATGTCAGTTTGGGAGGGCAAAACACATGAGAAAAACACTACCAGCGCAACAGGAGCCGAAAGATCACAGAGATGCTCCCGAGCGGTAAGAAGAAGCCTCTTCTGAGAGGATATTACTTCCGGTACCCCATGCAAGAAGATAAGAGAACCCAATAGAGAAAAAGACCCGTGAGGCCAGGCAATAATGGAGTGCACCGTTGGAAGTGGGCATGAGCTCCGGCGCTGCAAGGATAAAACTCACACTTAGTAGGATTCAGCTCTAGACCCAGTTCCCTTAGTAGAGGTATAACTGTATTTAGATCCTGGAAGACATCTTCCACTGAACCTCCAAGGTTTGGTACCCTTGGAGGTTCACCCAAGTACCACAGGTTCAATAATGATTGGAGTTCTAAAATAAATTTGATTGGATGGTAAAGGTGATTTGTTTTTTTTTTATTATAATACTTATAAATTATAATAATTATAATTTTATAAGCAACTAAATTTTAAAAACTGTTGATTAATAGTAAAATGTATTAAAATAAATATGTTATTACAAAATTAATGTATTTTTAACTCTAAATTATTTATCGTTCCTGTAACACACCTAGCATTATCAACGGCACAACTTACCTCAGCTACGGCACAACTTGCCCCAAAGTGGGGTTGAAAGTGCCTTGCCGCTGCTGTTTAAAATAATCGCTTCTTAAAAATTGCTACGAGGGTCAAACTGAAAGTTCTTAGAACTGGCCACTTATAAAAAAATAATTCTATAATTTGAAAATAGAACTCTTTGCCAATATTACTGAGTATATACTTCATTCATTTGTCATTTGTTTTACGATTTGGCGGCAAATTGAAAATTGTCTGTGTCACGTCAACATGAATTTAACACGAGAAAGTTTTCGTGCAATGATTTTTTATGACTTTCGATGTCATTTAAGTCAACAAGAAAGTTATGATAGACTACGATTGGCCTTTCACGATGAAGCCCCATCTCGTGCGACTGTTTACAACTGGTTTAATGAGTTTAAACGTGGTCGCACTAATCTCACTGATGATTTACGTGAGGGACGGCCTTCTACGGCGACGACTGAAGATAACATCTGTGTTGTGCGGCGTATGATAGAGACTGACAAAAGAGTGACCTATCAGCAGATTCGGACAAGCTTAGGCATCGGTATGAGTCAAGTGCACAAAATCCTACACGAACATTTAGCGGTCAGGAAGCTTTGCGCCCGGTGGATACCTCATAATTTGACTGAGGCTCAAAAACTCCATCGTGTGGATTGGTGCCGTAAAATGATTGAAAGATTTAACGGAGGTGACTCAAATGCTGTGTTCGACATACTAACAGGTGACGAAAGCTGGATTTACTGTTATGATCCTGAAACCAAAAGACAATCTGCTCAGTGGGTGTTTCCTTTCGAGGAGTTGCCAACTAAAGTGAAGAGAGATCGAAGTGCGGGGAAAAAAATGGTGGCCTCGTTCTTTGGAAGGATAGGTCATTTCGCAACAATTGTGTTAGAGGATCAAAAAACAGTTTCTGCAGAATGGTACACTACCAATTGTTTGCCACTTGTCTTGGAAAAAGTTCGAGACACTTCACCAGACTTCACCACGACAACGCCTCATCGCACACCGCCAAGCGAACGATCGACTATTTGGCGACATCAAACGTTGAATTACTGGGTCACCCGCCGTATAGCCCCGACCTCGCGCCTTGTGATTTTTATTTATTTTCAAAAATTAACGAAAAAAAAATTAAAGGAAAGCGGTTTATGAATGCTGAAGAAGCGGTGGCTGCGTATCGCGATGCCATTGAAGAGACCCCTAAGGACGAGTGGGCAAAGTGCTTTTCCCAGTGGTTCCATCGCATGCAGCGGTGTATTGACGTGAATGGACAATATTTTGAAAAGATATAATAAAACTAATAACTGGCTAATGTAATCAGTTTTTGATTTTCTAAGAACTTTCAGTTTGACCCTCGTACAAATGTGCAAGATCTGTTGGTAAATTCGAAGAATAGACTAAATTTGGCTTAGGATGAACCACTACTTTCAGAAATAATACTTGTTTTATCCGAATTATATAAGAATTTATTAAAATCGGCACTTGGTACCCCGCTCTCCTCTACCAACTCAGATTTAGAACAAATTTGGTTAACTTAGGCTTAGGTTATAATGACGCAATCTTAAAAAATATACACATGCTGTCATTGACTTCGGCGCACGTAAACGCGCGCAACGAAAGGTCGCAAAAAGGAATATTTTCCCCGTTTTTGTTAAATTCTTCATTCATGCTTCGCTCCTATTGATAGTAATGTTATAATATCCATGCGCGGCTCCAGGGGGGGGGGGGGGGGGTTACGGGGGACATTCGATTTTCAAATTTCCCTCCGCATTTTTATGAGAGCCAATTTTTTTTTGTTTTATAAAAAAATAGATCTGCATCGAGAACATTTTCGTGCTATTAACCCAATGCAAAAAAATGGAATAAAAAAACATTAAATTATGTA
This sequence comes from Ectropis crepuscularia, assembly GCA_963693475.1. Lineage (NCBI taxonomy): Eukaryota > Metazoa > Arthropoda > Insecta > Lepidoptera > Geometridae > Ectropis > Ectropis crepuscularia. The sequence continues at coordinate 21,078,391 of OY856353.1, read as the reverse complement.
GTTTGGGGACTATAAAGGATCGATAGAAGGGTGCATTCTGAGCATATATTCCAATTTGAGGGATTCTGGCATGGTCAGCTCAAGGTCATTTCGATGAAAACGCGTTTAATTCGATATCTCGAGAACTGTTAGTGTTAGGCAAAAAATTGTTGAGACCTTTTCTCTTCTAAATTAAATTTACTAACTTTTATAGCAACCACTTTTCTTTCTTTCATCAATAGTTTTCAAGTTATTGCTTCCGAAAGGTAAAAATTTAACTTTTTTTCCTCCCCTTCGCCATTTTCTCCCCAACCGTTCAATTTTATGAAACTTTACCGATAATCAAAAGTGTAGATCTTTTAATAATGAACAACTTTTTCCTTGAACTTTTTTCTGTAATGACAATACCTTCAGAGTTATGTTACTTTACCGAGCGAAATCCGCGCCACTGCGACACCTCCGCGACACTGCACAAAATCCGCGACACCTCCGGTCTTAGGGCTGAACCCGAAATTCATTGTTGGATTGAGTCGGTGGGTTTCTTCTACACAGGGTTATGTGGTTATGTGGGACAACAACGTTACCTACTTCGACATATGCCAGAAATACGTAACATACATAAAATACACTACGGTACAGACGTGGTAATTGTATTCGATGGCTATCCCAAAGGTATTTCCAACTTTGGCACCAATTCTGCCAAACGGCTGCGCCGATCCCAGCTGAAGCCATGTGCGGATATCATTTTCATCTACAATATGACCGTCACCACAACTCAAGATAAGTTTTTAGGCAACGAGAGCAATAAGACCAGATTCATCTCACTACTGAAAACTTTTCTCATCAAATCAGACATAGAGGTGGAGCAAGCCGTAGAGTCCGGCAGAATTCTCTTAGCCGTACTGATAATCAGACCATCCGCATCCTCTACGGCTCGCTCCACCTCTATGTCTGATTGAGTGTATCTGAGTGTATTTCTGGCATATATAGGAGTAGGTAAAGTTGTTGTCCTACATAAGCCTGTGTAGAAGAAACCCATCGACACAATCAAACAATGAATTTTGGGTTCAGCCCTAAGTCCGAAGGTGTCGCGGATTTATCGCAGTGTCGCGGAGGTGTCGCAGTGGCGTGGATTTCGCTCGGTAAAGTAACATAGCTCTGAAGGTATTGTAATTACAGAAAAAAGTTCAAGGAAAAAGTTGTTCATTATTAAAAGATCTACACTTTTGATTATCGGTAAAGTTTCATAAAATTGAACGGTTGGGGAGAAAATGGCGAAGGGGAGGAAAAAAAGTTAAAATTTTGCCTTTCGGAAGCAATAACTTGAAAACTATTGATGAAAGAAAGAAAAGTGGTTTCTATAAAAGTTAGTAATTTTAATTTAGAAGAGAAAAGGTCTCATCAATTTTTTGCCTAACACTAACAGTTCTCGAGATATCGAATTAAACGCGTTTTCATCGAAATGACCGAGCTGACCATGCCAGAATCCCTCAAATTGGAATATATGCTCAGAATGCGGGGTGCATTCTGTTATATTTCCTATCCATTATAGTTCATATCTATTATAGTTCCTATCGATTCTTTATAGTCTCCAAACTACATAATTTAATGTTTATTTATTTCCGTAATTGCATTGGGTTATATGATTTTTTACGATTTCAAATGTGGCTTAAAACCTGACGAGTCATTTGATCGACTTCGAATTAGTTTTATGGATGAAGGACCTTCAAAAGCAACCATCTACCGCTGGTATAGCGAGTTCAAACGCGGTCGTTTTACTCTGGGGGATGAACAAAGGAGTGGTCGTCCTACGACGGCTGTCTCCGAAGAAAGTGTGCTGGCAGTAAAAAATTTAAAACAAGAAAACAGACGCATTACGTACGAAGAGATTCAGCATACTCTGCAGATTGTTCACAAGATTTTGCACGAGCACCTTCGCGTAAGGAGGATAGTTTCCCGCTGGGTGCCGCACAACCTCACCTAAACTCAGAAGCAGGCCCGTGTGGATTGATGCCGTGTGCCGTAATATGATACAAAAATTTGATGCAGGCTCGTCACGGCGCGTTTACGACATTGTGACAGGTGACGAATCCTGGATATATCAATACGATCCAGAAACAAAGCAGTCGACAGTTTGGCTGTTTCAAAATGAACCAACACCTACGAAAGTGAAGTCGAGGAGCGCAAGGAAAATTTTGATCGCTAGTTTCGTCACTTTGACGGGGTACCTAATTTCAATTCCACTTCGAGACCAAAGCAGTATCAACGCCGAATGGTCCAGCATAAAATGCTTGCCAGATCTGCAATGAGAAATAAGCGACCGAACACCGGGCTCCGCGGGGTCCTTCTTCACCACGACAACGCGCCCGCGCACTCTGCAATCAAAACGAGGGACTTCCTGGACTCCACACCGGTCAGAGTCTTGGGGCACCCTCCTTACAGTCCTGATTTGGCTCTTGGAGTCTTTGTTTTGTAAGTTTTTTTTTATTGTGGACAATAAAGCGTTATCTATCTATCTATCTATCTATCTATACAGTTTTCATCGCCGGTAGACGCGCTAACAGCGTTTGAGAAGGCCGTGGAAGAGGTGTCTGCGGAGGACTGGAAAAAATGTTTTGAAAATTGGTTCAGACGCAGGAAACTTTGTATAGAGGCTGGTGGAGAGTTCTTTGAAAAGATTTAGTAAAAATTTTTTTCATACAAGTTAGTTTTTTAGTTTCTCAAAACTTTCTGAGTGTCCCATGTACATTAGATTAAAAATCAAAATGTCTAGTAGTACATAAACTATTTTTAAACGCGGGAAAACAACTGGAGCGTCAACTACGCGGGTAAAATCGTGGGGCGCCACTAGTAAAGTCTTTTTTACTCGATTTATTGTATTTCTACTCGTGACCACCCCCCCCCCCCCCCCATAGCCTTCCTCGATAAATGGACTATCCAACAGAAAAATAATCTTTCAATTCAGACCAGTAGTTCCCGAGATCCTAGCATTCTTCAAACAAACAAACTCTTCAACTGTGTAATATTAGTATAGATTAATATTATAAGGCTTAACAGTGAAGGTTTTTTGTTTGAACGCGCTAATCCCACAGTTTCACAGTTTGATTCCACAAAAATATTTCACAGTTTGATACTTAGGGGAAGCGAAGGTAATACGGACCACTTAAGGGAAAATCAATGTAACACAAACAATAATATATTCATTATTTTTTCTTTGTTATTATTCAATTGAACATTTATTAATAAAACTTATTAGGTAACACTTCAATCAAATCACAGAAACAGAAAATATTGGACGATTTCCAAAACCCTAGCTTTGGTCCATTCTGCCTACACGTGAAGGTAATGACTGAAAAAAAATGACTGGTTCATTTTACCTTCACGTGTAGGCAGAAGGCCTGAAGGCAAAATGGACATCTGACAATATTTAAACAAAAAAAATATCTGCTATCTATTCATCGTCATACCTATCGCAAACAAATATAATATCTTCATCATTATCTTGGACACCGGCACAACTTCAGTATGCCCCTAAAAAACATGCAGGGTACTAAATCCAACTTTTGGCCGATTCATAAAATAAATGTGAGCAATAGAAACATCGTACGTCTTTTTCATCTTCACTAGATGAGTCTTTGCATTTCTTTTGAATGTTCTTCTTTGTTTCCCTTTCCTCTGCTTTTCAGTGCAAAGACTATATTTTAACTTTTTTGTGTTTTCTTTCGTTTCCTTCTCGCTTTTTCAGTAGCTTTTAATTCTTTATCTTTTTCTCAACCATCTGAAATGAAAGTACCTGTTCAAATATCAAATTATATTATAATAATCACAAAAAACTGTATTGATGGTAAAACGGACCACGTGGTCCGTTTTGCCCGTTCCGTTTTGCCTTTTCGGTAAGCATGTAAACAGTAAATTATTCTGAGGTCAAGATTGATGGGAACCTTGCCTATTTATCGTTAAAACTAAGTAAAACAAACAATATGTCAAATAATGACACAAAATCACTGATGACTTTATTGTAATAAAACTGAAGGCAGATCAAAATTTGCTGTTTTTACATCAAAATACGCAAAAAATAACTTACCTTGATAAAAACATGTGCTGCTGCTTTACCGCTCCTAGGACACTGACCAACTTTCAGCGAGAGGTGACTGTCAAATTGGCGCAAGTCGATTATAGATGGTGTAAACAGTTTGAAAGTTATTCGTCCGGTCCGTTTTACCTACAGGGTCCGTTTTACCTTCCGTTCCCCTACGTGATCTCTGAGTGCTATAAGGCTATTGCTGTATATTATGTATCACGGGCGAAGCCGGGGTGGACCGCTAGTGCATAATAATACTAGCGGCCCGTCCCAATTTCGGTTTGGGTTGAACAACTAATCTATACTAATCTACTTATCTATTATCTACTTATGTACTTACTATAGAGGCCCGTCTGTTCGAGACTTATGAAACATACGATCAATAACAATAAAATCGGCCAAGTGCGAGTGGGACTCCCGCACGAAGGGTTCCGTACCATTAGCAAATAAACGGCGAAAACCTCTTTGGCTTCATCCGGAATTCTTTAAACATCGCAGTTTCCGCAGACAAGCAAAAAGTTTATTTAGTATTTTGATTTTTGCTTCATGATTCTGACGATGAATTCGATATCGCGTTATATTTCTCACACAACACTGTCTAGTCCCAAACTAATCCAATCTTATTACTACGAGAACTTGTTAGCGAATAAGTACTTATACCAAATTCATCAATAAATAACCATACAAGGACCTACGATTACCTACGTGCGTTTTCTTAAAGAAATAACGAGGTAACTATGCTTATAAGATCCACTGGGTGGTCTTAGACGTCTATAGTTTAAGTACTAGTTAAACTGCTTGAACATTGTTTTGTTTTGTAGCTTGTGGACTATTACGTGTCTAGCCATTGCAAACACCCAGGCATTGTTAGGGTACCGTGTTGATAGTCAACGCACTTTCTATCTATTATGCGTGCGCTAGGAATTGTAAATATACCCTGGATAAACAATAGAGTTGAGAGTTATATTGTGCGAAATAATATAACTTTTTTGGCCGCATAGAAACTTCAGCAATAGGTATCATGTTCTTAAGTTATTTTTGTATTTTTTATTATGTTCACGGTATTGTACTAAGGTTCGGAATGAAAAACAAAACATTCTCCAAAATTCTAATTACCTACCTACTACTTGTTTAATGTTTAGACCATTCTAAGGTATGTTTATGTTTCTCAATTGACAATTATAACTATTTACTATCAAGGAAAATAGTATGTAGGTAGGTACCTACCGCTCACTCCTTCTGTTCTAGTCGGTTGCAGGAAGCGGTGAACGCCGGACGTTTTTACCTATCATTATTCGTTGTCAACAACCAAAATAAGTAGAACTACAGCATATCGCGCCGCTAGCGATTCTAGGGGTCAAGTAGATTAGTTGTGTGTACTTACGATACACATCATAGAGACGCAGCTAATTACCAACTAGCTGAATCGTGCGCGCGTTGCTACGCCATCTATCGAAAATTGGTCGTACCAATTCAAATCTAGAACAAATTCGGTTACCTTAGATTCTAATGACGCAACCTTTTAAAAGATAGACACATGCTGTCACGCAACGAAAACTCTCAAAAATCAATATTTATTCCCGTTTTTGTTACATTTTTCATTTATACTTCGCTCCTGTTGATAGTAGCGTAATGTTATATATATAGCCTATAGCCTTCCTCGATAAATGGACTATCCAATAGAAAAATAATCTTTCAATTCGTACCAGTAGTTCCCGAGATTCTTGCGTTCAAACAAACAAACAAACTCTTCAGCTTTATAATATTAGTATAGATTTCAAGGTGCTCAGCGCACATCTATTGGTTTATATCGATGGTCTACTCTCTTTCTACGAAAAACGTAATTTCGAAAGAAACCCGCGATTTTCCTACTCTCCGGTTCTACTTCGATCCGTCGTTTCGTCCGTTGAAATTTTCGGAGCTTACTCTAAATTAGAGTATTAAATAAAACAGAAAATCAGAGCTCAGAACATTTAAATATCAAACAGTGTTCGATTGGACGAAACAAAGTAGAACTGGAGTTGGAGTAGGAGTAGTAAGTAGGGGTGCGTGGCTCGGGAACCTCCACGTGGTGCACCCGGGGCATCACACAACAACTTGCCCCGGTAGGATCTTATTGTGTGATGGCGAATCCCGGCCGGGGCTGGAAACTTCTACACGCGCTCCTCACCCCTTTGAGCAGTGCGTGTAGAGGTTGGGGAGGGGGACTGGAAGACTTGGGAAGGTTACTCGGCTGACAAATCGCCAAGTAAAATTCCTAAGTGTTCCAGATGAACGTCCTCCACGACCATTCTGATTGGCAGAGTGGTCCGTGGAAGGGCCGCGCCGCGGCCGCGGCGGCCATAGATGCAAAACCGCGGCCATCCCTAGCCGCGGTGGTGAGGGTAGACCTCTCGCTGTCGACCATCTTCGCCGTGATGCTTGACAGTGAGAGGTCGTGAGAGCTACTGAGGCGGAAGCGGACACGGGGGCGAGCCCAGAGAGTCGACCTTCCCTCCTCGACCTCGATAGGCCTTCGATGAGGTGACGCGCCGTTGATTTTCGGCGCGTCACTACAGCTCAATGCGGGGGTGCTAACGCCCCTCGCGAGGCGGGTCCACAACGACGGTGGCAAGGGTCAGGGTCGTTGACGGAAATGCGAAAAGGGACCCCGCGACCCTGACCCTTGACCATGCAGGAGAAATCTGTGGGGGTTTTAGTCGGTAGGAGCACCATGACTGTCGTCGCCATGGCGTCGAGCCCGACATACCTCACCATGTCCCTGCATGGTGAGGATACATAAAAGTATTTCCCCCACAAAAAAAGGAGTTGTAAGTACCATTAAGGTTAATTTTTGCATTTTAAATCTAAATTCAAACGCGATGTAATCTAAAATTGAAAAAACTGAAAAAAAAAACATTTCTTTGAATAGATTTTTCTTATTTTTTATGATAATAACTTCAAGATATGACAGTTTTACTAAGCCTACTACTACAAGTCGAGTATTATGAGCTTAAGTTATATATCCACGAGACTGGCCTCGTGGCTTAGTTGGTAGCAGCTCTGCCTGTGAAACCGAGGGTCGTGGGTTCGATTCCCACCCAGTGCAAATATTTGTGTGATGAATTCAAATGTTTGCTCTGTGTCTGGGTGTTTCTATGTATAATAAGTATGTATTTAAAACTATATAAGTATTATATCAGCTATCTGGCCGTCATCATACAAGCTTTGCTTAGTTTGGGGTCAGATGGTGTTGTGTGTGAATTGTCCACCAATATTTATTATTTATTTATTATCTATGGTTATGCCTATATTACTCTCCATTGGGCAACAACTCCAATCACCCGGAGAGTATTGGTAGTCGAGACTCCGAAATGTCTGTTCCTGAATAGGGCGATGCCAATCTAATCAAGCTAACGAAAAAAGGCGTGTCTGTTCTTCGCAACAAGGAGTAAATTTCAACAAACTCTTATTCTCTACACTCCTCGATCTTGAGTTCATGTGGCTCACCTAGCATCTGGGTAAGTTTAATTCTACACCTTTCATTGAGTCTGAGGCTAAATTAGTTGAAAACCAGGAATCCTCTCAAAGGTGCGACAGTGCCTTACGTCTGGCTATGTTCTAATGTTCATGGCTTTGGGATCACCAAATACCAGTTGCAAGCTTCGGACTCAATTGAGAGACGAGCCAAGAACCTTATAGGTAACGATGCCCATGCCTATGTCCAGAAAAACTTTGAGTCTTGATTTTCGCCGTAAAGGTGCAAGTTTATCGGGTTTTTACCAGAAACATCTCTAAGAGTAGGTAGGTACGTGGCTTTCATGATCTATCGTAGTTTCAAAAAGCGAAACTGTTTTATAGTTTACTTTATTTTTCACGTTTTACGTGATTCAAAGGAAGAGGATTGACTCGGATCAGGCACATTTAAACTAGAATGCACTGCTGCTCTTTGGAGCTGCACTGCTATATTGTTATCTTTGAGTTTGCCATTTTAGTAATAATCTAAGTAAAACTTAGAAGTAAGGCCTTTATGAAATAAAAACGTGTCTGTACTTATGTACTCACGCAGGAAGTTAATACTTTTTCTCTTTATTTCTCGTGATATATCATAGAATAACCTTAACGCAAATGGTTTCAGATTGAGACTTAATTGGTCTCTTTTAGGTAAGCGCGCTCCATCGGCATCGTAGACCGCAGTGTCTCTTCACGTCAGGCGAAATGGCGCTTGAGCGCCACTCACCTACCTATTACTGATTTCGATATATAGTAAGTGTCGATTAGAATTTATATTATAAGCGAAAATATAGGTGAGATGTTGAACTTACACCAATTGTTCGAAAAATCTTGTCGAAAATTGGGATTGTCTATTTGGGAAATTTAGTCATGTAAATGAGTTCAACGCGTTCTGGCTCATATACCGACTTCACGAAAAGAGGTTCTCAATTCATCTGAATATTTTTTTAAATCATCGATTACACTTGAAGACGCCTGAACTGGGAGGAAAAAAAGTAAATTTTTTGCCTTTCGGAAGCAATAAATTGAAAAACATTGATGAAAAAAAAAGTTTTAGATAAAAAAGTTAGTAAATTTAATTTAGAAGAGAAAATAACAAAGCAGTTTTTTTGCCTAACACTAACCGTTCTCGAGATATCGAATTAAACCGATTCTAAGGTAATTTTGATAGAATTATCGAAATGACCTTGAGCTGACCTTGCCAGAATCCCTCAAATTGGAATATATGCTCAGAATACCCAGAAATAGAATAGAATAAAATAGAATAGGTACTCAGAAAACCCCCCTATCGATTCTTCATAATCTCCAATCAATATAATTTAATGTTCTTTTTTCCATGTTTCTTCATAATTGGACTGGACTATTTTCTCGTCAAATCAGACATAGAGGTGGAGCAAGTCGTAGAGTCCGGCAAAATTCTCTTAGCCGTACTGATAATCAGACCATCCGCATCCTCTACGATTACCACGTCTGTACCGTAGTGTTTTTTATGTACGTTACGTATTTCTGGCATATATCGGAGTAGGTAACGTTGTTGTCCCACATAACCCTGTGTAGAAGAAACCCACCGACCTAATCCAACAATGAATTTTGGGTTCAGCCCTAAAGTCCGGAGGTGTCGCGGATTTGTCGCAGTGTCGCGGAGGTGTCGCAGTGGCGCGGATTTCGCTCGGTAAAGTAACATAACTCTGAAGGTAATGTCATTACTGAAAAAAGTTCAAGGAAAAAGTTGTTCATTATTAAAAGATCTACACTTTTGATTATCGATAAAGTTTCACAAAATTGAACGGTTGGGGAGAAAATGGCGAAAGGGAGGAAAAAAAGTAAAATTTTTGCCTTTCGGAAGCAATAACTTGAAAAATATTGATGAAAGAAAGAAAAGTGGTTACTATAAAAGTTAGTAAATTTAATTTAGAAGAGAAAAGGTCTCAACAATTTTTTGCCTAACACTAACAGTTCTCGAGATATCGAATTAAACGCGTTTTCATCAAAATGACCTTGAGCTGACCATGCCAGAATCCCTCAAATTGAAATATAAGCTCAGAATGCACCCCTCTATCGATCCTTTATAGTCCCCAAACTACATAATTTAATGTTTTTTTATTCCATTTTTTTGCCTAATTTCATTGGGTTAGCTAACTTATTAAAACGGCGAAGGAAAACATCGTGAGGAAAACGACATGTACCTAGAATCTTTCGAAGTCATGTGTCTTCCACCAATGCGCACTGGACCAGCGTGGTGGATTATGGCCTTGATTCTCTCCTTGCGCGAGAAGGCCTCGAGTCCTAGCAGTGGGAACATTTAGTAGGCTGTTTATGCTTTATGCTTACACCTACGTTGTATAGTGTCAGTTCTAACGTTCGTTTATACACATAGCGTTTATACAACGTTAACAGAGATGCAAGTACTTATACGTAATTTCCCTACAGATTGGTATTTAGTAAATGAAAGGTTCTCAAGAAATTAAACTTCATTTTACAATAACTTAAAATAAATTGTATTTGTCACATTTATTCCATTCTTATATTGAATTTGTATCGTAATCAAAAAGTACAACCATTTAGGTATATAAATCTATATCAACTTCTGTTACCAAAAAATCGTGTTATTTTCAGAATATACAAATTACCCGCAATTTTCAAATTCTTAGGTTTGTCTTTTGGTTTAACAATAAAAAATCATTTGAAAATTATATTAAATACCTATATTTAAGTATGTCTAAATTTTAAAATAGTTTCGTCTGTTATTTTTAGAATTATTCAGAACTGAACAACATGTTGATATAGAAATATGTATGGCATGTAAAAACAGTCAATGCTAAAATTGAATAATTAAGTTGTTTTTAATACAAACAATATACAAGTTTTCATCGCGTTTGTTATATTTTATATAATATTTTTTTAATAATTTTATATCCTGACGTTTCGTATCCTGTCGTGTGCTGCCCTTCTGCCGCCTAACTAAATCGTATTTGACTTGTGAACACTGCAGTTAGGCGATGGACCCCCAGATCAGGAGAGTACTAAAACATTTTAATTAACTTTGCTTGTTGGAAAAAAGTTGATTTAAACAAGTAGGTATTTTTAGATGGCTGTTCGTTGGTTAGTAAGTAAGATCGCGAGTTGCGGTGATAGCCTACGATTTCTGTCTTGGAGTCTGTCAGAGCTACTCTCACTTACTTACTGCTCTTGGACCAAGGAATAGGTCTAGCCTAACCTAGCCACGGTCGTTATAATGTGATCGAAACGTAGGGATAGGTAAGTAAAAAACCTGTATAATGTTTTCAATAAGTTATATTGGTCCATTTTGACAGAAGACTTATAAACGTTTGACTTTAAAAAAAAGACCCCAATCTTAGACGCCATTATTACAATTTTAACATGGTAACATGGTAAACTTTTGCTGAATATTTTTTACAGATTAGCATTACAACAGCACTGATCAAAAATGGTTTTGATGCCCTGGAAATAATTGATTTCGGATAAATATATTCACAATTTTAAATAGTCTTATAAATTGTGAAAATACTTGGCTGTGTGTTATTAATGTTGGTAAATCCATGGCTTATAAGAAATGAAGGTTAAGATAAAAAGCAAAAATACAACAACTAAATAACTAAATTATATTCAGTACTGATCAACAATACAATCAACAGTAGTTTTGTTGTCCTTGATACAATATTAATTTCGGACAAGTATATTTAAACTCCCAATGTATTATCTAAATTGGAAGATAGGTACGCTGTTATTTTTTTATAAGTACCTCCATGTCTTATGAAGAGTTGCATCTCATAAAATTAAGGCGTAAGGCAAAAAATCATAACAACTAGAGCAGATTCAGTATCTTCACGTTTACATAATATTGGTCAAATGTGCACTTAAAAACAGAAATTCGGACAGGGCAACAATTTGTTTGTTTTATAGTAATGGCATAATTACACATATTTGTCAATACTAAGTTAACATCTTAAGAAACCCTATTTGCAGTTGACAAAAAATAAGTCCATCGTGTAAACCATTGGGTCCATCGAGTTAAGTTAAAGATAAACTTTTATAATATTATATAGCGCAGATAATTCGGGCAAATTAAGGCAACACTGTTTTAAATACCACATAATAATTTCTTATTTCAATAATGTTACGCCTAGAAGAAACACAGCCTCGGATGTTCGTCTTAATCGTATTACAAATCTGAATAAAGATATTTTTGCATTATAAGGTGGCCTTTTTCGTCATAAAAAGCTTTTTTTAGTATCTGTAAGAAATTATTTAGCTTTAAACTGCTACTTATTATGTACATTGGTAACTTTTTTCAGATGACGTGTCTATTAAATTTAAATTAAAATATTGAATAGTAGTTATGATATACTATAACATGTGTAACTTTGTTTAATATATTTTAGAACCAACGCAACGTATCAGAAAGGCTCACCCTTAATTAAGTAAACAGGCTCTGAAACTTACAAAATGTAGAATTGTATACCTCTCTACTGGTATAATTAAAATATAAGTAACGCTATAACAATAAGGCACGTGCATTAAATTCATCAAACTAATGTAAATTCTTTTATAAAATTTAATATACATTGTACACTCTTTCACTCTGATATGATTATAAAACTATGTTAAAAAATGAGTCTTAAATTATGCACTTTCAAGTATAGAGTACACTCAACAATAACTAACCTAATTACCTACAGTTTAAAGTACATTTTGGCTTTCAGATCTGCTGGGACATCTGCAAACGAAACTGCATCAATAACTAATATTTCGAGTCTTTGTACTTTAAAAAGGCCTAAATCTAAATTTAAATGCATCAAACTGACTTGAACCGATCTATTGCAACAGCAACAACAACAATCCTCTGCAGTTTCGTCCGAACTATTGGGAATGTACTAATTTCTAAATTTCAATCAGGATTGACACATTCATTGAATACAGTCTGAATTAAGTACCTACTCACCCACGAAAAACTCGCATTCTAACCGGATGTTTACTACATTCATAAAGTGTGTTCATTATTATTTACGAAATCATTGTAAATTTGTCCAAAACTACAATCCATCAATTATATATTTATCAGTCACCCAATCAATCAATATACCTACAGTTTCGAATAAGTATATTTATTATATCTTAGCTAATTATTAATTTAACATTCCAAAATATTTATATAAAATATTCTCAAACAACTCTTATATTCATGAACGAATTAGAGAGAATCATCCATAACAACGCTTACAATTAAGAGTCATCCATGAATACAGGAATTTTATTGAGTATCGTTGCTTTAGTGGAAATAATTCACTCAATACCAAAACGTTAGTATTGCATTAAGTACAAAATATTATCCAAAAGTTAGTAATCTATTAGATACTCCAAACAAAGGAACCAGCACTTTCATCGATTTTCAGAATGATATAGATGAAAGATCATTGCAGCAACAATTATGCCTTGCGATACTCCTACAACTTAATCTACGTAGGCGATCATCCGATAATAAAATTAACGCTGAGTTTCAACTTATAGTTCTATAGTATCATTATACAATTTTGACACTAGATTTAATTCTTTCAAGTGTCGGAACTTCAGGGTTTACATATTTGGCACCATCCCAAGCTTTTGCCGGTTCATACTTTAGGTGCAGCGTTGAGCTTGTTTCTTGATTTTTCCCACCGACTAATCCTGTCGACGGGGTAGCACATGACAGCGGACAAAAGAAGGAAACCGCCGGATACGTAGAAAGAAACGTCATAACTTTCCGTGTAGTCGTATAACATACCTGTAAACAAAACAATACACGAGATGAATAACAAGTTCAAATAATATTTATAATATGTTTTATTTTTAATTATAGTTTCTAGTTTGGAGTCAGATGGTGTTGTGTGTGAAATGTCCACGAATCTTGCGTATTTATTTACTGTTGTGTGAATAAAAAATACGGTTGCTAAAATTTCGATGGTGAAGTCAATTACTACCGTACTAGTTTTAGATACGTACAGTTACAGTACCTACAGTAAATCAAATCTACACTGTTATATGAGAGAGGTAGGTAACAATAATCAATTTAGTGTCGGGATAACACTGGTGATTTCAGTTTTATCTCGTAAACGTTTACGTTAATGACTAAATTAAAAACATTACACGTAATACATCCTTTACATTAATTTTGAAATTAAATAAATGGAACGAATTCAATACTTATGGCATAGAAAAGATCTAAATTAAGTAGAATAATGAAAAAAATGTGGGTTCCAACGTTACGTTACTGCATTATATTGTGTAGGTAGGTATATAAATAATACTGAAGTCATAATAAAACTCGGTGGCTATTGTTAATGTTAACCTAGGTCATAGTAACTACATGCGGGCACACGAAGGTAGGAATTTGGCACTGAGCCTGTAATCTAGGCGTCTAGAGCAGAAATAACTCGGCGCCAAGTGTTAGGCAATGTAGTGGACTAATTACATCACATTGACTAATAAGTAGCTGTTAATAAACCACCATGAGTCATATCTATTCAAATTAACGCTCAGAAAGTAACAATAGAAAATAAATAGAAACCGAACGCAGAAACATGTTTAATAATAATCATTCCAATTTACTTGATTTAACATAGATTTGAAAAAATATTATTAAGGCAAATAGGGTCCACACCCTGAAATCTAACTCGCTTAACCCAATCGTGTAGTACCTAATGATTTCAAATATTTAGCTGTGGTATCAAATTGTACTTTTTGCCAAATGGGCTCCTCTCGTAAATGAGTTACCTAATTGAAGGGTTGATTGAACTCATGCGTTGCTTAATTTGGAAAATAAAATATTCCACGTTAAATCAGAACGTTAGCAAGTTTGATACAACAGTGCAATAAATACAAGGTAAAATTGATTTGATAATGGTACATTATAATATACTAACCAGCAATAGGTGCACCTAACAGAGCTCCCAGCCCTTGGAACAGCAAGAAGAGACCGAAGCAATTCGTCAGCTGCTCCAATCCTAGGTATTCTACCACCAAGATGGAGCGTAGTGACGCGAAAGAAGCTGAAAAGTAAAAAAAAAACACTTTTTAGTTAATTAATTATTAATAAACAATGGTAGGTATTGTAATTATTCAGATAACGCTAGCGATTGAACATCAAGCTGTTAAACTTACCGCAAGCTAAACCAAAGACGCAGCAGTAGCCGTATTGGAAAAATACGTTATAATTCAAGCCACTCATCATAGTTGCTATTCCTCCGACTGACACCACGATATTGTTCACCCATAACGGCGATATCTTCGGAATAGATGTAACTACGCCACATAGAATTCGTCCAACAGTATTTGCTATTCCAATCGCAGACACCAACCATTCAGCCGAAAAAGCGTCTAATCCGTTTGCTGCGCCTCTTTTCTTTGCATACATGAATGGCACGAAGAAACCCAACATCGTGAAAAGTCCACTCAAAGCAAGAATGACAAAAGTCGGAGATCGAAATAGGCTAACGTCCAACATAGTAGCCAGAGCTCTCTTGACAGCTTCAGGGCAGAACCGGCATTTTCCAGATTGCTCTTCCTGAGCGTCTTCTTTAGTCGGGACATGAGTAACGTGTAGATGATAACCGAGAGATGTTCTTGAGGTGTACTGGGGTAATCTCGTGAGGCTGGCTCCGAAGAAGATATCGTCTCTGTAAAAAGGCCTCGCGACTAAGTCAGCGTGAGAACGACGATAGTTGTTGTGATTGTGGGTTGGCACCACTTTCAGCGGAGTTCCGATTAAAGGTTCCGTGTTGTCGATGTTGCTGTTAGAGTCTTCTTGTTCGTCTTTCTCTACAACAGGTACATCTATGAACATCGGTTTGATGTTGTTTTTGATAGCGCCAGCGTTAGCCGAGGAGCGGCGTCCCAGCTGGTTGTTACTGATATGAGAGTTGCTGCCGCGGAACACCTCTTCCGCCGTTGGATAGCGGGTATTATTTGGTACTCCCATCCACGTATGAGGGCTAACTTTGTTAGAAAAGCGCATTTCGGGAGGCATCGAAATACCCGAGTCAAGTTTACTGTGGAGTTTAATCATAGAGTTGAGTTTTTCCACGGCTTCTTCATGGCGTCGCGCAACGTCCTCTTCTTCAGGGTTATCTGCGAGAGTGACTCGCACAGGTTTGATTGGACGGAACATTGCACCAAAGATACCACAAGACAGTAGGAAAGCTGAAATCAAAAAAAAATCTGTCAGTAAAAAGAAATAGTCACTTAATTGCACAAAATTTTAATGAGTTTTAGAATAACAAACCTCCATGAATAAGTATAGTTAATCGCCACCCCACCGCCTTCTCGAGTTTGCTAGTAAGAGGAGCCATCACGAAGGTTCCTACGCCTGAGCCGCACAGCGCGAAGCCGGTAGCCAAAGATCTCCATTTCTCAAAGTAGAATCCGACGGTGAGCACAGCTGGCATGTAGATCATGCTGCATCCAATACCTGAAAAAATACGTAAATTAAAAATTAAGCTCTGAATGTGCAGAAAACTAAAATAGGTATAGCTATATTCGAAAAACTTAAATTATGTATAATGCACAAAAGTTAGCTTTACTAACCTCCAATGATACCATAGACGACGTACAGGTATTCTACGGAGGTTGCATAGTAAGAAAGGGCGAAAGCAACGCTGGATATGATACTACCGACGATTGTCACCACTCTGAACCCATATCTGGAACAAAACGATAATAAAGAATTAATTTGATGTAGAGGAAGCTAAATATCATGATATAGTAAATAACTTAGAAGAGGCTTTTACGTAAGGTAGAGGCTAACTATGCAAACAAAGTTGATGGATTAAATTGTTTAGGATTCGAATAAGAAACATGTATACTAACTTGTTGGCAAGGGCAGAGACTAAGGGGCCTGCAAGTAGATAGAATCCAGCCAGCAAAGAGTTCACCGGTGCCACTTGACCTTCAGTTATCTGAAACAAATGGAAAATTCTGTTGAAACAATAATTTATGCAACAAAATCACAGAATCGTCGAGAAAAGATTTAAGAAATTTTAGATTGCGTATCAATCTATCCTGCGACGTCTGAAAATCTTTGGCAACACTGAATATACACTGCGGTGCCAGATCATAATCAAAAAGAAATTTACTGTTTCTTCACAGTTTAAGTTTTCACAGATAAAATCTCTGTGAAATCTCCGCAATTGTTTTCAAAGTTTTTTGAAGCAAATTTTCAAGATTTCAGGATAATGCTCGTATATGTAATCAGTTATCGTAGGTATTCCCACGCCGTGTAACCTCGCCGGGCACTAATTGGGTAAACTTTCGAACTCGGGCGTTTAATTAACCGATTAAGTCTAAATAGAGCGGCCCGCGGTTTTGTCCGAGTAAATCTCGATCCGTGATTTTCCAGTGGTAATAAAGACGTAGGCTATGCTTTGTTCCGGCCTAGGTATCTCTCTGTATCTCTATACCTTTGCACAAGTTCACCTAAATGGATTCAGTAGTTTTTGCATGGACCAATAACAAAATTGCACTTTTGCCATGAGGTATTTTCAGAATGACAGACACGAGTGAGAAATATGTCAAACTAGCAGTACCCTGGGGCTTTACTTACCCGCACATGTCCTGTTCCCGTCATTTGCCCGTAATAAAAAGCTTATGTAGCTTATGTTTTATTCCAGGCCGTAATCTAATAATTGTGCTCTAAATTTTATCCCGATCCGTTCAGACCTTCCGACATGATTGAGTCAAATTTCTCTAACAAAATGAAATAAGTACTAATAACTTGTGCTGCGTTTGAGAATTATGTTTTGAAAGGTTTTTTTCATTCATGTATGAATGAAAATGATGAAAATGATTGATTCATGAGTCGCATGAATGAAAAAAAGTAATATACGGTAATATATAAGTTTCGGTAATAGGGTACCGGACTGGGTCAAAAATACACCATCCTAACTTCGAAGCGCTGTATCTTCGTCATTTTTTGTTTGTGAAACAAAAGAAAAGATACGTGTACGATATTTTTTGGCAATCTAACTAACGGGCTACTTAGTTATTTTGAGGATTGTAGCCTATTGCTTCATCCAAGTCCGGTTGACTTATGAGTGAAAACCAACAATGGATTCCAAAATTCCAATGGACACCTACAATCATTCAAAAATCCATCATTAAGAAGAACCTTTCACAGATTAGCAAATGCACTGTATTTGAAATGTAATCATAATGAGTTAGTAGAAAGTAATACTTCAGTCAAATATAGCGCACGCATATACTAAAAGAACAAGTACCATCGCAATGGAGTAAATCAAACATAATATTATTGTATAAAAAAGGGGACCCGCTCGACATCAACAACTACAGGCCTATTAACTTACTATCAACAACATATAAACTCTTTTCATCAATCGTTCTGAGAAGAATAGCGCCAGATATTGATAGAAATCAACCAATATAACAAGCGGGCTTCCGACCACACTACTCAACAATAGACCATATTCATGTGTTAGAACAAATAATAGAAAAATTCAAGGAATTCAATAAACCACTCTACATAGCTTTTGTGGACTACTCCAAAGCGTTTGACAGTATAGGACACAAATCTATTTGGACTGCTCTAAGAAATAATAATGTAATCAAAATATATGTGAATATCATAAAAAACATTTATTACTAAAGTGTAAGCAGAGTAAAACTGGAAAGACAAGGGGAGGAGTTCACAATTGGTAGAGGGCTCCGACAAGGAGACCCACTGTCTCCAAAGCTATTTATAGCTGTACTCGAAGATATTTTCAAAAATATTAATTGGGAAAATAGGGGCATAAAGATATTTAATAACAAATTAACGCACCTTCGGTTTGCAGATGATATTGTCATTTTTGGTGAATCGGCGAGCGATTTAGAAGCTATGTTAGAAAAATTAAACACTGAAAGCACAAAAATCGGCTTACACATGAACACATCAAAAACTAAAATTATGACAAACAATCAAAAGAAAGCAATCAAAGTAGAGGAAACCCCGATAGAATATACAAACGAATATGTATACTTGGGTAAATTGGTGTCTTTCGATGCAAATTGCAATGAAAATGAAATAGACAGACGAATAAGCACAACTTGGAAGAAATACTGGGCTCAAAAAGAAATTCTGAAGGGGAACTACAGCCTTACTATAAAAAAGACTATAATGGATTCTTGCATTCTCCCAAGCTTAACCTACGCTAGCCAGACATGGATCTTCACAGAAAAAGCAAAAAACAAAATTTCATCTTGTCAACATGCAATGGAACGAAGCATAGGTACTGAAACTGAGGAAAATACAAAAAACAAGAAACATAGACATCCGCATGAAAACCAAATTAACAGACGCTCTTAGTTTTAGTTTGAAACAGAAATGGAAATGGGCAGGGCACTTGTCAAGATACAACGATAAAAGATGGACCTACCAAACAACTAAATGGCTAGGCCCAAAAGGCAAAAGAAAAGTAGGAAGACAAAAGAAAAGATGGGCCGATGACATAGTTAAAATAGCGGGAAAAACGTGGATGCATACAGCAGAATATAAAGAAAAGTGGAAAAAAATGGAGGAGGCTTTTACCCATACATGGGCCACATAACAAGCGTAGAAAAAAGAAAAAAAATGTTTAAGTATATTGTAAAAAAAAAAAATGTTAAGTGGAAAATAAAGCTATAATAATAATATACTAAAAGGGTAGAGTTAAAAAAAAAAGTGATATATCTTATCAAATTACTTACTTAGTAAAATAAGAAACGGGAAGTTCATATTTCGGTTTATTTCCGCACTGGGAAATAAAATTTATAAGCTTGGATGGCATGGCCTCGGCGGCGACAAATATAACTTATATATAGTACTAACACCGCCCCACAGTTTTGCTTGCGTAATTTCCGTTTACGTTACATCCCTGTAATAAAAAGTAGCCTATTCCTATTCTAGTATATTCTGTGTTCTAAATTTCAACACAATTCGTTCAGCCATTACGGTGTAGCTGAGCAAGAAACACTTAAACTTTCGAATATATTAGTAGGATTTGCTACATACGGTTATAGTGTAGATCAGTTTTAAAATAACTATTTTAATCAAATTTTGTATATTTTTACGACAATGGGAATATTTTACAACATAAAATACAATTAGAGATACATATAATTGTTCATCTTAAACCACACCATACGACGTAAGTGGCGTAATGTTACGTAGGTACGTACGGACATAAATCATAAAAAAAAGATTACATACAAAATAAAACATTTACTACATTTAGTAAGTGGCAATTAGTGGCTTTTATCTATTTATCTCCTAATTTCATCCAGATCCCTTCAGCAGATTTTCTGTGAAAGAATAACAAACATCCATCCATATTCACAAACTAACGCATTTATAATATTAAGTAGGAAGTACGGATTTCCAGTTAAACACAGCCTAGCGTCTATCTAGGTTCTGTTTACAATGCCTAACTGTGAGGTCCACAAAACAATATAGGTACGGTGCACACTGACTAACAACTCGGTACGGTAAGTACCGTAACAATGCCTGGATATTTGCAATGCCTAGACACGCATTGCCTACCGCAAGACGCGAAGTAAAACTGGTGGCTTTACTAGCGTCTTCGTTAATGTCACGCTAGCAAATGTATAAAAAACTGTGGTTTAATCCCTTAAAATCCCTTTGGCTTACCTAAGGGATTTTAACCCCGTAAGGGCCGAAATTGCGTGATGCGGGCGCGGGCGCGGTACCATACAAAACTCGCCGGCCCTTCTGCCGCCTAACTAAATCGGCTTTCGCTTTGCTATTGCGGTCTCTATCATTTCAAGCGGAAAGAAAAGAGAGAACAATATCAAAGCTAAGACAGTTCTAGTTAGGCGGCAGACCCACGGGTCGTTTTAGTATGGACCGCGCGCGGGCGACCGCGTCACGCAGTTGCGGCTTTAATGCCCGAGCTACACGAAGCTAGTTTTCCAAGCTAGTGTTAGTAAGCTAGCAAGCTAGTACTTCTAGCTTCGTGTAGACCACAGAAATCTAAATAATAAGTATTATTTAGATTTCTGTGGTGTAGACACTAGCGTGGCGTAGTGTTGTCTACACGAATCTAGACGTACTAGAGCTGTTAGCTTGTTATCCTAGCTTGAAATACTAGCCTCGTGTAGCTCGGGCATAAGAGAAAAATTTTTGCAAGTCATATTTTAAAATACAACAATTCAATGTCACGATGTTAGTTCCCAGTGAACTCTTCACCTACTTCACCGAGTATAAGTAACCGATATTCACGAAAGTTGGCATTTATTATGTGTAATTTGGTCCAACTTGAGAAATAGGATACCTAGTTTTTATTTAGATTAATGGTACCTTACGACAATATCCGAGGGAATATTTTAAAATGTTTTGTAATATCTTATTTTAGTTGCAAACAGCAATAAAGATTTTTGTATTTATAAGAATAAGAATATATTAATTGCTCGCACAGTGTATAAAAGGTCTTAAAAATGTAAAAACAAATACAACAGTGTACCCTTGACGGGCGTGCAACATTAACAAGTATACAAAGTAGGCTTTCTTGTAATTCTGTTTTCGATAACAAACATTATTTTGATCAGTTACTCGTACATACTAAAATAGTTGTAGGTACATAGTCATCTTTCCCGTCGTTAAAACACTCTTTTAAATCGTAAAATGCCTTTGTTATGAGCCAGTTTTTTAATTCTCTTTATTTATATGTAATTTTGCTTCAGTTATTGCATTGCGACAGTAAGATTCGGTCCCAGAACAAAAAAAGTAAATAAATACATGTAAATAATATTATTTCATCAGCTGAAAACGAGATCGCATGGAATGGTATTTCTAATTGGAAAGGAAAGTGTTCGAGTTTGTATCGCTTCAAGTTTTTAATTAGGCTTAACGCATTGATTAATTTGCTACTAGTACGAACGTGTTTTTCTAGGTTATTGTAATAGATTTCCTCGTTGCAGATTAAAGTGTGCACGGAAGTGTATATGTCCGTAAAAGTAGTCGGTTTGAATAACTATAAAAATAATATATTTTCAACCGACTCCAAAACAGGAGGAGGTTATGAATTAGACTGTAATTTATTTTGTTTATTTATGGATGTACCTCATCATAACTTTCAACTGGATGAACCGATTTTGTTAATGATTTTTTTCGTTCGAAAAAACCTTTACGCGTAATTAGCTGGTATGTAATGATTCGTAAAGTTTTTTTACCTTACTTATTTCACTTGGATATTTCATTTTTATGCATAATTTAGATGTAAAAATTAAGAAAACGAAGAACATACGGTGCACTTGAGCTCGTACGTACATAAATAACACACTTTTATGGAACAAGCAGTAAAACTATAGATATCAGTCATATTTCAAGGATAATAACGATACGAGTTAATAAACTTAGGTATGCATAAAATGCGAGACAACTTTTATGACTTTTGAAAAAATGACCTACCTACTTATATTTTATTTACAAGATTATTTTATATGAGTAATTAACTTACAATTTAACTGAGGACCATATCTACTTGCTTTTTAAATAGGTATGCACTGACAATGCCGCGTATTCAGTCTCTAAATGATCATAAAGCACAAGAGTTTACTAAACCTGAACAAATCACTAAAATAGGAAATCTTTGAAAATGACTTGGAAAATATGGTGTAAGCATAAGATAATTAAAAATACTAACACAGGTAGTTTTCAAAATATTACCGCAATTTCCAAACAGCAGCATAAGCAACCCACTTTACAATCTAACTGCTAAGACTCGAGGCTTTCTCTCAAGATGAGAGTCGAAAACATGATTCACCACGCCGGGCAAGTGCGGGTTTGGTGGATAACTTATGTCCCATAAAGTTATCTCTCCTTAAACTCTTAGGCTGAGAACTCACGGAGCGCTTTTCACCCGCACCCGCCGCGGTTGCGGGACTACGGTTTTATTTCAAAACTCACGAGACCGCTTATTTTCGCGTTTGTTTATTATTTTGGGCGAACGCGGCCGCGGCTCACGCTTTTCTACTAGTTGCCCGCCGCACCGGTGCAACGGGGGGTCTACCGCCTAACGAAAAACGCTTTGACGCTTTGGCATTGCCGTCTCTTTCATTTCAAGCGAGAAGAAAAGAGACAGCAACGCCAAAGCGTCAAAGCGTTTTTCGTTAGGCGGTAGAGGTGCGGGAGGCGCAAGAAACCGCACGCACCGCGGTCGTAAAACGCGTCGTGAGTTGTGCTTTATTGAAGAAGATAGTGAATATCGCTTCATGAGTTATTAGTCTTACGTTCTTCTCATTCACTGTTGAAGTTATAGTGATATCAAATATGGACATCTGACCGAAAAAAAAAAATACTCTAGAGATTCAGACGGGTTTCGAGTCTACAACTTCACGACTGTGAAATCAAACGATCTCGCCTCTAGAGCTCTAGACTACAATGGCTTTCTATTGTCCAATCTGAGCCTACCCGTAATTTATAAGAAACTAGCGCCCCCTTCCGGCTTCGCGCGGATAGAAATACAAATACAAAAATCTTTATTGCTGCTTGCAGGTAAGATAAGATAATATAAAACATTTTAAAAGTTGACCCATACAAACTGGCCTTTTCGAGATGAATTTGGATATTGTCATATAAATACCACTAATTGAAATAAAATAAAACTATCCGATCTTTCAAGTTGGATCAAACCGTGCACATTGTGCAAATTTGATTGAAATCGGTTAAGTCCATCGCGGGCAAATAACGTGACGCGTAATCCTACTGTCCTACTAATTTTATAAATGTCAATGTATGGATGTTTGGATGTTTGTTACTCAATCACGTCCTAACGTATGAACGGATCGGGTTGAAATTTGGAACACAGATAGATTATAGTCTGGAAGAACACATAGGCTACTTTTTATCCCGAAAAAAAAATACAACGGGAACAGGAACTTCGCGGGTAACACCGCGGGGTGCTGCTAATTTATAATATACTTATTTATTGATTACAAATATATGTGTTTATAATGCGTCCTTAAGACATACTATGCAAACTTAACATCATAAATATGGCAACAGTGGCTTTGCAATCAACTTGTTTTCGTCATACGTTACTTAAAGATATAATGTAGAAAGACAAGGCAGCGCAAAACGTCAACGAACCTACAAAGACGACAGGTAAACACCACTAAGTAATCGGAATGGTAATGACCGGCGATAGTGGTAGAAACACGATTTGACCCTGCAATTGACTTGCAAATCATATGTCTACACCTCACACAGGAAATGGGCGAGCCTGATGAGATATGACCACTTGAGTGCATGTTACAATGAATTTATTTTGAACAGCAATATGGAAATTCCGTTAAAACAGCTGCGTAGCGCTGTTATGGACAACCATTGTTTTTTTACCATCAGTCGCATGTTTTGGTCGTCCCTACCAGCTATATTATAAAAAAAAACACGGAAAACACATGGGAACATTAAACAAAACTATACGCATTTATAAACGTCCCTATTTTGAAAAAAAAAGACAGATTAGAGATTAGAAAAAAAATAGAGAGAAAGTTTTTTTGTCAGAAGTTTTTCAAACTAAGTAATTTTCTAAAATTATATTGAATTTAAAATAAATAAAAAATCCCATTTATTTCCAATCATCAGTATAGTAATTTTACATGTATATGGTTATTACGTATAAACATTAATAAAATTTAACTAAGACACTAAAATTGAATATTTCATATTTTGTCCATTTTAATCACTGTCGAAACTTACTTCACTTTCACTGATTGGAACCCCTTCTCGGGTGTAGGCTTCCTCCAGCTTGTTCCAGGCCTCTCTATCCTTTGCTTTTCTTCTCCATTCGTTTCCTGCTATAGCTTATTTCGTCTATTCATCTGTTTCTTGGGCGTCCTGTTTTTCTTTTCCCTGATGGTCCTTCCCATAATGTCGTTTTTAACGTCCACCTTTTATCTTTTATATATTGAATTTATCATGATTTAATTCACGCGTTTAGGTAATACCATCAGGTTTCACAAGAAAATACATAAAAACTTTCAGTTTATTACATTCGTGAAGTGTGTTTGCGAGAAGCGCATATCAAACCTATCTCATAAAAATGTTTTCCTAGACTTTCCTTAGAGATAGAAAACTAAAAATAGATACCTTCAACGCCTACATTCAACTAAATGTAAACAATAAAAACGACAATCCCTGGGATATATTGTAAAAGTTTGACCACAGTTCAAATAATAGTAGCACTAACGAAACATTTAATTGCTAAACTGGCGCCGCGCCGTATGTTTTCAAAACTTTCCGTTTGCCTGTACCTACGTACATCGTGTATTTATTTTGTTTGTAAATATATTTAAGAATACGAGCGACATCGTGATTTTTCTGTGGCATCATAATAATTTCAGCTGTGACTTACGCAACGAGATATGATGAAACAGAGGGCTGTAATTTATCTAATTTCATTCACAGTTCGCCCAACTTATCTTTGTATGTGAGAAAATTATAGAACAAAGATTTTCATCGACGGTATTGTTTAGCTAGTGTGTTGTGGCGATTTAACTCGACTGCACGCATATGTTGGTTTTACAGTAACTTTGGCAGATATCCAGCGGCGCGTTGGTGGCGTAGACGTCGTGTTATTTATTTTTATCGACCGTTATCGGTTCAATGTAGAACTGAACGGGAGGTCAGAGCAATGAGAGACACTGATTACACTGAGAAATATTTTTCTCGGGAGATTTTTAAATACTTTTGTTTTCTGTAAGTAATATAAAAATGTATAGTATAACTAGCTGACCCCGCGAACGTTGTTTTGCCATATAAATAAAGGTATGAAAAATAGCTAGTAGCCGATTCTCAGACCTACTGAATATGCATATAAATTTTGGTTAAAATCAGTAAAGCCGTTTCGGAGGAGTAAGGAAACAAACACTGTGACACGAGAATTTTATATAGGTATATAAGATAACACAAACAAGAAAAATCTTTCAAAGATCCTCGATTAGTTTTTAACGGTTTTTATTAATCAGTAACAATAATGACGAGCGATACTATGATCGATTACGACATTAAGTAGTTCTGAAAAAAAAATACTGAACTTTAAAGACATTTTTTTTTAAAGCCGGGGTTGCCTAGCTACGAGCAGGTGTACCTACGTATGATTCATAATATGAGGTCATAGGTTCGAATTTAATCTGCATCTCGTAACTGTTTTTGCAGGTGCAGATGTTTGAATAATAAGTTTGTCATCTAGTTTTAACGGTTGAAAGAGAAAATATCGTGCAGAAACAGGGCATGTTTCAAGAACGACACCTTTCGAGGAGATGCGTTATCCGCGTGGTGGATTATGGCTTTTACTCTCTTTTTGTGAGAGAAGGCCCTGAGTCCCACCAAGGGGAACATGGAAGGGGAACGTAGTATGTTCATGCTATACATTTTTTGTAAAACTGTAATTCATTTTTAGTAAATCGCCTTACTTACTTACTACAAAAAAAAATATAAAACGATATAAGGTTGAAATGCACATGGATATTTATGATTCTACTTTTACTTACTATCTCGTATATAAGTTTCACTTAAAACGAAAAGTGAGAGTTCTACGACATACCTAAGTAAAATGTCTGGACGATTGAATGAACAATTCGGACAGCCGTCACGACATACCAATAATTATTTCGTCTAATTTATTTGACATTTACAATCAATGTTCAATAGACTGTATTTAATCTAATTGCGCCGACGCAAGATTATTGGAGCCGTTTTGTTTAAAACTGTTTCTGATAAATTTAGTTACATAGTGAACCGACTATAATTATCATTAACTTTTCAGTATACCTAGTAGTAACAAAATGCAGATATACTTGACATAAGGCTAACTTCACACAAGCTCTTCTATTTACGGTATATCTTCGGTTTGACGTTCCATTACCTCGGACGAAGATTTTTTTACATTAAACTCACAAAATCCCCTAAATTTAATAAATTTTGGTAAATCAACTAAACACACTAATCAAATAAGATATTTGAGAGCAAGGTTTCATAGTAAGAGAATATAATGTGTATCATCGAGGTATGCAAATATTAGATTTTTGACAATTTTTCAAAAAGTGCTCTACAGATTTCGACGTAATTTATATGGAACCAATTCTTTGATATACACAATTGGCGGACCTATCGCCTAACATACATTAAAAAAAAAACATAAGTATAATCGAATTGAGAACCTCCATTTTTTGGGAAGTGTGTTAAAAATGTATATTAACAAATCACTTAACAATACAAATATTAAACATTAAAAATAATCTAGGAACATGCAATTTAAACTATAGTTACCGCATGACTGTTGAAAATCTGCAGTGGATAAGTTAAACGCAGTCTCGAGGCCGAGATCGTTCGTTGCCCTCTCACTGTTATGTGGGAAACTTGTGTGCAGTACTACATTCGCGACTAGTGTTGTACCGGATCGATCTCGATTTAAACGAGCCGCTGATTAGTCCCGCTTTTATATTCATAATCCATAATCATTTTGTTGTATTTATATTGGTGCCTACATGTTATGGAATCTATAATATAGATGTTAATGCAGTAATATTAGGTTGCCATATTTACTAATGCTAATAAATTTGAAATTAATAATTATTATTCGTTATTAAACTGAAATAACTAAAAACTATATTCGCCAGACTCGCCAGACGTTGCCCTATCTTAATGTAAAACAATATAATTTGTCGGTAAATTTATCATTATGCTAGGTCAAGAAACTTTTTACAAAAAAGGTGAACGAAATTATTATAAAAGTTACAACGAGACCAAGGAAATAAAAAATATCATTGTGTATCTTTAACAAACAATTGTCAGCTAGCTTTAAAACTGTGGTATAAAATAAGTAGTTTACAAATCGTTGACTATTATCCTGATTATTGTTCTCAATGCGTTAAACGATGAAAACATTTTCTAGTTTCAGAAATACTCGTTTTAATCAGTTGAAAATTGCAGAAAATAATATGTGTGTGTGCACAGTGAAGTAGTCTAGAATATAATAAAATGTTAAAATAAAGATTTGATTATAATACCCCGTTTAGATTAATCCAGTCCAGCGACCGAATTCAGCGCTGGATTGCTTACTGAAATAATGTAAACCGGCACTGGAATGAATTGGCACTGGATTGATGCTTTCCAGTGCCGGTTTTCATTATTCCAGTAAGCAACCCAGCGCTGGATATGGTCGCTGGACTGGAATAATGTAAACGGGGTATAAGTTCCGCGTAAGTAATCCGAAATTACTCCCTTAGGTACTGCTAAATTGAACATATTTTTTTAAGTATGTCATTCGGTTTCAGATGGTATCTACTACTTAAGATTGAAATAAAAAAACTTAAAAAAACATTAGCTTCTATCAAATTTTAATTACCTAACGAACATTATTGGAATTTAAGAAATTCAACTACTCCGAACCTACGTAGTCATCATATCCCATTATCAAATCATGTTATCCCATTTTGTCAATCGTGATCCCACTTGTCAAATAAATTTCGCCATCACTATTCGCGAGGGTGACTGCACTACATGATAGTGGAAAACTTCCAATATTGTCGTAGAACTGGACTCAGCAAGGCTTGCATTAATCAATATTCGAACAGGTGAGTTGGGACTTGACTGCCAATACTGGGTCGCGTGGATTAAGATCGAATCATTAATTGAAACTTGATTTGATTTCATTCGATTAACTGCTCATTTCTAAGACACAGATTAACTTTCTGTTCTTCGAATAGCAGAAAACCAATCCTTAATCTGCGTGGAACAAATTCACCCGCGCAATTTTTGTAAATACTTTTACTTCACGTAGGTATAACTTATCATAATCCTATCCTATCTGATATAATATTATAAATTTAATGTGAATGTAAGTTTGTTTGTTACGTTTTAACGCGAAAAACTACTTAACCGATCATCATGAAACTTTGTTCACATATTCTTGGAGGTATTAGAAGTAACATAGGCCACAATCCTTTTCCGAATACCGTCCAATTTCTATACTTCCTTTTCTTTCCAAAATCCTTGAGCGTCTTGTTCATAAACAACTCAATGATTTCCTGGTTAGGCAAGACCTCCTTAATCCTCTTCAGTCCGGTTTCCGTCCTGGGCATAGCACTGTGTCTGCGCTTGTCAAGATCACTGACGATATACGCTTGGGGATGGATGACGGCAAGCTTACTGTTCTAGCACTGTTAGATTTCAGTAATGCTTTTAACGCCGTCAACTTCGACATTTTGCTTGCTTTACTCCGCTCCAATAACATATCTCCACCGGTAATTGATTGGTTCCATAGTTACCTACAAGGACGCCGGCAACGGATTCGCCTAGAAGACCGTTTTTCTTCTTGGTGCAATACAACAGCTGGTGTTCCTCAAGGCGGCGTGCTATCTCCTCTTCTTTTCGCAATTTTTATTAATTCCATTTCCCAGTACGTTACTTCTTCCTACCACCTTTATGCAGATGATCTTCAAATTTATATTCAAGCGCCTTTGAATGATCTTGATACCGCTATTGTTAAAATAAATGCAGACTTGAATCGAATCATTCAATGGAGTATCTCTTTTGGTTTAAAAGTGAATCCCACTAAATCACAGGTCATAGTAATTGGCAGTCCGTACTGGATTTCAAGGACAAACTGGAATAATTTACCTAATGTTGTATTTGATGGAGTTCCTATACCTTTTAGCAATTCTGTGAGAAATCTAGGAGTAGAGTTTGATCGTACCTTATCATGGGATTGCCATATTAAGTCAATTAGTGCTAAATTATTTGCGTCCGGTAGTTCTTTAAGGCGCCTCCGCAACTTTTTACCCACTGCCACTAAGATTGCTCTTGCCCAGTCTCTTCTTCT
The DNA here is from genome assembly GCA_963693475.1 of Ectropis crepuscularia. NCBI lineage: Eukaryota > Metazoa > Arthropoda > Insecta > Lepidoptera > Geometridae > Ectropis > Ectropis crepuscularia. The sequence continues at coordinate 21,048,970 of OY856353.1, read as the reverse complement.
CCCTATTCTGGATTACGCTGACGCCTGCTATCTCGATCTTAGAGAGGACCAGCTAGACAAACTTGAGCGCCTCCAGAATTACTGTATAAGATTCATATTTGGCTTACGCAAATATGATCATGTGTCCCATTTTCGCATGCAGCTCAAGTGGTTACCCATTCGCCTTCGTCGGAATGCTCACATACTTTCTTTTCTGTGTAATATTTTGTTCAATCCTGCCACCCCACAGTACCTCAAAGAGCGCTTTACCTTTTTGCATAATTACCATGAGCTATCGTTAAGGTCTAAAAACAATCTTTCTCTTAAGATGCCATCTGCTCGAACTGAAGTTTTCTACGGCAAGTCATTCAGTTTTAGGGCTACTCAGTTGTGGAATGAATTGCCTGTGCATATTAGGCTTTCTCCATCACTTTGCACTTTCAAAAAATATGTGAAACAGTTTTATTTATCAAAATTGTAGGTTGCTGTTTGTCGTTTGATGTCATCGATTGCATAGTTATACAGTATTATATACATTTATTTTATGTATTATGTATAACCATATGTATTAGTTTATTATGTTTTAATATATATAAGTACTGATATTTCATGATAGGTATTTGAATAACTGTTATATATATATATATATATATTTTATTAATTAATTTTATTTTCTTTACGATTTTCTACGTCTTATTTGCGCACCCCGTTTTCTCACTTATCCTCATGTTATTTTCCATCCCAAGGTTGCCTGGAAGAGATTGCTTTTAGCGATAAGGCCGCCGACTTGTCGCACTAGTTTTAAATGTATTTTTAATTATTTTTGTGTATCCTATTGTTTTGGTGTGTCAATAAAGTGTATCTATCTATCTATCTACTTTGTATCCCATGGAAATAACGGGATCTGGAATAATGCGGGTGAAACCGTAGGACACAACTAGTATAATATAAATTACGCGTCACGCTGTTTGTCCACGATGGACTTTTAAAATAGTTAATCGTATTTAATCTTTGCAAGCCGTTTGATTCAACTTGGATAGTTTCAAATACGATTATTGGTCTTTATATGACAATGTCCAAGCGAAGCCGGAATGGGTCACTAGTATAAATATAAATCATAAGAGAAACGATTACACAGTCTGTTTGATTGTTCCAACAGCTACTCTTAACTGTTAGGTGTAATTTATGACCGAACAACAATCGAATTCAGATAACTTCGACGTATGATGTCACTGAAGCTCGACAGGGGACAATTAATTACACAATTTATACCAATGACGTCCCGCTGTCGTGGAATTTACCGCAAATTATCGGTTAAGGGTTAACAACATCTACATTACATAACTATGTATACTTCTGAATTTAATTATTTGGTTGCATCAACGTAAAATCATCTTAAAATGCAGCCCGATTTACTGCCTATCCTAAACATATGAAACCTAAGATTAACACTATGTGAGATGATGGTGAAATAAGATCCTATAAAATAAGCTAATATCAGTAAGATTCAGTTTGAATTTCAATTCTAGTCTGTCCATAAGAAAAAAAACTTATCACTTTTATGTGTGACTAGGTGTATTTTTTCCAATCCATTGAAACCTGATGGTGTGTTGAAAATAATTTAATCCCAATTACCACTAAATTTATAAATGAAAATTTTGATCTTTGATTGTTCAGATCTCCGCTTAGTCATGCCTTAAGAATTTAACGGATCAAGCTGAAGTTTGTAACTAAAATAGATAATAATTTGGAATAACACATAGGCTTTTCGACCCGAAAAAATGTAGAGCTCCTTAAGGCCGATTTAAACTGAAAGAACATAGAGCTAGAGCTGGAACAAGAGCATTCTTTGTCGATCTTTTAGTGTAAACGAAAGATCGTTCTTAGCGTTTTCCATATAGATATTCCAATCTTTGCAAACGCAAACAAAACAACGAAAGAATGTTCTACGTTTGTTTACACCAAATGAATTTGATACAGTGGGGATAGAATGAGCATTCGCTCGTCTGATGTAAATCGGCCTTCAGGGAATTGTTATTTTATTTGTTCTATGCTGACAAAGTCGCTAGCAGATTCTAGCTGTTATAATATATTTTATGAGGAAAAATACATAATAACTAGTGTCATAACATAATATAATATGACAAATAACATGCTAGTGATACATACATTTGTTTTTTCCCTCAAAAAAGAACACAATAACTAGCATCAAGGGAAAATTAGGCTGATAGGATTTTGAGGCGAACATGATTTTTGATATGAATCATGTTGTGGAGTTTTGGAGAAAATGCTATGTTTCATCCCAGTAATAATAAAAATCTGTTAACTGTGGTGCCGCGTTATCAATAGCTTTTGTATTACCACCTCATTATTGTGGAATGTGCCGCAAATTAAATTATTGTCAATCGGATCTGTAAATATTTTCCTCGTAAAATGGAATACTTGTGTGTAATTATAAATTCTATTTTTAATTCACAATGTGTAACATCAGAAACCCCCACGGTCGTTGGGGTTTTCTATTTCAAAAACAACTTTCCAAAAGCGCTGCGTTAGTTTTTATCTCACTTAGAGACGAAATTGTTGAGGTCTTTGCTAGTCTACTTATCTTCTTACATGTTAAATAAATACATTGCCATATGTCCCAAATATCATCAAGAACGGCTTGGTTGATAAAGTATTTTTAAAATGTCAGATGACTGTGTGGTGGGCATTTTGTTAGATAAATTTAATAGGCATAAACCAATTTTTTACAGTTTGTCATTATTATTTCACTCAGACCTTCCACACACACAATATCTGACACTCAGTTCTAAAATTTTGATAACTTTTCGTTTGGCTAAACATATTTTTGTCAAGATAATTGTTTCATCTATACTAATATTACAAAGCTGAAAAGTTTGTCTAAAAGCGTTAATCTAACTAATGGACCGAGTTCAAAAAATCTTTCACCGTTGGGTTTATGTTTATATAGGTACGTGGTCTATCAGTGCTATATGCTATAGGTATATATAGTAGCCGGACGAAGCCGGGTCGGACCGCTGCGCTGGTAAAAAATTAGCAGTCATAGGAACTGCCGATAGAAGTGAAAACTTATAACTCAGAATTTGATAGCTTATTTTGGAAACTACACGAGTGTAACCGGAGGGCGTGGCCTGGTCATCATGGCATGGCCATCTAGAAATGCGTTAGCATTTCCCATTGGCTCACGCATTTCTACATGGTCATGCCCTTTTAGCATTTCCCATTGGCTGACGCATTTCTAGATGCCCAATGGCCATGGTCCCGAGTTTACCCGAAGATTTCTTATCATATCCGAGTGTGACGGTAGAATTCAAACTCACACCCCACGAAAAATCTGTCTAGGCGCGCCAAAAGAAGTTTTCACTTCAAAAATGTATTTGAAAAGCGTCCATGTTATATCAGTCGGTGATATCAGTAGTTGGTATCAAGTACCGGGGCGAAGCCGGAAACGTTAAAAAATATTGCCTAGTTAATTTTATTTAACACGTATTTATTTCCAATTATAATCTCTTGTAACTAGCGTAGGTACTCATTATACAATGGTTTGACATTGAATTTTTATTTTACAACGAGTTACATAGCTCCGAAAACTGGATATTTCTGGTAATAAACAATGTTACATTATACTTACCTACTGAGACAGCTTCACAGTTAAAAAGCCATCGTTTGGGATACACCTAATATTTTTTGAAAATGTGTACCTATACATACTAGCGAAATATCTATTTCATAGTCAAGAACCAAACCACAAACGGGAAAATGTGTTAGTTTAATGATTTCAATTTAATTAAACAATAGAACAATTAACAATCTATTTTTAACCAACTTCAAAACAGGAGGAGATTTTCAATTGAGTTGTATGTTTTATATATGTATGTACCTAAAAGTACGCAATAGCTCCGTCAATTGTGATATGATTTTGATGTTTTTTTGTATCATAGATGATACTTCAGAGTTCAGAGGTCGAAGACGCTACTGCTACATCGATGTCATAATATCAACAAAAAAATAAAATTTACTTAAGTTTATCTGGTCGATGCAATGGTAGATTTTTCAAAAATTATGAAATTTAGTCCCAGTGTCTGAATTTAACACATTGAAGTCGGGTTTTGTTTTTTTCGGTGAAAATGTAATTATTAAGATTACTAAGTATTCCTATTAAATTGAAAACACGAGAGAGTTATAAAGTAAATTAACTCTGTGCTCGGTAAGCAGTAGAGGACATTGGAGGCCAACTGCTATAGGTCTCCCTTTTTTGACTGTTTAATTTTAGACACTGGGAAAACCTATGATACCCGTAATACTTATAATCCTCGGTTATATTTCAAACTGTATAATATATATCTCGCCAGCAAGCTTATTCGATTGTTAGAACAGTTAGTCCTTTCATGTTTGATATAATATTAATTTTTATGAGAGCGTTATAAAATCTTAATATAATCTGTACAATGAAGCTATGTATCGCAGATATTCGCAATAAAGATTTAATATTAAAAAAAAAATGATCGTTTGTAAATTTGGTTTACGGACAATAATTATTTAGTATGATAACGTAACGATAATTATATAAATGCGTCATAAACCGAACGTTTAAGACGATCGTGCCTCTCTATAGCTTATTATGTGCCCTCGCTTGCACGCCCGGCTCAGACGCAGTATGACACTTTTTCGTCTATGCCGGCCGGTTTTTATTGATTAAGACGTTATCACGTCAAAAATGTAAGTAAATTCATAGATATCTACTTACCTACTTCTTAAACAGTAAATAAATCTACGTATACTTTTTTTATTTAAATTTTACAGCTCCACAGACTCCGGGGTCCGTGACCTTTGTCAATCGTTTTCTTTTTATTACATGAATCTTGGATTGGAGAAGAAAAGGAAATAGGGGAGAGTAGGGAACATTTTCTTGCTAATTCTATGACTATTTTATTTTCTGAGTCGCCTCCTCCCGGCTCAGCGCCTCCACCACGATCCACCACAATCTACGTATACTAACATAATAAAGCTGAAGAGTAAGTTTGTTTCAACGCTAAGATCTCGGGAACTAAAGGTCCAAATTTAAAGATTGTTATTCTATTGGATAGTCCATTTATCGAGAAAGACTATAAGCTATAAAACATTACGCTACTATCAATAGGAGCGGAGCATGAATGAAGAATGTAACAAAAACGGGCAACACCTTTTTAAAAGCTTTCTATCATTTAAGGTTTCGTCATTATACCCTTTTTATGCTATTTACATCGCGGTTAAATAACGTGTAATTTAGAAATATGTATGTATTAAGATATCCGAGCCGAACGAAGGCGGAACGGGCCGCTAGTAGGTACTAAATAAACAGGTAAAGTTTATTACCATTGCCGCTAGACCCATAGACGTTAGTAAATTGGTACGTTTCCCAGCATTGAATGGAACAATGAATGGGACTGGTTGACGCTAACACCGAAACCTTGGCCTTAACATTATGTTAATGTACATTGTGACCACTAGTCCTTAGAATATCTACTGACAGTTTGTTACTCGTTACAAGAACGGGAGTTGAGATTTCTGATTTATGTGGCACGATTTTCCAAACATGTATGGTAATTTTTGTATAAATATTGTTATATATCTAAGTCGAGCCTAAGGTTGTCGTTAAGAGAGAACTATGTAATGCAGTTAATCTTTCTCAAGTTTATACAGGGTTATTGGTAATCAGCCTGTATCCTTTTAAGGGGATGTTAGGTACATTCAATACGTCAACTTTTGTTCTACAGTTTAAAAAAAAAAGTGTTTTTTCTTTTTTTCAAAAAAAAAATTAAAAAATATTTGCACGGTCTAAAAGCATCGAACTCTTCGTAACAATTCGTAACAAGAGCGCGTATGCTCTTTAACGCGCAAAAAATGATGTGCCGAAGTGAATAAACACTAAAAAGTCGCTAAACATTACAAAAAAGGGCAACAAATACTAATTTTTTTTGGGTTATCTATTGAGTTTTAACGAAAGTTGTAGAACAAAAGTTGTTTGTTTAAATATACAGAACATGCCCTTAAACGGATGCAGGCTGATTACCAATAACCCTGTATATAGGTACCAAAGTAGCATCTTCTAAACATTACTAGGCTTTGTTTGAACACCGACGTCTAATTTGGCCAAGGAAACCGATATGAGAGCTACTACAGTTAAGGCAAATCAATTAAAAATAAAATTAAACTTGGTGAACAATACCTAAACAGTCAACACATAAGTCAAATAGAAAATTCTTGAGTCGTTTTCCTTTTCGTTTTAGACCTATTTTCCCAGTCTGAGATCTTAAGTTTAACCACATCAGTAGATAATAATAACATATTTCGTACATACTCGTATACTCGTACATACTGTTCATAAATATGTATATATTACGTTACGTAGGAATAAAATGATTGAGTTTGTATTTTATAACGCTCACTGATTGAAATGAATGAACTGTGAATTTGAAGAAATCTGTTATAACCGAGTTCATAGTAGGTTTAAAGTTAGCAAGCTACAATGGGCTGGATTATACGTGAATCGTTAATCATAGGAATGAAAACTTTATCCTAGTCCGCGAACATAGTATTAGAGACCCTGAAACAAAATAAATAAAAAAATGTTGGCGGACATTTCTCATTCAACACTGACTGGCCCCAAACTAAGCAAAGCTTGTACTGTGAGAGCCAGATAGCTGCTATAATACTTCACTCTGCATACAGAGGAGTAGTCGTAAGTTGTCGTTTTAGCGGGTCTTATCTCAGGATTTCCAGGTGTAAATTTTAATTTAGCCGCCGTAGAGGCGCCTGGCCTGAATACCTTCGCTTGGAAACTTTTCAACGCGGACGAGGACGACGGTGTTCAATTAAAAACCGAACGTAAAATTACAATCCTGTACAGACAGATAACATTTATACATTCTTTATATTGCCTTCCTATCACTTTATATCGATACGTATTTCATGCGTTGTGATTTTATTTGTAGCTCTTTTATCATACGGTTTTAATCTTTTAATAGTCTTATTTAAACCTTTTAAGTAATTATTTTTAGTCTTTTGTTTATCTACATATTTTAATAGCCGATGTAACTTGCTGCAGATTTCATGAGAAAGCCTCGTCGTATTGTATACTTTTATCTTTTACTTTAAAATTGTTCTCATGCTTACTATCTCATGAAGTATTCTAAGGCGGTGCCATTATGTAACTATGCGACTAATTAGTCACCGCCGCGGCAGAGTTAATCAGTGTCGTGACATTCTTAGGCTAATGATGATTCTAGGCTGACGCCAAAGTAATACCGCCTGGATCGGTTGGCCAAACTTCAATTATTCAAAACTAATAAGACAAACCTTGCTAAAAAGTTGTTACGTTGTTTCCTGGCGATTTCTACCGATTAATTAATAGTTTAACGGAAACGTATAGGTGTAAAAACGATCCTTGAAGGTGTTTCAACATTTTGATTATGAATAACGGAAGCCAGATTTCAAGTGCAACAAGACGTAGTAGGTAGTAAAAAATTGCAACTAAATGTGCTGAGTAACTCCTCAATGAAACCCTTATGAAACCAAATGCAATTTTATGTATGACATTTCAGTTTTTATTTTACATGTTTGTATTAGGAGAGGATTTTCTGAACTTATTAATGACTAGCCCCGCGGGCTTATTCGCGCAGTTCCCATTATGTACTGTTATTTTCCCGCGATAAAAATTAGGTTATGTGTTAATCCAAATTATAATATATATTTGATTTTCAAATTTTTATTCGACCCTTATATTCCTAATATTATTGTATAATCGTTAAATTGGAAGAAGTAAACTAATTTTTAATTCAAGTTAATTAATCAAACTTTCACGTTAGGTTATGCCTTAGAGTACAGTCAATCACGGTGCTTTCGATTTGAAATGATTTAAAAGGTTTACTAATTTACGTAATTGCATTTTGAAGATCTAATAAATTAATAATCTACACCTGTCTCAAAAATAAACAACTTTGCTGGCACATGTATCCCTACAGACTAAACTATTTATACTGAAGACGAGATAGTCATGAGATGTCATTTACACTATCTTGCTAATGAGTACGTTTTCTCACTGACCCACTTCAGAGAACAGCCTTGGGAAGTACACGTAATTTTTTGTCAAAGATCCCGACATTGTAAACGAAAATAAACGACTAGAATGCAAATGATCGGATTCCGAGTCGGAAACCGGTATACCTCGTGGAATATTTTCATTTTCTACCGATGGTGACTGGTCACTTGCATTTTAAGTTGGCGCGACGATACAGCATTACTTATGCGAGTACTTTAAAGATTTGTGTTTGGAAATCGTGTTGGAAAAGAAGCTTTTATTTTGATTCCTTTTCTCTCATTTAAAATGAGAAAACTTTTAATTAATTGCGAAGTATACATTCGTATTATAGTTATGTGGCTTCGTTTTAGTCGCTCAATGCACTATGCACGGGAATTTCAAAACAACAATTAAACCACAGACTCTATTAACTAATAGACTACAGGCCCGTGAACAAAATTTACGGGTCAAATGAATCACCAGGAGACCTATCTATGTAGGATGATAGAAGGGTATAAAGTAATAAGATTCAGCACTATGCCGTCACTGGTAAGCTGTCCAACTGAGTGCAATTGAAGAGGGGGGGGGGGGGGTTACAATCCTCGATCATTTCTCCTTGTCGGATGATTTTTGTACGGCATAGCGAAATAATGGATTAGAAGAGGTAATGAAACTATAAAAATTATAAATTTTAGCTTTTTAATTATTAGTTTGTCGGGAAAATTTACAGAGTACGAGTAATTTATAGAGTAAATTCGGTCATTTGATTAAGTACGCCATTGGTTCCATACAGTTTCAATACCTCTTGTAATCCATTATTGCGCAATGCCGTACAAAAATCATGCGACAAGGAGAAATGGTAGAGGGTTGCAACCACCCCCTCTTCAATTACACTCAGTTGGACAGCTTACAAGTGACGGCATAGAGCTGAATCTTATTACTTTACACCCTTTTATCATCCTACATAGGTCTCCTGGTGGTTCATTTGACCCGTAAATTTTGTTCACGGGCCTGTAGTCTATAAGACTTAGTAAAGTATCTACTGATTGAGATTATTCAAAACACGAAATGAAATTCAATATGAAATTTGCCGTTACGATTCAAAACCCCAGAATTGTATTTGCAACACCAGAGAGATAACAGGAAATTCTAAGAAGAAATAAAATTGCTGCGTAGGTACTTTCAAACATTCCAATGACGTCCGAGATGCGTCACGACGTCCAAACATCTGTTTAGGTATTTCCAGCAATTTGAGAAATCGACCAGTATACTTTTTAATGTATTTTGTAGCTTTGCGATGGAGGCACGGCGCTGACGCAAGATCTCGATCGCGACGCGACCCGAGGGTGTGGTCGCAGCGGATTGCTATAAATAGCATCACACGAGACTATCGCCTGGTTCTTTCCATTGAAAACTTCGAGAAATATTTTTAAACAAAGCGCGTGCGTGATTGAGTCGCTATTTTGTAATATTTGCGTAACAGCGCTGTCGTAAAACATAAATCAGATCTATTTCTATCATGGGCAGTAGACATAATAAACGTATCACTTCTAAATGTTAACGTGGTATGATCTACGCTATCTGAATAAAATTAATGTGTCTATTAAACTGGTATTTCTTGTTATTAGAACCGGATAATTGCCCATTAAAGTCAGTTCTAAAACGACCAAATGTATGAAAAATCAGAACAGATTTAATAACATAGAGCAACACGACCGATTAGGCGTGCTCCTCATTGTAGCAACTCCCCTGCCCGTAAAACCACTGTGCCAAGCAGCTATAGTATCTGAACTTGTGTTAATTCAAATAGCACGTTTACACAAAAATGTTCGAATCGCTGCCCAGAATACTGCACTGCCCTCGTCACTCGGAGATCTAAGCTGATATTATATCTCTTTGCCCTATAATTTTTTCGAAAACATTGTCCTTTATACCGGAACACAGTGATAAAATATTTACTACTGTGAATCGATAATAAATTAAAGTTAGCCAATATTTTAAGTCTACCGGTGGTATTTGAAAGGGAAAAACTTAATTGAATGACGTGTCCTAAGAGAGGCGCACATCTAGCGGTGAACTGGCTTCAGATGATAGTGATGATCAACCAAAAAATTAGGAAATGAAAGAACTATAAGTTCTAGTCATTAAACGGTTAACACTAAGGACTTAACAGTACGGTCACTTACTTTGAAATGTTCCCTGATCCCTTCAGAAATCATGCCTCCGGAGAAAATGATGCCATCGACCATCATGTTGCACAAGAAGGACGCCACCACGACCACCCATCCCCAACCCCCATCTGGAGGTACCACCTGTAATTGAAAAAACAATATAAAACCTATGTTTACCTACGTACCAATGTTAGAAAACAATACATAACAAAAGTGCTCACGGCAGATACATTAGAAGAAAATATATGATCAAATCGGCAACCCAAAGTCTTTTCGTTGTAGTTTGTCATTCAAGAAATATAGTTTCCAAAACACATACTTATATTCATAAAATTTGCACGTTTATGCACACGTACGTATTATAAAAACACGTGTTTTTTGTTTGACATTCGCAAAGTCATTTGTATTGGGAAGTCGAAGTCAAGTTCAATGAGGAATGAGGCATCCACGATAAAGGTCATGTATTTTGTGTTTGAGGTTTTAATTTTTTTTTTAATTTACTTGTTCTAGAATAGATGGACGAATATTTTCTTTCGATGATTTTGAGCCTTATGTGTCATGGCCCGCATTTTGTTTGTAGTCAGGTTTTTATAGTCGTTACCAACTTGCCTGGGTTGCAGTGTAGGTACCTATGTGCCCATAAGTCGGACCTTTTTATTATTATTATCTCAGCCTATGAATTGTCCTATTGCCGAGCAAAGGCTTATCTCCCCTCCTTCCAATTTTCCCGGTTCAGAGCAGCAGTCCTCCAATCTTCCCTACCTTACCTTTTTAACCTTTTTAAGTTACTTTAAACGTTACTTAATTTAATTGCCTTGCAAATCATAACGAAGACAAAAGCGGTTTATAGACGATTTTATGATTATAGTTCACTTTTATATTACCATATTAGATCCGTTTTGTGTTGAGATGGGTCCTGAGCTGCTGAGCTCAGACCAACTATTTATATCTTCAAAGGCGCTGAGAGATCATCTTGTTTTCTACAACCCTTGCATGGATGCATTTTCAAAAACGTTCGTCGATCCGATGCGTAATCAAAATGATGGGTTTTATGTTTAAACGCTGCTGTTTACAAGCTGAACATACTTCAAATTGCTAGTGTGCTTGAGCGTCTAGTTTCTAGAGCTTTATCACTCTATGAATAATTATTCGGATGAGCACAATATACGTAGTTAGCAAGTTGTTAGGGTGTGTAGCTGTGTAGTATACTTTTCATGGCGATGTCAATAAAGTTCTCTTCCCAAAAAAAAAACAATTTGTGTCAATTATGTGGGTTACCAAGTAATATGGGTTATTTCACTCACGATTCGAGTACCTAATCTTCAGTATTATATTGGTTACGATGTCTCTATGACATATGAAGGTAAAATCAATTAGTTCAACAAATTAGCAGAAAGCTCCTTGGCCTTGCGAGGGCGGCTACTGAAATACTGTCTAGCCGTCAGGTTTCCGATTGTTTCGTAACTGACCCTCATCACATAGAAACGATCCACGCGGCTAATGTAATTGAATTATTATTATCATTGATGGTGTTTCATTGATCATTTTGTGTCTACCCGATATAGCGGTACCAGCTGTTCCTATGCCGTTCAAATTAAACTGTGACACATACGATGTATTGCTGCACAAAAAAGGTACTACCTACTATAATAACTATATAAGGCAAAACGTGAGTTTAGTTACCCAAAGACCGTTTTACTGTGAAATCTGGACTTGAATTTGTGAATTATCAAATTTTGCCTAGAGAACCCATGTTATAAGAATAAATATATTTTCACTAAATTCAGATTACTATTCATAGTACAATTTAATAAAATAGATAACTTAGTGTAAAGAATAATACATATCTACACATAATTGAATATAATATAATTCTGAGAAAACATAGTTGCCCAAGCAATATCTAGAAATGGTTAAAACATACATATTTTTAAAATTTTCTTATTTATTCATTTTACTATATAATTTATCGAAAAAACAACATTGAAATCACCGGTTCGATCTTCTCGACTATGTGTTATTAAACGGATAGCAGTACATATGTTCCGAAAAGGAGAACTGCCCACACCACCACGTCAATCACGCATTGCGCCGCCTTGTAGATTACAGCTTTTCGTCTCTCCCACATCCTCATTAACGCCATGGTTGACTTTTGAGATTAAAGCAGCAGTAGTAAAATTGTAAGCGAAATTTCGGCAAAAGCAAATGAAATTGTGGCCACCAAACAAGTCTCAACTGCTCTCTCTGCAAACTTTTGTAATTTCCGTAATCTCCTCTGTTTTTTCTCCAGTGCCGTCATTGTGATTTCTGGTAGGTATTCTGGCAGAATGGTCCGAAGGTTGAGCGTAATTATTTGAAGGGTTAGTTAGTTTGTGGCCATAGCAGAGTCATGTTACTTGGGGTTTTTATGTGCTAGTTGTTTGCATTTAGGGATAACGCAGCTACATGAAGAGGAGCAACAATCCGCGCATCCTGAATTCACACTCACGCTATCTGTTTCGGCATCGCCTAATCTTCTCTTCGAAATCAAGCGGATTCTTTCAAAACCAAACCAAACTGCGGTGATGTGAGCGCCAACTATCAGAACTACAAACGCGTTAAGAATGGTGAATTGATTTACCATAGCAGTTAGGCAGTACAAAAACCCCAATCATCTCGGTTGCATTTGATAAAGCTTTTCTAGTAAAACGGATACAAATTGGCCATATTTTTTTGACTGACACAAGATGTCAATGATGTTATTTTTGCTCTAGTGGCTTTGCGTTTCAATTTGTTAGTTGACAGTTCTAGGTGAGTTGTATACTTTTTTGGATTAAGTCGGTAAGTAGAATCATTGCGTATGTATTTAAATACACCAAGTTAATTTCAGAGCATTTAATATTTGTTCTATTTCTGTGTGTTTCTATAAATAATAACAATGTAATTACAATTATATAAATAAATACCATATCCCTGGTTGGCTTCCATAATACAAGCTATGCTTAGTTTGGGGCTTGATGATTTTGTATGGGAAAAATCAACATTATTTAATGATTTATTCGTTAGACAATGTTGCAGAAAATTTTGCTGCCCTCTCTAATAGACTATAGGCCCGTGAACAAAATTTACGTAGTAAATGAACCACCAGGCGACCTTTGTAGGGTGATAGAAGGGTGTATGTAAAGTAATAAGATTCAGCACTATGCCGTCACTTGTAAGCTGTCCAACTGAGTACAGTCAAAGAGGGGGTTGCAAGTTGCAACCCTCGATCATTTCTCCTTGTCGCATGATTTTTGTACGGCTTTCCAGAATAATAGATTAGAAGAGGTATTAAAACTATAAAAATTATACATTTTAAGTTTCTAATTATTAGTTCGTCGGAAAAATTCGTGATTTTCCGACGATTTACTGATTAAATTGGGGCATTTGATCATGTACGGCGTTGGTTCCATACAGTTTCAATACCTCTCCTAATCCATTATATGTCTATAATAGTTTAGGACTCATAATAATAATAATCAAACATAGTTAAAACCGGGCAGGCGTCCGCTTAGCACTATTCCAAGCCTAAGTCCCCTTCGTGAAAAATAAAATAGTGAAATTGGGATACTGACCAGAGCCGCCTCAGGCTCGACGTCATCGCTGGGCGAGTCGCTTCGTCCGAGTCCGCTTTCGTCCGAGGACGGCGTCTCGAAGGGACGCTCGTCGGTCGCTACGCGTTGCACCATCGCGACTGTACCTGGAGACAACAAGGAATACCTTTATCATTATGACTATACTAGCAAGACATAGTGTAGCAACATAAAAGACTAATAATCGAAATAAAAACTCTCATCCTGTTTCCCAAATTGGCCCAAGTTACACATGAATGCCAATTTCGTTGAGTATCGGTTGACTTGGTGAAAAATGTATCGGGAAGAAACGGCATGGCATTGGATTTTTATACATTTACATTAGGTATAGATTTACAGTTGACCGCCGATGTTAAGCGACGATGCGGTCTACGATGGAGCGTTGTTACCTAGATAAAACCGTATCGATTTGAAGACACTAAAATTGTAAACATCAAGGAAAACCCACTATGGTGAAAAATAACATTAGTTTAATCTACATTGCAATTTTATTATAATGGGAACGCTTGAAAGTCCTGACACTACATTGTATTATTTTACAAAACGTGATTTTCCACGTGATCGCGTGTAATACCGATTGATTTGTGTTTATTATTTTTAACGCATAGTTGCATAAATTTCGAGTTTTTCAACTCCAACAAAGTTTCTAGTAGCTTACTAGTATTTTGTGGAGACAGTGGATTGCAGAAGTTGGTAGAGTTACCAGTGTCGTCTATAATGGGCGAGGCCTGTAGCTAGCATTGGATTTGACTGAACAAAGACTGATGATGATTATTACGAGTAGAAACAAATATTGTTAACATATTATTGCATTAACCGCCACTGCTATGGCTATTACACATTACACATATGGCTATCAAGGCCTCAAGGCACAGGGACCTAATAACCTATTCTTACTGCGCTCAACGTACTACGATTTGCACATTTTGACTAGCACAAGGGCATTTTAGGCGGTGCGGCCTTAGCTTGGGCTGCCACCGGTATGGAAGATCACGAAACAACCTGGCATCCTAGAAGGGGGTGCCCTACGGCCGTAACGTGGGATTTTTTACCGATATAAAAAGCCAGCAGAGTTGGTGAACCCTAAAGATAAAAATCGATATAAGTGCTTCTTACATTTTACTTAAGTCGATTACAACGATAAAATGCTGTTGCACTGTATTCTATTGTATCTAATATCATACCAAATAAAAACAGTACAAAAAATATCTAAGGTACGGCGGTCATGTTTGAGCATTGCTGCAGTATACTAAGTGATTAGACGCCTGAATACCTTGAAAACTCGGTCATGTTTACATTACAATTGGACTGCACGAGCATAAAATATGATACACAGTCGTGTCAGTGGCGCACAGTCGCATTACTTAGTATAGTTAGTGGTCATATAACACATAATTATTGGCATAAGCATCTACTGTGATGATTTGATGTAGCGTTAGTAAAATTAGCACATTTTATGAGCCCTTTGTTGGGATTCGGGGTCGTCTCTCACAAGGCGAGAGTCATATCCCTAATAATATGCTACACTGGCTAGGCTCGCTGGCCTAGTGCGGGTTGGAGGAAGACACATGACTTCGAAAGAGCCAAGGAATATGTCGATTTCCTAACAATGTTTTCTTCGCCAGTTTAAGCGGCATTACGCACATGACTTCGAAAATACAGTGGCGCGGGTAGGATTTGAATCCGGGGCTCCGGAGCGGCAGTCGTCCTGACTAGACAAGCCATAACGTAAAAAACCTGTACCTAACAGTTATTTACAAAACATAATTAGGAAACAAGATCATACGCCACGCGGTCACTCATCCTGAAGCTAGCCGGTGTGTTCATTAATAATAATTAATCTGTTATCACGCGTAGGTCAGATTTACATCATAATTGTGCCAGCTCACATGTGATGGGCATCCTCGGCTGTCGGTATCACGAGTTATCATGACTAGTTCGTAACCTTACATTTTGCGTCTCATCATTATGTTATTATCATATACCTACTTCACGTCGTGTTAAATATATATAGACGAAGAGCTTAAGGACAATCTTAGGGATATATGAATATGTAACTACATTTAGATACATATATATTTTTAATGTGTTGTTTTTGCATTAGTATTTTACCTACCGGGAGCTATTATATTATATTATATTTTAATTGAAGTACCTACCAATTTTTTTGTAAGTTTGTACCATAGTCCATCCAGTATTCTTTACGAAATATAAAAACTACGGAATTCAATTCATACCATAGATTTGGTTTAAGTAAGTTTTTTTTAATAAATTCTGATAAATCAAGATTCTTGGCTTACAATGTAATTTTAAAGTAATATCGGACACGCATCCCATTCTAATCAAAGGATATCCTAACTGGTGTACCTATGTAAATAAATATCCTACTTAAATCATGCAAAAAAGTAGGGCGGTAGGCTCCTAGCCTACAAACTAGGTACGACTGACTCATATTCAAATTCATCTGTTCAAACAATACGATAACCGGCAATCGACAATGCCATCGTTAAGTCGCACATTGTGACGCAATCCTAAATATAAATCGTATTACGAACAATTCTGAAGACACAACTTGAATTTAAAACAAAAAAGTCACCGTCCCTGTCAAAGTGACTGTAATAAAAAGATACAGTAATATTTACATTTTAAGCTAGACGCCAGGATAAGAAACCAAAAACTGCTAACGAGTTTTGTTTCATTTTGTATTTCTTTTGTATATGAGTATGACAGTCAATGCGATAAGTGCGACGATGTCAAATATTTGATTTGGAACGCACCTTCACATTAATCCCTATATTACTTCGGTAAAAACAGATTACCATATTCGGAAAAACTTGGGCCTAACACCTAGTTTTTAACGCACTTAGGTCCGGTTTTACCATTAACTCACCGGATGAAAAGTGACGGTGTGGTCGAAAACGAAACTGTCCTAGAATATACTTATATATTAATATACTTAGATATATTTGATCTCTCATTTCTATCGGAATGAAATAAATAACAAAGAAATCAAAGTCATGTACACTACGAGTAGATAGATGAAAGAGCAGCTGCCTCTTTTCTAATCATTCATTTCATTAATTTATAACTACGTTCATAGGTCAAGTCTTTATCCCTTAGTTTACTATTGATATCAAATATAAAACTATGTAAGTTACTAATAGAGTACTATGACTCTTGCAAATTTCATTAAAACTAATTAAGTTAGCATACAATTTAGTTCAACGATCACATGTGCGTCTTTTAGAAATAATCTTGGAACTAGTGGTTTTGTTATATAATAATAATTTTTTACGTTTGAACGTCGTGATTTCGAGAATTACCAATAAGATCCAAAAAATCGTCCAGGTCGAACATCAACAAATTGTGTTTTTTTATTACATTTTAATAAAATTTAGCTTGACTTTATATATGTACGTAGATCGTACCTTAAATTTGTTATAGTCAATATAAGTGAGCATTTTTCATCAAACTAAGGAAAGATTGAACAATAGGAGCCAGATAACTGATGTAATACTTTACATAGAAACAATCAGAAATAGAAACAAATATTTGTTTCACTAAATGTTCCCACTGCTGAGACTCGCTGTCTTCTCTTGCAAGGAGAGAGCCGATGCTAGCCCAGTGCGGGTTGGTGGGTTAAATATTTATGTAACATATGTGTAGGTATATATCATGAATATTTACTTTGTGCGGGAATTGAACCCACGAACCCACAAAGTAGACTAGCTTTGTGGGTACGTACGACTGACTCATATTCAATAAATCCCAGTAAACCAGCCATAGGGCCAGCAAAGGTAACTTATCGCTGTAATCTTTCATATAATTAAACTAACCTATCGCTGTAATCTTTCATGTTTTCACCACCGAACATCAAGCATTCAATGAGCTAAGCAAACACAAAGATCGCACGTGCATAACTATGACGTTAGACCGCATGCTCGACCCGAGCCCATGAGGAAAAGTTCATCTATTCTTAGCCCAGCCGTATGTACTTAGCGGATATTGTACCTCATTTTGTATACGATATTATTTATAAACACTGCTAGTCATCAAGGGTTTATTATTATTATATTTATGTTATTAATTTCTGTGGTTATGGAAAGGTTTACAATAAAAATAAAAACTATATATTTTTTTTTTTTATTCTTAAACCTAAATGAATAAATTTTATTTTATCAAAACTTATGCCTATCAGCAGCGAGGCAGGGCCCAAGCTCGTTGGCAAAGCAGAGTGTGGAATCTCTTGACGATTCGCACTTTATAGAATTTTATTTATTTAGCCCACAATCATTAAAAAACATTGACAAAAATTAAAATAGGTTTGGAGGTTAATGCCACACAATAATTTATAAGTTATAATTTTTTGTTTTTCATTTGTTATAAATTTATTACATTAGGAATATTTCACAAATTTGATGTATTGTGTTAATTATTGTAATTGGCGACTTGCCGTTTTAATAAATAAATAAGTAGAGATATATTTTATTAGAATACATTATAAATACATTTAGATGAGAACTATAAATACTTTCGCAAAAAAATACGTTTTTTAGTTTTTTACTATCTAAATAATAAATATAACGATTGTTATTTTAAAATAATAAATATTCTTTATTTAACTTCCAATTTATTTTATCTATGTATATTATTATAGAATAACTTAATTTCACATATATACATAATTACAAGCAAATGTATCTCATTTTGTTAATGACTTAACTTTTACAAACTCTCACTAACATACCTTGGAAATATTGTGTCTAGCTCTTCAATGTAACAATCAATACACACACAATCCTTTTAAATAACACTCAATTTTAAAGACCACTTTTTGACGCAGTTAAATCACAAAAAAAATATTTGAGAACGATAAATATTTGAATTTATTATTTTATTTATCATAAACGAGACGTTCACAGAATTATTTTAGAGATGCGGAGTAAATTACAAGCAAGATCAATACGTCGACCGTGTGGATCGACTGGCAATATACTAATTATACAGAACTGAGCATATATTTTTATCGGTTTTAAGTTAATAGTCAACAACCTATGAGAGGCCCTGTCTAAGAGAGGATGGGCCTTACGATGACGCTAAAGAAATGTTTTTTTTTTATTTAACGATTTTGATATATTTCAAGAAAATTATATTAGTAATAAAAAATTATGAATCGCTAAAGTTGTTTTGAACATTAAATCGAGAAAAGTAAATCACGAGTGCCTACTGATTCGAAAACTAGCATGTTCGCGATAGATCGAACATTTTTTTTTTTTTAATAAATAGTGACGGGACGAGTAGGACATGTGCCTGATGGTAAGCAACATGCCTGCCACATAACAACACAGTGACACGCAGCTATTGGAACATGAAGAGTCCAAATCATTACCTAGCACTGCACTGCGCTCGTCACCCAGAGATCTAAGTTGTTATATATCTAAGCCCTGTAATTTCTCTGGAAACATTGCCCTTCACACCGGAACACAGTAATGTTTGCACATTACTGCTTGGCGGTAGAATAATTGGCAAAGGTGTGGTCCTTCCCCAGGAGGACTCTGCCAAGAGTCCTACCACTACTAAAATAGACATATTACAGCATTACTCTGCATATCGTTAGATTTATTGCGTGATTTTAATTATTTCGAAAACCTTGTACCTACTCCTGTTATGGCACCTATTATATAAAAAAGTATTTTCTTTCAGCAACAGCAAGCAACAGTTACCCATAAACATTTCATTCGTTTTTCACAAGATGTAGGTATAGTTATATGACTCTAGTATAGTTCAATTAACTGTTTTATAAATGAAATCATCTTTTAAAGATGTCATAACCACACACTGAAATCTTTGATTTTTAGGGTTCCGTATCCAAAGGGTACGGAAAAACGGGACCCTATTACTGAGGCTTGGCAGTCCGTCCGTCTGTCACCAGGCTGTATCCCAAGAACGGTGATAGCTAGACAGTTGACATTTTCACAGATTATGTATTTCTATTGCCGCTATAACAACAATACTAATAATAAAATCAAATGAATATTTAAGGGGGGCTACTATACAACAAACTTGTTTTTTACCGTTTCTTGCTCGATTAGTCCGTCCGTCTCAAGAAAACTAGATGGCACCACTAGAAGACAAAAACGCGCTATCAAATTCGTCGTTAGAACCACAACCTGAAACCAAAATTTTAGTAAAAAAATTTGGATGTAAGCCTGTCCGCGGACATTACGATAGTCTGTCTATGTGTACGCAATTCGGAATAAAGCCAAAGAGGTTTTCGCCGTTAATTTGCTAATGGTACGGAACTCTTCATGCGGGAGTCCCACTCGCACTCGGCCGGTTTTATTTTCTGAACGTATTCATTAGTACGAGTAATCGAGTAAGTTATACTTCTAGGTAACTTTATTTTTATTTCAATTTGTTGTGTTTTTTTGTCAATAGTGATTTCATCTCATATTCTTACTGTACCTGACAGGATGGGTCTATTGCAATGGAATGTAAATAATACATAATATTAATGTCAATCACATTCGATTACAAAACAAATGTTGCTCATACAAATTTGTATCTACACTTAAACTTGAATATTAAATGTTTTAACGAATTTGTCTTTCAGGACGAAACGTAAGTTGTTGTTCTATTTTACACCACCATTACGTGGTATTTAGTCACAAGGTTTAAACCTTGTCAAAATTTATTTGTACACCCAACTCATGTTGGCTGTGAAAATAATTACCTAAATAAAATAAGAGCTCCGAGTCTTCTGCGCCAGTCTAGAATTTAGTAGGTAAGCAGTACAGGCCGTTTGAAGAAAACTGCCACTGGTCGCTTCAGCGCAAAAGTAAACAACAATGTTTCAATAATAACAATGCCCTAAAACCATATTACTATAATGGACCCAGAAAACTCATATACTGAATAAACCAGCTAGACAGTTAAAATCGTGACTGAATGAGGCAAATGTACGAAATTAGCATGACATAGAGGAAAATCTTTTGTAGGTAATTTCACGGTCGTGGGATTTCTGTGCGTAGATTAGTGGTTTAATGCGCATATTAAACATTTTAAATATTTAGTAGAAGTCTACTATTTTTATCTATTGTATGTCTGAGTTTAACACGAGATGGACAAATCAATTGCAACATGCAAAAGAAACCCCACACATCTCATGAGGATGTTTTCAATTTGTTATAGATGTTGTGGTAGGCTTGGCTTGGCAGAGTCCGCCTGGGGAAGTACCACACCTTTGCCAGTTATTCTACCCGGTTTGAAGGGCAATGTTTCCAGAGAAATTACAGGGCTTAGAGATATAATATCTTAGATCTCCGGGTGACGAGCGCAGTGCAGTGCTAGGTAATGATTTGGACTCTTCATGTTCCAATGGCTGGGTGTCACTGTGCTGTTATGTGGCAGGCATGTTGCTTACCATCAGGCACATGTCCTGCTCGTCTCGTCACTCTTTATTAAAAAAAAAAATATACCACGTCAAAGTTCAGAAGCCATTATTCGCGTTGGTAAAGGACCAAAACGTTTTAAAGTTTGCTTGGATTGCCGCGATTCGCGATATAAGTTAAGTAATTAAATAAAACAAATCACTTAATACTATATGAGTGAAAGTTTGTGAGTGTAGAAGTTTTTTTTTATGTTTCTTCACATGTACCTCTGCAACAGCAGAAAGTAATAAGTACATTACCTGAATAATGACATAGGGTACTTTTGCCCTGCTCAAGGTAGTGTTTTAAACCGTTACACGCTACACGGTAGGGCTAGCCAGTAAGAAATATAGATACTCGTGACTAGCGTAGCGTACTCAACGAAACAAAAAAGGCATCTATTTGGATCAGCATTTTTAAGTTTACACGTTATTGATAAATTCAATTTA
Organism: Ectropis crepuscularia; assembly: GCA_963693475.1. Classification (NCBI taxonomy): domain Eukaryota; kingdom Metazoa; phylum Arthropoda; class Insecta; order Lepidoptera; family Geometridae; genus Ectropis; species Ectropis crepuscularia. The sequence continues at coordinate 21,027,250 of OY856353.1, read as the reverse complement.
ATGATAATTATTAATTTGAATTCCAATTGAATTCTTAATTTAAGACAATCACTTTAAACGCTTGCCACTTTGTGTTAATATATTGGTGTTATTTTTTTCACTAAACTGTCTAACCCCGAACTAAAAAAAAAACTACTATCTGACGGCTCTTATGTAGGTAGGTAGACGGATAATCTGTCCGTCCAGATGAAAATAACGTCAAACAAAAAAATACTTATTTGCCTTGTTACTGCAAGCCAAATAAGTATTTTTTTGTTGCCTAGGAGCTACATACCTTGCTCTTTTTCCATGCATGCTCTTTTATTTGGACCGAAATGTAAGGGACAACAATAGAAACGCCGGCCGTGCTTATTGAATGATGTGTAGATGCAGTTATTAAAATTATAGTTATGGCCGATTACAGGACTCCCAAATAACTCTACTGGTTGTAATATCTAAAAGAGCTTTCGAGGTCATACTTTCACTGATTGCCGATAGTAATAGATTACAAAGATAACCGTACTCCAGATAATTTACACTAGACATTTTGCGTAGTAGTAATGACGGATTTTTCCATGTAGATACTCCATAATCTTTGACACCATGTATTGCATGAATGTTTTATAAATTTACTAGCGGTCCGCCCCGACTTCGTTTGGATTAAATAATTAAAAATAATTGCCTATAACAAATATTGTGACTTTATTGATTGTTGAGTCCCACGTCGAACTATACCAAGTCTCAAGTTAAAACCAATTTTTTAATATTTGTATTATAATTATTATAAATACATATATTTATAAATGTTTTAAATATGTTGTGCTTCTAATTATTCAATAAAAAAAGGTTATTTTAACTTGAAATGATTGTAACAAACATTATTGTGTATACTTTCTATGACTTCCAAAGTGCAAGCTTTGCTTACTTTGGGCCTAGATGGCAATGTGTAAGATGATATCGATTAATGTTTATTATTAGTATTATTTATAATACCTTCCTGGAGAGTTTCTAAGGAAGGTCACATCTTATCATGAGCGTGACGACCCCCCCCCCCCCCTTCACCCTTGCAAGTTACCTTGGGTGACGTGAATTGTTTTTGTAATTTCTGTAATTTTCCTATTTATGCTAAGATTTATCCATTAATGTTGATTAGAATATACATAATGGTTGACTTCAACAATAATATTATTACTATAACTACTAATGAAATCATAAATATTGGTAAATACTAAGTACGGACAGTATATTTATCATAAAATTAATGGCAAATCGTCATACGTATTTTAATACGTCTTATTCGAGATAGGAGCAATGGACGTGTTGTAAGCAGTGTTTTGTGCATTTATCTGAGATCTGTGAATTATTAGGTCGAGGTACCGCCTAACGAAAATAGTATTGATTTCTCACTCTTTCCGCTTGCAATTGCAGAGAGAGCAATACCAAACCCAGTGCAAATATTTGTATGATGAATTCAAATGTTTGCACTGTGTCTGGGTGTTTCTATGTATAATAAGTAGGTATGTATTTAAAACTATATAAGTATTATATCAGCTATCTGGCCGCCATCATACAAGCTTTGCTTAGTTTGGGGTCAGATGGTGTTGTGTGTGAATTGTCCACCAATATTTATTTATTATCGTGGCAGGAGGTGAGAACGGCGAGTCATGCTCTTTTTATATTATTTATTATTTTATGGAGGGCTTAGTCATAAATAACTATGTCACCCTCATAGTATGACTTAAATTAATTATTTAATAAGCTGAAATTTGTACATTAAGCCTTCGTTTGAAACACCTAAGTGTGACACTCTTTGCCGCTAGTATAATAATAATAAAAAATTAAAAAATTATTGCGGCAAAAAATAATACAACTTGTCTATAGATACTTAATAATACATCTTGTCTTACATGCTATTTATTAGACTCTCAATTTCAAGCTATACGGATGTCAACAATAATCACAAAATGCTTAGTGTCAATTTTATGATAGTGTTTAAAATTTTATAAAATTATTAAAATTATCTATAAAATAATATTACTTAACAAATTTGTTATATGTACAACTCTAAGTGCCATACCTTTAGCATGTTGTCACGTGACTACGTGGCAATATGCCAAAAACGTGACAAAAAATAATACCAAACACCACCACCAACATAGCCCAATTCGTCACCAAAGTAGTAAGTATAAATGCTATAGTATTAAAAATGGTATTAGATATGTCGTTAAGTTCGTAAGAAAGGTCGAAGTCACTCTTGACCATAATTCTAGCTAGCGTTTATTTATCCCAATGTGTACATTGCCATTCAGCGTGGTAATTGCCTTCGACTGGTCACTACTTCTAATTTCATAAAAAATTACATATACACAGGCATAGGACATATATCCACAAATATCATAGTTTTGGCGTTAAACTAGCGAAAACCAGCAGAATCAGGCAATTGATTTCATTTTACGACTTGAGCAATTTTATGGGAAAATTCATTCATTGTTCAATTAATTTGATTCTTGCACTAGAGACGTTGTAAAATATACCTAAATGACCAAAGCTTAAGGATGACTAAAGTAGTAGTTACTTTAACATTTACCACTCACGGAATCCCCGTTTCCTACAATTATTTATTGGTAAGTTTTATCTTGTTGTTTATTTTTGATCCGTTAAGAATTTATGACAATAGAGATGTAATTGAAGTTATACCCCGTTTACATTATTCCAGTCCAGCGACCGAATCCAGCGCTGGATTGCTTACTGGAATAATGGAAACCGGCACTGGAAAGCATCAATCCAGTGCCAATGCATTCCAGTGCCGGTTTACATTATTCCAGTAGGCAATCCAGCGCTGGATTCGACCGCTGGACTGGAATAATGTAAACGGGGTATTATGATTTTTAAATTATGTATTTTATCCAGATGTATAAAATACATTATGAATTTTATATAGCATCTATATATTATTACTAACTCGCGTGGTTCCTGGTCCTGTTAATTTCACTAGTTAAAAAGTAGCCTATACATATATATTTATTTCTGTCTTAATCCAGCCAATTTACTTTCGGTAACTAACTTCATTTCTCTCAAATCCGTTCTGCCGTTGTATAGAATACGTAGGAACAAATATAGATACTTAGATACTAATAAACTCATTTACCTACTGTCGCCTTTAAAATATGAATGTGATTAGATGATAGTTTGTCTGAAAATAATGTAAATAAAATGCTACGTAGATCTTTGCGTCGATGTTATATTTACTTGACCGTAGTTAAATGAAAATATAAACTGTCGTGTGATGACTTGTCGAGTGATGAAATGTAAAACAACGGAGGCGTGTGGTTGTTTGTTCGCGTGTGGCATACATCTGTCAAGATGTGACTATATTTAAAACGTATTACATTAAAATGTGTCGAATACGACCGTACCAACCGTACTCAGGATATGTAGTACAAATAGTAATGTGATGGTAAAAATATTGGCCAGTTGTTTCAACGTCAAGCGGTAATGTGCAAATATTACCGTGTTCCGTTTTTTTTTTTTTAAATATTGCTGGACAATTCACACACAACACCATCTGACCCCAAACTAAGCACAGCTTGTATGATGGCGGCCAGATAGCTGATATAATACTTATATAGTTTTAAATACATACTTATTGTACATAGAAACACCCAGACACAGTGCAAACATTTGAATTCATCACACAAATATTTGCACTGGGTGGGAATCGAACCCACGACCCTCGGCTTCGCAGGCAGAGCTACTACCCACTAAGCCACGAGGCCAGTCTTTTGAATTTGAATTATATCTCTGGGTGACGAGTGTAGTACAGTGCTTGGTAGTGTTATGGAGTGTACAAGTTCATATAAATAAGTGGTACTGTGCTGCTATGAGTAGTGTTGCTTACCATCAGGCTCTTGTGTTGCCCAGTCAGTTTCATTTATAAACAGTCGGGTAAAAAGACCACGCGTAAAGGCCGATTTACATCAGACGAGCGAATGCTCATTCTATCCCCACTGTATCAAATTCATTTGGTGTAAACAAACGTAGAACATTCTTTCATTGTTTTGTTTGCGTTCACAAAGATTCTATGGAATATTTAATATGGAAGACGCTAATAACGATCTTTCGTTTACACTAAAAGATCGAGAAAGAATGCTCTTGTTCCAGCTCTAGCTCTATGTTCGTTCAGTTTAAATCGGCCTTAAGTGTTTACGCGAGCCAAAATATCTAAAGTGTTTGACTAAATTCAAATTTAGTCAAACATTTGATTTGAATCTATAAAGATTTTTTAATACTTGGGACGTCAAACGTATTCAAGAAGACACAATTGATGATTATGTCAGATGTTGGAATATGGCCACTAATTACCGAAGAAATGTTTACCCGAATAGATTAAGTAACTGCATTATAACGGCGCTCAATTGTTTTATACCATATTACCATATATTTATGTTTACTTCACTGGAGAATCAAATGAAAGAACTTCACGTACAACACATTAAAAATGGGAACAGTACACAGTGGAAAAATACTCAATTTGTTATTGTGAACGTCCGCTTACAATGAAATCGAGTGAGATAGCGAGTGAACCCGAGGGCGCGCGCTATCTGACGCCACATCCTTATCTAAAAACATCGCCCTGATATCATAGAGGTTTGTTTACATAACATGGATACGACAAAGTGCTGGAAAAAGTATTTACTTTTCTGAAAATATTATTTTATAAATGGGATACAAATATTTACAGTTACTTTTTCAGAGAATTCGAAACACATTTAATGGTATATCGCCGCAAATGTTGCTACATTCATTCTAATTGTATAGGTTCCGTGGTATTCATATACTAATGGTATTAATATCTGTTGTAATGTAATGTTTAGGAGTTTTTTAATCTCTGTCGATAAAATGCAACACACTAAATCTATAATAGGCTACTGTTTACCCCGAAACAACGTAAAGATCTTTTGTGAATTGCATTTTATTAAATTATGTCTGTGGTTATGAAATCGTGAACTCTAGTTAAAATGTAAAACCTTTTTTTATCACTTTTTCCTTCCCGATAAATGCAGGACTCATCGGGGAGCAGACTTATCTATACTATGTTTACAGTTTATAGATACTACTAAGTTTACACTGCCAAAGTGCATTAGTTAATTATAAATACTATGAACTCCTAATATGTAAATATCATTTGAAGGTTTGATTGTACGTGCTTACTAAATTGTAATTATTTAAAGGACAATCCAGTCAGCAACCTTCTACATAACAATAATACGAGATAATGAATATTTGAGAACTAAATAACAATCACAAATTACCGTCGTAAATACGAGTACCACTTACCATTCGCCGTAAAGTCCAATGACTATATTTGTATTGACCACAGTTAATCTTATACCAATTGGCGGTTCAAACGATAACTTATCAAAAAAAACTTTCAAAACAACAGGTTAAAACAGTTTGTTGTCAGTCCAAGCCCGCCCTGTGTAGGTGACGATTATATACTGTTGAATAATGTTCGACTCATTATGTTTATACAGCATTACGTATCGGCTATGCTAATTTTCAAGTTCTATGTCATTCGAAACACTGGTGGAGCAGGTTTGTGGGGCGGGACCTACAGGTCTTAAATCGAATGTTCTATTTTTTTTACGAACAATCATACCGCAGAACGGTAAACGGACTCCGAAATGAGAAGTCACTAGTTTTAGTTGTTAAAAGATTAAAAAACGCTTATACATTTGTGTGTTACAGTTGACTATCCTCTGAAGCATCTGTACGTGTCATCTTACAAGAACAACTCTACAAAACATAAAGAGCCAATTTTATGTTTTCACTGATGGGATGTGCAGAAGATCACTGCCACAAGGCAAAAAAAAATAAGCTCATAATCCACCATAATGAACAAGAGCGGGTTGATAAATGTATGTAAAACTCAAATTTAACTGATGGTATATTCCGCTAGGTGTAATAGCTCTTTACTGTGGAATAGAACCTTTTGAATAGGAATGTAGAATTTTGGGTTTACATAGTTTCAGTGAGTTTAGATTTTCAAATGTTTTTGCTTCGATGATTATTCTTTAAACATATTACGCGTATCTATGTCATATTAAAAGATCTCATAACATTGTCCCAGAACAGAGTCACCTGTTATTCGAAATTAGAATTTAGGTGTTAATAATAGAGCTTTATTTGGAATGTAAAGAAGTTTATTGTTAATAACCAACCACAGCAAAAGAGAAGGTTCTCAAAGCGATTATATTTTTTGTAGAGTACTTGTAGTTTTATAATCAAGATACATCTCATGAAAATCGACTTATATTAGTAAATGAAAACAAAAAATACTGAAGGAAGTTGGGATATTTCTCTTTTTTTTTCACATTACTATATACTAAGTATTATTTTCATAATCATATTAAAACGAAACTATTAAAACAAAATTTAAATTAGTATTAATAATCACTTTATGTACGTGTTATGAAATTCAACCATTTAACTAAAATGATTTATATTAACCCAATAATTTTATTAATTTATCTACTTAAATTTAATGTGCATGATGGCTCCACCTGTAACTATTGTGGCACTGAGCCCCATACCTACCTAGTTAATGTGTTTACTTTTTCGTTGTGTTGATATACACAATGTTGGTAGACTAAATAAATAAATTACTTATTCAAACTTATTTAATCTAATCTAATTATTTTTTAAATATCACATAATTAAAAAATAATTACCTAATAATATTAATTTAATTACCTCATTCTTTAAGTGTAGAGTATTTGAATGAAGTAACGCTCCTGACCTAAGATACGCCCTGACATTGTTTTATTAATTCCAATAACAACTACTAAGAGTTAGTATGCAGATTTATTATGAATAATACAGACAAACAAACATAACTTAGCCATATCTAGTAGTTATAGATAGAAGGTTGATTTCACAACATTATGAAATTATCTAAAGCTATTTTAATCTTATGGAAGTTTACAGAAAAGGATGGGTCTCTATTAAAACCAGTCCACTCCAATAAGTTTCAAAATAAAGTGCAATAAAATTTGAAGATTAAAAATAAATTTAGTAAATTAAAAAAACGTATAGAGGTACAACGCTCTACATTATCTCTTAAACTTGTGAATGCTATGATTGTGAAGTTAGATTTTAACCTACAATTTTTTTATGTTACTTGGATTCGGACATAGTTTCGTGAAAAACTGTTATGTGCAGGCTAAATTATTGGCCGCAGCTAGTGTTTGTATAATACTCCTTATATCTATTTCATGCTGTAATATATTAGAGATTAAGCCTGTGATATGCTTGTGGTTGTTCATCAGGTTTTCCATATAAATAGTGGCGCTTAAAGCAAGGTTCTAGCTGTATAAGCAATAAATCAAATCGTTTTGCAAGGAATGTGGTCGTAGCGACTTTCCATAGCATCAAGTGGTCGTTGATAGAGATATCTTTCGACTACATCCAAGCTACGGTATCGAGTTTGTCTATTTCAATCTGTGGGTACTATTTTAGTTTAAACTATTCTAAATATATGTATTTATAATAACAAAAGTTCTATGGATATTTGTAGTTTACAATACAGTAATAGAAAAAAGAGAAAAAGAGCTAAATAAAAGAGACAGTTAAACAAATGCTCGACATTCATCAAATAGCGCGGCCCTTGGGTGCCTCAAGAATAAAACGAAGAGGTTTGACTCTAGTTTTGTGATAAGATCATCTAGGCTGTGGAATGCGTAGCCTGAGTAGGTTTTTCGTATCTTGCTGTATTCAAAGTGCATCACGATCCTTCGAAGACCACATCGTTACTTAATATCAGGTAAGATGGCGATATAATGTAAAATAAAAACAGCGTAAAGGCCGGTTTGCGTTTTGATTGGTGCGATTTCGAGTGAGTACCTGAGTACTTAATCGGGACTGATTACTATCCACTCGCAATAATCAATCGGTGTCCACACGTGTTTGCTACTAATCACTAAAAACCTGGACTAATCACTCGGACTCGGACTCGGAAAACAGACCTTAAGACACCACACTGGATACCAAAGGCCAACCTTCACACCAGGTACGAGCCGGAGACGAAGTCAAATGGCGTCTCTCTAAGCCTTCGCCTAGACTCACTCTGTTTATCTTGGTCCAACAATATTTTAACTTGGTTTGTTTATAAATTGCCTAACATAAAAATAAAAGCGAATACGCTTGTTACGAACTTTAAATAATATAGTTCGACTTAATGCGCGCGCGCTCCCCTTGGAAAAGGTCACCGTATACGGTTGAAACGTAAATCGGGCTGCACTGATCGAAACAGAGGTGAGTAACCAGTTAATTAAATTTAAAAAAAGGAACACTCCGGGAGTGCCGACAGAAGTAAAAACTTGAAATATTATGTACCTACGTAACGTCCTACTAATATTATAAATGTCAATGTATGGACGTTTGGATATTTGGATGTTTGTTGCTCAATCACGTCTTAACGTATGAACGGATCGGGCTGAAATTTGGAACACAGATGAATTATAGTCTGGAAGAACACATAGGCTACTTTTTATCCCGGAAAAACAACGGCCGTTCCCGTTGTTTCGCGGGTAACACCGCGGGGCGCTGCTAGTACACAATATATACAGCGGTGTTGCAATATATGTGAATACTTATCCATTTAGCGATAATTTAAACACTTTACAAGACTTAATCGCGATCAAAACTATCATTTAATTACCTCGACGTTTTGGCAGCGTCACAACCACCCCGCCGTAGTCTTCTCGCGACCAGGACGTCTACTGTATTTTTACGAAACCGTCATTTCGAAAAAAAACTCGCGACTTTCCTGCTCTCGTTCTACTTCGTTTCGTCCGATACAACATTGTTTGACGTTTAAATGTTCTAAGCATACTCTAATTAGAATAGGCTTAGAACATTTAAACGGACAAAACGAGAGATCGAAGTAAAATCGGAGTTGGTAAGTCGCGAGTTTATTTCGAAATAACGTTTTTTTTTTAAAATAAGGAGTGACGAGACGAGCAGGGCATGTGCCTGATGGTAAGCAACATGCCTGCCACATAACAGCACAGTGACACGCAGCTATTGGAACATGAAGAGCCAAATCATTACCTGGCACCGCACTGCGCTCGTCACGCAGAGATCTAAGTTGTTATATCTCTAAGCCCTGTAATTTCTCTGGAAACATTGCCCTTCAAACCGGAACACAGTAATATTTGCACATTACTGCTTGGTACGTTTTCGTAGAAAGAGAGTAGACGTCCAGGCGTCGAGTGTAAAGTCCTGTAAACTATTTAAAGCATGTGTTCAAAGCGCAAAAGTTTAAAAACAATATATATAGCGATGTCGGTAACGGTAACAAAAAATACGCTAAAGAAGTTTTTTGTTAATATGTTTAATTAGAAAAAGTAATAGTAACCGCTATCAAAATTCGTTTTGTTATCGTGTCTCAGTCTGTTTTGATGGTTATGGTAATTGTGTAGTTAGCTAAGAAGTAAATGTATCGTGTTAGTTTTCTTACAAAAGAAATGGCATTAAAATCAGCCTTTTCTTTTTATTTTGGAGCCAGATAAATGCGTCAAACTCGCACGCACACCCGTAATATTACGATACTGCAATGAGTGTAATGCCATTCAGTAACAGAAAACTAGAGAATTACTTACAGAAAAAGTAACAAAGATAACTATTGTCACGACAAGTACCTTTAGAACGACACACATTATTTTACTTTCTTGTTCTTGTAATGTAAAACTGATGTTACGTCATTGTAATTTCATTGAAAATTCACATACTAGACAAAGAAAATTGTACTTTTCCATTACATTTAGTAATTTTAAACAATAAAATGAAAATATTTGCACAGATGTATATGTATATTCGTGTCTCATGACTGCTTGCGTTTATAAGACTTGATTTGCAATTGTCATAATATTCGAATAATATTTACATAGATTCTAATAAGCTTATTGACCTGTATTCGAAATACGGTATAGCGTTTCCAGTATTGTTATTGTTTTTGGTCCAGTTACCATATGAAACGTAATTTCTTCGTTTCGTATTTATACGCTATTTGCGTCATACAGGTGAGATTGTATTACAAGTATGTTGCAAACTGCGTAATACTAAAAATATGTAGGTTCCTACGTGGTAGAATTAAAATCAAGGCGAAGTTCGGAGTACAATCAATATTCAGCAGATCTTGAAATAAGGTATGTTAGCAGTTCTATCGCATACTCCATCGTCAAATGTTCAGTAAATTACGAACAAAAAACTGTTTGCAACGGTTCATCTTACTAATATTATAAACGCAAATGTTTGTAAGTATGATTGGATAGATTTGGATAGATGGATGGATAAGTGGATGTCTGATTACTCTTTCACGTAAAAACTTTTTTTTAAAACTTTTATAGGTTTACACTTGAACGCCATCTCGCCTGATGTTAAGCGACGGTGCGGTCTACGATGAAGCGTGTTTACATAGAAAAAACCGATTCATTCTCGATTTGAAGACACAAAGATTGTAACCATATATAAACTACTGAACAGTGAACTTGGAACATAGATAAATTATAGTCTGGCAGAACACATAGGCTACTTTTGAAGCCGCAGGGCACTGCTTGTTTGAAATATAATTGTTGCAGCGCGTCAAAATAATGACAAGACAAAAAATACGCTTGTCAGTCTCAGAATAAGTCAGAATAAATTGAATTGAATTGAGTCGCACGTTTTAACCATTAGGCTACCACGGCTTGTAATATAAAATACTATCAGCGACAGCGGCTCGTAGTTTTATCCGCTTAATTCCCGTTCTCATTATTCTCCCGGGGCAAAAAGCCTACTGTTTTTCCAGACTATTATGTAACTGTGTTTCAACCAGATCCGTTGAGAAGTTACGACTTGATTGAGCACAAACATCCAAACTTTAACATTTATAATATTAGTAGCATAGGCTATATTATATCTCCAACAAAAACCATTAGAGAGCAAGAAACCAAATCTTAGATATCGATAATATAAATTATGTTCCAATCTTCCAGAATGGTGTTTTAATCGATTTATTGACCTCGAAAATGTTGCGTGAAATATTATTGCAGTCTTGTGCTTTATTTGAAATTGTTGTTCTGTCGTATTCGTGTTCGTTCGTAACTTGTAAGTTTGCTATTATCAATAGTAAAATTATTGTTGTTATTGTATTGTTGAACTAAAAGTACTCGCTACTATTTCACAGTAATTTTGTTGAACAGAAGAGACAAATATTCTGACTATAAGCTTCAATCTTTCTAATCCTTTAGTAAAAATTGTTAATTGTATTTCCATAACTTTTTAAGTTGCATTAATTAAATAAGATAAACTGACTAAAACCAATCCATATTAACTAATTAATAATATTAATTGTTTTATTCATAAATTATTTATTGTATAAATTATATATTTTTTAAATTTTAATGCATGCATGCAATGACAAAACAACGAGTACCTTTTGACGTGGTACCTGTAGACTATTGACGTCATGTGCAATGTTGTATGTACATAACTATATACAGGTAGAAGAGGACTTGGACTCGTTTTTTTAAGATTTACTTATACTAGTAAATCAAAAACACTCCTTTAGTTAATTGAAAGTTAAATTAAAAATGCTCGTAGCCATAAAACTGTTCAATCTAATATGTAAGCCAATAGAATAGGGTACCGGACTGGGTCAAAAATACGCCATCCTAATTAGTCCGTCAGCTAGATCATGGAAAAATATTGGACACGTATTTTTTGTTTTTTCATAATATTAAAAATCGTCAAAGATATAGACCATCAAACTTCGAGAGTGGGGGGTAGCGACGTCACTCGTGAGTAAAGATTGTACTCACAAGTGACGTCACACGAAACTTCGAAGCGCTGTATCTTCGTCATTTTTTGTTTGTGAAACAAAAGAAAAAATACGTGTACAATATTTTTTGGCAATCTAACTAAAGGGCTACTTAGTTTTTTTGAGGATTGTACCCTATTGCGGGATGTAGCTAGGTACAAAAAATTACTAAAAGTTAAAGAAAAAATACTAATAAGTATAAGAGTTATCGTCCCTAAGATGACGGCCTATTCCCACGTTGATTGGCATGTTAGAGATTCGTATCTTTTTGATCAGATTTAACAGCTATTTTTGAAGAGAAGATCATTTCAACAATCCAGTAATTGTTCCTCAACTTCCCGCAGGATGTTGGTGAGAGGGATCACGCGGTCGGTACTCATCAATCAGAAATCAGACATGCAATTGATCTGACCACTGTACTTGAACCAATGACCTTATTCGTAAAAGTAGGTATGATGACTGTGAGATAACTGTCGTTCTTTATAATACTCGCTACACATTCTATAAGACATTATGTTTATTTACGTAGGTATATTTTGTTTATTTCTGTAAACAAATTCGTTCCACTTTTTACCATACTGAATTACAATCGTCTACATTTTTAAATGCCCGGATCTTGTTTCGCCTCGCTTCGTAGGAACCCATCGCTATTCGATGGTATTCCCTTCGTGGAAACCTTTGTTCGTCGATCTGAGTGCATCTAGCTTATTTCAACTTAGAAGGCCTAAACACACATTTGATAATTTTACCTAATGGTGTTGCGAACGTGGCCTTGTTTTTTGATGCCTAGAGTACTGAGATACGATGCGCGTTATTTCAAATATTATATGAACAAACTAGAATTTTGCTTATACAGTATAAATATAAAATCACAACGACACCGCGTGATGCGCACGACGCAGTATAGACAATAAATTGGAATTCATTACAACACTAATACCTACTGGACTTATACCAAATGCTTTTTAGTTCAGTACAGCTTTTGTTGCGCCTTGGTTTCATTAATTTGTGGTATGCAGTGGTCTTACCACCAACAATTGATAACAATTAAATTGTAAATAATTATTTTAAGCGAAGTTTCGTTATGTGTGGTCACATTTAATGTTCAACGGTGCTGCTGTAGGGATTTAAACGGTATTATTTATCAGTTCCTAGCTGTCTCGTAAATGTTTAGCCAGGAATCTTTACAGAGTCCATCTGGAGAAGTTCCACACCTTTGCTAGTTATTATACTACTGCTAGGCAATAATGTGTAGTGCTATGTAATGTAGTGATTTGGACTTACCTAATATTCAAATAACTGTGTGGCATTGTGCTGTTATGGCAAACTTGTTGCTTACCATCAGGCGAATGTCTTTCTCGGCCCGTCACTCAATAGTACCTATACAACAAAATCCGAGCTCTCTAATGATATTTTTTGTTATAAACCTATTAAACGTGAAACTTGGTAAAGGTATTATTGGCTTATGCAGAAAGTGTGAAGTAAGCTTAAAATTCCTTTGTACTAATACAAACAGTTCTTACCATGGGACCAACTTCTAAAAAAACAGCTGTTTCATTCAGATACAACAAAGAAGCACATTTGGTTTGCATTTTTCTTTATTTATTTACATCCTCCAGGCAATGTTTACATAGTTTTATATTGTCATGACTGCGCGTGTCTACCTCATGTGGAAATATTAACAGTGGGCTAAAAAATAGTGTCCAGCCATTTTTACAGCTTATGTACAGCAATTTAACAATTTTATTAGTTCTACAGTTATTGAACTAGCTGACTCATTTATCAACTGTTCTGAGTGTTTTTGTCAGTTTCGGTGTCCTTGACTCTTAACGAACTAGATCTTACACGTGTTGGATTCTGTACGGCGTAACAATTATATATTTTTTGTGATTTGCTAGCTACGGCTTGTGGCATGAAGTTGATGAAACACACGTAATCCATTTAATGTTTTGTTCGTAGATTGTTAGAATGCGCATTTCCTCCACCGCACCGCCTTGCTTGTAAAATCACGTTTTATAAATATTATTACGGTTAACAAATAAACTGAGATATGTGATGAAATAAAACTGATCATTATTGATTCCAGATAAAGCCGCCCGCAGAAACGTCTAGAAATAAAGCACGTGGTAGGTACTTATACACTTCACAGCTTCACACATTCAATATTTACCCAAAGTTTTTCTCATATCCAAATATATTTTTCCGAATACTTAACATAATATTTATATAATCCTTAGGTATTCACTAAGTATTTCCATTTATCTGTGTTGGTTATCAGTTTTCGTAAATACTTGCATTAACTTAGCTTGTGTTACGTGGTATACCTATTTAAGCTAGTTTTGGAGATTTTTCGCACCATTTTGCTAATTTAGTATCCGTGTTTATATTTGTGGATTATGGTAAATTTGACTATGGATGAGAATTGGTGATCATTATTGTGCTTGTTAGCTTTTAGTTGGCGTTTTTCGTATGGAGTATGGTAAATAGATCTATGTTCTAATGACCAACACACATAGCTTATTCCTTTTTTGCTAAATGTTGTGTATCCAGTGATTTAAGTTTAAGGCTTCTCATAGAGGTACGCCTAGGTAGATAGATAGAAGTTAAGCCTAGCGCAGAAAGCGCAAGGTTATTCTAACTTCAAATTACCTAGAACATACTAGCGATTTTAGCTGATTATTACACATAACGGTTAATTTTTTGGTATAAAAGTAGATTATGTATTAATCCAGGGTTTTGCTACCTCTATGCGCATTTATATCTAAATCCGTTGAGCTGTTAGATCAAGAAGGTGTTACAAACATGCTCTTACAATCTTTCGGCTTAAAATATTTTTGTGATATTTGTTGTGATAGGCACTAGAGGCACGAGATCTACTTTAATTCGACGATTTCCAAAACATAGATCTTTCTGGCTAAAAAAACAGTTTGCCATGTATTTTTTTAATCTGCCTGTACTTACTCATTAACAATCGAACGCAAACCTAAGCACATAAAAAACACCAACTTCTACATCCTCAAAGAAACATCTATTATAGAGTGCGAAATCTTGCAAACTTTTAAAAATATCTTCGCACGATATTGATGAAATATTCAACGCGCTGATATTTAAGTGACGACAAAAGGTCTATAAAAACAGAACCCAAATTAGGTTGCGCTTGGCTAAAAATCCTCGAATATTATGACACATAATTCATCTCTCATGACGTTATTAAAGAATGGTGTGGTCCATTTACACCCCAGTTTGGCGCCCGACACAATCAAAGACCCCGAAATTTTTTATTTGACTTTTTTCTAGAAGGGACTGTAACTTCCGAGAAAGCGTCAATGGTATCTGTATGGGGTTTCATTTTTTTGAGAGATTTATTTCAAAATGAATGGGAATCCGGCGCTAGTACTTTTCCATTCGAGATTCCATAAGCCGTAGGAAAAAAAGTACAAAAGAAAAAAGACTGTCAGAAGAGTGTAAATATAAAGCCGGTTTTCGTGAAAAAAAGAGGATAGATGTTGCTTGAAACAACTAATTCAAAAGTCTAGGTTAAATGAATTAAACAGAAAGGAAGTGTAATTTTAATAATAATGAATCTGAAAAATTCATATTTTTATAACTTTATTTGTTTTTAAGTATAAATTTAATAAAGATACAATAAACACACAATTCCATTTATTATACGAAAAACAAACAACAATGATGAATTAAAATTCATCATTGGGTTCAAGACGTACGAAATAGGTACCTATTGTACTTCCCAATGAAAAAGTAATTAAAAAAAATCCTCTCTCTTCATGCCGAAAACGGCCTACTCTATTTGTTAAAATTTTGGTTTTCTACTGTTATATTGCGGTTGGTTCAAAAGAGACGTTAAAAATTCGAAAAGGCTTCTTTTTGCGGGGTGTCGTGTGGTGGGTTGCCATTTCCCCTCAATTTGCCGAGGAGAACTTGACAATAATTAGCAGACATGTGTCTGCTAATTATTGCGTCGTATTCGTGAATGGATACTGCTTGCGGGAGTCGGTCTACTCGCGACACATAGGTACATATAAATATGATGCACAGAATTTTAAAAAACACATATAACACATTCAAATTTTGACGAACGAACACTCGTGTCTGTAGTGGCTAGAGTTTTAAATAAAAAAATAACAATTAATAATTTACACCGTAATATGAATAAAAAAACATTCAATTTATTGTCCTACCTGAAAATCTTAAAAAGATATGATAATACATTTATTTAGTTGTATAAAAATAAAGTCAATGTTTTGATACGTCCATATAACATTACTAAAACACGTATCGTATAGTATGTTTAAGTAACAAGGAAAATTTTATCATTAGCAGGACAAAATATCTGTGAACGCGTGTAATAAAGGACAAAACTGTAGTTTTAATTAACTGCAAAATTATAAGTGAATAACAGTCTGCTCTAGAAATTTAATGATTTAAAATATCTGAAACTCATTGCAAAAAGAGCGGCTCATTTTCACCGCAATAATCGTTGCAATAAGGACCAGCTGCGCTAGTCCATTAAGTAGACACCCAACGCGTCGAGATGGCTAGAATACTTTTCCAAACTTATCCAGCTGTACCTACTGTAACGTTTTTAGAGGGGCCTATGGCTATTTGGTTCAAATGGCATTAACTGCATCACGAACTTTGAGGCTAGTGCAGAACCCCCTATTAGCTAAATTCCTACCGTTTTTACCTTTTCATATTCAACACTCCACTGGTTTTAAGCAGGCTTAAGACATTAAGGTTTTTTGATGAACGCATCAAATCTCAGTAAGTATCTGATTCTATATGCTAAGATCAAATGAGTAATTTATTGTTTACGATGAGCTCATTTGAGTACGGCTTATCTAGAAATTCTCAAGCTTCTAATTACATTCCACGTTTACATATAGACTAATGACCTGTACTACCTATCTATTTACACATCAAATATATTTTAGCTTCATTATTTATTTAGGATTACGTTAATGTTCAATTTAAATAATGTAAATTAAAAATAGCCTTTGAGTCTTACAGATTAATACTTAAAGAATAATATATATTTTTCTAATATCTTATCGACTCATATGGTCGAAATTTAAGAAAAACATGATTTGACTTTTAGATTTAATTTCAAGTTTATTATTTGATTCACTAAGAGAATCATAGACAAAAAATACTTACATGAAGTAGTTAAAACATATTAGAAACGTAGATTGTTTTCTTTCTTTTATTTATGATAAACTGTGAGTGGAATAAACTATCGGATTAATTTTAGAGAGAAGATTTTTGTTAATGTGTTTAGTGAGAAAAAAAGAGGACACATCTAATGAAATTCAGTTTATCTATTTAGGACAGATTTTTATCAAGAAATGCTGAGATTTTAGACTTTTTTAAGTTGTTCAGACTAAATGTCACATTTGAAATATCGCCTACTAAATATAATGTGTGTATATCACTGTACCTGTACTGTACTCTACAGTACCTATTCTGAAACACACGTTTGAGTGCGCCAAAAACATCTATGTTGTTTTTTCCCTAAAAAATAATGAAAAAGTGAAGTAATAGAAATAATCGACGTAGTCATTATCAGATAAAAGGAATGAAATCATATCAAAATATTTAAAATAAGAAAAAATCTTAATATTTAATCCGATTTAATGATACGGTGGAATGTTCTTTCACATTAGCGTTTTGCTTGTTAGAAATAAACTACCATTATTAATAAAAAAATTTAATCAAATTTCTCAACTCTATATAAGGCACATAAATAATATGTACCTTTTATACGTGGTGTAGATTTATTAATCACTTTTATAGTATGTTTTAAACTATACCTTAAATCGTCATGACTAGATGTTAGGTACAATTCGCAATAAGTTTATTGACGTATTTTTGTAAAGGCAAGACCGTAAAATTGCGTTACAAAAACTCAAGACTACCTACAGACTAAACTATATTCCGATGTCTGGAAAGGAAACTCGTTTAGTTTTTCTAATTTTCAAGGCCGTTGAATCAGTTCCGACAGATGGGTTTTGGTTAGCAGTAGGTACGGAGCATGTTTTCGATCAATTTGATTTATTTTTGTCCGGGGTCGTAAAAATTTAGAGATAAATTGACTTATTTACGTAACATAACGCGTCACGTGGCCCTTATTGCACGTGTAAATGATATACAAAACAAGCTGTGCTTGTATATCATGTAATACTTTTGTACTTTTGCATTGTATGCAGTTTTAGTAACGTGAGCTTTCACATTCTGATGATGTGGTCGTCTCTTCTTCGAATTGTCAGCAAACAAATCATATACAAAATGACAACACAACAAATAGGTACTATGTACTCGCAACAACAAAGTATGCTTACTATTTTATCCGCCTAAACCTGCAGGTCTACTACGAAAACAAACTCCGAATAATCGGATCCGACCGACAGCTGAGTCGGATCGATACATTTCGGGTCGATACATTCGGATCAATACATTTCGGGTCGAAAATTATAGACTTAGGTCAGATGAGGGTCGGATCGAACGAAACGGCCGATCTGATCAACCGACTGATTGTCTTTCGTGGTTAGAAACTTCCATAAGTTCGGCCGATATATCGTTTATCGAACTTCGTAGTAGACCTGCTGTTACGACTATTTAAGTCTAGTTAGGTTTACACTCAAAAGATTAGGTGTTAATAAGATTTTGTCTGGCTTTAGTATGGCAATTTTCTAAGTATTTTTTCTTTTATAGTATAAAGTGACGGGACGAGCAAGACATGTGCCTGATGGGAAGCAACACACCTGCCCAAACACAGCAGAGTGTCACGCAAATATGTTATCTTGAAGATTTTAAATCACTGTCTCTCCTGCCAATCTGACCTCTGCACTGCGGTTATCACCTGGAGATATAAGACGATTTATATCTTGTCCTGTAACTTTCGTCGAATAGCTGATAAAGTTTCAGTGCGTCTCAGGTGGATTCTGTGAAGAGGTCTACCGCTATAAGATCGTTCAGGGCTCTATTGTATTATATTAAGTAAATAATAGTTTTAGTATCAAAGTACTGGCAATACATGCGCCAGAGTTCCGAGACCCAACTTCAGAGATTTTGTCAAAAACGCCCGTAATTCGTAGAAAAATAATGTTTGAACAACAAGTAATATTAAAGGGCGCGTCAAAGTAACGTTACCAGTTCACATTGAACTTGTCACTCGTAAATTATTTGATACCTACAATTTAAATTTGTACGTATTAATATTAATTAGTAACCAGTAAATTATAAATAACTTTGGACAAAGATATGGGTGATATATTACTACTTTGAACCTTATGCATCCAAATTAAGAGGCCAAGTTCTAATATACGAGGTAATAATTCAATTCTACATTTAAAGTAGTTTTGTCTGTAATTAAGCGAAAAGTAATATCGATTCCAATTCAATCGATAGGTATATATACAAGGAGACTATAACGATTGATAAAATTAAAATCTCTTACGGTATTTTATATATTCATCTCACAGCCTGAATTATATGGTTTATAACCTTTACAATTGAAGTGACTTAAACAACAATTCTTATTTTTTGGCAAAAAAGATAATTGAATAATTGGCATATTTTTAGTTTTTCGTTCATGATACTTAAAGATAACAACTTGACGTCAATCTTAATTTTTTGTATGTTTTTCCTTTTCTGCATTAAATTCAGTTCTTTTTAATTTATAAAATGCATTATTTAGGCGATGTAGGAGACTAGCTTTTGTTCTTTATTTTTTTATTTAAGCTACATTAATAAAATTCTAAACGTACGTTTATAGATACATGTATGACGCCACAGAAACAGCAATCCATTTTTTCCGTTGTCCAAGCACATCGTATTTGCACAGTTTCTGCTTGAATAGTTTTTCATAAACGTCTAGCATATTTCAGGATCTACTGGATCGATTTTAAAAAAACACTGTTGGCTATTTACGTGATTCTAAAGTGCTATAGAGTATAGACTATACATTAAACCAAGGACGAAGCGGGGTGGACCGCTAGTTATGTATATGTATGTTTATTGTATAATGTATATGTCACTGTCAGCTGTCACTTTGTCCGTAAATATTATTGTCGTGACAGTACTACCCTACCAAAGGTTTGGTTAGTTTATAATGTAACAACGTTATAATTTGACGATGTATACAATTTCCCACATGTATATGTATGTAGGTGGCAAATACATACATATATCAATCATAGTGAGCCCGGTGCAAAAAATAATTATTTACTAGTTAACTATCGTTTGCATTTAATTTTTATGATAACTTTCGAAAATAAAATGTGTGCATTTGCACACACTTATTGTGAATATATAAATGTGTGCATTTGGGTGACGACGGTCAAAATAACCTGTATTATCTCTTAAAAAAGTATGTAAGTAAGTAGTAACTAAGTATGTATACTCTTAAAAAAGACTCGCGTTTATCGCAATTTGTTTGATATTATGTTATACCTTTAAACGAGCAATTCTTGTATATATATATTCAAGAATATTTTTATATATATAGACTCTCGGAAACGGCTCGAACGATTTTCATGAAATGATGTATGCAGGGAGTTTTGGTTACGATAAATCGATCTAACTCGATTTCATTTTTTAAACGTATTTTATGAGCATTTTTTGGAAAATGAAAATCTATTACCTTATCATTAGAATGCGACGGTAAATTTCGCAACCCAGATCGACAGTATAATAATAGCTCAGTGTAATAGTCATATGGCGATCACAAAGCAATAGACCCGGGTTCGAACCCGATGTCTTCTCTTAATTTTTTAAGTTCTTTTTTTTTGAGAAAATACATTTCTTGGAACCCTTTATCTGTAGGTATCTAAGTATACTCAGTGTTTAAACCGAGCAAAGCTCGGTCACCCAGGTACTGACCAATAAAACACAACTATAATTTTTGGAATTGCACAAAATATTGGGTATTTAATATTCTCGACATTCTCGAAGAACGCAGAATAGATGCTGGTTGAAATTGATGATTTGAATCTATAGGTATATTTTGACTTGATGTAATTGTCCATAAATATTTGCAAAGCCAAATGACACAGCAAGGTCGAGGTAATGAGATAATCGACTTCTCGTTTTGGAAAGCCCGAACATTAGCACACGAATGGGTCTAGAGTAGGCAGCATACAGGGTTATGCGCAAAATATTTTAATTAAATATAAGTAAAATGTAAATAAATTATTGTAGATATTTTAATTTCTGATAGTGACCAAACAAACTTTTTAAGATGGACTTGTAAAACAAAAAAAAGGTTACTGGGTGGTATAAGCACTAGTAGGTACTCAGTATAAGAAAGAAAACATGAAAAAAAAAACGGTTGTTTAACTCAAAAAAGTTACTCGACAAAATGTATTGTGGAGCTGCCTGAAATTTAGTGCTAAAAATAAAAGCCTTAAATATAGCACCAATAAAATAAATATAACTCAAATATAGCATAAAATAAAAGCGTTAAATATAGCAGCTCGTTGTCCGTTCAGTAAATTCTTACTGATACCTTGTATAGATTAGTTTGAGCTGTAAAGCCAGCTTTAACTGCCATTGGGAAAAGCATATTTCATTTTTATGGTATCATAAACTATGTGCTTAAAGATACATTTAAAAGGAGTGAAAGCATTTTCTTCATGTCAATAGACGTTTGAAAATCGAAGTTCTCCGAAGATTTGAATTTCGAAAGCCTAAAGGCTTTCGAATTTCAACTATTCTAAAGAATAGGATTATCTTATTTTTTTTAGTTGCGATTTTTTCTCAATATAATATAATCAATATAATCGCCGCTGATTTTACACAAAGTGTCGCGACATATGGCATTTCATTCGGTTGATAATTTATATGACAGAAATACGTTTACGAAGCAAGCCAGTATTAAATATAATCAACCATCAACTCACGCCAAGGTAGGGAACTAAGCTTGATCCATTGATATGTTAAGATAAATGGTTGAAAGTTAGGTATAATGTGGTAAATGCTACAACTAATGATGACAGATACCATCAAATCAGGTTTACTAGCAACACTGCTTGTGACTCTACGTTGTTAGCGGTTGTAGAGCTCAACCCAAGTTATCCTAGTCTTGTGTTCAAAAGGAGAAACTGCACTGTTTTGAAACAACAGCTTTGGTTATCTGTGTAAAATACGATAGCGGTTCCGCTTTTCGAACTTTCAATACTATGTTTGTGGCTTCGTTAGACTTATCAGATAATTGCAATGGTTTAATTAGCACGTTGAGGAATAAGCTAAGCTAAAATTAATTCATCTTAGCTTAGTTCATTATATAGCTAGGGTAATTTCACGGTAGATAAGTTCATGTAACGACAAAAAATGGTTGATCTATGAAGAGGCTTCCTGAAATTATATGGCTTATTAGTTTCAGTACACGAATAGTTATTTTACAAAAGAAAAAGTAAAAACATTTTTTGGGAGTAAAATCAAATTCTGTTAGATAGATAATTACGTTTATTTCTTCATAGAGCAAGAGCCCGTGAACCCCAGACCTTCGTTATTTTATAAAAGCTGAAAACTTGTCAGCTCATGTTCCTAACACAGGTAAGAACGATGGACCATTATGAAGTTTGGGTCATCCTGGCTTTGGCAGATAAACAGTACTAAGGCCCCGAGTCCCAGCAGTGGGAACTTTTAGTGGGCTGCTTATGGTAATTAGGCTGCTAATTGTTACCACGCATGTTGTGACGCAAGTAGAATTATAATTACATTAACATTAACACAACATGGGTGTCTGGCAAGTGTTTACCACGATGTTAAGTGTCTAGCAATTATTAATGTGATTTTTAATAATATTCTGAAGGTATTACCAAAATATCAGACTCTATAATTTGACAAATTTAGATCGGTACACTTTTAGTACCGTTTATCTGCCAAAGCCAGGATGACCCAAACTTCATCATGGGCCATCGTTCTTACCTGTGTTGGGAGTATAGGCTGACAAACTTACAGCTTTTATAAAATAACGAGGGTCTAGGGTTCGTGGGCTTTTAGTCCATCATTATTCAAAGGAAAAATAAAATCCTCGGCATTTTGAGTTGTTTTTGCAACTTCAGATTAAGGATATTTAAAAAAATTACTACATTACTTACATATCGATTCCGTTATTTCGTGTTCTAAGTTTATTTTACATTTGATTAAGGAGTGTGCCTACTGAGTTGATCTCAACCACGTTGGTTGTGGTTTCGATACCCATCTAGGAAATTCATATATTTGAACGTTTGTTCTTCCTGGGTGCTTCTTTATGTATCTATTTCAATACATGGCTCAACTATCCTTCTTATAAGTTGTGCTTAGTGTAGGTAGGTGATGGTGTTGTGTGTAAAAACATAAATTATTTATTTAACGATTTCAGGTTTGGTCCCATATTTACAATTGTTTCAATTATGAGTATATTACGTTCTTATGCCACTGCTGTTCCCACTGCTAGTGCTCGAGGGTTTTTCTCGCAAGGGAAGAGTCATGGCGATAATCCACCACCACGATGGCCCAGCGCGGTTTGGCGGATGACGCATGACCCTGAAAGATTCTAGAAACATACCAATTTTTTCGCCATTTTTCCTTAACAACAACTTAAGAATATACTTAACAAACTTGTACATATCACTACACTTAGAAAAATAATCAGGCTTTGAACCTATGAACTCACGATTGTGAACCGCACATTTCAGCCACTGGGTCACTACGGCGTTTTCCTTACAACATTTTTTTTTTAGGTAATAGGTACAACATGTTTTGGCCAGCTGTTTTTTAGATTAGAATTCAAGCATGATTGAACTACATATAACCGAGCATTATTCACATTTATAACAAAGTTGTATGTAAAGGTGATACTACAACATGTATTTCGTGAGTATTTGTCAGTATAATTACTTTATTCGTGCATAAATAAACAATCATTTTGGAAATTTTATAATCTACTTTGGAGTATCTCGGCGGGAATTTCCCGCTCTTTTGTAGTCGTACGACCAGTACTGAATACTTTTTTTTCTTTAAAGGAACGACGAGAGCTGATGATGAAGGTGACTGCTGCTTTAAGGGATTTTTTACCAGAGTTATTGTACTTCCCTTGATGATAGCTGTAAATGAATCCATGGTGTATGGACAAGTGTATAGATGCACAAAAGTCCTACCACTTAAGTTTTAAGGATGACGGTGACCAATAACGCCGAAGATATTTAAAAAATCGAAGTGTACAATACAGTCGTTGTAAAACTGTGAAACTGTTTCTTATCTAAATACGATTTGTTGAGCAGCGGCGCCGGCGCCGTCGCCAGTAACATTGAATTTATATTCAGAGTCGATCTTACAAAGTGAACGAACCCATTATCTACATAAACCTACTACGTGCTTAACTTAATAGTTTTTATTTCGAGCAGTCCGCTAGTGCGGTGGCTTAGCAGGGACATACGGCAAATAGGGAGGGGCGATCGACCCTATCAATGATTTAGATGGTTATGCTTTATCGTTACCGCTTACTGCCATGACAACGATGCAACACAATTAAATAGCCTTTAGAATCTAACATCACATAATATTAAGCGTATGTTAGAGGTAACATCAAAAATGTATACGGTCTAATAAAATTTATTAATGTCACATGAGTTGAATACATTTCAGTCATTACCAATAAATAACGTCGTATAGTGCTCGCAGTATAAGTCTGCGCGCGACTGGTGGCGTACTTAATGTTGCCAGGTCAAGCTAATAGGTTCCCTTCCCGTTCATTGGGAACGTACAACTTCATAAAACAGGACGGGAAGGGATTTTTCAGGGAAGCAATTTAAGTAACTACACGACAACTGAGACTCAAGAACGAATGTCTCGAAGTAATGAACGCCTTTGCAGTGCTGGTTTGGTTCAGTATGACCAAGTATCATTGGTAATTGGTACAGGCTGTCTGAGTCTCTTACCACCAGGAAAACTTTATTATAGTTTATTACATTATAAAAAATCTGTCATTTTCAACCTACACCAACATCGAAAATCGAAACAAGAATTTAATTTAAACTTGTAAATCTTTTATTGAGACCATAAATAACACTATTTGAAAATTTGGCGCATAAACGTTCTTTTAATGAGTCATTGGCTTCCATAGAATCATCTTCTTTTTTCAATAGGGTTAAAATCACGATGAATCACGACGGTAACCGCAAAAGTTCCTGTCCATGTTCCTTTAATAGTTGGTATTGTGGGTCTTCTTTGTGCCTCTTTATTCGAGTAACTGCAGATTTGTCCTACAATCGTCGAAATCTATTTCATTTTTCTTCAGCCACTTTTGGCTTTCTTCTTTTACATTGCCCATTGTAGCCGCTTTATTTATCTGAGTGCAGTGGTATAATGCGTTGTCCATTACCACGTGATAGTACGTTCTGAAACGCCTACAATAAAAATACAGTAATGAATACAGAGTTAAGGATCAAAGACCATCCAAGCTAACGTTGAAAAAAAATTAAGTAAAATTTCTTTTGGCGCACCGCTGTACGCTGTTAGGTGAAAGGGTCGATCGGGTGAACATGGAACCGCCGAGTGTACCCGACCGAGAAAGATACAATCAGCTGATCTTCACTGCTGTGTCACTGTGTTTTCTATTTTGATTTGTTTATTATGAAAAAAAAAACATTTATAACTAGTTTCTCACATTCGGTCTTAAGCACACACATTTTTTCCCACGGGTAAATTGGCGATAAAACAATCAAATCCAAAGCCGCACCTCAACCTAAAGCCTCAGCTTTAAAATATGCCGATAATAGGTGGAGATTTGATTGCTATGGTATCCCTACATGTTAGTTGTCAAACAGCTCTGCGTTTGGAAAACTGCACTTTTGGCCCGTTATTGTATCGTTCTTCTTCACAACCACGATTGATTTTCAAGAATCAGCCACGGCCAGCACTTTTAATCACTTTCGGCATAATACAAGCTATTAATTATTTTGGAAATTAATAAATGCACCAAACGTAAACAAACTTTTGTCAACTGACGTAAATAAGAAGTTGACGGCCTGTCAATTAGTTCCATATTTTGCTACGCGCAGAGTTATATTGCGAGCACTCTAACTCATTTGCTGACATTTAATGGTATACATGAATGCACAAATCACATAGACATTTTCGCTATATGAGATTGCAATGTTGACACATTAGAATACAACATAATAATACAAATAAAAATATTTACATTGAAAACTACCCGAGCGTTTTAACGGTAGCTGTGTAGTAAAGAATTTTTGTGACGTATTGTTAAACTTATCGTGTGCCAAACCACAGACCAACGAGCGGAAACAATTGATAAAATTGTTCAGCTTCATGATTCCACACACAAAAGGCTATTATTAAAATTTAATGAATACCATACGAGATACGGACCAAATGTTACGTCGAGTTGACAAATTGATACATAATTTTATTCGTATACGCTGCGCGGACTTTGAATTTAAATATGTCGACGAAATTAAAACGTATCGTCGCGTTTTGTTAGAAAATAGCAGTTTCGTACAGAAGCTTTCTATTTTGTAACATGAGAATGTAGTTTAGAATATAGGTGTGAACGTTTCGTGAACCAAAAATAGTCGCGCGCGCATCCCGAGCGTCTAGCGTAAAAATAAAGCTGCTCTTACAGTGTAAAGCTAAGCCTAGGCAATGTCACTCACCCTGAACACGTGATTACAGATGAAAGTGTACTTCAGGACCAATATGTCAAGTGAATATCGCGTTCGAACCTTGACCAGTTGAAATTTATCTGGTATGCTCCGTGTAGCCGGCTTATTAGCATCCGCGCGAACGCGTCTGTCACACACTCGCGGATTAAAAAAATGCGCCTAAAAACACGTTGTTATCGCTTTGAATGATAGCTGAGTCTTTCGGCACTTTATTTTGAAGCAGTTTTATTTATTGGGAATAGTTTATCGATGTGTATAATGGAAAGTGTGGACGCGTGCCCTCGCGCCGGCGTTAGCGGGTGAACTAACCGTGGTCGGAGCTCCATCGCCATGTTTAAAGCACACCGCTGCAGTAAACTCATTCGAAAAAAATGTTACCAACATTATTTCAGCGTGGGCACGATTTGTTTACAGACCGGTGACAGGTAAGTCGGTATTATTCGCGAACGACCTTTGCGAATATTTTACGTGTCATTAATACATTTTGACCGCATGAACTGTATTTAGATACAAGGAACTAATTTTTTTATATTTTTTTCAATTCGAAATCTCATATGTGACAATAAACATTAGAAAACAATTACCTAATTTAAATGTAAAAATAACTGAAAATGTGAAAACCTTTGAGCTACATTAATTAATATAGTTATAATAAGCACATTGATATCTGTTTTATATTATTTATTTTACTGTTTTCAATGCAAAATAAGGCGATGATATCTTTTATTACTTATACTTTATTATTAGTAACTTATTGCGTCGGTCCTGACTTAGTTAAGTACGTATCTACTGACTGACGTTATCGTAACGGATGTTTGTATACTGCTATACAAATTAAAGAGCATTTAGATTTACCGTGATAAGGATGTTTGTAAAAAAAAAGAGGTGGTTAAAGTCATTCGCCAAAGTTTGAATACTTTTTTCTTTTTCGTTGCGAGTAAATATATGTGGACAGAATTGACTTGCATGTATATGTTTATTTTTGTATTAAATTAACAGTTTTTTAAAATCTAAGAAATTTGTCACAGTTTCACCTAAAACAAAAAGATTAACAGTTAAAATTTAATTTGGAAATTCGACTTTCTCAACCGCCTGCCAATATTAATCGTCTGCTGTACCGTTATATGTGTAAGTAGCTATACAAAATCGTATAAAAAATATACAAAAAATAATATTTGGATATTTGTTACTCAATGATAGGTATCCTAACGTATGAACGGATCGGACTGAAATTAGGAACACAGTTAGATTGTAGTCTGAAAGTACACATAGGCTATTTTTATCCCGTGAAAATGATGGGAACGAGGGTGCTGATAGGAATAAATAAATATTAGTGGATATATCACACACAACGTCGTCTGACCCCAAACTAAGAGAGTATATTTTCATTATGAATACTCGTAATTATCTAACTTAAAACTTATCAGAATAAAAACATACTAGGTACCTAAAATTAAAAAAAATTAAGAATCTAAAGCATATAAACAGTCGAATGAAGAAACAACATCTAATGTTCATATTCATTTAGAAACCATTATTAGTTTTCTATTCAGAACTGTAGAAATTTTCCCGGGTTTTAAGTTGTGTCCAACTACCTATATAAATGTAATAATTAATAATAAACAAATATCATCAATATTTTATTCCCCACATTCTACACACAACATTTACTGGCCCCAAACTTAGCAACGCTTTCATGAGCGTAAAACAGCTGATATACTTAATACTTATATTATTGTAAATACATATTTACGAGTATCATATAAACAATGTTATATAAACATACAGAATAAACATATGTTTTCATCTTACAAACATTCTTTTAGGTGATATCGAACCCATGACCTACGGAGCAGACTGACTACCAACTAATCCACAAAGCCAGTCCCGATTACCGCCACCATAATATTGCAATTTTACAATACCTTCACTAAGCATTGTAGGTACGATAGCTATTGTCTCCTTTGAAGTTCCGTAAATGGCTGTTCCATCACTCCTAGCGGACGTAAAAGGACCTATGTTTTCTGTACATTCGCTAGCGTTTAGATGCTAATATTCGTATTTCGCCTACTGCATAATTTAGGCACACTTTGTATGTCGCGCTTGGCATGTGAAATTGGAGCACGCAGGTGTAGATGTCTCGAATGTATTCTTAGAAGCTGATTGACAGCATCTGTAATTAGATTTTGGATTACTATCTAATTTTATTTCTAGGTACATACATTTGTCAGCATAAACAGCCTACTTTTTGTCCCCACTGCAAGGACTCGAGGCTTCCTTTCACAAGGAGAGAGTTAAGGTCATAATCTACGACACTGGTCAAGTGTGGGCTGGCGGATGACCTTTGTCTTTAAAAGATGTCTTTATTGGATCACGCCGGGTTTCTTACCATGTTCTCTATTCCTTCACCTTCACATACTTAGACGTAACGTCGCCGGCTTGGAGGCAAACTCTAGACGAGCAACGGTATTCCACCTATCCATCCACCTCAGTATTCCTCTTAGCTTCACCGTGGGTAACCAGGCCACTGGTTGGTCACCCCGCCCCGCTTAGTCAATACGGAAACTTTTCAGGGGGATTGGCGGATATTTCAAACACAATACTATCTAGCCCCAAACTAACCAAAGCTTTATTATTACGGGAGCCAGATAGCTGATATAATAGTTTATAATTTTAAAAACATACTTATTATACAAAGAAAACAACTAGGCAAGGAAAAATATTTGTATTCATCACACAATTATTTGAACTGGGTGGGAACTCAACCACCACCATCGGCTTCATAGGCAGACTTACCTACTACCAATTAAGTTCCGGCCATTATACACGGGTTACCTAGATTTAAAAGTTTATACCAACATCACAAAGAGGGAATACTGATTTTTATTGTTGTGTTTGTGTGATAGGTAATCTTCAGATTCAGAACCACTGCAACTAAGTATAATTAATCTTACACTGTTAAAAAAAATTGACATAGGTTTTTCATGAGACAAAACAGACAAAATGACCATATTCGACCCGTGCGAAATCGGGACGGGCAAGGACAAGAAGAACAGTTCTAGTTATGTTTATGGGATACAGAAACGCCTGTACATAGGGTGTTGACAATTTCGAAAACCTTTTACTATGAGTTCAACCTTGAAATCGCAAAAAAGTGCGGTTCTATACAAAAAGGCTCAATATTATACGCTCGGAGACCCGATAGAAAAATTGTTCGTAATGATGAATACAATGCTTCCTATTCAAATGAGTACAGTCCGCGAGGTATAAGCTGAGCTTTGCATTAGTGTGAGTGATCACCAAAAGTACAGTCAGACGCAGGACGCTGTGACCATGTTCTCTTAATAAGGTGTCAATTTTATATTCAATAAATCGTTGTTTATTATGCAGTATCAATTGTATATTGGTATAAACGATAGGCCTGCCCTGAATACGGTATTCGGAAATTTTAAGTAAATAAGTTATACGTAGGTGACGGATCTCATGCTTTTCCATTAAAATTTTTCTGTTATTCTCTGTCCTTGACCATTTGAATCCTAAAAGAGATACTTCTTTTCGCAATGACCATATTGATCCTGGATAGTTAATGTCAGCTTGTTGTTTAAGAGTTTGTTGTCTGACTGTACTTTTGGTAATAGATGCGTATGCATGTGATCACTCACACTAATGCAAAGCTCAGCTTATACCTCGCGGACTGTACAAGCCCTGTATTTATAAGATTACTCAAAAAAGGTATTTTTGTATGGGGATGACGGGATGAGCAGGACACGTATGTGTACTTGATGAAAATAACACAATTGTTCATAACAACACAGCTCCTACTCGCACATTAAAGTTTCAAACCATTACCTAGGACTGCACTTATCACTCGGAGATATATTATGATGATTTATTTATGGATATACCATGTAATTTCTCTAACATTGCCCTTGAAACATGTACATTATACAGTGTTTACCACTGTTCTTTTTTTTTAACAAAACAGCTACCTCTGTTTTCAAATTCTGCTATTAGTTGTAGTTACCTATGGCAGGGTATGTTGACTTTGTGAAAAACTAATCTGACTCTGATACTTACTAAAAGCACCACAAACAAAAAAAAGTTTAAAGAATAGTATTAGAAAAAAATAATTTATTACAGGAACAAATACTTTTTTCTTAAATGTTGACTGGTTCATGGGTATAAAACGTGTTATATGGATTCTGAAAATTAGTCATCCATAGTGGTAACATGACGCCTTAGAAAATATGTTTTATACTTGAAATGGAATTAATTGCTGACTATTTCATTCCCTATCATTCAGTTTCCAGTTTAAACTCTTTACTTAAGGTACTTTTTTTTTAAATAAAGTGCGACGAGACGAGCGGGTCATGTGCCTGATAGTAAGCAATATGCCTGCCACATAACAGCACAGTGACATGCAGCTATTGGAACAAGAGTCCAAATCATTACCTAGCACTGCACTGCGCTCGTCACCCAGAGATCTAACTTGAACGACTGAAAATTATATGGCGATGTGAATGTTGCTCTAACAGATTTTCTTAAAAACAGTATGTTAATAAAGGCTCTATCCGTTAAACTAAAAAGATAAATCATCTTGTATCACTGGGTGACGATCGCAATAAGAAACTCTTCATGTTCAAGTGGATCCGTGAAACTATTATGGGCAGTTGTGTCCATCGGGGTCATATCTTGTTCATCATGACACTCAATGTTAACGGTGAGAAATTATTATCATTCGTTTTTTTTACATTGTTTCTTAAGAACTTTTAGCTTTTTATTCCGATCATTATAATTATTATGACCCAATTATTTATCTACTTTCGTTTACAGGGCATTTATAACAGTATCGTTATTTTATGATAAGCGTTTGACCGATAGTTTATTTTTTATCTTACTGTGTTTGTATAGTTGCGTCCTGCCATTTATGATAGCCCAATAGTGAGGAAATCAAATGTCCAAGCCCTCCCTGAACAGGGCATTTTTCATAATACAAATGTTCAAGATCGTCATTCTAACTGACTTCCAAGATGAATGTAAGTATCTCGTGGAAACTCACATGTTCTATGAAATACTTCTTTCGAGGACAAGCGACTCTGTCCTTGTAAAGGCCGGTTTACATCAGACGAGCGAATGCTCATTCTATCCCCACTGTATCAAATTCATTTGGTGTAAACAAACGTAGAGCATTCTTTCGTTGTTTTGTTTGCTTTCGCAAAGATTCTATGGAATATATAATATGGAAAACACTAAGAACTATCTTTCGTTTACACTAAAAGATCGAGAAAAAATGCTCTTGTTCCAGCTCTAGCTCTATGTTCGTTCAGTTTAAGTCGGCCTTTAGAGAATATTCCGAGTTCCAACAGTGGGAAAATTAAGTGGGCTTTTTGTGCGTGTGCACCAGGACTCAAATTGTCTTAACTAGCTTGATGTTATAGATATTGTAATCTTTTTTTCCTATAAATGTGAACGTTTAGATGATTCTTGGATGAGGAGGGATTTGTTTGAAATTGGACGATAGTTAGCCGGATCTTTTTGGTCACTCTTTTAGGGACCGGGTGGATAAAAGCGATTTTTCGTGAAGACGGCACGTTACTCGAGGAATAAGATTGTAAAAATAGGTGCGTTAAAACAGAAGATATATCTGGCCCACACTTTTTAAGTACTAAATACGGACTACCATTCGGTCTATTCGATTTTCGCAGAAATTCCTAGAAATATGTGAACATTGTACACATAGGATACTTAAAAAAAAACAAGTTTTGATGAATTATCACATAGGAGTTATTGAAATTCGTGATTAAATAAATTTGGATTAAATCATCATAAGCACATGATAGTTTTTACATACCTTTAAATGTTGAGTAGATTGTTCTTAACAAGTCGATTTCGCTAAAACTGACACACAAGAGGTCTTAAAGTCACAACGACGATATACAATTATGATAGATTAAGGATCCCAGGGCCGCCAGACGTCACGTATTTTCTGATGAACGAAATGTGGACGATGGAGTAGAGTTAGTACGTACTAAGAACACATGCTTACTCGTTAACTTGCTTAGACGGCCAATTTTGAGATATATGGTAATAAGGAACATAAAAACATTACTTGCTTCACGTATTTTCTGATAACTGATTTGCACGTACGAGTATG
Source organism: Ectropis crepuscularia (assembly GCA_963693475.1). Lineage (NCBI taxonomy): Eukaryota > Metazoa > Arthropoda > Insecta > Lepidoptera > Geometridae > Ectropis > Ectropis crepuscularia. The sequence continues at coordinate 20,994,570 of OY856353.1, read as the reverse complement.
TTATAGGCAATATCCTTAAAAATAAGGCCCTAATACTCCCAGACACTTTCCATTGGCCGTTTTGCTTAATATACGCTTTAAAACTCCCAAAATAATGACTTAACGTTATTAAATTCTCGTACCTACTCCATTTGTAAATATGTTCGTCAGACAACTATTTTAAAGCTTTTTCCTAAATAGCAGACCGACGCAAGGGGTCAATCGTCCCCCAAACTCAAAACAAACATTTACAAATTTACATTTTCTGAATATCCTTCGGATAGGCCCGGATCACCTTAAACTCATAGAAATTCGTTGAAGTCTTTTGCTTCAGAAATAATTATTTAGTAAAAAAAATATATGGAAAAAAATCTTACATCAATCATAACTGTCAGTTTCATATTCGTGAATGTTTAACCTGAATTACACAGATAATAAGTGTACTTTAAGAACTATTATTAGCTAGTATTGATGCAATTTTAGTAGGCTTTAACATCATCATGTTTTTCTTGCCGTCATTTTAGGTCAATAGTGAGTTTTTTTGTTGTTGTTTTATTTGTTTGATGCAATTATATTCAATTGTGATATCAGGAAACCGGATGTTTATGCTATGTGATAAGTATTTGCAACTTTAACCGGTGTATAATCAGTTTACCGGAGTTCCGTAAACTGTTTACATCGCAAACATTTTTTAAATAAAAGCTATTTGTGTAATAAATTATTGAATGACGATTATTCGTAATTGTATATAATTTTTCAGCTGTATGTCATCCGTTCCTGTCTTTTAGGGTATTGAGTATTGAACATCAGATTTTTCAAATCCGAGAAGTGAATTCCTAGATTACGGCGTTCAAACAAACAAAAAATAACTATGTAATTATTGTTTGAATGATCATGGATAACTTTTTTATTTTACCCTCCATGATTTCGAAATCTATTTCACTTAACAATCGTATATTTCAAATGTTTGCGTAACCAAAGAAGCTGTGCAATTTTCTGGTACCAACTCGGTACACTTATTTTTGAAGTTGTTGACGTCAAAAAACTGAAAATGACAAAAAAATTAAGGTGTACCGCCGCATCCCGAACATTTACTCAAGCTTTAGGGGAGCCAAAGCCCACGCAAATATTTGAAAAAAACTCAAATCAGTATGGAAATTTGAAGTATTGAGTGAATTTGAAGTAAGTTCTACGTTTGTGACATAGGTGCCGGCAAACAAGTTGACCTAATGAAGTTAGCTGCGCATGGCTGCGCAGAAACGTTTTTAAGGTCTCTTTGGTGGAAGTGTACATGCGCGAACTTTCCCCTTCCACGTCAATTTTGGGTCAACTTTATTGCCGGCCACTATTATACGTTTGTGACAAATTCAAGGACGCAAAATATTCTTAAGTTAGATTTTTAAGTGCGGCGGTTAGAATAATAGGTTAGACTTTCTCATTAAGATTGCGAATAATTATCGTAACGGTATCTAATTTTAACGACATCGCATTACACCGTTTTACGGCGTACGCGACCTCATCTGCGGCGGTAGGCGGTAAGGCCCCCAGACTCGTGACTTACGATCAGTATGCTATGGGCATTACGTTCATATTGTTCACTGATCAGCGACCTCATGGGACGCGACAATGTATTGTTTCATTTATATTGTTATCTGCCGCGCTGTTACAAGCTAAGAATTTATTGATTTCGTTGCGTGGTACTGGGTGGGCTAAGGCTTAGCTTTCACTGGAGCTGTACGAGGTAGCTAAGTGTAGTTAGTGTGCGAGGAGAATTTTCACTAGAATTTTCCTTGCGATATTTTTAATACTCTCGAAGGGAATCATAGTGTGACCGGCTAACATGTGCAACATTTTAATACAACCTTATTCTCTGATTCGAGTGAGATTGAGAATAAGAAGTTTTCGTTGTTTTTCACAATGTTTTAATCTACTGATAGGAAACATGTAAAAATTTGTGGGGGTAACTACTGAACAGATTTTAGAAGAACTTATAGTAGCACATATCTTGTACTCGTAGTATCACAAATAAATATAATGTTGTAAATATACACAGCAAAAACACAGCGTGGTAAGTTTCCCATTTGCTGAATTTTGTTTCAAAATGGAAATCCCACAGTACTCTGAGAAATTCCCAGTAGCATAAAACACGACAGTTTTAGATCGTTTTACTGATTGACGGCTTAGTTTAGTTAAGAATGCAGTTTTTCCTGCGATTTTCCTGTTGAAGCTTGTGTTTAGTTTTAATTTACCGATGAAAATGGATTTAAGTCACACCAGTTTAAAACTGTCGTTCATTTGGGGTTACCAAAAGACATAATCCTAATAATTTTATGGATGATAAAGTTTTGGTGTTTGTAACACAGAAAAGCGCTGTTAGTAAAATTATAATATAATATATCAACATTATATCAAGCACAGATTCGCTCCTGTATTGAGTACTGTTCGCACCTTTGGGATGGATCGGCCAAGTATCAGCTGGAGGCTCTGGAATCGATCGAGAGACGTGCCAAAGGCTCATAGGCAACGCCACTCTTGTGCGAAAAAGACATCAAAGTCTTAAACATCGCCGGAAACTTTCGGTTTTTTATCGGATACATGCTCGTAGCTCGAAAAAGCGACATAGTTTCATGGTTGATGTTCCAAAGACACGAACGAAGAGATTTGACTCTATACTTTTGTGATAAAAACGTCTAGGCTGTGGAATACGTTGCCTGAGTGGGTTTTCCCCGATGGTTACAATATTTGTGTCTTCAAATCGAGAGTGAATCGGTTTTTTCTAGGTAAACACGCTCCATCGTAGATCGCATCGTCGCTTAACATCAGGCGAGATGGCGGTCAAGTATAAACCTATAGAAGTTAAAAAAAAAAAATGGTTCATCAATATCGTTTGTCTTGAAAACGACCTTGAACCGCCCTTCTGTCGCCTAACTAAATCGGCTTTTGACTTATTCTCTATAACTTCGAGCGAAAAGAAAAGAGAGATCAATGTTAAAGCTAAAACAGTCTTCCTTAGGCGATAGCTCCCCTGGTCTCTTCTGTGAGTGTAGGCAGATATTATGCACGCTTCGTTGTAGTTCGCATCGTCGCTTAAAACCGTGAAACAGCCGTTAAATTAAAACCTACTCGTATTATCGACTAAAAACAAATCGTAAGCCAGGACACTTTAACACATCACTGTTGCTAAACATAAACACACACTACGATAAGGACATCGTTCAAATCGATATGAATAAATAAATAAATATTGGTGGACAATTCACACACAACACCATCTGACCCCAAACTAAGCAAAGCTTGTGTGATAGCGGCCAAATAGCTGATATAATACTTATATAGTTTTAAATACATACTTATTATACATAGAAACACCCAGACACAGTGCAAACATTTGAATTCATCACACAAACATTTGCACTGGGTGGGAATCGAACCCACGACCCTCGGCTTCGCAGGCAGAGCTACTACCAACTACGCCACGAGGCCAGTCAATATGTAGAGTTCAAAAATATTCATATTCATATTCATTTTTATTGATAAAAATACTTTTTCATCCCACTAGCTCGGAAAGAGTACTTTTGCTCCGCGATATCAGGGCGCAAAAGTCGTTTTTACCCTCTAGAGGTTAAAGTTAATTTGAATTTAGAACATCGTTTGTACTGAGGTTTTGAATTCAAAACATAATTTAACCTGACTATTTCTACCTCCTTGGTGCCGAATTCATCATACATTTATTTTTAATTTGTTAAAAACTCATACTCGGAACCTCCTTAGTGTACTTTTTTTTAATGCTTTGCGCGCAATTTTCTTTTCACGTATGGAGGATAGAGGTAAAGAATGTTATTTCAAATGGCAGAACATTTTAAAATGCTATGAATGAATCAATTGTAGTCGCATTGAAGTGTGCCGAGTTGCCGAGTTAAATAATTAAATATTATTGACTATTAAAATAGTAACTAATAGATAATTTCATCTACTTGTGCCGTACAAAATAATGTAGTAAATATAACATCAAATAAATAATTACTATTTTGAGAAAACATGTAGGTACAATCTATTTAGAAGTCAAAACTTCTTTTGGCGCGCCAAAGACAGATTTTTCGTGAATTGAATTCTAGCGTCATGCTCGGGAATGATAAGAAGTCTTCGGGTAAACTCGGGACCATAGCCATTGGCCATCTAGAAATGCCTCAGCCTTTCCCATTGGTCATTTAAAAATGCCTCAACATTTCTAAATGGCCATGTTCATAGCCACGCCCTCCGGTTTCACACGCGTAGGTACTTTGCTAAGTAAGCAATCAAATTCTGAGTTATAAGTTACCACTTCTATCGGCAGTGCCTATGACTGCCATTTTTTTTCATGAATTCTGAATAGTACGTTTAAGTATTTATTTCCTTTAACATGTCCCTGATGCAAATTTAGCGCTACTATAATTTAATGCATTTGGACGGACACTTTTTCATGTAGACATATGAAATTCCTTACCTCAATCGGTCAACTCTCCATATTTTCACGTCATATTGTTATTGTTAAAACCATGGCTAAATAACATCTAAAAAAACTTAAAGTTTCAAAGTTAGGTTAAAACAGTAAAATTGAATACAAGTGAAAAACTGATATACCATAATAATAATAAGTGACTTATATAGTGATAATAGCGACCAAGAAGTTTATTTGACGGCAACAGAATTGACTGAAACCGAAAATGCGCAAAGCGTTTAGTAATTTCCTCGCTAAGGTGGGATGAAAAATTACGTGTTGCACTCGAGTGCAAAGATTTTTCACCTTCTGCCCTTTTGATGCCCTTGCTACGCTCAGGATTCTAATTTTTGAATCCCTCGCTACGCTCGTGATTCAACTTTAGAATCCTTCGCTTGCTCGGTCATCAAAATTGAGCACGCGGTTAAAAAGCCACTTTGCACTCTTGTACAACAAATAACTATTACACGTCAATTCATAAACCCAAAATCAGTACATAAATCAATTTTTAAAGCAAATGTCTACATTATCCTAAGTATGAAATTGAATTACAACAATAATATCGAGTGTGTCAATTCATACATACAAATTAATTTATAAATCAAATTTATACATTATTGTAAGTAGGAATCAAATTAAATTAAAATTAAAAACAATAATTACGATTGTGTCAATTCATAAATCCAAATTACTTCATATATCAAATGTATACATTATGTACCTAAATGTCAAACTAAATTAAAAAATGTCAACAATAATAATAAAAAACAAACAGTAATACCTAACAATTAGACCATTTTAGCATAATAAGGATCCTACTACTAGTGTATGCAAAAATGTGTTTCTTGCTCAATACCGTCGTAACGCCCATTTTATCTCGGGAAAATAACGACATTGGGAACTACACGGGCAAAAACGTGAAGCGCTGTTAGAAAACAATTCATGAAACTATGGGTACCTAAATCGACAGGTGAACACTAAACACTAATGTACATTATCACTAATTTGTTTAGTTGAAAAGGCAGTTTTCCCTGCGCTTTTCCTGTGGAATTCTACGCTTGTTTCAATTTACCAGGTAAAACGAATTTGCGTCAGACGAGTTAAATTGCCGCTCATTTGAGGATAATCTGAAGTGATAATAAAATAAGACAAAATGTAATTCACATAGATCGTCTTCGAATCGAGAGTGAACCGGTTTTTTCTGTGTCTGTTTGAGCACGATATGTTATGTAGTAATTGCATCCTCGCTTAACATCGCGGTACGGTGGTTAAACACAAACCTAATATAGACTAAATATAAACGAAAACCATTATGGAACACTTCTTCGTTTGTGTGTGTCGAAACTAACCTACTTAGTTCATAACTGTACAATTTACACATGAATTACTGAACAAAAATTTAAAAACAAAAGTAAAGCGTAATTTATATCATTTTCAAAGTTTAAAAAATGAAAGTTTCACTGTACACAGATACGTACAGGTTTTATATTCTGGGGTAAATGTGCTTTTAAGAAGAAAAATTAAAGGCAAACAGTCAACTAGGAAAAAGGAAACTTTAAAACCAATACAGTTCCTAAACATTAAAACATACTACGGTAAGGATATAATTCAAATTTATAAGTAGGATTCCAAAATAAGGATAAGTAATAAATTATACGGCGCCAAAACATCGACCGTTAAACACTTAAAGGATACATTATCACTATTTGCGGAAATCCCTTTGCAACAATGTCAAGGGGAAGAGGTAGTTAGTATTCACTGTGCACTCTTGTACTCTCTTGGCTTCTCCTCGAAACCATTGCATTCTGTTTAAAGACTGAGGAACTTGACGAATTGTTCTAGAATTTAAGTATCTATAGGGTTTGAAGACTGAGGAACTTGAATTGTTTTAGAATTTAAGTATAGGTTTGAGAATTTTTTTAATTGAAAACTTTTCCTTTAACTGTATAGAGCATCAAACTACCAAACAGTAGGACCATATCCTAGTCGGGCTGCGGCGGCGAAGTGTCTGAGAGGCCGCGGAGCAATGCAGCCGGACGTTCGCGCGGAGACCGCAACTGGAGACCGCGACAGGCACTTGACATTATAGAATTGACAAGTCTCTCCCGAGACGTGTCTCGGTCTCGACGCGAACTGGCGCCCATACAAAGCCATAATGTTAAGTGTCCATCGCGGTCTCCGGTCGCAGTCTCCTGTCGCGCTCTCGTGCCGCGGTCTCCGCGCGAACCGCTACCTGTAGGTAATAGACTACAGGCCCGTGAACAAAATTTACGGGTCAAATGAACCACCAGGAGACCTATGTAGGATGATAGAAGGGTGTAAAGTATTAAGATTCAGCACTGCCGTCACTTGTAAGCTGTCCAACTGAGTGTGATTGAAGAGGGGGGATTGCAAACCTCTACCATTTCTCCTTGTCGCATGATTTTTGTACGGCATTGCGAAACAATAGATTAGAAGAGGTATTGAAACTGTATGGAACAAATGCCGTACTTAATCAAATGACCAAATTTGCTCTGTAAATTACTCGTACTCTGTAATTTTTTCCGGCAAACTAATAATTAAAAAGTTACAATTTATAATTTTTATAGTTTCAATACCTCTTTTAATCTATTATTCCGCAACGCCGTACAAAAATAATGCGACAAGGAGAAATGATCGAGGATTGCAACCCCCCCTCTTCAATTGCACTCAGTTGGACAGCTTACAAGTGACGGCATAGTGCTGAATCTTATTACTTTATACCCTTCTATCATCCTACATAGGTCTCCTGGTGGTTCATTTGACCCGTAAATTTTATTAACGGGCCTGTAGTCTATAATATGGTAATTGGACGGGTGAAATCTTGTGAGTTGTAAACGATCTATTTAATAGTAGTATGTTTTTAGCTAATCATCGTTTATGTATTAGGTATGTCTGGCGTTAGTGCTTTTTAACACTAAGGTTTTAAGTACGTAATAAGTTTTCACTTTTGATAGTCAGTAGGTACTGTTTTCATATACTCCTAGTACATACTCGTATTAATTTGCTGAAGATATTAATAACTTAGCTTTGACAAGCGTATCATGTTATTCCCTTTAATTCTAACATTTAACACTAGTAGTATGGAGCAAAACTTTGGCGTATAAAATTTAGGAAAACGCCATTTATTCTCTAAGGGTCTAAGGCAATCTGTTAGAATGAAATACCCATATGTGTTATCCTAGACTATAAAATAATGACTATAATCTAAGTTTCTAAGTCCCAAATTACAGCCCAATCCTTACAAATTTTACGACGTGATTGAGCATATACATCTAATGGTATTTTATAACATATTTGCTCGTGAAGGGTCTCCTATTGCACCAATTTCTGTATCGTAATGTATCTCATTACGTACTTGTGCGGTAATGTATAATGTAATACGCACGGTTTCAAAATGCTTCGTCCACAGACTAGGTAGAGAGATATGCTCCGTCTAAAACGAACGGTAGCTTTTTAAATCTTAGTAAAGAGTTTTTATGTCAGAAAAGTGTGGTCAACATTTTATGAATAAAATTAACTTTGAGACGTAAAATACAATAAATAATAATTTTAATTCGTTAATTTAATTAATTTTGACTATAAATTACTTTAATTTTTCTGTAACAAAACACAATTAATTAATTAAAAACAAAACACAGTTAATTTACTTCATTACTAATGGCATGCCGGCTGGTTCTGTGCCGTTGCTTAAAAAAAAAGGCGCCGATGCGCGCGTATTGCTAATCTGTGATCTGTGATCAAGTAAATATTATTCCGCTCCTTTTTTTTGCTGTATTGTTTTTATTTGAAAATGTCGTCAGAGTTTTATTTATTTCCTCGCAAATATGTTATAAAACGTCGTATGACATACGTGTGCTTTGATAATTAAAGCCTCTGCTTAATTATAGCTCTCGCCTTCTACTATTGCGTAGAGAATAGCAATGAGCAGATTGGCTAGATTGTCCCATAAACTGCACTATGTCCAATGGTCGATCGTCTTTTGCTTTGTTCATGACTGACTTTTATAAGAAATTGGGGCGTCTTATTTTGCCAGTTATTCTACCGCCAAGCAGTAATGTTCTTATATTACTGTGTTCCAGTTTGAAGGGCAATGTCCCCAAAGATATTACAGGGCTAAGATATAATAGTACATTATGATATAAGTGCGGTAAGTTGATAATTACAGCCGAGGCTTTATTGCTAGCTCGAGCCGAAGGCGAGAGCTATAATTAGCAGAGGCTGTAATTATCAAAGCGCACGTATGTCATACGACGTTTTATAACATATTTGCGAGGAAATAAACAAAACTCTGACGACATTTTCAAATAAAAACAATCATCATCATCATCATCCACAGCCTTCTCTATCCCACTGCTGGGTATAGGCCTCTCTCTTACTTTGCCATCTGCCTCGGTCCTGTGCCAATCGAGTCCAGGTTCGACCCGCGATATTTACTATATCGTCGACCCATCTTGCTGGTGGACGTCCAACGCTCCGCATTCCCTGCCTCGGCCACCATTCTGTGACAGTTTTGGTCCACCTGTCGTCACACCGTCTAATAATATGCCCTGCCCAACTCCATTTTAACTTTGTCACTGCTTTTCCGACGTCCTGAACTTTGGTTCTTCGTCGGATTTCAGTGTTTCGAACTCGATCTTGTAGTTTGATGCCGAGCATAAAAACAATACAGCGAAACAAAAACGCGCGGAATAATATTTACTTGATCACAGATCACAGCACAGAGTAAGTAATCACTATGGATCACAGATTAGCAATGCGCGCGCATCGGCGCCTTTGTATGCCATTAATAATAAAGTAAATTAATATTTTTGTGTTTTGTTACAAAAAAATTAAAGTAATTTATGGTCTAAATTAATTAAATTAACGAATTTAATAATTCTTTAGTATATTTTACCTCTCAAAGTTAATTTTATTCATAAAATGTTGACCACACTTTTCTGACATAAAAACTCTTTACTAAGATTTAAAAAGGTACCGTTCGTTTCAGACGGAGCATATCTCTCTACCTAGTCTGTGGACGGAGTATTTTGAAACTGTGCGTTTTACATTACACATTACAGCACTAGTGCGTAATAAGATACATTACGATACAGAAATTGGTCCAATAAGAGACTCTTTACGAGCAAATATGTTATAAATAATATTACGTGGGTAACGAGCGCAGTGCAGCGCTAGGTAGGCTATGCAATTTGAACGCTTCAAATTTTAGTAGCTTGTTGACGCTTTACTGTTATGGAAAGGCTACTTACTACTTACTATCAGGTGCATGTCTTGTTCGTCTCGTTGCTCTATTACATATATGCATATACGTACAAAGACCCATGACAGACCATAATCGAAGTAAGCGATATTTTAAATAAGCGATTTAAGCGATACCTATAATATTTGCAATAATTATAGACTGATGAGACGAACAGGACGTGTGCCTGATGGTAAGCAAGATGCCTGTCCGAAACACAGTGACACAAAGCTATCGAAACGTGAAGAGTATAAATAATTGTGCATCACACTACAATTGTCACCCAGAGTTATCATGTTTTGTCTCGCCCCGTAATTGCACTAGCAACATTGTCTTTCAAACCGGAACACAGTGATGTTTTCACATTACTACTATTTAGATTAGCTATATAAGATGGTACTTTCCCAGATTATGTATCCTACTTCTCACCGCAATATCTGGTCAGCCATATTTTTGAAATTATATTAATTATGGCTAGTTACTATAAACAAGAACCGATTAAAGAAAATGCCTAACGAGCAATTACCTTTTAACAATTTAGTACTTGCCTGACCTTACCCATAGCCGCCTTGACCGATTTAACTGCTACGTGGAAAATCTTCCGATAAGAACCTAAACTGCATGAATGCACGGCGGCTTCTGATCTAGCTAGTGCATCTGCAAAAAAATAATGCAGATGCATTTAATTTTAATTAGTTTGGGCACGAAAACAGTAATAATTAAATTTTATTGTTTGGTGAGGTCATACATTATTTTTTAATTATTGTTTGAGTAGGGTTTGACATTTGGTTCCATTTGTTTTGGGTTGAACTGATGAGCATGACTGTAATCAAAATTTCATAAATTTTATTTTTTAAATGGACAGAGCCTTTGTCAACAAAATAAAAATACAATGATAACTACACTACGCTACACACCTAACTACTTACACTAAGCACACCTGAATTATCCATAGACCAATTAAGGTCTACAGATAATCAAGATGTTCAAGCCCAATACCAATCGAAAGCGTACCCAGCATGCTGGCGGCATTACCACGCTGAATGGCAATGCTTATGCGTTGGGCCAAATAAACGCCAGCATTTTGGTCACGCGTCGCGTCGACCAAGAGCTCGGAAAGGATTTTGAAGATGAGGTGAGCTCCCGGCCCGCACGGGCCCAATGTTTCAACCTTTCAAACTCAATCTAAATATTATTATTTGCCCTATTGGACTGTTTCATTTCAATGTTCATCATTACCTTAATAAATTATGGTTGTTGGACAAACTTACAGGGCATAGAGATAAATCATCTTATATATCTGAGTGACGAGCGCAGTGCTAGGTAATGATTTGGACTCTTCATGGGCAGGCATTATATTTACCATCACACCATCAGATCCATGTATGTTCGAAGCTAGTCTCGTCACTCTTTACTATAAAAAAAAATCGGGCTCCGAAAAAAAAGCTTTGATTTTAACTTCTAACAGCAGAATCTACCAAAACTAAACCTTCTCTTCCCAGGAGAGAATTAGGTAGGTAGGAAGGTAGGAGGGAAGGGGGGTTAGTAGTGGTAGGACTCTTAGCAGAGCCCGCTTGTGGAAGTACCACATCTTTGCCAGTTATTCAACCGCCAAGCAGTAATGGGCAAACATTACTCTGTTCCGGTTTGAAGGGCAATGTTTCCAGAGGAATTACAGAGCTTAGAGATATAGCATCTTAGATATTATTATCTGGGTGACGAGCGCAGTGCAGTGCTCGGTAATGATTTGGCCTCTTCATGTTCCAATAGCTGCGTGTCACTGTGCTGTTATGTGGCAGGCATGTTGCTTACCATCAGGCACATGTCCTGTTCGTGTCGTCACTCTTTATATAAAAAAAAGATAATAAATGCCATCATATGGCCATAATTCATCACCCCAGAATAAAACTGCAGGTTGTCGATGACACGCCTCATTGAACAAGCGAAATGTAAATTAATCACAAGTTGACACACTTTTTAAACTTAAATATAGTGCGACAGATGGCGACATTATCGCTAATAGTAATCTTTTCCAGGCAGCCTTTGAGAGACTTTTCTCATGTGTCTTTCCACATCTGACATTCGCTTGTTAAACATGTATGTCACAGCTATCTGGCTGCCATAGTACAACCTTTGCTTAGTTTGGGGTCAGATGATGCTATGTGTGAAATGTCCACCAAATTTTTTTTAACTGAAAACTCTTTTGGCGCGGCACAGACAGATTTTTCGTGGGCTGTTGAATTCTAGCGTCACGCTCGGGAATGATAGGAAATCTTCGGGAAAACTCGGGACCATGGAAATTTAAAAATGCGTCAACATTTCTCATTAGCCTAGATGGCCATGCTCATGGCCACGCCCTCCGGTTTCACCTGCGTAATTTCCAAAGTAAGCTATCAAATTCTGAGTTACCTATAAGTTTTCACTTCTAACGGCAGTTCCTACGACTGCCATTTCTTTTTGCTTATGTCTTTTTTTAAACATGTCGCTTTCTTTCACTAGTAAAACCAGTGATAATGTGTTTTTACCACAGCACTTGCAAATATACCCACCATTTCCTCTGGTGCCGGTGGGCTTCAAATCTACAACATTACGTTTGTGAAATAGGACATTCTCAACACGCCTAGTGTTTTTTTTTTCACCACATTTTCCAAAAAAAAAACAAAAATAGATATGAGTTTAACGTAAAGTTAGTAAGGACGGATCTAATACTTAATGGTTTTATTTTCCCCGAAATTTCCCGAAGTTTCAAAAGCGTTGATCTAGGGAAATGGCTACGTATATCCAAATTTTAAATTGACATTCATGTGCCTAGTATAGGTATAGTAGTTTATATAAGAGTTACTTTGTTAAAATCGCAAATAGCATTTTCTTTTTGGCTTCCCCGAACATTCGAGCTTGGCTTTAATTACAATTCATCAAAATTGTTTACGTGACTTGTACTGGTAGAACACCCATAGTTGCTTTTTGTCGTAAATCGTTGAGATAAGTATATAAAGTGGCATTTTAATAATTTAGAATTCCCATGCATTTGTAGACCGCATCTTTGCTTAGCATCAGGCGAGATGGGAGTCAACTACAATACTAATGTCGTTAAAGATAACATTTTGTAATAACATCCCGTCCCATCCCTATCCACTGTAAAACAATTGTTGTAGTAAAATTTTCAGGTAAGTAGTAGAACAATTATTACTTGAATTTAATTTTTAAATGCACTTCCCGATGCAAATCTATTTAACTTTATTTACTAAACTCCCAACAATTATATTTACAGACCAATTACGTTGAAGGTCTTGAGCACAAACTGTCATTTTTTGCTAATGATCAAATGTTTCTTTTACGAGAATTCGTCTGGTGCAAGTCTGGGCATTGTTACATCATCCTTATTTGTCTCGAGTGGATTTTCGTTCGTTTCGCATATTTTCGTTGGTTGATTCATTGCCGGTACCATTTGAGTATTGCTTATGCAAATGAGGTAGAACGCTTCAATGGAAGGCGGGGCGCGATGATGCTGTCGTCATCGTGGTATGCGTAGAGCCACAGATTAAATAATAGTCGATATTTACGGTCGTGTAGATTTTCAATAGACAGTTGACAGTTCTTCGGAATGTGTACGGATGTTGTTGATGGCGAAATAAATATCGGATGTTGGGTTGAGATGAGGTAGTCACAGTTGAGTAGTAAAACTCAGCGTGACCGACATAGCATAATAATAATGTCTATTCTATGGACATAAATATTATACATTGACACCGGCACTGAAATTCATAAAAAAACAAATCGATGCGGCCGTATTCCAAACCTTTATTCAAGCCTCCTCAGTTTGGCTCGTGAAAAAGCAGTCCTTAATTTGAGGAAAAAAGAATTGTAATTGTAACTTTTGTTACTTACGTCAAACGAACTCAAAACGACAGATTTGTGCTCAAGTCAAGTTTTGTAGAAAGAAGCAACTCATGTCTGTCATACTCCTTAAAATGTAATTAAATATCTAAAAGCGAAAAAAATTCGAAAAGCGATACCAGGCCAAACGGTTAATAAATAAAAATATGTTTATAAATTAGTGCCTGTTGACACTACCGATTTGTCCGGCGATTTTTCAGCGATTTAACGACGAGGCGAGATCGCGTCGTACACGCGGCGAGCACGTCACAAATTTGCCGTGGCACAGGATTAGCTATTTGGGCTTACTTGATAAGTCCCATATGGGAGGTCGCTTACGTATCCCACTAATATTATAAATGTCAAAGTATGGATGTTTGGATGTTTGTTGCTCTGACTGACTGATTAGGCTGAAATTTGGAATTCAGTTAGATTATAGTCTGGAAGAACACATAGGCTACTTTTTATTCCGAAAAAAAAAAACAACGGGAACAACGGAAACGGGAACTATGCGGGTAAAAGAGCGGGGCGCTGCTAGTTTCTTATATAAACACTTAATTATCAAATTCCATTATTCATATTTTCGAAATAAATGAATAAACAAACGCAGCATACTGCAATCCGGTAGCAAAAAAGAATCGCAGCAAAATTGCAGCGTGCAAATAATGCTCGCCGCGATCTCGCCTCGCCGTAAAATCGCTGAAAAATCGCCGGAAAAATCGCTAGTGTGAACAGGCACTTACTCTTAGGCAATTATGTATTAGACAATTATGTAGTGGTAGGACTCTTGGCAGAGTCCGCCTGGGGAAGGACCACACCTTTGTCAAATATTCTGCCGCCAAGCAGTAATGTGCAAACATTACTGTGTTCCGGTCTGAAGGGCAATGTTTCCAGTGAAATTACAGGGCTTAGAGATATAACAACTTAGATCTCTGGGTGACGAGCACAGTGCAGTGCTAGGTAATGATTTGGAATCTTCATGTTCCAATAGCTGCGTGTCACTGTGTTGTTATGTGCCAGGCATGTTGCTTACCATCAGGCACATGACCTGCTCGTCTCGTCATTCTATATTTAAAAAAAATGTTTGTCTGTAAAGTCGGTTTACTGACGATAGAACGTGACAACGTCTTAAGAAAATACTGATAGAATGGTAGCATTTTTCAAAAGAATTTTTTTATTTCATTTGTTTAATAGATTTGTATGTAAAAAGTAATCAGTAGAATTTAGTCATTTTCAATCAAAACAATGCAAAAAAGCTTTTAGATGCCGGGGATCGAACCCGGGGCATTTCACATGCAAAGCGAACGCTCTACCACTGAGCTACATCCTCGCTTGAACTACTGGTCGAAATAATTAATACAACTGCAACAAGGTAACGACCGTCGGTCGTTACCGTCGGTAACGTTACATGACGTCATGTTTTGCGGGCGTGCAGCCGGCTTCATCGAATTATAAGACGTTATCACGTCAAAAAAATAATTAAGAAGAACCAGAAGCTAAATTTTGCGAGAAAATCTTAAATCGTCCTTTCACCGTGTACATGTAGTCTTCAAAGATACCCAGGTTTATAATAATGTTGCACAAAAAGACGCGTATTAATAGAATCAGCTAGTGGGCCCTGGAATCCAGTATACATACATAGTAGTCTTTGGCTGAAGCTGTCAGAACAAAACGCATCTAACATGTGACTGTAGGCGGTTATTACAGCGCTGTAGCCACGCTTATAGTCGAATGTAAAACAGAATGAATAAACTGTGTGTAAATAACATTTCTCACTTACTATCTTGCTGGAACTCGATATTCTTCTCTTATATTAAAAAAAACAGACACCTTTATTGTGTTAATAAACTTCACGAAGTACTACTCTATGCACTTCTTCTTCTTCTATCTTTAAATTGAAAATTAAATTGGTACAAATATTTTCAGCGTCGTAACTTCAAATATGGTCTAATTTCTAAGAGATAAAACTATGCTTTGGACTATAAAAGCAACATTTCCAGTTTTCTATAATAATACTTTAAAATACCCAGTACAAACACATAAACAGCCTGTTTTTAGGGTTCCGTAAAACGTAAAAACGGAACCCTTATAGATTCGTCATGTCTGTCTGTCTGTTTGTCTGTCTGTCTGTCTGTCTGTCCGTCCGTATGTCACAGCCACTTTTCTCCGAAACTATGAGAACTACACTGTTGAAACTTGGTAAATAGATGTATTCTGTGAACCGCATTAAGATTTAAACAAAAAAAAATGAAAAAAAAGATAAATTAGGGTTGCCCCCCATACTGAGAACTGAAATTAAAAAAAATTTTTTTCATCAAACCTACACGTGTGGGATGTCTATCGATAGGTCTTCAAAAATGATGTTGAGGTTTTTAAAATCATTTTCGTCTACACTGAATAATTTGGGCGAGAGACACTTCCAAAGTCGTAAAATGTGTGTCCCCCCCCCCCTCTAACTTCTAAAGTAAGAGAATGAAAAATCTAAAAAAAATATATGATGTACAATACCATGTAAACTACCAACGAAAATTAGTTTGAACTCGATCTGATGAGTAGTTTTTTTTTAGTACGTCATAAATACACTATTATTGAAACTTCGATCAAAGTTACAACGAACTACAAGAACTATGTGTACTATGTATATTATGTTACTTGCTGCAACGGAACCCTTCATGGGCGAGTCCAACTCGCACTTGGCCACTTTATTTATTTCCTACATTAGAACTCGGGTCTTTTCTTCTAATGAAAATTTGAAAACCAAAATCCCCCACGCTAACAACTGTGTTTGGACAGAATGTAACATGTTCTAAATGAAATATTTCATTATTTTATGACTGTTAATTTATTTATTTCCATTCCTAATATGTGTTTGTTTTGGCCATGAGTGTGGTTTTGGAAGATCTGTGTTTAGTAATTAACGAGCGTATGATGAACAAATTTGAAAAAAAAATTGGCAGTCGTAGGAACTGGCGATAGAAATTAAAACTTATAACTCAGAATTTGATAGCTTACCTTGGAAACTACACGGGTGTAACTGGAGGGCGTGGCCTCGCCATCTTGGCATGGCTATCTAGAAATGCGTCAGCATTTCCTATTGGCTCACGCATTTCTATATGGCCATGCCATGATGGCGAGGCCACGCCCTTTCAGCATTTTTCATTGGCTGACGCATTTCTAGATGCCCAATCGCCAAGGTCCCGAGTTTACCCGAAGATTTCTTATCATACCCGAGCGTGACGCTAGAATCCAATTTACACCCCACGAAAAATCTGTCTAGGCGCGCCTAAAGAAGTTTTCACTTCAAAAAACGATTTAATGCAATACATCTGCAATCAGAAAAATGAACAAGTTGCAAACAGAATTCGAACCTAGATACTTACGCCTGACAATTTGACGTTGAGACCAGGGAGCTGTCACGACGTATGTGAGTCATTATCGATAATTAGAGTACTACTTAATTAATGCCCCTATTCATGTGCTATAGATAAGTATCGATCATTAATCTACCTACATCCAAACAAATAAATGTTGAGGAAAATCCAATAGGTTGATGAAACTTCAGTGTAAAATTACATAAGAAAAAAAGCTTTATTGTTATTTTATTATTCAGTCTTCAAGATCTAATCATGCGAATAAATATAACTTTGACATTTATTTAACTGAAATGTGTACTACAAAACCACAACCACAAAAGTAGCACCCAAAATGACTTTTCAGATAAAAACCTAATCACTTCCTTGCCTTAATAGTTTTAACTGTCTGTCGGGAAAACCCGAGATACACAAACCCGTGCCAATGACGTCTGTCCGAAAAATAACCGTTTTAATGAATACTATTTCCAATATTCGTTCAGGCAATAATTGAAGGTAAGGCAACACGGATGATTTACATTACTTTATTATAAAATGAGATTATCTTATTTCGTATCCATATTCTTATTAAATAACAGTAGACGCGTAGCAATTATGAAACTGTTACATAATTTTCGAAAATATAAGTACATCAAAACTGAAAAAAAAACATTCGTCCAAAGCTCTAAACAATATAAATTAGAGCCCTAACTTATGTATTACTTGTACTTCTTTTACACATAAGATTAAATGATAATTAATGTGATTATGTACACCATACACATAAAAGTATAATAGAGCTAGGGTGACTATGATTGTGATATTCGTGGATGAAATTCTATCGTTATCTTTTCGGGTATGTGGATTCTGGTTCAAATGTTATGTTCACAATTATTAAGTTTTATTCTTATTACGTTTTTCAGAACAGACACAATTACAATGCAAAAATACAAATACTCAGATACTACCTCACTACCTGCAGTACAGATAATCATACTACTACGAGTACGTCATAGACCTTTCTCAGTTCGTGTTGTTCAGCTATAAAATAAAACACACATACGCCCTCACACACCCTCCTATACACATACACAAATACATAAATAATCACCAAAGTCGCTCTAGTATTACATCAACGGTAGCCTATCAACTGATACAATTGCAAAGCATCAACTAGGAAACTTATTAATGCGAGAAACACTCGGAGAAATAAACAACTCCTGTGTATTGGCAAACCAGTAGAGAGACTCTTAACCAATATCATAACCATCAATAGACTATGTAACACTCCTCTCGCTGGGTCTCGGGTCCTTCCCTCACAAGGAGAGAGTCCAGGTTATAATCTAATAGCTTGACCAAGTGTGGCTTATTGGATTTTACAAATGTTTACCTCAAAGACGTGTATATTGAACCATGTCGGTTTATGCAATGTTTTACCGTTAATTCCAGTAGTAAATAACAAATCTAATCTAAACGAAAATCTACACTTTATAATATGCTCGAAGAAATACAAAAAATCTTAAAGAAGATACATGCAATTGGATGTTCTCGTCAATGGGTTATCACGGATAAACACACCCAAAAAAATACGAAAAAATAAATTTAATTGTATTTAAAATGACGCTGAAGGAAGTAAGTATAGAAACTTCAAGTATACCTTTCAGGTCATTTTCAGCGAGTAGCCAGTCGCCTGAAAAGGCCGTCCGTGTCGGTTAGTGCAGCCACAGCACCACTGTTCCGCGTTCGACAAGGCCGCACGCCGCCGCACCGGCTGATGTAATAATTGCGCGTGTTGCACCAGACGCGCCGGTCAATGACCTTGCTCGCGGGCACGGTCTCTCGATACTCTGAAATCATGGAGAACATTGCTTTTTTTTAATTGGGACTTTTTCACTGGCTAAGTTTGCAAAGTTTTTTTTATCTGTCTAATTGGTTTGTAAACAATCACTCTCCTCGTAACCTTACTCTTTAGATTACTTTCTTCACATATTATAACTTTTTTCGCAAAATTATCCGATCTGACTCAGGGTCTTACAATACAAAACAATACCTACAAAAACACTTTATTACACCACAAAACAATACAGAAAACAGTGATTAAACTTAAAATTAAAACATTTTGGGTACAAAAGGCGATCTTATCGCTCATAGCGATCTCTGCCAGATAACCTTTTGGTAGCACTAGAACAAGGTGAAAAGTACGGGCAGTGGTGAGGTATCCTTGGTCTTAGTGATGAGTCTGAGATTGTATTACCGGTGCGGGTAGGTGTATCTGGTTCCTTTGCAAAGCTTATGAAAATTGTATGGTAGCCCTAGTTTTATCTACTTTAATCAGTGGCGTTTTTTACCCCACTGGGGGTATATTGTATGATTTAAAGAGTCTGACTAGAATACATGTTTTTACAACTATGGTCATGTCAAAGCTTTCAATAAACTCACCAATGATTTGGTGAACCAAACGTTTCAGTTTTGTAGATAAAATAATATTAGTAACAAATAAATTGCTAAAATCAATAGTTTACCATTTATTAATTAAAAAAAGTTTGCCCTTATTTAATTTCATGTCCAGGCAGACGAGATCACAGACAGCAACTAGTTAGACGTGAAGTAATAAATGTAGTGCGGCAGAGAAGAAAAGCAACGTCCCTGTAGAACCCCATGTAGTAGGCAAAACAGATGTAGAGTAGTGAAGTCGTTCTAAATCTAGAGAACAAAATTAAAAGTTTCGATTTACTCCCGACTATTATTTATTTAGTTTTATTAGGTTAAGTTTTTTTATGTTAATGGTTTTTTAATTTTTTTTTTAATTTATTAATATCGTCTAAAGTTTTACAAGCTAATTTAAAGAGATAATAAGTACATTCTAATTTTAATGTCAATGTAAATAGTGAACCTTGTGACTAGTGAACAAAAAAAAACCCTACAAAAGAAAGGGTTAAAATGTTGTTTTAAGTTTGATTTTCAGGTTTCCAACTTTTATCTTGATCATGCGTCATTCAAATTTGTTCTATATAGGTTCAAATGTTTCGGAAGTAAAATATTATTTTACGTAGAGCAATAAGACAAGTGACAAGGTGTTAACCAAGGAGGTTTTAAGTCTACTGGATAAAGTATAGCTGTGTTTCGTTCAATATGTAGGTAAGGTTTTAATATGAATGAATGAATGAATGAAAATTCTTTATTGTTCACAACTTAAAAATAACACATATTTATAATATTGGAAAACAATAAAATATTGGTAATATTACCTACATAAGGTCAAAGAGTTCGTTTTTCTCTCCGATGATGCTATAGATACATATTTAAAAAAATGCTTGCTTTGCAATTTTGGATAGTAAGATATTGGCAGGAAAAAAAAAAATTATGTCAATTAATTTTGTTTACGTAAAGGAAATGCAATGCAAGCAAGCAACCTCTTTGTTTTATGTTGTTCAAGATGCTGCTATAGAAAAGGTAATACATTTTATTTATGTGTATGTTATCATAAATAAATGTAAGTACAACGGAAACACTTTTGATTGCATGTCAAGTCAATGGTATCTATCCATAATTTTTAAAACAAGTAGGTAGGCACCTTGTACTTACTCGTAGTGGCCTTGATTTAGATCATTACCTACTGCTTTATAAATATGTGTAATAAGAAAATTATAAAAATGTAGTGACAAATTTCATGTGTTTAACTTCTTTGGTCTTCGCTATATTCCGTAGCGTAGGCAGGTATCACGAATGTCGTAAAACATGAATCCTTTGCGGAACTAATAACAGGAAACACGGAATAATTGAACTAATAAAGTCCTTATCTGGTTTAATGATAGATTGGTTAGATTTATTATTAGACAGGCATTTTAGTTTATAATAGTTTGCAGTCTAGTTCCTGTGGTCGTGACGTGCCTGGGGAAATGCCTAGTTAGATATGATACCTAGATGATTATGTATTTTGCATCATCAGCCATACCTACACAGGTTTGCTGAGTTTTTAATGTTATTAGAAATAAACGAGTTGAAAAGAAAACTAGTTTTTAGCATTATAATATAATTATTGGTTTATTGGTATTGGTCAGCTGCGTGATTAATCTTCAAAATATTTTTTTTAGCAAGAAATATAATTCTATAATCGGAGATACTAGGTTTACCTACTCTCTCCGTAAGGCGTATGGTGGATTTGGGACACTCTATTAAATAGGAGGTACCACCATCAACTTACCCAATCTTTACCTGGTCAAATTTTAAATGATCAAGAACAAAGTAATGATTGAAGATGAAATATACTGCAACAGAACTGACGTCCTATGAGATATATCTCTAGGTATATTTTTACACCGTTTTTTTTTAAACTAGTAACATTTTAACAGGCCATGTAGACAACATAGCACATTGTAACTGCGCAATAAGTATACCTACTCTTAAACTCAATATTAAAGACTCTGTGACTAGTTGAAATTTACAAAAATCCTGCCTAAAAGTAATTGGTCATGTTTGTAAACAAAACACTACGACGTTATCATTAATGAATAAAAGCGACCAAGTGCGAGTCAGACTCGCCCATGAAGGGTTCTGTAGCAGCAAGTAACATAATACATAAGTTCTTGTAGTTCGTTGTTACTTTGATCGATGTTTTAATAAAAGTGACGTGAAAATGTATGACGTTCTAAAATAATTACTTACTAGATCGAGTTCAAACCAATTTTCAGTGGAAGTTTGTATGGTATTGTACATTAAATAAAAATCTTCATGCGGTTCACAGAATACATCAACTTACCAAGTTTCAACAATATACTTCTTATCATCATCATCAACAGCCCACTAAACGTTCCCACTTCTGGGACTCGGGGCCTTCTCTCGCAAGGAGAGAGTTAAGGTCAAAATCCACCACGCTGGCCCAGTGCGGATTGGCGGATGACACATAATTTCAAAAGATTCTAGGTACATGTCGGTTTCCTCACGATGTTTTCCTTCACCGTTTTAAGTTAGCGGCATTACGCACATGACTTCGAAAAGACAGTGGTGCGTGTGGGGTATGAACCCGGGGTCTCCAGATCGACAGCCGCCGTTCTACCGACTAGACCAGCCGTAACTTATAGTTCTTATAGTTTCAGAAAAAAGTGGCTGTGATATAAGGATGGACAGACAGACATGACGAATCTATGAGGGTTCCGTTTTTACGTTTTACGGAAACCTAAAAATGACGTCGTAGTATTCTCTTTTGCACAGCTATTTGCATCTTTCTCACTCTGTTCTGGCCTACTTGCGGCCGCTTTTCGCCCGGTACTTACTACGACTGCGCGCCCGCGCCGGCCTTGCAAAACTACCTACTTTTTATAATTTCAAATTATGTAATAGGTACTTTTCCTTCGTAATTTTATAGGCCTAGACTGGCACAAAATACATTAAATTTAGTTGATTGAATTTTTACACGCTGGACATGGTTAAAAAATAACGCGTTTTTGGCATAAAAATGCAAAAAGTTATAATCAGCTACTTACAACAATCACTAATTCACTAAATTATTTGTACTTACAGTTAATTAGTATTTGTTCTAAATAATTTCCACCGCCATGATCGAAACACACACACGCCTTTTCAACCAGGCATACTGCTCTGGCACCTCATCACCTCACTTCGTTTTAATACTTGTGCAGTGTTCGATTCACCAAAACAAACATGACGTTTTATTTGACTCCCTCAAAAAATCACTACACCTGTAACGATTCACCAGTATTTTTAGCGCACACACCATTACCTTCTCGATCGCAGACACGTAACTGAAGAAATGCAAGTGATTATTACATTGGTTTTTAAATAACTTGATGGTAGGCGGGTTGAGGGCAGGCGGGAGTCACGGTTGAGTTATAGTGACCTTGGCCATGAATAACATGTAAATAAATACTCATACGAACACTACAAAACTCATGCGTGTCAGTGACTAGGATAGTTTCTGTGATTTTTTTTCACCAGATTTTTTGTTGTATTTCAGCTTAGTGTGTTCAGTAACAGCAGTAGATGACCCTGTTAAAATTTTGGTATTAAAAAAATTACGATGTATACCTAGAGTGTTGCCACGCTTTTACCAAGATGTAATAGTCCAAGATCCCTGAGCTGCCAGACGGGACGTATTTTCTCATGAATGATGTGGACGATTGAGTAGAGTTAGTACGTACTAAGAACACATGCTTACTCGCTAACTTGCTTAGACGGGCAATTTTGAGATATGGGGTTATACTTCACGTATTTTCTAATAAGTGATTTTCACGTATGTTGTAGACAATATCCTTAAAAATAAGGCCCCAATACTCCCAGACACTTTCCGTCGGCCGTTTTGCTTAACAGACGCTTTAAAACTCCAAAATAATACCTTAACTGCACATGAATTCTCATACGCCATTTGTAAATATGTTCGTCAGACAACTATTTTAAAGCTTTTTCCGATAAGACAGACCAATCTAAGGGGCCAATCATCCCCTAAATTTTATTTTTTATAGTTTCGATACATCTTCTAATCCATTATTTCGCAATGCCGTACAAAAATCATGCGATAAGGAGAAATGACCGAGGTTTGCAACCCCCCCATAACAATATATAACAACTTAGATCTCTGGGCGACGAGCGCAGTGCAGCAGTGCAGTGCTATAGGTAATGATTTGGACACTTCATGTTCCAGTAGCTGCGTGTCACTGTGCTGATATTTATGTGGCAGGCATGTTGCTTACCATCAGGCACATGTCCGACACGTCTCGTCACACTTATTAAAAAAAATTGTTCACGGGCCTGTAGCCTATAAGTTTAGGTTTAAAATAGCTAAGAACTTAAAGTTTGTCCGCTAACAAAACCCAATCTAACTTCCTACACAAAAAGGCCCTTGGAGGTCACAGACGCAATTGAAAGTGCCGATGGTGAACTACTGATGTAATGCATTAACCTGTTACACCAGACGCTCACTCATTAGGTCAATTGGTTGTAGTTTTACTTTAGACTAACTGCTGCCTGCCACTTTGTACGTTACAACGTAGTAGCTATTCTGATAGGTACTGTCATTACCTAGGGCCTTGCGCTAGCTCAAAAGCTCGGTAAGTACCTAGTACTCGTATAGGCCATCTGAGACTTTGATTAGCAAGGCCTAACGCCTACGCTAGACCAAAATGTAGTACACAGTAGAACTCAGCTAACGCCATCGTCCATACGTCCCTTTAAAAAAAGGTGCACTTATCTATAAAAAAGGTACTGAAAATAAATGACGCTATAAAAGTACTTTTGCAAAGTCATCAAAATGAGCCGTTCTACAAAAAATGTAGTCTGTTTTTGGCATACGGCGATCAGTGTTGAAATAATTCTTAACCATACCTACATCATAATAATCATACACTAGTACCTATTGTTAACCACGAGATACTTAGATAGATATATATTGTTTATACATGACCATACCTACTAGTATATATGTATTCAACAAACGCAAAATCGTCATGCTGCGCTAGATTGGTCACCGGTGTTGCGGCTGCTATGGTTCCAGCGCTCAATATTAAAGGACCAGCAAATAATGTATTACAGTCATAAATACAAAACATAGGTACTTATTTGATGAACATGTTTTAATGGTGTAATTTTTAAGTTTATTGTTATGTCCAAACCAAAAAATGTAAGACAAAAATCAAAAAACGAAAATACTAAATATTTTTAGAAACAATATATTTAGATCTGTGTTATCAAATAAATTAAGTTACAAACAGACTCCACGAAGATCAGTTTATTTGTATTAATCGAGTTGATAGTAAACATCTCATCTACGACAGACCGGCCTCGTGGCAACTTGCCCCATTGTCGCGTCTGACTAGATAATAAGGTTGAATGGATTTCATTGATATTGATGATTATGGTCTCAATATCGTTTAGGAGCGATTTTTTTTTATCAATAATGGGTTTGCACTTGACGTCTCGCCTAATGCGACGATACCTAGAGGAAATCGATTAATTAGGGTTCCGTAAAACGTAAAAACGGAACCCTTATAGATTCGTCATGTCTGTCTGTCCGTCCGTATGTCACAGCCACTTTTTGCCGAAACTATGAGAACTGCACTGTTGAAACTTGGTAAGTAGATGTATTATGTGATCCGCATTAAGATTTTTACAAAAAAAAATAGGTTTCCCCCATACTTAAACTGAAACTCAAAAATATATTTTTTCATCAAACCTATACGTGTGGGGTATCTATCGATAGGTCTTCAAAAATGATGTTGAGGTTTCCAATATCATTTTTGCCTACACTGAATAGTTTGCGCCTGAGACATTTCCAAAGTGGTAAAATGTGTCCCCCCCTCTTAAGTTTCATATTAGATAATTATACATTTAAATAAAATATATGATGTACGATGTACATTACCATGTAAACTTACAACGAAAATTGGTTTGAACTCGATCTGATGAGTAGTTTTTTTTAGTTAACATTATTATTAAAACATCGATCAAAATTTATTTTTGTTATCGGTAAAACCCTCCTCGCAAAACTAGATGCTAATGTCATAAAGATATTGAAGTCATGGTTTGGATTGGCACATCCGGCTGATCCCTCTACTCTATTTAGGGATCACAATAGTTTTGGCCTAAAACTAAAAAAACCATCCGAACTCTACAAACACCTAAGAGTTACAAAAACGCATGTTTTGGGAAAGTCGAAAGACGAATTAATCGCATCTCTCCCAAAAGACAAAAGCGCTTCGGACCTTGAATCTAGACTTCAATTCCACAAACAATTTATGGCAGGTGCGCAAGTAAATACAGCTGGGTTGGGTGCGAGAAAGAAAAGGGAAGACCGAGACATGGTAAAAACCTTTCTACAACAAGACGAAAATGATAGTTACAAAGTGCACGCTATGAATTTAGAAATGCAAAGTGAGTGGTTAACCATAGGTGAGTTTTGTATCCCATTAGCTCTAAAGTGGCGCACCTTGCTATATGACTGGTCTCCTGCCTTATTAAAATTTTATCTGAACGCTTTCCAAATGACCCTCCCTGACCAGAGTAACTTGGTAAGGTGGGGAAAAGCCTCTGAAAAATGTTGCTATACTTGTGGTGAGGCGATATGTACAGCAAGGCACATATTGGTGGGATGCAAGGTGCTTCTTAATAGGGGTCATTACTCACAGCGCCATGACAGAGTACTTGAAATCATACGTGAAGCCGTAAGCCTTTCGGTAGCTAGAGCCCAAAAGGGATTGACGATGAACAAAAGACAAATTAACTTTGTAAAAGAGGGCTCAACTTCAAACTCCAAGAACAAGCCTTACTCAATCCTGGGTTCACCACCTGATTGGACTATTTTAATGGACACGTATGAAAAGCACTACAAAATCCCAGAGGATGTGGGTGTTTCGTCATCCAGACCGGACATTTTCCTTTTTTCTAGGGCTACGAAACGCATAGTCCTGGTAGAACTTACCGTACCGTGGGAAACTAATATACCTAAAGACCACGTGATGAAACAAAATAAGTATTACGACCAACAAAATGAATTAACAAAAAATGGCTATGTAGTTAATTTATACGCTGTAGAAGTAGGAGCAAGAGGTATACCAGCAAAATCTCTCTATAACCTGCTTAGGTAAAGACCTTGGATTGTCCAGAAGTGCAGTAAGTTCTATACTAGAACGAGTATCTAAAGCTGCACTAGTAGGATCATATCGGATTTGGCTGGGCAGGGAGCGAAATACGAGTAGTGAAGGTGAGTGTTGACGTACGTCAATATAAGGGGCCCCTTTTAAACCTACGCCCGATCACAAGTCTTGGGGTCTACTCGAGATTTCTCTCTCTGTCACACGATGGACCCGGCACCCGCACGGTGAATCCATGGAATGCTAAGAAGTACGTCTCTCTTACTTGTTACTACGGAATCCTTCATGGGCGAGCCCAACTCGCACTTGGCCGCTTTTTAAAATTTTATTTCGGTATATAATAAACCCAAGCGCTTGACAGCGAATTGCCTGATGTTAAATACATTTTATTTAATCTAGATTTAAAGATACTCAGGTTATATACCCAACGGAGAACACAGACTCATGTAGTGTTCCACAGTTTCGAAGTGCAAACGATATGGGACTGTGGATTCAAATTTTCGGAATTTCCACCACGAACCGATGCCGCTTAGGTCTTCTTTGTTGATGATAGTAAACGGAGAGGGCGGAATCAAGTTATGCAGTTCCTGCGCGTACAGTCCCCAAAATGCATCCAATAAATTACCGAGCAGCGACTTTTAGGTTTACACTTAACTGTCCCTCTCTCACCTGATTTTAAGCGACAATGCGGCCTGCAATGGTATGTGCTCACTTAGAAGAAACCGATTCACTCTCAATTTGAAGACACCAAGATTGTAACCATCGGGAAAAACCCACTCAGACAACATAATTGTACGGTTCATACCTCGACCGTAAAAGTGTTATTCAAGGACACATTTTGCAAGTTACGACTAAGAGGCTTAATAGGATTCAATAGAGGAGTAATAAAATGCCATGTCAGTCATCATTATTGTTTTAATGAATCAGTTATTTACAAAAAAATCGGTGGACATTCAAGAAGCATATTGTAAAATTCAGAACAAGCGAGCTGTACGCTTATTTTGCAAACTTTCCACTCTTTTTTTAGCTCCAACACAGAAATTAAAGTAATAGCAATCATATTACATTTCATGAATTACGCACGTAAATTTAAAGCAAAAAAAAAATAGCCTGATACCGATATAGACAATACTTTGATACCAATACTGAACTAAATACATCGTAATTAAATACAGTTCCGATTGAGTCAATACTTTAGAATAAAATTATACTTCCCATAGAAGTTAGGACAAAAATTGTCTCAAAAAATAGACCTCATGTTATGTACGCAATCACACATCATAAGCAATTTATGGAACAAAGTTTACTTGAAAATCGTAAGGTTTATTTAGTTTTTCCGTGAATAATTTTCTTGTTCGAAAGTATAATTTCGAACAAGGCCGTAAAATATGTGTACAATGACGTTGGAAGTAACCTTATCGTAGTGACCTTTTAGAAAAATGTAGCCTTATAAGTTATACTTTCCGGCATTCCCTACGGTTTACAAATACTCTAGTTCTATTTTATGTGCTGTGCCCACATTGATGCGTTTTCCTACTTGATGGCTCGTGCGTGTAAATTTAGTTGAGTATCGACGCACATTACCGATAAGAGTAAAACTAGAAATGGAGAGTTCCTATGCTAAGCTTAGGACTGTGAAGTTTTTTTTTTATTTTCGACAAAATCAACTTCTGATAAAAAACATTTTGGGATCACAATAGTCGTTTTTTAGTAGTAAACGTGCTCCTTCAAGCTAAACGCAGGTTTTCATCGTGAATAATATGCTTATGCTATCTGTAGCTAATTAACACAGCCTGTGATCTATAATATCTAGATCATTATATATATCATAGATCTTTGAGCGTATTACTGAAATATTTCACAGAAAAACGTGTGCCACATTTTTATATTGAATGACGTTAGCTATGGGACCGAATGGAGAGGAGAAACAATCGAGTGTTCATTATATTTAGTATCCTAATAACTATGTTTTAGAGAACACCTGATTGTTCTTACGTGTTCCCACGGCTGGCACCATCATAAGTATTGTTAATATATGAGCAAGCGTTTAGGTACGTACGTTTCTACTAATAATTTTGTTTGCTATCAAAAGTTAGGTATTAAATTAAAAATTGGAATTGAAAACGCATCAGTATGGGCAAAGCTATAGATCGTTCAGATCACGAAGACGCGCTTAATATTTCTTCTTTTTGACTTCATTTTTATGGTTTTATGGTTTTTATGATTTCATAATATTTATGGTAGTTACACTCATAATACCTACTACTGATTTTCGTACCTAAGTAAAGCACTTGGAAATCTACGTAGAAACAAATTTTATTTATACTGTTTCAATAACAACGGTATGTATATTTATGTTGAGTTAAAAATAATGGGAATAGTCAATAGTGAACAACCACCATAATTCAAAACGAAGGGCTAAATTAACCCGAATAAGGTCTGAGGCAAATACCAAAATACCCAGCAACTGTGATAAGGAAGGTAAGAAATAATGCGTCAGGAAGGCAATAATGATGAAGTCCTCTATGATGGTAAAAACTCGGTACAATATTGTTTTTTTTAAACTCATAAAATATCATTAAAACCCAAGTCATAGTAAACGGACAAATCCCCGAGCTACACGAGGCTAGTTTTCCAAGCTAGGATAGCAACGCTATTTTTGTCAACACGAAGCTAAAAGTACTAGCTTTTGTGTGATGAATTCAAATGTTTGCACTGTGTCTTGGTGTTTCTACTCGTATATATAATAAGTATGTATTTAAAACTATATATGTATTATATCAGCTATTTGGGCGCCATCACACAAGCTTTGCTTAGTTTGGGGTCAGATGGTGTAGTGTGTGAATTGTCCATCAATATTTATTATTTATTTATTTATTACATACATATAAAATAAAAAAGCTTGCTAGCTTACTATCCTAGCTTCAAAAACTAGCCTCGTGTAGTTCGAGCATTTTCGCCTCGTAAAGATTTAATTATTGCCAATGACGTTGAAAAACAACAGAAAATGAGAAAAACAAAACAATTAGAGAATAATTTGCTCGTTCGTCTCATTTATTCTTGAATACGAAATAAACAGTTTAATCACAAATCACATCTTGTATAAAAGTTTGTGAGGATGGATGGTTTATTACAGGTTTATTCACGTAGAAACTACTGAACTGTTTTAGATAAAACTTTCCAGTACATTAGGTTCTACGTGAGAATTTCACAGCACATAGCCAAAAAAAAAAGCCAAATTGTATGGAATATCAGGTTTTGTCGGGTTCCCCAAGAAGTTTTGAATAAGAAGAAAATATTGGACGCGTCTACGTCGATTGAACCGTCTCTACATAGATATTAAATTCATTACCTAATATTAACTCCCATCGTTACAATGATTACAATCACTTACATCAAATTCTTCCCCGTCTAAATATTTTCTCTTAAAAACATAATAACACTTTTGGTTTTTTTACATAAAGCTATAACAACAGTTAACATTTTCATCCCCGACTGTCTGTATCATTTAAACTTCTATACATCTGTAAACATCTCTATAATTATTAAAAGAAACCTACGCGTAAAATACAAGTTTAAAAAAGAAATATATTTTAAATAACGGTATCCATTATTTTTTTTATCACACATTACTTTTATCTAAGACTAAGTAAATTTTCTCTTTATAATACAAGGCTTAAAGCTAAATTATGCAATTCAACAGAAACATTTATGACAAAAAAAAATTATCGCACTATTTCAAATTATATACATCTAAACATGGCAAGTACATACGCCTAAATATGAGATAACCTAAATTGAAAGGTTTTGGTATTATAATGATGCATATAAAATTGACTGCGTTACATTATAATCACTTCTATGTATTTCTAGCGTTTATTTACAGGATATAATTGTTCATAGCGATGGCACACAACATTTAAGATATAAAAGGATTAGGAAAGATTATTTGCATAATGTTTAGTCATCGGTTTATTTTCAATTCACTCGTTAAGTTCCAAAACTCTATTATAAAGGCTAACTTGTTTCCAAATTTATATTTTTAATGTACATTAATATAATTCTGTTTCGGAAATCTGTCACGAAGTAACGATGCTTTGCCCTTAGCAATAAGGTTGAAATTGGAACCGACGAGAACGTGATATATGTCATAAATATATATGTCACGGTATTTTATGGCGCTTTTATGATTGCTGTTTTTCATCTGTTCTTTAAGACATGTATCAAACATTTTTGTAACAAGAGCGCATGTGCCTTGAATGCAATATTAGCTTAATAAATTCAGAAAAGACAAGCTCGTAAGTTTAGAAATTCTGAAAAGTCGCATCTATCTACATCACAATCACTAACAGTTAATTTTTTTTTCTTGTTTTATTTCCCTTTTATTTCTTAGTATATTACCGTTCTATTTTGGGAAGTCGTTTACATTTGATCTTATACCTAAGTTCCATGTCATATAATTTAATCAAAAGTCGTGTGCAGGAATACATAATTATTTAAATATTTACACCGTGCAAAATTATATACAATTTGTCAAAATTACGATTTCATCTAAATTGTATGGATTAGGCATATTATAACATTTAGAACGAAAATGTTATTGTCACTTACTAAAATATCATGTAAAAAGCTTTGTAAAATGTGAAACTTTCGAATTTCATGCCTAAGTACAATCTATAAGTACAAATATATTATTGCTACTAAGTTTTTTGGACTGTGAAAAACTCCCTCGCTTCCGCCGCCTAACTAAATTGGTATTGGTCTTGCTATTACCCTCTCTTTCTCACTTATTATTTCGCTTGAAATGAAAGAGAAAGCAATAACAAAGCCATAACTATTTTATTTAGGCTGTAGAACCCTTATACCAGCTATAATGAGTATTAGTTCATGGTATTCTGTTAAATCGTTCGAATTACTTTAGCACCACGACAATTTATGGCACGTTGGAATTAAGAACCATTTATTTCCATTGGTTCATGGTATAAAATGCAATGCGAAGTATCGTTTTATTGCTTGCAGTCAATTCCAGATTACATATAAAATTATTTGTACATATAACTTGAATGTTCTCGAGTTACTCGTAATAGGCGGTATTTTCACGTTGTAAGGTCACCGCACATTATATATTAGCCACACCAGCAAGCTAGTTTATAGAAATTCATTGAAATGTGAACTGAGTAAAACATACATTTATATGAAAAGTACATATTTTACTTGTACGTCATGAGAGCAAACCACAACACAATCATATATTTCTTAACAAAATAGTTTAAATTTCTTAAATGTTTTTAAGCTAATCAGATATATGATCTGTTGCTCGATCGCAGCATAGTTTTTTGTTTTGTTTGCTAGGAGGCATTGTGGTATAATGGGCGATGACCTCTATGCAGTTACGATGTTCTGATTACATTACGATCAGCATAATTTAATTCTAGCAACGTAATGATATCATATTGAAACATTACACAGGATTTAATCCACGATACATTTTTTAATTACTTCCCGACGCTTCGGTCGCTATACAACGGCAATGGTCACGGGAAGATTTAGATCAGAATGAAATCCTGTATGTTTTCAAAAAGTCGATGGATTAAATAGCTTTTAATTATATATTATTATCAAAGGACATCGTAACTACACACCCAAGTGACAATACATTTAAAATGGTAACTTTACTTAAACTTCGAACATTAACATCATAATATTTTATTGATTTATAACCTTAGACCTCTCGTAAACTATATTACATCACTGTACACTCTATAGAAAATAAATCATTTGTTAGCATAACTTATCCTTACGGTATACAATAATGTATGAGAATTTACATCTAGGAGATTTCAATTAGTTTTTCCAATGTCTCGCGTGATGAGATCGTGTAATTTATTTATTAGGTTGAGAGGAGGAAAAACTTGAAATCTGAAGAGACAAGTGTTTAACGTATCAAACTTTGTATAAGTCAACTATCATAGTAATTTGGATTCTACTGTCTAGTTAAAATTAGTTATAAAATTGCTATGACTCTCACTTTACTTTTGCTGGAGATTATAGAAAGCCATAGCAATAACATAAGCGATTTTTTTGGGCTGTAGAGTTCCTGATAAAAGTCTATTCGACGACATCGCGAGTCATACAGCCATGTTGTTTGGTTCGCCTTAATATCGGTTGTAGCAGTAACAAAATCAATAATTTAACGTATTTTCCGAACCAAGGTAGCAGCGCTCATTTAAAAATTCACTTTAGCCTAGTGTCATAAATTGAAAGCGGAGAACAATTACCGCTTATTTGAGTTTTGAGTGAATTTACTCATTATATTTTCCTGATACCAGGATCTCCGTAGAATTAGAACCGCTTTCTATTCAGTTTCAGTGCTTGTCAAACCTAAAGTATACATTAACTATTAAAAAGAATTTACTACTTACGTACTTCAGGGACGAAGCACATGCGCGGTATGTATCAGTGAAAATAATCTGTATTTTACATTTATATGTACGATTTGTTGCCTGCAATTAATTCCTTGGAAATATAAACTGTTTTTAATATAACATGGAAACGAAATGAATTTTTAATTTTATATTGTTTGATACGCAAAACGCTAGTCATTCCTACGCTGAGTTACTAATACATCCGTTGCAGTAGCTCATTGGTCAACAAGCTTGTGAATAAATTGATGTTCATTGAATTTAAATTTATATTAAAATTAAATTTATAATTGGATGATTTCACTTACCAATAGTTAAATCAGGTAATGCTGTAGGCGACAGCGGTCAGCATTACATTGTCATATATGATTGTACTCTCATAACTTAACTATTGTTAGTGAAGTTCCATGTTTTTCTACGTCAGGCGGAAATGATGTACTAAGATGGAAAGGGCTAACTTTACAATAGAGTTTTGATCTTGAAATCATAAAAAATAAAGCTGTTTCGTACATATTATGAATGTCAATTTTGTTTGCTGTACTTGATTTGATTTCAAAGGTACAAAACAAGTGTAAAAGTCATTTCGGTAGAAAAAGCATTTTTTTAGTTTAGTACGTACACCATTTTCGATCCTTTCCAATGTGATGTTTGCCAATTTTATGCGTTTTAATACATTTTTATATGTTTATTCTGCCTACTGATGACGACAATTTTAGTCGCATGAGTATAATTGTCGATATCGGTAGGTATAACAACGTAGCATAATAGATACACAACGGAGTTTTCGAACTACCAATCACAAATGCGTAATTTTGACGTCCGTCGTAAACACGAGTCCTGATTGGCCAGCCAGTCAGCCATTTTTGTTTACTTTTGACAATGACAGTTTGCCCACTAAAATATTACAATTAATAACGGAATTTCACACTGTAATATGGTGAAATATTAACGATAACATTTTAGTGAATCGATAAACAATTTTAAATCACGTTAAATAAAAAATTGGCCCCTATTATACGAGATTAGAGTACACTTTCCTTTTGCGTGCGTTCTTTGATATCGTCTGGCGAGGGTGGGTCGTCGGGGGAAGCCGCGGTGCGGATGATGGCGGGGGCGGTCGCTAGTCGCGCGCCCATCGTGATGGGAGTGTCATCTGGGTCTTCTTCGTCACCCTCTTCTAAGTCTTCATCTATGGGAGTCAGGACATCAGTAGGCTGTTGGACCTCTTCGGGTTTCCTGTGAAAGAAAGTATTTACTAAGTCACAAGTTAACTTTTTTTATTACTTTTATAGATTTACACCTGTCCACATTCTCGCTTGATGTTAAGCGACGATGCAGCGTACCTGATCGATTCGCTCAAGACTTGAAGACACCAAAATTGTAACCCTTGGGAAAAACTCATTCAAGCAACGTATTCGACCATCTAGCTGATCTTATGCCGCGTAAAAAGTGCCCGTGACCAGTGTTGCTAATTCTATCTTTCAGATGATCGTACCATAAATAATAAACATAAGCAGTATCTTTTTGCAAATTATGTTGCTTCTATATTAATTGGTGAGCATTTCACACACAGCACCATATAGCCCCTAACTATGTGATAGCTGATATAATATTATCTGAAGGAACTTCGTTCCTACGTGGTGTCCAATCACACCACACCTTTTCTATTTAAAACAACCTTCACAGACCTACTAAGCTGCAGAAATAGCATCTTGAACCAATTAAGAGGAAATGCCGCCAGTCTGATGGGCACTTTTGGTCCGCGATGAGGCGAGTGCGGAGACTAAATTGATGACTCCAAACCTGTGTTTGTAGTAGTTAGGTATTTGACATTTTAAATTGTATTTTTTTTAAGAATAAACCTTTTAAACTATTAAGAGTATGTAGAAGTAAGTATTAGACTACAGGCCCGTGAACAAAATTTACGGGTCAAATGAACCACCAGGAGACCTATGTAGGATGATAGAAGGGTGTAAAGTATTAAGATTCAGCACTATGCCGTCACTTGTAAGCTGTCCAACTGAGTGTTACTGAAGAGGGGGAGTTGCAACCCTCTACCATTTCTTCTTGTCGCGTGATTTTTGTACGGCATTGCGAAAGAATGGATTAGAAAAGGTATTGAAACTGTATGGAACCAATGCCGTACTTAATCAAATGACCAAATTTGCTCTGTAAATTACTCGTACTCCGTAAATTTTTCCAGCAAACTAATAATTAAAAAGTTAAAATTTATATTTTTTATAGTTTCAATGCCTCTTTTAATCTATTATTTCGCAACGCCGTACAAAAATAATGCAACAAGGAGAAATGATCGAGGATTGCAACCCTCCCTCTTAAATTGCACTCAGTTGGACAGCTTACAAGTGACGGCATAGTGCTGAATCTTATTACTTTATACCCTTCTATCATCCTGCATAGGTCTCCTTGTGGTTCATTTGACCCGTAAATTTTGTTCACGGGCCTGTAGTCTATATATTAGTGGTAAATATGCGTTACCTGCGGAATAGCGGCGCAGCAAACGACGTAAGCGTGGATGCGAGGAAGAAAGCCGACGCCATGTAGAAAGAAGCGTCGTAGTTCTTGGTTGCGTCGTAGACCGCGCCCGCTAGAGGCGAGCCCACGATGGCCGCCGCGCCGCGGAATAAGATCAACAGACCGAACGCGTTCGTTAACTTGTCCAGGCCTAGGAGATCGACTAGGATGATCGATGTCAGAGAGATGTAGCCCGCTGGAATGAAAAATGAATGAAAATTCGTTATTGTTCATACATTCAAAAGAGACATACAATTTAGGAAAACAGTAGACTAGTGAAACAACTAGCGGCCTTATCGCTACTATTTTTTAAACTCAAATGTGATTTTTTTACTTTTATTTTTTATTGTTATTATTCAAGCGTGATTTATTATTATTACTAAATTTGCATGTGTTCCGTATAATCGAGCAACATTATAAATCATAGCGGATCTATGGTTTTGACAGCCGGCTGTGAAGTGACGTTGTCTGTTTTTCGCTGGAACGAAAAAGACGCGTTTTACTGTTATCTATATAATCTGGTTTGCTTTTCTGGTTAAAAGTGTAATATTGTGCGGGAATACATTATTTATCGCTACGGGATTAGTGCTGGACTATTTTGCGAAAGCGGGCTGCTGGATTGGCCCCTTATCCAACGCGGGACCGTTGCTTGTGCTGGAGCGAGGGATCGCTACGGAATCTTGTCTGGTTTGGTATTCCAAATTCCCCTTGCTCCCGTTCCTTATTCCTTGACGACCAAACTGGACCTTTGGACGACGCCGGGAACCTCAGGTAAGTCATTTCTTTGCACTACTCGGTTTGCAATCAGGGAAGTAAATGTTAAAATCGGTATAACGGCATATATAATTTGTTTTTGAGATCTGCTATGGGCCCCAGGTCGGTATTTCTGGTAAAATACTAAACATTTTTTGGTAAGCAGAGTGTAGTTGGCCGTAATTACTCCCTTTTTATACCGGGTAAGCCGAATATTTGGGGGTTCCCAGTTTATAATTTCTCCCCAAACTGTCGGGAAATTTAGTATTAAGTGGTATCCGGTTTTTTTAGGTTGCGGATATATTGTTGTTTTTGATATTTGTTGTGACATTGTCCGAACTTAGGTTAATTTAAAGTTTAAATTTAAATTTAAAAATGGCTTCGGATTTGGCCAACCAGCTCCGGTGGTTCGAATCCTTGCAAGGATTGGTCGGCCGGAGAGACCGGGAGGAGGCGCTGCTAAACAGGGCAGAACAGCTCGACAGGCGCCTGGAGGTCGCTGAGAGGAGCGCAGGATCGCTGCGGGATGCAAGGCCGTCTCCACCTGAGGAGCAGATGGAGAGGATCGAGGCGGACATGCGGCGCATCCTGGATGTCTACGACGAGGTCTCCGAAAGGGTTCGCCAGCTGGAGAGGTCTCGTCAGGGAAGGGCGAGCTCGGGACCCGTCATCAGGGATGCGGGCTCGGGTGTAGTGGGACGCCTTCCCACTCTGGACTTGCCCAGGTTTACAGGGAACCTGCGGGAGTGGAGCGGCTTCCGGAGCATGTTCGCCTCTCTCGTGGACTCACGCAAGGACTTGACGAGGGCGGAGAAGCTGGCCTATCTCCGCACGTCACTGGAGGGTGAGGCACTCTCCCTGGTCCAGCACCTGGAGCTGGACGACGACAACTTCGGCACGGCGATGGAGTTGCTGGAAACGAGGTTTCAAAACCCTCGGCTCCTCGCCGACGCTCACGTGTCCCAAATACTGGGGCTGCCGAAGGTGACTGAGAGGTCTCAGTTGCGGCCGCTAATCCTCACGCCCGTGAAGGTGGCGTACAACGCCTTGCGCAGCTTGGGACTGCCAGTAGAACACTGGTCGTTCCTGCTGGTCCACATCCTGCTGGGCAAGGTGCCGCTGGAGTTGCGCGCCCGGTTCGAGCGGGAAAGGGGCCTTCACGGCGACCCGAAGGTCTTCCCCACGTTTGAGGAGCTACTTCGGGTCCTGGAGTGGGAGGCGAGGATGGCAGAGTCGGCGCCTCAGGAGGCACCGCCCGTCGCGTCAGCTCGTGGCCCTGCCGGAACAGGACCGCGACCTACCAATTCCCGCACTCAGGGTGCGGTGAAGCGGACGGCGACGGTGACGAGTGCGTCGGAGCAGGAGTGCCCGAACTGTGGCCAGCTCCACGCGCTGGTGCAGTGTCCGGCCCTGCTTGCGCGGACGACCTCCGAACGACGAGGGATCGTTCGGCGGTTGCGTCGGTGCTACGGGTGCCTGGGGGGTCATCTGTACAATGACCGCCCCACGGCACGGCCGTGTCCTGGGTGTGGGGGACCACACCATCAGCTCTTGTGCGTCAGGAGCGATGGTGCTGGTCGACAGCCCTCAGGGAGGGGGCCCTCCACGGGCGGGGGCGCTCCCACGCAGAGCCACGCATTGTACAACCATGAAGTGGCTACAGCGTGGAGCACACCCCCTCCACCCCAACCCACGGCAGCACCGGGCAGCCCAACAAGGGGCGTCCTGCACGCGGCTCGGTCACCGACCTCACAGCCCGCGCGGACGCGGGCGAACTGGAGAGGTGGAAGGGTGATACAGGAGTCACCACGGGGGCCACCTCCCCAGCGTTATCCTTCTCCGCCTCCGGATCCGCGACCAATAGAATGGAGGGCGTACACGCCTCCCCTCCATGAGCACCCGAGGCTGGATTATCACCCGCCCTACTTTAGGTACGGCAGGGCAGCTGGATATGCCCCCCCTCCGATGGCCCTTTGCACTCGGCAGCCATATTGGGCTGGGCCCTGTAGTCCGACGGGTTCGGACGAGCCTCGGAGGGAATGACTAGCCTCCGTTCCCTTGGCACAGGATCAACCGGTGGTCCTGCTGCCCACCCTCTGGTTAAGGGTTTGGGGTCCAAGAGGCGACTACGTCCGGATACGAGCGCTCTTGGACACAGGGTCCCAGGGGTGCATTTTGACAACCCGGGTTGCTCATCGCCTGGGCCTGGCTAGGTTTCCGTCACCGACTCCGTTGCGGGGAGTCGGGAACACAGAGGTGCGGTCGGCTGGACAGACCCGCCTCTCCTTCTCGTCCGTACATTCCTATTCGGAAAGGATTGCGGTCAGGGCTACCGTCATGGATTCGGTTGTCGGTTGGCTTCCTCAGGCGGACATAGATCCGGATCTTTTGTCCTGTACTAAGGGTCTCAGGTTGGCGGATCCCCGCTTCGGGATGGCGGGTCCGGTAGACCTTTTGTTGGGTTCTGATGTACTGGGTTACATCATGAACGGCAAGCCTAGACTGCTGGATCAGTCTTCGCTTATGGCGCTGCCCACCATCTACGGGAACGCCATTTTGGGAATGGTGGATGAGTGGCAGCAGTCGAATCAGGCTTCCTTTACGGGAACGGCCCTCGCTCAGATCATGCAGAGGTTCTGGGAGATCGAAGAGCCGCCTACCGTGTCTCGGCTGGATCCCGAGCACGTGGAGTGTGAGAATTTTTATCAGGCTCACACTCGGAGAATGGTTTCTGGGCGATTGGAGACTAGGCTGCCTTTCCGGGATAACCCCCCGCGTCTGGGCCAGTCTCGATCATTGGCCGAGAAAAGGCTCAGGTCCATGGAGCGACGCATGGCTCGAGATCCTGTACTTCGGGAAAAGTACATCGAGTTCATGAGGGAGTATGAGGCACTGGGCCACATGTCTCCGGCTCGCGACGACTGGTCGACCATGGACCACTACTTTTTGCCTCATCACGCCGTTTTGAAGGCGTCGACGGGCAAACTCAGGACGGTGTTCGATGGATCCGCTCCGACTTCGACAGGAGTGTCACTGAACCAGTGCCTCCACGCTGGACCGAAGCTACATCGGGATATTGTAGACATCATCCTGAATTTCCGTAGGCATCAGGTGGTGTTGGGAGCGGACATCCGTATGATGTTCCGACAAACGGTCATACACCCCGAGGACAGGAGGTTCCAGTTGATCCTCTGGCGGGAAAGTCCTCAGGACCCTATGATGGTGTATGAGTTGAACACCAACACCTATGGGTTGAGATCAAGCCCCTTCATTGCGATCCGCTCACTGCTGGAGTTGGCGGAGCAAGAACGGGCTCGGTACCCACGTGCAGCCGCAGTTCTGGAGCGCGACCTGTACGTGGACGACGTTTGCACTGGCGCGCAGACGGTGGAGGAAGCTCTGTTGCTCCGGGATGAGCTTACAGAGCTTCTCGCATCTGGAGGCTATGAGCTTCGGAAATGGCTCTCTAACGACCCCAACGTCCTGGCTGGTATCCCGGACGATCACCAGCAGGATCCGGGGCTCTTCGAGGAAGGTGACGATCCGCACGGGATTGCGGTTCTGGGCATGCAGTATCAACCGGTTGCTGACATCTTCACCTTTCGGGTGGCACTGGAAGCCACACGCGCGTGGACAAAACGGACGGTTTTGTCCACCATCGCCAGGATGTTTGATCCAAACGGTTGGATCAGTCCGGTTCTGTTCGCAGCCAAGTGTCTGTTACAGCGACTTTGGACTCTGAAGGTCTCATGGGACGACCCCCTGGTTGGAGACTCGCTTAACACTTGGCTTCGTTTAATATCTGACCTCGAAACGGTCAATCGAGTGGCGTTGCCCCGGCGCATTCTGCCACCAGGCTGTAGCCGGATGAGCCTGCACGGGTTCTGTGATGCGTCCGAGCTGGGTTATGCCGCATCTGTGTACTTGCGTACAGTTGACGCTGGAGGCCACGTCAATGTCACGCTCTTATTGGGGAAGAGCAAGGTAGCTCCTATCAGGACACGACTCACCATTCCGAAACTGGAATTGAGCGGAGCCACCATACTTGCTCGGCTGCTTAAGCACGTGTATCAGGAACTGTCCACCTCGATAGACATCCGGAATGTCTATGCGTGGTCAGACAGTCAGGTCGTGCTTGCCTGGTTGAGAGCAGCCCCTCACACCTTGGAGACCTTTGTGGGAAATCGGGTTTCCCAAATCCAAAACGTTGGACTGGACATGGTTTGGAGACATGTCCCGGGTGAGTTGAACCCCGCTGACTGTGCTTCGCGCGGCTGTTCCGCGCCGGAGCTAGTTGATCACCCCTTATGGTGGGGTCCGGACTGGCTGCGGGAGCCAGAAGCTTCCTGGCCAGCTCTCGGCGCGGACTCGGAGCGAGCGGAGCTGCCCGGAGTCCGCGTGCATGCGATTGTGGCGGAAGTGCCCCCAGACCCTGACTGGTTGACGGGTCGTTACAGCAAGCTGGATAAGTTGTTGGGGGTAACTAGCTGGATTAAACGCTTCATCCACAACTGTCGTCACCCTCGTCAGAGGAGGAGTGACCAGATCGCCACTGTGGAGGAGCGTCGGAGTTCCTTGCTGCACCTCATTCGGCTGGTGCAGGGTGAGAGGTTTCCGACGGAACTTGAGGCGCTGCGCTGCGGACGCGCTCGCTTGAAGGGTGCGGTCGCCAAGTTGAACCCTTTCACAGATCAGGATGGTCTTCTGCGCGTAGGAGGTCGGCTCCGGAAAGCCAACCTGCCGTACGGCAGCAGGCACCCTCTGTTGCTACCGAAAGGAGGTCCTCTGGTGGACCTGCTGATCACCGATCGGCATATCGGTAACGCGCACGCTGGATGTGGCGCGCTTCTCGCTGTGTTGCAGCGTGAATTCTGGATCTTGTCGGCTCGCAGGGCGGTCCGAAAGGTGCTGTTTAGATGTGTCCCTTGTTATAGGCTCAAGGCGTCTACCATGCAGCCCATGATGGGAGATCTTCCTCCGGATAGGATTTCTCCCTCGAGGCCGTTCGACGGGGTCGGAACGGAC
This sequence comes from Ectropis crepuscularia, assembly GCA_963693475.1. Classification (NCBI taxonomy): domain Eukaryota; kingdom Metazoa; phylum Arthropoda; class Insecta; order Lepidoptera; family Geometridae; genus Ectropis; species Ectropis crepuscularia. The sequence continues at coordinate 20,953,294 of OY856353.1, read as the reverse complement.
TTCGCTGGGCCCTTCTCGGTCAAGTCATCGACGTTGCGTAACGCCAAGGTCGTTAAAGCCTACCTGTGCGTCTTTGTGTGTTTGGCCACCAAAGCAGTCCACCTGGAGCTGGTCTCTGCGCTGTCTACGGAGGCCTTTGTCGCGGCGCTGGATCGCTTTGTAGCGCGAAGAGGAGTACCCTCTTTAATACGTTCGGACAATGGCACAAATTATCGAGGGGCGGCGAATTATTTACGCGAAGTTAATAATTTTTTAAATTCTGGTAATAATAGTTTAAGTCTGGCTCTCGCCCAGCGGGGAATCAGCTGGCAATTTAGTGTGCCAGCCTGTCCTCACTGGGGAGGAATTTTTGAGGCTGCGGTGAAGTCTGCTAAAACTCATCTCCGCCGTGTCATCGGGGAGACCGTGTTAACTTGGGAAGAGTTAGTCACGGTACTATGCCGCGTGGAGGCAGTTCTTAATTCCCGTCCTCTCTGTCCAATCTCGCCTGACCCTAACGATCTAGAAGTCTTGACGCCGGGTCACTTCTTGATCGGTCAGCCTTTAACCGCGTTGCCGGAGTATCCCTGGAAGGATGAGCGGCCCGGACGCCTGTCCCGTTTTCAGTTATTGCAGCAAATAAGTCAAGACTTCTGGAGGCGCTGCACAGAGGGGTATTTGAGACATCTAGCTGGCCAAAATTATTTATCGCTCTTAATCAATTAGAAATGGTTCAGTATCTCATAAAACCTTAAATACAAGTGTATAATTTTCAAATAGATCACTTTTATATTTTGCTGCTACCCATCGATGCTTCATTTCTGATTTCATGCGTGCAAAATTACGACTTATGTGAAATCAAATAATTTTCAACATATTCTAATTGGTCGTTAAAATTGAGATCATTTTGTGATCTCATTAGACCAAATATCTCCTTGCGAGTCATTAAAGTACTTCCAGATGGTCCTGAAATAATAAAAACTAAATTAAATCAAAATTTCATATTTTTTTTTACATTTTTAAGTACGATATCTAAAATCGCTCCAGATGACGGAGTAGGAATTAGTAGGAACCAATTTTTTCTTTTTTTTAAAGTAGAAAGTCTATATATTACGAATATATAAAAATTATAGCCGGGTAATGCCGGGCACTAAAACAAAAAGCCTCGTAAAACTAAATTTTCTTGAAAATATTAGGGAATTAAACAGGTATTTTTTCAAATGACGAAAAATAATATAATCCCGTCACAAAATTAAATATTTTAAATATGTAAAATAAGTCACTTACTAGCAGTTTCAGAATCCATAGCCAATTTTGGATTATTCACAACACAACATAAAATAAAAAATAGTTAAAATTGAGTTTTAAAGCACGAATATTGAAAATAAACAACCGCTTCGAGCAATGTCTCAATTTCAACTGACTATATCTTGTTAAATTTGGGGTGGGTAAAAAAAACAACAATAGGGTTGGGTCGCCCAACTACCTGGCTCTTCTAGGAATGCATTTTTTTTTACCTGAGCGTAATTCTGAGAAATGTAATTTTGGCCGGCTAGATCATGTAAATACTCCTATGTGCGCTGGTCGGCCGAGTACTTGCATCTGTTGCAACAACGGGTAAAATGGACAGATAGGACGGAGGCCCCTCGGGAAGGGGACTTAGTATTATTAAAGGAGGCAAATTTGGCCCCCCTACTCTGGCGTAGGGGACGTATTTTAAAATTGATATCTGGTACTGATGGCACACCCCGCGTGGCGGAGATTCTGATTTCTGGTTCCAGACTTCAGCGCGCGGTGTCCTCTCTGGCACGCTTGCCCCTTTATTAGATATACGTGTTTTCAAGGTTAAAATTTAATTTAATTTTATTACTATTTTTGGTAAAGGTTTTTTTTTTGGTTTGATTTCCACTTTCGGGTCAAAGTTGGGAATTTCGTTTTTATTTGAGGTCTGGATACTGCTAAATACTAGTTACTAAATACTAGTTACTAAATACTGGTTTTCTAAAATTGAACAGGAGTTCAATTGGTCGGGGGTTTTGTTCCGTATAATCGGGCAACATTATAAATCATAGCGGATCTATGGTTTTGACAGCCGGCTGTGAAGTGACGTTGTCTGTTTTTCGCTGGAACGAAAAAGACGCGTTTTACTGTTATCTATATAATCTGGTTTGCTTTTCTGGTTAAAAGTGTAATATTGTGCGGGAATACATTATTTATCGCTACGGGATTAGTGCTGGACTATTTTGCGAAAGCGGGCTGCTGGATTGGCCCCTTATCCAACGCGGGACCGTTGCTTGTGCTGGAGCGAGGGATCGCTACGGAATCTTGTCTGGTTTGGTATTCCAAATTCCCCTTGCTCCCGTTCCTTATTCCTTGACGACCAAACTGGACCTTTGGACGACGCCGGGAACCTCAGGTAAGTCATTTCTTTGCACTACTCGGTTTGCAATCAGGGAAGTAAATGTTAAAATCGGTATAACGGCATATATAATTTGTTTTTGAGATCTGCTATGGGCCCCAGGTCGGTATTTCTGGTAAAATACTAAACAGCATGCTTTTACTGCTATTTTTAATTTTGTTTAAATTTCACAAATTCGATTATATATATAAATCCGGTGAAGGGCCTTGGTATGCCATCATGCAGGTTATACCTAGTTTGGGTACCAAGGTTGTCTAACTTGAATTAATGTCAAATCTTACTGTATCACCTTAGATTTATGCTAGCGTGTGATGTTTGTAATTGGTCAATATATATTTTTTTATTAATTATTGCTGGTTGCCCGGAAGAGATTGCTCTCAGCAATAAGTACGCCATTTGTGGGAAACTAGCGCCACAGTTAGCCACAAATGGCGCATAAGTGTTTGTGTCACAATAAAGAGTTTATATCTATCTATCTATATTTTTTTATGGTTCCGTATTCAAAACTAAACAAACGGAAACCTTATAGGATCACGTTGTTGACCGTCTGTGTCTGTCAAACCCTTTTTCTCAGGAAGGCGTGGATGTATCAATCTAAAATTCATATCAAATACTCAGGTCGAAACTCTCCCTTGGAGGTTTCAAAAATCCAAACATCTAGCTACAGCTTACCCATATTACCTACAAATTCGCAGACAGATTTACTACCAACTTAGCCACTAGACAAAATCACCGTGGTTAAATATATCGGAGCGAGTCCCCGAAACAATACCGGACAGATTTTACTTAAGTTAAGAATTCTAATCATAGCGAAGTTTACTTACAAATGGCAATGCCGAATGCAATAGCGATAGCGACGTAAGCGCCATATGAGTAGCAGAACGGCGTCAATCCAACCGATATCTGGAAAGTGAAATATAAACATTTAATACCAGTAGAATATATAATATAAGGGCCCATCCATAAATTACGTGCCACGGATTTCATATTTTTTATACCCCTCCCCCGTCCTTATCACAGTTGGTAAAATTTTTGACACGAAGAAGAAATATGTGAGCTCCTACCTAGTGTGACGTCACATATTTTGCAATTTTTCCAAAACAACGGGAATTACAAAGGTATTTATTTATTTACTCATCAATGACATAAGTGATTTTTTTTGTTGCTGATTATCTAGTGAAATTAGTGCAATCCATTGGCATTACGTCAACGAAAATAATGTGGGGCATATATTTTTTTCGGTCCGCACACAATGGGTCGGCGGTCCAGATGAGGATTGCGGTCCGCCATTTGGTGACCCCTGACCTAGAAGAAACCGATTCACTCTCGATTTGAAGACCTCGATTGTAACCATCGGGAAAAACCAACTCAGGCAACGCATTCCACAGCCTAGACGTTCTTATCATATGATGGTATACTAACCGTAGCAATAACTAGACAGATATTGTTCAGCAACAGCGAGTCCATCCAGGGGAAGTCGGCCACCCAGCCGCAAAATATACGACCGATCGTGTTCGTGATTCCGATTATAGAGAGCAGGAACGACGCTTGCGAAGATTCCACACCCTGGGAACAATGTATGTATATACTAATGATTTAATTCTTTATTACAGCCATAGAAATATACAGTTCTGAATTTTAACGTGATCAAACTCTAATTACGTAATGTTTAGACATTCAGCCAGCCATTATTACATATTTTGGACGTGTCAACCAATGGAATGTGCGAATCGAATCGAATAAGACAAGAGCTTTAGCTTAATGTCTCAAGACTAAACTAATTTCCTAGGTTCAAATACTTACCTAAGTTTGTATATTTTCTCCGTTTGAAAGGCTCAACAGAATTAGTCAGTGCACGAGCCCTACTATGAGTATCTGGGAGATGTGATGGTAAAAAGTATGTTCATCATTGTATTCCGGTTTGAAGGATCTTTCCAGAGATTTTACAGAATATGGAGATAAATCATTTTGTACTTTAAAGTGACAAAGGCAGTTTAGGGCTAGGTAATGATTCGGACACTTCATGTTATAATAGCTAGGAGACACTGCTGTTAATATGGACAGGCGTGTTGCTTACTATCAGGCAGTGCTTACCCGAGGGCGTGGCCATGACCATGGCCATGGTCCTCAGTTCACCCGAAAATATCTTATCATTCCCGAGCGTGACGCTAGAATTCAATTCAAAGCCCACGAAAAATCTGTCTGTGGTGCGAAAAAGAAGTTTTCACTTCAAGTATAAACGCAAGTTGCATCCCACACTAGGTGCACCCCCAACTTCCATGACACAAAAGTCATGCGCAGGTCTCTTGTCATCATCACGCGCAAGACTACTCGGTTCGAGTATGACTTGGACACAACCGGTGAAAACCTGAATATCGGAAATATCGGAATAATCTATACTAATATTATAAAGCTGAAGAACTACTGGTCCGAATTGAAAGATTATTTTTCTGTTGGATAGTTGATATCGAGGAAGGCTACAAACATTCCACTGCTATCAATAGGAGCGGAGCATAAATGAAAAATGTAATAAAAACGGGAAAAAACATTCCTTTTTAAGAGTTTTCGTTGCGAGCTGACGTGCGCCGAAGTCCGTGACCGCGTGTGTCTATTTTTTAAGGTTGCGTCATTATAATAGATTACAGGCCCGTGAACAAAATGTACGGGTCAAATGATCCACCAGGAGACTTATGTAGGATGATAGAAGGGTATAAAGTAATAAGATTCAGAACTATGCCGTCACTTGTAAATTGTCCAACTGAGTGCAGTTGAAGAGGGTGCAACCCTCTTCAACTCCTCGATCATTTCTCCTTGTCGCATTATTTTGTTGCAGAATAATAGATTAGAAAAGCTCAACAACTGCACTCAGTAGGACAGCTTACAAGTGAATACATAGTGCCGAATCTTATTATTTTATACCCTTCTATCATCCTACATAGGCCTCCTGGTGGTTCATTTGACCCGTAAATTTTGTTCACTGGCCTGTAGTCTATAACGTAAAGTACCAAATTTGTTCTAAATTTGAGTTCGTACGACCATTTTTCGATAGGTGGCAACGCGGGCACGCGGGCAGGGTTCAGCTAGTGTATAATACAGATATTATAACTGTTTAATGAACTTACATTGAGCTGTGCCGCGTCAACAATATACACAAACGGCACGTAAAGCCCGGCCATGCCGAACACGTTGGATACTCCTATCAGCATGAACGCGGGGTCCCGTAGGAGAGACATGTCCAGCATCGATGAGAGAGCAGACTTGAATGATTGCGGCAACGATAGACACGGGCACAGGTCGTATTCTGAAATTGAAATATGATTGTTAGAAAACAGGTAATATGAGATGCCGTGTGCGTTAAGTACAATAAATAAGTTAATATAGGTGTTTGATATGAAATAACATAAAACTTAACAAAGATTTTTTTACTTTTAAAAGTTTACACTTGACCGCCTAATCGGCTGATGTTAGGTGTGGTGTACGATGGAGCTTGTTTACCTAAACGACAGCGTTCACTCTCGATTTGAAGAAGCGGCTGCGTCGCCGACACGCATAAAACCAAAGACAATATACCCATTTGACTGATCGTACAACTGCCCCTCCTTAGCGTTTTATAAGCAAAATTGCACTATATCTGTTGCGAGTTCGGTCAGTCAGGCTTTTGATTTCGACCGAAAGAGTGGTGGCAAAAAAAACCGTAAAAAATATAAAATATGGGTTTCTGCTCAGTGAAAGAATAGCAGGACATCCAACTTTACAAAGGACGGTATATAATTTCAGAAGAAAGTAATTTAATGCAATAAATAGAAAAACAAAACATCATCAATCTACTAAATTATAACGAACAAAATCGAAATGGGAACCCGTTGATGTCTTTCTTTACATCATGCTCTGTCCTTAGGAGTTTGCATAACTCTATCTCGTTTTGTCCGATCATTGGTGGAAAGTTGTGCGCGTCACCCGGATATTTGGCTTATCACAGCGCAGCTTTTTACCTTGTCTTGTTGTCGTCCCCGCTGTTGACTTGTGAATGTAAGCGAGATTCGTTTCATTACCGATCAACAGGTTATTTAATCGGTGCATAAAACCCACGCTCTGTTGGGCAGCTTGGAGTGAGCTTTTCTCTTACAACTGTACTACTATTTCGTGCATTTGTCTATAATATATAGTAAAATTTTAAAATAAATTAGAATTTAATGAATACAACTATGTGCGTATGGAAGAATTTATGGTACTGTTTTATTCGTATTACTCACGTTCATGTCTTTCGAGGTCTCCCGTCTGCCTGCTCTGAGGTAGACTGAGGACAGAGTTCCTGTATCCCTGCAGCGACTTCTGACTCTGGTACTGGGGCAGGTTCAACACCGACCCAGAGTAGAAAATGTCTTTACGAGACATGGGGCGCACCATCCGAGAGGGCTCCTTGGGACCCGCCACGGATAGCTTCGAGTTGTACATCTGGCTTTCTGTGTCGCCCTGGAAACGATTACATTGGTTCGTGAAAAATAATGAAAGCTACGATGTTGTGCTATGTGTTTGTGTTTGTAGTTTGATATGTGTGTGGTGAATTAGTCGGCACTGTTCAGAGTTATTTTTCATCAAAATCAGACGTTTCAAACTTATCAGCTCTTTGTTAGCTGAGGTGGGAATCTTAAACGCAAATGGGACCGGAAGTTTATAACACTCTTCCTAAAATTGTTAAATCAGCCTAGTGTTTGGGCAGCTTCAAAAATCGATTAAAAAGCTGGCATGTCGATCAAACATTTTATAGTTACAGCGAGTTCTTAAAGAGTGATGGTAAACTCACAATAATATAAAAAAACACAATCAGTCAAAAATTGACAATAGTAAAAAAAACTCACAATAATAATTTCTCACAATAGTAAAAAAATTACATTGTCCATTAGAATTGTAATAAATACATATAGTTTAATAGTTTGTCACTTATTTGTACGATACTTAGGTATCATCGTACAATGGAATTAGTTTAGTCAACAAGTTCAACAACGTGCTAAAGAGAAATAAAGCTCCTAGAAACATGTGCGACACCTCATTCGATACCATTTACATGCTCTTTTTTCTTTTTTTTTTTCTTTTTAAATTGACGTGTAAATTGTACATTTATAAATAAACTTTGACTTTGCATTTGCTTTTAATATCAAAATTATGTGACCTAAAATTTTAAACTGTTTAAAATTCCGTTGACGCGATCAAATCAAATCATGTTTATTTGCACACACACAAAGTTTACAACAATATTCACATTACAATTACTATTTCACATAAAACAAATTAAGTAGGTCTTGTCAGCGGACCCCAAACTAGGCTAAGCCTGTATCTTGGGAATCACCACCATGGGTGACAAATGAGGCGCCGCTCTATCTCTCCCTATTATCTGCAGCCGAAAAGTGGTAAGCGACGCCAGTGGTAGTCGTTGGTGGTGCCCGAGGTGGTCACGCCTTATCTTGGGTTTAGGTGCGCTGGTGTCGGAGGTATGCCTCATAGGAAGACCCGAAGACGAGCTAGCCGCGGCGGATTCGCGGAAGAATGAGAGAGCATTCCCAGTGTAAGAGACAAAAATGGAACCACGTTAATGTTTTAGTCCGTAGAGGCAGTACTCGTAGTGTCTCGTCCGACACAACCCGACTCTCCCCCAAGCGGAAGGGTATGCATAAACGCATTTCCTCCACGTAAAAAGGCTAGTTCTATTTAAAGACACTTTTACCTTTAACACTATGACAGTTCGTAAACAGCGAAACAGGAACAACTAGCGTTATTTCTGGATTGGTGCCAGTCGGTGCTCGATTTGGCAGAGATTCGCAAGGTTCAAGGGCGTGCTTTGTTTATTGTGTAATACGCTTTTTTCCTTACGAGTGCAACCAAAGATTCAGCTCTTTTAACAATTTGTGATATATTATGTATCGACAGATAGATACATTTTACATATTATACATATATTTATACACACCAAATTACAATATTTTACAAGATAAAACAAATTAAAAAATGCCTATGCTTTGGTGAAGGATATTGGTACGCCATCTCACAGGTTTATCCCAGTTTTGGTACCAATACATTTCTACATAGATTTAGATCTTTGATGTAAATTACATTTGAATGCAAAAAAGTTAATAAAGTTTGTTTGTTTGTAAAAAGTTTCTAAAAGTGAACGAAGTATTTTATTTTATTAAGCAAATAAGAATTGCATTTCGTTTCATTTTTTTTTAGATTATTCTCTGGATCATTTAAGCTGCTTTAAGCTATCTATTTAAAGATTTCTGTTTAATTTCTATTATTGCACAAGAATTCTTATTTTATTTATCGGTATAACCGGTTTAAAAAGTAAGAAATTCCTAAATTCGTTCCGTATTTATAGCGTTTGTTACCTTGTAACTCTATCATTGATATACCGATTCCGAAGATATTTTATGATTGAATTTGGATCATCGCGATATTTTTTTAAATGAATCATTATAAGCTTAACAAAAGAAACACGACATTAACATAACATAGATACAGAGAAATCGTTTCGTCATGCTAGTGTGCTAAATTCTGAATTAAAAATTTCAAGTTCTGCCGCATCGTCTTTCCTCTGTACCGATTTATGTAATTTATTGAATTTCAAAGAATGATCTTTAAATATTACATTTCAAGTAATAAACTTACATCATTGGTTCGGTATTGACTATTCATAGAGGTTTTGGACGTTGCTTTGATTGCAGCTAGGGACGGCTTAAATCTGAAACATTGAAAAATATCACATATTAGGTAAATAATTCAAATTTATTATTATATCCATTACTAGCTACTTTTCAGGTGCATTCGTAGGTAGAACGTGAGTTGGCAAACTGTGACTAAAGGACGAGAGGAAAATAGCCTTGTCAACATATAGGTGCAAATTATGTACCTATTATACAAATAGAAATCCCAGGAAAAAAAACATTTCATATTCGTTTCTACTTTTCTATACTTATAAGTCTGATATCAATTAACTACAGTACCGTTACATATTGGTTGTATCATGTAATTTCCGAAGTATTTGAGACCCGACAGCAAATTTAGGTTAGGTATTTGAGGCAAGCTGAAAACTTATAGCTTTCCTATTATACATGAAGGTGCAGACCTGGCTGGTGAGTACCGGGGTATATCGATTCATCATCACTTTCTGTTGGTATCTATCCACTCCTGGTAATAGGCCTCCTCTCGTTCCAATCCATCTAGCTTGTGGTCTTTTTTTTTTTTTTTTATTTAAATTAACCACTCCACAGACGCCGGGGTCCGTGATCTTTGTCATTACAATTCTTTTTTTTTTTTTTTACATGTGTCTTGGATTTGGAGAAGAAGAGGAAAATAGGGGGGAGTTGGGAACATTTTACACCTAATTCTAGTGCTCGTCTGTTGAGCCGATCACTACCGGTTGGGATTCCGCTAGTAATCGACTCAACATCGATTCTTTGCCTAACTGTCATTTGCCCAAGCCGCCTTCTCCCGGCCCAGAGCCTCCACAACGGCCGCATTTCTGTCCCTGATGGCCATCTGCAGGTTGAAGTCTCGGATGGTCTTCGGTGATGCAGCCGACGCTCGCCGCACGAAGGCGTCGTCGGTGTCGTCAGCGTAGTATGTGAAGGTCCCTGTGTGCCGCGAGATTGCAACAACCGCATGGGGCACGCTCTCGTGCAGCTTCATGTTTGCCTTGGTTTTGATTGCGATTACCGACTCGTATGTTAGTCCCTGAGCTTCATGGATGGTAAGGATACGTGACCCGGTGCCTGACCCATAACCCTGGTTTGTCAGGGTCTCCTTCTCTTCTTGAGTGTGAACTAAAAAGAGGGTGTTTGGTAGGGTGTTGGGTATTTGCGCTCCCTTATACCTTCTCTGCTCTAGGGACTTTATACGGGACGCTGAGGAGTACATACCGGAGTATATTTCCCTCAGCGCATATGCGACATCCATCGGGTTGCGATGTGTGCAGAGCAACTCCTGGCTGATCTTTGTTACCAGGTTTGGGCGGTGATACCTCATTTCGAAGAGATTTTCCCTGTCGATGTAAGGCAACTGATTGACGTCTCCGATGAGGACAATTTCACCAACACCAGACAGCCTTGAAGCCATCACAATGGCTCCAAAATGGTTCATGAGAGCTTCGTCCACCATGAGGCGACTGAAACTTTCTCTTCCGAAACCATTTACCAGAGCAGAAGCCATGGTTCGCACTCTGGTTTTGACCAGTTTTCCGATTCGGTGCGATAGCTTTTCTCTGAGATCTTTTGCTGCCTCAGTTGTTGTGGTGATGATGGCGTCCTTGTCCACGTCGAAGTGTCTAATCACCCATGTTGTCTTTCCACATCCCGGAACTCCGTTAACCCACTGTATTCTCGGTATCTCCCAATTTTCCCAATTCGCTTTGACGTTTGAGTTCCCTTCGATGGTCTTGGCCATCTCTAGGATCTTATCGTCCAGCATAATCTTGGTGCATCGGGCGGTAACTACAATTGGGTCGTTTGGTGTTGTCGCATAAACAGGCCTTCCCGCGCGCTCTGTCTCTTTCTCGTTCAGTGTCACGAAGCCATTTTCAGCACTGTAAGCTGCCATATACTGTCCTGTCATGGTTCCCTTGATGACCCGGGAAGTGACATTATTGTAAATAGCTGCTTCGGCCTCCTCGAGTTTCGCCTTTAAGAGGCTTTCACTTCCTAGCCTATAGAACTGCATGATGTTTTCACAGGTCTTGAAGTTGACTAGTCGTGTCGCGCTCAGTGTGGCTATGAATTCGATGAAGGCGTTTCGTGCATGGCTCCGTGGCTCCGAAGCCGTGACATAGCGGGGCGGTTCAACCTGTCCCATGTCGGCTCTCGTTCGGCTCATCTGTTGTTGTGAAGCTGCTTTGGGGGTCTTTGACGTCGAGGGGGGTGATGAATGGGATGAAATTCGGAGTACGCTCCTTGCTGCTGCGTTGAAGGCAGTCATGAAGGCCGTCTTTTTGCCTCGGCTGCCACTTTGATTGGCTGAAGCTTTTTCCGCGGCTGCCCTCTGCTGTGCTCTTTCGGAGCCGGTTTGGATGGTCGAACTAGGAACAGGATGTCCCCAGCTGTCAGTTGCATTTGTTTGGTCGTGCGAAGGGGCTCTGAGGAAACTCAGATTTTCTCCCCTGTCTTCGTATACGACAACCTCATGATGCTTAGAGGCCTCAATGCAACCCAGCCGGTCTGCGACTCTCGCTCTTGAGTATTCGATTGCCATCGCATCCACGCTTATCACCCGGGGTGCTTCACCTGCATTTCTGCTCAGATGTGCGAGCAGCGCACTTGCCTGTGTGAAAGGCGTCCGACCTTCCGAGTATTCTATTAGTGCAATCGTTTTGTTTTTCGATCGCACCAACCGAAATCGGTGGCCGTCTACCTCGCACACCGGCATAGCGTCGTAGGTTTTCCGCTTCATAGTGACTTTTGCGGTACTCCCATTAAGCAGGCAAGACAATCCAGGCGACAAACGGGCTCGTTTCCGTTCCCAGGCGAAGCAAAAGCTTATTCCGAATCTTTCTTTGTTGCTGTCCATGAAGAGAGCCACTCCACGGATACGGATCCCAGCCTCTCCTCGATCTGCGTTCTCCAGTAGTTGTTGGATGGAGATGCTCTTCGAGGAGTTATGTTGGGCGGGAACCGCATTCCTCGCGGCGTCCACGGACAGCGGGGCAGGGTGTGGTGGCGAAGGGGGGTGCGTATTTGAAATAGTGGAGTTTCTCTTGGCCGCTATGCGGAATGAGGTCTCCATGAAGGACAGAAGCCGTGTTCTGTTATCTGGATCTGCTAAGATGTTGTGGAGATCCGAGACAACCAGCCTTCCGTCGATCATACATTCGAGCTCATGTCTTGCGGCCATAAATCGGGGACAATCGACTAGCACGTGCCAGACCATTTCGGGTTGGTCGGGGTCACACTCGCATGCAGGACTACTCTTGAGCTTAAATCTGTACAGGTATTCTGCTATTCCTCCGTGTCCCGTCAACGCTTGTACTTGGAAGGGAGTCAGTTTCGTGGTTCTAATCACCCGATATGCGTTTGCTATGTCGGGGAGGAACGTCTGGGTGACTTTTCCAGTGTCCGAGGTTTCATATCGATCCTGCCATGTTTCCTGCCATCTAGCTTGTGGTCTGCTAACGGAACGTTTATCGGCAATCGGTACCACTCTGTCAAATATCAAACTCTAAGGCCAACTGTCCACGTAGCTGCACGATATCCGCACGAATTCGACAATTGTCGGATGCAAGACGAATATGCTTGCATCTTGCGTACAAATAATGAAATCTGTGTCCACGAAGCGACAACGACACGACAGCCGCACGTCTTGCGTTCGTCATGCAGGATGCGTGCGTGCTGCAAAAAGTCACTGCTCGACCGACTCGTCAGACCCACGCAGTGTTGCCATTTTACTAGTTGCTGTGTAGTACAGTCGAGGTAGACATAAAACTAGCCTGAAATAGAAAAAATTCCGGGGAGCGATTTTTTTTTATGAAACGTCGGGGAGGGTTGTTGGAAGTATAAATTTCGATTTTCTAACTAATCCCGGTAGAGGGTTCGCCACCATCTTGTTTTAAAGTTTTTGTGAAATAACTCGTTCATTTTCAACTTTAGAGCAAAAATGATGGTTACCAAAGTTGTTGGAAATTCAATTTCTCACAAGTTTGCTTCATATAGTTTTTACGCTAGGATCAATATTAGCAGAGTTATACTATCAAGTTTATCAAAAAAATCGTAATGGGTGCAATTTTATTTTCTTCAACTTTGGTTCTCGCACATTTTTACTTATTTTATTTTTAGTATTTGTTGTTACAGCGGCAATAGAAATACATCATCTGTGAAAATTTCAACTGTCTAGCTATCACCGTTCTTGAGATACAGTCTGGTGACAGACGGACGGACGGACGGACGGGTGGACAGCCAAGTCTCAGTAATAGGGTTCCGTTTTTACCCTTTGGGTATGGAACCCTAAAAAGTGCGAGAACCGAAGTTGAAGAAAATAAAATTCCACCCATTACAATTTTTTTGATAAACTTGATAGTATAACTCTGCTAATATTGATCCTAGCGTAAAACCTATATGAAGCAAACTTGTGAGAAATTAAATTTCCAACAATTTGGTGACAATCATTTTTGCTCTAAAGTTGAAAATGAACGAATTATTTCACAAAAACTTTAAAACAAGATGGCGGCGAATCCTCTACCGAGATTAGTTAGAAAATCGAGATTTATACTTCCAACAACCTTCCCCGACGTTACATAAAAAAAAATCGCTCCCCGGAATTTTTTCTATTTCAATGTCTGCCCCGACCGTGCTAGTGACTTTGTCACTAGATCTAGTGAGTTTTTTGTCATTTTTTAGGGTTCCGTACCCAAAACGGGACTCTTATAGATTCGTCATGTCTGTCTGTCCATCCGGATGTCACAGCCACATTTTTCCAAAACTATAAAAACCATACTGTTGAAACTACGTAAGTGGATGTATTTTGTGAACCGCATTAAGATTTTCACACAAAAAATGAAAAAAATAGAAGTGACCACTTCTATTTTTTTTAAGTGCGAGTCGGACTCGCCCATGAATGCTTCCGTAGCAGCAAGTAACATAAAATAAAAGTTCTTGTAGGTCGTTGTTACTTTAATCAGTGTTTTAATAATAGTGAATGTATGACGTAATGAAATAAAACTACTTACTAGATCTCATTCAAACCAATTTTCGATGAAAGTTTACATCATGCATTTTTTATATTTTTGCCATTCTCTTATTTTAGAAGTTACAGGGGGGGGGTGGGGGGGGGGGGGGATTATAGCAGTAGGAGTAGAAACTTGCGGTTGTATTAATTTTTGTGGTTGCGTAAAAAATTCAAGAGAAGAAGCATAAGTTTTGCATGTTTCAGTAAGATATTACATAACTGATGTGTTGGTCATGAAAAAGTCATTAGAAATCACCAGTTTTGTGTCAAAAAATGTCACCAAAGACATCAAAAACTCACAAAATCTAGTTACAAAGTCACAAAAACGGCAATACTGAGCGTGGCTGGCTATTTGCATCACTTGCATGCAGCAGCGTGGACATAGCGAAGATGCAAAAATCGCCTACCTAATTTGTAGGATGCATGCATTCGGCAAAAGACGCGTGCGTGGACAGTAGGCCTAAGTTTGGAGAGGGTCACAATAATGATACAATATGTCAAATAAATTAGACTTTGTTACACGATACAATTATACAGCAAACGAAACATAAATGCACTGATACACAGATGTCAGCAAGCCATAAAATGCATCACGACTATATGGCGAAACATTTCTCTTTTGTAAGATTTTTCAATTTGTCGTGTTCGATTTTGGGGAATCATGTCCCGATGTCCCCTGTGGACCCCCCCACCTCCCTCTCTCCACTTATTGTCGCAATAGAAAACATAGCGATCTGTAGAACTACACAGTTTGTGTCATTTAACGATATTTGTTGAGACAACTGATAAAGTTCCATTCATCATCATTTTATGTTTGTATTGATCTACTCCTGGTTATAGGCCTTCTCTCGCTGCCGACTCATCGGGCTGGTAGTCTGCTAAAGAAACGATTGTCTTCACTCTGTCAAAAATATACTCCTTCTGCTGTCGCCCAAGTTAGATCAAACGAATAAACTTCCTTCGAATCCCACCACCACTATCTTCTCTTACGTAACCACCACCTGTAATAACAGAATCTAACTACGCTACCTATCTCCTGACCTATCTCCCGTGCTCTGCTTGCGCTGCCGGTCGAAGAACGGCACGGACCCGTTCTTGGGCAGCCCCGGGGCCTGCGAGCTGAACGCGGGCGACGACACGTTGCGAGACATGTGCTGCGCCGCGGGGTTCACTATCACGTTGCCGTTCTCGTTCTGGGAAATTTAATTAATCAAGATTAATACACTTTGTCAGGGGCGTCGAATCGTCAAATCGAGAGTGAATCGGTTTCTTCTAGGTAAGCACTCTCCATCGTAGACCGCATCGTCGCTGAACATCAGGCAAGTTGGCGGTCAAGTGTAAAGATATAAAAGTTTGAAAAAAATGATCTATCATAGACGTGGGCACTGGGCAGATACGCATCATCTATGCCCTTTACAAATAGAGACACAGAAAGTCATGTCTATTTATTTAAATACTAGCAGCATCTCGTTGTCGTTATCTTTGCGGGAAAAAAGTAGCCTAGGTGCCAGTGTCTTTTCTGTGTTCCAAATTTTAACCCGATTGGTTCAGGCGTGCCAACGTAATTGAGCAACAAACATTCATATCTATAATATTAGTAGGATTCCTATTTGTGTCTACACATTTTTTCCCGAAAAATTAGATTATCTCGAGGAATATTTACTCAAACAAATGTAATTGGGGTATCAATAGACTGTCACTTTTTATTTATTTTTGAATATTTTGCTTTGTCTTCTATATAGGTACATCGTTGGCGCACAGACTCCGTAGACTCCGGTTTTGCGTTTGTCTCTCGCGGTGACAAATACAAATATGACATAAAAAAAATAGGACATGAAAAATGCATAACACTATCTTTTTTTAATGTGAGATTTATTGCATTACACTATCTATCCCCAAGTAGTTGTTAATATTATTTGCTCATCTTTGGGTTCACTAATATTAAAACGACAAACGAATTCTATAAACACGTCGCCATAGATTCTATTATTATGATTAGAAAATGCTGTTAGGAAAAAAAAAATTGCGTTAAAGTGCGTCAATGAATTTTATAAAAATAATCTCATTACAGTCACGTTACCGTTAAAAATAAGCAGTGTATGTGTTCTTACTTACTGTGGCAACAACTACAATTTAAAAATTAATATATTGTACGAGTATATTCTTATATATGTTTCATTAATACCACCATCCATGAATGAATGAAGTCAACGGCGATTTAGCCACATCACCATTCCAAATCCCAACCCACATACAACATGTCAAAACCAACCCACACAACATACCAAATAAATATATAGTTAAGGTTAAAATGTATCCCATTAATTCAAATCAAGCCTTACCTGGTATTTGAACCAAATTAAACAAAAAAAGTTTGAACCAAACGGGCGAAGTGTGCAATGAGTGATAAAAGAGTATCACATTGCATTGTAGTCCAGCCTCCACAAACTAAAAACACTATACAAATGTCGCTAGTAAATAAGCCCGTTATACTGGGGTTTTTCTTCATACCAAGGAACTATGTTTTTACTAAGGAATAACAAGGTGCCTAAAACGAGCTTAACTTAACACAGTAGTAATTCCAAGTACCAACCTTCTTCTTGATAGGACTTTCGTCCGAGACCTTAGCTTCAGTGATAGTGGGTAAGGTGGGGACAGTAGGGACGCCCGGCATGTTGGGAATAGTGGGGACGCGCGCCAACGCCTCCAGGTTTAATGAAGAATGCACTCCTGGGTCGATGTTCAGGGGGGCCTGAAAAAAAGAACTGTCTTTTTTTAGATTCCGAGAAAAAAGGCAAGTTTTTTTCTCGGTTTTTTTGGTAAGTAACTTCTTTTTCTTCTCTTGTCTTGATAGAAATTACCCCATAAACCCGATTTCGTTTTTTTTTTCAATAACAATCCAACCTTTAAAATAAACACCTGGCACACATCGTCGAAATACGGTGAATTTATCGCCAGAACATAAACATATTCATCGTAGAGAAATTCAGAACACTCTTGACTCTGAATCTTCAATGTGATTTTGTCGAAGACCAATCCATGTATACCCAACTCCACCGAGGCGTGGCCAAGCACTTGGACAATAATTTGCAATGCATTACCCCCCAAATTTTGAACTTTGGACAATTAAAGCCAACATCTATCGTATCCCCAAGTTTACCAAAAGCAATACACTTAGAACTAAAGACATTCACAAACATTTACCATATACTAATTTATTTTTAATGGTGATGCATAATGTGTTTATATGATGATGATGCATGGGTCATCTCAGTAACCCTTCATGCGGGTTAAATAAACATTTTAGTAAAGTTTAAATATTTTTAAAACGAGTTTCCTCTTACATACCCGTTGTATGTTTTTAGCAAAAGACCTGTTTTATTTGGCCGTTTAACTGGAGGTCTTGTTAAGATTCTATGACATCAAGCTTACCTTCATTCGTTTCTCCATGGTACCATCAGGAAGTTGTACCAAAAAGTACGAACCGCCGATGGAGCCACGTTCCATTTGCAGTCTCTTTTCTTCAGCCATTCGCTGAAGCAGTGGCTTTTCGCCTGAAGTCTGAAAAGAGGAAATTAATTCTTTAAGAAACCAGTCATTACTTTAAGTTTACGAAAGTGATAGATATTGGGAATCTTTTAAATACGTTTAAGTGTAACACAATTGTAACATTATAACATTGTAACATTAACTATAACACTGCGAAGTTGTTGTCGCACTATCGAAATCAAACTAACCTTGGGATACACCAACGGCCTCATGAGAGCGCCAAACACGGCGCAGTTGAGAATAAGTCCAGCGAGAAGCAAGTTCGCGTTCTGCCAAGAACCGAACTCCTTCAACAAGATGGCAGCCAGAGGCGCGAAACTGAACGTGCCCACTCCGGACCCGCATACTGCAATGCCGGTAGCTAGAGATCGTCGCGTCTCGAAGTAATACCCCACAGCTACCACGGACGGTAGGTAGATCATACCGAAACCGATACCTGGAAAGAGAATTTTCAAATTAAACAACCTTTTAGTTCTTTACTATAATACTCTGTTTTGTTTCCCAAAGTTTAATACTATCTATATCTCAGTTTAATACTATATTCTATGCCCAAAGGTTCTATCTTTTGTTTTGGAAATAACATAGTTTCAATTACATTTTAAAATTATAGTGAGAACTTGTCTGAATACTACGAGTAGTGTGACAAGACCTGACTTAAAACTTATTTGTAACCATTTGAATCTCAAAATTTGTTATTAAGAGACATATTCCAATTGATTAGTATTTGATTACAGGCCCGTGAACAAAATTTACGTATCAAATGAACCACCAGGAGACCTATGTAGGTCATCCTACTTATTAAACTACAAGGAAAAATGATCGAGGGTTACAACCCCCCCCCCCCCCTCGACTGTCCTTAGTTGGACAGCTTACAAGTGACGGCATAGTGCTGAATCTTATTACTTTATACCCTTCTATCATCCTACATAGGTCTCCTGGTGGTTCATTTGATACGTACATTTTGTTCACGGGCCTGTAGTCTATATGTACAATTTTACGAGATCTATTTTAATACATTATTAGTAATTGGTAATTGCCAAGATTAGCAGAAAATAGTACAGCAGTAGTGAATTCTAATTTTTGATAGACATTTGAACTTAGCTAAACTATGACTGATAAAGTAATAAATATTAGGTTTGAGTACATGTTACCCAAATAAAAAAAAATGCTGGTTCAACCATAGAGTCCAGTAACGTTAGTGCCAACAAACAAAACGTCTACAGCCTAGATAAGAGACCAGTGATGATTGGCATGTATTGCCCAATTTGGCACACCACCAAATTACTGAGGACTTTGAGCAATTTGCTTCAAACTACCGCTACCGTGTTATTTGGCGACCAGAACACTGATTGCAATTGGTTTCATATCGATAACACAAACTGGATACATGTTCTGATATATAACCCCCAAGCAGTTGTATGAAAATCTTCTGTTTCAATTCAACAAGTTTTTAAAGAGTGATGGTAAACTCTCAAAAAAATTGAAAAAAATTACATTGTTCATTACAATTGTAATAAATACATATTTTATTTTAATGGTTGACACTTATTTGTACGATAGTTATTATCGTACAATAAAATATTCAATTTAAACTTTAAAATTGTATACTCTTTGTATGCTCTTTTTTTTTGTATTTTAAAAGTGACGTGTAAATTGTACATTTATGAATAAAGAACTTTGACTTCGACTTTCAACGTCATGTTACAAAATGAATTTGAAAAAAAAACTATATGAGATACATTGGAAAGTCACATTTATATCTTAGGTGTATCTACCTATCTCTTAAAAACTATTATTCTATGTAATATGGAAACATTACATAGAATAATTAATTAATGATTTGCCCCCTAAAACACGCACACAGATTAGATATGTATTTAATTTGGTTGCGTACTCGTCGCCGTTGTTTTAGTGTTATCTGGTTATAATACAAACAAAAAGGCTGAGCACATTATTAGCGCTGGTTTAAAGACTAGGAAAGATAAACAGGAAATTTACAATACCCGAAAACTTTTCCTATTTTTGGAGTTTTATTAAAGTATCATTGATTATTTTCAAGTATTTACGAAATGGGACGATACCTAAAATATATCTTTTTTAAATAAAATAGAGCGAGGATATAGTGAAGTTTCGTTACGTTTAGTAGTCAATTATGAATTGATTGTACTCGAGCATCGATATATCGACATTACCGACAGATGAAGACCGATTTCAGTAGTCTTTAAAGCCGGGTCACACAGAGGCGATCCGATAGCGATAGCGATCCGAGACGGGATTTTTTGTAATGTTCGAATTTGTATGCAACCTGACACACAGCAAGCGGGCGGGATCCCATACTCGGATACGATCCGGATCGTTATCGACTAATAAAATAGTTAGATCATATATGAGATCCCAGCTAGAGTTTCACAAATGACGATTGACAGGCATAATTGAACAGAAAACGGACAGTGGACTAAGCCCACACTAGAACACTAGATAAATCATTAATGTGCATTGTATAATGTACATAATATACATATACTACAATCGTGGGTCGACAGGAGCCAGTAGGTCGTGTTAACTAACTGTACGTACCTATACACTTAATACTGATAACAGTATTTCATTGATAAAATGTTTTTGAAAGCTTCGATACACGAAATCAGTCGTTTATGGCAGGAAATTCGCTCGCTACTTTTATGGCAAGTTTTAATGGCTACCCTTGACAACAGCCGATCAATACTAAAGAAATATTTTTCTACATAGCACATCATTCAATGCCAGCGATGCATAAACGTTATGAATTCGGTTTCATAACGTTTATAGTATAGATGTCTTTTTTAAAAAAAATTATACATTAAATTAAAAGATGTATTTTATGGCTTCTCATACTTTCCAGTTTTATTCGTCATAAAGTTTTTTCTAGGATAAATGTAATAGTTTCACAAGACTTTTTCATGGTATATATAGAGACAAGTTAATTTTACACGAAAACAAAATGTGGGTACGTATCTATGTCACAATTAGTAAGCACTTGTTACAAAATGTTGTTGAGCAGTGTAATTAATTAAGTTGGGTCATGAAAAAATGTGCATTTATAAAGTAACTAGCAGCGCCCCGCGGTGTTACCCGCGAAGTTCCCGTTTCCGTTGTTTTTGCGGGATAAAAAGCCTATGTGTTCTTCCAGACTATAATCTGTCTCTGTTCCAAATTTCAGCCCGATCCGTTCATACGTTAGGACGTGATTGAGCAACAAACATCCAAATATCTTAACATTCATACATTGGCATCATGGACGTATAAAAAAAGTCGGACGTAGTCTCGCTAAAACAAAAACTGTGTCACTAGAGTCGGCCACATTTGCACGTGTGCGTTGTCAGGTTGGCACTGATAGGCTGACACGCACACAAATACACACGTAGCGCGTGTAATGACCTACTGATGTGTGCGTGTCAGCCTGTATGTGACAGCGCACACGTGCATATTATGTGGCCGACTCGAGTGACACAGTTTTTGTTTTAGCGAGACTACGTCCGACTTTTTTATACGTCCATGATTGGCATTTATAATATTAGTAGGATTAGTAGGATGTCCTGTTACTACAGGAGCTTCTGTTACGATGATGTCCTTCTTGATTTTTAGTACCAATATCTGAGAACGATTCCACGATCAAGTGTCCATTTTGAATTGAAAACAAATGTCGTTTTTAATTTTTTCACAATTTTTACATTTCAATAAATGCCTTTTTTACGTATGTAGATACAAAATTGTGCGTAGATTCTGTTAGTCGCATTAGGGAAACAATATTTAGCTCGATATCCATCATTCCTGTCGTATCGAACCTAATTATTATAATTGTGTAAGGAATATGATACAACGTGACTCAGTCTGTTGTCGGCCCACAAATTGGTAATTTCAAACAAAGGAGTACGCGGGTTGTTTGCCCGTTGCCTGGTGCAGAGGTCGTCAACATTGTGCGTCATGTTCCGGCACATATTCCAGTATACCGATAAACGAACACATCGCCGATTTGCACACAATCGTATACAGATGTATTAGAACATATTGTTATTAGACAAATATACCATATTGCTGGTACAACTGCCGCACAATACTACGAAGAGTATGTGCGAGTAGGTGCAATTTAAAAGGATTATTATTAGTAAAACTTTTAAAATACCCGTATATTTGAAAAGGAATATAAATAAACTATTTATAAGTTTTTAAGTTAATTCTAAATCTACAAAACATATTTAAAACTACTATACAGGGGGGAGACCTTTGCCCACAAGTGGGACAACTGAGGTTACTCAAAAAAATCAATTACTTGTACCTACACAAACAATTAAAAAAATGTTTATAATTTATATAAAAAATACTGCGATATAATAATACATATATCAAAATCAACGTGAAACTACAAATATAAGGTACCGTAGTTTACAGGCATCACTGTAAAACTAAAAACGTAACGTGGTACCTTTACACAGTTACTCGTATATCATCCAAAGCACGATGCGTTACGTACTTTAAAAAAATGATTTCGATGGTCTAGTATTTCTACTATAGAAGTATAATTTCAAATTAGTTTAAGTTAAATTAAAACTGGAAACGGTCATAGTAGCTATGTGACCTAGTTAAGAATGACCAGTTTCATTTGGTACATTTTTAAAGCTAAAATGCCAAGCTGACACCTCTGTCGAGCACCACACTAATTGTCGTCCGAGATTAAAAGCAAAAATCTAAAGCAAGCTCGCAGATGAAACTCCATTTACAGTCGCCAAAATTAATGTTTTGACGTGTAGAGCTCGGGCATTAATCTCAGAAGCGAATCGTCTTTGCAGAAAGAAAATGATTTGCATCTCTGTGAATAAACGAAATTTCAAAGGAAATACTTAAGTAGCTTCTTAAATAAAATTCTCGGCAGTACAACGAACCAAGGTAAAAAAGAGGGTCATAAAATTATTATAGTATATACGTATATTTAACTATGGTTCTACATTATATTTACAAAGCCATAAGCAGCCCACTAAATATTGACGTGTAAATTGTTCATTTATGAATAAAGAACTTTGACATGAATTTATTTCCATTTCTGGGACTCGGGCCTACTCTCGGGCTCAAGGAGAGAGTCAAAACCATAATCGACCACGGTGGTCCAGTGAAGATTGGTGGATGAATCATGACATATTTTATGAAATATTTTAGGAACATGTCAGTTTCTTCAAGATGTTTTCCTTCATTGTTATAGTCAGAGCCAACAAGTTCACTTGGAAAAATATACAGAGATGCAGGCAGGATTCGAATCTACGATTTCGCGATTATGAATCCCACGTTCAGTACGAAAATTAAATATTTACGTTCACAGTGCAAGTTGAGTTTTGTGTCTGACGAGCCTTAAAAAAAACAAAAGGTCGAAACTCTATAACCATCTGTTTGGTTAAATTTCTTCTACTTAAGTATTAGAAGAAACCGTCATAATACAATATTTAAAGCTGATATAGTAATCACGAAAACTTCTATTAAACTCACGTGTTAGTGTTATAAAATTGTAAACGAGGATATTTCTGAAAATATAAGTGTCGCGATGATTAGCGAATCGTTTAGTCAGTTTAGCGTCAATTGTAACAGTTTTGACTTCAGCCTTTGGTCGGACTATTAAAGATCATCCGGTTTCAATGTCAAGAACGATCATTTCCAGCCAACGTAGTATTTATACAGTTTTTTTTTAGTTCGAAAATTGTAATCCCTTAGTAATCCAATGAGTCTACTTTCATACATTATCGTAGTTATTGTCGTGGATCGAACCTGGACTCGATTGGTACAGGATTAATGGCATGTTTGGCGAGAGGCAAATGCCCAGTGGGATCAGAGAGTCTGCGAATGATAATGATGAAGTAATCCGAGATTGTTGTCGTTACATTAATGTACAAACGTATAAAATAATTAATTATTTCACAGTGTTGATTTATACCCTCTCTTGATTTTGGCGTTTTCAATACACTGTTTCTGAACCTCTATCTCGGAAATGTCAACTTGTTCGTATCCCTTAAATCCAGCTCTGAACATTCATATTCATTTAATGTTACCACTGCGGTCAAAAGCGGAGGTTAATTTATTTAAACTACAACAGTCCGTTGTTACAGATAAATAATTTTTAAATTGCAAACTGATGTCGACAGAATGTTCGCAAATGTTATAAAGTTGTCCCATAGAGGCGCCTGATTACGCTCGGCTATATCCCAGGAAATTAGGTCAATGTGGACTGAGCAACCAACACTTGCGTAAGCGAATGTTTTATGCACAGATCTTGACGACTGACGAACCCTGGATAAATGTATTCACCACAGTATATGTATTCATTTATTACAGCCTCCTACGTACGAAGATCAGTGATGGGTGGATCATTGATTTGGAAATGTGAATTTTACTGAGTTTTCTTAAGTGTCGACGTGTTCTTAGGTACACGCGATATCCTCACCAAATAAGCGTGAAATGACAAGTCCAAACTAAAAAGAAACCATTAAACCAAAAATATAATTTTAACACTTTAGAAGGTACATCATACACAGCTTCTGTAGGTACTTTGACTCAGCACCCTGGTGTTTCAGATCATCTGTTTCTTTGTTTATCTCTTAGAATGTTTTATGTGATTTGCGTCAGAGAGCGTCAGTAAAGCGTATTTTAGGCTACCTGCTGGTTACTTGATGACTTTAATCTTGTGATCTTTGTCGAGATCACCTTAGCCTAATTAATTAATTAGCAATTATAATTTTATTATTTATGGATAATTTCCATTTCCATTTATTTCATTTCTTTGATTAAGCACTTTTGGTGTACATATAAAGTTATCTGTAGTTTTATCAAAGTAACAAAACGATGAATTATTAAAATTGAGAAACTAGGATAAATATTAAATAAGAAATTCTATTCATTCTAGGGAAAACACTCTACAAATTGGTAATTTATATTAACATAGCTTTCAAGCGACGCGTTCAATTAACCTGAAACGCGTAACAGATAACAATCTAAAGTATTGTTCAAGGCTTTTTCTAAAACGAAAAAGCCGTCTTTCCATTTCAGGGATTTTCGTTGTTTTGCCTTTTACAAAACAAATGAATGATACTTAAAACTTTTAATCAGTTACGCAAATTGAAAATTAGCTGAGCGGTAAGCGGACGTCAAAAGGAACACGGTTTTCATACATTTTATAACGTTACGCAGCGAATACTTTCTCGCTACGTATTAATACTTGGGCCACAAACAGCTTTGTGTCATGAACACCTTCCACGTTCTTTGTTCTCTGAAACCCTTGGAAACAGCGCGGGACCGACCGCGTGTGAAATTGGACATTCGCCAAGCGTTTCATAAACGAAACAGCTTATACACCCGCCCACTAGTGACTATTAAGCCCTTTCGACAATCAACAGTGAGTGGAAAACCGGGCTTTCCATTCGCGAATGCATTTTCCCGTTCCAGCGATTTGAATAAGTGATAGAGTTTTGCTATCGCTCCTCTGTACGAACAGTTATACTTAATGAATAGGGAGTCGCTCGACATTCGTGTCAGCCCTACTTTCAGGTATTTCCGACAATCCAAGGGGTGGTTTTCTTGGAAATCACAGGTAGACGACCTAATAATGAATACTGTATTATAAATGACGATTTCTATGTTAACGTTTGGAGTTATCACGTTCATAAAATAGTTGATAGGATTAAGAATTTGATCGATTCACCTTATAAAGGTTCGTCATAGACGTTTGAATTGGTTGTCGAGGCATATCTAGGTCCTGTTTGTTATGAAGCTAGCTGAAGGTCGTCTTCGCTGGCTTAGTGCCAGTTATTGTAGACTACGTGGCGCCGTATCGTAGCCTAGTGTTGGTTAATTGCTGTATTTTCTCTTTATACTACTGAGAAAGCTACAGATAAAGATCAATAAAGATGGAAATAAAATTTAGTTTTTAGACATAAAATCGAAAAGTGAGGCGTCTATGGAACCCCGGTCGGAACAAAGTTCTTTTTGCTTTTTGGTCTTAGACATTTGCTATACGCTTATCACAATTTATATTACAAAATATCAAGACGATAGAGTTCAATCGAAATAATTACGATTAAATATAGATACGAGTATTTCCAACCATCTCGTCTTCTTTGGCAAACATGATTTAGTGCATTCAGTCACCTTGCTTCGTAAACATTACTAAGCGGTAGTTTCCGAAAGTAATAACACAAAGTACCAATATTTGTTATCCGCCTTTGCACATGCATGTTTATTATATGGCGACACCATATTACGCTACGAACGTATAACTGAATAAAAACAATTTAGAGATAGGTTTAGATGTAGCTAAGACTACTCATTTATTTTTCTTTGTTCTCTTTGTTTCCTGTTGCAATAACAAATACATTGTGCTTAAATGAAAAATATTGAAATATTAATTGATTCATTGCGTTACACATCATACATAACGCAAATTACATTTATATAAACGTGACTAGTATATAATTTAGGTATGAACAAAATAAATATAACAACCTTACAGGAAATATTTAGATTCAACTTCAAAGTTTAAGCACTTCAGTAATAGAAAGATAGGTATTTAAAACCACAAAATATTTTAGAAGTCTGCCGGACTGTGCCTGATTGAAACATTAAGATACCTAGATTGAGTATGCATAAAACATAGATAAATAAATTATGTGCATTACCCTTACTTGTGAATAACATACGAACTGACTACACTGACATCTATTTTTGCGTTTTTTTTAATAGTTCTTATACGTATGGGATTATCTTTAAAATCGCAGAAGGCTGTTAATCCCGTATACTAAAGGTACATTTCACACAGCTTGTCTAATTATCTTCTATTAAAATTAGTCTATCAATTATTTGTCATCCATATCCATAAGCTCTAAGGTACTAGCAAAAGAAGGACTTCGCAGCGCCACCCAGTCGGCAAATCGGTGCCAATGTGCCAAGGGCACATGTGGCATTAATAATGTCCATCTAAAGTTTATTATTACAGTAGACACTTAAAATTTGTCCCGTTAAACCCGTCTCACTATTGACGTTAATATAGTTTATGACATGGAAGCTTCCACTTTGAGATAGTAGTTTATCTCGTAGACAGAATAATTTAGTAGAGTTTAATATTGTACAAAACCAAGGTGGACTAGTGCCTAGAACGTGCGATTCACAATGGTGTTGACGTAGGTTCGAATCCCGCATCTCTGTGAGTATTTTCCTAGTGCAAATGTACAAGGAAAATAAAAATAAATTAATATTATTGTTGTAAACGCTACCTACTCATCTATTTGCAGTCGCGGCCACCCAATTCATACATAAAAAAAAGTATAGTATCTGTGCTTATTTTGGCCCCAAATTATCTACCTACTATTTTGTTAATACAATCTGGAGTGATAGTATGTAGTTAAAACTAAAATAAGTTTACCAGGAATTTTTTTTTTAATGAGAAATGTAAATTTCCGTAGATATATTAAACACTAAATACTACCTACTACACTAAGTACACCAATCCTCATTTTTAAATAAATCACTATTAATTTGATGTTAATCAAAGGGATTTAGTAACGTTTAGCATTCTGGAACGAATTCCTCGTATGTTTGTTCAATAAACACCGAATCAATATATCCCTAACCTTGCAGTTCAAACTGGCATCTGTTCTCATAACATTTGCCTTGCTGACTGATCGGAGAGTTCAGCTACATTAACGTTACGAATATCAAATGTATTTCAAATTAAATTGTAAACTGCCTAGATGTTCTTATTGCAGGAAGATAAAGCTGAAAGACTTCTAAAGCAAACCTTAAAACTCTTTCACTATCTTCAATATTCGCCCGTGCAAGCTGCTACAATCTAATATAATTCGACCTCTAGATAAAGGCTGGACAAGTCCAGAATTTTAACAAGTCGCGTAGAATGCCAACACAGGTTCTATACGTGTTTCACTTTCCGGTGTTTTGGTTTAACTCGTCACTTCGCGGCGTTAATTTATTGTACTCAGATTAACGTAAACAGCATCAAAATACGATTCTTGGAATTGCGAAATCGTGTCAGCATCGAGGTAAATATGTTTGTAGCGGAAAATACCACAGACAACAGAGTTTAAAAACTCAAACAGGATATAAAACACTTCAATGCATTTTCTTTTGTGTACTCGTTATATTTTGATAGAAGGATGTAGGTTTGTGGGTACTGGCGTCATCAAGGTACATGATCTCTGTAGGGTCCTACGCCTTCTGCGCTGACCCCAACTTCGGTTGGCAATAGAAACCATTTGAGAAGAACTGCTATAAGTCCATTTATAAAAAAGATGTACCTATATTTTACTGTATAGCTGAGGCACGAATCGTGATCAAAACGTTGTCACTCATATATAACGTCCTGCTAACGTGATTAGGTTCCGCCAACTATGAGGACAAATCGTGCGGAGCTCGTACTAGTCAATAATCATTCATTCATTTAGTTAACGCAGTACTCACACCTGTAGTTTTCGGCTCGCTCTTGTACTATGAATTGTGTACATAATAAAGTTAAAATATTTATCTAACAATAAAATATATTTACGATGTAGAATACATATAATGTGAACTTTTGTTACAAATTGGACTAACGAGATTTTGGTTTGTTTTTTATTTAAGAGATATACAAATATATCTATAGCAGTTGATCTCAAATGAATGTTGGTTTTTATACAACGCCTTCGCTTTTTACTCAACAGTTTTTTTTTTAAATAAAGAGCGACAAGACGAGCAGGCGATGTGCCTGATGGTAAGCAACATGACTGCCACATAACAGCACAGTGACACGCAGCTACTGGAACATAAGGAGTCCAAATCATTGCCTAGCACTGTACTGCGCTTGACACCCAGAGATCTAAGATATTTAATTAATTTTAGTTCAATTTAAGTAATTACTATGTTACGATAAAATAATAATGTTATCGGTTTAATCACTCATAGTTACTTTACCATTACTGCGGTTAATTGATTGATATGCGTACATAATATCAGGCGCGTACCACAATATTTACGCTTCAAGTAGTAATACTTGCAAAACAAGTAAACAACCCATGATTTTAAATGCAAATACATAAATGGATAAATATATTAATATTGGAAACATACACAATGTGATTTAAGCGCGAACTGGTTTTGTCATTAATTCATGAATAATTGTTTCAACTTAATTTAATTAAAGCTTTTGCAGGAACAATTATCTCAATATCATTAAACTTAATTATCTCGTATTACAATACCATAGAACATACATATTTATATACTTTATTCTAAACTCTTTATTTGTAAACGTTTGATAAGCAAATTTTTTGTAAATGTTTAGTTGAAATATTCGTTCTTGTCCAACCAGAGTCGTTTCGCATTAAACAGAAGATTTATATTTTTTTAAATGTCCAATTTAGTATATGAGTAAGTCCATAAATCATTTCTTGGTGCCCTTTTTTTATTTAACAAATTGTGTATTTTTTGTAAATAAATAAATACTTCATAACTATTGTTTCTATAAAATAATTTAAATTTACTAAACTTAGATTGTAATAACAAAGAAACTATATAGAATTAAATTAAAACTCTAAAACTAGCTTTCTCTATCGAAAAATACATTTATATGTATTTTCTTTAATGAATGAAACTTTTTATCATAAATCAATTTTCGTAGACGGTCTACGTCGTTTCGCACGTTCCATCGTAGACTGCAACCTCGCTCGAGATGAGAAACGAATTATGTAGACTGTAGAGTTTTAACAAGGTAAAAAAAACTTAGTAATATACGAGTATCTCTAAAACACATAATCAATACGAAACTATAAAAATAAATAATATTATCACTGAGCTTGATATTACAGCAACTGCATAAGTAGTGTGTGTGAGAGCTCAGGAAGCACTGAGTTTCTATACAGTTACTGAATACTAAAACTAAAGAGATATTTTTTGTGAAACCATTCGGCCACAACTCCATCGGGTTGAGAAAAAATGTTTAATTATTTTACTTTTGGAAAATGTTGGTGGAACATTACCTTGTTTTAAAAACATTTTGGCTTTCGAAACTCAGAATATAACCAATAATAAACATATGAATAAGCCTAGCCTAGTAAAAATACAATGGTACATAAAGTACAATCTAAACGGTAGCTCCCTCACAAGAACATAGCATCAGAGACGAAGGAAACCGTGTGCATCTTGTCTTTATGAGCACGTCGAGTTATTTTCAAAACTTCCACTGTATTTAAAGTTAGAATAAGTAAAAGATACTTACCGCCTAGCAGACCGTAGGTAATCATCATCATGGTGACACTCTTGCTGAAGGTAGATAGCACGAAGGCAGTGCAAGCAATTATAGAGCCGGCGACGCACACCGCACGGCACCCAAACTTGTTGCATAGCGCCGAGACTATTGGACCTGGGGATACAAGTAAAATTGTTGTCTGTAAAGTCGGTCGGTTACTAGTTATAAGTTATTTTATTTGTTATTGTTTTTTCACTGTATTAATATGTTAGTGTGCATAATAAAGTATTTCTGTCTGTCTGTCTGTCTGTCGGTTTACGGACGATAGTTTAACGTGACAACGTCATAACAAAGGCGCAAGCGTACAATGAGCGTAACGGGACAACGAGCGTAACGGGACAACGAGCGTAACGGAACAATGAGCGTTACGGGACATAACGGGCCACTTTTTCGTGCATGCAGCCGGCGTTCATCGATTTATTAGACGTTGTCACGTCAAAAACATTAATTATTATCATCATTATTTTGTATTTAATCACTAATAATATTATTCAGGACAGGGGGCTTCATTTTTGAATTTCTCTTTTATTTCTGTTGTACATAATGCTACAACAGACATGTTTTAGTAAGCCCTATTTTTTGTTTACAGCCTAGTTAACCCACATTTTTAGTACAGATTCTCTATTCTACAATAGTTGTATCGAAGATCTTGCCTTTAGAGGACAAATGATTATTAGATCAATAGTATAGAGTTGTATTAAAGTGCGTCAGAAATAATAGAACTGATTGCACAGACTTACTTTTGTAAAAAAAATATTATGTACCTACGTATTTCGTTATTTATTTGTTACTAAAACAATGAAGTTTAAGATGACTTAAATCAAACACTAGAACGTCAGAAAAATGAAATTTTCAAAAGCAATTAAAACGTTTCCATTAACATGTGGTTATGGTTTTAAATTAAAACCAATTCAGGGCGAAACTTAATCTCTTTAACCTAAATACGGACAGAGTCACAAGACTGGTCATTTTAATCCTGAATTTGCGCAGTACAGTGCTAAGTAATGATTTGGACTCTTCATGTTCTAATAGCAGTGTGACATTGTGCTGCTATGGGCAGGCATGTTGCTTACCATCATGCACATGTCCTGGTCGTCTCGTCACTTTTTTTACAATAATCGGTTCCTATTATTCCTGTGGAATAACAATTGAAAACTGATGCTCTCTCAAAGTTATGTACACTTGATAAAGTGCTGTGCTATTTAGCAGAAATTGAACGTATGTAATGGACGCGCTAACCTAACACATTGTTTTATTGGAGTTGGGTGATATAAAATCGAGATTAATTTTACCAAATCCAGAGTCTAAGCAGTTAATTCTACGAAATTGTTTACTCTTTCACAATTCTGAAATTGATTTAATGGACGCCTCCGTTCCCGAAATAGGCAGTTGCTGAGTATTGGGCGCCATTCATTTAAATAGAAAAACCTTTTTGAAGTATTTAATTTTAATCTTGATTTTAATTATTCTATCATTAAATTTAAAAAAACATTAACAAACAATATTATATTAACAAACAAATAAAAATGATCTAGATTATAGGAAACAAAGATAAAGTAAGTTAGGTTTAAAAACGAAATAACGTTATCGACACGAAGAAGAAGAAGAATTCTGCATTAATTGAGATTATACATATCACTTGGCTATTTTATCACTCCTATTTACTGCATAAGAAAGGTGGACTTGTTTCCAGAATGAGATAACATCTTTTATTCATTGTTTTGCAACATGGTATTATCCTTTTAGGTCATTGACGGACGAGCATCTTTCGAAACATCTCAAGAAACAATGTTTATGCTTATCAGATTACATCATTGCATCACGTGTAAAGGACTTTGTTGAAGTACCTTTGTTATTTGTCATCCATAGAATTACTTCGTTTTTAACACGCTTTTATGTCGTCTCAATATTCGACTCTTTCTCCTATGGGAAAATATACGTTTGTTACAATATATTATAGACAAATTATTCGTATGGTTCACATTAACCGCTGAAAGCAGTGTCTTGAAATTTATGGCCATAATACAATTTCCCAATTAGAGTATATTTTTCAGAAATCGATATCTATAGAGTCAACTCAGATTTTTGTTGTCTCAGCACTGAATCTGCGGTTATATTATAGTATAATTGAAGAGAAATACTTATGACCGTGACAGAGTTTGGCGTAGGTATAAAGTCTGTACGTACTTTTAATTATGCTAAATGTTGGGTATAACTGCATAGAGAGCCTTGGTACCAAAACCTACATAGAAAACCTGATCGGATGTGTCATTTAAATACTTGTAATTCAGTTCAAGGAATCGATGCAATGGACATTTAATACTTGGACGTAAATTACACCTGTATTATGTCATTATTATGTACTAGCAGCGCCCTGCGGTGTTACTGTCGTAGTTCCCGTTCCCGTTGTTTTTTCGGGATAAAAAGTAGCCTATGTGTTCTTCCAGACTATAATCTATTTGTGTTCCAAATTTCAGCCCGATCCGTTCATACGTTAGGACGTGATTGAGCAACAAACATCCAAACATCCATACATTGACATTTATAATATTAGTAGGATTAGGTTTTGTGTTTTGCTTATCTAGCCTTTGTATCAGTTATACAGCTTTTATTTAAATTTAATTGCAAAACTATTATTTTATAAATGTGTGTTGCTAAGTGTACAGTATGGGGTAATTTATAGTATTTTAAGTTGTAAGATGTAGTGGCAGATTGTTCGATTACACAATCATGCTATCATGGGTTCGAATCCCGCCAGCGTCTATTTTTTTAAGCGCTGATGTATAAGTTTATAATCACCACTTTTCTAACAGGGAAGAAAACCATCGCGAAGAAATCGTCATATTCCAAGAAAGACATGTTTCAAGGACATGCTTCAAGGACATTTAGCCAGCGTGGTGCATTATGGCCTCGACTTTCTCATTCTGAGAGATGGCTCCAAATCCCAGCAGTGGGAACATAATAAACCAATTTATTATGCTGCTATGTAATAGAAGGTACATTCTACCACACAATAAAGTTGCAAGAGATAAATTAGTGTAAAAAGCAAATTTATTTATGTACATTAGAACGTATTTGCAGTTAATATGACCAAACGCATTATAATTATGCTAATGAAACCCTGATAAATGCATTTACTAAATATTTAACTTTAATTAATAAACTTATGATGCTCTTATGCAAATAAGTACTAAATTACAGTGAATTACGGTAAGTTTCGAGATAATATCAAAACGCTTCTGACTCAAGATAATATCGTAAATTTATCAAGAAAGAGATCAGCATTACAATAAAAAAGGCATTAATAAGTTCTAGTTACTAGAGTGATTTTTATACTTGAAAATCATACATAAGGAAACTCAGGATCAAACTGTGCAAATATATATATAAAATGATGGACAAACCAACGATATTTTGTCTCTATATTATATACAGTTAAGACCTAAATTGTTACGCAGTTGGTTCAGATAAGAAAGTATTCTAGTATAAGTACTTTAGATAAATTCGCGGTTATGAAATGTTTGGGTCACGATGTCGGGTCCTGGCGATAAGGGAACTTCGCTGTTGTCTGCAAAATCCTTCACAAAATAATGACTTATGTGTTTGGCTTTCCCGAAGGAGTTTTTGGGGACCATATGAGGAGAGTGTAGACAGTTATAAGAATCCTACAAATATGATAAACTAGCGGTGTCCCGCGGTTTAACCCGCGTAGTACCCGATCCTGTTATTTTCACGTGATAAAAAGTAACTTATGTTACTTCTAATACCTTCAATAATATGTGTACAATAATGTCATGATGTTTGGTTAAGTAGTCTTCGCGTGACAGCGTAACAAACAAATTTACTTTCGGGTTTATAATACTGTAGGATAGGATGTGAAAGATAGTTGCTGAATGTTGCTCAAACATGTTGGAACGCCTGCACGGATCAGGTCAAACTTTGGAAAACTGTTACCTTATTTTCTGGTATAAAACAAATGTTATTTATTTATCATTGTGGGAAAATTACGGGAACGGGAATTAAGCGGGCTAAACCGCGGTGCGCTAGTAGCGCACAATATCAAAAATCCAGGTTTACGTAAAACGCTTATGTTAAGCATAAAGGACTGTTTGCATTTTGATTAGTGCGAGTGATTAGTCCAGGTGTTTAGTGATTAGTAACAATTACGTGTGGACACCGATTGGTTAGTGCGAGTGTGTAGTAACTTGCGTAGTGAAGTCTCGCACTCGCACTAATCAAAATGCAAACAGCCCTTTAGCCAGTTATTCTGTTGCTAAGCAGTTGCGTGCAAACATTACTGTGTTCCGGTTGGCAATTTATTTGCACATAAATTATAGAGCAAAGAGGTAAACCATTTATACGTATATCTTTTCTTTGATTTATATCTCAGACCGTAGTGCAGGCCTAGGCAGATATTAGGCCTCTTACAAAGCATGTTAAAATTTCTGCCTGACCCTGTGCAGTTGTAAGGAAGCACGTTGTTTACTATCAGGTGCGTGTGGTGCTCGTCCCGTCACTTTATGTTGAAAAAAACTTTCTCTGGGGTCAAATTTAAAATAACGAAAAAACATTAACTGTTTCATTTAGTCCTTCAACATTCAGTAGAGTTCTAATATTTGAAACATCAGATTATTTTCTCATCGTTTCATAAATTGTTTTCATAGCAAAAATTGATTGAAAATAAAATGATGACTATAAAGCGTTCTTATCGACTTAGTTATAGATATATATGAACAAACTCTTCCCTTAAATCTTAGAAAGACAAAAATAAAGAAAACCCTTAAAATAAAGTAGCGATTAGCGATCTCAGTGTACTCCTGTATATTATGTATCCAGGGAAAACTACTATTTTTGTTGCAAAAATAATTATAATTTGCTAGAAATTAAGACAATAGGAGTTAAATAGGATTTGTATGAAATAAATTATTATTCAGTGTTATGACGAATAACGACCTGAAAGATCATTCCATCAAATCGATGATTATACGAGGATCAACAACAAATCGAGAGTGAATCGGTTTTTTCTAGGTAAACGTAATCCATCGTAGACCGCATCGTCGCTTAACATCAGGCGAGATGGCGATCAAATGCAAAACTACAGAAGTTAAAAAAAGAATACATGATATGAAGAAACCGTTACCTAGTGATTAAATTTTAATCATAAAAATCATGTTTTTGGCGTCTGTTCACGACGCTTAACGAATTAAGACATTATAAACGATATCAAGTGATAAGGTTATAGGTAAGAGTCGCCGTATGGAATTATGACACATTTTTTTCCCGAAATATCAGGATTTTTCGATGAAAATAACAAGATTGTCTAAAGAATTTATTACATTGTTGACGTAAAAAAATGATAAAGATAGGTATTATTTTGCATAGAGGTTAACCTTACAATAAACCTTTTATAAATAATGTTGCCATACATGTAGTTGTGTACTATCATAATCCACACTTGCATGGTAATGGCATTTTAATATTTACATAACAACTCATACATACTCGTAGATGAAGTTAACACAATATCGCTAGAAATGCATAGATACATGTTTCATTATAGATACATGGTAGTATGTCGCCGATTTCCTGATCCGTACGAAGATGTTATCTGAATCTGTGAAGCATGAAATAATGTCCCAATTTTAGGATTATGATAAATGATTCATACGAATTAGTTTTATTTCGCTTGGCAATCGTTATCGAAAATATGAATATTAGTTTCATTAATGTATTCTAAACCTTTGCTCACGGTTTAAGCGAAACAGAAACTCTGAAAACTTTTCGAATAAAGTCAAGTAGATTTAGAAATTTTCGACGTTTTTTATAACATATCTCCCCCGGTTATGGTCGACAGCAAAATTACGTTACAAAGTAAGTACCTACTTTTAAATATATTACAGGATAAACTTCGCATTCACATTCATTCATTCAGATGTGGCAGTTCACAGAACCAACTACAGACTTACTTTTCATAAAGAATGACAAGACGAATAAGATGTGTTACCGATGGTAAACAAACATCTGCCTATAACAGATAACAGCATAGTGCTACGCAGTTAATAACACGAAGAGTTCAATTCAAATCAAAGGTATAAGATATTTTTTTTGTCCTGAAAGTTATCTAGACGCTCTGCAAACCGAAACACAGCAATATTTGCACATTAGTGAAGACGTCAGACAATTCATGTTTTCATAAGATGATGACATAAGTAAGGAAATGAGATCAACAAAAATTAGAGCAATTAGTCGAATCCGTTTTCTTATTTCATAGAGTTATTTGTAGACGTTGAACTTCGCTAAGAAACAGCAACCAATTAGTAAAACGTCTATGCTAGTTAAACCAACTTTGATTGTATCGTATTCATAACTACTAGAAGTGTTATAGCGCTGCAATTGAATGGCTAATAGCTCATGCAGTACCAACGTGAGATGGATTGATGGCTAATAGACGAGTCACGTTTCATTAACGTGTAGCCAAAGCGTAAGGGACTTCAAGGCGACGATAGTGAAAATGAAACATTATTTAGTTTCTTTGGTATGTTTATACCTAGTATGTACTTTACAAGTTACCCGGGGTTATTGAAGCAACTTGGAAAGATTCTATAACATTAAATTACCAGTAACTAACTGCCCATGACATCGCCCGCTTTTAATTTAGAAAAGAGCGATTCCTTAAATAACGTTGTGCTTTTTCGGGATACATTTTGGCATTCCAGACTAAAATTTATCTGAGTTCCAAATTACAGTCTAAATAGATTTACACACTCTCAAACTTTCACATTTATAATATCAGTAAAGAGATTAACTATCAAAGTTAAAAAGAGACAAATAGCAATACCAGAAGCAGCTTTGTTAGACGATAGCCCTACCGGTGAGTAATTTAGCAATATACACCCCGTTTTCATGTCTCTTCAGTATAATATGTCTTAACTTCTGTCTCATGTACGAAGCATCTGAATAAAATCATAATAATCCAACTAATCTATAAATGCGAAAGTTTTGAAGTTTATTTTGATGCAAATATTTGTAATTTTAAACTAGCAGCGTCCCGTAGTTCCCGAACCTGTAATTTTGTTCCGGGATACAAAATAGCCTAAGTTATACCAGACTATTATCCATCTATGCGCCAAATTACATCCAGATCCCTTCAGTAGTTTTTGCGAGAAAGAGTAACAACATCTATACATATTTACAAACTTTCGGGTTAATAACAGTTCGGGATTTTAGTCTGGAATAGCACTTTTCAGCATAGCATGGCTACTTTTCATCGCGGGAAAATTACGGGAACAGGAAC
Organism: Ectropis crepuscularia; assembly: GCA_963693475.1. Classification (NCBI taxonomy): domain Eukaryota; kingdom Metazoa; phylum Arthropoda; class Insecta; order Lepidoptera; family Geometridae; genus Ectropis; species Ectropis crepuscularia. The sequence continues at coordinate 20,916,043 of OY856353.1, read as the reverse complement.
TACGCTGTTAAAACCACAGGGCACAGATAGTGCTTTTATATCCTAAGAAAATATATCTTTTACGACTATAAAGGTACAAGGTACGATGGTGGGAAGATAGAGAAAAGGTGAACGTTTGCCAAACTCCCGTTGGATTTATTGACAGGTCAAAGAACGACACGACTATAATATTCCGAGGTCTCGAGGGAAATTGCTGCACAGAAAGAAGCACTAGAGCGAAAACTAGGTTAAAGATTGAAAACCTCAATCTACGTGTGGATTTGATATGTTACATGCAAAATTTACTACCGAAAATCGCAGACAAGAGACGATGGTTTTATCTAAGTTTATGAAAGTAGGCTTATTATTCCAACAGTCATGTATTTATTTTTAGGGTTGTGTTTGTGATAGAATCAACAGATTTTGTTAAACCATCACATTTACCTCTAGTTTTGAAAGACATAAATTTACGTGTGTCAAATTCATAATTATTAAATTGTACCAAGTGTCCAACATAATAAAAAAATCATATGATGTTACTAGATTTTGTATTTCACCTATTAAGGAAAAATAAGCTTGATAGCTTACTACTTGTACTATTACTAGATAGTAGTACTAGTCAAAGCTAGATTTGAGTTTTGATATTAGTACCTGTATGTGTAGATTTTGTTAAAAATATCTCCAACACCTTTTTTTCCGTAGGGCTGCGTGGCGAGCCATCACAGAAGAGGGCCTATGTTTAGCAGTAGACTTCTTCGTGTGGATAACGACATTTTATGTTATACCTATTTTCCTTTATCTACTATGTCACCTACTTCCTATTTAATATTTTTTTGTTTTTTTAATGTAATTTAGTACCTATATTAGCAGTGGACTAAGATATATGTAATTATGTACATATAATGAATTATTACCTGCGGCAAGATAAACGCCTGACAGCAGACTGCCGACCCACGCGACTGTCCCCTTCCCCTCGCCGAAGTACGTGACGAGTTCTGGCAGGAATATGCCGAATGTATAGGCGATGCCGTCCACGATGAGGTTACACATGAAGGAGGCGAACACCACCACCCAGCCGTAGCCCCCGTCGGGGGGCGGCGGGATGGCGCCGAACTCGAAACCCTCATCGTCGTCGGCGTCCGCAGCGGCGCCTTCCGCAGTCAGTCTTGCCGCCTCCTCGCATGACGTCTCGCTTTCAGTCTGGAACAAAAGTGAAACTATAGGCAACGAGACTTCAATATAGGACGCGCGATCTGGAACGAAAGGGAACTTATATCAACAAGGCGTACACTATGGAATGATACGGAATGCAGACAGAATTTGTGCCATGGTGATATGAGCAAAAAAAATTGAGATGGCTTGCGTTCTATATCTACTTCCAGTGTATGGTTTATCTACTCATCGACTTTAAGACGTTTTGGATCACTTTACATACAAATATTGTTTTTTTTATTTCAGATAGATAATTTGCAGGGCATAAAGCCAAATCATTTTATATCTCGGGGTGACGAGCGCGAAGCAGTGCTAGATAATCGTTTTGACTTTTCATGTTCCAATATGTGATAGATAGATAGATTAACTCTTTATTGCACTCGAATTTATAAATATCCAAAAAAAATATGGTGGTCGAATTGATAACCTCCTCCTTTTTGGAGGTCGGTTAAAAAGTTACTCAAAATAAAACAAAATAATGTAACAATTGACGACCTTATCACTAAAAAGCTATATGCATTTACTGTGATACTGTGCTGTTATGGGGAAGCGTGTTGCTCACCAACAGGCACATGTTTCGCTTGTCCCGTCGTTTCATTAGGTACTAAATATAATAAACGCAATTTGGAACAGACGTAGAACGGTATTTGAAATAGCTCTATGTGGACTCTAGTATGGATTGAATGGCGGGCAAGAGTCGCGCGCAGGTCTTATTCGATGCAGTTGTATTGCAGTATTTATATTCTGATGAAAGGAACCAGTATTTTTGCGTGGTTACATACTCTTAAACAGATAGAAGTAAGCAATGGGAGAATTTAAATAATAATGTATTAATAACGCCTTAAATGATTGTTTAATGAATTGGTTTAACGGGATATGACTTATTTGATATATTTATGTACTATGTATATTGATACTCGTATACCTAGACACTAATTGTGGGTCATTGTAGGTTGTTAGACTATATCCTTAATAGAGGCCAAAGTATGTGACTTAGTAGTCAATAAAGCGGTTAAGCTACTTTATTAATAGTATGTGCCCTAGTGACTAACAAAATGACATCGCTATAATTATAATTCAAATTATTTCTAAAATGTAGATATGTCGATCTCGCAAGGAGAGAGTCAATGCCATAATCCACCACGCTGGCCCAGTGCGAGTTGGTGGAAGACTCATGTGAATACATATGTAGATGCATAATAGCAATATTTATTATTTATAGATGTAAATATTCTAGTCAACCCAATTTCTTAAAGGAATACACACAAAATATAATACCGCAAATAGGCGTTCAAGAGGATATCGAGTGCGTGGGCGATAATAATAATAACAAATATGTACTGTCTTTCGCAATGTTTGCATAATTCATTTCACGAAAACAAACAACGTGGTAGTTACATCGAGGCAGCGTGCGAGGTGATCCATTAACAATTGTCGACATTTTCGGCAGATAATATTGATCAATTTGGTATAATAAATTTATTCACGAATTTATAATTTTAGACGTGTCTTATGGCTTAATTAGTGCTAAGTCTGCCAACAGAGCCGGAGGTCGTGGGTTCTGATAATTTATCTAGGACATTTTTTTTAACAATGGTATGTTTGCACTTGGATGCTGTCTCACCTGATCTTTATATCAGAGGATGCGACGATAACGACAACAATATGTGATGAATACAAATATTTGATCTATGTCTGGTATGGATTATGAATATGTATTTACGATAATATAAGTATAACATCACAGCTGTCTGAATTCTACAATAAAAGTTGTGCTTAGTGTGGGGGTACTTAGTTGGTCAGTTAGTCAGTCAGGTTGTGTTAGGATATCCAACCATATTTATAAAAGTAAGAAAGAAACAATATAAATCGCTACAAACATCGAAGAGTAACATATTTATTTATCCCGTTGAATGGGGTTATAGAATGTACACGTCATAAAAACATTATAATCTCTTAGAAACAGGTACCAGAACGAATAGTCAGTTTTGTGAACCACGATTGTCATAACATAGCGTCTGACCACTGTATTACGAAATCTCGAATTAAAGTGAAAGGAGACGGCTCATTTCTGCCCCACGTCGTTTCAAGTTTATGTACTTAATTAGCCCCGGAGACCTACAAAAGTTATTTATTTAAAATAACATATAATTAAATAATGCAAACTGTACATTCAATACTAACGTGCCAAGCGGGGATTGCAAATTGGTGTGAATAAAAAGTACTTTAATGACTGTACTTAAAGTCAGCCATGTTTTTCACGTGCTTGTGTCATTTTGACAAACATGTCGCCTCATTGTATATTTTCGAGTGGCAATATGTAATATAAATGGTGGATTATTTATTTTGATGTTCGTGAACGTGCTTCTTTGACGATTTTTAGTAAAACTTGAAAATATTTAAATACGTAATATGGGAAAACAAAAATACGTGCGACGCCAAAATAAAAAAAAGTGATTAAAATTGACACATCCTCGGATTCGTTCGAAACTCGATTCCAAAGAGAATGTAAAATATGCTCGATTCGTTCGAAACTCACACAACGCAAGGAATTTCGTTATTTTTTTCAACGTTTTAGTTTATATCTCTTAAAGCCCGCTATGCAGAATAAAAACATTAACGGCTCCTAAATATATATTAAAAACCCTATTTAATGATCTAATTTTGGTCGAGTCTCCTGCACTTTTGCTGTGGGGCAAATGTCCATGGAAAATGGGCCGTCTCCTTTGTCTCTTTGTGTTTTTTGACATCACAAACGATAAAAAATATAAAAAATTGACTTACTCAAATACTCAAAAATCTAAAGTTTTAGACCCGCATAAGCATAAGTCGAACGTGCGTAAAATGACGGTTAATCGCGAGATGATAAATATAGGACTACTTGCAAGCGAAAGGACCTAACAAAATGAGCATTTTAGTATGAAAACTAACGTGGTTATTACACATTTTAAACAAATACACGGGTAACTCACGTATAAAATAGTCAGAACAGTCCGACTCGAGTTTCGATCGCGTCCGGCGATATTAGCTCGGTGTGCTAATCGAGCTGCGAACATGCGCGCGCACTCGCCTTGAAGAAAATCGCCGGACGCGATCGAAACTCGAGTCTGACTATTCTGACTATTTTATACGTGAGTTACCCGTGTATTTATTGAAAAAATGAGCATTATTATAGAGCAAAATTCTAGTAGTGTATAACTGCACAAAACCGGTACACCGTCAACGCCATCGGTCGGGTCGGTCGTAGCAAAATGTTTCATATTCCCCCCTATTTTCTTTTCCAAGATTTTTGGAAAAAAAAAAAACAAATGACGAACCCTGGAGTCTATGGAGCAGCTAAATTTAGATTAATAAAATGGCACAAAACCACTGAATAAGACAATACCAACAACAATGGATTGAAATAGACATTGCGATTATATTCATAATCAAATCTTACTTAACAACTATGGTTTATACTCATCAATAAATAAACAATAGAATAGAATATTGCTAGTACCTATTTAACTAGATACATACTTAAAGTAGAATAAAGTGTATTACCACAAACGTTTCTACGAACAACAGCCTTGAATTACCAAAACAACGCATTTGACATAAAAATTAACGTTGCCATAATAAATTTTATGCGTTACGTCATCTCCATCCCGTTTAATATCATTGTTCGTATTTAGTCCGACATTACTGTTGAGCGTAATAAAATAACTGAATGTTTCTAATAAAACCGGCGTCGACAACCTTTGGCTTTTACTCTAACTGCCTCGTTAATATTCTTTTTGCTTTGAGTTATCTTGCGAAAGTTAACACGAACATTGAAATACAGCAAACGGGCACGATTCACGACGTCCGGACATGATGCTAGGTCGGTATTCCTGAAGGCAAATAGTAACAAGGCGTAGTTACTAGTACCTCTCGTATTAACCCCTTTCTCTGTAGTGGTAGTCTTTCTATCTAGTAATAGGACTCATTGTAGAATTCACCTAGGGATACTTCCTAAGCAAGCTCTGTAAAGACAAAGGCAAAAGGTTCAGTACCTTCTCCACACCTTTGCCAGTTATTCTACCGCCAATCATTTATGTGCCAACCTCACTGTCCAAGTGTGACAATGTTTCCAGATAAATTACAGGGCATAGAGACAATTACTATTATATGACGATGACCATCGCAGTGTAATGCTAGGTAATGATTTCGACTCTTCGTGTTTCAATAGCTGCGTGAAACTGTGTTGTCATGGGTAGGCGTGTTGCTTAGCATCAGGCATATGCTCGTCCTGACACTTTTTACTTGAAAAAGAAATCCTTTGACGTAACTCCAGGGCGTTGTGTTACAAAAACGACCCAGGGAGTCTATTACTTAACTAAATTGGTCTTGGCTTTGATATTGCTCTCTCTTCTTCTTGCTCATAATAATTATAATAAATAATTATAGAGACAGCAATCGCAAAGCCATAACTGTATTAGTTAGGCGGTCGAAGGGCAAATTGTGAAGTCGTAGTACCTACATTTTTAGGCAGCATGCGCGGATTACGATTTTCTCATCAACTTGCGAATTGTCATCCAGACCCCATGTCCTACATATAAACTATAAACTGATGAAGAAAAGTTATTGCATCATCTATATATACATGCGAAGAGTGTCCATTCGGGCAAGGCAGAAAACGCTCTCACAGAAAGTAACCAATGTTGTGTTTTTGTTTGCTTATGTAACCGTTCCGGCTAACGTTTAACTTATTCATGGTCAATGTCATTGCCGGAATGGATGTGAAGTCGAATTATATTTGACTAGAAGGTCGATCCACACGTGGTCTGAATTATTAATCGCATGGTGAACATTGATGTACTCTTACCGTAGGTTCAGAACAAAGGAAATATACATACTGTACTGTAACCTCACCGCGGTCATTGTATGGAATGGGTGATGTAGCAATGTACGTCAGTCCTATTTTAAACCTATTTCGAAAACTTCGATAGGGGTTAACAGCAATTATGAAATTGTTTATTACTTACGAAATTACAATAGTAGCATTTTGATCAACTTCAATTACGTACTCAGGTTTCGTAATGAGGGTGATGTTAGGATTGTGCGCAAATGTGTCTTATAAATCCGAATGGAGTTTGTGTCATTTTTACTTGCAAATAAAAAGTTAAGTCAAATACAACGCTATCTGTTGAATGCTACTGATTTTTAAACGGAACAATCCTCTTAACAAGTGTTTTCAATAATTACTTACAGTAAACTACGGAGTATTTCTAGGAAACATTTACGTAGGTATATGTACACGGTTGAGCAATTTCATTACTGTTAATATTCAGTATGAAATAGAGAACAATATACTATTACACTAATTCTAATCACACCATAGTCCGTGACTTGTTTACAAACACGTGAAGCAAACCTGACAGATAGGCACTATTTAAAATGGAGTTAGATAAAAAAATAATAAAAACAACGCTAAACTATTAAAGAGACGATGACTCAGAATCTCAATAAATGTACCGTTATACATTTTTAAACATTCTAAAAGCAAAAATCTTTGCGGGAGCTGAAATTGAACAGTACGTACGTGAACTATCACACAAATATTATAAAAGGGAAAGTTAAGCCGGTATGTTTGTTCCGGCGTATCTCTTCCAAGGTACTGCCAATTTCATTGAACGGCTAAGTAGCACTGAAAAATTGTCTTTTCCAATCAATGTAGGCCAAGGTGCTGATAAAAATTCAATCAGTTACTCCAATCGATCGACAGGCAATCAAAACTGGAATTCTTCAATCAGCCGCCAAAAGCCTCCTCAATCTAATTTGTAATGAGACACTCGAAACACATGGGCTATAAAATCATCGGAAAATTCCATCGAAACAAAACCTAAACGCCTTTCACACTTACGACAGTCTTTAAAGTTTCGATCACCATTTTTTTTCACCACTTTACGATATTATTTGGTGATTAATTAATTTGGGCATTTAATAACATGCTGTTCTAACTGAAACAAACATTGTATAGATAAATCTATTATTGAAATGGTAAAATTTTAAATAATCTTACTTTGAGCGTCCTCCCTTTTTCATTTATATACTTATACTAGCTGACCCGGCAAACGTTGTTTTGCCATATAAATTATTAACTTACAAATTTTAAAAATCTAACATTTTTAGAAATCAATTTCAGATTTGCCATCAGCTCCGGGAAATTTTAATCGAAATAGAGTGAAAAACATTTACAAAAAAGACGATAATTGATCAGTTATCGAGAGGGACGAAAAATGATTAAATTACTTATATGGCTATTAAAAAATAGGGGTAGGTGATAAAAGGGTAAAAAGGGTAAAAGTTTAGGGTTGTATGTTTTGTTTAATGCCACATTATAAAAAAAATAAAAGCAAAAAATTTCGTCCAAAAATTTAAAAAAAATGTGGTGAACAACCCTTATCTCTTAGGGGTATGAAAAATAGATAGTAGCCGATTCTCAGACTTACTGAATATGCATATAAAATTTGGTAAAAATCAGTTAAGCCGTTTCGGAGGAGTAAGGAAACTAACACTGTGACACGAGAATTTTATATATAAGATTATTTGTTGTTATTCACACATTTTAGTAAGCCACAAAAATATTTATGTTCTCAATTTTTCAAAAGTACATAGAATATTTAGACATTATTCTTACCCTTTACGCAAGGTTAGTTATTTAGCTTTATTAGTTAACTAGACTTAGTAATAATACTTACCGGTATGTTGTGTATACGACTGCAATAAATAAAGCTCAAATTATGTAAGATTGTCATTGAACTTAACCATTAATTCAGAGATACGCGGTAAGGGCTTTTGGTGTACTAAAGTGGATGGATAAGTGTACAATAAGACTACGCCGCGAAAATCAGCACTTCCATATATTTTAACCGCTTTAACAAGCATGGTTTCTCTGTATCACAATTCACAACTATTTTGCGTCGACATTTTTGTCGAGAGTACAGCGATATTAATACTTTTCGTACTTTGTAATGCAATCTTTAAAATCAAATCTACAATTATCTAGCAACTGAAAATATGACAACAGATCTTCATAAAACACAACACACTAATTGAGGATATTCGGCAATTGATATGTAGAGTCCAGTATTATAACGTACATACTAAATAGTAGTCATAACATATCCGAGTAGGTACATATTCTGTTATTGTCTTATAGGTAGCGGCTATGTAACAAAGCAGAGCATTGTTTGCAAACGCGGGTGCTCGTCTCGACCTTGTCTATGTTTACCGCGTGCGGGTCCGACATAATGATTTATTTTGTTAACATGCACCAAACAATGTGTAAACTTCCTTAATTTCCTTAACTAACGATATAATACACAATATTTTATCAAGTACTTGATCTGAAAAAATCCTAGCTAAATGATGATGGTATAGGTATACAAGTATACATGTAGGACTCTTAGCAGAGTCCGCCTGGGGAAGTACCACACCTTTGCCAATTATTCTACCGCCAAGCAGTAATGTGCAAACTTTACTGTGTTCCGGTTTGAAGGGCAATGTTTCCAGAGAAATTACAGGGCTTAGAGATATAACAACTTAGATCTCTGGGTGACGAGCGCAGTGCAGTGCTAGGTAGGGGAGACCGGGGCAAGATGAGATACTTAAGAGAAAAAACGTTATAATACGAAAATTATACTGTTTATTAAGAAAATATTTCAATAAAAGAACACTTACAGTTATAACAGAAGTAATTCTATTTTTTATGGCACTAAATCACAGTTTTCTTTCGTGCAAAATCATACTTAATTGACAGACGTCAAAATCCCATCTTGCCCCATGATCGGGGCAAAATGAGAAACGCTATGGGGCATAAAGAGCATACATTTTAATCAGGTTGGCAACGTTCACATATATGCGCCTCTTCATCGTCATCGTCTACTCCTGCGCAGAAATTACGAGCCCAACCATGACACATGCTGCAAAGAACCCATCCTTCAGTGGACTGCGAATATAGATACCATCTCTCAGCTGGAAAGCTAAAATTCGAAGTTCTTTACCAGTAATTCCAAAAAGGCGCGCTTCCATCGATTTTATGTACTGAGATAATTCTTCTTCTTGTTCTTTATTAAAAACTGTTTTGTAGAGCCCTAATTTATTTTTTCCATAGTCATTATCTGCATCAGTGTCAGCATCTTCAGCACATCGAGCCTTTTTCACGCGTCGTTCCAAGGTTGATTTAGGCACGTTATATGTAGCTGAGGCTCGAAGTATCAGAATTCCCATTGTATCAGAAATGACAGCTCTAACCGCTCTTCTAATGTCTTCTTCTTCCCATGTTCCACGATCTGTTTTGCGTTTATAATTTTGTACCATTGTAACTGCAAATAAGAACAGAATTAAAAAAATGTTTTATTTACGACTACCTTGGATTGGAATTTGTTATAGTATTCTACTACTCAAGCGCTTTTATTTGATACCCATATAGAGTTGTTAAAAAATGTAACTTGAAGTTTTTGTGGTGCCAGAAGGCCATCTTGGATTTTAAATTTATAATAATGTATAGAATTCTACTAGTCACCCTTTCCTTTGTCTACCCTTTCATTTGATACCCATATTGAAGGATGTTGTGAGCAAATATTTAATCCGCCATTTTGTGGAAGCGGTCATTTTGAATCCAAATTAACCAAACATACTTAGGAACCACCGCAATGAAACTGACTTTGAAACAAAAAATAGCATCGAAATTGGTCCATCCGTTTGAGAGCTACGGTGCCACAAAAAGACACACAGACACAGAGAAAAAGAAAGAACAGTCAGACAGACATCGACCTCAAACTTATATCGCCCATTCTTTTTGGTTGGGGGTTAAAAAACCGTATTATTTAATAAGTACTTACCATTTTTTTTCTACCAACACATGGGGCAAAACGGGATACTATCCCATTATGCCCCGACCTTTATGCCCCGACAGACATATTTTGCAAAAGTAACGATAATTTTAACCTACCAAATTCATTAGCAAAAAAGCAATTTAAATTCGTTAGTTCTACACTTCTACTACAAGCATGCGGTAAAAAGTAATACTAGGACTGATACTTACCTCAATGTCCATCGTTTTAAAACAGAAAACTTCGTAAAATTCCTCCAAAACACTGTTTTTTCTCGCCACGCCGCCAAAACACGAAAATACATGTGCGCGCCGCTCGGACTCGGGTGACGTAACTAAACATCGCGCGAATAGCGCTGTGTTCGGCTCATCTGTGTGCACCAGTCACACACACTAGTACATTTCCCGTCCTGCCCCAAGCTTCATCTTGCCCCGGACTCCCCTAATGATTTGGACTCTTCATGTTCCAATAGCTGCGTGTCACTGTGCTGTTATGTGGCAGGCATGTTGCTTACCATCAGGCACATGTTCTGCTCGTCTCGTCACTCTTTATTTAAAAAAAAAAAAACATATAATGTGTATGTATGTATATAAACCATTTCTAAGATACGCTTTTACTATAAGTTGATGTATGTAACTTCTAATTTTATGTGTAGGTATTGTTTTAGGCTAAAATCATAAATGTGTATCTCTCGTAGTATTTCTAAGTAACTAAGATAATTTAATTTATATGTACTTGTATTTAAATGTACCTTTTTATTATTGAAGTATTTTACGTTTTATACGTAATTAATACTGCATTTCAAAGTATTCTTTGAAGAATAAAACGTTGCAAATTAATAAAACATTGTATCATTCCAAAGGGTGATCTGATGCCGGAAAATGAACGAGTAAAATGAGGAAGCCTAGATGGCCTTAGAATGTTCGATGGTAGCATATACTATAAACAATTACTCAATATGCCTGGAAAATACAAAGAATTCTCAACCACTCGATTAGAATTCATGTGACAATATATTCCGCGTTGTAGAAGTGCTAATAAATTAAATTGATGCATTGAAATTCCGCATTTTATGTGTCATGTACCTACTCGTTTATTAAATACTAAAGTATTATACCAAGTAAGAAATACGGAAAACCAAACTACAAAATACAAACCTATTATACGGACCGCAATTGTTACATACTAGATAAGCCACAGTAGCTCAGTGTCGAGAATGTCCGAGCTACAAGCTTAGTCGCAAGTTCAAACCCTATCTCCATCGAGTACCTACTCTCCTTCGTCCAAAGTCTAAATAATAATAAATAAATATATATTGGTGGACAATTCACACACAACACCATCAGATCTGACCCCAAACTAAGCAAAGCTTGTGTGATGGCGGCCAGATAGCTGATATAATACTTATATAGTTTTAAATACATACTTATTATACATAGAAACACCCAGACACAGTGCAAACATTTGAATTCATCACACAAATATTTGCACTGGGTGGGAATCGAACCCACGACCCACGGCTTCGCAGGCAGAGCTACTACCAACTAAGCCACGAGGCCAGTATGCCAAATGATCAAGTATGTCATTTTGTCAATAACACTGTATTTAACGTTGATGGGAAACATTGTGTAGTAACTGATTTGGTGTTAAGTAGGTAAGAAAATTATATTTCGAAACTATATGGCAGCTATAAGCAGCATATTACACACATTACCACTACGCTGGCGCAGTGCAGGTTGGTGGACGCCACAAGACTTCTAAAGATACGAGGAACATGTCGGTTTCTTCGCTGTGTTTTCCTTCAGCGTTTTAAGTTAGCAATATTGGAACTTGACGCACATGACTTAGAAAATACAGTGGTGCGCGCGGAATTCTAACCTGGGCTACGAATTGGCAGTTGCCGTTCTCTCTTGTAGAGTAGCCGAAACCATGTGACAACATTCGTTAACTCGTACTTGGCCAGGTTGGTCGATATAACCTTGTCTCTCTCCTTGTGGGAAAAAAACAAAGACAAAATCGTTGCAATTGGCGTAAAGCTTGTAACGACCTGTCAGCTTATTTTTACCCGACTGCGCGACGCAAAGGAGTGGTAATGTGTTTAACAGTCTATGTATGTATGTATGTATGTATGTATGTATGTATGTATGTATGTATGTATGTTCCTTTGAGGCACTATACAGACCAAACGCCTGGGCCGATTTTTATGATTCACACGTCAATCGATTCCTCTTAATCTGGCGAGTGACACTAAAGACATGACATTAGTGTAAATCCAATATGGCGGATTCAGGACGCCATATTGTCCAAATTAAAAAAATGAAAATCACCAAAATATGTCAAGAGGGGTATCGTTGAATAGGTATTTGAAAATAATGTTTAGCTTTCTCTCAATGTTTTTCGATTTGACTGACCGTTTAGGATGTATAACGATTTAAAGTTGAGTAACAACCATTCTCACATTTATAGGTTTTTAGGTAGCAGAAAACTTCGTATAACTAACTGTACGTGTGAATGTGGATGGACATTATCTACTAATGTATCTAGTAGGCATCGATATAAATCAATAGATGTGCCCTGAGAATCTTGAAATTGGTAATAAACTGCGTCTCTGTATGTATCGTAAGTGGTTTACAAACAACCAATCTACTTGACCCCTATAATCGCTAGCGGCGAGATTTGCTGTGGTTCTACTTATTTTAGTTGTTGACACCGAATAATGACAGGTAAAAACGTCCGGCGTCCAACGCGTCCTGCAACCGACTAGAACGGAAAGAGTGAGCTCACTCTTCCCAACGTTGACATGATTGCGTGCGCCGTGAAGTTTGGGATGGGGCCCATCTTGGGTTCTACGATCTATGCTAGTAGGTATATTGGACTACCTTTTTTTCGTACGTGCAGGTACGTGATAGTGGGAACACGGAACCGCTCTCGGATTGCTCCGCCTCGGTCGCCCATCTCCAACTTCAAACGATTTAGTAGGTACTCAACGTCAATCGAAAACCTATAATAACACAAAACTATAAATATGAATTACATGCAGTAGAAAATCCTACATGTTATATCAGTAGAAACGAAGACATTTGGTCAACAACCAAAAGATGCATATTATTATGTTGAGCATATTAACATTCACAACATTGTTCATAACTAAAAAGTATAAAATAAAAAAATATAATTTAAAAACTCAAAAACCCGACTGCGTAAAAAGTGAACCAAACTACGTACCTACTCGCATACTAAAAAAAACTGAAAAGAATAAAACAAGCATTTAGATTTCTGGTGGTCTAGAATTCTATAATATGTTATTGTATTAATACTATTGAAATAAATACAATATTTTCTAATAAAAGAACATTACAACTGAACAGTCGGGATCCATTATTATTCGACATACAATGTAATTGTTCAATGGATCCCGACTGTTCAGTTGTAATGTTCTTTTATTAGAAAATATTGTATTTATTTCAATAGTATTAATACAATAACATATTATAGAATTCTAGACCACCAGAAATCTAAATGCTTGTTTTATTCTTTTCAGTTTTTTTTAGTATGCGAGTAGGTACGTAGTTTGGTTCACTTTTTACGCAGTCGGGTTTTTGAGTTTTTAAATTATATTTTTTTATTATCTTTTGGAAACAAAGGCTCAAAAGTTTAGCGAACTGCTAAAGCTGATTCAGAAAACTTCAAATAAAAATATTTGGTGTTTGTCTTAACTTTAAAATGTTTATATTACCATTGCACACACTACTTATCGTCTGATAACCTAATGGTAGACAAATAAAAAAAATCTACGTCTAGTCTAAAAATGCTGCACTACCTACATCCTGGACTCTCCTTTGAACACAGTATAGTAAGTAAGTATAATATGTATAGTGACGAGGCGAACAGGACAAGTGCCTGAAGGTAAGAAACATGCCTGCCACATAACAGCACAATGACACGCAGCTATTGGAACACGAAGAGTCCGAATCCATTACCTAGCACTGCACTGCGCTCGTCTCCCAGAGATTCACGAAGATTCACATCTGAATTTTGTTACTACCACTACGAGAAAAACGGGTTATGCTATGCAATGTGCAATTAAATCGCAAACATTAAATAAAACTACAAATCAAAACAATAAAAAAGTTTCTTAGTCATGTTCTCGTAACACTTCTGAAATTCTGACAAAACCAAGAAAAAAGCAAAAGGATCAATACACGACCGAAATTTGGAGGACAAGGGTGCGTGCAAACATACGGCTTCAACTCTACAAACATTTTAAGTATGTGTGCTCAAAATTGTCCGTAATATTGAAGCCGATGGAGTAAAGTTGTTAAATTATATTTAGAATGGTAACAACACCAGTATAATGATTGTGACCGTGGTACTTTTGAGAAGTGTAACGGTGTTCCATTCCACCGTTCCCTTAAAGTAATCAAAAATAGACTTGCCGTCTTAGGAAACCTTTAAATCGTAAAACGGCCGTAGATGGTAAAACGGAACGGTGTCGCGGACCAATCGGGACGCGACAATTCAAATCACCCAATGGCGAGAGACGACGCCAAGGGGCTCACAATTATAAAAGAGAAGCTGACTGAAGGCAGAAGCCATTTTACAAATAATTTTTCTAATAACTATAAAAAGTGAAATAAAACTAAATGCTGTCCGAAAGCTTAAAAGTTATAAGTGCAACGAAAACCCCGTAGGGTAAGTGTTCCAATTTGCATTATGTATCGCTGTTGCATCACTGTTCATATTGCGTGTACAATTGTGTAAAACATATGGTGTATGAATTGTGCTACCTTTACTGCTCATCGAATTTGTCTGCCGATGATTTACGGGAGACCCCGCGACAGAACGATGTTCGTTTGGATTCAGCAAATTACATTATGACAATCGAACACGGGGTCAACGGCCGGCGAGTTCGATAAGTCGGAATCAAGGGTCATTGACCTACCCGTGTCTAGAAAAGTGAATGACGGTTGATTTTCTTTCGACCGTTATAAACTTTCCTGCTATTTCTCATACTTATGCTTCTTTATGTAAGTGTGATTTACTCAGTGTACAACCAAAATGTAAAGATAACTGCCTCATCATGATTATCAATCACGAGCGGACCACTTTGGGTCCTGTTCCGCCTCGACGAAGCAAGCCGCGGATGTCGCAGTTATCTTCGTATTGGGGGACGGCATTCTAATGGTCACCTTCGACCAATTCCAGGGTTCCAGCACCGGGTTGAGTCCCTAACGGCCACTCTTACGGCTGGCTGATGCACAGAGGGAACTATCAATCTTGAAGTAGTAGCCTGCACACCCTTCGGACGAGACAGAGGAGCTACCCCGTGTAGGACACAAGGAGCACCATCGCCATGTCCAGCTGCCACCACTGAACCCCCCAGAAGGACTGCGACCCGACCCTCCGCGGCTTACACAGGCCAGTGTGTCCCACCAGAATTGCACTATAATCCACTCGAATTGCAAACGACCCCGACCTTCTCTTTAATTCTACTTATACTACCCCCAGAACTACCACTACATTTAGACCACCCATCCAGTGGTAACTGTAAACTTATACGATAATAAAATCTAATTAGTTAAACTTGCGGTTTTATTAACAACTCTTATAATTACTTCTACTCATGTTCACCGGAGCTAGCTTGGATACTCTCTCTATCTTTTAACTCAACCAACTAGCGAGGTTTCATTGGCGCCCAACTACTAAGTTTGCAATCGAGTCGGTTTTATATTGTTTTTTAAGGTGTGCTATTGATAATTTATGGTGTTGGCTATAATCTTCTAGATCTAAGGCAATTTTTGTGTGTAAAATTACCTTGTGTGTGGATAATTTCAACTACTTACCTATATTCTTTACTATACCCACAACTATTTTTATAAAATTTTTTTTCATAGATTCTTCTGGAAGTTAGTAGTTAATGACCACACATCGGGTACTTCTTATTATAGGGTACTTATATTTTTTCTAGGGTGACCTACCTCACCACTGCTATTGCTGTTAAACCAATAGTACTTCTGCATTGTGATATTGCATATTAATAGCCTAATACTTTCTAGGTACTAGTGAATGTGTGATATATCCTTTTAATTTTTTTAAATTTTTTACAGTTTTTTTTAAGTTGTAAGAACACTTTGGTTCTTTTACAAAACTTTTTTAACTACCTGAAGGATGATTTCCCAATCGGATATTTCCACATTAACTTTTAATTATATTAAATTGCTTCTGCAATTAACCTTGTGTCATTACTATGACAACCTTACATTTCTATTGTTGTACTCAAATTGGAACACATACCTAAGCTACAAAATGTACTCGTAAACTGAACTACTTTACGAAGTTGAGCTTCGTGGGAGTATAGGTGAACTTAGTAAACCTATAACTCGACTAAATAATACTACCTAAACTAAATAATGCTATCTAAAATTAATAATGCTACTTAAAATTAAATAATGTTATCTGAAACTAATAATGTTACCTAAAACTAAATAATGATACCTAAAACAAATAATACTACCTAAACTAAATAATACTATCTAAAATTCATAATGCTACCTAAAACTTAATAATGTTATCTGAAACTAATAATGTTACCTAAAACTAAATATTGATGACTAAAACTAATAATACTACCTAAAAAAACTAAATAATACTGTCTATACTAAATAAAATAAAGTCTAAACAAATTAATGCTGTCTATTACTAATTAATACTATCTAAACTTGCTGAGGCAGTCTAAACTAAATAATGCTGTTCTACTAATTAATACTATCTAAACTTATTGATACAGTCTGACTAAATAATACTGCTTCAATAATCATTAAATACTGTTTAAGCTAATTGATGCTGTACCATCAACCTCTCTAATAATAATTCTAAATCTAATACTAAATAATCTAAACATAAATAACTTTTTATACGTTCCGTCTAAGTTGGGGACAAAACATTATGCTGGAGTGTACTCGTAGTTACAGGTTCACTGACACTATTAGGTGTAAGTGAATACCGCTCACTAACGGCGGATTCACATACTAACAACATTCAGTTACAGTCTACATCTGTAACGTGTTGAATGCCCGATGTTAGACCTAGACAGTGTCACCTTCGCTAAAAATCCTATGCTAGTGCTCGGAAAATCGGCGAGTGTGGTGTCGGTCACAGCATGGATTTGCATTTGCCCTGGCAAATGAACTTGTTATGTGCCCGGAAAGTCGGTAAGGGGAGCACCGATCACATTAACAAACTCTTAAAGTGAATACGTACACTAACGCGTAATTCACAAACTTTTAACATCCAAGGTCACTCAAACCTCTAAAAGTGTTTGATACCCGATGTTAAACCTAGATAGCATGGCTATCCTTAGAAATCCTGGATCTAAAACTACAGTTGACCCTAAAGGTCAAAGCCCAGCTAATGATTGTCCTTACAACACTCTACAGATACCAGGAACACAGAAGGTTATACTCTCTAGACAGCCGAAAAGTTCAAGAAACTTTTCTCCGGATTTTCCTTAGGAAAAATCCTGACCTAAAAAGGGGGGTATGTAACGGTGTTCCATTCCACCGTTCCCTTAAAGTAATCAAAAATAGACTTGCCGTCTTAGGAAACCTTTAAATCGTAAAACGGCCGTAGATGGTAAAACGGAACGGTGTCGCGGACCAATCGGGACGCGACAATTCAAATCACCCAATGGCGAGAGACGACGCCAAGGGGCTCACAATTATAAAAGAGAAGCTGACTGAAGGCAGAAGCCATTTTACAAATAATTTTTCTAATAACTATAAAAAGTGAAATAAAACTAAATGCTGTCCGAAAGCTTAAAAGTTATAAGTGCAACGAAAACCCCGTAGGGTAAGTGTTCCAATTTGCATTATGTATCGCTGTTGCATCACTGTTCATATTGCGTGTACAATTGTGTAAAACATATGGTGTATGAATTGTGCTACCTTTACTGCTCATCGAATTTGTCTGCCGATGATTTACGGGAGACCCCGCGACAGAACGATGTTCGTTTGGATTCAGCAAATTACATTATGACAATCGAACACGGGGTCAACGGCCGGCGAGTTCGATAAGTCGGAATCAAGGGTCATTGACCTACCCGTGTCTAGAAAAGTGAATGACGGTTGATTTTCTTTCGACCGTTATAAACTTTCCTGCTATTTCTCATACTTATGCTTCTTTATGTAAGTGTGATTTACTCAGTGTACAACCAAAATGTAAAGATAACTGCCTCATCATGATTATCAATCACGAGCGGACCACTTTGGGTCCTGTTCCGCCTCGACGAAGCAAGCCGCGGATGTCGCAGTTATCTTCGTATTGGGGGACGGCATTCTAATGGTCACCTTCGACCAATTCCAGGGTTCCAGCACCGGGTTGAGTCCCTAACGGCCACTCTTACGGCTGGCTGATGCACAGAGGGAACTATCAATCTTGAAGTAGTAGCCTGCACACCCTTCGGACGAGACAGAGGAGCTACCCCGTGTAGGACACAAGGAGCACCATCGCCATGTCCAGCTGCCACCACTGAACCCCCCAGAAGGACTGCGACCCGACCCTCCGCGGCTTACACAGGCCAGTGTGTCCCACCAGAATTGCACTATAATCCACTCGAATTGCAAACGACCCCGACCTTCTCTTTAATTCTACTTATACTACCCCCAGAACTACCACTACATTTAGACCACCCATCCAGTGGTAACTGTAAACTTATACGATAATAAAATCTAATTAGTTAAACTTGCGGTTTTATTAACAACTCTTATAATTACTTCTACTCATGTTCACCGGAGCTAGCTTGGATACTCTCTCTATCTTTTAACTCAACCAACTAGCGAGGTTTCAGAAGTTAGACTTGTAACATCAATGACTTGTATTTAACATACGAACGAAGCAAGCGGACGTCGATTGGAAACGAAACTCAAAAGTTTAGTTCACCACTAATAACAGCCATTAGCCAAAAGATAACAGATATATTGAAGAGTGATCAAACTTAGTACATAACAAGCGATATAATCCATAACGAATCCACGTTGACAATTTCAAAGGGTAAAACGTGACGCAACGGGCAGGAAACTCATTCGAAAACTGAAGACCTTGTTCGCAAATCGAAATCAGGTCAATTCAGCGCTAGAATGAAAACAAATTCATCGTAGTATACAATAGCGAGCCAGAGTAGCAACGTGGTCTGAACTGTGCACGTGACGCCCTGTTGGCATTAATTGATTAGCGACGCACGCCGGACTGTCGCGGACAACTTCCTCTGAACCTTCTAAGATATAATAAGATGTCAACATAGATCGTCCTTCCGCCGATTCTGTTTGACTGAATCTTGACGGGGGTAAGGGATAATAAGGGTCTACGCTGCAATTTACAATTTCAAAGACTTCCTGTTTCCGTGGAGATACCAAAAAAATCTCAAAGAGAAAGTCGGACAACAGTAGCTCATCCGTGTTACATAAATGAAATGTCAAAATACCTACAGCTTTTACAGTAGAACCAGAAGTTGAATTAATCGAAACACGGTATGTTTTCATTTAATTGAAATATAACTCACCACAGTTCCCATAATTGATTAAAAATATATAGAAGCAACACTCAAAGAAAACAGAACAGCAGCCACTCCAGTTGCAAAATCAACTAACAATGACAAGTTGATAACACAGGTCCGAACAACGGTAAGTTATTCGATATAATATCGTATCCTAATCAATAAATGTCTTGATAATTTCGACATACAGACATACTTAACTTCATTTATATATACTGCGTAAAATTGTTAAGAGATATGTTTAAATACAATCTATGATTGCGTATACATTGAGAAACAGAACCATTGATAAAGATGCCATGATTATGAATAAGATGACGGGTGATAAATATCTTGTTAATGATAGATCTTCAATCCACGTGCTTAGGAAAATCACCATGAATGCTTAGCTGTTACAAATAAATTATATTTTTTTACAAATTGTCGTAGAATTAAAACGGAGAAAGTTTGGACGTTGACAGAGAATGGGTGAATGGATGAATTAATAACACAAAGATAATACACATAAATATTCGGGAGTTGCATAATATAATGGCCGATTTTAGAACAATGATAATATATATCCTGAGGAATTTGTAATACGCAAACAGGCGTAGCGGACGTGCCTTCCAAATTTGAACTTTTTTCGTGCGTAAGCATTGTAGGCATTGTTGAACAAAAAAAATCCTTTAATCATTTTCTTTGTGTTCATGTTATTGTCCTACCTACTATATTGCAGTATAGTTACTACCTAATAAACTTCATGTTTTTTGGCTTTTATGATTTTGTTTTCTTTTTTTCGTTTATACATGCATATTTAATGATTGTCGGATTTGAGAACAAAACGTTCGTAAATCATTTATTCTCCTTGTTGGCCTAGGTTACAAAGTTCTTATACAGTTCATGTGTATCACATGTTAAATTGTATCACAATAAGTATTTAAACCAAGTGCATGGACTAGTTTCACTAAGACAAGTAAGTACCTTAGCACATAATCAGGTTTTATCACACTTTCAATAATTAAATCTAAGATACAATGGGCTGGTTCAACAATTAGGTGATTACGTATTACATATTGTTTCTTATCACAACACGCATATATCTTAATCAACTGTCTGCCTGGCAACAGTGATTGAAGGCATCTGCCGTCATCGAGTAACTGAATCCTCGTGATATCATGAACATACCAAATGGGATTTAATTCATTTATTCGTAATTCACAGTAACAGTTATTGATCGATATAAAGTGAATAGAATAAGCATAAGCTGTCCACTATATTTATGTGTCCGCTGCTGGGACTCGTCTCTCACTAGAAGATAGTCAAGGTAGACCTCACGATTGTGGGTCGGTCGTTTTCGTCACAGGGCACCATGGTACATTGAGTCAAATAAAATTGGGAATACACGAGTACATATCTTGAACATTATTACGCAGGCAAATGTACCTAAATGTGATGTGTTGTACTTACTCGCAGTTTTGTAAAACTTGGAACCAACCTCGAAATAGGGGAAAATATAATCTCAACGTATTGCGGAATGCTTTTTTAGAGCAGACTTATTTGTTTTTATAATTTCCCATGGTGACATTTTTTTATAAAGGTAAGTATAATAGCATTTCCCTTTTGGGGCTGTACTTTTGCAAAACCCTCTGTTATATCAATGAAATCCTGAGCCATAGCCATTGGACGCAGACTTGGAATTTTACAGGAGTATAGTTTGCGTTAGGCAGATCTTTAACATGATTAGTGTTTTTTGTAGTGGTAGGACTCCAGTTTCAAAGTCAATGTTTCGAGAGATATTACTGCCAGGCAGTGTTGCTTGCTCACCATCTTGCACACACAAAAAATCAATTTAACACTATTCGTTATTCTACCTCGGAGAGAACCAAATCAAAAGAATCATCAAGTGAGCCGTCTTTTCATAACTGAAACATACTCAAAGTACATTTCTACATATTTATATGAACACTAGTTTATCGTAAACTAATAATTCTGAGCCTTCATAAATCCCAGATAATCATCAGCCGTACATGGCTGATAGAGATAATTAACGTAGTTACATATAGATAAGAGTAGAAAGATAAATTACTTATTTTTGTACTGAATTTAGTTCATTGTATCTTAGATATCAATCAACATCGTTTTATGCCACAACATTTTTGGTGCTGCGTTCACCGTTATCTTTAAGATCTGTAAATATTAATCAAATATATTGTCATTTTAAAGAAAATACGAATCAATGTAGACAAATTACTTGTTCATTATTATGTTTCTAATAATTTGATTTTAATATGGATAATTTAAATATTTACCGTGAGCTTTAGTTTAGGAAACAGACGTTTAAATTACATAAAACCAACGGAACAACTAAATTTAATTGTAATGTTTAGGTATCGATCTTGATTTTCTATTAATGTTGCTTGCCTACTGATTTAATGTTAGTAGATGATCGCCCTGTGGTCGAAATTCGTCCATAATTTAAAGAAGCAAAATAGTGTGTGTTTAAAATACATGTTAGTATGACTGTGTATTGTCTATTTTTTTTGGTTAAAAATATTAGCATTCTGCACTCTTCTTGTATTCACATTATGTAAATTGTGTAAAATAATTGTTCGTAAAAAGGGGTACTACAAAGTTTTATCTTCACGTATGTACTTGTATATTACAAATGTATATTTACATGTAGCTATCAACTTTTTTTTTTACTTTTATAGGTTTACACTTGACCGCCATCTCACCTGATTTTAAGGTGCTGACAACAGCTAACTGAAATTCACGAATTCGAAATTAAGCCACGCCTATTTACTACTTCGATAAGACAGCGCCACCAAACGAAACCGCGTCCAGCTGGCGACATTATTAGTATTGAACAAAACGTGGAAACAAAAAGTTACCGCTCCAAGCTCATAGATGGCGCTTTTAAAATATTTTGTAATTAATTTAATATAACTTTTTGTTTCCTTCGATATCTTTTTGCACTTTTGCAGATTGTGAAGAACATTATCGAAATTCTATTAGTAAAGCCTATAAATAATAATATACGGTCTACAATTACAATAAACTCTTTTTATACAGAAAATTAAACCAACTTCAAAATCACAAATAGAAATAGGCACGCGAAAGCGAAAAAAATTCATTTAATTATTGTAAGCGCTACTCACTCATCTATTTGAAGTCAAATAGATTCATTCGACATAAACATTAATTGCATTAAAGTAGCTACAGCAAAAAGCCAACATTACGTGGTGTTCCCAGGCGGTCACCCATCCAAGTACTGACCACGCCAGGTGTTGCTTAACTTCGGTGATCGGACGAGAACTAGTGTTTTCACGCGTTATGCACGTCGTCAATTATATTAAATACGTGTATTAATACAAACATAATAGTTATCATCATCATCATCAATAGACGAGCTCGCAAGTTAATAATCCACAACTATTGCTCATTACAACACGAAAAACAAGTTTTTGAAACAACCCCATTTCGCTGCTTTGTAACGAAAGGTCCACAAACAAAATTTTACAAAAATATTTTAAATTCATAAGATTTTTTTTTTATTTAAACCATGCGGAACGTTTATAAAATGAAACATTTATAAATTGCAATGGAAAAAGTTTTGGAATTTATATCACGCAAAAAGTTGGTTTTAAAATGTCAAATAACAATGTAGAAATGAATGTTTTTTTTTGGGTTTTTATATGGACTAGTGGCACCATATTCTATAGCGGACAAATGATTTGAAAATATAAATTTCACCTATACTTACTAGTGTTGAGTACCTATGCAATAAAATATTAAAAAATACAAAAATGAAACAACCACTCAGAAATAAACAGATAATTCTTGAGATTGAGAGAATAAAGCTGCAGCTCACTATATCGCAGAAAAAAAGAGAAGTTCGTATCATATACCGGTCAGCAAAACGAAACACGACAAAAAACAGTTTCTACAAGTACAAAAAATAACACAAACTGGATATGAGTCACAAATGCCTTTTTATTTGCCAAATGCCAAAATATTTTTTTTCCGTAATTTACTTTGTCATAATGAATGTAGCATAATATATAGTGCCATAATGTCAATTTTGCATAATAGTTTATATAAATATTAATGCAGTTGAAAAAGATAGCTAATCCTTGAAACTATCCAAATTAATCAATATCCAGAAACGAAGGCTACAACCATAATCTACATAAAAAATAATAAATACACTGTTTAGCAACATTTTAAAGTTGATTTTGTGCGAGTTACGATGGTTATAAAAAATGACACGCTTCCCGTGTCATACGCCTTAAAATAAAATCTTGAATGACACGGATGCCGTGTTTTCCGCAACGAATCGGTTAAGTCGGTTTACAGATAATAGTTAAATATGACACCGTCATAACAAATCATAGATGAAATGATTGCATACAATGTAACCAAATGTCATCTAAAAGTCACTTTACTGAGAAAGGACGTTGTTCATTTATAAGGGACTTGGGGCTAAACGTGGACGTTGACTGTCACTGATATCATAAATTAAGCATGATGGCTTCTAGCACTTGATATCAGAACATTATCTTTTGGTAGTAGCAAAAAGACTATTTACTCGTAATGCGAACGTTGACGTGGTTACTTTTAAACAAAACTACAACATTTTGTAATTTTTTAATATCGATCTAAAGATCGATAGTGACCGTCTGGATAAAATCGATACTATTCTATTATGTTTAAAATAATAACTAAATTATTCACAAGTTAGTGGTTAGATGATTATCAATGTGTGCGAGTGAGACGAGCGATTACTCGCATCACTCGCTCGCGGCGTAAAAAACCTGTACTTTCAGATCCGCACTGTAGAGAAATGAACCGCTGGTTGCTCTCTTGGATTGTTCTAATCGCTTAGCGAGTATCGCTGAGCGAGTATTATCTTTCATAGCTCTTGTCGCTCAGCGACAAACTAGTGAAGCGAGTACTCACCGGGAGTATGAACAGTCAGCGATCAACTACTGTCTGTATCTGAGTATATGCATCTCTTTTATTTAAGTACACGGAATGTATAATATCTATTGTACGTTTCTTGAGCGAGAAAATAGTCGATGGTTACTCGTTTTCTCGCCGGCAGTGGGACAACTTTACTGCCTAAGTAGATGATTTTGTTTTTCGTGGCGTTGTGAAGTGAAAGCGGGTGCGATGAAAAACCGAATATCGAAAAAGCGATAATAAATCTTTAGCCGCTAAAAACACACGATGTCACTAAGCCCGTACAAAAATCCAAAATAATAGATAACTTTGATTGATCTTAACTCCGCCAGGGAAAATCTCTTCGAAATGAGGTATCACCGCCCGAACCTGGTAACAAAAATCAGCCAGGAGTTGCACACATCGCAATCCGATGGATGTAGCATATGCGTTGAGGGAAATATACTCAGGTATGTACTCCTCAGCACCCCGTATAAAGTCCCTAGAACAGAAAAGGTACAAGGGAGCGCAAATGCCCAACACCCTCTTTTTAGTTCACACTCAAGAGGAGAAGGAGGCCCTGACAAACCAGGGTTATGGGTCAGGCACAGGGTCACGTATCCTTACCATTCATGAAGCTCAGGGACTGACATATGAGTCGGTAATCGCAATAAAAACCAAGGCAAACATGAAGCTGCACGAGAGCTTGCCCCATGCGGTTGTTGCAATCTCACGGCACATGGGGACCTTCACGTACTACGCTAACGACACCGATGACACCATTGGTCGGTTCGTGCGGCGAGCGTTGGCTGCATCACCGAAGACCATCCGAGAGTTCAACCTACAGATGGCCATCAGGGACAGAAATGCAGCCGTAGTGGAGGCTCTGGGCCGGGAGGAGGCGGCTTAGGCAAATGGTAATAAGACAAAAAATCGATGTCGAGCCGATTACTTGCGGAATCCCAACCAATAGTGATCGGCACAACAGACGAGCACTAGTATTAGGTTCAAAATGTTCCCAGCTCCCCCCATATTTTCCTCTTCAGATTATACAAGAAATATGTGAAAATAAATAAGATTTGAAATGATGAAAGCTACGGACCCCGGAGTCTGTGGAGTGGTAAATTTAAATATATAAAAAAAGGAAATGGTGCCACTAATCCATATAATCAGAAGCAGCAATGGGTGCAACAGCGCACTTAAAAATTACATCATATTTTTCACATTTGCATCGTCGATTCGACGAAGCTTAGTAGTTAATGTCGGTAATGAGCTTTCGAGGGATAAGAGACTAATTATACGGCATTTTTACATAAAACATTAGATAATATCAAATGTGTTTAAAATAAGCCAAGTGCAAGTCGAATGAACGAATGAAGGATTCCGTACCAATACTCAGGTATGTACTCCTCAGCACTAATCATGAAAATATCAATATCTATGAAAACGGCAAAAAATCAGGTCTATTTTATAGGAACCCTACTTCCACATATTTATATTAATTTTATTCTTATGATTATTAATTTTAATACAACGTAGAAATAATCAAGTAATATCCCATTAAAATACATAGAGAATGATAGAAAATCGTCAGAAGTTGAAAAGTAAAATAACTGAATTTTGAGTTGTGGCTTTTTAGTCTCAAACCAGCGATTTATTTTCAATTCATCGCCAAATCTAAAAATGAAGTATTAAAGAAATAACGTCTCTTGTGAAATTAAACTACGTAGGGCCATCTTTCAGACCCGGTTACATTCATACGAGGCATTCATTCGCAAGGAGAGATCTAGGCTGGGACTAGGTTATATTCCACCACGCTGGCCAAGTGTGGGTTGGTAAATGTCACATGAGGTGAAAACACTAGGTACCTACATGTACTTACTAGGTACATTTCGGTTTCCTCACGATGTTTTCCTTCATCGTTTTTAAGTTAGCGGCATTACATGCTAACATCGAGTGGTGCGCGTGGGGGGCTCCGAATCGGCAGTCACCGTTCTCCCGAATAGATGAGCCATAACGTAGACTTTAACAGCGACTTGGACTTTAACACCAATGTACTCGTTTAATTACTGGCAACCCTTAACCATCTTCCAGCACCTTCATCAGACCCTTGTTACCATTTAGCACCAAAGTACTCATCAAGACAAATCAAATGAGCCCAAACTCGTGGAGTTATGTCATTTAATTGTTGAGTTCCTATGACCCCCTTCCGGCTCCATCATCAGACCCTGGTAATAATCTAGCACCAAAGTACTCGTTAAGACAAAGAAAACGAGTCCAAGCTCGGTTGTGCTATGTCGTTTAATTACTGAGTTTCTATGACCACCTTCCGGCTCCATCATCAGACCCTTGCTACCATCCACCTTCAAAGTACTCCTCAAAACAAATCAAAAGAACCCAAACTCGCTGGGGCTATGTCGTTTAATTGTTTAGTTCCTATGACCACCTTCCAGCTCCATCATCAGACCTTGGTTACCATCTAGGTTTAAAAAAAACAATTAATTAATGTGAATTAAACATTTTGCATGGCATAGCAACCTTCCAGCTCCATCATCAGATCAGCACCATAATTAATTAATTATCATAATATAATTGTCTTGAAATTTAGTCTGTTTAAATGTCTTGTTCCATAGTAACTATATTCTCATCTATGCCTCAGGGCAGGTAAAACTAAAAAATAAAAGCTTGAAAAACTACAGAGAACACATACAATAAAATGAAAAAAAAACATGCAAAAAGAAGTTCACGGTTCTGAGATTTGAACACAGGATCATGAACGCGGTACGCGGTTCGCTAAACCATCGAGCCAACTCGACTTATTTCCGATGCGTCAAATTTTCAAATCATATGACCTCTCTTGACGTTTCCGCATTTCGTTTGTGAGAATTTATCATTTTTATTTTTTTGCCGATTTAGTTAGCTGGTAGAAGGGCCGTTCAGTCGAGTTAGCTTTTTAAAAACAATTGATATTGATCTGAATTAAACATCAATGATATGGCATGGCAACCTTCCAGCTCCATCATCAGATCAGCATCATAATTATCATATTGCAATTTATTTATTGTCTTGCAATTTACACAAGTATTATGCAAATTTTCACGCAATCAGTAAATCGGGAAGTAGATTTAATTTGCAAGATTTCATGATAAGCCTCGGGTTACATCACGGATATTCATGGGTTCCATAATAACTATATTCTCATCTGTGCCTCAGGGCAGGTGAAACTAAATAATAAAAGCTTGAAAACTACAGAGAAAACATACAACAACAATATGAAAAAAAATATGCAAAAAGAAAATCACGGTTCAAAGATTTGGACACAGGGTCATAAACGTCCACCACGGTCATGCTAAACCATCGAGCTAAACATACTAATAACCAACGCGTCAAATTTTCAAATCATATGACCTCTCTTGACGTTTCTGCATTCCATTTGTGAGATTTTTTATTTTTTTGAATAGCGAGTGCCGCGCAGCGAAGCGACGCGACGTAGCGTCCTTCCTGCACGGCGCATCAGCGCTTTCTGCCGGACTTCATAGTAGTGAGCGAGAAGCAAGACTCAGGCCGGTTCGGTCGAGTTAGCGTATTAAAAAACAATTAATTAATGCGAATTAAACAACTTAATCTAAAATATAAAACATCCTTGCCCTTTATTAAGAAGTAATACGTTAATCTTTAAAATTTGAATAATGTATGTTCATTAATAACACAGATATTTACGTTTAAAACTCATTTTAGAGGTTAGTTTACGATTTTTTCTTGTCAAGATATCTTTTCCAAATCGTGTTTTGAAAGCAATGGTTCCCTTATAAATATGTTCAAGAATAACATATATTTTATTCAACATCTCAAACCCTATACATTTTGCTAAAAATGTGTTTAAAAAGTGCCATTTGGCTCTATTCAGCGCCTTAAGCGACGATGCGGTCTACGATGGAGCGTGTTTACCTAGAAAAAAACCGATTCACTCTCGATTTGAAGACACAAAGATTGTAACCATCGGGCAAAATCCACTCAGGCAACGTATTCCACAGCCTAAACGTTCTTATCATAAAAGTAGAGTCAAATCTCTTCGTTCGTGTCTTTGGAACATCAACCATGAAACGATGTCGCTTTCTCGAGCAATTCCGATAGAAAAAAGGACAAGGTGGTATTAGATCATGTAAATCAGCCGCACACTATCCGAAGTGTAACCGATAAAAAACCGATAGACTAGCAATTTTACGGCGATGTTCAAGACTTTGAAGTGCATTAAGTATCTGATATCTATCTAAACGTTAACCGTGAACATTACACTCATGGAATTTGTAGTGTTTATTTACGTTTGCATTTATTCACAAAAAAAAATTTAAAAAATCTCTCCAGAGGATTCAAAGTTTAAAGTATCGTTTTGACCCGACGAAACCACTACCTAACTCTAGTTTTATATCCATTTAAATATTATACTAAGCCAGTGGACATTGGGTCAGTTATTTTCCATTAACTCAGTTTTAAGTAATTAACAACTTATCGCATGTGTACATATCTACTACTCGACTGTGTAATGTGTATCGAGCGGCAAAACAATAGTTTGTTTGTACCAAACACTTTGACATACAATAATGACATGATTCACAATTCACAATGACAAAAATATAATTACGCCTCGCCTATGCTTAAATTATTAATCTCACTGAATGTTCACGGGGCATTAACTGTAATTTGTTCAATTATTTTATAGCGTTTTTGTTTTGAGTCGATAAATATAGAGTTCAAGAATAACAATTATATTTGTACATATAATGTTTTTTTAAAGCGGGCACACCTTTTATTAACAAAACTAAAATACAATGAGAACTACATACCTACATTACTTCCACTAAGCACATCTGAACCATCCATAGACCAATGAAGGACCACAGATAATCAAGATGCCCAAGCCCACTACCAGTCGGAAGCGTGCATGCTGGCGGAATTACGATTACATAATAATTGTCAGGAATATAGTTTCGAAAACTCTTGTTGTTCTAAAAACTTACGGCCGTACGTTAAATTTTCTCATGACTTACGCGAGTCAAGACAGCCACAGACTAAGTAGAGAGATACTCTAAAGGTACAAGTTCGCGCGGAGACCGCGATACGAGACCGAGACAGGAGACCGAGACCGGAGACCGCGACAGGCACTTGACACTATGGAATTGTATGGGCGCCAGTTCGCGCCGCGACCGCGACCTGTGACAGGACCGAGACAGGTCACCTGTCTCGGTCTCCTGTCGCGGTCTCGGCGCGAACTGGCGCCCATACAATTCCATAGTGTCAAGTGCCTGTCTTGGTCTCCGGTCGCGGTCTCCGGTCGCGGTCGCGGCGCGAACTTGTACCTTTAGACAGCATTTCATAATTTTGTGACGTCAAAAAAAGTCAAAGAAATTAAATTGAGTTTAAGTCAAGTTTTGTAATACGGCGGTTAGATTCATGGACACATCGACAAATCTTCGCCCACGTAACTGTACATTTTAACCTTTTAAAAATGACAATAAATTTAAAGCGGACATTGTGTTACTTCAGATTTTTTTAAGGTTCTGTACAGGTATATTACTTTCAATAAACTGCGGATTTTAGTGACTTTCCCCAGCTCGCAAATAAATTAGCATTATTTATATAACACTTAACTTTGAGAGAGGTTACGTGTCCTCTTTTGACTGCGCAACAATAGTCATGATTGTTTTATACCCTGCACAAGCAGACCACTTGATGCTCCCACTGCTACTTGGGTCCTTCGTTCACATGGAGATAATCAAGGTTATAATGCACCACACTTGTCAGTCAAGTGCTGGTAGACAGAGTCACATATCCTAGAAATATGTCTTTTTTGGAACAAGCCGGTTTCTACACGATATTTTTCTACCGTTAACGCCAATGGTGATAACAAGCTTGTGCATAATTATACACATGAAAACTATCCAGAGGTACAAGCGGGATTCGAACCTGCAGCATAAGCAGCCCACTAAACGTTCCCACTGCTGGGATTCGGGGCCTTCTCTCGCAAGTAGAGAGTCAAGGCCATAATCTACCACGCTGGCCAACTACGGGATGGTGGATGACACATGACCTCAAAAGATTCTAGGTGCATGTCCGTTTGACCCTGGCGCCGGGGTCGTTACAAGAATTCAGCTTCGGTATACCATGTCTATCGTAAGAGGCGATTAATAGGGTACCCATGGGCTCGTAGACGGATAGGCTTGGGGGCCTAACGTTTATGAACAACGAACCCATCATTGGAAAGACTACGGCATGGTGCGGCCCATGTCGTTTAGTCCATCACCTAATAAGGGAGGTGCCGTAGGCAAAATGTCAAAAGAATGCCGGTGCGCTCCAAAGGAGATCCCGGCGTTCTCTTCCTAGGCACAGATGTACGCCACGGAGGGGGTTTTAGTGAGTAAGATCTCACATAACTTGGCTGCATCCCAATACAGCTGGGTATCGGCAAAGGATTTCCCCCCTGTAAAATAAAGGTAAATGTCTGTTTCCTCACGATGTTTTCCTTCGCCTCCGGATCGGCAGTCGCTATTCTCCCGACTAGACCAGCCGTAACTTATTCGAACCTACGACCACATAATTATGAAATTGGTCGTCTTCGCGACCAGGCCACCACGGCTTCACGACTTCTATGTAACCTGAGATACACTAGAGTATCGAAATAACAGGAAGGTAATGGCTTTGACAATGGCCCTTCCTATCACAAGGTTACTAGAAAACCTTTACAGCCTTGCCTTCCAAGGCTATGTGAAGGATTGGAAGTAGAAATTTAAGCCTTATTGAAACGACATAAGAACCACGAAGAGTTGAATAGCTCTACATTCACATATCATGGAATAGAAAATTGTACGTGAATTATGTTATTCTTGGTTGAATTAATCGATAGTTGGAACTTATGGATGATATTGTGTTATTCTAAGGTTAAGGTCTCTGAGGTCAAGTACATGATCAACTATTGTATAAACTGTTTATTTAACTCTACTAAAACAGCTGTTTTTACGAACTTTAGTACTTCGGCGATTCTGTGTCTGTCAATTGTTTTAGATTTACATTTCAGGAGTAGTGTACATACATAAATGCCGCCAACTTTAAACGGCGAAGAAAAACATCGTAAGGAAACCGACGTGTACCTAGAGTCTTTCGAAGTCATGTGTCATCCCATCCACCAACCCGCACCCCCAGCGTGGTGGGTTATGACCTTGACTCTCTCCATGCGAGAGAAGGCCCCGAGTCCCAGCAGTGGGAACATTTAGTGTGCTGTTTATGCACATACATAAAATAAATTCTCGCTACTTTAGAATTTGTCCCGTAGCAAATCAACGCTGTTTATGAGTGTTTGATAGTGTAGACACCGTCCCTTTTTGGCTTAAGAACACCATTACAGCAGAACTCATCAGTTTGTAGTTACAAATTTAGCAATTCCGAATCGTTTGGTTAGTATGTGTATTGTGTATGTACTACATTTTAATACCTATTATCTGAATATGTAAAAGTACTAAGGGATTAGAGAGAAAAACAGATGTTGAAAAGTTACGTTACTGCAATATTATGCAAGAAAATTGTAGATATTATAATAATCCAGGGTTATTTTACCAGATTTAATTTTATCTAGATAACTAGATAATAGTTTATCAGTAAAGCAATGTAATAATGTTATCTACGTTAACAAAAGATATCCGTCGTGGCGAAAAGTCGAGATAAAACTGTTTGCTCGCATGTGCGATTTATCATTTTCGCGAAAATTCAAGGGCATAGGTAAATGTATGTGCCTTCGTCTAAGTAGATACTCTTGATCGTAAAAATATATTTAGATAATGCTATTTTTAGATTTTAGAGTCTTCGGAATAAGTGATAACAGTGAAGCCACAAAGTGCGACTTCAGGCGAACTTCGAACGCTCGTCCTGACACGTCCATAAACGTCGTCTAAACGCTATCAATTGTATTGAAAATGCAGTAAGATTATAATTTTTGTCTGCGTTCATTAGTACTAATTGTTTTTCCTACATTTGTTAACCCTTACGGAGAATAGGCTGGTATTCCTACTACGCCCGCAGATAAATTTATTTTTAGGAAATTGTCGTCGTGCTCTCAAAATAACGAACATTTTCGTTCCTTTGTTTGCGTGTTCCCAAACTTTATCGATATTAGGAACTGCTTAAAAAAAATGCATAAAAAAGTTGGATATTTGATGGAACACTATTTGACTTTCAGTAATGGCCGTTGCTAACAGGGCTGGCATTGTGCAGAGGGGTAATGAGTTAGCTCTCTGTGTACTGTACTTTTATTAGATTGTGTACTATTTAAATTAATCTCGCCGGGTAATACAAGTCAGGGTCGCGATGCACAAAACGATGTAAACGTGATGGTTCAGAATGTATTTGATGATAAGGAATATAGAAAACCTCACATCTCCCGAACGATGAACGTAACCGTTTTCAATTGTATTTTTTCCTTTAGTTACCAATTATGCGCTTTTTTTTTAAAGGAACATATTACTGTTTGTCACAGTTGGCTTCTACTGCCTAAAGAACTCAGGGCTAACGCAGAGCCTTACTTATTACTCTTTTGTCGCTATGATCTGCTTCACCGCCAAAGATAAAACGAAGATTGTAATTGCACCAAATTATAACCATCAATGCATATTTTATATTTTCATAATAAAATATGACATCCAACAATTCCGAACAGTATAAAATTGGCAGGCGACGATGACTATTCAACCATTGATAAAGCGTGCCGCATACCAGTTGTGCCAATTTAGCTGTACCAACCTACCCACTCGAACTAATGGCGATGGGCGTATGAAAATGTTACATCAAGGATAAGGGCTTTTTGTTGACTACCTACCATTGATAATAATGGCAGTTTCCGTAAACATATAATATGGATGACTAGCAGCGCCACGGGGTTTTACCCGGAGCGCTACTATTACTACGCGGGTAAATATTCCCGTTCCCCTTAAGTACTTATTACACATACTTACCTATTTTTCCGCAATAATAAGTAGCCTATGCGCTATTCTACACTAATCTGTGTTCCAAATTTCAACCCGATCCGTTCAGCCGTTGCGACAGCAACAAACATTCATCAGCCTATCTTAGTCTACTACTGGACATAGACCTCTCCCATGGCTCGCCACGTAGCCCTATCCTCAGCTATACGTTTCCATCTACTACCTACTGTCTTCAGTGTATTCGTCACTCCATCTAGTCTCAGGGTGTCCTACACTACGTTTGCCTATTCGATACACAACAAGCTAGGAAAGTGAAAGCCTCTTAAAGGCGAAACTCGAGGAGGCCGAAGCAGCCATTTACAATAATGTCACTTCCCGGGTCATCAAGGGAACCATGACAGGACAGTATATCTGCCGTCCGCAAGCTTAAATGCCGTTATCTAACATCGGGTCGATTTGGACATTTAAATGGCACTACAATCAGAAAAAAAATATCTATCGATCTGTGTAACCCGTGTTTCTCTAGGTATGTTAGTTTTTAAGATACCAAAACTATAAATGCCGTTAAGTCATTTTATTTTGTATGGTTCCAACGCTAAAACGCAGTTAAATAACAATACTTACCTAAAAAGCCGCTAAGGTATTATAACGTTACCTTTGGCTGAAATTTTCTTTGATTTTCCATTACTTAATTGCCGTTAACTGACTTTTGTACGCTATAGTGCCGTTAAAGCACTTAAATGTTTTTAAACAAAGCTTCATTTATAATTTATATTGTATTTGTCCAACGCTATAAAGCCGTTATGCTTGAATACAACACAAAAATGCAGTTAAACATACTTAACGGCTTTTTAAACTAGTAAATACGTATCCAATTTTGTAAACTTAAAACGGAAAATATCACAAAGCTACCTTAACTATGTGATATACATTATTTATTTTTTACAATACTAGACTAAAACGCAGCTATGCCACATTACTTAACTAAAATGCCGTTACAGGTTCTTGCGTATGCAGTACGATTGTATGAGAAGGAAATCAACTGCAGATGCTTTCGATGCTTTCTAACTTGTTACGATGGCTTAAAACACATCTAGATGAGTCAAACTAGATCTTGTATAGAAAAAAAAACGGAAATGATCCTTATGTTACATCTTGTTCCGACTCTTCCAGTGTCATTGATACATTTTGGGATGTATGAATTATGTTACAGTACTCGTCTTTCTTTAGATTTAATTGAAATCGCAAATCTATCTAATTAAACTTTATCAAGTTCTAATAGACTTACAAGGAAAATAAAGTAATTCTCTACAAAATCATCAAAACAAACATTCAGTTTGAAGAGTTAACATAAAATATTACAGCCAGATGATGATAGCACCATACCGTATCTGTTGAAGTTTTAAACTTCACAATCAAGTTTACAGTGTGTTTTCAATTCAGATGACCTGCACGTTATAAAGATTTTAAGATAGCTGATTCAAGTGAAAATTTTAGTTACTATTTTCAAGAAATCCATTAAGCATAAGTCTAAACGTAAACATAAGTCTGACTTTACGAACCACAACATCATTAATAAATACCTACAGAAAATTAGCTTAAAAACGGTACCATTTAACGTTGTATAAAACATTGTCAATGCCGTTATACAGAATACAGAAAAACAAACCGAAGGCTGGTTGGAAAAGCGTAGAAGCTCAATTAATGAACCTTAAAAAACTGTCAGTATTCTCATCTCTCTGTCAAACGCGGAGACACATGATAGAAATTGGTGAATATCAGAACCTGTCTACTTTAATGTTTATGCAACGACCACAAAGCAGTTGACAGTTTTGAAAATAAAAGTTATGAATGAATCGAAGAGAAAAATCTGATGCATACAAATGGGTTGTCAACAGTGCAATGCAGTTGCAGTGCACAAAATAAAATTGACTATTATGTTCACTTCTTCTCAGTGTCATTTATTTACTAAATGCATTTATTTACTAAAGCAAAATCATCTACATATAACAAATTACGCTTTATTATTTCAAATCTGAACACAGTTTCATGAGTTGCGAACAAGAAGATCATAAAGTAAAGTTAGAAATGCAATAAATATGATTATATGATTTTGACCATTTTGATGAGACATTGTGAGTTAGCAACTCAAAAGTAAATATGAAGTTTATAGCACCAAATAATTTCGTTATTGTACCAAGTTACGCTTCAGAAAGAAGAATTCAAATTAAGCCCCTGAGTTAATCTCAAAAATATGTCGCACATGTGGATTTACTCTGATTCTGAGTTTTATTGTAATAGTTTGTTGGTACAAAAATTATTGCCAGAAAGATTATTTATATTATTTTGCTTTCTTCAATGGCAAATACTTAAAATACCAGAAATTATAAAACGTCGTTTCAAGTCAAAAGCAAAATGCAGAAATACCAAGCGGAAGATTCATTTAGTTCAATTCATAGAGCAACATAGCGCCAACACATAAGCTATTGTTTTGGAAGAACTTGACGACCGACGACAAAGAATGATAATTCTAGTAAAGCAATATTTAGACTCAAGAAAAATATTTGAGTCTTAGGTATTATTAATTATTTTGTAGGAATATTTATTCAAAAGTTTAAGTGATTGTGACAAAAATAAAACAAAAACAATTGATATCTATTGTAGATTCTTGAAAATCTGTTGTAAATAAGGGCAATAAAAGTAGTATTTTAATTTGAAAATTTTGTAATTTTACCTTGTAATTTTGCCTTGTTATTTTAAATTTTAACTCTTGAGAAATTTTATTTTTAGATACTTAGGCTTGTATTCGAAAAAGATTAACAAAAAATGCTGTTTGTTATTTTTTAATGCCAATAAATATCTAGTTTTTAATGTCATTTTTGTTCACTTATTTCACATAAATCATCACTTTTATTGTATTTTCTTAAATATCTTGTGAGTCATGCTTAGCTTAATTGCAGTTAAAGGAAAAGGTTTTGCATTTAATCGCATTTTAGTGTTGTAAAATGCTCTGAAATAACCGATTAAAACAAATATATGAAGTTTGCTAGTTTTAAATGCGGTTAAATGACTTTAACCGCATTGTAATCTAGGATGTTTCATGATATAACGGCATTTTAGTTTTGGAATGATTTCAAATTCTATAGTCAAGTACCATTTAATGAAATTAAAGAAAAAAACAAGCTAAAATGCCGTTAAACTATACATAACGGCATTTTAGTGGTGATTTTGAAAAGATTTTAAGACAAAATTACAAGACTAGAATGCAAAAACGCTTATAACTCTTATTTCGCACACTTTAATATCTTAAAAATACTATCATTTCAAAGTGTTTTCTCAGCTCTATATAAGGGTATCAAAGTTATGGAAATATGTATTCCACTTATCAAATGGCATAATTTTAAAATTTTGAAACAGTTTTCCCGCGATATCTCGAAACTACATTTTGGTACTTAACGGCATTGTAGCTTGCGGACGGCAGATATGGCAGCTTACAGTGCTGAAAATGGCTTCGTGACACTGAACGAGAAAGAGACAGAGCGCGCGGGAATGCCTGTTTATGCGACAACACCAAACGACCCAATTGTAGTTACCGCCCGATGCACCAAGATAATGCTGGACGATAAGATCCTAGAGATGGCCAAGACCATCGAAGGGAACTCAAACATCAAAGCGAATTGGGAAAATTGGGAGGTACCGAGAATACAGTGGGTTAACGGAGTTCCGGGATGTGGAAAGACAACATGGGTAATTAGACACTTCGACGTGGACAAGGACGCCATCATCACCACAACAACTGAGGCAGCAAAAGATCTCAGAGAAAAGCTATCGCACCGAATAGGAAATCTGGTCAAAACCAGAGTGCGAACCATGGCTTCTGCTCTGGTAAATGGTTTCGGAAGAGAAAGTTTCAGCCGCCTCATGGTGGATGAAGCTCTCATGAACCATTTTGGAGCCATTGTGATGGCTTCAAGGCTGTCTGGTGTTGATGAAATTGTCCTCATCGGAGACGTCAATCAGTTGCCTTACATCGACAGGGAAAATCTCTTCGAAATGAGGTATCACCGCCCAAACCTGGTAACAAAGATCAGCCAGGAGTTGCTCTGCACTCATCGCAACCCGATGGATGTCGCATATGCGCTGAGGGAAATATACTCCGGTATGTACTCCTCAGCGTCCCGTATAAAGTCCCTAGAGCAGAGAAGATATAAGGGAGCGCAAATACCCAACACCCTTCCAAACACCCTCTTTTTAGTTCACACTCAAGAAGAGAAGGAGACCCTGACAAACCAGGGTTATGGGTCAGGCACCGGGTCACGCATCCTTACCATCCATGAAGCTCAGGGACTAACATACGAGTCGGTAATCGCAATCAAAACCAAGGCTAACATGAAGCTGCACGAGAGCGTGCCCCATGCGGTTGTTGCAATCTCACGGCATACGGGGACCTTCACATACTACGCTGACGACACCGATGACGCCATCGGCCGGTTCGTGCGGCGAGCGTTGGCTGCATCACCGAAGACCATCCGAGACTTCAACCTGCAGATGGCCATCAGGGACAGAAATGCGGCCGTTGTGGAGGCTCTGGGCCGGGAGGAGGCGGCTTAGGCAGATGACAATTAGGCAAAGAATCGATGTCGAGTCGATTACTCCCGGAATAGTCAACCGGTAGTGATCGGCTCAACAGACGAGCTATTATTAGAACTAGAATTATGTTTAACATGTTCCTAACTCCCCCCTATTTTCCTCATCTTCTCCTAATCCAAGACACATGTAAAAAAAAAAGAATTGTAATGACAAAGATCACGGACCCCGGTGTCTGTGGAGTGGCTAATTTAAATAAAAAAAAAAAAAAAAAAAGATACACAACAAACATCCAAACTTTCGCATTTATAATATTACTAGGATTACGGATACAGTTACTTGAATTCAGAATTATTTTAATTTATAACATGCACAATTTGAGTTTCTTTCGTTTTTAAAAACAGGCATAGGTACTTAGAAGAATACAAGTGTATACTCAGTTCACTAATTCTCTGGCATGTCTTTACAAACAGGATACCCGAAATGAAAGTATCTGGTAAACCTAATAAAAACATAATACAAATGATTTTACAACAATTTTACGGAGACATATTATACTACACTAGAAGCACCCCATGGTTTTACCCGCGTAGTACTAGTTCCCATTATGTTCTTGCTATGAAAAGTAGTCTATTGGCTATTTGAGACAATAATCTTAGTTTAAAATTTTATGATTGAGCAACAAACATCCAAATAGGATATTGAGTTTCTTAGTATTATCGACGATATAATATCAAAGATAAATAACTGAAATTTAAGTATCTCATGAAAAAAATTAAAAAACACTTGTCGAAAACTTTACAGTTGCCTCAACAATTGATCACAACAGCAAAATAACAATTAAGTAGGTAGAGATATGGAGGAAATTCTTGAAATTATTGAGATGATTACCACCAATCATGTCATGGTTTCATTTATGGTTCTGGACTGAACTGGACGAAGTGACGTCATATCCTCATTATGAGTCAAGGTTTGCAGTATGACTGATACACTTTCATTGTGACCCTACAGTTCAATTGGTAGAGAGCTGGCTCATTGAGCATTTTTTTGTTCTAGGTCTGGGTATAGCTTATGGCTTATATTATAGCAAAAACTTTGAGTAGTTTAAGGCTTTGAGTAGTGTAAAATGTGGAGAAATAATATGGACAAATATATTTTATCATCTATTTAGTTAATAACGTAGTAATTTCTTTGTTTCTGGATTTTAAAACAGAATATAGAAAATGAAGTTTACAGATGCTCAACATATAATGGAAGTTCTTATTATAATGCCTCTACTGTCAACTAGTCAAATCTAAATTCAATTGTTACAGATCTGAGACATATAACATGTAAAGAAAAGAGCCTAATCTTAGTAATGGGATAAATAAGACTCCGATTGATAAAGATATGCCAGAAGGAAATTAAAAAACTTTTGCTTTGGTCTAGAGCTCTAGAACTAGAGCTTCTAGCCTATAATTAATCCTACTAATATTATAAATGTCGATGTTTGTTGCTCAATCACGTCATAACATATGAACAGAATGTGCTGAAACACAGTTAGATTAAAGTCTGGAAGAACACATAGGCTACTTTTATCCCGGAAAAAACAGCAAACCGCTGCTAGTACAATAAAAAATGGAACATTTCAACTAATTAATCATTTTTGCTAGAATAATTTACATTAAGTAAACTATGATACAATAAGCCAACTAGATAAGTTAACAGTCTAACAAGTATTATTTCAACCCTAGAGTGCACAATCTAACAGTCCATAAATTATTCCAATAGCTAAAGTATGTACCTTGTTAAATCTAATAAGATAGGCCCAGTGTAGTGGACTATGCCCAAAGATAATAAGTTAATTTAGTATTCATTTTCAATAACTAATACCGTAATTAAAGTATACTCACATAGATAAACTCACAAGAAAGGTTGACATCAGAATTTACAGAAAAGAAACCAAGTTCAATGACTACTAATATAGGAAAGAAGGTCAACCACCACGGCACCAATTACCTGAATGCTAATGATGTCAAATTCTAATTATCTGCCCCGTTTCCTAATTATATGTTAATTAGGTAATTGTGCCAATAACTGATAATCCTGATTATTGATTTTGAGTTAAATGTCCCTTTTTCATTGTGAGTTTAAATGTAGTGAAAATTATATGTATTATATAATTAAATTCTGACAATCCATGAGCAATAGAGGCTTAAAAATTGAGTAGTGAATTTGGCATGGAAGTTACAAGTGTTTTAGCACTTACACATCACATCACTTTCAATGTTATTATAATTACCTACATAGCTAAAGACACAATCAGCACCTCTATTGCTTATCTAAATTGCTTATATCATTGCCATTCTTTTAATGTCTGTTAAAATTAAGTGATAATAATAATTTAAGCAATTTAGATTTTTTGCTCTTGGGATGGGTTTCCAAGTTACTCCCATGACTTAGGAAGTTCATGGATATATTGATGTCTCATTTACAAATTCCTTTGATGGATAAATTATTTTAGAGGTACAATTTCACACAGGACAATTGTGTCATCTTCCACTATACAGGCCTAGGTTGGTCTACAAGCCACAAGCAATTATTTTATTATTTGTGTTACTTTGGAAAATAAATATTATTTTTTATCCAGATTTTATAAACTTGGAACCAACACTTCTAATATTAAGTGATGGGAAATAACTCGATGTTAAGTGATGAGATAACTAGTTCATATCTAAATGGCTCAGATAAAGAGCCATTTAGATCACTTCAATTAATTTAAATTATTCCACTGTTACTGGCCAAATGCAGGGCACAGATACGGCTAGTGATAATTCGACAAACGTTGCATAGAGATGATAATTAATGCATTTATTTATTTTGTGACACAATGCCCTCAAAATGTAATGTCCCCCAAGTGTATCCACATTTACAAATGTATATTTTAAATGGTGTTACCCAATGGTAGAATTATATTCAATTCTATTCTAAGGGCATTGGTAAGTATATTGGTGAGAAATACAATGAAATGTAGAAGAAATGAACACACTGATCAAGTCGATATCGAGTAGCTGTTTTAAATGCCATACTTTTTGAACCTGTGTATTTGTCTATTTTGTTTTCCATTCCATATTTGAGCATGCTTGCTCTAAGAAATAATGTGATCATACCAGTATTAAGTTTATCACAATTTCTATTCTGATATAATTATAAACTACATGTAAATTTAATAAAAATTTATCATGTTATTTTATTTTGTTGTCTTTTCTCGGAGATATTGTACGTAGTAGCTCAAAATACAATGAACCAATTGTGATGTTGTTTTTTGTTGGTTGATATGATGAAGTTGTTTTATTGTTA
Organism: Ectropis crepuscularia; assembly: GCA_963693475.1. Classification (NCBI taxonomy): domain Eukaryota; kingdom Metazoa; phylum Arthropoda; class Insecta; order Lepidoptera; family Geometridae; genus Ectropis; species Ectropis crepuscularia. The sequence goes on along the minus strand of OY856353.1, from coordinate 20,874,626 downwards.
GGTTAAAATTAGTATTGAAAATTTAATAATTTACTAAACCAGAGGCAACTTGTTGATTATAATTAACCCTACATTTAAATTCATAATTTATAAATTTATATTCATAGATATTAATCAATTTGACATCTTCCCACCATGAGCACTGTGTCAATAATGTTTTCTGTTCATCTTTTTGATATATATAATAGGTAACTGAGTTAGGGGTTGTTTCATTGTATTTTCATTTATTTATAATTTATTACTCATGTTGTATTTTATAGTTAGATCTGTGGAAAAAATTTCATGTACCTAATTAATTTCTTTCAGTCTTTGCTTTGCTTGGCATACTACCTATAACTTATTGGTTATTAGCAAGATCACTGCTGCTGATAAACCCAAAATTCTAGATGACAAACATAATTGCTAGCTCAAACATAATATCATCAGGCTGCAAATTATATGTTTCATGGATTGTACTAATAATTCACAGACCAAGAAATCTGGAGTAAGTACTGCTAACCTCAAACACGTCTAATTTTAGCTGAATTAGGGTAAGGCCCTTGGAATATAGTTCTGAAATAAGTTATGTGGCACTTACCCTTGAAAACGTTCTCAATCTATTAATTCGTGGATTCGATGGCACATTATTCAGGGATACTTTCGACATCTTATGTTTTTTTCAGTCTAGCTCGTCACGCGAACACAACAAAAAATAGATTGTTTAGTCACACCAACGCTGGCACTGTACGTTTTATAATCACAGCAAGTTCAAGGGAAAACAAATGAAGATCTACGCTGTAACACCACCTTAATAACTGATTAGTCTTAACAAAAACATAAGATTTCTAACGAAGGCACTGAACTAATTTAGCTGTTTAGCCCCATATTTGAGAATTTTAAAATAACTTAAATATTATTGTCATGAATTAGGCGCTTAACACAGTTGTTATTTATTTACAAAGAATAAAAACACTATTATTTTCAAAAATTAAATCTTCGTTTGACAGCTGCAGTACAATTCTCTGTGACGTTTCGTTTCACGTTTCAGAGAGCAAAGCAACGCGTTTACGAATACACAAGAACCGTTCCCGATGCCGTCAGGCCGACAACTGTCAAATTGTGATAATTATCCACGCCAAGTGCGTTCGGCGCGAAAATTGCTTTTCTGTCGCGCCTTGTTTAATGAATACAAATACAATATTAATTTCTCAGAAAGGTCATAGCAGGCACCGAGTTGATCATTACAAACATTTTAACAAATAGAACGCATTTTTTAATTCAGATTATAACTTATGAACTTGGTTCATTAACAAATTAATTTGTTTATAGTCCGAGATCCCAGAGCTCCCAGACGTCATCTATTTTCTGATGAATGAAATGTGGACGATTCAGTAGAGTTAGTAAGTATAGGTACTAAGAACACATGCTTACTCGCTAACTTGCTTAGACGGCCAATTTTGAGATATGGGGTAATGAAGGTACATACAAACATTACCTACTTCACGTATTTTCTAATAAGTGATTTTCACGTATGTTTAACTTCACTTAAATTCTCATGCTCCATTTGTAAATAATAAATATGTTCATCAGACAACTATTTTTTTGCTTTTTACAATAAGACAGACCAATCTAAGGGGGCAATCATCCCCTAAACTCAACTATGTCCTATGGGTAAGAGCGGGAGACTGAGTGAGACATTTATTAAGAAATATTTACTTAAAATTGAGTATAGGTAGTTGTCTGACGAACATATTTACAAATGGAACATGAGAATTTAAGTGAAGTTAAATTATTATTATGGAGTTGTTAAGCAAAACGGCTGACGGAAAGTGTCTGGGAGTATTGGAACCTTGTTTTTAAGGATATTGCCTACAACATACGTGAAAATCACTTATTAGATTAATTACAGTAATACACTGGTAAATATGACTTATGTACATTTATGGGAATAGATTTTTTTAATCTCGAGACGTTTATAAAATGGAAGGAAAACTTATCAAATAGTTCTCAACTGCACCAAAGAGGGCGTTGATGTATAATTTTGTCATAATAATTCGACAGACATACATCAATTGGCATATTTCACCCATTTATCTCTCATTGTACGTTCTCTCTGAGGAAATATTTGTAGTATGTAGTAAGTATGTTTTAGTGATATTTATTGAGCAGACAGTTAAATCGTTAAGCAGTTTTACGGTGACTTTAGTCAAGGTCAACGTTGCGTAAAATTTAAATCTAATGTTGACTTTATTAGCAGCGGTACCTACTTCAAAAATTTTAATATGTATCAGAAGAAATCAATTGATAAAAAATCTTATTTGTTAGGGACAAAATTTATACACTATTGGTGCAACCAGAAACGAAATAATCAAAATATTAAAGGTAGGTACATAGTGTCCATAGTTCAAACATTTGTATTTATCTATAATTTTTATTTTAAACCAGTAACAGCCCGACTTGATTTGGAGAAAGTTAGACAATCATCTAAAATAAATCATGTGAGATGACGAAACAATAAAAACTATAATAACCTAGGTACTTTAGCTAATACGTTTTTACTCTCATACAATTATAGCCGATCTGGAGAACAGTATGTATCAATGATTTATGATTATTTGAATGTTTTTTTATATTGGTGCAGAGGTTTCGTAAATTACTATCTTACACCTAATGTTATTAATACAACATAACTAGCAAAATTGGTGTTCTCTCTTTCATTATAGTGCTAGTGGGTTTATAGATAAATCCCACGGAACAATACGCGGTGTACGGGGGAGGCGGAAAAAGTGGTAAACATTTTGTACTTAGTAGAAACTTTTTCCATGGATACGTGATTGACTAAAGAATGGACTCGACATGAATGATAATGTTGAAATACAACATTTTTTCAAACAACCTAAACTTTAAAACTAATCACGCTAACCCTCTATTAAATTATCGAATAAATACAGCCATTTAAAATAAAGTTACGAAAGCACATTAACAGTGAACTGAATTAATAATCGACAATGCGATCAATCGGTTAGGTAACGTACCAGCGACCCTTCTGTGGCGTTGGGTCTGATGCGAGGTTCTTCGGCATCATCTGGGGTGCATTCAGCCCCAGCGGTTTGCCCCATAATGACCGGCGGTGTGTTAACCGGTCGGGTTTACGCAGCAGGCCTACTGGCCAAGTGCGGCGGCGGCGGTGGGCCGCGTCGCTGCCGCGCGTCCACTGCCGCCGGTCGCGATGTCGCGTCGCGCCGCGCTGGCTCCCACACTCCCTGCAGACTAGGGACGTGCTTCATCGATATATCTTTTTACAGGAAGAGTGACATACAAATAGACGAGGTTCCTTTTTTATTTTTTGATTACAGAGTGACGGGACAAGCAGGATATGTGCCTGATGGTAAACAACACGCCTGGTCACAACAGCGCACAGACAGTGTCATGCAACTATTGGAGCAGATTAAAGCATATTTAGACTCTAAATATTTTTTTTGTTTATTGTATTTAGAGTGACAAGACCAGCAGGACCAGGGCCGAGCCGCCCCTGTGTGCGAAGTGTGCGGCGCACACAGGCGCCAAGACAATAGGGGCGCCAGCGCCGCCACCGAATTTTTTTTACACTTACGCGATACCATGTTCTTTGTAGTAGAGTATCGTCGATTAGTTAGTAAGTAGGTAGGATAGGCGCAACATTTGCCTATGTAGTTATATAACAATTCATGAATTGCTAAGTTGCTATAGTTTATTGTGTCTCCCAAGATAATGTTTACGTTTTGGGTTTTGGTTTACATTCATTACGGTCTCGCCTTTAAAATCAAAATAACCACCGCGTCGTGAGTTTGTTTATGTTTAGTTCCAATGTTACGGTAAATATTTGTTCCCAAAAAAATTTTGCACTTTTTTGGGTTGAAAAGTAGTTAGGTAATGTTCAATGCCAGACTTAAAAGTATCTGTGTTAAAAATTTCAACCAAATCTGTGAATAAGCCATTCCGATGTTATAGTTAATTAAACTTTGCACTTTTCTGTGATAAAAAGTAGTAAAGCAATATGTTATTCTATACTACTAACACGTCAGATTAACACAACGAATTGGTTTGATATTTGAAACACATGTGTTTTATAGTGTGAAATATTACATAGAATCCTTAGGTCCTTATTAATTCGGAAAAAATATAGTTTCTAATTTTATTAATCAACCGTTCCACGGTTCAACGGATTAAGTTAAAATTTAGCAGGATTAGCAGCCCGCTAAATGTTCCCACTACTGGGACTCGGGGCCTTCTCTCGCAAGGAGAGAGTCAAGGTCATAATCCTAGCAGGACATATATGCCTGCCCATAACAACACAGTGATATGCGACATGCAGCCATGAAGAGCCTAAATCAATACCTAGCACCGCACTGCGCTTGTCATCCGGAGATGTAAGGTGTTTTATCTCTTAACCTAGTCATTTCTCTGTAAACTAAGTACGGCAGTTTGCTTGGCAGCAGAATAAATGGCAAAGGTGTGATACTTCCCCAGGTGAACTCTGCAAATAGCCCTAGCACTACCAATACCTAGTACTACAATGCGATCGTCACTCTGAGATATGAGAAGTGTCTACACTCTTTAATTTGTTTGGAAATATTGCCCTTCAAAGAGGAACACAATGATGTTTGCATACTATTATCCTAGCTGTAGAATAACTACAACTAGCAAAGGTGTTATACCTCACCTCACTTTGCCTAGAGTCCTACCATTAAAACACTGCTTTATCTATTTGCCGAGAGGTGCTTTAAAAATAACTTTTTTGAAGTGACAACTTCTTTTGGCACACCAAAGACAATTTTTCGTGGGCTGTGAATTTAATTCCAGCGTCACGCTCGGGAATGATTAGAAATTTTCATGGTGAATTCAGGACCATGGCCATTGGCCATCCACAAATGCGTCAGCATTTCCCATTGGGCCTTTAGAAATGCGTCAGCAAACCCCATTGGTTATCTTATTGGTTATGGCCATGGTCATGATCACGCCCTCCGGTTTCACCCGCGTGTTTTCCAAAGGGAGCTATCAAATCCTGAGTTGTAAGTTTTCACTTCTATCGGTAGTTCCTATTGACTGCCATTTTTTTTTTACAATTTCTCTGTTTTACGTCGGCAGAAAGACTTTTTCACAAAGAAAAGAGAAATGCATAATTATTATTCTATATACTATACCTACAGATACAAATTCGAGACTGGAAAGGTGGAGAGAACTGTTTACATGATATTTTACTGGACTGTTATAGAATGGACCCAAAAATTTAATTTAACCATAGAACAGATACCTAAACAACATTCTCTTTCAAAACAAGTAACAGCAGTAAACCACTTTCTGCGACTCACTTTATGCCTTCTTTCACAGGAGTGTCAAAGCCGGAATTTACCACACAAGTATACAGGGTTAGAGGGTTACTGGTAATCAGCCTGCATCCGTTTAAGGGCATGTTCTGTATATTTAAACAAACAACTTTTGTTCTATAACTTTCGTTAAAACTTAATAGATAACCCAAAAAAAATTGTATTTGTTGCCCTTTTTTGTACTGTTTAGCGACTTTTTAGTGTTTATTCACTTCGGTACATAATTTTTTGCGCCTTAAAGAGCGTACGCGCTCTCGTTACGAATTGTTACGAAGAGTTCGATACTTTTAGACCGTGCAAATGCACTATTTATTAATTTTGTGAAAGAAAAGTTTTTTTTTTTAAACTGTTGAACAAAAGTTGACGTATTGAATGTACCTAACATCCCCTTAAAAGGATGCAGGCTGATTACCAATAACCCTGTAGAATAGATAATATACACAAGTGTAGGTTCGTGGACATCACATATTCACATAATATGTAAAATCGAAATATAGCCTAGCCTAGATAAAATTGGTTAACACGCTCACAAGAGACAAGAGCTAAATGAAATTGACGCATTCATAATTAGGCCACACCCTTTAAACTTGTCTATTTTAATAACTAAACTATAAAAGTATTCAGAGATGCGGTCGGCGGTCGGTCGGTTAGAAACTACAGAAGCTCACGCCTCACGCAACTGAAGTCAGTCGGACATTCTCTCTACTAGGCCACCACTGATTTGTTCTTGGGGCCTGGGCCATCATGTCTCCGATAGCGATGATACGCAACGAGCCTAGTGCAGTCCTAGGTAACGCTTTGGACTCTTCATGTTCCAATAGCTACGTGTCACTATGCTGTTATGGGCACGTATGTTGCTTACCATCAAGTACATGTCCTACTTCTCTCGTCACATTTTTATAGTATAGAGATACTTTATAAAAAATGGCAGTCATAGGATAGGGACTATCGAAAGAAGTGAAAACTTACAACTCAGAATTTGAAAACTACGTAGGTGAACTGAAACCGCTGCTAGTGTGGAATACACCTTTGCCAGTTATTCTACCGCCAAGCAGTAATGTGTAAGCGTTAGACAAGCAGTAATTGTTACTGGGCTTAGAGATATAATACCTTAGATTTCTGGGTGACGAGCGCAGTGCGGTGCTAGGTAATGATTTAGGCTCTTCATGTTTCAATAGCTGTGTGTCACTGTGCTGTTATGTTGGCAGGCATGTTGCTTTACAATCAGGCACATGTTATGCTCGTCTCATCACTCTTTATTTAAAAAATAAAAATAAAACTTCAAAGCATTGGCGTCTAAATAAGTCTTGTAAGCATTCCATCTAGACTAGACGGCCGTGCTTGTAACCATGGTCATTTAGTTAGCATTTCTAGATGGTTCTAGTTCCGAGTTCACCGGAAGATTTCTTTCATTCCCGAGCGTGACGCTTGAACTCAATTCACAGCCCACGAAAAATGTGGTGTGCCAAAAGAAGTATCCACTTCAAAAATACTTCAGGTAAAACAGCATAGCAATGTCATATATTACTTGCTATGAATATTTGGTAAGTTTTAATTAATTGCAAGGACGCAGCTGGGCAAGAGAGGGACAAAATGTAAAAAAGCATGGAAGACCTACGCCTTAAACCACCTATCTCTTTTTACATCAAATCCGAAAGAAATTTCGAAAATGCCAGTGAAGCGGTTTCCCTTTGGTTCCGTAACAAAAAGTGCTGTGGAATTTGCCGATACAATGATGCCGAAATCGAAAGTGAATGAATTTTTTTAAATACACGCTCTGAAATAAATAAACTTAGGGTAGATCCTTAGCTAAACAAATTCTATCGATATCGATAAAATATCACAGGCAAACCTAGACTTCGCTCGGTCGATACAGCGAGCGCAGGCCCGCACTGTTCAACCTCGGGACCCCTGCCAGTGAGAAAGTGAATCACACATACTAACTATTGATTAATCTGTGTCACTGGAATCACTTTCCTAGTTTCAAGTGTTATACAGCTGATTTCAGTTCAAAACTCAACTTTCTTATTTTTTAATTATAAACTGGAAATCAAATGTGCAAATTTTGCAAATAAGTATTTACTGAGTTAGAAATATATTAAAGATATGCTCAATTTCATACCTGTTACATACCTACCCAGCTAAATGTAGGTAAACAGTCAGTTTACTTACATGGTACATAGGTACGTAGTTTTAGTACTTAGCTGTGACCATGACAGGTGTGGCCATTTCTGAATACTTCTAAAAGTTACATCGTACCTACCACCTAATTTTAAGCAAGTTGCGCAATCAAATTTCTTAAATGTTGTTTTTCATGAGTAACATTTAGGAGGACGGAAAACAAAATCAAGAATGTTTACTTTCAGCTTGTATACGTTCTGTACATACCTAGTAATTAAGTTATTTGGAACTGCGACATCTAGCGTTGAGTGACTGAATTAGATTAATGTATTGCTGCGTTCTGTTTTTCAAAGGCTATTCCTTTGCAAACCACATTATAAATTATCTAACTGACAAAAGATGGCTCTAAAATACTTAAAAATGCCTAGGTTGCATTTGATAAAAATAGAACTAAAACATGATTATCTATTTTTATTATACGCTAAAACCGTGACAAAAGTTCCATATGGTTGTTTTTAAATTATTTTTATAACTTTTCTTCCAAACTTCAGGACGTCTATTCTAATTCTACGAAAACGTAATTTCGAAAAAAACTCACGACTTTCCTACTCTCATTCTACTTTTTACTCTTATTCTCCGTTTTGCCCGATACAACGTTGTTTAAAAGGGGTCTTTAAGGGGTGGCATAACATTTTTTGTCCTATTTTAGGTAGGCATAACGTTTTTAGGACTAATGATAATTTACCATAACAACTAAACGCATAACTGTCTTCGCATAATGTTAACTAGCATAACCATATATAACATAACGATAACTTAGCATAATGTTTAAACGCATAGCCATATATAGCATACAGATAACTTAGTATAATGTTTCGACGCATAACTATAAATAGCATAATGGTTAAAGGCACACATTGAGAAAAGCATAACAATACTTAAACATACTGATCAACGGCATAAACTTTAAACGCCTAACTAAAAAACAAGTGTAAAGAGCGGACATAAATAAAATACGTGGGTGTGTGAAATGCGGGTGGGTACTTCGACAACAATATTTATTATTCGTAATGTAGGTATCTACTAATTTAATGGAATATCTATGCAGGACTATGCAGTAGTATAACAATTTTTGTACCAATTTATGTAGACATAACGTTTTTAGGACTTAAAAACCTACATACACCTAAGACATATGGTGCACTTTTTGACTCCGGGTGGGCTCCCGCCAGAAGCTCATCGGTCAGCCCTGAGTGTTGCTTCTCCACTCAGGACCTCCCTTGAGCTTCTGGCTCCCGCATTTTTAAATACACTCTAGGGGTAGTAGCGACAAGACTAGGTGGAGTCGGGGTGCTCCGAGTGGGATCTGGACCCTATATAACCTGGTTATATATTACGTAGCACAACAAATAATTAAAAAATGCCTAAATGCGTCTGAGCAACAGTCGAATTGAATGTAGCACCTGTACCTGTTTACCTGTGTTTGTTGTAGCACCTGTAGTTGTTTGGGGACCGTGTCACCCTCGTCCGTGGGGAAGCACCTCTACAATGAAACCCCCACACGTGGTCCCTGGGTGGTGCTAATCAGGTGACAAAATACCGGTGGTAGGCTTCGGCCGTGGCTGGTGACCACCTGCCAGACTGAGTCGTGCCGCCAAGCGGCCCAGCCGTGTTCCGGCATGTAGTCTAGTAACGCCATTAGGGAAAACGGGTCAGAACAGTTGCTGCATAACTGCAAGACCGGATAGTCACACACCAAAACTTTACATCGGGACACTAGTCATGGAGGGTAGCGGGATCCGAGGCACGGTTTGCCGCACCGACCGCAGATAGTTGGGGGCCCAAGTAGTGAGCTAGCCACTCATGAAAGGCTGCCCCGCCATCTTGCGAAAAATCCCGGGATGCGCTATCCTGCCGGTTGGCGACCGGATGACAAGGCCAGATAGACATCCCCGGGGGGGCTCGGGCGTCCCCGCAGTCTCCAGACTAGTTTCCCACGGATGTATTCGTGTTGTGTGTTGTGGCCGTTGGTCAGCAGTGTGTGGCCTCGTTCTACTTCCGTTTTCCCAACCGACACTCACTCCCAAACAATATGAAGAACAAGAATAATAGAAACAACGTTAAAATGCGGCTGCACTCCTCGTCACTCAAAGTGCACCTCACGAATATCCGAGGTCTGCACTCCAATATCACCGCAGTCCACCACCATCTAGAGACTGAGCAGCCGTCTCTCTTGTTTCTTACGGAGACGCAGATAAAATGTCCGTCGGATGAGGCGTACCTAACGTATCCAGGGTACACTTTGGAGCACAACTTTAGGCCTCGTGCTGGAGTGTGCCTGTACGCCCGTGACGACATCTGCTTTCGGCGTCTCCGTAATCTTGAGGACACCAGATTCTCTGTTCTTTGGGCGCTATTGGACACGGGCACGGACAAAATTGTCTATGCATGTGTCTATCGGTCGCACAGTGGAGATCAGGAGACAACTCGGCTCACTGATTATTTAAGTGAGGCAGCGGACGCGGCTCAGCAGAAGTACCCATCAGCCCAATTAGTGTTACTGGGGGATTTCAACGGCCACCATAAGGATTGGCTGTACCCATACCGGGACACTGACCACGCTGGGTTGGAAATGAGAAAGCTTGCTTTGTCGTTAGACCTAACCCAGCTGGTCCAAGAAGCCACAAGGGTACCAGACGTTGAGTCGCATACTCCCTATTGCTTAGACCTTCTGCTGACAACTGATCCAGACCGATACTCCGTGGCGGTATCTTCGCCGTTAGGCAGCTCCGACCACTGTCTGGTGAAATCAGTATCCGTTTACCATCCGCCTGATCTCAGTCCCAGAGGCAGCCGGCGGCTGTGGCGATACAAGTCAGCAGATTGGGACGAGATGCGCTCTTTCTTTGCATCTTACCCATGGCAGTCACTGTGCTTCTCTTCTGGTGATCCGTCAGCCTGCGCGGATGCTGTGACAGTTGCTATACGTACGGCTATGGAATATTTCATTCCATACTCTGACGTTCCATTGTCCGGCAAAGCTCGCCCATGGTTCGGTCCTCAATGTAAAAGTGCTGAAGCATTTAAACATGAGGCCTACCTAGCCTGGGTTGATGCTCGACAGCGTAAGGCAAGGGACACACACCGGAAGAAAAAGGCGTTTAACAGGGCTGCCAAGGCATGCAAGAGGGTTTTTCAGAGGGCTCGTTTTGACCACATTAGTCGAATAGGGAACAAACTAGCTTCGTACCCTGCGGGCAGCAAAGCGTTTTGGTCCCTAGCTAAATCGGTCGAATCGAACTTCTGCCGCTCCTCACTCCCTCCAATGCTAAAACCTGATGGGGCGCTGGCTCACACCGCAATGGAGAAAGCAAACTTGTTTGCATCTCAGTTTGCGGAATCTTCACGTCTGGATGCTGGTAGTGCGACACCTCCTACTCCTCCTGGCAGTCCGACCTTGATGCCGGAAATACATATTCGCCAAAAGGAGGTTCGTAAAGTGCTACGCAATCTGGATGTGAACAAAGCCAGTGGTCCGGACGGAATTCCTGCCCTAGTGTTGAAGGTTTGTGCACCTGAGTTGTCTCCTGTACTGACCCGCCTGTTTAGGCTCTCTCTCCGTACTGAGCAAGTACCAAAATCATGGAAGCTTGCTAACGTACAACCTGTGCCCAAAAAAGGTAGTCGTGCTGACCCTGCCAACTACAGGCCCATCTCGGTCACGTCCATACTCTGCAAGACTATGGAACGTGTCTTAAACCACAGGCTCCTGACGTACCTAGAATCTTACGACCTCCTCAGTGACCGGCAATACGGGTTCCGCCGAAATCGGTCCACCGGGGATATTCTAGCGTACGTCACTCACATCTGGAGTGAAGCTATCGAGAAACACGGGGAAGCACTTGCAGTCTCCCTGGATATCTCGAAGGCTTTCGACAGGGTTTGGCATGATGGCCTTATTAGCAAGCTTTCTAGTTATGGTTTGTCTTCTGGGTTTATTGCATGGATATCGGACTTCTTGAGGGATCGATCCATACGAGTTGTCATTGATGGCTGCTCGTCAGATCAAATGGCAATCAATGCCGGAGTCCCTCAAGGGTCGGTACTCTCTGCGACGCTTTTTCTGCTACATATAAACGATCTGTTGAAGCCCGGTATCTTTGGGTACGCGGATGATAGCACTGTTGTAGAGAGTTACATATCGAGCGCGAGAGCCAGTGGACAGCAAACTAAGGTTTTGAGAGAGAGTATGATCGAACGTTTGAACTTGGCCCTTACATTATGACAAAGTAAATTAGGAAAAAAAAATATGCGATTTAAACGGCACCTTAAAAAAAATAGAACAAATAAAAAAATGCTTAAAAACTATTATGCGTCTCATCAGTAGTCGAATAAAACGAGTAGTGCCAGTAGTCCGGTTGCTAGTTCGGTTAACCGAACTACTGCAACTTTTTTGTCCCAGTAGTTCGGTTGTACGTCATCACCGAACTATTGGCACTGCGGAGTGCCAGTAGTCCGGTTGCTAGTTCGGTTGCCCGAACTACTGCATGATCTAATACCACCTTGACCCTTCTTCTATAGGACTTCTCGTATCTCAAAAAAGCGACGTCGTTTCATGGTTGATGTTCCAAAAACACGAACGAAGAGATTTAACTCTAGTTTTAAGAACGTCTAGGCTGTGGAATACGTTCCCTGGGTGGGTTTTCCCCGATAGTTACAATCTTGGTGTCTTCAAATCGAGAGTAAATCGGTTGTTTCTAGGTAAACACACTCCATCGTAGATCGTATCGTCGCTTAATATCAGGCGGGATGGTCAAGTGCGAACCTATAATAATTAAAAAAAACTATTAATTATTTTAATTAAGCTTTTGCTTCTTATATTTGTGGTTTTCAAGTTGGTTAACTTTTTAAAGAAATAATAAATACATCTTAAGCGCAAAACAAATTTTAATAGCAAAAAGAAATAAATTATACGCATTTATATACAATAACGTATAACGGCCCACACACGTAGCTAATGCGGAGTTTATTTATGTTTGTCTATTGTGGTTAAATCCCTACACAAAATTTCATGCATTTGTTGTTGCCGATTAGGATTAGCTTCCACGTCCTGACTCCAGTATCAAGTCAGCTAAAAACACTTCCATAGCAATTGCTAGTTATCAGTTGCATATTATAGATAGATAGAGATAGATGCTCGCAGCACAAATGGTTTGATGTTCCAAAGACACGAACGAAGAGGTTTGACGAAAACCCACTTTACACACAGTGAACGTATTCCACAGCCTAGACGTTCTTAAAAGTAGAGTTAAATCTCTTCGTTCGTATTTTTGGAACATCAACCATGAAACGACGTCGGTTTTTTGAGATACGAGAAGTCCTATAGAAGAAGGGTCAAGGTGGTATTAGATCATGCTTGATCATGCATGCATCATGATCATGCATCCCGCCTGATATTAAGCGACGATACGATCTACGATGGAGTGTGTTTACCTAGAAACAACCGATTTACTCTCGATTTGAAGACACCAAGATTGTAACTATCGGGGAAAACCCACCCAGGGAACGTATTCCACAGCCTAGACGTTCTTAAAACTAGAGTTAAATCTCTTCGTTCGTGTTTTTGGAACATCAACCATGAAACGACGTCGCTTTTTTGAGATACGAGAAGTCCTATAGAAGAAGGGTCAAGGTGGTATTAGATCATGCAGTAGTTCGGGCAACCGAACTAGCAACCGGACTACTGGCACTCCGCAGTGCCAATAGTTCGGTGATGACGTACAACCGAACTACTGGGACAAAAAAGTTGCAGTAGTTCGGTTAACCGAACTAGCAACCGGACTACTGGCACTACTCGGAATAAAATGTAGTACAATAGATTGTTATGCTTAAAACACATGACGCCAAAAAATGATTATGCGAAAGTTGCATTATGACACTATACATTATGCTACATTCATTATGACAAAGTAAATTAGGAACAAAAAGTTATGCGTTCTAAAAGGCTCCCGTTTAAAAGCCTATTCTAATTAGAGTATGCTTAGAACATTTAAACGACGACGGATCGAAGTAGAATCGGAGTTGGAAAGTCGCGAGTTTATTTCGAAATTACGTTTTCGTAGAAAGAGAGAAGATGCCCAGTTGTTAATTAAAATTAAGTACCAATAGTACAGTACTAAGTACTTACTGATTTTTATACGCAGCAAACATGGGCGTATAAAAAAGAGTTTATTCGTGCATGGCAGCAAATAACCATAGGATTGTATCGATAATTTTCAAACAAACGCAAAACGCACATTGATGTCGGCGTTCGGCCTATTCTATGGTTCGGCGTAAGCACTAAGCAGTATGTACTGGAGTTCGCCAAACAACATTTTAGGATTTCTAGGATCTACTTAGTCGGGGTGCGTGGCTCGGGAACCTCCACGTGGTGCCCACCCTGGGCATCGCACAACAACTTGTCACGGTGGCATCTTGTTGTGAAATGACGAATGGCGAATCCCGGCCGGAGGGTCTACTGCCTTCTAGTTAAGAACTGTCTTAGCTTTGATATTGCTCTCTCTTTTCTTTCGCTTGAAATGATAGAGCCCGCAATAGCAAAGCGAAAGCCGATGTTGTTAGGCGGTAGAAGGGCGGGGCTGGGAACTCCTACACGCGCTCCTCACCCCCTTGAGCAGCGCGTGTAGTGGTTGGGGAGAGCGACTGGAAGACTTGGGAAGGTTACTCGGTTGATATTTCGGCCAAGTAAAAGTCTTCCAGATGAGGGTCCTCTACGAGCTCTCTGATTAGCAGAGTCCTCAGTGGATGGACAAGGGCCTCGATGCGGCCATAGAGGCGGAACCGCGGCTATTCCTAGCCGCGGTGGTGAGGGCGATACCTCCCACTGCCGACCATCTTTGCCGTGATGGTCGACAGTGAGAGGTCGTGTGAGTTGGAGAAGCGAGCGGTGGCGTTCCTCCACTGAGGCGGAAGCGGACACGGGAGCGAGCCTGGAGATTTGCGACTCGGCGCTCGCATCCTGTCACACGGAAAGACCTGGGGCGTCGGGCGTTTAGGGTCGTCCGTCACCTCGCCTAGCCTTCGAGGAGGTGACGCGCCGCTGATTTCCGGCGCGTCGTTGGAGCTCGTGGGGTTACTGGCACCCACCGCGAGGTGGTCCGCAAGGGCGGTGGCAAGTGCGTCAGGTTCGTTGACAAGAGTGCGAAAAGTGACCATGGGACTCTGACCCTTAGCTATGAAGGAGAAATCTGTGGGGGTTTTAGTTGGTAGGGGCACCATGTCTGCCATCATTGGTATCGAGCCCGACTTTACTGTGTTCCGGTTTGAAGGGCAATGTTTTCAGAGAAATTACAGAGCTTAGAGATATAACAACTAGATCTCTGGGTGACGAGCACAGTGCAGTGCTAGGGAAAGATTTGGACTCTTCATGTTTCAATAGCTGCGTGTTACTGTGCTGTTATGTTGCAGGCATGCTGCTTACCATCAGGCACACGTCCTGCTCGCCTCGTCACTCCTTATTTAAAAATATACCTCACCATGTAGGGGGATACATAAACGTAGGTACACGTATTTAGCCCACATATAAAAAACATCTACTTAGTCGTAGTATAGACATAATGATAGTATTTATACGCTGTTCGATAATTGAGTAGATCTAGGTACTTACATTGTGATCAAAAAGATCAGATTAGTATCTAATGGTAAAATACAATCAGACGTTAAAATATGGATGTTATATTTTTGGCCATAGCCATATGCCACAAGCCACAAGGCATATTCTAAATGGATAGTGGATAGATGGATGAATTCGAATAGATAATTGTGATTAATCAATTGATAGGTACTTGTGGGACAACATAAACTCATAACTTTTGATGCATTTAGGTAATGATATTGAGTCAAATATAACAATACAAATTTTATATGGTTTATATTTAACGTGTTTTTTTAGTTTGTCGTCAAGATACCGTTGTCTCCATGTTTATCTTATTTTAAGCCATTATTTTCAGAGTGATATCCAATCAATTTGCCTAAGTGCTTAAAACACCTTCACAACTCTTTAGGCACATAGCGAGATCCTTAAGGGTATTGCTGTAACCAATTTAGAACAAGTAAATAAATAGTGAAAGGTTAATGCTTATTGATTGATTAAAGATAGCACATAACAGATGATCGGTTGTCACTATCTAGATCAGACGTCCATACAACCTTGTGAAGTAATCGTTAAGGAACTTATTTAAGTGACCTATCTAATGGAATTGAATGTTTTGTGTCTCTAATACATGAGTTTTGATGAAATTACAAATAAATTTGTCCGTAGAAAGTCGCATCGCTCCTGATCACTTCATATTTAACAAACACCTAAAATGGCGATAAAAACGGAAGAAAGATTGCATTCAGGCTTCATCATGTCAGATAATGAAGAAGTGGGAAATAATGTGAATTCAGAAACCAAAAATCATGTCGTTCATCTAATATCAAGTTTAAAAAGTTCCTTTACAGGTGAAAACCTCGTTGGTCTTTACAGATTTCATATTCAAGAAGGGCAACTACTACCTTCTAATTGGAGGAATAAAGTGTATGCTCTAAGTCTGATCATAATATATGTCAGCTTTTTTATTTTAACTGCGGATTTACCAGGATTAATTGAAGGAAAGGGACGTACAGTTGACATCATTGATATAGTACCCTGCATCGTTATTTTACTGCAATACGTTATTACCTTGATAACTACAACCGTACATTTTAGTAACAAGAGCATTGTAATGTTAACCACCCTAGCGGATATGGATTGTAAGCTACTGACAAACTGTGAAGAATTTTATCAAGGGTTTTCTAAGAAGACGAAAAAGTTTCTGGCATTTCTCATTATATCACACATTTTGATTTCTGCACTGGATATCTCAACGGATGATGTTGTAGATTGGAGAGAATGTGTGTTTTTGCCTCTGTTTCTGGTACAAAAATTCGAAGTCGTTGTATTTTGTTTTATGATCGCAATGCTGAGAAGTAGACTTGATGTCATCAACAGCTATTTAACGAAGTTTCTCGAGGAAAAGGATGATATGGCGACTGTCTTCACAATGAATGAAAGAGAAGGGGTAAGAAAAGTGAATATAATTGGACGTCCATCAGAAAACAATATGAAGATCCGTGACTTGGCCATTATGTATGAAACCATCGGTACTATTTGCTCGATGGTCAATGACATTTTTAATTTCCAAATCTTCATGACTCTTGTATCCACCTTTTGTTACATAGTGATTACCATCTGGACCTCTCTTTACTACTACCGCACGCCTGAAGATCACTATGGGGCTTTGATTACTATCATTATTTGGTGTTCAACCACTTTGCTGTCAGTTGCAACGATGTGTTTTATCTGCGAAAAGCTTACTTCATCGCGGAACTGCACCAAGATTCTTGTGAACCAGATCATCATGGACTACTCCCTTCCAAAGATCATGAGGATGCAGGCGAAGGCTTTTATGGAGCTCATTGAAGCATGGCCTTTACGCGTCTTAATTTATGACATGTTTTCAGTTGATACTTCCCTTATTTTGAAGTTTATTAGCGTTTCTACAACCTATCTGATTGTAATTATTCAAGTCACTCATTACTAAGCGTATTAACTCTACTTACTTACCTACTTAAAATTAACCTAATTATAACGTTGCTAGTTTTCTTGGACTAAAATATTCTTTAAGATTTGGTTTTATGGAAATGTAGTAGGCGTTGTTAGAGATGTTTTTTAATTGGTCGATGCCATTTCAAATAACATCATCTAACCCAAAGTTTACTTAATTTGTGTTAGTATAGAAGCCGACCGCTTTTGGGTGTGTCTGAAAAAGAGTGTAAAATGCGTTGCCCGAGTAGGTTACTCCCGATGGTTACAGTCTTGGTATTTTCAAGTCGCTCGCGTTCTTCCCCGAATACACCGCGGTTTGCCCGTCTCTGGGCCCACTTCTAGAGAATACCCCGTCAACGGTGCACCTGAACTCAAGGCTTAAGACACGCCGTTAATCAAAGTGACGGCATCTGCAATTTTACGATGACATTATATATATGTAGGTAATAATAATCATCGATATCAACCATTGAATGAGCACTGAACACTTTAAAATTGGTAATAAACTGCGTCTGTGTATTTAGCGTAAGTGGTTTACACACCACCAATCTGCATGCCTAGAATCGCTAGCGGCGAGGTATGCTGTGGTTCTACTTATTTTGTTTGTTGACGACGAATTGATAGGTAAAAACGTCAAATGTTCACCGCTTCATGCAACCGAGTAGAACGGAAAGAGTAAGCGCACTCTTCCCAACGATGACATCATTCCGTGCGTCTGAAGTTTTGGAGGCCACATCGCATGGTTTATATCGATGGTAATAATAAGCGTGATTAAATGTTTTGCGGAATTATTAAGTGGTAGATAAGACATTTCAAATTGGCACGGAAAGTTGCACCGTTTGTTTTTTTTTTGATTGACTGATTGTGGATTAGCTAATTTGAATTTATTGTAACATTAAGTATAAACATTGGGCACCGTCAGTTGTTTGATTGATTAAATCATTTCATGTAACTGCGTTTTTTTTTAATTTTTCCGTTTTCCTAGTTTAAAATTAGGGAATCGTCCTTACAAATTAGGATGTAAGTAGATAGTGAGAAGACTCGTTCAAAAAATTTGGAGAAGTGTCGCAGCTCAGTTAGTTAAATTGCCGCCAAACTGTACTAACAAATATTCTGGTTTCGAAGCGCATATTGTCAGAAACAGGGCAAAGAGAAATTGCCAGCAAGTGATGAGAACAGTAGGCTGTGGTTTGAAATGTCAATTTTCAAAATTCTAAGTAAGAGAGCGAAAGTAGGGTTGGTAAGTTGGTGTCGCAGTACGAATTTGTACCTGTTGCCGTGGACCCTTTGGGTTGTTGGGGGACAGAGGCTAAAGGGTTCCTCCCAGAATTGACAGGCTCAGGGAGAATACGGGTGACTCCCGCTCCGGCGCGTTCCTGGAGCAAAGGTTGGCCATTGCCATTCAGCGTGGGAACGCGGCGAGCATCATGGGCACTTTTGCGCCGGGGTTATTCGGAGATTGGGTTTTTAATCTTTTTTTTTTTTTATAATGTGTGGCAAGACGAGCAGGACATGTGCCTGATGGTAAGGAACATGCCTGCCACATAACAGCACAGAGACACGCAGCTATTGGAACATGAAAATTCCAAATCATTACCTAGCACTGCACTGCGCTCGTCACCCAGAGATCTAAGTTGTTATATCTCTTAGCCCTGTAATTTCTCTGGAAACATTGCCCTTCAAACCAGAATACAGTAATGTTTGCACAGTAATTGCTTGGCGGTAGAATAAATGGCAAAGGTGTGGTCCTTCCCCAGGCGGACTCTGCCAAGAGTCTTACCACTACAAAATTTGTATTTTGTATTTTTACGTCATTAACAATATCTACCTATTTCTCGTTACGGTACATTTGTCTATCGTTTTGATGTTATTTAACATGAGTGGTTCTATGAGCTGTATGTGCCGATCTGCCGATCGATGGTTTTGTTAACCATTAGGCGCTCGAACTGTCGCATCACTTCTGGTCAGCGTGCCACAAAATTTGTGATCGCGGTGACTCAAGCTGTAAAATAATAATAAATAAATAGCACATCGGCCCTACATATATCTGTAAATAAAGATGTGCTAGGTGTGAAATATTACATTTTCTAAGATTGCCATGAATATACTGCTTTCAGCAATAAGGCTGCCGGTTGTAACATTAGTAATTTGTACAACACAAATAATTTATATATATGTAGGTACGTGAGAGATTAGGAGAGTGTGACCTTCGATGTTGAATGAGAGTACTTAATACCTACTCGATTCTTGAGTAATAAATAGGTATCTCCGGTATAATAATAAGCAGTCAGCTGACACAAGATGTGTGTTAATGATAAGTTAGTTGACATCAGTAAAAAACTAAAAATCAGTCAACCGACACTTCAATGATACAATGATACAATGATACAATGCTTTATTGGCCTGTGAAGACTAGGTTAAGTACAGATGTTTTAGTTTTTCACATAGTTAGTATCTCTAGCTTCTGCCCTATATGGCATACAGACATAGGTACTTATTATAAAATTGAATTGAATTAGTTACCTTTTACTAGCTATCATCAAGTCAACATTCAGTATAACACAAAACATTCCATTATTATCATGTAATCACTTAACAAACACAAACATTATCACGGAATAAAAAATACAAAACAGAACATCGGGTACGTCATATTATGTCATACTTCAAATTAGAAATGTCAAACACTTGCTTGGTATAAAATTGAAATCAGTCACGTCACTCATAGAGTAAGATCCCTGAGCTGCCAGACGTCACCTATTTTCTGATGAATGAAATGTGGACGATTGAGTAGAGTTAGTAAGTACTAAGAACACATGGTTACTCGCTAACTTGGTTAGACGGCAAATTTTGAGATATGGGGTAATGAAGGTACCTACATACAAACATTACTTACTTCACGTATTTTCTAATAAGTGATTTTCACGTGGTCTCAATACTCCCAGACACTTTCCGTCGGCCGTTTTGCTTAACAACTCCAAAATGTATGAACGGATCGGGCTGAAATTTGGAACACAGATAGATTATAGTCTGGAAGACCACATAGGCTAGGAAGAACACACGGGAACAACTGGAACGGGAACTTCGCGGGTAGCACCGCGGGGCGCTGCTAGTTATAATACACAAGCTGTTACCCGCGACTTCGTCCGCGCGAAAGAAATACTAAGATAACTCAAGCAGTACATATATTATTTTTATACCCAGACACATTTACGGTTACTAAAAATAGCAATTTCATCAAAATCGGTTCAGTTGTTAAGGCGTGAAAGCGTAAGAGACATTCGTCCCCCATTTCAACTCCAATTTCATCCCCTAGTGTCAAGTGTCTATATTCAGACTTTCATGGTCTTATCTTCAACGGTTGGTATCTTCCATGTTGACATCCATCTCTCCATTTCAACCCCAATTTCACCCCCGTACAATTTGAAATTACAAAATTGCTAGAACAAACATTCGTTTGCTTCGTGTCAAGTGTCTATATACAGAGTTTTATGATTGTATCTTCAACGGTTTCAAATTGACATTCATCCCCGATTTCAACCCCAGTTACAGTTCAAACTACAAAATTGATAGAACAAACATTTAATTTTTTCGTGTTCGTTCAAATCTGTCTAGATACAAAATTTGATAACATTGAAAATGACGAATTTTCATACAACCGTTCATCCCTTGTTTCACCCTCTTAGGGGATGAATTTCGTAAAACCCCGTCTTAGCGAGTACCTACTTGGTAAAAGGGACCTCCATGCAAAATTTCAGAATCCTACCATTTGTAGTTTCTGAGATTCCTTGATGAGTGACCTTTCGCTTTTATATATATAATATATAGATTAAAAATTTAATATTATAATGAGGTAAAGTTTGGATGTTTGTATGTTTGCAGGGGGTTCGGTTATCTTTGGATCTGCAAACCGATTTTGAAAATGCTTTGCGAATTGAAAGCCAGATTATCTGTCTGTGTCATAGGCTAAAAGGCTTTTTCGTAGTAGTCGGATTTGCAAAGTGAGAAAAAACGACCGAACGAGAACGTTTTATGAACGCTGCCTTAACGGTGAGAGAAACTTGTGAAAAGCCAAAATGTTTACTGCACAACGAAGTGGGCTTGGGTCAGTTAGTAATAAATAATCAAAAATAGTATTTTAGGTCAACCGGCTACAAGGCTCTACCGTGCCCACTGTGTTGAGCAGTAAATTCCCTAAAAATAGGAAATTTTGCCGAATAGTTCATTGAAAATTTACGGTGTGTACGGTAAATATGGTGTGCAAATAAACAATATCAATATTATATTTATCTATCTTTCAGCTTGGCCGAACTTAAAAAATCTTCAATTTAAGGTGCGTCCTCCAGCAAAACGAGTTTTTTGACCAGTTTTAAGAGCTATCTACTCATTAGCCAAAACAAATATCAACTGGTAAAAAATACATTAAATTTCTACAACTTCTTGGCTTACCAACATCTGATTTTATAAGGAGTTTATTCTAAAATTTGAGCGTAAAACAGCGACAAATCCTACTGTTTCTCTCTTGCTCTTTCTTGCGGTGTGTGATAAAGTAAGAAAAACTCAAGGTCATTTGCTCGGGGTACGCCCTTAAGTTTTTATCGGGTCTGTAATTTTGTCGAAGTTGTAAACTTTGTACATGGCCAATGATAAGTTTTAGGTTCTATATACCTGTACATATACGGATATACATACGGACCAATACATAATATATACATACGAATGTGTTTACCGGTATATATTAGAAAGGCGGTTTTTTTTAAGAGGGCACAGCCTTTATCTACAAAACTAAAATACAATGAGAACTACACTACGCTACATACCTAACTACTTACACTAAGCACACCTGAATTATTCATAGATCAATGAAGGTCCACAGATAATCAAGATGTTCAAGCCGACTACCAGTCGGAAGCGTGCCCAGCATGCTGGCGGCATTACCACGCTGAATGGCAATACTTATGCGTTGGGCCAAATAAACAGCAGCATTTTGGTCACGCATCGCGTCGACCAAGAGCTCGGAGAGGATTTTGATAGGAGAATGAGGTGAACTCCCGGCCCCCACAGGCCCAATGTCTTAACGCCAAAGGGCTCAAATATGTAACCACTTCCGAGGGTTGCATATTTCCGTCGTTTGAGAAGCTCAGCTGAATCAGCCGCCGCACCAGCCCTACTATGTGTCTTTGGAAGAGTCTAGTCTACTCTCTGCTAGAGTATCGACGAAAGTTGCGTCCCACACTAGGGCCGACCCAACTTCCAAGGCCGGTCAGTCATGCCGTCAAGTCTTTCGGACCCATAGCACCCATAGGCCTCACAATCTAATGGGTAGCGAGGCTTGTGACCACGCCCTTCCACTCATGTCTATATTCAACACCGATATTAGAGATTCCTTTACGACATTGTCTAAGCTACAAAGGAGCTCACCATGTTTCCACAGTGGACTACATCGTAAAGCGTACATAAATTTCGGAACAAAGAGACAATGCCGAATAATTTTGTAAACGCCATCTGAGTGTTTAATTTGAGTAACCTATCGGACGCTCTCGTGAAATTTTGATTTTTTTGATGAGTCGTTAACACCTCGACAAAATGTGGTAACGAGAACGACTCATCTAATATCCGTGATCTAATATCCCAAGCGGCGCAGGGAACATTTGTCAACTGATTTGATTTTGGAGTCCAGATCATTGAATTTCCTTTTTGTCGAATCTTTATCTGGACATGTGCTGCAAACGTAAAGTTCACATTTGGAAAAAAAAAAATCCAAACCAATGAGACGAAAACCGTCTATGAGTTTTGTAAATCAGCTAGAACCTTAAATAAAGAATAAGTAAATAGATCAGGGTTTCCGCACGGTTCCTTTGTACCAATCGTAAGCAGTTGAAGTGTTTGTTAATTATGGCGACATAGTGATGTGCCGCGACAATAGTACCTAAATGACACTTACACAAGAGCGATCTGACACGGGTCAGATCGCTCTTTTGGTGTAAAGCGTTTGTTGTAACCCTATACGTAGTATCTGTAAACTCTTTGGCTAGAACAGTGTTCACATTGCCACCCAAGGTTCCGTCGTCCAATATCGACCCGATTATCGATATTCAATCAAATTATAAATTAGTCAGTATGACGGAACCGCAAACTAATCAACTAAAACACGAGACAAGTCATGTGGAACTCACCACCCCTCACCCATTTATTACCTAGTTATTTAATAACAGCTTACAAATAAAATACTTTTTAATGAAACAAACAAGATACGTTAATGGAATTGATACACTGCCCATATTGGAAGTTAGAGCTTGATGTATTACTTCTAACTTAGTACGCATCTTGAAATCAAGCGAGTAACAATCACATAAAATATTTCACGAATACAATATTTAAAACATTAAATCAAAGTAGAGTTTATTTAGACTGTAAAATGACAGAAAATGAACAGGAGGAGCAAACTAAAATTACCAAAAAGATCTTTGATTTAAACTCCAGTGTCAGCAATATACTCTTGGTGGAACATTTTTTCGGCATCTACAGATTTAATTTACGGGAAAACCAAATTTTACCGCCTAGATGGATTAATAAATTATATGCCTTATGTTTGATTGTGTTAAATATATCTATATCTACGTATTTTGTGATCGATGAAGATTTGGACATTCTTATGAAAGGAGACCCATTAATAGACATTTTGGACAATATTCCTTCAACTATAATTCTGATTCAATATATTATGGTAATGGTCACTACGACCCTGTTTTTTGATGAAGCCAATAAAAAAATATTTATTACTCTTGCTGAGCTTGACAATCAACTCATAATCAACCCCGACTTCTACAGAAATGTTTCACGTCAAACGAATAAATTTCTGTGGTGGCTTCTGCTTTCTCACATCGTGGTTTCTATAACAGATTTAGCTGTCGACGATGACATAACTGTCAGAGAAGTATACTTCCTGCCGTTGTATTTGGTCCAGAAACTCGAAATCACAATATTTTGCATTACAATTGAAATGCTGAGGAAACGGCTTGAAATAATCAACGGTTACATTACAAAGTTTCTGAAAGAGAAGGATGATATAACATCTGTTTTCACATTGAATGAATTAGGAGGAGGCAAGACTTTCAATATGATCGGACGCCCTTGTGAAAATAATATGAAGATTCGCGAATTGGCGATAATGTACGATACGATCGGTTCAATTTGTTCAATGATCAATGTCATGTTCAACTTTCCGATCTTTTTGACTTTGGTATCGACCTTTGCTTATATAGTGCTGACGATCTGGACGGCTCTTTACTACTACCGGGCGTCCGAGTATTCAGCAACATTGGTTACTATATTTGTTTGGAGCACGACAACATTAATGACTGTAGCTATGATGTGTTACATCTGCGAAAGACTTCGCTCCATGCGGAATACTACCAAGGTCCTCGTGAACGAAATCATTATGGACTATGACCTTCCGAATATAATGAGGGTGCAGGCAAAGGCGTTTATGGAACTTATCGAAGCATGGCCTCTACAAATCTTCATATTTGATATGTTTTCTGTAGACATTTCTCTAATGCTGAAATTTATTAGTGTTTCCACCACCTATTTAATTGTAATTATTCAAGTCTCTCATCTCGGCTAAATATGTTGACTTAAATTAGAACTCAATTAGGCATGCAAGTTTTTTTAATTTAAATTATAATTATGTCATAATAGTTAGTTCAATTATTAAATTGAACTAACTAAGTTTAATAGTTAATTTTCATTATACCTCTAGTTATCAGGTTATCACAAATCCATTGTAAGTACCTAACCTTTGTTGAATACGAAAACCAAAATTAAAAAAATTATATTTTTATAGAATTAAAAGAAATAATACAAAAATTTCTGAACTATTTCTCATAAATATTTAAGTATGACTAATACAATCCATTATAATACTACGTAACACAGGTATTTTATTTATATTTACATACTAGCAGGGCCCCGCGGTGTTACCCGCGAAGTTCCCGTTTCCGTTGTTCCCGTTGTTTTCCGGGATAAAAATGCCCATGTGTTCTGCCAGACTATAATCTATCAGTGTTTTAAATTTCAGCCCGATCCGTTCATACGTTAGGACGTGATTGAGCAACAAACATCCAAACATCCATACATTGACATTTATAATATTAGTAGGATATTACCTAGTAGGATACCTAAATTATGATGGCCAATGAAGTTTTCACATTGGCCGTACGGTCTTAAGCACACATTTTTTTGTATTTTAATTTAATTTTATAGCACAGTGTGACCTAAATAATTTTCCGTGACTTAGGCCCAATTTTCACGGCGCGGTTTCAAACACGCGCGCGGGCGCGGCACCGCCCCGCGCGACGGTTTTGTTTCAATACTCACGAGACCGCAGGTTTTCGCGGTTTCTACTGCGGAAAGCTACTGCGCAAGAATCGCGCGCAGCCACGCGGGCGCCGCGCGGCTGCCGCAGCCGCCGCGGCTGTAAACCGCGTCGTGAGTTTTGAATTCAATTTTATATGGAAATCTGCCGCGACCGCGCGCGGGCGCGGTTGGCAGCCGCGCCGTGAAAACCGGCCCTTAAATAGTCGGTTTTTACAACGTACATAAATGAAACTTCACAGATGGACAGCAATCAAGAAGAAATTGACCATTCGAAATTCACCCTTCGCCCCCCCCCCCCCTCTGATTTTTTGAACCATGTGTTAAGAGTTCAACGAGACGAGGTTGTCAATTTGGCTGGTATTTTTTAATGGCCAATTAAAATGTCTAACATAAGATTTCCTTAAGTTTCTAATGTAATTTTGTGTTTTATGTAGCTTTTAATAAAAAGTTTTCTTGTCTTATTATTTTTTATGTCGGATAGACTTAGACTAACTATTCTAAGCGGATAGGTTTTTTATTTAATTGGTCTTGATAATATAATATGAACTCAAAGTAGGAAAATAAATATAAATATTGGTGGACAATTCACACACCATACCATCTGACCCCAAACTAAGCAAAGCTTGTATGATGGCGGCCAAAGAGCTGATATAATACTTATATAGTTTAAATACATACTAATTGTATATAGAAACACCCAGACACAGTGCAAACATTTGAATTCATCACACAAATATTTTCACTGGGTGGGAATCGAACCCACGACCCTCGGCTTCGCAGGCAGAGCTACTACCAACTAAGCCACGAGGCCAGTCAAAATAAGGTCACGGAATTCTTTAAATGGTTTTGGAGTTACATAAGTTACATTTTTCTAAATACTGAACCATCTAGTAGCATCTACGAGTAAGTACAACTTTTACTTTTTTTTTACTTTTACTTTTACTGTTTCATATTTACTTATCCTCTAGCGATTTCACACCTCACCCTATTAGGCCTCAAAATCCACATATTGTCACAGCTTCAATAATAGTTAAAGAGCAATACTGATTTTCTATTCTCCTTAAAATTCATTTCATTTGTGTTATTAGGTTATTACTAAGAGTGGGGTCACCTTTTGGTTCATAAGTATGTATTATCGTAATATAAAGGTGCTGCAAACTGAAAAGGCTTGGGAGACCATGATTTTAATATAATAAGTACCTGACGGGATCTATCCTCATAATTAGCTTAGTGCAGTCAGAACTCTTAATCAGTCATTGCCTAATACTAGCACCGGAATTTTACTACCACACAGCTCGACATTGCCAAAAGGTTCATCCATACACATATATGCGTATATGCCCTATCTAGATACATACATGCCCTAGCTAAATGTTAGTAAGCCGGTTCTCCCGATCATTTGTATCCCGGGCTTGCAGAATCTCGAATTGTCTTCCTCCGAAAAATATTCGACGAACTTCAACTACTGACGATAAAGCTACCCCTTATCATCAGGCCGACCGCTTGGTTTTTGCCACTTATCCATAAAAAAATAATTATTTCTTTTAGAAAAGCTATCCCTGTTTTGCTGATTTTTTTGCCCTTATAAAATATACACATACCTACCACCGGCTCCCGGGGAAGCCAGTGCTTATGTGGGTTTTTCCGTCACTACCGCTGATTTACTGACCTAGAGTATTGTACTGTTTACGACACATATTTATTGTACAAAATGTATAAGCGACGGCGACGGCTACTGCTTATTATCAAACCGACCAAATGCTTGTTAACCTTGTTGTCCTTTTAAAAATAATGAATTGACACAATATTCCGTTTTTTTTTCTTTTATTTGTGTGATATGAATCGTGGGTAATTATAGCACAGAGCAGCATAGTACTTATGTGTGTACGTAAAGTTTTCAAATTATTTTCTTATACTCCCATGCGGCCACGACTGCACTCAGTGATAAATAAGTGATTGTATCTTTTCGAAACTCATATTTATATTTAGTAGGCCTCTTTGCGGATTGTCTGGGAGTCTTTCCTCCAGTAGGAAAGATACTTCGGTCAGTTATTCTACCGTCAAGCAGTAATGTGCAAACAACACTGTGTTCCGGTTTAACGGACAATGTTTCCAAAGAAATTACTGGGCACAGCGATAACTCATCTGTTATATATCTGGATAACGAGCCCAGTGCCGTCTAGGTAATTATTTGGTTCTGGTTCTAGGTAATGACTGTTCGTGTTCCAACAGCTGTGTGATACTGTGCTGTTATTGGGCAGGCGTTCTACTTCATCAAGCGCATGTCCTGCTCGTCTTGTCACTCTATACTTTAAGAAAGAGACTACACACTGTAAAATAGAGTACTGTCTTAAAAGAACTGGTGTTGAAGATGAGGATGACTAAAGCTGTCAAAGCTACCCTAATAGGTATCTATTCTATAACCCAGGTGTTCTCCCTATGGGGCTCCCAGATTCTCTACGGCGTCTAGTCTCTTTCTTACGAAAACGTAATTTCGAAATAAAATATACTTGCGACTTTCCTACTTCAATTCTATGTATAATAAGTATGTACTTAAAACTATATAAGTAATTATCTCAGCTATCTGGCCGCCATCATACAAGCTTTGCTTAGTTTGGGGTCAGATGGTGTTGTGTGTGAATTGTCCACCAATATATTTAATTCTACTTCTTTTCATCCAATCGAGCATTGTTTGACGATTAAATGACTCTAATTAGAGTAGGCTTAGAACATTTAACTGTCAAACGATGTTCGATCGGACGAAACGAAGTAGAACCGGAGTAGGAAAGCCGCTAGTTTATTTCGAAATGATGTTTTCGTAGAACTCCAGGTCCTCATTCTTCCTCAGTCCTCAGTATTGTTGTAACTATAGGTACTATCTACTCAATCAATACTCCGTATGTTCACATTTTACACTGTAGAGTCACAAAGCGGTACATTTGAGATACCTAATTAAATTAGTTCGCAGAAATAATAAGTAGGCACTTTTTATTGTTCGTAATAATAGCTTGAAGTACAGGAACCGCTACTGATGATTGTTGTAATCCTGTGTTTTAAAATGTCCCGTTATTGTGTTTCCTGTGTTGATAATTAAATAAAACCGTTTTTTACTGATAACTTGTAAACACATGCTATGTTATGACTAAGAAAAAAATTATCGTATTAAAAATGTTTGCAGAGGCGTTTGAATAAACAAATATCTACTATCCTATTTTAGGTTTCTTAAATATAAAACTGATTAAAATAAAAAAGTTTCACAATGTAAATTTTCTCTTTACTTTTTAATTTATGTGAGTATAGTTTTAAACCTAAATAATACAATTTACCTAATGTGAGAGTTATAACCTTCTGTAAATGCTCGAAGTACTTATCTATCTAATCCAGTCTTAATTTATATTTCAATATAAGTATTATCATTAGTATAATGTTGGACTATCCATAAACTAGATACTACATCCTCTCTCTCTATATTTTATTAAACATATAGTAAATATAGGTATAGTTGCGTCGACAATTTTCCCATTCGTGTGGAACTTCATCACGGTAGAATTTTAGAATCTAGCTAGCTACTAGCTTCTAGAATTCTAGAAGTATCCCCATGAATGAAAAGCAAGGTATGAAAAAGACAGTTCAGACAGAAGAAAGAAAGTTCGTTTTTGCCTGCTTACTCACTTACCTATCTGCTTTTCCATATCTTTGCAAATATATATTCGACGTCAACAGTACTTAGTGTTGATATTACTTCATCTATGGATTTCACTTT
This sequence comes from Ectropis crepuscularia, assembly GCA_963693475.1. Lineage (NCBI taxonomy): Eukaryota > Metazoa > Arthropoda > Insecta > Lepidoptera > Geometridae > Ectropis > Ectropis crepuscularia. The sequence continues at coordinate 20,845,390 of OY856353.1, read as the reverse complement.
GTCAAGTTGAATGGTTCAAAAGAATAGTATGTCTATCTACTTTCAAAAATTGTCTTAAGCTATTATTGTTATTCCCTACACTATTATTATTATAATTACGGAATGTTACCGTGGTTTTTTATATGTAAAGTCCCCGATATCACAATTCAGTTTCATGTATCGAATTCAGGGGTTAAACCCGTAACCACTGTACACCATACGGTAATTTAATAACACTAGCGTGTACTTGCTTTACATTTATAAATTCTTCCAGCAATGTTTTCGACTATTCCATGATTCTTAGCTTAGTTTCTTATTTTATCTGCATTTTATTACTGTTTGTCCTGAACTCTATGGTCTAATTCAAAGTCTTCGTCTTCATCTTTAGGCGTAGTTGTTCCCCAGATTTGAGCTAAAATGTCTGGATCTATGTAAGTTCCGTTCGCTTCAGGCTTCGGTACCTTTTCAGTGGTTACACTAGTCGGTGGTGTTACGGTGGAACAAGGGTGAGACTGTGCTATTTCGACATCTGAAATAGAACTTGCATTTTATTGAATTGCAAATTAATTTGAGGAAACATTACTGTGATCCGGTTTGAAGGGCAATGTTTCCAGAGAAATTACAGGGCTTAGAGATATAATATCTTAGATCTCTGGGTGACGAGAGCAGTGCAGTGCTAGGTAATGATTTGGACTCTTCGTGTTTCAATAACTGCGTGTCACTGTGCTGTTATGTAGCAGGCATTTTGCTTACCATTAGGCACATGTCCTGCTCGTCTCGTCACTCTATGCAATAAAAAAATAAAAAATATCATCGCCTGATTACTTTTCATCATTAGTAATTTCCGCACTCGCTTTTTCTATAATTTAGAGTGTCAGGACGACATAACATAGATATGCTTAACGGTAAACACTACGCTTGCAATTTAATAATACGACAGAACAGTGCTTCGCAGCTATTTGAACAGGAAGCACACAACAATACTTAGCACTGCACTATGCTCATTTCTTATAATAGGATGATGTACCTATCTCCTTGTATTGTATTTTTTCTGAAAATATTGCTTACAAACCAGAACACGGCAATCTTAGATAAGTTCTGCATGGCGCTGGCGGTACAATAACTGGTGAAGGTACGGTACTTCCCCAGGGGGACTCAGCAAAGAGTTATCCTAATAAGTATCTACTAAATACTTTTTCATATTCACATTCGTAAAGTCCATCGATACTTTTTCCGGCTTTCCTCTGTATTCTTTCAAGTTTACTAACTCATTCAAATTAAATGCATTTGATGTAAAAAAAAGTAGCCAAGTGCGAGTTGGACTCGCCCATGAAGGGTTCCGTTCCAGCAAGTAACATAATATACATAGTACACATAGTTCTTGTAGTTCGTTGTAACTTTGTTCGAAGTTTTAATAATAGTGTATTTATGACGTACAAAAAAAAAACTACTCATCAGATCGAGTTTAAACTAATTTTCGTTGGTAGTTTTCATGGTAATGTACATCATATATTTTTTTTAGTTTTTTCATTCTCTTACTTTAGAAGTTAGAGGGGGGGGACACACATTTTACCACTTTGGAAGTGTCTCTCGCGCAAGTTATTCAGTGTAGACGAAAATGATTTTAGAACCCTCAACATCATTTTTAAAGACCTATCGATAGACACCCCACACGTGTAGGTTTGATGAAAAAAAAATGTTTGAGTTTCAGTTCTCAGTATGGGGGGCAACCCTAATTTTTCTTTTTTTTAATTTTTTTTCTTCAAATCTTAATGCGGTTCACAGAATACATCTACTTACCAAGTTTGAACAGTGTAGTTCTCATAGTTTCGGCAAAAAGTGGCTGTGACATACGGACGGACAGACAGACAGACAGACAGACAGACAGACAGACAGTCAGACATGACGAATCTATAAGGGTTCCGTTTTTACGTTTTACGGAACCCTAAAAAATAACAGAAAAATTAGCAGAAGTATCTATCAGTAAAATGATCGCTAACAGGAAAGGATGCAAAGGTTACTCGAGTTTGTTTCCATTTTCACTTTCAAAACTTTGTAGGATTTGAGTAACCACACTGGATCGTATTTGAAGTTACCTACTCATAATTTTATCGCTGAACAAGTTGTATAAAAAAATTTCAAGTTATCATTTCAAATTAGTGTTTTTGGATAAGTTAAGAACCGGACATATTTAATGTCTCCTTTTTGTGAATTAGACCGGTTTCTCAAATCACATCTTTACAAATATGCAGTTAAGTATGGATTTTATTACTCCGATCAAATGTCTACTGTCTTTTACAGTTGGTTAACAGTAAAAAAAAAACGCAATGCGAAACCACTCCAGTATTCTGGCAAACATATTGAATTCCTTATCTGTACCCAAAAGCTAAGTAGTTTCAGTAATATTAACATTCGATAGTAACTCCACTCGGAAACGACCAATAATAATAGTGATGGCCACGACTATATTGCTAGGCGTGAGGGTGCTAACATTTTATTATTCTACTTACTTCGTCCACATTGTTTTGCGCATTTTAAGTGTTCCGTATTATTGTAAGTGACATTATCGGATCCACAAACTGGCTCATATTTAGGGAGAACAGAACAACCTAGAATACACTCCAATGTCAGAGTCGTATTATCTTTTGAAACTGGCGGAATTTCAGGAGCCGAGCAATCACCGATTCTCCTCAGTGTCACATCTACAAAATAAAAAAAATTGTTTTGATCAAATTTCTGATAATAAACTGAAAATGTTTATCTGACTAAGATTTTGGAGACTGGATGCCATTATAACGTGACCTCAATACTTACCAATTCCGCAGCGCTTTGCACACTGTAATTTATCAAGGTTCTTATAAGTCATGTTGTTACTGCCACATACTGGACTGTACTCTACTGAAGATGGACAGGCTTCCAAGCAAGCCTGAGGATTGAGTGGAACGACAGGGTCGGGCCTCATCGTCACAGGTGGATCAGTGCAGGTCGTTGGACAAAGAACATTAGTCAAAAGGTCAGAATTACATGGTGCAAATTTTTTGACATGAACATCTGAAAAGGAAGACATAATACTGTTATGATCAACACTTTATAAATATATATATATATATATACGCCAAAAAGGACACTGTTACGATTGGATCCAATCTTTATGTTAAATAATATTATCGTATTTTTTGATAGTTCAGTTCATCAATTATTACAATTTGCCGTAGTCACTGTAATTAACTAATATTTTGGGTAAGGTCTTGAATCGAGTCGCCTGAATTTAGGGGGGGAGGGGTGGAGGGGGGTGGGGGGAGGGGAGGGGAACCCACCCCCCACCATTTTCGCCTGCCGGAATCGCGTAGTTTTTTTTAAATTTAATATCAAAGATCATTTTATCTACTCTATTTAAACACTTTTACACCTAACCTTGGGGGAGGGGGAGTGGGTAGGAGGGGGGGTTAGGGGCAGGGAACCCCCCCGTGAAATTTTCCCCTGCCGGAACTGCATAATTTTTTTTAATTTAATATCAAAGATCATTTTGTCTACTCTACTAAAACACTTTTACACCTAAATTTAGGGCGGGGGAGAGGGGTAGAGGGTGGGGCTAGTTGTATCTGTCATCTGGACCTAACAGGTCAGAGTTGGATTTGTCACTAATCTCGACCTAACCGGTCTAACTTGGACTCTGGGTGGGCTCCCGCCAGAAGCTCTTGCGGTCGCCCCTGAATGTTGCTTCGCCACACTCAGCCTTCGTTTCGCTACGGAGGTCGCCGGCTCGCTTCGCTCGCCACCTTCCCCCTTCGCTCAACTCGACTTCATGCGGCGAAGCAACATTCAGGACCTCCCTTGAGCTTCTGGCTCCCGCATTTTTTATAAACACTCTAGGGGTAGTAGCCACAAGACTAGGTCGAGTCGGGGTGCTCTGTGTCGGTTTTGTGACTAATTTCAACCTAACCGGTCTGAGTTGGTCTCTGGGTGGGTGGGTAATTTGTTAAGTATTGAAGGGAGGAAAACGATTTTAACAAAACTATGTACGAGTATTTATTTTAATTTATAAACATAGTTGATTACACTGATCATGATCAACATCAAAAAAAAAACATTTTTTTTACTTTATTGAACCTCAAAAATCGCGATCAAAACGTTTCGTTTCACGAACTTAGACATAGCAGACATTCAAATTTATGCAATATTTCCTGATATTGCGTTCCATTTCACGCATCCGCGTGTTTTTCGTGTGAATTTACAGAAACTTTAAATATTAATTAAAAATATTTTCGTGTAACTCCGGCAGCTAAAATCGAATTGGGAGGGTCAAGACAAAGCCCCTTGACCATTCCACATTAGCAGTATCCTCAAATTCAGGCGACTTGATTCAAGACCCGACCCAATATTTTAACCTAAGACACCGAAAGAAGCTGATATATAAATAGATACATTTAATTTAAATACATTCTTACCGACTCCACAAAACTGTGCACACAACAAACGTCCCGGGTTCATATAAGTGATAAAATCAGATCCACAAACAGGATTGTACTCAGATGTCAATGAGCATGTCTGCATACACGTCATCACCTGTTTCAAGCACGGGGGTTTCCTATTGCCCTCATCATTACATTTACAGTTTCCATGATTTCCATTCCAACCACCGGGACGTCCTTTAGCATCTCCATTATCGTTATTTCCGTTAACATTATCCTGTTCATTGATACCGTTTTCATGTCCATTGTGTTGTTCTGGACTAGTTGCACCGTTGTTGTTATTTGGATTGCCATTATTAGGGTTATTCACATTATTTCCTTCATTAGGATTGTCATTGCCGTTTACATAAGGACGTGAAGTAGTATAGGTCGTTGGTCTCAGGTTTGTCTCTGTTGTCACTTTAATATTACCGCCATGTTCAGGTAGAGAAGCTTCACACGTCGTGCGTCTTGTTACTGTGACCGCTAAAAGTACATAACTTGACATAAGTCATGAATTTAAAATGCCATAAAGTAAAGAGCGTCATCCTGCTAAATATGTAAATTTAGATACACAATTTTATTGCAAGGATAGATTTTGGTATCAGTTAGGTATTCAAACCGCTTTTTGTTGTTAATGACGGTACTCATAGACAGGATTTTTTAATATCGATTTGTATTTGGTTTTACTGTGATTTGTATTTTGGCCACTATAGTAGATACACTTGTCGGAGAACACGTCCTTTTAATAAATTTGTCGATAATATTATGCAAGAGCTTTATAATAATTTTCTCAATCTTTGTATAATTGTGATATTTAAGAGTAAATTAAAATTTACTTGATCATGTTAACTTACCAACGCCACACAATTGTGCGCACTCTAATCGTCCAGGGTTGGTGTATGTGACATTATTACTGCCACACACTGGGTTGTACTCAGACGTAACTGGACACGACATCATACACGCAGCAGCAAATGTATCACCAGTTAAAACTTGTTCAGTAGTTGCTCCTACTTCAGGTCCACCGCAAGCACTCGTTTTGCTTAATTTAACCTCTAAAAATAATACGAGATAATATACACAGCTATATAAATAATACCATAAAATTAAATCTGTTGTTTTTGTAAAATCAAATCGGTTTTTTCTTATTGCCAAATACACTCAAGATTTTTCCAGGGCGCGCACGTAAATATTAATTATGGCATGTTTAATTCATTATCGAAGAGGTCACTCAGTATACGTTAAGGCTAAGGTCTTCGACCTAAACGCAGTAAGATTTAGTTCAGTTGTTGTTGGAGAACCTTAACAAGCCTACGTCAATGACAAATTCATTATAATATTTTCACCTATTTTTCTTTTTCAAAATGCCTGATTGGAACTAGAATTTATAAACATACCGATTCCACAAAATTGAGCACACTCTAGTCTTCCATGGTTCGAGTAGGTCACGTTGTTACTACCGCACACAGGGTTATATTCCCCAGTGACAGGACATGATCTCATACAAGAAATCTGGTCTTCTGGGGTTGTAGGTCGCGCGGTAGTTGGCTCAAAATTTGTACATGGGCCCCGTTTCTTCAATTCCACCGCTGTAAAAAAATAATATTATATACTCACTAGCTGACTCGGCAAACGTTGTTATGCCATATAAATAATTTCTAGGTAATTTCTAGTGATAAACGATAATAAATGATCAGTTATCGAGCGGGATGAAAAATTATTAAATTACTTAAGTGGCTATTAAAAAATAGGGGTTGGTGATAAAAGGGTAAAATATTTAGGGTTGTATGTATTTTTTAACGCCACATTATAAAAAAATAAAAACAAAAAATTTTGAACGAAAATTAAAAAAAAAAATGGGGTGACCAACCCTTGTCACTTAGGGGTATGAAAAATAGCTAGTAGCCGATTCTCAGACCTACTGAATATGCATATAAAATTTGGTTAAAATCAGTAAAGCCGTTTCGGAGGAGTAAGGAAACAAACACTGTGACACGAGAATTTTATATATACGAGTAAGATAAATGTTACGTGTGTCACGTTTGAACCTAATATAGAGAAAGTAAAAGAAAGGATAAACGGAGAGGAAAGGCTAGTAGGTATGCTCCATCCATGGTCGTATCATCGTCTCTCATACCCCAACTATCCCAAGTTAATTAACATTCTAAAATTCATGGTACCTACTTTTGTCAGCAGTGTAAGACAGACTCAGAACTACTTATAAACGTAGATAAATTTAATATTATGTAATTGTATTTCTAGTTTTTATTCCGTTTTGTCTAATGCAATAAGTAAGGATTGATTGATTATAAGATTTATTATATTTCGTCTGCTTGACCAGTAGACGTTGACCCCTACACTGATGGTAAATGACAGCTAACTGATGAATGAACTCGCAAACATAAAACGAATCATAATTTATAAGGTAAGTACACGATATTGCGTAAGTTATCTTCGAAATCAAAGATCTCATATTACATCTCACGAAGTTTCAATCCAAATTGCGAGAGATTAATTAAACTATAATGATAGCCTTTTCCTAGGAATTTTGCCAATCAATAATCTATTTTCTCCGAAAAATCTAACACCGACTTCAATTTAAAATCAAATTCGAACGTGTGACCAAACTTCATAAGATATATCGTTTAAATACATGAAAGCAAATTTAAGTTTTTTGTTCACCTTTCAAAAAGTACAACACATATTTAGATACAATTTATATGGGACCACCTCTGAACTATGATCTACCAAACAAAAAAATAACCATCGAAATTGATTCACAATTGGCGGCGCAATCATGTAAAATACATCCAAAAAAACATACAAACCGAATTGAAAACTTCCTCCTTTTTTGAAGTCGGTTAAAAATCCACTAGACGATATAGTCTAGATTAGACCAACGGAACAATCAATGGAGCAAACTAGTGCATCTCTAGAAGTATCCTTCGTCTGCTCTCCTGGTCACCGGTATTTAGATTTCGTCCCTTTTCCTTTTGCCGGTAACTCTTTTAACTTGTCTTATATATGTACGCGTACACTAAACTTATATTGTTTTTGTAGATATATTTGTATGAATATAATACCTATAAATATAATTGACGCTATCGTAGAATAACTTACGAACTCCGCAGGCTTGTTCACATAGTAGTCGTCCATGGTTCGAATAGGTGACATTATTAGACCCACAGACTGGATTGTACTCTGTGGTGACGGGACATTTCCTTACACACGCTATCACCTCCTGGCTGGGATGTTCTTCAGGTTTGGTCGGCACTGAACACGCTGTCAGGCGACTTAATTGTACATCTGAAAATAAGAAACAATGTAATTTCAATATTATTGCTAAATACCATCTATTGATCGGAATTTGAATTAAGAGTAGTAACATTAGAAAATTCCTCGCACACTTACTTGGCCAGTGATTAAAGACAATATTTCATTTTGTAACAAAAATACATTTTAACAAAAAAGTGAACCCAAACTAACAAAAGGTATTGCAGCATCCGCAAGCCATAATATAATAATATTAGATAATTATGGAGATAATTCAGAAGATTACGTATTGAACCTATGAAACTAATTTGATTGCAATACTACGAAAACATTTACACTATCAAACAAGCGAATTCCAAGAGAGTGATGGCAAACTTCCTATAAAAATGTAAGCAACAATTTGACATGGGTCAGTACAATTGTAATAAAAACATATTACACTCGTATAATGCTTGACAGTTTTCTGTACAATCTTAATATATATAAATCTCCTGTCACGATGTTTGTCCGCGATGGATTCCTAAACTACTTAACCGATTTTAAATTAAATTGGCACACCGTGAGCAGTCTGGTCCAACTTGAGAGATAGGATAGTTTTTATTTCGATTAATAGTCTTTAAATGACAATATCCGAGCGTAGCCGGAATGGGCCGCTAGTAATTATATATAATACAGTAAATTAGTAATTTCAAACTTTGTAAATGTAATCAATTTGTATGCTCTTTCTTTTGTTTTTATTTTTTTAAACGGTTTTATTTAGCTCACCCCGTTTGTTTTATTTATTTAATTAACGAGTAAATTGTACATTTATGAATAAAAAAGTACTTTGACATTTAGCGCAATCCATCTTTGAAACGTCCCCAAATTTCGGGACAAAATACCATACCTAAACTTACCAAAACGTAGCTTCACTTAGGTAATTTAAGTGTTGGCGAAAATGCTCACCAATTCCACATAGCTGTTCGCATTGCAGCCGGCCGGGATTGTCGTAAGTGACGTTATTAGTGCCACACACAGGATTGAACTCCGAAGTGACAGGGCAGGCTCTAATACACATTATAATTTGTTTTTTTGTTTTGTTCCCATGCTGATTTGAGGTGTTTTGGTCTGTAGTACTTGATCCTGGATAAGGAGGTCTCCAGACCCAACCCGGTCGACCATACCCTGGTCCTTTTTGTCTGTAAATTTAAGTAATAATGAAATAGCGATTTTATTTATGATATGTGACGAAATGGGTTGCCTGATGACCAATATCGTACCCACACAAAAAGCATAATATGCTACAGTATTTTTATTTTTTATAAAAAGTTCAAATTACTACTCAGCAATACTGTACATACATTTCTCGGAGATACATTACATAAATGTAATAAAGGGTGATAAATTTAACGAGGCCTACCTTGTTATTTCTGGCCATCCTTCTTCGTTGGTATCGTCGGATCTTCCATGTGTAATTTCGATTGCCTCGTAGGTACCAAATGGTTGGTTAGGCCTACGGTCGAAATTCTTCTCAGGTTGCTGCCACCAGGGCGGTTGAAAAGATGGAACATAATCAGAAATGACGATGGAATGATCAGGATCGTGTCCTGAATAAGCACTGCTAACTCGCCTTGAAGGGGTAGCTGATATTTGGCCGACGATTGCAGTCGCCACTGTAATAAAATTTGTAAGATTATTGAAATATAATTGCTGGTGATGTTTATGCACCAAAAATATTATAAGACCCTCTGTGATATTATTCTGCATATGTACTAGCAGTACTTACTCTGCGGTTTTACCATCGTAGTTCTCTTTTTCTCATTATTTTCCAGAGATTTAAAAAGTATGTCCTGTGTTGCTTAAATGTGTTATTCTAGGATACTAATACTAATATATTCCAAATTTCAATCCGATATCTGCAGATGTTCCGACGAGATTGAGCAACAAACATCTAAACTTTCGCTTTACAATGGGGGCGTCCATAAATTACGTGAGATGTTTTAGGGGGGGAGGGGGTCGAGTCAAATCTCATATAATCTCACGTTGTGGAGAGGGAGGGTCTCGGCAAATATAACGCAATTTTTGTTCTGATTGAAACAAAAAAAAATTATACTATTTTGGTCCATTCAATCCAAATTGTATCAATATGTACGTACAACAATATGTATGTACATGCTCAAGATTTAATCTTGAGCGTCATCGTAATACGATTAAGATTATTCACTAATTCGTTCGAAAGAAAATAATTTCCTTCATACTTCGACGTTATACATCTACTGAATGTCAAACCACCATATTTATTTTATACCAAATAGCTCAATTTTGTCTGAATTTACGGTACAGTGTAGCCCCGAGTAGCCCGTCCTTTGTTTTCGCGCCACTGTCAGTCGAACTTGCGACTCGAGGAACGAGACAGTGTGACCAGAGTCAGTAGATTTCTACTTTTTCAGTAGATTTTAGTGTCCGTCAGCTTATCGTCAGTAGAATAAAAAAAAATGCAGTATATTTTAGTAGATTTTTCAATTTCGTTGTGAGCAACAGTTTTCCTTCGGTTTATCTCTCAATCTCGTTCTCGATTGTTAGAGGGGAAACGCGTTTACGTAAGAAACCCACATTCTGACAAATCTCACGTGAGATTGGGGGATGGGGGAGGGGGTTGAACAAAATCTCACGACATCTCACCAACGGGGGAGGGAGGGTCAGAAAATTTAAAAAAACACCTCACGTAATTTATGGACGCCCCCAATATTAATAGGATATTATTTCTGTGTATCTCGATTCGTTACAAAGTGTAAAGCAAAGGGGTGAAAGCAATCAAACATAGTTTCGTATTTATAATATTAAGAACTGTTATTACCTACTTCATTTTTCAATGTGTTCTGTAGTGGTAGGACTCATGGCAGAGTCCGCCTGGGGAAGTACCACACCTTTGCCAGTTATTCTACCACCAAGCAGTAATGTGAAAACATTACTGTGTTCCGGTTTGAAGGGCAATGTTTCCAGAGAAATTACTGGGCTTAGAGATAGCATCTTAGATATCTGGGTGACGAGCGCAGTGCAGTGCTAGGTAATGATTTGGACTCTTCATGTTCCAATAGCTGCGTGTCGCTGTGCTGTTAAGTGGCAAGCATGTTGCTTACCTTCAGGCACATGACCTGCTCGTCTCGTCACTCTTTATTTTAAAAAAATATACATGTAGAGATATACCTCTTAGGGATAACCCACAATAAACATTTTTTTAATTTAATTCTTATCCTTTTCTTTTTAAGAGCTTACGAAGCGATTTTAAGCAATACAGCATTAGCAGGGCGGGTCGAGCGAGTCGCTAGTAATTTATAAAATCAACATATTTGATAGGTTTAAATTCCTTAGATAATGATTATAAAGAGGTTCATTATTTATAATATTCGCTTTGGTATTTTTGGTTTGGTATAATAAATGTACATAGGTACATGTACCTATTTGTTTCATAAAAGTTGGCCTTTAATTTTAAATACCAAATGTAATCTCACTATTTAAGTTTAAACACATAAATCATAATATAATATGAATACATAATTATCTAGATACAGAATAAAAAAATGAAAACTATTTTTTAACGTCACCTAAGTACGCAAAATAATATCACATTTATTTATTTGAATTCTAAAGAAACTCACCGAATATAACTAAACTCTTCATATCGCACTTTATTAAATAGTTATCACTTTCAGTCACAAAATAAATACTAATTTTACGCACACGTCATAGGTATTTCCGATATTCCTGCCTCGTCCGAGGTTACTGGCGGTTTGTCAATGACTAGCTGTAGGTATACAAATGTGGTCATATTATTGACCGGAGATGAGTATCCCCTCCCCAACCTTTTCCTCCTACAAACCGTTTTAAAATTTATTCATACTACGAAATACACATTCATAAAAATAGTAAAGAAAAGTTTTCAGCAGGTCATCTGGTCAACATAAGAAAATTGACGTTGTTGTTCATGGCGTTATTGAGATATGTAGTCCAGTGCAATTACGGAAAAAAATGGGGAAAAAACACATAAAATTATGTAGTTTGGGGATTAAAAAGGATGATAAACGAAAGTAAATTTTTTGTCTTTCGAAAGCAAAAATATTGATGAAAAAAAAGTTTTAGATAAAAAAGTTAGTAAATTTAATTTAGAAGAGAAAAGGTCGCTACCTTTTTTTTGCCGAATACTAACTGTTCTCGAGATATAGAATTAAACGCTTTTTCATCGAAATGACCTTGAGCTGACCTCGCCAGAATCCCTCAATTTGGAATATATGCTCAGAATACACCCCCCTATCGATCCTTCATAATCCCCAAACTACATAATTTTATGTTTATTTATTTCCGTAATTGCACTGTACTAATAGTAGAAAGCAAACGGTACAGGTCATCAAGATGATAATCAATTTGTAAAAAAATGTTAAAATATTTTAATGGTTTAAATTTTTTGTTCAAAATATTTTTTAAGCATGTTATGGTTCTAACAAATGGAATTGGTCAATTGTGAATATTATGTATTACAACAGAATATACCTACTGTTTCAGCATTAGTTTTTTACTGTTATTCTCTGCCTGTTTATGCATCACTAAAAGTAATTAAACAGCGTAAGAAAATTAATCAGATTTTACAAATGACCTCTCGTCAATAGCCTTTCGTGTTTTAATTTTTCCATTAATTGTGATGTCACATACAATTATTGCAATGGCTTACTTTAAGGGATTTCCGAAAAGGAGGAGATTTTCAATTCGACAATATCAGGCGAGATGGCGGTCTAGTGTAAACATATAATGGTATAAGAGACAAAGTTAAGACGATATTCGACTCGAACAAATTCAGGGCGGGCGCTTGTCCAGGAATATGTATGTTTATCTAGACCTAGAGAGACCTGACAAGCAAAAATTGCCCCTAATGGTAAACTGTTGCTTACCATTAGGCGCACGTATTGCTTGTCAGGTCAAACAACAAATGCCTGTCAAACAACAAGTACCACGCAGCTATATGAACATGAAAACTTATAATCACTGTCCAGCATTGTGCTTAGCGCCCGGAGATATAAAGTGAGTTATCTCTTTACCCTATAATATCAGTGGAAGGATTGCCCTTCAAATGGGTAAATAGTAATGTTTGCGCAATCCTGCAATTGGAATGACAACAGGGTAAAAATATAGCATTCTAATCATTAGTTCGTCAGGTAGATTATTATTTATGGATGGACACGTATTTTTTACTGTCAAATTATCAAAAATTTACAAAGATAAATCATCAAACTTCCGGAGTGGGGGGTTGTGACGTCACTCTATCACAAAAATCGTATCATTGCCATAGAATAGATAATATAGATCATTGCGTTTTGCGTGTCGTCACTCGAAACTTCTAAGAACTGCAGGCCTACTACGAAGTCCGATAAACGATATATCGGCCGAACTTATGGACTTTTCCTACCTCGAAAGACAATCTGTCAGTTGATAGGATCGGCCTTTTCGTTCGATTCGACCCTCATCCGACCTAAGTCTATAACTTCCGACCCAGATGTATCGATATGACTGTTTTTCGTGGCAGGCTACAATCCGATTCAGTTGTCGGTAGGTTCCGATCATTCGGAGTTTGTTTTCGTAGTAGACCTGCTGTTTCTTCGACATTTTTTGTTTGTGAAACAAAAGAAAAAAATACGTGTACAATTTTTTTAGTAATCCAACTGACGAACTAATTAGTTTTTTTTCGTCGTCCCGGCTATTCTACCACCAGGTATAATAACTGGAACAAGTTTGGTATATACCAAAGCGAACTATAAATGTATTAATTCTTTACACTAAGATTGGCATAGTCATTGACGCTTAGACATCAGCTACTTATTAGGTCAAAATGTGTAATAGATAATTAGAGCATCTCGTTTCCGCAAGTTGTGACGGCACTTATTGCAGATCTACACCTAATCCGTGGGTCAAATGACCATATTATTTTTCTTGTAATTATGAGCATCATAGGCGACTAGTAATACTTTACGAGTATTTATATGATTATGTAAACATTGCAGATTGCAACCATTGTAATAGCAAAACAGATAAACTTAATGCGTCGTTCTAAACGGATAAAGCATGTTACTTCTTGACTACAATAATAAAGACAGTCTAAAATTAAAATACATGATGACAATTATATAAAAAATCAATAACAATTATTAAACACTGTGTTTGAGCCATCATGTGTGTCGTGGTAGGACTCTTGGCAGAGCCCATCTGGGGAAATACCACTCCTTTATCAGTTATTCTACCGCCATGCAGTAATGTGTAAACATTACTGTGTTCCGGTTTGAAGGATAATGTTTCCAGAGAAATTACTGGGCTTACAGATATAATATCTTAGATCTCTGGGTGATGAGCGCAGTGCAGTGCTAGGTAATGATTTGGACTCTTCATGGTCCAATAGCTGCGTGTCATTATGTTGTTATATGGCAAGCATGTTGCTTACCATCAGGCACGTGACCTGCTTGTCTCGTCACTCTAAACTAAAAAGAAATCACTGTGAGATTTTTATGTTGTCATCTGAAAAAGGTAGATTGTGGCTCGACAGATTTATTTTTAACCTACTACCGAAAGTTATAAGTTTGACGTCGACGTCTGTCTCTGTGTGTGTCTATCTGTGGCACCATAGCTCTCAAAAGGATGGACAGATTTCGATGCGGTTTTTTTAATTTGAAAACCGGTTTCCTTGCGGTGGTTCTTAGCTATGTTTGGTTAATATCAGGGGCGTAGCTACCGCCGTATATGCCGTATCAATTATACGGGGCCCCCGAGTCACGGGGGCCCCCGACGTGCGTAAGCAAAATCAAAAAAACTTACCAATTTTTAATTTTTTCTAATTTTAAACTTACAAAAAGTTACCTAAGAACTTCAAAGGGACATGATCGCCTGTCAGACCTGTCACTATTGCCCATAGAAGCAGACATTTTAGAAAAACTGAAGTTATCATCAGCTATTAAAAAGGCCAGATTGGTACCTAAAATATTTAATATGGATTGTTTCTAAAAAAAATTTAAAACAGAGACAGATAGATAATTTCGACATTATTTTTTTAATTTTATGTAAGTAAACATTTTTTTTTCTTTTGTGAGTAATCATTACCCTTCATAAATTTACCCCCAAAAATGTTTTATACGGGGCCCCGCCAAGGCACGCTACGCCACTGGTTAATATGGATTAATTTTGTTCTTGTATTGGTAACAAGTAACAAGACGAGCAGGACATTGACCGAAGCAATACGCCTACCCTAGTAGCATTGTATCACGCAGCTATTGCGCAACATGAAGAGTCCAAATCATTACTCAGCACTGCACTGCGAAGAACCTTAAAAAGGTATTTACTTAAAATTTTGATTAGCTCTGTAATTTTGTTGTTGTAGGCTTTGTACATGGGTAATGTTAAGTTTTAGGATCTATATACTTACCTATATATATACCTCTATAGGTACTAATGTGTTTACCGGTACAACTACATATTAGAGATGCAACCAATATCGACCCGATTATCGATATGCAATCAAATTATGAGTTAGTAGGACGGAACCACAAACAAAATAAAACGTGCATAGCAATCGTTAATTCATACCCATCTTAGATTTGTAACGAATTAAATTGATTAAAAATAAAACAATAAAAATTTCACGCAATATATTTATTGAATTATGTGAGTATATTTTTACAATTAATTAATACAATTTTACTATCAGAATTATAATTTTCTATTAATGCTCGAAGTACCTACTTATCTTTCTAATTATATTCTAATCCAGTCTCAATTTATTATTTAATCTATTATCACAAGTACACAGCGTCATTGGTAATCAGCCTTCATGCTTTTAAAGGGATGTTAAGTATATTAAATATGACAACTTTTGTTGTACAGTTTTAAAAAAATCGTATTTCATTCACATACGAAATAAAAAAAAAGTGTATTTGCCCGGTCTAAAAGTATCGAATTCTTCGTATGATGTGCCGAAGTGAATAAACACTAAACAGCCGCTAAACAGTGTTATAAATGACAAAAAACACTTTTTTTTGGGATATGTATTGATTAGGTAAACGGGTAACTCACGTGTAATAAGGTCAGTCAATCCGACTCGAGTTTCGGCCGCGTCCGGCGGCCTTTTTCAAGAAGAGTGTACGCGCACGATGGCCTCCCGTTTGGCACTGAAACTCGAGTCGGATTGACCGACCTTATTACACGTGAGTTACCCGTTTACCTAATCAATATGTGTAACAACCACGTTAATTTTATTACTAAGAAATGTATAGAGTTCTAACAAAAGTTGTTTGTTTAAATATACAGAATACAGAACATATGGGTTGTAAACGGATGCAGGCTGATTATCAGTAACTCTATATATGTATAGTAATGTTGGAGTATGTATTAGGTATTACATTCTCGCTATATTATAAAGATAAGATAAAGATAAATTAATTCAGTTCACAAGTTACAATTTGCTTAGTGGAAAATAGAACCCAAACTCGGCTAGGCCGGTATTTTGGTATTCCTCAGTTTGATTTATAAAAATTACAATACGTACAATTTTACAGAAATATTTAAAAAAAAATACAAACAAAAATTACAGTTAGATATGAAACATAAAATTACAATTAAGTGATTTAATGAAGTATTGTGTCTTAGAAAAACATAAGAGTTAACCAATTAGTGAATTTATAGTAAATGTATGTAGTAAATATAATTAATAATTATGTAGTTGCATCGACAAATTATCATTCGTATGGAACTTCGTCATGGTATAAAAGCTACTTAGCATACTCCTTGAATTCTAAATATCCCCATAAATGATAAGAAAGGTATGAAAAAGACAGGTCTGACAGGAAAAAGTTAGTTTTTGGTCCGCTAGGGGCACGTCTCTGACACGTAATTCAGTCTATAAATTTCACATCGTCAAGCTAAATGTTGCAGAAGAAAAGTAAATCTACCTACTTTCAAACATTGTTTTAAGCTTTTATGGTTTTTCACTACACTAGTATTATTATAATTACGGATTACCGTGGTTATATGTACAGTCCCCATTATTTTAATTTAGTTTCATACGTCGTTGTCAGGGGTTAAACTCGTAATCACTGTACACTATCCCGTAATTTATAACGCTAGCGTATATTTGCTTTCAATTTATAAATTCTTTCGTCAATGTTCTCACATAATTCTTAGCTTAGATTATTACTTATCTTATTAATTCTTAGATTAGATTTATTTGCCCTTATTTCTATGGTCTATGTCAACGTCTTCATCTTCATCATTTTTAGGAGTAGTTGTTCCCCAGATTTGCTCTAAAATCTCTGGATCTATGTGAGTTCCGTTTCCAGGCTTCGGTACCTTTTCAGTCGTTCCGGTCGGTGGTGTAACAGGGGAACAAGGGTGAGGCTGTGCTATTTCGACATCTGAAATAGAATTTACGCTTCATTGAATTATCATCACCTGATTACTTTTTATAATTAGTGATTACCGCACTCACTCTTTTTATAATTTAGAGTACTGTATACAGGACGACAAAACATAGATATCCGCTTAATGGAAAGCACTACGTTTGCATTCTAATAATACCACAGAACAGTGCCACGGAGCTATTTTTTTAGGGTTCCGTAAAACGTAATACGGAGCCCTTATAGATGTCTGTCTGTCTGTCTAGCCTGTCCGTCCGTATGTCACAGCCACTTTTTGCCGAAACTATGAGAACTGTTGAAACTTGGTAAGTAGATATATTCTGTGAACCATAAGATTTGTACAAAAAAATAAAAATAAATAAAAATGAGGGTTGAATTATACTCAGAACCATACTCATACCCCCATACTCAGAACTGAAAATATATTTTTTTTTTTTCATGAAACCTACCTACACGTGTGGGATATTTATCGATAAGTCTTCAAAAATGATGTTGAAGTTTCTAATATAATTTTTGTCTATACGGAATAATTTGCGCGAGAGACACTTCCAAAGTGGTAAAATGTGTGTCCCCCCCTCTAACTTCTAAAGTAAGAAAATGAAAAAACTAAAAAAAATATATGATGTACTACCATGCAAACTACCAACGAAAATTGGTTTGAACTCGATCTGATGAGTAGTTTTTTTAGTACGTCATAAAATACATTACCTATTATTAAAACTTCGATCAAAGTTACAACGAACTACAAGAACTATGTGTACTATGTATATTATGTTACTTGCTGCTACGGAACCCTTCATGGGCGAGTCAAAATTTAAAAATGAAGAGTCTAAACCATTGTCTAGCACTTCACTACACGCTCGTCCTTTATACAGGGTTACTGGTAATCAGCCTGCATCCTTTTAGGTGGATGTTAAGTATATTAAATACGACGACTTTTGTTCTAGTTTTAAAAAAATCGTAATTTGTTTTTGCAACACTATTTGTCCCGTCTTAAAGCATCGAACTCTTCGTTACAAGAGGGCGCGCGCTTCTTAACGCTCGATAAGTGATGCGCCGACGTGAATAACACTAAACAGCCGCTAGACAGTATAAGACCCGGTTATGTAGTAGGTAGGAATCTTGGCAGAGTCCGCCTGGGGAAGTACCACACCTTTCCCAGTTATTCAACCGCCAAGCAGTAATTTGTTAGCCTTACTGTGTTCAGGTTTGAAGGGCCAATGTTTCCAGAGAAATTACTGGCCTTAGAGATAAAATACCTTAGATCTCTGGGTGACGAGCGCAGTGCAGTGCTAGGTAATGATTTGGACTCTTCATGTTCCAATAGCTGTGTGTCACTGTGCTGTTATGTGACAGGCATGTTGCTTACCATCAGGCACATGGCCTGCTGGTCTCGTCACTTTTTAATATATAAAAAAACTGACAAGTGAAAAGAAATGACAACAAACACTTTTTTTGGGATATGTAAAATATGTAAGATTAAACAAAAGTTGTTTGTTTAAATGTACAGAACATGCCTTTAAACGGATGAAGGCTGATTACCAGTAACCCTGTGTAGTAAACAATTATAAGACGATAATCTCATTGCCCTGTATTTTTCTGGAAATAATGCCTTACAAACCGGAACACAGTAAATGTTAGCTCATTTCTGCCGGGCGGTAGAATAACTGGCGTATGGTACTTCCCCAGGCCATACATACTTGTTCATATTCACATTACAGTCCATTAATACTTTCTTCGATATTCCTCTGTACCCATTTACTCATTCAATTATTATAATATACATTATAAAAGCTATTATAACATGTAAACTCGATAGCAGAAATACTTACTTAATATATTAGTAAAATTATCGTTAACAGGAAATGCTGCAAAGGTTGCAAAGTCACTTGAGTTGTTACTATTTTTTTCTTAAATCTTATTTTCGTTGATTTGTGTGACCACACTTTAGTAATCTTTTTGGTACTCATCGTTTCATTATCGAACAAGTCAAACGAAAGCGAAGCGCAAAAAATCTAAATTATTCAATTCAAAATTTAAAATTTGTTTTAATTGGATAAATTGAAAACCAGGCACATTAAATGTCTCCTTTTTGACAATTAGACCGGTTTCTTAAATTACATTTTTTACAAATATGCAGTTAAGTATGCGTTTTATTATCCCGATCAAATGTCTACTGTCTCTTACTGTTGGCAAAAATATCTTGGCAAAAATGTTGAATTAGGTATCGATATAAATCAATGGATGTGCCCTCCCTAACTTCAGGCGCACGGAATAATGTTATCGTTGAGAAGAGTGAGCTCACTCTTTCCGTTTTAGTCGATCGTAGAAAGCGGTGGACGCCGGACGTTTATACCTATCGCTATTCGTTGTCAACAATCAGGTCCAGTAGATTGGTAGTTGTAAACCACTCACGCTACACACAGAGACGCAATTTGTTAACAATTTCAAGGAATCAGAATCATTTATTGCTTAACTTACTTTAATATGTTAAATACCGTTTCGGGCGTGCAATTTTAAGTTTTACATATTTATTATAAATTATAAAAAAATACTATTTGACACTGTGCTCAGGGCACATCTTGTGATTTGTATCGATGGAATTCGGTATCTGTAAACTGAATCTACGTAATTTCTTTTTTTTTTTTAATATTGCTGGACAATTCACACACAACACCATCTGACCCCAAACTAAGCAAAGCTTAATGCTGTCGGAATAGCTGATTTAATACTTATATAGTTTTAAATACATACTTATTATATATAGAAACACCCAAACACAGTGCAAACATTTGTTTTCATCACACCAATATTTGCACTGGGTGGGAATCGAACCCACGACCCTCGGCTTCGCAGGCAGAGTTACTACCCACTAAGCCACGAGGCCAGTAAATTTCTGTAATATTTATTTAAGTACCGCCACGCATAAACGGACAAAAGTGATGGCCACATGAGGAGGCTATAATCTACGATTGTAATACTTTACTTACTTAGTCCACATAGTTTTGCACATTTTAAATGTTCCTTACTGTTGTAAGTGATATTGTCTGTTCCACAAACTGGCTCATGTTTCGGGAGCAGGGAACAACCTCGAACGCACTCTTGTATGCGAGTCGTGTTATCTTTTGGAACTAGCGGAACTTCAGGCACCGAGCAATCACCTATTCTCTCCATTATCACATCTACAAATAAAAGTGTATTTTGATCAAAACCACCAAATCGCTCCCCGTATGCCCGCCCTCTCATCATTAAAATGTCGTATTAAGCCAGCACACGTTACATTAGAGATCTGAGTATTGAAGTGTGTTGGATTCTTTCCGAACCTGGAGAGGCGTTATTATACGTATTTAAAATGTTTTGTGTTAGGAAGGTATACTAACACATGCCAAACCGTAGTTATGAGTTGAAATACTGGATATGTCAATAGGATTTTGCTATTTCAGACTTGGTCTAATGTGAATAGTGGTAGGACTTTCGCCAGAGTCCGCCTGGGGAAGTACCACATCTTTGCCAGTTATTCTACCGCCAAGCAGTAATGCGCAAATATAACTGTGTTCCGGTTCGAAGGGTGATATTACCAGGGAAATTACAGGGCTTAGAGATATATAACATCTTAGATCTCTGGGTGACGGGCGCAGTGCAGTGCTAGGTAATGATTTGGACTCTTCACGTTCCAATAGCTGCGTGTCACTGTGCTATTATGGGGCAGGCATTTGCTTATACCATCAGGCACATGTCCTGCTCGTCTCGTCACTCTATATTTAAAAAAAAGTCTCTATTCGTAATAATTTAATTAATCAGTGTCCAAATGAAAAATAATAAGAACTGTGTTAATTTGGTATCTGAATAAATGAGCGGTGTAAGGTAGGGTAGATACATTAAGATTCCGGAGTTGGATGTTATTAAAATGACCACAATACTTACGAATACCACAGCGCCTTGCACAAAGTAATCTATCAAGGTTCTTGTAAGTAATGTTGTTGCTGCCGCATACTGGATTGTTCTCCTTTGAAGATGGACAGGCTTCCATGCAAACCTCTACCTGAGGAACGACAGGATCGGGCCTTATCGTTACAGGTGGATCAGGATCAGTGCAGGTCTTTGGGCAATTAACATTAATCAAAAGGTCAGAATTACACGGTACGAATTTTTTCACCTGAACATCTGAAAAGACAGACAATACTGTTCAACACTTTATACATACGCCAGAAAGGTCACTGGTACGATCGAATCCAATCTTTATGATATGATATTATGGATTTTTTTTGATAGCAAACTGCATCAATTTATTATGATTTGCCGTAGTCACTGTAATTAACTACTGTTTTCTTTTGGGGGTAGTCACCTACAAAAGAGTTTTAAAATTTGCTCTTACTTAAATTTAATAAAATAAATCAAAATAGTCTATTTATTGACAAAATTTTAATGTTTAATTGAATAATAGTACAAGATACCTGTCTGGGAGTGTTATCCTCTAAGTGCACTGCTTATTCACTTTTTTTTTTTTTAAACTTAACCAACAAATCATCACACATTTTAACTGACACCAATGGAGGCTGTTCTGAACTCTCAAGATAAACTTCAGGCCCTATTTCTTGAGAAGATGGACAGATTTCAGACACAATTACAGTTGTCTCCTTCAGCATCAAAAACAACACTGGCGGACGAGTTTGCTTCCTTCAGAACATATATTTTGCTGGCGCTGAAGTCCTTACAGGAACAAATTACCCTCCTTGCACTTGAATCAGATAAGCAAGAGATGCGTGCCAGGAAGAAGATTGTCCTTATTCATGGCATTCCAGAGTTGAAAAGTGAGAATGTAGCAGCCTCTGTAGTCAAAGTGGTCACTGAACAGCTGAAGATTTCAGAGTTCACGGTAGCTCACATAAATAGGTGTCATCGCATGGGTCGCTCTCTTGCCCCTGATAAAACCAGACCTATCCTCCTCAAGCTTGGTGATATGGGTATGCGGCAGCGTATATGGAATGCCAAGAAAGCCTTGAAAAGCTCCGGGGTAACACTGTCGGAATTTTTGACCAAACCCCGGCATGAAACTTTCATGTTGGCTCGTGAGCGATTTGGGATCACCAGGTGCTGGACACAGGACGGCTTCGTAATAGTTTTGGGATCAGATGATAAGCGGTATCGTATTTGTAGCCGCCCTGAACTGGACAATGTTCAGATGCCGGCGCCGCACATTTCTTCCGTCGTTGGTGCTGCCACAGCCACCACAACGCCTCAAAAGGTAAGAAAACCCGACGTGGGAGCCGATAAGAAGGTTCCAAGGATAACGAGACGAGTCCCATTGAAATAATTCAGTGTTCAATACCATTGTTTATGTTACAATTTCACTTTATTTTCTTTGTATGTAGGTATAGGCTTTTACAGTAGAATCTACCTTCCATTTCCTTTATTTTGATTTAATATGTACCTAGGTTTAGTTTGTTTTTGGCACGGTTCAATTTAATTTTGTGTTAATGCTCGTTTTACATAATTTTTGTTCGTTTATAATTTTTACTTTCTTTTTGTTTTCATGCTTATCATTAGACATATTGAGATGATCTTTCTAACGTTACTGTCAAATAGAAATGACAAGATCATGTTTTTTTTTTTTTTCGGCTCATGGTGTATATTTGGCCACTTTGCTGTTCCGGAAATTAATTTAATTATTGATGTTCTTTCTTTTGTTTTGTTGCTTCGTTTTTAATTGTAGTTTCCTGTGATAATGTGCCATAAATTATATTTTAGTGTTATTTCATCTTGTCATGATGAGCTGTACAGTGTTATTATTGTTTTTGTGAATTGTACGCTATTTCTTCCCTGCACACCCGGACAGGTGGCTTTGGGTGTATTTTAATTAACTACTGTTATTTAATTACTATAATATTATTTATTTATTGTAAGTTTTATTTGTATTTATTTTATATATTATTAAGTTGTACTAATTTTATGTACTAATCTTATAATGTTTAATATTTTCAGCGGCAATGATTATAATAGTGACGAAGAGTATTTAACACCATCTTCTGATTCAGATAACAGCGGCGATAGCGATGATAATGGCAATAATATTATTCCGTTATCTACTTTTCTAGATCGCAGCCTTTCAGATGTCTCCAAAAACTTTAACGTCATTCATATTAATGCCCAGAGTATTCCGTCTTCCTATCCAGAAATGTTGGCATCTCTTGATCATAATAACGTTCACGCTATACTGGTCTCCGAGACATGGCTTCGACCATGTCTTCCTTCAACTTCATATTCTCTTCCTGGTTTTATTCTCGTGAGAAATGACCGTTCCAGTCGCGTCGGTGGGGGTGTAGCCATTTATATAAAAGCTAACATTCCTTTTTCTATTTTGAGTAAATCACCACAACCACCGCCGATAGACGCGGGCGAACATCTTCTTATCGAAGTCATTCTTGCACACACTAAAATTCTTCTCGGAGTCTACTATAGCCCTTCCAAAAATATTAACTACTTCTCATCATTTGAAAATCTCTTGCATCAATTTACTCCCTTTTATAATCACACAATTGTTATGGGTGATTTCAATACTTGTCTTCTCAAAAGAGATGCCCGTTCTTCTTTGCTCCAGTCAGTTATAAAATCTTGCAACATGCAAATTCTTGATCTCAACGCAACCCATCACTTTCCCAATAGTACTCCTTCCCTGCTAGATTTGATGATTGTGGCTTCTCCAAATAATGTTGCCAAGCATGGCCAGTATTCAGCAAATGACTTTTCATACCACGATTTAATCTTTATTTCGTACAAAACTCGACCTCCTAAAATTAAACCACAAATTGTTATGCAACGCAACTTTGGTGGTATGGATCACAAATCCCTTCTCGAAGACGCTAATAAGATCGATTGGGGTCCCGTCATTTCCGCTAACTCTGTAGATGATCAAATAACTATCTTCAATACATTGATCACACGTTTGTACGATATTCATGCTCCATTACGTGCTATAAAAATAAAGCATCTACCTACACCGTGGCTCACCGATGAAATTAAAACTTTAATTAATAAGAAAGCTGCAGCTAAGTCTCGCTATAAATCGCGCCCCTCCGATATCTCCAAAAACAAGTACGTTCAGGCCCGCAATCGCTGTAATAAAGTGTGTAGGGACGCAATACGCCGACATGTCCATGAATCTGTTCAAGATGAAAGTCCAGTCAAAGTATGGAAATTCCTTAGGTCTATGGGAGTTGGCAAATCTCGTCAAAACTCTACTGCTAATAACATTGATATAAACAACCTCAATCATTTTCTTGCATCTGTGTCCTCTATGCCGAACGCGGTCAAAAGTTCGACATTAAGTTATCTTTCTGCCTTACCTACTCCTGACTATTCTCCTTTTACGTTTAATCAATTTACTGAATGTGATGTTAGGAAGAGTGTGATGTCGATCTCCTCTAACGCTGTCGGTGGTGACAATATAAGTCGGAACATGCTCTTGCCCATCCTTGATGTTATCCTTCCCATCCTGTGTGTTTTATTTAATAATTCTGTTTCCAGTGCAGTCTTCCCATCAGTCTGGAAGGATGCTCATGTCATACCTTTACCGAAAAAACCTAACCCTTCATCCTTTTCCGAATATCGTCCTATATCTATACTCCCGTTCCTGTCCAAAGTTCTTGAGCGTCTTGTTCACTCACAGATTTCTACATTCCTCAACAAACAAGATCTCCTCAACCCTCTTCAATCCGGTTTCCGTCCTGGGCATAGTACTGTATCTGCTCTTATTAAGATCACCGACGACATCCGCAAGGGTATGGACGACGGCAGGCTTACTGTTCTAGCTCTGCTAGATTTCAGTAATGCCTTCAACGCCGTTGACTTCGATATCTTGCTGGCAACACTGCGCTCTCTTAATATATCTCCATCAGTGATTGATTGGTTTCACAGTTACCTGTTTGGCCGTAGGCAACGTATTCGCCTGGACGATGTGTTTTCGACCTGGTGTAATGCAAATGCTGGTGTGCCTCAAGGCGGCGTGCTATCACCTCTTCTCTTTGCTATCTTCATTAATTCTATATCTCAAAGCCTCAGTTCTTCCTACCACCTTTATGCAGACGATCTCCAAATTTATTCACATGCGCAACTTTCAGATCTAGACATAGCCATAGCCACGGTAAATGCAGACCTCCACGAAATTGTCCGTTGGAGTAATTCGTTTGGTATGAATGTTAATCCAAAGAAGACACAAGTTATAATAATCGGTAGCTCGTATATGATTTCTAGGATTGATTGGAGTTCAATTCCTGCGGTCGTATTTGACGGGACCACAATCCCTTACAGTGAATCAGTCAAAAATCTTGGTGTTATTTTTGATCGTACTTTGAGTTGGGAACCTCACTTGGAGTCGATCAGTTGCAAGTTATTTGCATCTGGTGGATCTTTAAGACGAATCCGTAACTTCTTACCCACTGCCACTAAGGTTGCACTTGCACAATCTCTTCTTCTCCCGATCCTTGACTACGCTGACGCCTGCTACCTCGATCTCACAGAGAATCAGCTAAATAAACTTGAGCGTCTTCAAAATTACTGTTTAAGATTTATATTTGGATTGCGCAAATATGATCATGTGTCTCAATTTCGTTTACAGCTCAAGTGGCTCCCTATTCGCTTTCGTCGGAATGCTCACATCCTTTCACTGCTTTACAGTGTTCTATTTAACCCTGCTACGCCACGATATCTGAAAGAATGCTTTACATTCTGGAGTAGTGCACACTCACGTCATCTTAGATCTACCTATAATTTGTCCCTGCAAATGCCCTCTGCACGTTGCGAAACTTTCTACGGAAAATCCTTTGCATTCCAAGCAGTTGAGTTGTGGAATGCCTTGCCCGTAGAAATTAGACAAGCTCCGTCACTTTCCATATTTAAGGTGGAAGTAAAAAAACATTATTTGTCAAAGGCCCGCTGAAGTCTAATTGAAGCTGATATTTATGAAATAGTATTTTGGATTCATTGCATATATATATTAGTATATTTATGTAATAAGATTATTTATGTATTAGCATGTATTATTATTAGAATGTATGTCTATTTTATTTTAATCAATAATTAGTATCCTATTTAAATTATGTAGTAAGGTATCAAATTACTCTTTATTTGATTACTCCCGTCTTTTCATTTTTAATTATTTTTTTTCCATCCCACGGTTGCCTGGAAGAGATCGCTTTTAGCGATAAGGTCGCCATTTGCTACTATATTTTAAGATTGTTTTTTTAAGTTGTTTCTTTTATTAAGTGCAATAAAGAGTTTATCTATCTATCTATCTATCTATCTATTTTAACCCAAGACACCAAAAGGAAAGAAGCTGATACATTATAAATAGAGAAATTTAACTGAAACAAATTCTTACCGACTCCACAAAACTGTGCACACAGCAAACGTCCAGGGTTCATATAAGTGATAAGATCAGATCCACAAACAGGATTGTACTCAGATGTCAATGAGCACGTCTGCATACACTTCATCACCTGTTTCAAGCTCGGGGGTTTCCTATTAACGGTATCATTACATTTAAGGTTTTCATGGTTTTCGTTCTCATTACCGTCTTTTCCGTTACCTTCATCAGTTTTATTCCCATTATTTCTGTCAGGTTTATCAGGTAAAGGAACTTCACACGTTGTGCGTCTTGCTATTGTTACCGCTAAAAGTATATAATCTGAATTAAATCATAAATTTAAAATGCTATAAACTCTTTTTAACCCACGACCAAAATTTTTTGCGTTATGCGGCGACCAAAATGCGGTTTTTTAATTTGAAGGTTAATCTCCGTGCCATGTTAATATCGATTCAAGATGGCCGCCTCCACAAAATGGCGGGCCAAATATTGTGATTTTTATCTGATCATTTGATTTTTAACATCGATACGTATTCAGTTCGAATGCTATTTTAGGCACAATAGCACACTTGTCAGAGAACACCTTCTTTTCAAAATTTTGTTGTTAATTTTCAGTGACGGCTTTATTTTCATTCTGCATTCTTGTGTATCATTGTGATATTTAAGAATAAATCAAATTGTATTTGATTATGTTAACTTACCAACGCCACAATATTGTGCGCACTCTAATCGCCCAGGGTTGGTGTATGTGACATTATTACTGCCACACACTGGGTTATACTCAGATGTAACAGGACACGACCTCATGCACGCAGCAACAGATTCATCGGGTGCAACTTTCTCAGTGGTTGAGGTTACTTCAGATCCTCCACGGCAAGGACTCTTTCTTCTTAACGTAACATCTAAAAATAATACAAGATACCTACTGAATCAAAACATAAAGTTAAAATACCAAAATATATTACAATTGTAAGTTACGGCTGGTCGGGAGAACGGCGACTGTCGTTCAGGAGCCCAGGAGCCCACACCACTGTCTTTTCGAAGTCATGTATTAAACGCCGCTAACTTAAAACGACGAAGGAAAACATCACGAGGAAACCGAAATTTTTACTGCAAGGATAGCTTTTGATAGCATAATTGCTGTAATACATACTAATGTATTGTTCTGATACCGTTTTTATTGTTATCGATGGCACCTACTCATGTACGTAATGATTTCTTTGATAAGTTTTTTTAAAATATTGTGTATTTTGTTCGAATAGTTAAAACTAACGTAGTTGTTTCATTATGTCACGCGTTTTCACAAGTGAGTTATCCGTGAGGTAATTAACAAATTTACTTGATCACGTTAACTTACCAACACCACAATGTTTTGCGCACTCCAATCGTCCAGGGTTAGTGTATGTGACGTTATTACTGCCACATACTGGGTTGTATTCAGGTGTAACTGGACACGACTTGATACATGCAGCAATAGATTCATCACCAGTTGAAACTTTCTCAGTGGTTGAGGTTACTTCAGATCCTCCACGGCAAGGACTCTTTCTACTTAACGTAACATCTAAAATTAATACAAGATAAATAAATAATAAATAAATAAATATTGGTGGACAATTCACACACAACACCATCTGACCCCAAACTAAGCAAAGCTTGTATGATGGCGGCCAGATAGCTGATATAATACTTATATAGTTTTTAAATACTTACTTATTATACATATAAACACCCAGACACAGTGCAAACATTTCAATTCATCACACAAATATTTGCACTGGGTGGGGATCGAACCCACGACCCTCGGCTTCGCAGGCAGAGTTACTACCAACTAAGCTACGAGGGCAGTCAAAATATACTGAATACTGGATACTGAATCAAAACTGATGCACTCTGGGCCAGCGTGATGGATTATGGCCTTGACTCTCTCCTTGCAAGAGAAAGCCCTGAGTCCTAGCTGTGGAAACCTTTAGTGGGTATGCTTATGAACTTTAAAATTATAAATATAAAATACGACGAATATGCTCCAAATTTTTTCACGTTAAGGTATCGTCCGAATACCGACTTTACAGACAACCAATTTTTTTTTTAATTTTTGGTTTTTATTCGAGTTTTTGTTTTATTTCAGAGTTTTCCTTCTCCTATGCAGGCTGCAGACCAATGCTATCGACGCCCATCTCACAGATCTCTACAAAACTTCGCAACTCCAAGAGAGTTCTTGGAACTTCATAATTCATCCTGGATATCACGTAACACGACAGTGCTTGTCAAACGAGTCCAAGCTCGACGGTTTTATCTTGTTTAGTTTAGGAGTTCCTATGGCCGCCTTCAGACACCATCTTGAGACCCTAGCTGTCATGTAGCACAAAAGTGCTTGTCAAGACTATTCTCTCTCTCTTGGGTCGGTCCCTCATATCTGAGGATCGTGGTCAGCATCAGGGTTGCATCTGGAGCGGATGATCTGCCTCCACCGGTTTCTGTCCCGCGCGTCTCTTACGACTGAGTAAAATTTTGAGGAAGACGGGTCCTTTACTTGATCGGTCCATCTGGTTGGTGAGCGACCACGAGATCGTTTGCCCTCAGTGTTCCCAACTATGATCAGCTTTTCCAGATTCCCGTCGCCTCTTCGCATTGTATGGCCAAAATATGAAAGGATGCGCTACATGATGCAAGACTATTCAAACGAGTCAAAATTCGATGGATTTATCTCGTTTTGTTAAGGAGTTTCTTGGGCCATCTTCATACAACATCTTGAGATCAGCTTCCTGATACCATATTATTGCATTGTCACCGAAGTTACATAAGAATACCAAATTTCAACCTGATCTAACGACAGCAAGTGGTACTAATTTAACTCGCAAGATTTGTCCCACAATAACATACTCGTACTAACAGGGCGAGTAGAATAAAAGCGTATGAAATCTACTTTAGTATTAATACTATCGTGGTTGTTGAATTATGCCACGCGTTTTAACAAGTGAGTTATCCGTGAGAAAATTAAAAAATCTACTTGATCACGTTAACTTACCAACACCACAATGTTTTGCGCACTCCAATCGTCCAGGGTTAGTGTATGTGACGTTATTACTGCCACATACTGGGTTGTATTCAGGTGTAACTGGACACGACTTGATACACGCAGCAATAGATTCATCACCAGTTGGAACTTTCTCAGTGGTTGAGGTTACTTCAGATCCTCCACGGCAAGGACTCTTTCTACTTAACGTAACATCTAAAGATAATACAAGATACTGAATCAAAACTGATGCACTGGGCCAGCGTGATGGATTATGGCCTTGAGTCTCTCCTTGCAAGAGAAAGCCCTGAGTCCTAGCTGTGGAAACCTTTAGTGGGTATGCTTATGAACTTTAAAATTATAAATATAAAATACGACGAATATGCTCCAAAATTTTTCACGTTAAGGTATCGTCCGAATACAGACTTTACAGACAACCCAGTTTTTTTGGGTTTTATTCGAGTTTTGGTTTTATTTCAGAGTTTTCTTTCTCCTATGCAGGCTGCAGACAAATGCTATTGACGCTCATCTCACAGATCTCTACAAAACTTCGCAACTCCAAGAGAGTTCTTGGAACATCATCATTCATCCTGGATATCATGTAACACGAGAGTGCTTGTCAAACGACTCCAAGCTCGACGGTTTTATCTTGTTTAGTTTAGGAGTTCCTATGGCTACTTTCAGAGGCCATCTTGAGACCGTGGTTGTCATGTAGCAGGAGAGGGCTTGTTAAGACTATTCAAACGAGTCCAAGCTCGACGGTTTATCTTGTTTAGTTTAGGAGTTCCTATGGCCGCCTCCAGACACCATCATGCGATCCTAGCTGTCATGTAGCACAAAAGTGCTTGTCAAGACTATCCAAACGAGTCCAAGTTCGACGGTTTTATCTTGTTTAGTTTAAGAGTTCCTATGGCCGCCTTCAGACACCATCATGAGACCCTAGCTGTCATGTAGCACAAAAGTGCTTGTCGAGACTATTCAAACGAGTCAAAATTCTATAGATTTATCTCGTTTAGTTTAGGAGTTCCTAGGGCCATCTTCAGACAACATCTTGAGATCAGCTTCCTGATACCATATTATTGCATAGTCACCGAAGTTACATAAGAATACCAAATTTCAACCTGATCTAACGACAGCAAGTGGTTCTAATTTAACTCGCAAAATGTGTCCCACAATAACATACTCGTACTATATAATAGGGAAATTAAAATAAAAGCGTATGAAATCTACTATAGTATTCATACTATCGTGGTTGTTTAATTATGTCACGCGTTTTCACAAGTGAGTTATCCGTGAGATCATTAAAAAATCTACTTGACCACGTTAACTTACCAACACCACAATGTTTTGCGCACTCCAATCGTCCAGGGTTAGTGTATGTGACGTTATTACTGCCACATACTGGGTTGTATTCAGGTGTAACTGGACACGACTTGATACACGCAGCAATAGATTCATCACCAGTTGAAACTTTCTCAGTGGTTGAGGTTACTTCAGATCCTCCACGGCAAGGACTCTTTCTACTTAACGTAACATCTAAAAATAATACAAGATACTGAATCAAAACTGATGCACTGGGCCAGCGTGATGGATTATGGCCTTGAGTCTCTCCTTGCAAGAGAAAGCCCTGAGCCCTAGCTGTGGAAACCTTTAGTGGGTATGCTTATGAACTTTAAAATTATAAATATAAAATACGACGAATATGCTCCAAATTTTTTCACGTTAAGGTATCGTCCGAATACAGACTTTACAGTCAACCCATTTTTTTTTTAATTTTTGGTTTTTATTCGAGTTTTGGTTTTATTTCAGAGTTTTCCTTCTCCTATGCAGGCTGCAGACAAATGCTATCGACGCTCATCTCACAGATCTCTACAAAACTTCGCAACTCCAAGAGAGTTCTTGGAACATCATCATTCATCCTGGATATCATGTAACACGAGAGTGCTTGTCAAACGACTCCAAGCTCGACGGTTTTATCTTGTTTAGTTTAGGAGTTCCTATGGCTACTTTCAGAGGCCATCTTGAGACCGTGGTTGTCATGTAGCAGGAGAGGGCTTGTTAAGACTATTCAAACGAGTCCAAGCTCGACGGTTTATCTTGTTTAGTTTAGGAGTTTCTATGGCCGCCTTCAGACACCATCATGAGACCCTAGCTGTCATGTAGCACAAAAGTGCTTGTCAAGACTATTCAAACGAGTCCAAGCTCGACGGTTTTATCTTGTTTAGTTTAGGAGTCCCTATGGCCGCCTTCAGACACCATCATGAGACCCTAACTTTCATGTAGCACAAAAGTGCTTGTCAAGACTATTCAAACGAGTCCAAGCTCGACGGTTTTATCTTGTTTAGTTTAGGAGTTCCTATGGCCGCCTCCAGACACCATCATGCGATCCTAGCTGTCATGTAGCACAAAAGTGCTTGTCAAGACTATTCAAACGAGTCCAAGTTCGACGGTTTTATCTTGTTTAGTTTAAGAGTTCCTATGGCCGCCTTCAGACACCATCATGAGACCCTAGCTGTCATGTAGCACAAAAGTGCTTGTCAAGACTATTCAAACGAGTCAAAATTCGATGGATTTATCTCGTTTTGTTTAGGAGTTTCTTGGGCCATCTTCATACAACATCTTGAGATCAGCTTCTTGATACCATATTATTGCATTGTCACCGAAGTTACATAAGAATACCAAATTTCAACCTGATCTAACGACAGCAAGTGGTACTAATTTAACTCGCAAGATTTGTCCCACAATAACATACTCGTACTAACAGGGCGAGTAGAATAAAATCGTATGAAATCTACTTTAGTATTAATACTATCGTGGTTGTTATATTATGCCACGCGTTTTAACAAG
Organism: Ectropis crepuscularia; assembly: GCA_963693475.1. NCBI lineage: Eukaryota > Metazoa > Arthropoda > Insecta > Lepidoptera > Geometridae > Ectropis > Ectropis crepuscularia. Next base: position 20,813,038 of record OY856353.1, on the reverse strand, counting down.
TAAGTTATCCGTGAGAAAATTAAAAAATCTACTTGATCACGTTAACTTACCAACACCACAATGTTTTGCGCACTCCAATCGTCCAGGGTTAGTGTATGTGACGTTATTACTGCCACATACTGGGTTGTATTCAGGTGTAACTGGACACGACTTGATACACGCAGCAATAGATTCATCACCAGTTGAAACTTTCTCAGTGGTTGAGGTTACTTCAGATCCTCCACGGCAAGGACTCTTTCTACTTAACGTAACATCTAAAAATAATACAAGATACTGAATCAAAACTGATGCACTGGGCCAGCGTGATGGATTATGGCCTTGAGTTTCTCCTTGCAAGAGAAAGCCCTGAGCCCTAGCTGTGGAAACCTTTAGTGGGTATGCTTATGAACTTTAAAATTATAAATATAAAATACGACGAATATGCTCCAAATTTTTTCACGTTAAGGTATCGTCCGAATACAGACTTTACAGTCAACCCATTTTTTTTTAAATTTTTGGTTTTTATTCGAGTTTTGGTTTTATTTCAGAGTTTTCCTTCTCCTATGCTGGCTGCAGACAAATGCTATCGACGCTCATCTCACAGATCTCTACAAAACTTCGCAACTCCAAGAGAGTTCTTGGAACATCATCATTCATCCTGGATATCATGTAACACGAGAGTGCTTGTCAAACGACTCCAAGCTCGACGGTTTTATCTTGTTTAGTTTAGGAGTTCCTATGGCTACTTTCAGAGGCCATCTTGAGACCGTGGTTGTCATGTAGCAGGAGAGGGCTTGTTAAGACTACTCAAACGAGTCCAAGCTCGACGGTTTATCTTGTATAATTTAGGAGTTTCTATGGCCGCCTTCAGACACCATCATGAGACCCTAGCTGTCATGTAGCACAAAAGAGCTTGTCAAGACTATTCAAACGAGTCTAAGCTCGACGGTTTTATCTTGTTTAGTTTAGGAGTTCCTATGGCCGCCTCCAGACACCATCATGCGATCCTAGCTGTCATGTAGCACAAAAGTGCTTGTCAAGACTATCCAAACGAGTCCAAGCTCGACGGTTTTATCTTGTTTAGTTTAAGAGTTCCTATGGCCGCCTTCAGACACCATCATGAGACCCTAGCTGTCATGTAGCACAAAAGTGCTTGTCAAGACTATTCAAACGAGTCAAAATTCGATGGATTTATCTCGTTTAGTTTAGGAGTTCCTAGGGCCATCTTCAGACAACATCTTGAGATCAGCTTCCTGATACCATATTATTGCATTGTCACCGAAGTTACATAAGAATACCAAATTTCAACCTGATCTAACGACAGCAAGTGGTTCTAATTTAACTCGCAAAATGTGTCCCACAATAACATACTCGTACTATATAATAGGGCAATTAAAATAAAAGCGTATGAAATCTACTATAGTATTCATACTGTCGTGGTTGTTTAATTATGTCACGCGTTTTCACAAGTGAGTTATCCGTGAGATAATTAAAAAATCTACTTGATCACGTTAACTTACCAACACCACAATGTTTTGCGCACTCCAATCGTCCAGGGTTAGTGTATGTGACGTTATTACTGCCACATACTGGGTTGTATTCAGGTGTAACTGGACACGACTTGATACACGCAGCAATAGATTCATCACCAGTTGAAACTTTCTCAGTGGTTGAGGTTACTTCAGATCCTCCACGGCAAGGACTCTTTCTACTTAACGTAACATCTAAAAATAATACAAGATACTGAATCAAAACTGATGCACTGGGCCAGCGTGATGGATTATGGCCTTGAGTCTCTCCTTGCAAGAGAAAGCCCTGAGTCCTAGCTGTGAAAACCTTTAGTGGGTATGCTTATGAACTTTAAAATTATAAATATAAAATACGACGAATATGCTCCAAATTTTTTCACGTTAAGGTATCGTCCGAATACAGACTTTACAGACAACCCATTTTTTTTATCTTATCTTTTTTTATCTTTATCTTATTTAGCTTAGAAGTTCCTATGGCCGCCTTCAGACACCATCATGAGACCCTAGCTGTCATGTAGCACAAAAGTGCTTGTCAAGACTATTCAAACGAGTCCAAGCTCGACGGTTTTATCCTGTTTCGTTTAGGAGTTCCTATGGCCGCCTTCAGACACCATCATGAGAATCATGAGACCCTAGCTGTCATGTAACACAAAAGTGCTTGTCAAGACTATTCAAACGAGTCAAAATTCGATGGATTTATCTCGTTTAGTTTAGGAGTTCCTAGGGCCATCTTCAGACATCATCTTGAGATCAGCTTCCTGATACCATATTATTGCATTGTCACCGAAGTTACATAAGAATACCAAATTTCAATCTGATCTAACGACAGCAAGTGGTTCTAATTGAACTCGCAAAATGTGTCCCACGATAACATACTCGTACTATATATGTAATAGGGCAATTAAAATAAAAGCGTATGAAATCTACTATAGTATTCATACTATCGTGGTTGTTTAATTATGTCACGCGTTTTCACAAGTGAGTTATCCGTGAGATAATTAAGAAATCTACTTGATCACGTTAACTTACCAACACCACAATGTTTTGCGCACTCCAATCGCCCAGGGTTAGTGTATGTGACGTTATTACTGCCACATACTGGGTTGTATTCAGGTGTAACTGGACACGACTTGATACACGCAGCAATAGATTCATCACCAGTTGAAACTTTCTCAGTGGTTGAGGTTACTTCAGATCCTCCACCGCAAGGGCTCTTTCTTCTTAACGTAACATCTAAAAATAATACAAGAAAGTGAATCAAAACTGACGCAAGGTCCAGCGTGGTGGTTTATGGTCTTGAGTCTCTCCTTGCGACAGAAAGCCTCAGGGCTTTCCTCCTAGCTGTGGAAACCTTTAGTGGGCTGCTTATGAACTTCAAAATTACAAAAATAAAATACGCCGAATTTGCTCAAAATTTTTTCGGAACGCATCGTTCATACTAATAACGGCATGTTTAATTCATTGTTCAAAAGGTACTCGTATACGTAAGGCTTAGGTCTTCGACCTAAACACAGAAAGCTGTTGATTGAAGGAGTTCAATGTTCACAGTGCGGATACGGCGAATTTCAAAAATATTTCGACTTGCAACAAGAATTACTGACGGAAGGAATTTACTCAAGGCTACTCAATTTCCAATTTTTGAGTAAAAAGCTTTTCAAAGTTTCTAATGACATAATAAAAGAGTGCAGTATTGTTTTAGAATACAGACATAATGCTTCCAACTACAAAATGAAGGGATCTCGCTAACTGGCTAGTTGGCTTGGCTAACTACCGTAAAACAAGAACAATTACTTATCGACTACTACAGGCCCGTGAACAAAAATTACGTAGTAAATGAACCACCAGGATACCTATGCAGGATGATAGAAGGGTATAAAGTAATAAGATTCAGCACTATGCCGTCACTTGTAAGCTGTCCAACTGAGTACAGTTGAAGAGGGGGTTCCGATCCTCGATCATTTCTCCTTGTCGCATGATTTTTGCACGGCGTTGCGAAATAATGGATTAGAAGAGGTATAGAAACTGTATGGAACGAATGCCGTACATAATCAAATTACCAAATTTATGCTGTAAATCACATCATAATTTTTTCCGACAAACTAATAATTAAAACTCTAATAAAATGTATAATTTTTATAGTTTCCATACCTCTTCTAATCTATTATTCCGCAACACCGTACAAAAATCATGCGATAAGGAGAAATGATCGAGGATTGGAACCCCCCCTCTTCAACTGTACTCAGTTGGACAGCTTACAAGTGACGGCGTAGTGCTGAATCTTATTACTTTATACCTTTCTATCATCCTACATAGGTCTCCTGGTGGTTCATTTGACCCGTAAATTTTGTTCACGGGCCTGTAGTCTAATAGCTGTGTACATGTCAGATTAATGCTAAAAGCCTATAAAATAGATTGCGCAAAAGGATTTAATTTGTCAGATAAATAAGCGTCACTAAATGTTTATAATTCAAATTTTTTTTTAACCCTCTATCTATCTGTCTATCTTTCTCAAAATGTCTTATTGGAATTAGGATTTACAAACATACCGATTCCACAAACTCGAGCACACTCTAATTTTCCGAGGTTTGAGTAGGTCACGTTGTTACTACCACATACAGGATTGTACTCCCCAGTGACAGGACATGATTTTACACAAGCAATCTGGTCTTCCGGGGTTACAGGTCGCTTAGTAGTTGACTCAGAAGCTTTGCACGGGCCCCGATTCTTCAATTCCACCGCTGTAAAACAATAATATGACTACATAAATGCTATGTGAACGTTACGTCTGAACCTAAAAAAGAGAAAGTAAAACAAAAAAAATGGGAGAGGCAAGTCAAGTGGGCTCCATCCATGGTCGAATCATCAATTCTCATTTACAAACCTATCCTAAGTTTTTTTTTTTTAGTTAGTTAGCATAGACATTCTAAAATTCATGTTACTATTACTATAAAGTAGAAAAATTAAATATTATGTAATTGTAACTTTAGTTTTTATTCCGTTTTATTAGTATGGATTGATTAATTGTAAGATTTATTATTTTTCGTTTGAGGAACCAGTAGAAGTTGACACACTGATGGTAAATGACGAAGATAGTTAACTGATGAATGAACTCGCAAACATAAAAACAGGTAATGCTATTGCTTAATTCGAAAGTAAGATCTCATTTTCATCTTAGACAGTTTCAGTCAAAAGTGCTAGAAAGAAATTAAACCTTTTCCTAGGTGGAATTGTGGCCAATGAAAAGTCTCCTAGACTAGACGTTTGAAGCGTAATAAACATTTAGGCAATATAGCACACCTTCAGAAGTATCCTTCCTCTGCTGTCCTCACCACCGATAGTTAGATTTCGCCTCTTTGCCGATAACTCTCTAAACTAGTCTTAAACGTGTACTAAACTTATCTTGTTTTTGCAGAAATGGGTATTGTATGAATGGAATAAAATTATTGATACTATACTAAAATAACTTACGAACTCCGCAGGCTTGTTCACATAGTAGCCGTGCATGGTTAGCATAGGTGACATTATTAGACCCACAGACTGGATCGTTCTCTATGTTGACGGGACATTTCCACAGACACGCTATCACCTCCCGGCCGGGATGTACTTCAGGTTGGGTTTGCCCTGAACACGCTGCCAAGTGACTTAATTGTACATCTGAAAATAAGAAACAATGTTATTTCAATACTTTCGCTAAATATTGGTGGACTATTCACAACACCATTTTTTTTTTTAATAAAGAATGACGAGACGATCAGGACAAGTGCCTGATGGTAAGCAACATGCCTGCCATATAACAACACAGTGACACGCAGCTATTGGAACATGAAGAGTCCAAATCATTACCTAGCACTGCTCTGCGCTCGTCACCCAGAGATCTAAGTTGTTATATCTCTAAGCCCTGTAATTTCTCTGGAAACAATGCCCTTCAAACCGGAACACAGTAATGTTTGCATATTACTGCTTGGCGGTAGAATAACTGGCAAAGGTGTGGTCCTTCCCCACGCGGACTCTGCCAAGAGTCCTACCACTACAAAAATTTGACCCCAAACTAAGCAAAGCTTGTAATATGGCTGCCAAATAGCTGTTATAATACTTATATAGTTGTAAATACATACTTATTATACATAGAAACACCCAGACACAGTGCAAACATTTGAATTCATCACACAAATATTTGCACTGGGTGGGAATCGAACCCACGACCCTCGGCTTCGCAGGCAGAGTTACTACCCACTAAGCCACGAGGCCAGTCAAAATATCGGCTTTTGGTACTTTGACTTAGAACTATTTTGGGTAATTTCTCAAAAATGAATTGTTATTAAGTATCATGGAGAAAAGCTTCGCGGGTCTACAGGCCAGTGAGTCAAACAACACCTAGTTTTGCAATGAAGGTACATTTTACTAAAAAAGTGACTCCATAATAACAAAAGGTATTGCAGGATCCGCAAGCCATAATAATAGAAGATAGTTAAAGTAGACGAAATTCAGAATATTGCGAATTATATCCATAATATTAAGCATAAATTTAAAATCAATTTTTAAGATATCTAGATTGTAATACAACAACTTTGCGTAATCGATCTTTGAAAATGTCCCTAAATTTGAGGCTAAAATATCATACCTAAACTTGACAAAACTTTTCTACACTTAGGTAATTCAAGTTATGGCAAAAATGCTCACCAATTCCACATTTCTGTTCGCACTGCAGCTGGCCGGGGTTGGGGTATGTGACATTATTTGTGCCACACACAGGATTTAATTCCATAGTGACAGGGCAGGCTTTAATACAGGTCGCTATCTGTTCTTCTTTGCTTTGTGGTTTGGTTGTGGTTTGGTTATGTGAGGAATTATTTTTGTCTGTATTATTTGATCCAGGATGATATCCTGAATGAGATCCTGGGTAACGTCCTGGATGATATCCCGAATGGGGATTAAATCCCCCATGAGAACCTGGACGGAATCCGTGATGGGGCCCCCAGTCCGGTCTTCTATGCTCTGGTCCCCCATGCCATCCTCCTCCATGCCCTGGTCCTCCATGCCATGGACCCCCATGCCATGGTCCTCCTTGTCTGTAACTTTAGTAATTACTATTTAGTATAACTTGTGTCGCAATGAGGTGACACCCCACACACACAAATCGCATAATGCCAATCACATGCCACAGTATCTTTTTAATTGCAAAGAGTTCAAATCACATTCAAATTCCATTTGAAGGTGTAATTTTTTGGTCACGGAAAATTTTTTGGTTACGGATAAATGGTCACTGGTAGCGCAACTCGCTAAGCTGTAAAAGGATCCCACCACTACAAAATTTAATTAAAGCCTACCTTGTTCTTTCTGGGCTTCCTTCTTCAGAATATTCAGAATCTTCAGATCCTGAATGATCAGGACCACTATCTGAATCATCACCGCTCGAAGAGGTAGCTGATATTTGGCTGGCGATTGCTATCGCCACTGTAATACAATTCGTAAGTTTATTGAAATATGTTTGCAGGTAGTTTTACTCACAGGATTTTTTTGGATTAAAAAGTTTTGAAACTTCCTCTGTGGTATTATGCATAGGCATAGATTAATAACACCTAGATCGATGATAATAATAATCTTCAAACAAACGCTTGATCTTAAAAGCGCAGATGAATGTCGGCGTAAGCAGTAGGTATGTACTGAAGTTCCCCAAACAAAATTTTAATGTTGTGTTGTAGGTCTTGATGAAGGACCACACAAACCATCATAATGTATTTAATTGTCGGAGACGCATGCCCTAGTGCTGAACCTTGGCTACTCATGGTAGTTTCGAACGAACTAAGTCAATACAACTCACTATGATTTTTCCGGTTTCTAGGTGTTTATAGGCGTCTCACAAGATTTTTCTGGATTATTAAAAATTCAAAAGCTCCTCTGTGATATTATGCAGATATTATGTAGATATTAGCAGCACTCCGCAGTCTTGCCCGCTTATTTCCCGATTTCGTTATTTTCCCGGGATAAAAAGTATGTGCTGTGTTGCCTATTTGTTATTCCAAAATATATTTCAGAATTTCAGAAAAATTTCAACCCGATCTGTTCAGAAGTTCCGATGTGATTGAGCAACAAACATCCAAGCATTTGCATTACTTATACTAATTGGATATTATTTCTGTGTAGGTAAGTTTATTCGTTACAAGGTTTACACCTTAGTGCAAACTAACAAGATAGTGCAAACAATCGAACATAGTCTCGCATATATGATATTAGGAACTATAGTATACTAGCGGCCCATTCCGGCTGCGCTCGGATATTGTCATTTAAAGGCTATTAATCGAAATAAAAACTATCCTATCTCTCAAGTTGGACCAGACTGCTCACGGTGTGCCAATTTAATTTAAAATCGGTTAAGTAGTTTAGGAATCCATCGCGGACAAACATCGTGACAGGAGATTTATATATATTAAGAAGATAAGAAGATTACTACTAAAAGTGTTAATGTTGTTCATCATGTGGCTACCCCTAGTGACCGTATCGATCACTTCTGGTTCGTAAAAATACAGTATTACATATTCGAGATAGTCGAGGGTACCCCAAGATTTTTAATTTCTACTTGTTTGTAACCTTTAACTTACATAATAAATAAAAATTAAGGTAGTTACAGCATCGCATAGTTTATAAGGAAGTTACGGCTGGTATTGACGGGAGAAGTGCTATAAGGAACTGCAGATCAAATCTGCAGTTCAAATCCCACGCGGCATTACGTACACGGCTTCGAAAAGACTGGTGTCTTTTCGAAGCCGTGTACGTAATGCCGCTAACTTAAAACGGTGAAGGAAAACATCGTGACGAAATCGACATGTAGGTACGAGTACCTAGAATCTTTAGGGGTCATTTTCATCCGCCAACCCGCACTGGTCGCCATAGTAGTGGATTTACTTGAGAGAGAAGAAGAGAAGGCCTCGCGTCGCGAGAGAGAAGAAGTGGGAACCTTTAGTGAGCTGGTTATGATTATGATAGCATTAAATTTATTTTATTAAGATATTTTTAATTTTGTATGTACGTGGAATATTAGTTATTTAATTCTATGCTAAAAAGTGTATTTACATTAATCATTCTAATTTCCTACGAAGTAATTTTCATGTTCTTGCCTTGCAAGGGGTTGAAGCTGTCAAACATGTCTGGCTCTTAAGGAAACATTATCTAATTATTACGTAAGTATTATGTATAAAAATCAGCTGATATACCTACTGTAATATAAGTAGCATAATAATTGCATGAACATTGAGGGTGTCTGACAAATGTTACTATGATATTTTAGGTGTCTGGCAGTTAATGTGGTGATTTGTATTATATTTTGAAGGTAATACCAAAAATATCAGACTTTACGGCTAAAAATTTCAAATCCCACGCGCACCACTGTCTTTTCGGAGCCATGTGCGTAATGCCGGTAACTTAAAACGATGAAGGAAAACATCGTGAGGAAACCGACATGTACCTAGAATCTTTCGAGGTCATGTGTCATCCACCTACCCGTACTAGGCCAGCGTGGTGGATTATGGCCTTGACTCTCTTCTTGCGCGACAAGGCCCCGACTCGAACTTTTAGTGGACTGCTTATGATATCTGTTGTAAAGCCAGGATGGCCCAAACTTCATAAAGGTCCATCGTTCTTCCATGTGTTGGGAGCATACACTAGCAAACTTTCAACTTTGTAAAAATAACGAAAGTCTGGGGTTCACAGGCTCTCAGTGCATTAGTTTGCAGAACTACCCGTATTATTATAATGTCACCTAAACAAAAATAATGTTCTAATAAAATTCTGAAGAAACTCACCCAAAAGGACTAAAATCTTCATATCGCACTTTAATAGTGGTGACATTCAATCACAAAATGTAATAGAAATAAATTTATGCGTTAATTTTAAGCACACGTCGTGTTGTCTATATTCTTGACCCGTCCCGGGTTAGTGGCAGTTAGTCAATAACTAGCTGTCAGTATACAAATGTGGTCATATTATTGTCCAGAGATGAATATCCCCTCCCCTACTATTTTCTCCTACAATCCGTTTTTAAACTAATTCAGACTACGATACACACACCCATATAAATAGCAAAGAGAAGTTTTCAGCAGACGGTCATGTCAACATCAGGAAATATACATTTTTTGTGTCAGTTGTTCATGATTCATGACTTTATTTAGAGACTAGCGATCCGTTCCAGCTTCGCCCGTGGTACATAATATAGGTAATTAAATAACCTATAGCACTTAAGATCACGCAAATATCCAAACAGTGAAACAATATTTGACATCGGTCCAGTTGTTCCTGAGATCCAATTTGGTGACTTAGAAATTTAAAAATTACAATCAGGTTTTTATGTAATTTATATATGTATGTTTTATAAATTCAGTTGCTCACACAACACATTGTACAATAAAATTTTGTCATGTTAAAATAATCATTTGTCAAAAAATACGTTATAGAATGAATGTTTGTCAAATAATTACTTTTGGATAAGCAATTTGCAAATTTTTTTTTGTAAAATAAGTAATCATTTCACTACCCGTGAGTTTGTCTAACGATGGTTAACACACATGTCGATTTGTGAAAAAAAGTTTGTGAAAAGAACAGAGACCCATATGGTTGTATCAAAAAATAAAGTGGCCAAGTGCGAGTTGGACTCGCCCATGAAGGGTTCCGTTGCAGCAAGTAACATAATATACATAGTACACATAGTTTGTTGTAACTTTGATCGAAGTTTCAATAATAGTGTATTTATGACGTACTAAAAAAAACTACTCATCAGATCGAGTTCAAACCAATTTTCGTTGGTAGTTTACATGGTAATGTACCTACATCATATATTTTTTTTAGATTTTTCATTTTCTTACTTTAGAAGTTAGAGGGGGGGGGGGACACACATTTTACCACTTTGGAAGTGTCTCTCGCGCAAACTATTCAGTGTAGACGAAAATGATTTTAAAAACCTCAACATCATTTTTGAAGACCTATCGATAGACACCCCACATGTGTAGGTTTGATGAAAAAAAAATTGTTGAGTTTCAGTTCTCAGTATGGGGGGCAACCCTAATTTTTATTTTTTTTATTTTTTTTTGTTCAAATTTTAATGCGGTTCACAGAATACATCTACCTACCAAGTTTCAACAGTGTAGTTCTCATAGTTTCGGCAAAAAGTGGCTGTGACATACGGACGGACAGACAGACAGACAGACAGACAGACAGACAGACAGACAGACAGACAGACAGACAGACATGACGAATCTATAAGGGTTCCGTTTTTACGTTTTACGGAACCCTAAAAAGTCAATTATGAATATGGGGTGCGTCGCTCGGGAACCTCCACGCGGTGAACCCTGGGCATCACACAACAACTTGCCTCGGTGGCATCTTGTTGTGTGATGGCGAATCCCGGCCGGTGCTGGGAACTTGTACACGCGGTCCTCACCCCCTTGAGCAGTGCGTGTAGAGGTTGGGGAGAGAGACTGGAAGACTTGATAAGGTTACTCGGCGGACATACTTTACAATAAATATACTAAACGTAAGTAAGATTTATAACCTTAAGATGTTTAAATAAGTTAGTCTTAGAGCTAAGTCAATGTTATTTGTACAGTTGCGACTTTCCTCAAACGTTCCTTCAATATGTGGAAGTAACTCCATGCGTGCAGAATTATTTTTTATTCGATATGAATAAATATTCTACGTCTATTTTAACATAACTACTTTAAGCGGTGTTACAATTACGATTAGTCATAAAATATTAAATAATACACTGGTAAGGTAAGTATTAATATAGATATAAAATTCAAATTCCATTAAAATGTCAAACACTAACATTAACCTTTTGACCGCCAGAGTCACCTATACATGACAAGCACTAGCGAGCCCTGAGCGCCAACGACGTCCATAGGTGACGAAAATTAAAAAACGCACTATACTAAAATATTAATTAAAAATGTAGTAGTACTGGTTTTTTTTTACTTAACTTGTCCTTAAACAGAAAATCCCAGCAAAACAACGTGTAAATGTATGAAACTTGTCGCTGAAAACCATGGGTGCTGTGATTTATTTAATTTTGTGCTATGACGTACGCTTGGCGTACAGGGCACGGAAATGCAATTTAGTCCTGGCGGTCAAAAGGTTAAACAAGTCCAGATTTTGAACCTACCTACTACTAATCCCCGAATAACCCTCACCGAAATGCTCACGGGCCAAAGGTGCCCATGGCGTTAATTGTTTATTCAAATGTATTTACAGCGAGTCATATAATATGACTTTCAAGGCTATATTTCATAAAATTGTAGAATCTAACGTTGTCAGTTTACAAACTAACTTAACCTGCCGTGAGATTATAATCTCACGCGTTTGATTATAATCTGATTGAGTTGACAACTATACGGTGACATATAAGTGGTTCTCCAGAAAAAGGGTGTTGTAGGTTTTTAATTTTAAACCCAAATTTAAGCGGTGTACCCACCACAATAACAAGTTTTTATATACCTAGTTGTTTTATATTAATAAGTATTAATTTATCACAAACGCGAAAAATTTGCTCTGTAATTTGTATCTCGGCCTGTATGCCTGTTACGCATTCACCTAATTTACTGAACCGATTGAAATTCCATTTGGTACAATTAGTTGAGAACCTGAGAAAAGATGCGTTTTAATGCGAAAAAAGGGTTCTAAAGGATGACAGTTTATGTGGAAATTTCATCATTTATGAAGCTAAGTAGAAGCTTATGTTTTTTGGCTTTTGATTAGATATTTTTGGGGTTTCAAATCGAGAGTGAATCGGTTTCTTCTAGGTCACGCTTTGTAAAATGTATGTCAGTACCTATACAGAAGCGTAAAACATATTGGGGAAAGCCGTGATGCGTCTATGATGACGAAGTATGAAACGGCCTTCTACGACTGAGATGGCTGTTAGGTTATGTATAGCATTCTAAACGATTTGGATATTATCAACGAGTTCTTATCAAACTGTTAACATTAAGTAATGGGATAGAGAATTTACTTTCAAACTCATAAATAAGTACAAAACAAATTAGTTCGACATAATCATGACATAACAGTGATCATTGTTATCAATGTATTGCATACCTGCTAATCTATTGGTAAAGCAATTTTCGATAAGCAAATGTCGTATGTCCTGGAACTGCGAATATTCTTCAAAATGTTTTTTTTTTCTATTATAGATTTACACATCTCGCCTGTTGTTAAGCCACGATGCTGTCTACGATGTAATGTAGGTACTTGTCTAGAAGAAACCGATTCGTTCTCAATTTTAAGACACCAAGATTTTAACCATCGGGAAAAACCGACTCAGGCAACGTTTTCCACAATCCACAGCCTAGACGTTCTTATCACATAAGTACCTATAGTAAAATTTCTTCTAAGTGCCGATGTACAAGTTTGTCACCAAAACTGGCTTTAACGGTGAAGAAAATCAGCGCAAGGAAACCGGCACATTAAAAAAAACATCTTTTAAGAAAATGCATTATCCAGCAACCCGCATTTACTTAATTAGCATAGTGCCCCAGCAGTAGAACAAGTCAAGGTTGTAACTAAAATATACATATTTCGTTTAGTGGGTGTTTTCACAAAAATATATAAGTACCTTACTTCACAAAATATTGAAAATTCCGGAACATTCCATTTTGTGACCGTATTTTATACCAAATATGTTTCACAGTGGTAATATTTGTTTCGAAACAAATACTTATAATTATAACAAACAGTAGTAACATTTGGTTCGTCACAAATGTTACTACAGTAAAAAAAATTGGTATAAAATTCGGTCACAAAATGGAGTGTTCCAGAATGATCAATATTTGGTTAAGTGAGAAGAGGGTAGTTACAGTAGTTAGTATACGTTTTTGTGATAACGGCCTAATATAATAATGTTATACCTTTAAACGAGCAATGCTTGTATATATATTTATAGAATCTGAATCTCGGAAACGGCTCGAACGATTTTGATGAAATTAGATTGGTTTCGAGGACGATAAATCGATCTAACTAGGTTTCATTAAAAACGCATATTATTCGCGTTTTTAGACAATGCGAAGGTAAATTTCGCCTCGTGGCGCGAGAGCATAATAGCTCAGACGGGAAGTCGGGCGGTCATGGCGGTCACGAATTAGTAGCTCCGGGTTCGAATCCAGACGACTTCTCTTTTTTTTCAAGTTTTCTTTTTTTTTAAAGAAAATCTATTACTTGGAGCCTTTTATCTGTAGGTATTTATTTTTGTATTTAAACCGAGCAAAGCTCAGTCACCCAAGTACTAATAGTATAATACGAGAGTAAGTGGCATATTGCAAGCATTTACTCAAGGATTCCTGTGCTAAACCAGTGTGCGTCATCCTCGACCGCAGAGTCGGCGTTACTACAAGGCAAGGTGGTGGTCAAAAACGGACCTAAGCGTAGGGTTGCCATTCGTCCGAGATTCCCCGGATTTGTCCTAGCTTAGAGGGAGTACCGTAGGACCGTACTTCTGTAGTCCGGGTTTTATAATAATAAAATAAAAAATAGGTATGATGGAAACAAAAATACGAGATTGGTTGAAATTTTTACCGTTTTATCCTATGGGGGTGTCTCAATGTACGAGGTGTGACATATATTATAACATGTCCGGGTTTCGGGCTCTAAAATCCGGGGTTTCGTCGAGTCTGATGCTGGTTGTCATACTTTTGAGATGGCAACTCTACCTATGCGCAATAAGTAGGTACCTAGTGAAGAAGTCGGTCAAATAAAAAAAATGTTCTTTTATTTGTGATGTCATAATAATTCAATGATGAAAATTGTACCACAGCACATTGTGGACTTAGTGTACTAGATAAGTAGAAATATTTTCATAGATAGCCTAGTAGCGCCCCCCAGTTTTACCCGCTCTTTTCCCGTTCCCGTTATTTCCCCGTGATAATATGTAGGTACCTATCCTATGAACTAATCCCGATTATAATCAAACTGTAGTTATTCGAGATTTCAACCCCATCCATTCAGACAGTCCTACGTGATTGAGCAACAAACATTCAAACTATCGCGTTTGCAATATTAGTAGGATGTATGTATAGTCCAGTCGGGGCAGACATAAAATTAGCCTGAAATAGAAAAAAATCCGGGGAGCGATTTCTTTTTTTAAACGTCGTGAAGAGGGTGGTTGGAAGTATAAATCTCGATTTTCTAACTAATCCCGGTAGAGGGTTCGCCGCCATCTTGTTTTAAAGTTTTTGTGAAATACCTCGTTAATTTTCAACTTTAGAACAAAAATGACCGTATCCAAAGTTGTTGGAAATTTAATTTCTCACAAGTTTGATCTGCGTCATATTTACGCTTTTCAACAACTTTGGATACGGTAATATTTGCTCTAAAGTTGAAAATTAACGAGGTATTTCACCACAAAAACTTTAAAACAAGATGGTGGCGAACCCTCTACCGGGTTTAGTTAGAAAATCAAGATTTATACTTCCAACCACACTCCCCGACGTTTAAAAAAAAGATATCGCTCCTCGGATTTTTTTCTATTTAAATGTCTGCCCTGACTGGACTAGTATGTAATGTAGACTAATAGATGTAGTGGTATGTTTATCGTTATTAAACCGCGATCAAATTTACATCAAACTTTGACTCGAATTATCTCGTAAACTCGTAATCTAACGTGCTGAGAGGAAAGAGACCTTCGGAGATGAAGTCCACATCAGTGTTGGAATGAACAGTTAAAATATTGTTGGGGATAAATACACCTCGTTGTATAGTTATACATATATCCGTTCATGGCTGCAAGATACATCGAGATCTTGGGGGAAAATCCCGAGCGTCTGTGGTTCTGTATAATCTTCCCAGGGATTTACCAGCTACGCTACGTGTTCGAACCAAGGTAAAATAATTAGCTCGTTCAAGGCAATTGAGAACAGAGTTTTATAAATTGTATCTATGTTGGATTTGTGAGTAACTCATCAGAAATTCAAAAGAGCATTTACCTATGAGTCGTTTCCAAAAGAAAATAACTAAGTAAATTAAGCATCAAAACAAAGCATCGACATTAAATGTATGAATTTGAAATTTGTCATAGTGTACAGTGTAGGTAGTGTAGTCAAGCCTAATTTGATTGGCAGTTGTGGAAAAGAAATTAGTTATAAAATTTGCCATTTTCTGGTGGCGGCCATCTTGGATTTAAATTTATCTTAGTAAGATCAAATAGTACTTACATAATTAACTAGCAGTAAGTACTCCGCGGTTTCACTCGAGTAGTTTCTGTTCTCATAATTTTACCCCGATAAGATACATAGATCTTCCTAGATCCAGAACAAAAAAATAATATAATGTCACTAAAACTTCCATACTTCTGGTGAAAAAATATACATAAATTGCACCATTCTTTTTTTCTAGGCCTTGCTGTGTATTTTTACTATGTTTGGATTAAATTAAAATCTTGACCTATGACACATATCTGACATATCACAGATATATTTGATACTACTTACAAGCCCACACAGTAGGTACCTAGATTACACAAAACATTATAATTCTGACTAGGTAGTGAAATTCTTGGTGTTTCGTCCAATTCAACAATAAACATACGTGACCTTATATGCCTATGTATTTAAAAGGAAGTGACGGTTCCAGTTTGCTGATCCAAAAGATTGCGTAGTAGACGCAGTGATGACTCGAGTGACGAATCATTTACCTTGTAGGCCCTATTTTGGAGACATTATTATAAATTATATGTATAATTAGTTAAATTTAATCATTTATGTCCTTGTCAAATAGCTGTTAATAAAAGCGATAATACATGCTATGTTTATTGTAGGTTTGTAGGATTGATTAAGTACGTTGTGGTAGGACTTTTTGCAGAGTGAGCCTGGGAAAGTGATGGACGCAGTGATTGCTGCGCCTATGATTTCGACTCTTCGTGTTCTAATAGTTGTGTGTCACTGTGCTGTTATAGGCAGGTATGTTGATTACCATCAGGCATATGTCCTGGTCGTCTCGTCACTCTATACTATTTATTAAAAAAACACCACTACCACTGATTAGCAAACATCACTCGTCCGTAGAAATCACAAGTGCGTATTTGAATTTGAATGGCAATCATGTTTTTTTAAAGGAACCTGTGTCACGTGGCAGTTGTTCTCAAGTGGCCTCTGCTGTCTACTTAACTTTGGGCAAATAATACATAATCTCTGGGCCTACCGCAGAAAACGCATGACCCCACTAACCTAATAAATAAATAAATATTGGTGGACGAGTCACACACGACACCATCTGACCCCAAACTAAGCAAAACTTGTGCTATGGCGACCAGATAGCTGATATAAATACTGAAATAGTTGTAAATACATACTTATTATACATAGAAACAATAACAATCATGTTCGTGAAAATAGCTGCGTGATACTAGACTGTTATGTAGGCGTGTTGCTTACCATCAGGGCGTATCCTGCTCGTACCGTCGCTCAATACTTTACAAATAAAAAGCAAATTTATAATTTTGAAACACGTCTTTAGATGATAGATCAGATCTTTTATCACCTCATCACATTTGAAGCAACCAAACCATGCAGAAACCCCTAAAAGTAGTGAAAGAAACAGTCTTATATAATTATTTTTTTCATTAAAATCTTTCGTATTGTAGTTCAGACATTTACCTACTCAAGGCATATGCGTACCACAAAACTGACAAAATGTTCAAACGATGTAGAATACCTATAATACATTTGTGTCATGAAATGAACACAAACTCAAAAGAAACTTGTTTTCGAACAATATTTTGACTAAGGGATTACAATTTCATTCAGGTACATATTAATAAAGTGGCCAAGTGCGAGTTGGACTCGCCCATGAAGGGTTCCGTTGCAGCAAGTAACATAATATACACAGTACACATAGTTCTTGTAGTTCGTTGTAACTTTGATCGAAGTTTCAATAATAGTGTATATTTATGACGTACTAAAAAAAACTACTCATCAGATCAAGTTCAAACCAATTTTCGTTGGTAGTTTACATGATAATGTACATCATATATTTTTTTTAGATTTTTCATTCTCTTAGGTACTTAAGAAGTTAGAGGGGGGGAGACACACATTTTACCACTTTGGAAGTGTGTCTCGCGCAAACTATTCAGTGTATACGAAAATGATTTTAGAAACCTCAACATCATTTTTGAAGACCTATCGATAGATACCCCACACGTGTAGGTTTGATGAAAAATATTTTTTTGGAGTTTCAGTTCTCAATCAACCCTTTTTTTTTTGTTCAAATCTTAATGCGGTTTACAGAATACATCTACTTACCAAGTTTCAACAGTGTAGTTCTCATAGTTTCGGCAAAAAGTGGTTGTGACATACGGACGGGCAGACAGACAGATAGACAGACATGACGAATCTATGAGGGTTCCGTTTTTACGTTTTACGGAACCCTAAAAATGGAAATCGAGGTAGAAAACCGACGCGTTATGAAAAAAAAAATTGGCAGTCATAGGAACTGCCGATAGAAGTGAAAACGTTTAACTCAGAATTTGATAGCTTACTTTGGAAACTACACGTGTGTAACCGGAGGGCGTGGCCTCGGCATCATGGCATGGCCATCTATTGGCTGATGTATTTCTAGATGGCCATGGCATGATGGCGAGGCCACGCCCTTTCAGCGTTTGTCATTGACTGACGCATTTCTAAATGGCCAATAGCCGTGGTCTGTGGTTTACCCGAAGATTTCTTATCATACCCGAGCGTGACGCTAGAATCCAATTCACAGCCCACGAAATATCTGTCTAGGCGCGCCTAAAGAAGTTTTCTCTTCAAACAATTCTACTATCCCACTAATATTACTAATGCGAAAGTGTATCTAAGCTTAAATCTTTTTGTTTATTACTTAATCACGTTGGAACTTTTGAGCGGATCAGCTGGTCTACCGCCGAACGAAAAATGTCACAGCTTTGATGTTTCTCTCTCTGTTATTTTCGTTTGAAATGATAGAGACCGCAATAGCAAAGCGAAAGCCGATTTAGTTAGGCGGTAGAAGGCCGGGTTGTTTGAAACACAGGTTTTAGTCGGGAATACCTAGTATATTTAATTTTGTAGATTACTTGTTATCTCGGAAAAGTAACGGGAACGAGTAAAACCGCGGGGCGCTCCTTATATTTGATAATTATCATAAGAATTGTTTTATCTCCCGCTGCGCTGTGTATTCAAAAAAACAAGTTTTTTAAGTATTGTTACCCAATTAAAATTACATTCCCCATATCACATATCTAAATAAAGTTTTTCAACAACACCCAATCTAATCACATGCTAAACCTACCTGCTAAAATTCCTTACTTATGTGGTTTTAAGAAAATAAAACCATGATAATAAACATTTTATGCGATTATCATGCCAATTATGTCTGCAATTAATGTTGGCATAAACTTCAAAGACGCTCCTTTGGACAGGGAAAAATGCAAGTTTCATAAGTTTTTTCGAAATGTTTGGGGTCAATGTATCTTTTTGGCAAAATCCTGCACATTTTTGTTTCATTTTCGACACGTACCTTATCGCAATCTTTATTCAAGGCTGCGCAGAAAGGGTAGGTATATGTGTAACAGCCAACTAGCCGTTCGCCATCAGCCGTTGAATTAATAGCTTAGCCCGTTTATCAAACAGTGCCGTTTAACTAGCGGCCTGATTAATATTTAGATGTTTGAACAAATAGGTAGGCAAATAACTTGAATCATTGATATTTAATTACTTGCTAAGTCTGGATATTTAATTAGTTCCATTTTCTCCTAACTAGTGCCGAAACTCCCAGACCTGTCAATCGGGCAAAGGTCGCCAGTTAAACGGTGCTGTTTAGTAAAAAGGCTAGGCTGTTAATTGAACGGCTGATTAAGCTAGTTGGTTGCGTGATATCTATACCGTAAAGTACACTATCTACTTTTAAAAATTAACCTTGATAATGACCTTGGCCTAATTGGCTTAATAGTAAAAGTTGAGCAAAAGAGGTCATCGAAAAATTACTCTAATTATTATTGTACAGATAATTAAACAAAAACGACGTACTTAATTAATAAAATATTTTTAATTGTTTCTTCGTTTTTTTTTGTTACATTGACATAACAAATATGTAGGTAGGTAAATACGCTGCAGTTTCACCGATGGTTGTTTTAGTACTCTTTGCAAAGTCTGCCTAGGCCATTCACCACACCTATGCCAGTTGTACCTCCAAGCAGCAATGTTTAAATACACTGTTTCCCGGTTTGAAGAGCAAAATGTTTCCAGAGAAGCAAATATAAACCTACTAGCAGTAGTACCTAGTCTGCTTCACTCACGTAGTTTACGTTCCATTATTTTCCCGTGATGAAAAGCCTGTAATCCAGACTGTAATCTATCTGTGCTCCAAATTTTAAAGCAATTTGTTCCGGTGTTCGGAGGGTCTACCGCCGAACGAAAAATGTCATCGCTTTGATGTTTCTCTCTCTTTTCTTTTCCCTTGAAATTATAGAGACAGCATTAGCAAAGCGATAGCCGATTTAGTTAGGCGGTAGAAGCGCCGGTGTGATTGAGCAACAAATGTCTAAACTTTAATAAGTAATATTAGAATGATCTGCCTGGCTGAGGATCTATCCCAGGACGTTCAAATGATTTTAGGATGAATTCCGATGAACAGTAGGTAACCCAAAGAGGTAAGTAATCAAAAAGGTCAACAACACACACCGGTGTGTATAACTTGATTTTGTATTTTGCAGATTCGCAGTGAGTTTTCGGGTAAAATTATATCAAAACATACAATTATTAGATGTCGCCCATCACGACTACTAGACGTCTACTCTAATTCAACGAAAACGTAATTTCGAATTAAACTCGCGATTTTCCAACTCCGATTCTACTTCGATCCGTCGTTTTGTCCGTTTAAATGTTCTAAACCTACTCTAATTAGAGTATGCTTAGAACATTTAGACGTCAAACAATGTTGTATCGGACGAAACGAAGCAGAACAAGAGTAGGAATGTCGCGAGTTTTTTTTCGAAAATTCAGAGTAGACGTCCAGGCCCAGTCACAGATCAGAAAATAGTTACTTCGTGCTCAGTCTAGTAAATCATAACATGTCAGTAGACTGCATCATCGCTTAACATCAGGCAAGATGGCAGTCAAGTGTAAACCTATAAAAGTAAAAAATAATCAATAACCTGTACCTACCTTCTAAACTCAAGAGTCGCGCTAGCCAAAACCAGTATTTTTTTCGGAAGTAAGGCATCCGGAATAAACTATTTGATAATACTTTTATCAATAAGTAGGTACTTTTGTAAAAATATAATACCTACTATTTTTTATATATAAATACTCCTATTAGGTATATTAGTTTTGTAACTGTCACCCTCTTCCCCTACATAGTATCACAGTCTATTAAATAATTTCTTTATACTGTGATAATATCATCGAGGAGAGCGATGGCTGGCACAAGCACACTCATGAACGAGAACTTCTTACATACATTACTGTGTTCCAGTTTGAAGGACAATGTTTCCTGAGAAATTACTGGGCTACGAGATAAAACGCCCTATATGTAGTGGTAGGACTTTCGGCAGAGTCCACCTGGGGAAGTACCACACCTTTGCCAGTTATTCTACCGCCAAGAAGTAATGTGCAAACATTACTGTGTTCCGGTTTGAAGGGCAATGTTTCCAAATAAATTTCAGTGCTTAGAGATATAATATCTTAGATCTCTGGGTGATGAGTGCAGTGCAGTGCTAGGTTATGATTTGGTCTCTTCACGGTCTAATAGCTGCGTGTCATTGTGCTGTTATGTGGCAGGCATGTTGCTTACCATCAGGCACGTGACCTGCTCGTCTTGTCACTCTATACTATAAAAATAAAATATCTCCGGGGGACGAGCGCAATGCGGTGCTCGGTAATGATTTGGACTCTTCGTGTTCCAAAAGCTGCGTGTCGCTGTGCTGTTATGGGCAGGAATGTTGCTTATCACCGGGCAAATGGCCTACTCCTTCCGTCACTCTATTCTAAAAAAAAAAAAAAAATGTTGCGGGAACTGGACTGATCATGGCAAATAAGCGATATTCATTTGAATGGGATAAAGTTTGAAAAATTTGAATCTTCCTTTTTTACAATTTTAACTGTTATTTTTGTATCTTTTTTCATTTGTCACTAAAAAACCACGGACTCAGTAGTTAATGGACTCTAATGTCCCACATTAAATACAAGAAAAAAAAACATCTTGGATTTGAAATTTGTTATAGTTAACTACTAGTTAATCCCTTTCATTTGATTCCCATATTGAAGAGAAAGTTGTGCAAGTTATACCAGCACATCGTATTTGCATCGAAAATTAAAAAAATACGCTTGCTTAGCGTATTATAATTTATCGAAAATCTAGCGGTAGAAAATAGATACATATAAAAACTCGTAATAATAATCTCAGAAGCAATATAAACAGTGCCTTACCGGTCGTCTGGTTTATTACTTACTTCTAAACTTACTGTTTTTATATGTCTTTTAGGAGGTCAACAAAGGTTACATAAAGGTTCTTTGGCAAATATCCTCATCACGATTGGTAAGTATTTATCTTGGTTAACTAAAACATAGTGTTACTTTACAGTCTTACGCAGGTAGGGTATACTTTGCAGAAAGAGCCGTATATTCATCATTATAAACCTCCGACCAACTATTCTAAGGGGACGAGCCCAGTTCTAACATAGCCCTTTCGTGCCCGTATGAATGTCAAATGAGCTTTATATATGTTATGTTTTGTTTCGGTGTGTAGAATTTGTCTTAGTACAAACAGAGGTTTGTTACTACTAAAAAAAATGGTTGTCTGTAAAGTCGGGTTACTGACGTTAGTTGAACGTGACAGCTTCAACTACGCCTTAGAGCGAGGTAACGCCGGCAGCGAGGTAACGGCGTTAACGGCACATGACGGCATGTTTTGCGGGCGTGCAGCCGGCTTCATCGAATTATAAGACGTTGTCACGTCAAAAAGTTCCAATAACCCTATTGTCAGTAGGTATTATCTTAAGCAGATTTGATGTCATCATAAATTAGATAAGTACATCCGTAATAAGCATCACAAGCATCACAAGCATCACAAGGTCACAAACACACACCCACACACCATCTTCATATACACACAAACACCCTCTCACTCAAAATCATAGTATAATTATAATAATGTAAAGTTTATTTTACCCAAGTGACTAATGGAAGACACTGCCTTTTGCAACACAGTATTTAGTGCTAAAGCATAAGGTAGGGTTCCTTAAATTTGTAACAGCTTAGTTGGTTATGAAATAAATTACGTTTTATGTTTATGTTGCTCTTGTGAGAAATCAAGTTTACAAATGTGTGAAATATAGGTTCCCCCCGCGCCCCGCAAAAAAATGTGAACACGTTTGTTAGCAAGCAAAATGTCTTGAGTCCTCCTATGGTAAATACTCAAAGTTACGATAAACGCTTTCCCGGTTGTAACAACCCTAAACCGATTGCACAGGAACTATTTGTAAGAAACCGTTTTTAGGGTTCCGTAAAACGTAAAAACGGAACCCTTATAGATTCGTCATGTCTGTCTGTCTGTCTGTCTGTCTATCCATCCGTATGTCACAGCCACTTTTTGCCGAAACTATGAGAACTACACTGTTGAAACTTGGTAAGTAGATGTATTGTGTGAACCGCATTAAGATTTGAACAAAAAAAAAGAAAAAAAAGAAAAATTAGGTTTGCCCCCCATACTGAGAACTAAAACTTAAAAATTTTTTTTTCATCATACCTACACTTGTGGGGTGTCTGTCGATAGGTCTTCAAAAATGATGTTGTGGTTTCTAAAATCATTTTCGTATACACTGAATAGTTTGCGCGAGACACACTTTCAAAGTGGTAAAATGTGTGTCCCCCCCCCCCTCTAACTTCTAAAGTAAGGGAATGAAAAATCTAAAAAAAATATATGATGTACATTACCATGTAAACTACCAACGAAAATTAGTTTGAACTAGATCTGATGAGTAGTTTTTTTTAGTACGTCATAAATACACTATTATTGAAACTTCGACGCTACAAAGCTACAACGAACTACAAGAACTATGTGTACTATGTTACTTGCTGCAACGGAACCCTTCATGGGCGAGTCCAACTCGCACTTGGCCACTTTATTTAACCGTTAAAAAACTCTTAGCAAAAACTACTGAAGGGATCTAGATGAAATTTGGTACATGGTCATATTTATATATTGGTCTGAAATAATCGAATAATACATGGGTTACTTTTTATCCCGGCAAAATAACGGCATAGGGAACTACTCGGGTTAAATCGCAAGATACTAGTTTAAAATATGCAGTAGCCGCACTCCACGGTTTTACCGTTTTACTGGCGTGATTCCCGTAGTTTTCCCGAGATGAAAAGTAGTCCATATGCTGTTTCAGACTATGCTTGTGTTCTCAATATCAACCCGAGTCGTTCAGACATTCCGAATCAACAAATAGCAACAAATATCCAAACAAAAAAAAACTTTCACATTTATTATATTAGTAGGATGGCAGTCCAACTCCCGCAAGCAGTACCCGTTCACGAGTATGACGCATGTGTCCTTGTATCCAGCTGGCTCTGTTTCTCTTGATCTGTTTATTTGAGAATCCCTATTTTTCTAGTCCCAAATAATATCTACCCAATAAAATTTACTCTCTTTCTCTTGATCTGTTGAGAATCCCTATTTTTTAGTCCCAAATAATATCTACCCAATAAAAAATTAAAATTGCCTAAAGTAGATGTACATATTTTATATTTTTTGCAAAACAGTAAACTTTGTTTATACTGATTATACTGATTATCCGGTTTCAATTGGTTCATTCGGTTTCTATTTGATACGCAGGGCCGCATTTAGGGGAGGGCAAATGGGAGGGCATATGCCCCGGGGCATCTACAAACAAGGGGCCTCCACAACAGACTTCGGTAAAAAAAAAGTTCGACAGTACACATTTTTTACGTTAACTTTAAACCATTATTTGTAGTCCGGGTTTTTGCTTGAGAAATCTTCCAACGTTTACCTCGTTTGAAAACGAAATTTAACTTCTCAGAATTAAAATATCTATCTGCTATCTGACAAATGCGAATGTTTGGATATTTGAACTAATCACGTCTTTTTTTTTAACTTAACTTTGCCACTCCACTGCCACTTTTGTCATTTCAAATCTTATATATTTTTACAAGTATTTACGTTAAGTACCTATTCTTCTGCTAATCCAAGAAGGATTAGCAGAAGAATAGGAAAATAAGGGGGGAGTTGGGAACATTTTAAACCTAATACTAGTGCTTGTCTGTTGAGCCGATCACTACCGGTTGGGATTCCGCTAGTAATCGACTTGACATCGATTCTTAGCCTAATTGCCCTTTGCCTAAGCCGCCTCCTTCCGGCCCAGAGCCTCCACTACGGCTGCATTTCTGTCCCTGATGGCCATCTGTAGGTTGAACTCTCGGATGGTCTTAGGTGATGCAGCCAACGCTCGCCGCACGAACCGACCGATGGCGTCGTCGGTGTCGTCAGCGTAGTATGTGAAGGTCCCCGTGTGCCGTGAGATTGCAAAAACCGCATGGGACACGCTCTCCATGCAGCTTCATGTTGCCTTAGTTTTGATTGCGATTACAAACTCATATGTCAGTCCCTGACTTTCATGAATGGTAAGGATACGTGACCCTGTGCCTGACCCATAACCCTGGTTTGTCTGGGTCTCCTTCTCCTCTTGAGTGTGAACTAAAAAGAGGATGTTTGGAAGGGTGTTGGGTATTTGCACTCCCTTGTACCTTTTCTGCTCTAGGGACTTTATAACTAATCGCGTCAGAACGCCTGAACGAATCGGGTTGAAATTTGGATTGTATTAATATAGTCTGGAATAACATGGCCTACAGGCAATAGTTTAGTGACAAATACTATAAATAATATTTATAGATAATGGTAACATTGTGTTGCATATTAGTGTGAATAGTTTGTTGATTTTTTTTGAATTAATACATTTTTATCCGCTTAGCACCTAAATCAATTGCCAACGCCTGGCACAGAAAACAAAAAACACGTCGAATCTTGCCTGTATCTAGGATTCAGGCGTTTTGGCTTCCGATTTGCTGAAATTATTTTACATCTGTAAACAATTTTTAGAGTCTACGATGTCTACGTAGTCGACGCCGCACGCACCGCCGCGTTGGGGCGTAGCGGAGAATTTTCTTTTCGGATCACCTTTATAGAACATAATACTTGATCGACCGTAGTTTGATACAGTAAGTATTTGTTTTTGTACGCATCTACCTTTGACTCCCTGTAAGCTATTCGCTGGTGGCTCCAAGTAGCTGTTGTGTGCGCAGCGGCCACACCCCGGTAACCACGTCGATCCGTGGGCTAAAATAGCGAAGGGACCTGTGAACAATCTCAGTTATCGAGCGATCCCCCGTACAGTACACAGAGTCTGTTTCGGCAAGATGTGCGAGCACTGTCGATGGGCACCTGTCTTTGGCCATCTTGGTGATACAGCAAGGCTTGGTGGAATGCCTTAAAGAGCGTTCTGTCAGGGAGTCTCGACTTCAATAAAAGTAACTACAAAAATATGACTTGTAAAATTTGTTTTTCAAAAGAAGTTTGCATATGCTTCATACCTTGTGGTCTTGCAGTAAGCTGTGAAAAATGTATGTTATCTTTAAAAAGTTGACAGACGGTCATTCACTGCATCTCACTCTTTGCCAGTCGTATCAGTTTTACTGTTCCATTGGACAACAGGGAAGTGAGAAGCGGGAGTGGGTGTATACCTGCGCAACTGCACATCATCATCAACAGCCCACTAAACGTTCCCACTGCTGGGACTCGGGGCCTTCTCTCGCAAGGAGAGAGTTAAGGCCATAATCCACCACGCTGGTCCAGTGCGGGTTGGTGGATGACACATGACTTAGAAAGATTCTAGGTACATGTCGGTTTCCTCACGATGTTTTCCTTCACCGTTTTAAGTTAGCGGCATTCCGCACATGACTTCGAAAAGACAGTGGTGCGTGTGGGGTTTGAACCCGGGGTCTCCGGATCGGCAGTCGCCGTTCTCCCGACTAGACTAGCCGTAACTTACTAGACCAGCCGTAACTTGCAACTGCACATCCACTATAAATATTTTACACGCGCAGATGACCCTTGCTATTCTTTCCGCATTGAGTTTTTCAAAAGTCCTGTGGCGATGGGGTAGTAGCGGTGGAGTTTAGATATTGGTCTATCGAGGCTCTAGTTAATGCCTTGCACATAGGCGACCTGTGGAGAGTGGTCGCTCGCGGAATCGACAGAGATGAGATGCTGAGTTTGGCAGCACTACCGGTGACAAAGCAGCCCTATTTAGGAGCGCTTTGCTTTCCTCTGCATCGAGGAGCAAAGCCTGCCTGAAGCTGCCTAGAAAAGGTGGCCCAAAAATAGTTCATCTCACCATTTATCTGGATGCCAAACCGCGGGCGCTTGGACACCACACTTATGAGGTCGAAGTAAACAGAAAGTATTTCATAAATTCAATTTTAAACGTATTAACGTTGCTACTAGGAACGTTCGTAGTTCGTACCCTATTAGATAATATTAATAATCTTTGTCCAGAAAGAAAAACAGCTTTAATTGCAAGAGAGTTGGATCGTTATATAGTAGATATAGCCTTATAGCCGCTCTGAGTGAAACCCATTTGAGTGACTGCGGCGAGTTATGTGAGCAGCTCGGTGGATATACCTATTACTGGGGCGGTCGCCCATGTGGCGAAAGAGCTGTAAATGGTGTAGGGTTTGCAATTCGCAATGAGCTTGTCAATGATTGGGGTGAAGTACCGAAAGGAATTAGTGATCGTTTAATGACTCTTCGTATTCCAATTGCGAGTAGCAGATATGTCCATTTTGTTAGTGGCTAAGGAGGAATTTTACCACCAAATTCGTTTAATTCTTAACATCATACCGAGACACGATAAAATCGTTTTGATCGAGATTTGAATGCTATGGGGGGCATGGGACATGTTTCGAGGGATGGGGTTCTCGGCAGGCACGGTGTCGGCAAATGTAACGCCAAAGGTTTGCTGATGCTGTCACTTAGTGCTGAGTATGGTCTGAGCATCACTAATACATTCTTCCGGTTTGCAAATAAATATAAAACCTCATGGATACATCCTAGATCGAGACACTGGCACCATTTAGATTATGTTATTGTACGGCGAAGGGATCTCCGTGATGTTATGATACCTAGAGCGATGCGACGAGCAGTGAGTTGGACTGACCATCGGCTTATAAGATCGAAGATGTTCTTACTGCTTAAAGCGTCACGTCGGGCACTTCATAGAGTCCGGGCCGCGTTTGGCCTTCCAGAGTCTCGTGCATTCTACAGAACTGGGTAAGCGGGTAGATGGAGCTTTTGTAGCTGCTTGAACCTCCGCTGCTGTGGAAATGACTGATGATAATAGGAAATCTTTTTCGAAAACTTTAGTATAGTGCTTTGGATACCATTGGAAGACAACATAAGAAGAAACAGGACTGGTTTGATGCATCGGATGCTGAGATTTCTAAGTTAGTTGAGGAACATAAACGTGAATTAAATTCGATATCATCAACCAGCAAAACGGACTCTCAATGCAAGCTGCGATCTAAAGTGCGTGACTTTAAGGACAAGTGGCGGCGTGAAAAGGCAGCTGAATTGCAAATTTATGCGGATACTCATCAAATTGGTAGGTTTTTTGAAAGGATTCAAGCGATATTTGACCCACGTGTGCGGAAAACTGCCCCAATGTATTCCCGTGACAAACAACATCGTGTCACAAGCAAAGGCGATGTTTTGCTTCGCTGGGCGGAACATTTTAGTGATGTTTTGAATCTTGCTACGCAAAATGTTGACCTTTCTTACAGTGAGTCGCTTGAACAACTTCCAGTTTGTGAGAATTTGAACGATC
Source organism: Ectropis crepuscularia (assembly GCA_963693475.1). NCBI lineage: Eukaryota > Metazoa > Arthropoda > Insecta > Lepidoptera > Geometridae > Ectropis > Ectropis crepuscularia. The sequence goes on along the minus strand of OY856353.1, from coordinate 20,784,637 downwards.
CGCCATCTTTTGATGAGTTTGTGCAAGCAGTCAAGCGCCTTAAGAATGCGAAAGCGCCTGGAAAGGACCAACTTCTCGCTGAAGCATTTACATATACTGGTCAATGGCCAAGCTGTTGTCAATAAGCTGTATGACATTATTCTCAAGGTTTGGGAGAGTGAGAATACTCCTCGGGGCTGGAAGGATGTGGCCATTTTCGAGCTGTACAAAGGCAAGGGAGATGTCTCCGATTGCAGCTCATATCGAGGAGTATCGCTTCTTTCCAGTGCTGGGAAGGTTCTTTTTTGATGTGTTTTGTTGATCTCGAAGAAACGTTTGACAGAGTTAAGGGAGTCACACACTACGCAGATACGGTAAGATATCTGTATCTGAGCATATATCTTTCAATATCGCTCTCTATACATTCATTATGAACTACCACACACAGCGCAGATAATTTATATTTTATCGTAAAGTATCTGTGGACACCGACATATATTGAAAGATGGTGAGATTATTATCTGCGTATGCAAATATATCTGCAGATAACATCTGCCGATACAAATATTTTATCTGCATGTAAGTACAGGATGGATGCGCACGGGCGGGGTCTGCGGTAAGAGGGGCGCGGGAACCACCCGTTGAAAAGAGTCTTGTTTTGTAGCGTGGGGATTAAAATGGCTCCACCAGTGTTCGTTGTGAACATTAAACAGTCCGAGTTTGGTAAAGGTAGCCTAGTCCGTAAACAAGATATTCTTATCCTGATTTTGCAGGTACCACCGACAAAAATTCACCCGCGGTTCGCGGTCATTGACCCCCAGTTCTTGAACGGGCCTAAAATACATTTTCACATTTTAGTATCATATTTTTAATGTCTTCTTTAATCAAATCGTGAATTTCCGTTAAAGTTACTCTTGGATTTCGGAAATAGGTCGTAAATTTGTTGTCTGACAGGTCATGGAAGATATTAAATTCGCCTCGGTCCTTTTTAATTAGTCAATTTATATGACGTTCTATCAAAATTTTTCGCGTTTTAGTATGTGAAGCAAGACGTATCAAATTCAAAATCAAAATCATCATCTGATGAGCCATCTAATAAATCCAGAAGCAATAATCGGGTTTTTGCCGTAAAACGCGAACTCATTGTAACAACCTGTATAAGCAATTCTTACCAAAAAAAACAAGTGTACCTACTCAGTCTGAAAGATACCGACTGAATGTATCATCTCGTATATTATCGTATCTGTTTAGTGTGTGATGCGTTCAGATAATTAAGTTTTTATACGCAGATAAAATATTAGCGTATCTGCGTAGTGTGTGACACGCTTTTAGAGTCAACCTGGTTCGCCAATTTCATGACTTTATGCGTGCACAGGTACAACATAAGAATGAACTTTCTGACGAAATTTCTATTACCAGTGGAGTAAAACAGGGTTGCGTGATCGCTCCTTCTCTTTTTGCGTTGGTATTTGCTGTTGTAAGCGGCTGATGCTGTATTTAACGATAACGAAAGGTTACAAATTCATGTTTATTACACTTGTCTCCGATTGGAAACTTCAGGACTGAAGAATTTTAGAGAAGCCGTATTCATGACGACCGAATATGTATAACTTAGCTTACGAAAGCGCAGAATCACACTGAATCAGTTTTACCGGTAAATAAGCTACACGAGGCTAGTATTTCAGTGGTGTCTACGCGAAGCTAGAACTACTACATTACTAGCTTGGTACCCTAGCTTGAAAAACTAGCCTTGTGTGGCTCGGGCAATAACGTTACGTTTTGGATGACGGTAGTACCTACTATTAGTGTTTTTTTCGCTTTATGTAAAAGGACCAGCTGAAGATCAGTACAAGGCTCTCCACCATCTGGACTCAGCGGACACTAAAATATTATTATTACAAGCCCTGCTTAGTTTTGGGGTCAGATGGTGTTGTGTGTGAATTGTCCACCATTATTTATTTACTTATTTATATTTTGTCTCTATACCCTGTAATTTCACTGAAAACATTGCCCTTGAAACCGGAACACAGTGCTGTTTTCACATTACTGGCAAAGGTGTGACACTTTCCCACGCGGACTCTGCAAAGACTTCTATCACTACAAGGACTCGTTATACATGATATAGAGTGCAAAATAACCCGGCTGTGTCTCCGGCGCTTCTACCGCCTAACGAAAAACGCTTTGACGCTTTGATGCTTTGACATTGCTGTCTCTTTTCTTCTCGCTTGAAATGAAAGAGACCGCAATGTCAAAGCGGGGCAGTAGGGTATGCGTAAATACATTTCTTGCACGTACGAAAAAAAGGTAGTCCAATATTCCTACTAGCAAAGATCGTAGAACGCAAGATGGGCCCCATCCCAAACTTCACGGCGCACGCAATCATGTCAACGTTGGGAAGAGTGAGCTCACTCTTTCCGTTCTAGTCGGTTGCAGGACGCGGTGGACGCCGGACGTTTTTACCTATCATTATTCAGTGTCAACAACCAAAATAAGTAGAACCACAGCAAATCTCGCCGCTAGCGATTATAGGGGTCAAGTAGATTGGTTGTTTGTAAACCACTTACGATACAAACAGAGACGCAGTTTATTACCAATTTCAAGGTGCTCAGGGCACATCTATTGATTTATATCGATGCCTACTAGATACATTAGTATATAATGTCCATCCACATTCACACGTACAGTTAGTTATACGAAGTTTTCTGCTACCTAAAAACCTATAAATGTGAGAATGGTTGTTACTCAACTTTAAATCGACATACATCCTAAACGGTCAGTCAAATCGAAAAACATTGAGAGAAAGCTAAACATTATTTTAAAATACCAATTCAACGATACCCCTCTTGACATATTTTGGTGATTTTCATTTTTTTTATTTGGACAATATGGCGTCCTGAAGCCGCCATATTGGACTTACACTAATGTCATGTCTTTAGTGTCACTCGCCAGATTAAGAGGAATCGATTGACGTGTGAATCATAAAAATCGGCCCGGGCGTTTGGTCTGTATAGTGCTTCAAAGGAACATACAAACATACATACATACATACATAGACTGTTAAACACATTACCACTCCTTTGCGTCGCGCAGTCGGGTAAAAAGGAAAGGAAGAAAAGTTTTTATCGGCGGGTTACATTGTCTTTATTTTAACCAACCTATTTAACGGTCCTTACTACAATATTAAAACTTTCCTACCTTTAATGACTTTATTCAGACAAATATGGACCTAAATGCGAAAAAGGTGACTTATAGCCAAAAGTTCATAATGCTATAATTTCTTAGTTCTAAATTCTTATATTCTATTCAGGCAGAAACTGGTTAGGACGTCCGATTTACACGACACAATTTGCAAACATTTATAATAGGTACTATACATTCCTTTGTGTCTTGTTGTAAAAAATGGCGTAGCTATTATAAAAAGACTACACAATTTTGTAATACGGCGGGTTCAAAACAACAGACGTCAACGACGAAAATTATATAGGTACTTAGCGATTACCTAAATCGCTGTATAATTTTCGTTTCGTTTTCCTTTGCAAAAAACCAGGCAGATTTTTGGCTCGCGTAAGCATTGACCAAGTAAGTATTTGGAAAACGGTAGTATTATACAAAACAAAATGATCCTAGTGATACAGGCAAAAATAACAATATACCATTCTCTCGATCACAAAGACGATACAATTTTCATTAATGACAAATAGAAACATAGTACGCGTTTGAAGTCTCGTGTCCAACGATATTTAGCGAGTTGTACGTGAATCGCCGTATCCTGCTGACAATAAAGTTTCAGACACACATCACATCCTCATGAAACGCTTTAACTGACTTTTGAGTTCAAGAATGTGGCCTGACGAAAACAGTTATGGTTTTTCTATTGATCTGGCTTAATTTAAAGAAAAAAGAAACAGAGAGAAATGATTAAGCATTTTCGTCAGGTAGTAGGACCTTCAGAGCAACACTTTAGAACTCACTTGTCTGTGAACATTGACATTGCTGTCTAGCGAAAAATACGGGGAAACAACGAAATATTGTTGTGCTACAGCAAAATATCGAATCACGTGTGAACATAAGCCTTTGAGTTAAATTAAGCTCTTAGATCTTAATTACCTACTACATAAATGGGTAAAATGCGAAAACTAGAGTCGCTGTTAAACGTTCGTAAATTAGAATAGCACACGCAAAAGGAACCATATTCTCCATACATTTGCTGGCGTTATCGGAGATGGTAGTATACTATTTCGCGCTGCAAAATATTTTTAACACCATGTAATTACCTATTGACTTTGTTGAGAATGATATATCTGTCCTTAAGTGGATTTTTTCCTACATCACTTGAGAGGATTTTCTTTGTCAGACTGCTTCGGATTTAGCCAAGAGACGCCAGTTCCGGAGGAGGTGTTGAGATTGGGCACGGCGATGATCGTATTTGATTCACGGCTGTAAAGAGAAAATTCATGATATAATATATAATACAGCAACAACCCTTTAAAAATTATCATGGTTGTCAACTTGCCATCTTCCTTGGTGGTCCAACTAAATACCTAATTAGAGTGTCTATCGTTGTCATCGATTTTACTTTAATTACGTACAGAGATAGAACCCAAGGTTACATTCTGTATAATTTTCGCTATATCAACATGTGCAGTAGTGAGGCAAGTCCTCCACCAATACTTATAATTATGTATATTTATTTATATTATTGCGAAATTGCGCAAAGTACTGTCCCTATGTACTGCTTAACGTTTGTAAGCAGTACACGATATTTATCATCTTATATTATGTAGAATAAATAAATGCAATCAAATACAAAACTTGAAAAAAACCAAGTCTCGAAACTCGATTCTTCTGTCGTAAAAAGTTGTGAGATCCGTGTCGGTTCAAGTCCATCCAATTTCCATTCCATCCGAGTCGGTTACTTTATTAAGTCCCTAAGTAAGGGACCTTGTGTCTTAAGCTATTACGTAATTAACTAATCTAACAACAGTCATCTTTTAGTGACCATAAAACTCGATGTTTTAAATACAACACATTAAGTTGGTCATTGCATGAAAACTCAGTGTAAAACTCAATGTATTCTGTCACAAGTAATATATTTTACATTAAACTAGCATCGTTCCGCAGTTTCACTTGCGTTATTCCCGAGCCCGTTATTTTTTCGGGATAAAAATAGCTAGATCGGAAACTATGCGGATGCAAGCGCGAGAAGCTGCTAGTACCTACACACACATAGGACATAGAAACGCCCATACACTGAACAAACGTCAGAATTACACACAATTTGGTTCTTTTAAATTTGGTTCAGGTTTTTTGAGTAGCAACGTATTTTGACATGTGTAGGTATATTTACTCATTTGTTTGAATTTGACTTTGACATGAGCACAAAATGCCACAAAACTTTCAGTTTCACAGCCAGAAGAAATTGCAAGAAATTTCCTACCTATTTAATATCCACTATCTTTGTTTGAAATTAATATTAGGTCTATATATACTACACTAGCAGTGCCCCGCGGCTTCACCCGCGTAGTTCCCGTTCCCGTTATTTTCCTTTTTAGCCTATGTGTTCTTCCAGACTATAATGTAGGTAACTGTATTCCAAATTTCAGCCTGATCTGTTTATATGTTACGGCGTGATTGAGCAACAAACATCCATACTTTCACATTTATAATATTAGTGGGATGAAATTGGCGTTTTGTCGTACTTGCTACTTTGATCTCAAATATCTTTTCTTTGGTCAGGAATTCCAATTTCTAACTTATACAGCTGAACTGAGTAGAAGCTTTACTCATGCTTTTGTGTTTTGAAAATAGTATTTCATTTGTTTTATACTCTAAAATTTCAAATTTATACAGCAATTTATTTATGTAAATTGCTGTATAAATTTGAAATTTTTGAATTGAATTGAAAAATTTGAATTTGGAGTTCTTAACCAAAGAGGAGTTATACGAGACCAAAGTGGCCAGTACGACAAAACAACAATTTCATATGTAAGGATAAGGACCTAAGGATCTCCTAATATTATACAATTATTATTATCAAATGGAGACTTACAAACTCCACACTGCTGGGCGCATCCGAGTCTCCCCGAGTTACTGTACGTCACGTTGTCAGACCCGCAAACGGGACTGTACTCGGAAGTAACGGGACAGGTTCTTATGCAGTCCTGGACAGCAGCTGACAACGTGGTAGACCTGAAATTGTTAACAAGACTGCGTTTATAAAAATGGTTTGAAACCTGTTTATTTTTTTATCTAATAAATAAAAAAACTAATCATCGACCTTTGGAGCTTATTATTTTATTAACGGTAGGTCACGGCTACACACGTGATACCATAGACTTATAAAAAAGGACCTGGCCAAAGGTGCGACAAAATTGGCACAACCGCGTTGGGCCTAACATTGCATTTTTAGGGCCATGCGACATGCGACTCAGTTCACAGCAGTCAGTGCGCGGGATCGGGAGTGTACGAGTTTTTGCTGGCCATTAAAATGCCAAAAAAAAATCAGTAAGCCACGTCCTTCCTCTGAAGTCATTGCGTGGTACATAATATATTATAGCCTATAGCAATTAGGGATCACGTACATATCCAACAATGAAATAATTTTCGAAATCGGTCCAGTAATTCCTGAGATTAACGCGTTCAAACAAAAAACCTCTTCCGCTTTATAATTTTAGTATAGATTCACAGGTAAATAAGCGCGTGAAAATAGTTTGAACGCAGCGTACCGCCATGTTGTTACGGCCAGGCATATGATTTCCTTACCAGCAGTCGGTTTGCTCGTCATTTCAATCTATTCGAATTAATAAATGCCTCTAACTTATGTAAAAGGAATAGCATTTTCCAAACATTTATTTGTATCACGAGAATATAACGTTGACAATTATTTTAGTCTACGATAACAAAATAATATAAGAAAAAAAGTAGGTGGTCTTTAGATCAAGCTTCCAAAGGTGATATTTCCTCGTGTCTGTAATACACAAGATGATTCGTAAAAACTGTAAAAGTCATTGCAAATCTACGACAGAAATGGAATCAATAATAATTGTTTATTTTACTCTAACTGTGTAGGTGATTTATTTCTATTTGGTCACCTCTTCATGTACCTCTGTGTTACAATCATGTAAAATAGTTATTTTGAAACTCACCCAGATGGAGGTGGGGTGGTCGATTGTTGCTGCTGTTGGCCCTGGTTAGGGAATTGGCCTTGATTGGGGAACTGGCCTTGATTAGGGAACTGCCCTTGATTGGGTAATTGGCCCTGGTTGGGCGGGAACCTCCCAGGTAACATTCCTTGGTTGGGGAATGTGTTTTGGTTAGGAAAGCGGCCAGGGAAGTTCCACCCGTATCTGTCATCTAAATCATCTTCAGCCTGCCGTTTGTGGCGGAGATTCATCGCCAGAGCCGCATTAGCACAGAGAGCTGAGGAAAACAAAATAATATTTGTTTAAGTATACATTAAGGTTCATCTTTAAATAAAGACTAGGTGTTACGGATTGCCTAGCTCCTAGCCCACTGTGAAAGTCACAATCAGTGGAAATTAGAAAATGGTACAGTGCTGATAATGTGATAATATAGGACGTCCCAAACCCAACAGCTGTAGCTTTGATATTAACGGTTCATATCATAAAGTTATAAACAAATAAAGAAATAAATAATAGTACATCATTATATTACATATAGAAACAGAATACACGTTCATATTCAACACACAAGTGTTTGTCCTGGGTGGGAATAAAACCCACGAGTGAGATCAGTGAGCAGAACCATTATCGGCCAAGTCACGAGGTCAATGAAACCACCAAAATTCACCGCCTAATATTGGTGACTGGTTTTTTGTAAATAATTATTCGTAAACCAGACACTTGGTTTGTCGCCTAGGCTATGCTCATGAATTTCCAATTAAAATGAGGGGTCGTCGCTCTTCCATAAAATTATTGAATGTGTCCTTTCTCAAATTTTAGACCAATGTATGATATTAAACGTAGACGTAGTAGGGTACAGTAGGTAGGGACAGTACGTACTAGGGAATCATGGGATATTTTTACCTTAGTTTTACACTGGAACGAGCCCCCGATATTAGTGAACATGGTACGTAAAACTGCATCGAAATATTAGAGCCTAACCACGAAGATAATCGTAGCTAACGACTGCAATAGCTTATAACAGTACTATAACTAAATTATGCGATTTTATCCGCGTAATTTCCGTACCCGCTATTTTCCCGAAATAAAAAGTAGCCTATTTGCTATTCCAGGCCAAATTCTAACTGTATTCTAAATTTCAACCAGCCTCGGTCAGCCATTCCGACGTCTTTAACCAGTAAATTTATTTATTTATTTGAGGTTATACATCGCCACATAATATGTTTATAAGTAAGATACATTTAGTAAAAATGCACTACAAATATTGTTACACATCATCCAAACATATAAAGTTCCAAACTTTCGCATTTAAATATTAGTACGAATATCAGGATAATAATGACATTCTTAATTTTATAAGCAGTTTGGTAAGTAATTTGCGAGAGTACCTATTCGTAATACGTAAAGTCCCTGTGTAATTGGATCTTGAATAGCCGGGATTTCCAAATGACTACACATACAAGAAACTTTATTAGTATATTTTGATAGACAACATTATCTATCTTAGTATCAATAAGATTTGTCATTGAAAAATAATATAAATTACCATGATTGTGAATTGGGTTTGTTAGGATGGCACATATAATATCTATGCTAATGATGTTTTTTTAAGTAATCTAATGTATAACAATATACCTATCTTGTTTACATTCATTGTAAACAAGATTTTAGTAGACGTTGAATAGAAGCCAGTTTACAAAGGTCAACAACTAGCGTTCTATACACGCGATATTGTGATATTATCTCGTATCTAATAGCTACATACATATATCTAGATCTCGTCTAATTTTTATTTTATATTCGTTAGTTTTTTATTTCGTAAGGTTTTTGTCCAGCAATGAGGCAATGAAAATATGTATATCATCATTGTTTACTTTCTTAAGAAATTTGGTAAAAAGATACCAGAATTATTGTACTCGTATATTAGTTAAAATTAATATATAATTAAAAGTATGTTTGGTTTTCCAAAAATACTTTGTTCCGAGAGATATTGTCAACACCATCTTTTAATTCCAAATCTCTTCATGTTCAAATCGCTGAATGTCGCTGAGCTGTTATCGACAGGGCGTAGGTATAGCTTACCATGAAGTGTACACCTTACTTTTTTCGTAATTGTATCATATTTTATGAATTAATAACTTTAATATAAAAAACCCCGACTGCAAAAAATCAACAGGTAAAAAAACATTATATAGGTACTACGAGAGGACACTTGGATGATTGAAACAAATCTAACGACATCTTATCAAAATCCATCCAGCCGTTTGGAAGATACGTTCTAAAGAAATTTACAAACATACAAGATACACGTGAAAAACATAAACCTACTTTCAGTTGGATAAAAAAGTGTTGATTAGAATGTGTTGAGATAAAATACGCATTTTTGGTTTTAGTAAGAAGGTAGCCAGCAAACGGTGCTACATCCTAAAATGTCAACATATTAGAAGTAAATGTTTGTAAACTAGTTTCCTCATAGAAACCGCCGTTTAAATAGCAAATCATTGTTTTTGAGTATGCACTTATAGTTACTACTTGGACAATGTATATTGTAAATACCGGTTAAAGCAGTTTACTAGGTACCTACCTATTGTGGAAACTTGTTCGGTGCTCTTGGACGTTCATGTGCAAGGTTAACATACTGCGTCTCGTCCCAAACAAATAACACCAAGCACGATAATTTAAAAAGAACATAATTTAAAAAATAAAATTAAAAAACTGGTTCAGGCTTCGGTGTCAGATGCAGGTCCGTGATTCTATATGATCAATCAAGACACAAATACAAACCAGTATAACTCGACCTACAGAAACCTGCCGAATGGCAGTGATGTTTCTGGTCAAGATAATCCGGAAAACGTGAGTGTTTTGGGCTTTAGCCCAAATCGGGAATACAGCGCTTTAACCTATACTGGTAAAACTGGTGCAAAACACACCTTGATGGCAGAAGGTGACCGCGCATCGCTTAGCTAGATTTTTTTTTAATGTTCTAGCTATCGGGAATACAGGCTCTAGTGCTTTAACCTATACTGGTCAAACTGGTGCAAAACACACCTTGATGGCAGAAGGTGACCGCGCTTCGCTAATTAATTCGCGAGATATTTTTTTTTAAAATATAAACTCACACTTTTGTAAACTGAGTAACTTGCAAAAATTTATTATTATCAGGGAAATTACAAGGTAAAGAGATAAATCATCTTAAATCTCGTTGAGAAGCACAGTGCTAGGCAGTTATTTGGACAAAAATAGACAGTTACTACCTACATGTTCATCAGGCGAATACCGTGTTCGCCCCGTTACTCATGTAATTACTTAAATATTTAAAACTCGATCCATATTGTGGGAAAAAATATGTATTACATCAATGAAATATTATATAATACTAGCGGCCCGCTCCGGCTTCGCTCGAATAATAACCTAGATATCAACTGCAGCGCCATCTGCCGTAGCCTATGTTACTCGGGAATAATGTAGCTTTCCAAAGGTGAAAGAATTTTTGAAATCGGTCCAGTAGTTTCGGAGCCTATTCATTACAAACAAACAAACAAACAAACAAATCTTTCCTCTTTATAATATTAGTATAGATATACTAGTAATATTATGAACTCGAAAGTTTTTGAGTATGTATGAATGTTTGTAACTCTTTCCCGCAAAAATTACTGAAGAATCTGTATGAAATTTAGTACATAGAAAAAAAGTCCGGAATTACACATAAGCACTTAAAATGCTGCGAAAAGAACGAGACCGGGAACTATTCAGGTGAAACCACAGGGCGCTGCTAGTGCTGAATATTTGTCCATTTATTAAAATAAACATATTTTTAAGTAATAACGATAAATTGTACCACAAGAGAAAAAAAATAAGAATTATGACAACAACAGGTATGTTAAGTATGTGCAAAGACTTCTCAAATAAAATTATGTGAATCTTACTAAAATGTAGTTTTGTTTAGTTTTTTTTTTCTTAATTTACTCACCCAAAACAATCAACACGTACAGCTTCTCCATTTTGCCCAATTAAAATAAATTAGTTTAATTTATTAGAAAATAAGGTCCGTGCTCACTGAATGCCGTCCGGGTACTGTCATGCTGACCATTTCGGTTTACTTATATTAAGAGCAATTCTCGCGAGGCAATCAATATTCCAACTATTGTGAATATGTCATGTTATATAATATTAAACAGTTTATTACCTCTTTTGGCGAGTATTATTATTTTCCTGTTGGTATTTCCCCTTCTCAATCTTATTATTGATTCTTTTTAGTTGCCCTTACAGCACTACTTTGAAGAATTCCTTTTTAGTTGATTGATATTAGCTGTTTAGATATAATACGGACACCATTAAGAAATTCGAAATCAATCAATTTATAAATTTATTTTGGTTCCTTCTTTTAACCAAGGGAAGAATAAGATAAGTATAATTTTAATTGATTGATGTTAGCTGTTGAAATATAATCCGAACACTCCTTATTTTATTCAAAATTAATTAAAAATAACGTCATATCAAACTTGTTTTTTTTAAATATACTTTACTTATTCCAAGAACAATCGTACATGTTATATTATTTTACATCATTTTAAACGTTTTGACGGTGAAGAAAAATGTGTTACAGCTTGTGTTATCCGCCAACCAGCACTTGGCCAGCGTGGTATATTATGGCCTTGACTAATAGCAAAGACCCGGAGTCAGAAAAAAGAAAACACTGTCTTTATTACAGAGGTACCCCTAGGAGCAATCACGTTTGTAATTAAAAACAAATATTTACATAAAATTATAATAATTGTACTGCTTCTAGGTACTTAATTTTTTAGGGGTTTTCCGCAAAAGTAATTAGAATTTCAGACATAAAAACTTAAATAAATTTATCTCAAATAAACTTACAAACGATCGAATAGATTTTGGTACCTACTTAACAAATAAGGGGCTGCATAACACAAAACACCTCTGAAAATTTGACCTCAGCTAATAAATAAGGTTTCCGATTTGGAAATTCGGACTCCTAAATGTTGTTAATGATACAGATTTCAAGCGAATGGCTCTTAATCTTTCAAATGTATTTTTTTATAGGTCTACACCCCCCTTTTTGCGCTCTCATGTATGTTTCGCAATACCTAATCATCTCTCTAAAAAACTGGGTTTTAAACTTACAAACGGTAAACAGAAAAATTTCGTAAAATTTCAAAACAATAATAGGTCCTTACATGATGAAATTAGTGTTTTGTCGTACTGGGCACTTAGATCTCAAATATCTCATCTTTGGTAAGGAATTCCAATTTTAAATTTATACAGCTATTTAAACTCATGCTTTTGCGTTTGAAAATGGAATTTGAAATTTGAAAAATTTGAAATTGGAATTCTTAACCAAAGAGGAGATAATTGAGATCAAAACATCAATTTCATAAGTAAGGACCTAATATCATAATACTTGTATAATGTTTTAGGTACGTATAGTGACCAGTGCGGAAGCCTTTGAAAATGGAAAAAAAAAAACAAAAAAAAATGTAGAATTAAACCCAATTTAAGAGGAAGAAAATATGACAAAAGTGAAAGGAAAAATAACACTGGTCAACAAGAAAACACTTTTTGCATTTAACATGATAATGGTTGTCTTGGTATGTTTAGGATAAGGATAATCGAAATGAAATTAAAATGTTTCAAATCCGAATAGATTTTTTGTAATTAGGTATTTTTTATTTTTTTAATATTTCAGTTTTTAGCAACAAAACTATGCTATTTTGTTGAATTACAACACTAATATGGATGTAGCTTTAGGGTTTTCGTTTATATTTTGCTTCAGGACGTTTCCTTGTAATGCCGAACAGTAATCAGCCAGCATACGGGGACTCTACTTGACTTGATATCGTTTTTCTATAATAGCAATGTCTTAGTGGATAGGTACTTTCACCGTGTTTGTCGCTGATAGCACCCATACTTTCAGGAAAGAAGTCCAAATACGAATGAAAAAAAAGAATTTTCAAGGATTTGTTCCAGGCTGAAGCTTTATAACTAGATAACAGCTCCGCGAAAATAGTTTTTTAGTCATTTGAACTGTGGTTTTCTAGAAAATTAGAAGTTACTTTCATGAATGATTCCCAAGCTGACTTTTCCAAATCACTGAGTTACTCTGAGAGACTCTGGTATAGTAGCACGGTCGGGGCAGACATTGAAATAGAAAAAAATCTGGGGAGCGATTTTTTTTTATGAAACGTCGGGGAGGGTTGTTGGAAGTATAAATCTCGATTTTCTAACTAATCTCGGTAGAGGGTTCGCCGCCATCTTGTTTTAAAGTTTTTGTGAAATAACTCAACGTTCATTTTCAACTTTAGAGCAAAAATGATAGTCACCAAAATTGTTGGAAATTTAATTTCTCTAATTTGCTTCATATAGGTTTTACGCTAGGATCAATATTTGCAGAGTTATACTATCAAGTTTATCAAAAAATTATAGGTAGGTAGTATATTATAGGTAGTTCTTCACTATGAGGGTTTGGTCTTTTCGCCGATGGCATGTCAGGATACTTAATTTTCATTTTTTTTAATTGTAATACTGTTTGTATCAGTAAGACAAAAACAACAATCGGATCATTCAAATTAGAGGTTTGTTGGTTCCGTCTTCCGTCTATTTCATAGAGATCGCAAAGGGCATAGATCGAGATATTCTTGCCCATCCAGTAAGATGACCCACAGATACCAGATGTGTAGACCCCACGGTTTGTCTTGTGGTCTGATGGCAAAGCCAAAATACAATGAGCATTTGTCTTTGTTACTAATGGTGTGAAATTCCTTCACTGATACTTGAAAATAATGTCGTCACAAATTTAATCAACTTATTGAGATCATTTTCTACTTTCTTGGCATTATTTAAGAATCATTTAAGTCAATAAAAATAATAAAAAGAATGAAATACAAAGATATTCAAATGAAATAGGTATTTTATTGCGAAAATAAAAAAAACTTCATTTTCAATTTTTGTAAATAGTGTCTGTATTCTGTATCATGAAAATGAGACCTGATGGAAACAAAATAAATATGGTGATAATATGAGCATAGGTAACTAATTCAAAATTAGAAAGGCACTTTCTTGTTATAAAATTTTGTTGACCAGTGTAATTTACGGGCAATCTGGGGTCGGGAAATGGTCCGTTTTAAGGGTAAAAACGGCTTGTCTCAATTTCCGACAAATCTACAAATAATATGTAAATAAGTTGAAAAAGATAAAGTGGGTTATAAAAAGATCTACAACTTTTGCATTTACACTTTTTTCACATAACCTCAAAATTTCAGACAAGTTTTTGGATTACATTTTTTTTTCATATAAAAAGCAACAAAAATAATTCACGAAAATTCAACTTTTTCAATAAAGTTGGTAAGCTTTTTGCTCTTTGAAATTTCTTACTTTTTCGATTTACTTAATATTCAATTAACTTAATTTTGATTGACTTAATAGTCAATTTAAGGTAAAAAAAATTGGTAATTTTTAATCATAAAAAATACAGTGTATTTGAGACATCAAAAGGTAAGTTCTTACCAAATTCAGTGATTTTTTTCTCATACCAGAAAACAATATGTTGTTTTCTGGAATGTGAAAGCAAAAAATGTAAAACCAATAACGTAGTTATTTGAATTTATCTCATACATTTTGAGGTTATGTGAAAAAAAATGTGCAAACAGAAGTTGTAGATCTTTTTATTACCTATAACTTTATAGGTAAAAATTCAAAGGGTTTTAAAGGTAAAAACGGTTTATCTTCATATCCGGCAAAACTACAAATCCTATGGAAATAAGTGGTCTAAATTAGGGTGTAGTGGTAACCTGATTTGTAGTTTTGCCGGATATCGAGATAAACCGTATTTACCTTTAAAACCCTCCCTTCCACTCTCCGACTTCAGCTCGCTCGTAAATCATTTTTCCTTTCACTTTTGTCACATTCTCTTCCTTTAACAATGGGTTTCATCCAACTATTATTCTTTTTGTTTTCAAAACTTTTTAAGACTGTCCTAGTATTGGAAA
Source organism: Ectropis crepuscularia (assembly GCA_963693475.1). NCBI lineage: Eukaryota > Metazoa > Arthropoda > Insecta > Lepidoptera > Geometridae > Ectropis > Ectropis crepuscularia. The sequence continues at coordinate 20,769,513 of OY856353.1, read as the reverse complement.
ATTCTAAACTTAGTGCACATAGCTATAGTTTTATAATTTAATTGTATAAGCGTGTTGCTTTTTTTTCAAGTTTGACGTGAACTATCTCGCGCGAGAATTGTTTTTTAGTTATTTTATTATTTTTCGATTACTTTTTAACTGTTGTAGGTTTTTTCAAAATTTTTAATTTTGCGTTTTATTTTAAACTTTTTAGAGAGCACAGATAATTGTGATTGTTTTAAGTACCTACTATTATTGTTCTACTTACCTGTCGAGTTCTATTGAGTTTCCTTATTGTATTGTAGCTACGACAAAATAATAGTTATTTGTTGTACAAGAGTGCAAAGTTGCTTTTTAACCGCGTGCTCAATTTTGAAGTCCCTTGCTACGCTCAGGATTCTATAAAATATATATATTAAAAATTAAAATCCTGAGCGTAACAAGGGAATCGAAAGGGCACAAGGGGAAAAATCTTTGCACTCGAGGGCAACACGTAATTTTTCATCACACCTTAGCGAGGAAATGACTAAACGCTTTGTGCGTTATTAGCAGTTTCAGTTAATTCTGTTGGCGTCAAATAACCTTCCTTCTTTGTCGTTAGAATCACTTATTTTGGGTTTTCACTTGTATTCAATTTTCCTATTTTAACCTAAGGTTTTAAATTTGACTTTATTTAGCCATGGTTTTAACAATAACAATATGACGTGAAAATATGGAGAGTTGACCGGTTGAGGTTAGGAGTGTCATCTGTGAACATGAAAAAGTATCCGTCTAAATACATTAAATTATGGTAGCGCTAAATTAGGGTAAATTTCAAAGAAATAAATAAGGGTACTATGCAGAAATATAGTTTTTAAACTTTCGCGATTTGTACACATATGATATTTGATTTATATCGTAGGTCAGCTCCGTACTATATAAACAGTATGTACTATGCAGAATTAATGAAAACAAAATATTCTAGCTACATATTTTCTCAAAATAGTAATTATTTGATGTTATATTTACTACATTATTTTGTACTACGCAAGTAGTTGAAAATTTCTATTAGTTACTATTTTAGTCGTCAATCAACAATATTAAATTATTTAACTTGCCATACTTCAATTCGTTTACAATCGACTCAGTCATAGCATTTTTAAATCTGCCATTTGAGATAACATTCCTTACCTCTATCCTCCATACATGAAAAGAAAATTGCGCGCAAAATATTACAAATACAAATACAAAAATCTTTATTGCTGTTTGTAGGTAAGATAAGATAATACAAAACATTTTAAAAGTTGCCCCATACAAACTGGCCTCTGCGAGAGGCATGCAATATGTCTGGCAAGACAATTTGTTAGTCTTAATTTTTAAATAAAAACAAAAAAAAATTTTTTTAAATAATAGTCAGCTGATTAAAGTCTTCTTCTTCCTCATCTTCTATTAATTTCTGGTTTTTATTTATGTCATCTGATTCTTCATCTTCGATTCATTTCTGGCTTCTATTTGGTGATATATATTTGTGTGAGATAAATGTTTGGTGAGCACAATTTCGCCAACGTCTTGTGTTTCATCAGGATATTGTCTTGTGTTTTTGAGTTTGATCAATATGTCCATCCAGGGTCTAAGGTCTTGCATTAGTAGATCTTGCAGTTCATCCATGTGAGGAATGTCAAAGAATGTATAAAGTGCAATAAATGTATACAATCAAAAAATCAAAAATGTCGTTAATTATAATATTCATGTAAATACTCAAAGAATGTCAAAATGTAATACAGTACAAACTAATTCATCATGATACAATATATCATTATTTGGTCTTATGTCAGTTGAATGTCAAATTTCATAATGGAATAATAATATCTATTGCGATATTAATGGAATAAGGTTTAAAGATTGTAAAAGTTTCATGTTAAACAATGTCTAAAATATTAGTATTCCAATTAATTTCCTTATCATTTAAAAATTCAGTTACAGTATAATAGCATTTGTGTATAAGAATTTTTTTTAGTTTACTTTTGAACATTGTTATGTTAAGTTCTTTTATGGCATTTGGCAGCTTATTATATAAAAGAGGAGCCATACAAAAAATGCTGTCACTCATAATCTTTTTTTTGCGTTTGTCTATGAGCAGTCTACACTTATCACGCCGGTTACGTTTTACTTTGTCACTCCATAGAGGAAAATAATGAGGGTTATTCCTTACAAAACACATAATTCAATAATTAACTTCAAATAACTTAACTTTAATCTTTTTTTTTCGTTTGTCTATGAGCAGTCTACACTTATCACGCCGGTTACGTTTTACTTTGTCACTCCATAGAGGAAAATAATGAAGGTTATTCCTTACAAAACACATAATTCAATAATTAACTTCAAATATGTACAGGCATGGCAGGGTTAATATTTGGTTGTCTATGAATACTTGTCGACAGCTATCTGTAACTTGCATCCCGAACATAGCACGAATGCATCGTTTTTGTGCTTTGAAAACTGAGGCTGTATCAGTTGAATTCCCCCAAAAAATTATCCCATATCTCAAGACTGATGCCACCAATCCATGGTAAGATGTAAGAAGAGCCTCTTTCTTTACCACTGGAGCAAGCCTATGCAGAGCATATGCCGAGCTACCCAACTTCTTGCAGAGAATCTCAACATGTGCCTTCCAATTCAATTTCGTGTCTATTGTTAGGCCCAAAAATTTTGTTGTAGTGACTTCTGCAATTTTTTTATTTTGATAATTTATGTTTATGTTACTCAAGTAATTTTTTGTTTGAGTAAATTGCATGAAATTGGTTTTGTTTAAATTAATTTTTAAGTTATTAATGTTTAACCAATGGATAGATGAATTTAGTGCGGCATTGATATCTTCCTCATAATTAGCTTTATCTTGACATGCTATTGTTATTGTGCTGTCATCTGCAAATAGTGACATTGGATGCTCAATTACTTTAGGAAAATCATTTATGTAGACAATAAATTGAAACGGTCCCTACACACTTCCCTGCGGCACACCAAATTTGACAGTTCTTTCTTTAGAGGTGAATATTTCCTCCTGTTTAGTTTTAGTATTAATCTTCGTAATTTTAGTTACTTGCCTTCTGTCTGTTAGGTAAGATTTTACTAAGTCAAGCACATTACCTCTAACCCCATAGGCTTCAAATTTACTCAGAAGAATATCATGATTGACATAGTCAAATGCCTGGGTCATATCACAATATATGGTACATATAGCATTGTTATTATCAACATTTTTCATTACATTGTTAAGAAAATCATATATAGCAATATTTATAGTCTTATTTCTTCTAAAACCTTTTTGCTCATTACAAAGTATGTTGTATTTTTCAAAATACTGAATGAATTGCTGGTTAAAATATTTTTCAAATATTTTTGACATTATAGGTAATATAATGTCAAAAATATATATAGATAAGGGCAATAGGTCGGTAATATTCCATGTGCTCCCTATTTTCTTTTTTAAATACAGGTATGATTATACTTTTTTTAAGGGCCTCGGGAAATGTGCCTGTACTTATACATAAATTGATTATATGACTAAGAGGGCTACAGATAGTCTCTTTAACAGTTTTTATAATTTTTGTGCATATCTCATCATATCCAACACTATTAGTGTTTTTTAAGGAATTTATGATTTTGAGAATATCATGTGGTGTAGATGGCGCCATGAACATTGAGTTCTGAGTTCTATCAATATTTTGTGTCACATTTATACCAGAACTAGGTAATGGAGTAATTTTATCAACAAAATAGTTATTAAATGCATTAGCCATTAGTTTTGGGTCTGTCAAAAGTTGACCATTACATTGGATTTTATCTATGGACATTTTAGGTAAGTTATTTCTCAATCTATTTATAATATGCCAAGTAGTTTTTGATTTATTGTCTGACATTTTTATTTTGTAATTGTTTTGAGCTTTTTGTGTTAGTTTGATAATTTTTTTGACGATTTTATTTTTTATCAATTTTTATTTTTTATTTACAAAAAAAGTATACCAAAGAGGTTCAGAGTCTGAGTTTTTAACAAATAAAAAAAAATAGATGAATTCGGCACCAAAGAGGTAGAAATAAATAGGTTTAATTATGTTTTGAATTCAAAAAGTTAGTGCCCACGATGATCTAAATTCTAATTCACTTTACTCTCTAGAGGGTAAAAACGACTTTTGCGCCCTGATATCGAGGAGCAAAAGTACTCTTTCCGAGGTGGTGGGCTGAAAATTTTTTTAATGCAGTGGCCCCTAGTGACCTACAATCGTAACACCAATTTAATAACCCTCACTAATCAACTACAAACCCTTCACTGAAAAGTTCGTTTTGGAGAAAAATTGCAACATTGATTTGCACAAACAATGTTTACTGCTGCGCCCTGGTAAGTTGTCTCCGTAATACCTGTTTAAGAACATGCACCAATTAATCCTAAACCTATCACTGAAAATTGCATCAAAATCGGATAAGCAGTTTTGGCAATATGTGTTACCTACCGTCTCTACGGTAAAAATGAGTAAATGTAAAGTTAACTGTTCTAACGTTGAGTGAATGAAATAAAGTTTTATTTTTTAATTGTATCTTATTTAATCTACGGCTGGACCGATTATGACGGGGCTTTCACTACTAGATAGCAGATGTTCTAATTCATAACTTACGTTCCTTTTACTTGAGGAAAATAAACAGATAAACAGGGTTCCGCGGAATAACCAAAAACACCTTAAAACGCGCGTGAAACCGCGGGAACAGCTAATTTGTAATAAAAACTACTGGAAATCTTACTGACGTACATCTTGGCTCGGAATATAGGTACTTACGTCATGAAACAGGAGTTTCAAAAATCCCCGTAGTGTCGTAGAAATAACTTTTCTAAGAAAACGGCAATGTCGGTCAATTAATTAAAATGGTAACTGCTTTTGTATCTAGGGTACCTACAACTCTGTGAGTCAACTGTGACAAAGAAATATGTCCCAAATTGTTTAGTAATTAATACATAATCAATTTAGGATCACATGTTGTTATTCTATAATAGGTAGTATTCAGGTTATAAGTGTAAGTTCAAGATGTTTTAACAAATTAACCACCGCGCCGGCGCCGCCGTAAGCTCCATAATTATCCCTTTGAGTTCGTTTAACCTTTAACCTCATAAACGTGAGAAGCAAAAAATAGCGACTGTTAGCGTAATTTTTGAGTAAATATTTAAAACCAGGTGACAATAAATAAATTGATTGATTGATACTCTGCCCGTAGCAGAGGGTGTTGTCATTTCTAACACAGTCCTCTTAATCATATATTCTGTGCTAATTTTGTTAGTAAATGTTAGAAAAAAAAGTGCTGCTTTTCCCACGCAACTTTTTTAGTTCCTCAAATGCAGATGCTTTAGCATCACTACATTTTCCTTTTCAGCAATTACCTACATGTTTAGGTTCTATATCTCATTCTGTTAATCAGGGATGCATGCGGTTATAAGAAGAACTTCTGGCGTTTATTTGGGCCAACGCATAAGCATTGCCAATTAGCGTGGTAATGCCGCCAACGTGCTGGGCCGGGCACGCTTTCGACTGGTGGGCTTGAACATCTTGATTATCTTTAGCCCTGCATTGATCTATGGATAATTCAGATGTGCTTAGTGTAAGTTACCAACTGGTAAGGTGTAAGGTGTGTAGTATAGTTGTCATTGTATTTATAGAACATCTTAAAAGAGACAAACTCACGCTCTATCGAAAGACACCCAGATTATATCTGTCACCGTAAAATTAAAAAAAACATCAGATTATAATGTAACAACGTTATATGATCACCTACCCTAGTGTGAGATTGTAATCTCACGCGTTGTATTGTAAACTGACAATGATTGCAATTTTACGGTGACGTATTCATCAGAGAAAGATAAAATCCATCGCTGTTACTAATGCCAAATAATAATCACACTAACGCCATCCTCCAAATGTTTTTACAAAACTTACACGAACCGGAAATCTGTCAGATTTTTTAGCAAAATCAAAATAGTGTAGAAGAAACTTTTGGAGATGTTGTGAAATTTTTGTGTCATGGTTTGTGGCATCACTTGAACCCAAAATTGAGTTTAAGGCAAGTTTTGTAATAAGGAAACTGAGCCTAGAAAATAAATGGCAATCCCAAGTTTTTCACACAGTTTCGAAAGAGTGCCCTCATTGCTCTCTCGCTTGAAAGTCGAGCCGTTATCTGTGCTTGTCCTCCGGCCTGCTCGCCGGAGGTTATCTGAGTGACATCCCTCCCCCCGCCCTCACCCCTCGACCCGGCGCTCCCTCCTCCCTCGTCCAAGCCTCTGATGCATCAGTGGCCCGATATTCTCGCTCCCAACATCACTCATGCTCTGACGATCGACAATAAAAACATCTGACGCGCCAACGTTTCGTTTTTTCAAATAGTTTAAGCGTTTCTGTGCTCCCTGTGATAATCGGATTTCGGACTGAACTGAGTGGAAATGGTAAACGGGAAGGTTTTGTTTTTCGTCGTCTTAGTCGCTGGTAAGTTTGCACATTTATCACTCCATCTAAAATGAGTTTGATGCATGTTTGTGTTGATATATCTGTGGTATCGTGGTAACTCCTACACAAATGGACTGATTTTCATGTGATTATTTTGTTTAAATGAAATACGTTATGACTATGATATTTTAGCTATGTGACTGGAACAAGGTACTCAATTTTTGATTTAGCTCTTGTTTCTTTTGTTTCATAGGTTATTTGTAAAACTGAGGATTGTATCCAATTCAACCGAATACCGAAATCATGTTAAAAACATTTCCACAAATAAAAATGAAAGAGACAGAATGGAAAAAACCAATCATGCGCAGAAACAAAAATATCGTTTAGTTTTTCGTAGTATCGTCGTAGGTTTTGGCAAGTGCGTGGAATATTTATACCTCACAATATGCATAATATTGTAGCAAGCACACACGTACACTTGTTGCAATATTTACAAACATGGAGTCTTGCCAAATTTCGCTATTCAGTAGTCCCGCGCACATGCATTGATTGATTTCGCTGATACAGATTGATAAAATCTTACCTACACCCCTGGCACATATAATATTCGTGGTAACTTTAAATAAAAGTCGCTAAGTGCGAGTGGGACTCCCGCACGAAGGGTTCCGTACCATTAGCAAATAAACGGCAAAAACCTCTTTGGCTTTATTTGAATTCCGTATACATAAACCTAAACCATCGCAGTTGCCACAGACAGGCTTTCATCCAAAAGTTTTTCTGAAATTTTGATTTTACCTTACGATTTTAACGACGAGGTCGAATGCACGTTTTAGTATACTAGTGGCGCCATCTAGTTTGCTTGAAACGGACTAATCGAGCAAAAAAAGGTAAAAATCATGTTTGTTGTTTGTTGCCCCCGTTAAATATTTAGTTTATATTATTTTATTACAAATCAGTTTATAGACAATTTCCTTTACCGTTTAGGCAAGTGATGAGGATAAAGTACATCTGCACTTGGTAAAATATAGACTCAAAGGGATTCCAGCCTACGACTTCGTGATTGGTAGTCATGCTTGGGCGACCAAGCGTCGTTACCTTTTCTTTTCGCATGTATGTCTCCTAAATGATCACGCCAATCAACCTCATTGGGCTCCTCTTTGTGGTGTGACAGATTACCTCGAGGATCCACGACACGGGATCCAGAAAAGCCGCTTGAACATCTTGGTGATCTACAAACGAAATTGTGAAGGTTCAAATTTGTGTCTACAGGTTTTAGAATAATATTTTTATTCGTGTTCTTTCTTTGCCCTATTAAGGCAGGTAGGGAACTGATTCCGAGGTGAACCCCACTGCCGGAGTTCGGTTCCTGGGTTCACGGACCCAAGGGTATTTGAGGCTAGGTGTTCGGCCTCCTTCAGTCTGAACGCGGATCCCGCTTCTCAACTTTGTGGTATTATCTTCTTGATAGTGGGCTTCGTTGTCGTCTTCGTCACTCGCCAGGACTTATAGGATTGGTCAAAAGAAGAAGATATAATACTTTCTTGGTAAATTTTAAAAGGTTCCCTAATCTTAATTTAAAAGCACACTTTTTTTTTTCGTCTTCATCAATCCATCTTTTAGTGACGTCCTAATACATTTCTTTAACCGTCTAACTAAAAGTGTTTCGGCTTTCTTATTGCTTTCTCTTATATTTCAAGCAAATAAAGACACCCCTGGCCCTAATTTTGTAGTAACATGACTCTTTGCAGAGTCAGCTGGGGTAAGAACGACCTTCGCCATTTTTTTACCTGCAATCAAAAAAGTGTTCATCAACAATCAAAAAACATATATATGTTCCCGTTTGAAGGGCAATATTTTCAGAGAGATTACAGGATAAATGATTTTAAATAACGGCGTACCACGTATGACGTGATTTGAAAGCTCCATGGTCAAATAACCACATATATTTACTCGTATTAGCACTTTATCTAAGAAAATTAAATAAGAAAGATAATTCTAATGCCTTAGGTAAATCTTTTTAGGTTTATTCGAATAGATTTACGATCGTAATTTATTTATTTTTCTTCAAACTCGAATCGTACGATAGATAAGCATAGTTCATTTTTTCTATCTATGTGTTGACCCTTAACACACGCCATGACTTTATGTGTCGTCGTTATAAAATTATGGCAAATTATATGAAAGAAAAATAATTTAATGTGTACTTTCGTACCGCAGAAAACATAATTGAAACTTAACTGAGTAGTAACTACCGCTGTCAACTCAGGTTTATACTACTTTTCAACTGTATTTTTTTTTAGTTCAGTTAAACTAATAGAGAAATTGTCTACGTTTGTGATATCAAGTGAAGTAACAGAGACAAAAGCTTTTTTTTATTGTCCCAGTAGTTGTCCACAATTTCCTCCACTTGATCTGGTCCTTTGTCATATGATGATAAAAGAACTAAGTATTTATAACTACTGTTGGGCACAACATACATTAGGCACCTCTACTCAGGATTAACCAAACTAAAAACCAATCCTTCGTTGCTAAAACAAAGCTATCTGGCTTCCATTGTACAAGCTTTGCTTGGTTTAGGGTCAAATGGTGTTGTGTGTGAAATGTCCACCAAAATTTATCATTACATTAAAAAATATAGTATACCATAAAAATATAATATATTTTTACTTAGCAGTGCCCGCGGAGTTTCCGTAATCTTCACCCAAATTATGGGTATGGTAGAAATATCACTATTAAATTTATTATTCTACATACTAATTGGCTTATCTATAACTATTATTTTAAAGTTCAATCTATATATATAAAAATCAATGCCACTTTTCGTTGTTATTGAACTCCTCCTAAACGGCTGGACCGATCTGAATGTTTTTTTTTGTATACGTTTGGGTAGGGCCCTGGAAGGTTTAGATTCACAAATCAGCCCGGCAGATGGCGCTGCAGTTGATATCTAGGTTATTATTCGAGCGAAGCCGGAGCGGGCCGCTAGTACGTTATAAATTGTAAAATCCTACTAATACTATAAACGGGAAACTTCGAATCTTTAGATGTTTGTTGCTCAATCACGTCGGAATGTCTGAATGGATCGGGTTGAAAACTGGAATACATTTAGATTATAGTGTGGAATAACATATACATAGGTTGTATTTCATCATCCCGGGAAAATAAAGCGAAAACGAACAACGCGGGTGAAACCGTGGGGCGCTGTAAATTATTTGTAGCAGTTTTACATTAATTAACAGTTTACCGTCACAATAATTACAGTTATATTACAAACTACAAATAAACAAATATATAAATACACGGTTTTCCTATTGATAACTTAACCACAATTCTACTTATTTACATAATTATGAAAAACGTGGTGCTGTTTTGCGGTTGTCGGTCGGTTATCATCTTCCTGTTAGTAAGCTTACGTATTAGTTGTTATTACCTAATAGTCCGAGATCCCAGAGCTCCCAGACGTCACCTATTTTCTGATGAATGAAATGTGGACGATTGAATAGAGTTAGTAAGTACTAAGAACACATGCTTACTCGCTAACTTGCTTAGACGGCCAATTTTGAGATATGGGGTAATGAAGGTACATACAAACATTACTTACTTCACGTATTTTCTAATAAGTGATTTTCATGTATGTTGTAGGCAATATCCTTAAAAACAAGATCCCAATACTCCCAGACACTTTCCGTCAGCCGTTTTGCTTAACAACTCCAAAATAATAATTTTACTTCACTTAAATTCTCATGCTCCAATTCTCTTTGTTTAGCTTGAAAACGTGTCAAAATATTTTAAGTCAAATTACTATCATCTATTAGCCTACAACTATTATACGCTAAGGTCAGTTTAAAATACTTTATTATTTTATAATAACTGATAAGGTCAGTATAGGTATTACCTACTAACGAGTTGAAGTTTACGATAATTATAGAGTAAGATCCCAGAGCTCCCAGACGTCACCTATTTTCTGAGGTAATATGGGGTAATGAAGGTACATATGACTATGTCCTATGGGTAAGAGCGGGACACTGAGTGAGACATTCATTAGGAAATATTGACTTAAAATTGAGTTTAGGGGATAATTGGCCCTTTAGATTGGTCTGTCTTATTGGAAAAAGCTTTAAAATAGTTGTCTGACGAACATATTTACAAATGGAGCATGAGAATTTAAGTGAAGATTAAATTATTATTTTGGAGTTGTTATGCAAAACAGCTGACGGAATATAGGGATGCCCGTTACGATACGATATATCGGAATATCGATACAGCACTATACGATATAGCGATATTTGATGCGATATTTTGACCATACGATACGCTTCGATATATCGCATTCTTATGAAAATATCGCATTACCGTATCGTATCAAACTATGTCGGTGATTGTTTGTGATTGGTGGTGATTGGTGGTGAAACTGTTTTCTTTAGCTGGACACACACTTTCTGAAAGCCGTAATAGGTTAAATCCACAGCGCTTATCAAAATTATTATTTTTGCGTTGTTTAAGTGCTGATCAATGGCAATTGTGTTTTTTTGTTGAATAAAACTATTTTAAATACATATACCTAATTATTTGTTTCTTTTAAAAAAATAAAATAATATAGTAAAACTACTAAAAAGATAACCTTTTGCACGATATATATACTCATTATATCGCATATTAATTGAAAAGCATGCGATACGGTTACGATACGATATATCGATACAAAGGAAATCGATAACATCGCGTATCGATACAACCAAGTTCGATACAGTTACGATGCGATATATCGATACAATACACTTTTTTGGGCATCCCTAGACGGAAAGTGTCTGGGAGTATTGGGACCTCGTTTTTAAGAATTTTGCCTACAACATACGTGAAAATCACTTATTAGACAATACGTGAAGTAATGTTTGTATGTACCTTCATTACCCCATATTAACCCAGAAAATAGGTGACGTCTGGGAGCTCTGGGATCTTACTCTATAATTATCGTAAACTTCAACTCGTTAGTAGGTAATACCTATACTGACCTTATCAGTTATTATAAAATAATAAAGTATTTTAAACTGACCTTAGCTTATAATAGTTGTAGGCTAATGATGATAGTAATTTGACTTAAAATATTTTGACACTTTTTCACGCTAAACAAAGGACGTCAGAAGTAGAATAAAAAAACTGACGACAAAATCTATTTTACACTCAGATCGTTTTAGGAGATTTATAAATGATATTTGAATGCAGATATTATATTCTTTACACCAGTAATTTCTCAGGACTTAAATTCTATTCACGTAGTTTTTTCTCCTAGTTTTGACTCATTCCTGATATGACTCTTGACAGAGTCCATGTAGGGAAGTATCTACTATACGTTTTGTAGCTAAACTACGGTCAAGCCGAAATGTGCCAATATCTGTATTCCAGTTTGAAGAGTAATGATTACTGGGCTTATTATATCTTGTTACTGCGTTGGGTGATGAACGCAACGTCTCGTCACTCTATTTACAGAAATACTTTTTATTTCATTTCTATCTCCTTAGCAACCTATTTTGTGACGGCTGTGACATCTGCAAGGCCCATATGAGACCAATGCTTAGAACCAAGAGACCGTCTGGCGTCTGATCCAAGGGTTATCAACCCTTGGCATATGTTTATAATTAGCGGTGATCGATCTTAGGACAGCCGGGCGGTGCATGTGCGTGCAATTAGTGCAGCTGTCAGATGCAAATAAATTGATTAATTTTGTAACACATATCTGTGAAACGATGTTCTTTGACGATACAATGTTTCAGATATTTAAAAAAAACGCTTTAATTACCTACGCTTATTTAGATCATACATTCTAATAATTTAGTCGTTGTCTTTGTAGTTTTTTTTTGTCTGTGGAGTGACAGAAAGACGTGATAAAATTAAATTTCTATATACTTTTCTCAAATATTTTTCTGCTGCGTGAATAAAGGGATGTAATAATTACGATATAATCATTAATAAAACCAATTCTAAAAACTTTTATAATAGTACTAGCAGAGCAGAGAGAGAGAGAGAGAATTAAATAAAAATAAACAAAATTTCGCCCAATTTTCGTTCCAATTCGACGAATTATGAAATGAGAAATGAAACGAATTATATAGACTTCCTCGCCGATTTTGGCTTCGGCGACTATAATTGCGACGACGCCGACGCCGACGTTCGCACGCGCGCATATGACCGGCGTAACCGATTTTTGCACGAAAAGTTCGTACGCAGGGCACGTCAAGATGCCGTTGTTAAAATTATAATTTATGTTAGAAGGTGGTCTGGACATAAGATACGAAAGACATTTTATTAATAGATGTAACAAAAAATTTAGATTGCCCAAGGGTATTTAAAACCTACAAAGGTCGATGACAAATAACTTCAACGCCAAAACAAAATATTATGTAAATATCATGTATGTAGTGATAAATCGTTTAAAAAATAAGTTACATATTAAAGTAACCTTTCTGTGGGGTAATGTAATAATATAAAAAATGCACATTACTGAAACGGAAACAATAATTCAGCATTCTGACATACAGCGCTCACAAAGTCGTGTGTGACAAAATGTTATTTTTTACTTGACTCGAAGCCGTGGTGGCATAAGGTACATACGATTTTTACGTTATTAATTTAATTAATGTCCACAGGCTACATGTTTTTTTAAAGTAAGCTAACATTGATTTTCATTTGGAATGCGGTTGACTTATATATTTCGTCTATTCTTCAAACCTGTCTCTAAAACCATTCAAAAGCTTCCTCCCGGATCAGAACCTCCATTTACCGCCGCATTACGAATCTTTTATTATTAGTGAGCGTCACAAAAACAAAATTAGAATTCCTGTGCATAGCACATTATTAGGAAACAGTGCACTTAGCATGGTTCCTATGATTTACAACCACTTACCAGACGTTTTTTTGAATATAAAAGAAATGTATTTATTTAAAAATGAACTAAAATGTCATCTGGCAGCGAAGGCAAATTATACAGTTAGTGACTATCTGACTGATAAATTAGATTCAGATTTGACATTAGTATGTGGTAGTGACATTAGTATATAGTAGTGGACATTAGTATCATAACTAAATTTATTACTATAATGCTTTCAATGTCATTACTCTTTTATAAATAAATAAACAATTATATGATAATGTGAATTAATAATGATTAGAAATTTGCAGTCCTTGAATGGTGCAAGTCTACAGTACTTAGTAACCCGATTATTGAGCTTTTACTTTGGCCATTGGTATTTGGTATAGTTGTTTTTCATTACTCATTTACTTTATTGCTTTGCTTCCATTATCATTGGATTGTTATAGTAAATGCTTAATAAATTTCACATAATTTTGTAATGTAGGCAATAGTAATGTGAAATTGGTAGTCCTTGAATAGGCACCTTAAACTGGTGTATTATAAAGGGAATTTTATTGTAAAGTTTGTAACAAATTGTCATAGACAACCTAATATTTGCATGCCGTAAGGTTGATTATGGAGTTCTCTATGTAAACGTTTAAGATCTTATTGTAATTACCCATTTTCGCAAACAAAGAAATTTATTTATTTATGGTCATCTCGAAGTTGTTGTCCCTGATGGCACTCGGTGGTGCGGGCAACGTTCACAACACAAGACGTCTTAATATCAGATCGTCCTAAAATTCGTCGGTGTAATAGATAAAGGTTCCAATGTGGCAAGACAAAGCCACGACCGCGTACGGGTCAATTTTGTGTAGCTTCAGCTTAGCCTTGGTCTTAATAGGGATTACCGACTTGTATGTTGAGACTCGTAGATTGTAAGGGTGCAGGACCCGGTGCCTCCCAGGTAGCCCTGGCTGATAAGAGTCTCTTTTCGATTAACTAAAAAAATTGGCAGTCATACGAACTGATAACGAAGTGAAAACTTATAACTCAGAATTTGATAGCTTACCTTGGAAACTACACGGGTGTAACCGGAGGGCGTGGCCTCGCCATCATGACATGGTCATCTAGAAATGAGTCAGAATTTCCCATTGGCTCACGCATTTCTAGATGGCCATGCCATGGTGGCGAGACTACGCCCTTTCAGCATTTCCCATTAGCTGACGCATTTCTAGATGCCCAATCGCCAAGGTCCCGAGTTTACCCGAAGATTTCTAATCATATTATCCGATCCGATAATCCGAGCGTGACGGTAGAATCCAATTTACCCCCCCCACGAAAAATTTGTCTAGGCGCGCCTAAAGAAGTTTTCACTTCAAAAAAGAGGGTGTTCGTGAGAGCACGTAATCTGTTAGCACCCGTCTTCCAGGGACCAGAAACATGGAACTGAGAAATATTTTCCGGGGTATACCTCCCTCAGTGCATAGGTTCATTTTCACAGGGTGTGCATATCGTAGCTTCTGCTACATGTTCTATACCAGGATAAGGTGGTACCTGATATCAAAGAGACTTTCTCTATCGATATGTCACCGTAAAATTGTCACCGTCAGTTTAGAATATAACGCGTGAGATTATAATCTCACAGTAGGCTAGGTCAGTGCTTAACCTAACGTCGAATGTAATCTAACGCCTTTTACAATTTCAGGGTGACAGGTTATAGGCAACTGGTTGACGTTTCCTACAAAGACAAGCTCGCTAGCACTAAACAGCCGCGAAACCATTATCATGGCCCCAAAATGATTTATTAGAACATCGTTCATCACAAAGGCGGCTTTAAACTACCACACTTAAAACCACGGATATCGGGTTAAAACTAAGGCTATTAATTGGCTAAGAATACTATTTATTTTATTTACCAATACACACTGCGTTTTTTTTTTAATATGTTAGTTATGCGTAAAAACATCAGATACTTATAGCTTATGATGGTAAACTTCTCTTATTTTCGGATGACTTATAATACTTATCCTTTCAGTTTCTGGGCTCTTTTAAGCCAGATACATCACTATGAATCAATTCCAGAGATTAGTTAGTATTTACAATTACATTGACTGTTATTTTACGGAAAATAACTCGCACATCCACAAACAACATCAACATCCTTCCTGTCCCAGTTTCAAACCAATTACTATAAAACAAAACATTATAATTAGTTAGGTATGTTGTGATCCATTTTGTTATTTCAATGGATGCACGCCCATCTCATTGTTTATATTTGCATTTGAGCAGTATAAATAATAGTACAAGATACGGAGTGGCAGATAGCGTACTGCGTAGTAGCATGAGATCACGGGAAACTTTGGCGTAGGAAAATAACACAGATTATGTTGGAGCAGATCAGAGCAAAGGGCAATAGAGTAAGTTCGAATATGCATATGTTACTCATACATATTAGATAACAACAACACAACACAACCACACTTTGTAAGGACCACAAAAAATCTTAACTCTTGCTGATGTTTTAAGCACAACGCTTAAAACATCAGCAAATTAGGAGCACGTAAAGCGATTTTATCGCTAAGAACTATCTCATCCAGAAAACATTTTGATTCTGAGGAAAATATTTGGAACAGTGTGAATAGCGACGCGACTAAATAAATTAATATAAACCAGTATTCTTATATCTAAAGTACATAGACGTACATAATGCATGTTTAATACATAAACATAAGTAAGCCTGTGCAAATAGATTTGTTTCTTTGAAATATACTTCGTCACATTTTATGAATTTACTCGTAAGTAAGATGCATTTAATAAAATGCACTACAAATACGTAATGTACACATTATACCCTGTAGTGTTGCGAATAGTACGAGTTTAATAATGTATAAGGTATTTATAGATATTAATTTAATATAATTTACAATTCATTAAACAAACGCGCTAAGAAGAAACTAAGCACAAGTCAGTGAACAGCTTTATTGAAGTAAACTTATATAGTACCCGTATATGGGTATGCTACGAGTACATTCATCACTAACTCTCACGATACTCGCCCGTATTTAAAAAAATCCGTAGTATATAAATGTTAATAAATTAGGCAGATGCAAAAATATTTTGTGTAATTGAATTGGGTAATCAGATTAAAAAAAATATTGAAATCCTACGGGTAGTTTCAGACTGACATTTAAAAAAAAATTGGTGGACAATTCACACAACACCACCTGACCCCAAACTAAGCAAAGTTTGTACTATGGCGGTCAGATAGCTGATATAATACATATATAGTTTTAAATAATACATACTTATTATACATAGAAACACCCAGACACAGTGCAAACATTTGAATTCACCAGTTCACCACACAAATATTTGCACTGGGTGGGAATCGAACCCACGAACCCATTTATCTGAGCTTTTCAAATTTCTTACTCCAGATCAGATACAACACAAACTTTCGAGAGCAAAGTATTTTTTGTAGCACTCAATAACGTTAAAATACTAGGAATCCTGAATTTTGTTGCGATAGCAGATTGAGCTCCATATTTTTTCAATAAGTACGAGACTGCAAGTTCAACATTATCCAAAATGCAATATAGATAATTTCTTGGCGATGATTAAGAAGTATGTTTTTGTTTTTTTATCGCCGAAGGGGATTACAAAGTAAGACTACGATAATAAACCAGCATCGCACTTCTATTGTGCGCCTTTGCTCTCCCACACATGATTAATATTGTGCAAATTGCTTTTCATTCGAACTGTTTTAAGTCTCGGTCCAAAAAAGGTATTCATATTTTTGCGTATTACATATTATGCCTGTCACATTGTAGCGTCTGAGCTGTTTTTTGTGTGATGGAGGTGACTTCATAAATAGTGTGATGAAAAATGTATCTTTGTGATTCATTAGGTTTGTTGGTTGCGCTTTCAAGGTTAGCCTAAAGTTCAGTTGACAATAAAAAGCTGTGGTTCTTAGATTTAAAGCTACAACAACTATTTTAACAACGACAACTATTTTAAAGATTTTTCCAATAAGACATACCAATCTAAGGGGACAATCATCCCCTAAACTCAATATTAAGTCAATATTTCCTAATACATGTCTCACTCAGTCTCGCGCTCTTACCCATAGAGGCATAGTTGAGTTTAGGGGATGATTGACCCCATAGATTGGTCTGTCTTATTGGAAAAAGCTTGAAAAAAGTTGTCTAATGAACATATTTACAAATGGAGTATGAGAATTTAAGTGAAGTTAAGTTAGTATTTTGGAGTTTTAAAGCGTCTGTTAAGCAAAACGGCCGACGGAAAGTGTCTGGGAGTATTGGGGCCTTATTTTTAAGAATATTTGCTTACAACATACGTGAAAATTAATTATTAGAAAATACGTGAAGTAATAATTTAAATATGTAATTATCTTTGTAACACTACTACTATTCTGCACAGCTTTTATTGTAAGCAATGGCGGGACATTCCTATGTAAAATATTGCATTTAAAATGTAAACTAATTGCTCATCACATCTTTATGTTATTAAAACATGTCATTGCGGTTGCAGAATTGGTAATAATTAGCAAAATTTGTTCTGTAAGTATAGATTGGACATACCTGTGTGAAATTACACTATTTAACACTTCCCAGAATAACTATAATCAACACCACTGCATATTTTCACAAATAAATTTACAACATTCAACATTACACATACAGATATACTTCCTTCTACCTATCTGCAATAACCACCACTCTTTATACCTATGTGCTATGGGTAACTACGAGAAACTAAGCCAATGTAAAATATATTTTATCAAATTACCTTTCAAAACATGTCAATCTGTCAGTGTTTATGAGAACAATGATATATTTTATATAGGAAGACGATTTATTGGCCATTCCAGGCAAAGCAAAATCTTTTGTTATGTGTTGTTTACTAAGAATGAAATGTATCGTTGTTTATTATCTGGAAAGTCACGGTACAGTAAGGATAAAGTACTTAGTAAGCTATCTGTTTTTGATACAAATACAATTCAATTCGAACTTTTGGCATGCTTGGTGGATATCTTGGTGTTCGTGTATAAATCACCGACAGGCGACGATGCGGAATGTTGGAATTCGATAGCAATTACTACTCACAAAAAATACATCAACATTTTTTATAATTATGGGGATGTGCTTGTAGATCGTGCTTTGCATTATATCAACAAAAATATTGTTTTCGCACTTAATACTAAATTAATTGTATTAAAAACTGATAATGGATGACAACCTAAAATTAATAGACGCACTTGATCACACTTCATTGTCATATAGCTATCACACACATGTGCCAGAAATGTGTAAAGCGTATCTGAAGATAAATCAAAATAATGACAAATTCGTAATACTTACTCAAAATATCCGTAGTATTCGTAGCACTAATTTCGATCAATTCATAGTTTTCATATCGCGCCTGAATTTTTTACCAGACATTATTATACTCACTGAGTGCTGGTTGGACCCAACTTTTTCTGGAATACACTTAGAAAGCTATTGTTGCTCGTACTCAAAACAAAACCTCAACCAAAACGACGGAGTGGTCGTAATGACTAAAGTTGGTCTTCCTGTGACTATTGTGGAGCCTCCTCTCCTTGAGGCAACTGGTCTCGTTATTACAATTGGAAACAAATATTCAATCTTAGCACTATATAGATCTCCTTCTTTCGATAGTACATCTAATTTCCTGATTTCACTGGAAAAAGTACTAGCTGAAATGAAAGGCCAAACATCTGTAGTAATGGGTGACATAAACATAGATATCACGCCTTGTCATGTCAACTCTATAAAAGAAAAAAAGGCAGATTCATATTTGGGAACACTGGCATGCCATGGTTTCATACCAGGTCATCAGATACCAACACGCGGCCCATCTTGCTTAGATCATGCCATGATTAAAAGTCCATACAAATCTACCATAGTAGTCTGCGCAAACAACGTAACGGATCACGATGCAATTATCACAGGTATTCCTAAGGCAAAGGAAAAAAATGTGTGTAATAAAGAAATCACAACTATAGATTACGCCGGCTTTGTCAATGACCTCGAAAAAATAGACTGGTGTAACCTCTACTCTCAAACAAACCCAAATGCGGCTGTTCAGGAATTTGTGGACATAATAAATTGCGCAGTGGAATCTCATAAAAACACTAAAATCGTACGCAACTCAAATTCAATTCGCAAAATATGGATCACACCGGGATTGTTGAAATGCATACGCAAAAGAGATAATCTTCATCAGAAATTTAAAAACAGACCAAGCGATCGAAATTTGGAAGAAAAATATAAAACATACAGAAATCGTTGTAATAACATTCTTCAAAATCTGAAAAATGAACACGATAAAAACAAAATAAGATCTAATATAGGTAACAGCAAAGAGCTCTGGAGCTCCATTAAAGAGATATGCAACATCAGTCCTAAAACAACAAAAAATGATGCCCTATTGGACACTGCTTCTTCGCCGTCTGAGGCACTTAATAAGGTGAATCATTACTTTGCTACAATAGGTGAATCGCTTGCAAAACAAATACTTGATTCTACCAACACTACTGAGTCAGCTCTAGCTCAGTCCACACACGTACCTAACACTCCCGTAAACTCTTTGTTCCTGAAAGCTGCCAACTCCCAAACTATCTGCAAAATAATTGATTCCCTTAAAATAAAATCTTCCCCCGGTGGAGATAGCATCACCAACCGACTTCTTAAATCAGCAAAACATGTTGTCGCTGCTCCCATAGCGTTTATCTGTAATTTGAGCTTAAACTCAGGAATTTTTCCAGATTCTTTCAAAGAAGCTAATGTAACCCCAATTCATAAAGCGGGTGATGTAGGCGAACCATCGAACTATCGTCCTATTTCTCTGCTTTCTTCCATCTCTAAAATACTTGAGAAGCTAGTGAATGGGGATTTGGTGGGCTTTTTGGAGAAGGAAAATGTCTTGTCGCCACATCAATTTGGATTTCGTTCAGGTAGGTCCACGGAAGATGCTGTGTTATCGCTTTTGGATTTTGTGTCTGGTAAAATGGACAGTGGCCAGAAATGTGTGGGGGTCTTTTTAGACCTCGCCAAGGCCTTCGATTGCGTTTGTCGCCCTATCCTGTTAAAAAAGCTGGAATGTCTTGGGATTCGTGGGTCTGCATTGGATTGGTTTCGGTCGTATCTTTCCAATAGAAAACAAAGAGTCAAGGTCAATAATCTATACAGCTCTTTCGAGGAAGTCAACTACGGTGTGCCGCAGGGAAGCGTGTTAGGTCCCACCCTTTTCTTGACTTACATTAACGATCTTTGCCATCTTCGCGTAGCGCACGCCGAGATCTTTTCCTTTGCAGATGATACGGCCATAATCTTTCATGGGCGGAATTGGGATAGAGTATCAAGGGCAACCAACGATGGTCTCCGAAAAATTACAGCTTGGCTCCAAAAAAATTTACTAACTCTTAACGCAGCTAAAACCAAAATTGTAGTGTTTCGCATATCAACCCGATCAGCACCAACTAATCCCCTCTGTATAAAGCTTCACGTATGCACAGCCTCTTCTGGCCAACAAGATATATGCCAATGCACAATGTTGGAACAAATCTCTAATGTTAAATACCTCGGCATTCACATAGATGAGCAGCTATCTTGGAATAAGCAAATTGAAGCATTGAGCATGCGCCTCAAAAAACTTGTATTTGTTTTCAAAAGATTGAGGAATATTGGGGACTACAAAACTATCACCATGGTCTACACTGCACTATGCAGATCTTTGTTGGGTTACTGCGTCTCTGCTTGGGGAGCAGCTTGCACTACAAGCCTAATAAAAGCGGAAAGAGCACAACGTCTGGTCTTAAAAGTAGCGCACAGAAAACCGTTCTTGTATTCAACTGACGACCTGTATAAGGACACTAAACAACTCCGAGTCCGTCAGCTGTTCATTCAATCATGTGCGCTACGATTCCATAGAACAGCTTTACATACAACAAACTATTACTGCCCAGATATGCGGTCAAGGCGCACATTCAGATGGGGAATTACCAGGAAAAATACTAAGTTTGGTCAGAGGTGCTATGGCTACTTGGGAGCTTTAATTTACAAACACTTGAATGAAAAACTAAACTTAGTAAAAGACACAAAATGGAAATGTAGAAAAAAGATTACCGAATATCTACTTTCCCTAGGACACACTCAAACTGAAAATATAATACGAGCAGATTACTAACTAACAGCAAGATATTAACAAATAATTGGAATAAAATCGCACGCATGGGTTGGACAAGCAAGTCCCTACATTAACACACAAGAATACACCCTCACATACACCTCATTCCCACACTTGGTTATAAACGTTTAGGTTTCTTTCGCCTAATAACACATAAATGCACTCTTTCTCACAACAGACACGAAAACACCTACATTTACACACATACACATATATTATTTTTTTTTTTAACATACACACTTATAGACATTTTAACATCCACGCACACTCTTTCGATATACTCACACACTTCCTCTGCTTCTTTTAACTCTTACAAAGCACTCTTGAAGAGAACTAGCTCCCACAAACACAGGGAATCCTACTGTGGGGGCTAGGGCTTCCTGACTTCATTATTGTAACAGTGCATTTTCGTTATTGTTAGAGTATTTTTAAGTGTTGCATTTATAATCATGTTACATGTTTGTTGGTCACTAAATAAATTTTTATTATTATTATTTATTATAATGTTTGTTTGTACCTTCATAGCCCCATATCTCAAAATTGGCCGTATAAGCAAGTTAGCGAGTAAGCATGTGTTCTTAATACGTACTAACTCAATTCAATCATCCACATTTCATGCATGAGAAAATACATAACGTCTGGCAGCTCTGGGATCTTGGACTTGATATCAGTGTTGGAATGGATATATCTTCATTAAAATTATCTAAGAATACAAGAACCTAGATCTCAAACGCCGCGCCGCATCACGTGTCGTCATTGTCATATTATTGTATTAGTTGCTGGATGAGAAACAACAAATATAGCGCAGTAGAGGCAGACATTGAAATAGAAAAAATTCCGGGGAGCGATTTTTTTTTATGAAACGTCGGGGAGGGTGGTTGGAAGTATAAATTTCGATTTTCTAACTAATCCCGCTAGAGGGTTCGCCGCCATCTTGTTTTAAAGTTTTTGTGAAATAACTCGTTAATTTTCAACTTTAGAGCAGAAATGATGGTTACCAAAGTTGTTGGAAATTTAATTTCTCACAAGTTTGCTTCATATAGTTTTTACGCTAGGATCAATATTTGCAGAGTTATACTATCAAGTTTATCAAAAAAATCGTAATGGGTGCAATTTTATTTACTTCAACTTCGGTTCTCGCACTTTTTAGGGTTCCGTATCCAAAGGGTAAAAACGGAACCTTATTACTGGACTTGGCTGTCCATCCGTCCGTCCGTCCGTCCGTCTATCAACAGACTGTATCTCAAGAACGGTGATAGCTAGACAGTTGAAATTTTCACAGATGATGTATTTCTATAGCTGCTGTAACAACAAATACTAAAAATAAAATAAGTAAACAAAGTGCGAGAACCAAAGTTGAAGAAAATGAAATTGCACCCATTACGATTTTTTTGATAAACTTGATAGTATAACTCTGCAAATATTGATCCTAGCGTAAAAACTATATGAAGCAAACTTGTGAGAAATTAAATTTCCAACAACTTTGGTAACCATCATTTCTGCTCTAAAGTTGAAAATTAACGAGTTATTTCACAAAAACTTTAAAACAAGATAGCGGCGAACCCTCTAGCGGGATTAGTTAGAAAATCGAGATTTATACTTCCAACCACCCTCCCCGACGTTTCATAAAAAAAAATCGCTCCCCGGAATTTTTTCTATTTCAGGCTAGTTTTATGTCTATCTCGACTGTAGTAATATAAATTTATATGAGTGGAATAAACGTAGTCATTTGTTAATTGTTGATATTATATTGGTAACGATATAAAACAAACTAAATGAACTAAATTCACATGCACATAGTTACGAGTACATTATTTACAGTAGGAATAAGTAAAATCAGAATCTCTATAATAAGCAATGCTGATATAAATATCTGGAGTTATCAGACCACTTGGATCGAAGATCGATGGTGGTGATAAGGTGTAAGTTGTTCAATTTAATTCAACTAAGTATTGTGGACCTTAGACATATTATAGAAACCCTTAGTAACTATAAAATATTAGATAATATTAAAATGTTCAAATCTCAATTATTAGCCATTTAAGCAGTCGTAAAATGGCTTTGTCAGGAAAGCGTACCCGTAACGGAAATTTCGTTATCATCTGTAATCCATTTGTATCCAAACATAAAAAAATCAACAACATTTTAAAGAAGTTTGCGCTAGACGGTGGGTTTATAGGTCGTATGCAAAATGCATCCTTGACACAACACGTATCATCAGAAGGTTCTTCACTCTGCAACCCTCTAGCCATTGATTGGTAACTTGGGCCCTGCCCCACTGCCGGCGGCGATATACATAGGTTGCGAGTTTTTTTAATGTTTTTTTTAAAGTCAGCTTTAACGTTTTTGAATCTGATGATTGTGCAGTGTGTTTTTAAGCATTGAGGATTAGAAGAACAAGGTTGTTGTCATTGTGCCAGGACTGTCATTCCATTTTATACAATCCTGAAACAGAATTTTCGAAACTCATCAAAAAAAACGACTGACACATCCATCGTAAAATTGATAGATTGATTGTTTAACTTAATTACAACTAATTTATTACATTATTTCTTCTTATTATGAGTACTAATGAGAAGTTAAAGAAATAAATTATCAGATATCACCGGGTGGTGAACGCAGTACATTTCAAGGCAGTGATTTGATTTTTCTCATTTATTTACATATTTACGTGACACTTTGCTTTGATGAACAGGCGTGTTACTTGCCGCCAGACGCTCATCTTGCTTGTCGTGTGTCTCTTAATCGAGTGAAAAAACGTTCGCCATAAGTCTAGCAAATAACGCACTCAAGGATGCAAGGAACAAGTAATCTCCGCATCAGTGTCAAAAGTCAAATCGCTCATACGCTCAACTTATGAGCGAATGTAATGGAATAAAACAAGAAACAATTAAGTAACGTAATGCCCTCATTAACTATCGGAGCGATAGCAGCGGCCATTGTTTTATTACAGCAAGAAGATTTGCGTAAATGAATGAAAATTATTGTCATTTTGTGAGAAGACTAATTTTTTCGCAAGCGAAAAAAGTGTATACAGTGTTATATTAATATAGGTATAGTTCACTAGCCAACCCGACAGTCATCGTTCCGGCTAAGAGGCTTTAAAGTGCGGATTTACGATTTTAATTGCTAAACTGATGTTTTGACTGATCTTTGTATTGATGATTATATCGATATTAATTGTCCAGAAACTGAGTTTTAGTATTACTATTACAGGTGTTATAACTAGTAGTATTATAACTATTTCAGATCAACACTAGACCGCCATCTCGCATGATGTCAAGCGAATACGGTGTACGATGGAACGTACTTACCTAGAAAAAGCCAATTCGCTCTCTATTTGAAAACACCAAGATTGTAACCATTGGAAAAAATCCACTAAGGCATTCCACTGCCTAGACGTTCTTAAATCATGTATTCTATCATTCCAGCATGGTGCGAAGTGCAATCAGCAAGCCTGCCATTCATCCCGTCTCGGATGGGCAGCCCCAACGCACTCGAAGCCATGCATCCAGCCGAGCTGATGCGAGGGCGGGTGCGTGAGGGCGTGCCTCCCCCCCTGTGCGCCGGCCGCTGCGTGGCGCCCCCGACCGGACCTGTCTGTGCGTTCGACGCCGCCGGCACCGCTAGGACCTTCGCTACGCTCTGTGAACTCGAAGCTGTATCCTGTCGCGAAAGCAAATGTAAGCCATTTACACGATCAATGACGTTTGTTGCAGAGGAATGCAGGGCATCTTATATCTCTGGATGACGACCGTAGTGCAGTGCTTTAGATAGTACAGTGATTTGGGATCTCCATGTTTAGTCCGGTCTACGTTTTTGACGCTGCCGGTACCGCTAGAACCTTCGCTACGCTCTGTGAACTCGAAGCTGTATCCTGTCGGGAAATCAAATGTAAGCCATAGATGGTTTTGTACAGTATAGTGTGACGAGACGAGCAGGACATGTGCCTGGTAAACAACATGCCTGCCCATAACAGCACACAGACACGCAGTTTTTTTTAAATATAATAAGCCCAGTAATCATTACCGCGTAATATCTATTGCCATAACTAACATACACCTCATCTGCTTACGATTGGTACAAAGGAAGCGTGCGGAAAAACCTGATCATTTACTTATTCTCTATCTAAGCTTACCACGGACATGCTCACGCGGCAAACAGCACTGGTTGTAGAAACCAGATAGGTTTCTGTTAGAACATCAATATGTGATAAATACTACTTACTTATTACTGGGTCTAGTGATTGGAAATTTTTACTCGGCGTTACGCAGGAAAAATAAGCTTCCTAACCTGAAAACATCATTCTAAGATCTCAACGCGGTGGTAATTGGTGCTCTGGCATAGAATAGATAATATAGATAATGTGGCTCTAGGCCGGATGGAAATTTCCTAGAAACAGGAATTGTGTATAGAAAATATCTTAATCAATAATTCATAATCTTAATTCGTGATTTTTTGTGTCTGATAAATGAAACAAGCAACAATGTATTGTACAAAATAAAATAACATAGCATACTCGTAAATAAGCATAAATCCTGGGGTCCGTGGTGTTGTGTGTTAAAAACAACTTAATAAAAAATGCAAATTACAAAGAACAAACTAATTAAATTTCCATGTTTTGTGATATGTTTTTCCCAGATACTTACTTGGTTAAAAATGTAAAAGTATAAGATTCAATTAATAGACAAAAAAAGGAAATATTTATTGGATATTGTATTTTTAATTTCATGACTTTGTTTTTCCAGATTACGCGATCACGAGCCTGGGAGAATGCTGATACGGCGTCAAAGCGAAGTAACTGATATTTAAAACATAAAACTTAATTTTATAGTTATTTTATACCTAGTTTTCCAATTAAACAGATAAAAATAAGTGAATTTATAGAAATTATTATGAAACTAGAAATGTCTCTATGATAATTGTCGTCATTGTACTTACTCGTATATCATACAATTAAAATAATTGATATTGGATACCTCCAAAGCACCGTAGATTGTGAACAACTTTGAAAATGTCAAAAACCTCTGATCTCTTCTAAACATCCCGTATAATTACGAATCTAATTTTGAGAACGCCGTTTATTGAAGAACTTTTTTGTGGGTACTAAAATTGCGTAAAAACAACGCATTTTTGGTACCAAAATGGAGTCAAACCTCTTCGGTCGACGGCAGCACAAAAGATGATTTCCGTTTCAAAGTTTCCGATTCAAAGTACCAACTAGGTATTTAGATTGCAGTTTCGAAAAACCCATGTCAATGAGTTGTAAATTGTACCTACAATATCTGATAAAAATAATTTGTATGTTCGAAATCAGTCTATCAGGCTAAATACCTATGATACATTTAGGGTAATGGAAATATTTAAACAACATTATTTTTTGAAAAAAGTATCAGCTATTACACACTGAAGATTTCAATCAGAAACATTCAGAGCAATCCTGGTAAAAGACAGCTAAAACAAGTATAGAAATAAATAATAATTGACGAATTTACATATCATTATTGAATAATTGTAGTACTTAACAACTTTCTATTCATAAACGTCATTCTCACTTCAGATGTCTTTGAAGTAAGTTACATACTTATTTGATTTTCATGTGCATGTTGAATGGTGCTCTTGTATATTAGAATAAGAAGTTTGGTACATATATATTCGTATGAGGTATCTAACAAAACTTTGTCACTCAAGACGAAAAGTTCCTAAATTAAAAACCTAAAAAAATCTTAGTGAGTAAGTAAACTTTAATCTTAACGCCAAAGTAATGATGAAATACATTGTTTTCTTAGTTCTCGCCTTTGTACTCGTAGTAAGAGTAGTGTAATTTATTGTACAAAGTACGATTATTTGATAAAAAATGACAAATACTAGTAACCATGTCAAACAATAAGCAACTACATACAATTAGGCTATTAAAATAAAAATATTTTATAAATTTGTTTGGTGGTATTCTCTATTCACAGTTATCACAAATACCTATAATTTTCATTGTGAACCATAATATAGGCATGTAAGATAATCGACAGAGTTATTAAAAAAATACTAATACGCACTAGAAGGATCCTTCATCGTCACCTACCAAAGTACCTAATACTTCGGTAATGTAATGTGGGACTGGGAAGTAACGGCCCATGGCTTTGTTTTAGCCATCTCATTTAAGCACACTAAACTGAAAATATGATGCTGTAATTATCAAACCAGGAGGTTGGCAGTTCACTTGGTGGAAGAATATACGGCTACGTGTCATGTACCTGGCACGTAGCCTAGTTCTCATCTCAGAAAAACTGGAAGTGTGTGACAGAAGCTACTTTTCATCTCAAAAAAAAAACTATGCGTCCTGAGACAAGGAATACTTTTCATCATATGAAACCAATGGAGAGGCTCTAGGACAGCGGCTACTTTTAATTAAGAATAATGCAAAATGTCTATTTTCACCGCAGAATAGAATATCCTTTGACTACTTACTACTTATATTCTACTTTTTTTTTGAAAAATCAGGAGGTACTGAGAAATAGCCTATTTTTATCACAGAAGTTCTGCAGAATTCATCTAAAATAGAAATCATTTCCAGTGTCATCATCAGTCAATCACTTAGCGTGAATTGTTTTTTTGTTTGTTAGCCATGAAACAAAGGTTTAAGTACAAGTTTCTAAAACCACTTAAAATTGACAAATAGTTTGTAAAATTGCAACGCTTAATGCATATAGTTTGATCACTACCAAACAAAGGCATGTTAGATGCTCTAAAAATGAAGGAAATTATAACAGGATACGATTTAATTACTCAGTTATAACAAAGTATTTGTTTACGACGCAACAAACCGGCGACGAGCAGTCTAGCTTATCGAGTATTCTAGGTCAGCTGAGCGTAGGCACATAACCTCTGCTGCACTTTGATCGGCCCAACACTGATAATGAATAACTATCTCAGGGCCATACACTCGAAGATTCTGTGCAGGGTATAGTAGAACTAAACAAGATGGGTGTTATACCTACTTTCCTCATTCCGTCATTTCTTTCCACTGGATCACCACGACATTGTTTTGACAAAACACAATTCAATGACATCCAATTTCACAATTCAAGTTTAGATGTTACTAGCGGCCCGTTCCGGCTTCGCTCGGACATAACCTAGACACTGTCTGCAGCGCCATCTGCCGGGCTTATTTGTGAATTTAAACCATCTTCGAATACACACACAAAAAAAAACATTCAAATCGGTCCCGTCGTTTAGGAGTTCACTGTCAAATGATTAAATTACTAAAATGGCTATAAAAAAACAGGGGTTGGTGATAAAAGGGTAAAAATTTAGGGTTGTATGTATTTTTAACGCCACATTATAAAAAAATAACAACAAAAAAATTTGACCAAAAATTAAAAAAAAATGTTTGGGGTGCACAACCCCTAACACTTAGGGGTATGAAAAATAGCTAGTAGCCGATTCTCAGACCGACTGAATATGCATATGAAATTTGGTAAAAATCAGTAAAGCCGTTTCGGAGGAGTAAGGAAACAAACACTGTGACACGAGAATTTTATATATAAGAAGAAGAAGAAGATTACTAATCACGTCAGTTTAGTTAGTTAGTGTAGGTTCATAATTAATAAATTCTTAGCAATAAAAAACTCTTATTATTATCAACAATTCTCGAGTTTGTTTATTATAAATATCTAACTAATATTAAAATGCGAACTCTTGGATATTTGTTTGCTCGATCGCTTCGAAATGGCTGAACGGAGCGGATAGAAATCAAATTAAACTTATATATTGAAAGTACTCGGTAAATTGCATATTGCATACGTAAACTAACTATTCTGATTAGGTTCTGTCACTGACTTTTGAATACTAACCCAATTAGGGTCTATCACTGAGATTTAACTCCGGGTGGGCTCCTGCCAGAAGATCTGCAGTCAGCCCTCAGTGTAGCTTCTCCATACTGGGCCTGCGTTCCACTACGTTGAAACATGGTTACATTAGATATAATCTGGAATAACACATAGGCTACTTATGCAGGAAAATTACAGAACCGGGAACAACGCCTGTAAACCCGAGGCGTGCTGCTAGTTTATAATATAAACATTTTGACAAACTTAAAAATCGTAACGTCGCTGGGAGCGGGGCAGGCCCTATACTACCGTTGGATAGGATTGCAGAGTGAGGAACCCTATGACGATGTCCGCTATGTATGTATTTTGTATCTGGCTCTTGATCCAACCGTATAGCATAGAGAAGGCTTCTTATGTGCATTGTGAAAGTCCGCTTAGTTTTTATTAGCCTAAATAGTCTAACACCTTGGCAAAGGTCTCTTTTCCCTCCTTCCAGATAGCCCAATGCTCGACTTTGGTGTTTCAGTTTCGACCTTATGATCGAATATGCATGAATATGGTGGTTTGCAATCTTATGATTGCAATTCGTCACGTCACCATTAACTGGGTTGATCCGGAGACCGTTTAGATGTTGGAATCCAATCTGTAGTGACGTTTCTCTATTTGCGTTTCGGTATTCGGTGAAACATGCCCTGCCCAAGGCCATTTAAATTGCCCACCAGCAGCAGCTTTAAGGCAGACATCTGTTAGACAATTTAGGATACAGCGCTAACTGTC
Source organism: Ectropis crepuscularia (assembly GCA_963693475.1). Taxonomy (NCBI): domain Eukaryota; kingdom Metazoa; phylum Arthropoda; class Insecta; order Lepidoptera; family Geometridae; genus Ectropis; species Ectropis crepuscularia. The sequence continues at coordinate 20,739,391 of OY856353.1, read as the reverse complement.
GAGCGTAGCAGAGATCTGTTACAAACATAGTCGGCAATGAGAGGTTCGTCCCCATTAAAAATATTATTGATTAGGTACTTTTAAAAATATAAAGTCTGAAGTTCAGTGGTGGTCTAAGCAAAGAAACTAATAGAGCTAATAGCAAGCACACGCAATAATATCAAAATTGCAATAAAATACTTGTGCTCATTTACCAAGTAACTTTTCAAGCCAAAAGACTGCGGCAACAAAACTCAGTATTCTGAATGAGACAAATCAGTTAGTCACATCAAAGTAACTGCTAAATTTAAAGACCGTAACTGATTATACCCAGCACAGTCGTGGTTTTATTACTAAGCGCAGATAAATTATAGGACTTAGAAATTTAATATCTTAGATATCTGGGTGACCAGCGCAGTGCAGTGCTAGGTAATCATTTGGACTTTTCATGTTCTGCAATAGCTGGGTGTCACTGTATTGTTATGTGGCAGACATGTTGTTGTCCTGCTCGTCTCGTCACTCTAAGCTATAAAAAAGGCAGGGTAACGTGCTATTAAATTAATGAATGACATCAAGGCGCTTGTTGGAAAGGTTGCACAGCTTGGAGCACAGACGTAGAATTGTCTACTTATCGATGTTTTTCCGGCTGCGTTTTGGGAAGTGTGTTACGGAGTTGCTTGACCTAATGTCATATTTTCCTTTCCGATACAGGTAGACTACAGGCCCGTGAACAAAATTTACGGGTCAAATGATCCACCAGGAGACCTATGTAGGATGATAGAAGGGTATAAAGTAATAAGATTCAGCACTATGCCGTCACTTATAAGCTGTCCAACTGAGTACAGTTGAAGAGGCGGGTTCCAATCCTCGATCATTTCTCCTTATCGCATGATTTTTGTACGGCGTTGCGGAATAATAGATTAGAAGTAGTTTGTCGGAAAAAAATATGATGTGCCGACAATTTACAGTGTAAATTTGGTAATTTGATTATGTAAGGCATTGGTTCCGTACAGTTTCAATACCTCTTCTAATCCATTATTTCGCAACGCCGTACAAAAATCATGCGATAAGGAGAAATGATCGAGGATTGGAACCCCCCCTCTTCAACTGTACTCAGTGTCCAACTGAGTACAGTTGAAGAGGGAGAGCTGTCCAAGCTTACAAGTGACGGCATTGTGCTGGAGATACTTGTTCCACTTGTTCTTTTTTACTGTGGGGGAAATGCATTTACGCATGTCCGCCATGCGTGGACATGTCGGAGTATGTCGGGCTCAACACCATGGAGCGTTGGCGATGTTGGCGTGCCTACCGACTAAACCCCCACAGGCGTCTCCAGCCGTGGCTTGGCACCAGAGTAGTGGTACCGCAATCATATTCAACCGCGACACTGGCACTGCCACCGCCCTTGTGGGCCCTCCTCACGGGGTTCGGACATATATTAATACCCTGCAATATCATTATTGAAGTCAAAACTTCTTGGCGCGCCACAGACAGATTTTTCGTGGCCTCTGAATTGAATTCTAGCGTCACGCTCGGGAATCATAAGAAATCTTCGGGTAAACTCGGGGCCATGGCCATTGACTATGTAGAAATGCGTCAGCATCTTCCATTGGCCATCTAGAAATGCGTCAGCTATTCTAGATGGCCATGCTCATGGCCACGCTCTCCGGTTTCACCTGCGTAATTTCCAAAGAGACCTATCAAATACTGAGTTATATGTTTTCCTTTCTATCGGCAGTTCCTATGACCGCCATTTTTTTTTAAGTATATGTTACTCTAAATGACCTTTAGCCTAGTATGAGGTCAGTTTTCAGAACAAAAACTACTTTCTCATAAAATTACGCACTATTTTTATTAGAAAAGCAGAACTCTGAATAAAGCAATAATAACTCACACATAGTTACTAAATAGACTATTAATAAAGCAGTAACAGCTGACAAACAAAGAACATTCTAGAAATAATAATAGTAAATGGTAAACTATTAGCAGTGATAAACTTCAACATCAGCAACGATTTTCTTAAACCCTTCAAATTTAAAATCTCTTTGCTTACTTCTTAATTTGGAATCTCACACGATTTGTCTTTTGATTTATAAAATCTGTTATCTAATTCTTTACAAATAATTTCGATAATCTAATGTCATGTTACATTTGTACGAAAATAGCTTATGCATCGAAAAACATCATGCTAGGAAATACTCATAACGAAACTCAGAGAGACCTTTTTAGTCCTACTGATTTTCTCATTACTGAATATTTGTAATTTAGAACTTTTAGTTCAATAGAATCACTGCTTTTGAAGTTTCTCTGCATCTACAAACTAGCTTCTAAATCACAGCTTCTTTGATGTTAGGTATTTCAATGTACAAGCATCTTAAAAAATATTATTAGAACTTAAAAGCAAAACTCACTGAAACACTAAAATGATTAGGTACAATAAAATTACATCAGAAAAAAATCAACAACTCTTGGCGTCATGGCTAAAATCAGTGAGTTTTGATATTTAACGTAAAAACACTAAAATGTAAATGGTAAATTAATAAAATAGCATTTTTGTTGAGGTCTCTAAAGTACCGAGTCATAATTTAAGTCCACCTTGTTAGGTTATTAGGCTAACATCATAGGTAATGTTACCATCATTTTAAACCACGGTTCTACATTGAATAACATAAAGTACATGAAAATTAACTGGCAGACAATAATGCAGGATTCTATAAAGATCTCATCAAAAATATACTCGTCTCTACTCCTTGAAGAATTATGATGTTTGTTTAAGACAGACGGATTCCATCCGAGCCAGGGCATTCCCCTTTGCCGAGCTTTGCAAGCGCTGAAAAAGACAAATGAAACAAATTAGATTAAGAACAACAAAAGATCTCTATTATTCAAGTATTCATCGTATAAGGAACTAGATTACACTGACACAATTTGATTGAGCTCAAAGTTAATGAAATCATTCGTAGGAAACAGCTAACGTTTTGTAATGTAACAAATCAATGGAATATCTTGTTCAGCTGCACTTGATGACAAAGACGCAAGCAGGATTGGAACCTACGAAGTCATGATTGTGAAAATCATCTGAAGGTCCATCAGAAGGTCTCACGTCTCACTATTAATAATAAACGCCATAATAACACAGGTTATTATGGCTTACAAGTTCATCACCACCATTAGCTTTAACGAAGCCATTAGTCGAAAGACACATCTTCAGGAACTGTTCCACTAAAAGCCGGGTCACACAGAGGCGATCCGATAGCGATAGCGATCCGGATCGTATCCAAGTATGGGATCGCGCCCGCTTGCTGTGTGTCAGGTTGCATACAAATTCGAACATTACAAAAAATCCCGTCTCGGATCGCTATCGCTATCGGATCGCCTCTGTGTGACCCGGCTTTAAATGCTCCCACTGCTGGGCCTTCTCTGGCAAGGAGAGAGTCAAGGCCGTCCACCACGCTGGCCCAGTGCGGGTTGGTGGACGACACATGACTTTGAAAGATTCTAGGTAGGTACATGTCGGTTTTCTCGCAACGTTTTCTTTCACCGTTTAAAGTTCGACAAAGTTTCGAAAAGACAGTTCGAAAAGACAGTGGTGCGCGTGTTTTTGAACCCAGGGTCTTCGGATCGGCAGTCGCCCTCTCTAGTCGTTCTCCCGACTAGACCAGCCATAACTTAACGTTTGTTATGTATGGGATATACAATATATAAATAATAATAATAAATAAATAAATATTGGTGGACATCACACATCAAACACAACACCATCTGACCCCAAACTAAGCAAAGCTTGTACTATGGCGGCCAGATAGCTGATTTAATACTTATATAATTTTAAATATATACTTTTTGTACATAAAAACACCCGACACAGTGCAAACATTTGAATTCATCACACAATTATGTACAGCAATCAGTAAAAATAGATGACTATTGGAGTGGTGGCTGGTTCTAAGCAAAGGTAGACTGTAAAGCTTCCTACCCCCGGCAGAATAACTAGTAGGAAAGGTAGTAGTCTCTATGTAGAACAATCGTCAAAACCTGGTTAAAGTAACTTGTCTGCAGAACTCATTGCCCTGCTTTAGGAGACACCCGGAGCCAGAAGCCAGAAATAAAGGGTAAAACTGAATAACATCAGTGAAACTAACATTACACAGCTATCTATACATAATCGGAATATTTTTTAAATAAGCTGCAGAAGTATCCATAAAATTTATAAACTGCTGCCTCATCCAATCACTTTCGACGTTTCGACTGTTCTAATTTTCCTTAAATTGCTAGTGCTACGCAGTAAAAACTTCCTCACAACATTTTCATTTGAAACATTACAGCAGCAAACGTAATAAAGACATAACCTGACACCTCGTGTTAAGCAGAGTGCGACGGTGTACGCACCAACCGACCACCATGGGCTATTGTCTCTGCCCCGCCAACCGAATCGTGACTCACATAAATCTTTCTCAGTTTGTATACATAGGCAAAATAAAACGTTCAATTTTACTCTCGCGTACATCTCGTCTCAAAACAGATGATATGTAATAAATGGAAAATAAATCAAAACGTCTGTTTATTTCTGATATGAAATCCTAGTTGTAAGCATTGTTCTGTAGTGGTAGGACTCTTGGCAGAGTCCGCCTGGGGAAGTACCACACCTTTGCCAGTTATTCTACCGCCAAGCAGTAATGTGCAAACATTACTGTGTTCCGGTTTGAAGGGCAATGTTTCCAGAAAAATTACAGGGCTTAGAGATATAACATCTTAGATTTCTGGGTGACGAGCGCAGTGCAGTGCTAGGTAATGATTTGGAGTCTTCATTGTCCAATAGCTGCGTTTCACTGTGATGTTATGTAGCAGGCATGTTGCTTACCATCAGGCACATGACCTGCTCGTCTCGTCACTCTTTATTTAAAAAAAATGAAAATATACTTTACTCTGAATTTCAAAACGTTACTCTAGCACAATTCCGTCGTGTTGCGTTCTATTAAACAAACACGAAAATGTCAACCCAAATACAGCTCTTTGACGTCGTAAATGTTTGTAACATGAATTAGAATCGTGAAACAATCATATCGAATATAAAAGCATAATGAGGATAACTTTCCCGCAAAATAAAACTTTTCTTTTTGTAGTATGGAGTGACGAGACGAGCAGGACATGTTCCTGATGGTAAGCAACATGCCTGCCACATAACAGCACAGTTACACGCAGCTATTGGAACGTGAAGAGTCCAAATCATTACCTAGCACTGCACTGCGCTGTTCACCCAAAGATATAAGATATTTTATCTCTATGCCCTGTAATTTCACTGGAAACATTGACCTTCAAACCAGAACACAGTGATATTAGCACATTACTACTAGGCGGTAGACTAATCCACAGATTAGGTAGAGAGATACTCTGACTAATCATAACACAAATCAAAAATTAATTTCCAAATTAAATGCCGACAGGGGCAAACTAAAACGGCCATCACAACTCAGTCATTATCATCTGTCAAAAATGGTTCAAATGTCACCTTCATAACTATTGCAAAACTATCTTTGGCAATAAAGGTAGGATGATTTCATTAATTAGATTATCAGGAAGTGCAAAGTACGGAGCAGCTATTCAATCTAAATTTTTTGCAGATTTTTTATGGAATGAATCATCGTTTATCACAAAAGTACCTCTGGGTACAACAATAGCACTTAACTATATTCAAACAATAGTCAAACACAGAATAGAGGTACTGTTACGTGTGACTGAATAGATTGATAGAGTTCATCCATCAGGTCCGCTTTATGTTTATGCGCTAGACAAACGTACACAGTTATTACATTTTATGTGTCTCGAAATTGTGCATTCACTTTGTTATTTTTTCCTGTTACATATTCTGCTTCAACATCAACATCAACAGCCCACTAAACGTTCCCACTGCTGGGACTCGGGACCTTCTCTCGCAAGGAGAGAGTTAAGGCCATAATCCACCACGCTGGCCCAGTGCGGGTTCACATGACTTCGAAAGATTAGGACTAGGTACATGTCGGTTTCCTCACGATGTTTTCCTTCACCGTTTTTTTTTAAGTTAGTGGCATTACGCACATGACTTCGAAAAGACAGTGGTGCGTGTGGGGTTTGAACCCGGGGTCTCCGGATCGGCAGCCGCCGTTCTCCCGACTAGACCACCGTAACTTATACTAGACCACCGTAACTTATTCTGCTTACAGTTCCGATATACCTATAAACCTACAAGTACATTTAATAAATACCAAATAGGATTATTCCAAGAAAACTTTCAGATTTTCCTGTTTTAAAGTTGTCAGAGCATAAGCAGAAACTTAGAATGTCTATTTAAGTTATTTATTTACGTTCTCTGTTCAGCAGCTAAGTAATTTTCCTCATGCCCAAGACCACGTTTATGTAAAGTTTAATTTCGACGTAAGCTAAAGAATTTGCTTTTTATGCCTCTGTGCTCAAAAAACAATACAGTTTACTGCTAGGTACAACATAAGTAGACAACCTTTTCCCATCAATTTTAATCGATCTATGTGCCCTGAGCACTGCAGGTCTACTACGAAAACAAACTCCAAACAAATCGGATCGGACTGACAGCTGAATCGGATTGTAGCCTACCACGAAAAACATTCGGATCGATACATTTCGGGTCGGAAGTTCTAGACTTAGGTCGGATGAGGGTCGGATCGAACGAAACGGCCGATCTGATCAACCGACCGATTGTCTTTCGTGGTTGGAAACTTCCATAAGTTCGGCCGATATATCGTTTATCGGACTTCGTAGTAGACCTGCTGAGCACGTCTCGTGTAGCGTGAGTGGTTTACAGAGCTACCAACTACTACATACTTGACCCCTAGAATCGCAAGCGGTGAGGTATGTTGCGGTTCCATTTATTTTGGTTGTTGACAACGAATAGCGATAGGTATAAACGTCCAGCTTTCACCGCTTCCTACAATAGACTAAAACGGAAAGAGTGAGCTCACTCTTCGCAAAAATAACATAACTCCGTGTGCCTGGAGTTTGGGAGGGTACATTCAGTGATTTATATCGATGCTTTCCCTGTTAAGATTCTCTGTCACAAGGTAAAACTCAAGGCCTTAATCCACCACCCTGGTCAAGTGCGGATTGGCAGATACACTTGTCATCGATTCATATCTTTCTTTGGACACGTACTATGTACTTATTTACACTCTGCACATATTTGTTACTCTATTCTAATTATTCTGTTAAATAAAGACATATTAAAATGAATAGTTAAATTTCTACCATTTTTTCGCCATTTCCTTAATCTTCCTTCTGGAAGTTCGTTTTTGGGGCAAGCTTAAAAAGTATCGTATTTCTCACACATTTGTTAGCATAGATGTTTACTAAACTCAACGTTAAATTATCGGAGTCACTAGCACTATAACTTCTAGACTCTAGGGGTGATAATGATACGTTTTTCTTATTATAGGTTTGTACTTGACCGACATCCCGCCATATTTAGCGACGATGTTGTCTACGATAGAGCGTCTTACAAGAAACCGATACCTATATTATATCCATCAAGAAATACCCACTCAGCCAGCATAATCCACAGTTTAGAAATGCGTATTACGAAAGTGGAGTCAACCCTCTCCATTACATTATTTGGAAAGTCAACCATGGAACGACGTTACTTCAAATTACGACGTCTGATAAAATAAAAGTACGTACTATCTTTATTCTCGCAGTTGTAGTTGTTCATGACGCACTCGTTGCCGAAGGACTTGGGTTTGTCGCCGGGTTTGCCCGCGCAGATCGGTTCGAACTTCGCTCCGGTGCAGTCTCGGGTACAGGCCTTTTTACGGGCGCCTTCTTCTTTCAGCTTCTTCAGGTCTGGCCGGCAGCTGACCGCTACTATCAGCGCCACTGAAACATTGTAAACAACATACTGAAATATGTTAAACTAGCCGCACCCCAAGGTTTTACCCGCGTAGTTCCCGTTGTTTTCCAGTCGTAAAAATTAACATATTTCCTATTGCAGACTATTTTCTAACTGTGTTCCTTTGAATCCAATCCGTTCAGAAATTCCGACATTATTAAAAAATAAACATTTAAACATCGAGATGTGCAAACTTTCGCATTTGTAATATTTGTAGAATTCGGTAGATAGTAGAGACCAACTGAGGTCAACTACCATTTGTCCCTTCCAAAAAAACTATTCGTTATTAACTATTCGTTTAATAAATAAAAAACAGCACAACACATGTATCACATCACCTGTCACATCATCTGTATAGCAGAAATACTGTTATTACGCATGTAGATGACGCGAACCTATAAGATTTTTCCCTAACAAAAAGTGCTTAATACTGCTAAAGAAATTTCCACTCCAAAAACAGATTCCACAACACTAAGTAACTGTTTCTTCATTCTTTCTTCTACTTCATGTCCACACTGCTTCGATTCGAGGTCTTCTCTGATAAATAGCGATTCAGGGCCTTAATCCACCACGCTAGCCAAGTGTCTGTTGGCAGATGGCACTTGACCTCGAAAGATGTGTTTTTTAGAACATGTCGAACGAAGTCAAAGTACTTTATTCATAAACGTACCATATGCACGTCAATTAAAAAAAAAACAAAAGAAAGAGCATACAAATTGTATACATACGATGTTTGCCATCACTATACACAGATACACACTTACACTTCACTATATCACAATAAAGGCAGTGATAATGACAAAAGTAGGGCGCAAACGCTTTGTGTACTGCTTCAGATCTAATCTATCGATACGGGTACGAGTGTAGGTATTTGTTTTGTATAGATAGAACACGTATGAAATCATACACTCCCTGCATAAAAACAATCAATAAGTGTATAGTGTCGGTAACTGGAAATTAAAAGGACTATCTACGTTTGCGCAGCATTTTATAAGTACATCAGCGCTTAGATAAATACTCAGATGGCAAACGGGGTTAACTTTAAATTATTCTGATTCTGGTTCGAAACTATGATCCCACGTTTACGAAATCAGACGTTTTCTATAGCGTGAAATACAACAACAGTAGTATATAGTCTATATACTACTGTTGTATACACACTCAACGAAATGTACGCAACTATCTGTAACGCATATAATACTGGGTCCCGGTCGAATGGGAGCTTCTATGCAAAGATTTCCTTTCAAATTACAAAGTAAAGAAGCTTTATCACGAAATTAAATTAAAAAATTGGCAGTCATAGGAACTGCCGATAGAAGTGAAAACTTATAACTCAGAATTTGATAGCTTACTTTGGAAACTACGCGGTAGAAACTGGAGGGCGTGGCTTGGCCATCATGACATGGCCATCTAGAAATGCGTTAGTATTTCCCATTGGCTCACGCATTTCTAGATGGCCATGCCATGACGGCCAGGCCACGCCCTTTCAGTATTTCACATTGGCTGACGCATTTCTAGATGGCCAATGGCCATGGTTCCGAGTTTACCCGACGATTTCTTATCATACCCGAGATATGATAGAATTCAATTCATACCCCACGAAAAATCTGTCTAGGCGCGCCAAAAGAAGTTTTCACTTCAAAACTTGCTTGACTGCTTTAGAAGCGAGCACAAAAGAGCATCCACCAAATTTGAACATCTAATTATTGCACGTCCCAAAAAAACCGAGCGACGGTAGTTTGTACCGAAACAAGTCCATAAGATAAATTGACAGTAATAAAAGACTGGTATAATAAATTATACAAATCTGTTTAATTTCCTTTATGATTCCGCTACCGCCCATTTTACTCAGGTCAAAGCTCTCATCCATCTAATGACACAGAATGAAATACAAAGTCTACTAATGATTCGTGCAAATGACCGGTAATAATGAACACTATCTATTATTTTATAGTCATACGTGAACTTCAGACAATAATTCATTAATTCACTGTAATCCATTACTTTTTCTTTTAAGATTTTTTAAAATGCATAAAATATCTTTCAATCGCGGCTCAGGTGGCGTTTATAGTTTTAGAAAAAAAAAATTGGCAGTCATAGGAACTGCCGATAGAAGTGAAAACCTATAACTCAGAATTTGATTTGATTTCTGTTGCCCTGGTATCTGGAGATAAACGCTGGGCTGTTGGAGGTAGGTAATCGAAACTCTTTACTGTTTATGTTGCCCTGGTACCTATCTGGCCGTTTTTACCGAGTTTACCCGAAGATTTCATATCCGATCCGATCCATTATCATATCCGAGCGTGACGATTGATGAATCCATTTCACAGCCCACGAAAATTCTGTCTATAGCGCGCCTAAAGAAGTTTTCACTTCAAAAATTTAAAGTTACATATTTTACATTATATATATTTTATATTTTATATTATTATATTTTAAGTTACGTTTTACCCATTTCTAGTCTACAAAAATCACTATGTACTCGTAACACTGCGCAGCGGTTGTCCCCAAGAGATGTAAGGTGATTCATCTCTTTGACTTATAATTATTTCTCAGCAAACGTTGCCTTTCAAACCAGAACACAGTATTGTTTACACATTACTGATTAGAAGTAGAATCTACTAGTAATATTGGTGGACAATTCACACACAACACCATCTGACCCCAAACTAAGCAAAGCTTGTGTGATGGCGGCCAGATAGCTGATATAATACTTATATAGTTTTAAATACATACTTATTATACATAGAAACACCCAGACACAGTGCAAACATTTGAATTCATCACACAAATATTTGCACTGGGTGGGGATCGAACCCACGACCCTCGGCTTCGCAGGCAGAGCTACTACCCACTAAGCCACAAGGCCAGTCAAATTGATTATTGAAGCCAGCTTATGTTTTTAAACTTTTTTATAATACAGAGTGAAGGGTACCATCAGGCGGTTGTCGTGCTCGTCGTGAGCACGACAACCGCCTGATGGTAAGCAACATGCCTGCCCAACAGGACAGTAGCACACCCCGGACACTCGGCTTAAAATCTATACAGACGGTGCAGTTGACATACCTACACTCACACAACTACGCATATGTCGTTGGAACACATTTACGCATGTGTGCGTGTCATCTAGGGTTACTAAATTATTTTAGTAAGTTAAGTACACTTACCCAAAGAGAAACCTTTATTCTGACAATATATTAATTAATCACTCCACATATTTCGCGTATTTCATTATAGACTAGTCACAGAACATTAGGTTAGCTATAACTACGTTCATAAGATGCATTAAAAGGCGTTATCACAGTTTACTATATCAGAGTATTATACACTGCACAAACTACTTATTAATTATTAACACATCATGTCAGCGACCAGTAAAGAGAAAGCACATGATTTTTCAACTCAAAACTCCAAATTAAATGTTGTAAACAAACATTACGAATTGTTATCAACTATGGCCGATAATGTTGCTAGTTCCGGATTTAATTTATTACTAATGCTTAAAAGAATATTACTTTTGTATGTTGATAAATAGTGATTTATTTATTCGCATTATAGTAAGGATCGCATAAAACTTTAAATATTGTGAATTTGCGCCGAATAAACAAAAATCGGTTTCAATTTTAAATTAAATTCAGAAACTTACTTGACCAAATTTCAACGACAATCATAAAAAACTTGAACAAAAATAAACGAAAGTAATTTCTAGTTTTGTTTTCATATTTCAAAACTATGATCTACCAAAAAAAAAAAGAAACATCATAGAAGACATGGCCCAAATCGTACCCTGACCTCGGCACAAAATAATTGTATCTAATCTCAAAAAAATCTAATAATTGTATGCAAATATATTTTAGGAAAAAAAATTACACCACTCCCATAACCCAAATTAGTGGCTAACATGTTTTTTTATCAGTGTAGTTTTGTAGGCGTTTTTTTTAAAAGTTCACCAATACTGTTTGCAATCCGATGTAATCATCAGCATCATAACATCTTAGCATATACCTCTCTTCAAGTACGCCTCATATCCCAGGCCTATGCTAGTGCTGTGCTTGTGCTAGTACTTGTCCAGATTTGACCCGCGATGTAAGCATACTGATAATTGAATACAAAGTTCAAAGTACATTACCAAAAATAAGCGTATTATCATGAATTATTTTACTTACACTCGTTAAATTTGAATTCAATTCCAAGGCCACCCATCGCGAAAAGAACCTAAGCATATTCGTGCATTGTTTGATATATATCTTTATGACTCAGCCGGTATTTATTATTTTTATATCATTAACACCAAATTATACAATATATTTTGTTCCATAAAACGAGCTTTTGACACGAACTTCTACAGGCAAAAAAACGCAGGTTAGCCACTCAAACGGATGATGATGATAGTTTAGAATATTATTACTAATAACTTAAAATCCGAGGTACATCAAAAAACCCAGGTGTGGCACCTGGGTTTTTTCAATGTGATTTGGGCTTATGTCCTTTGTTTCACGATAAATGGAGCTATCACGTAACAAACATATAAACGAATTGAGATCCGTCTCCTTTTTTGAAGTTGGTTAAAAATGAAACTAAATCGTAGTAGTACCGGTAGTACTAGAACCGGTAAAGTTTATAAGTCAATGTCAAAGCCGTTAATTACTGAATAAGTTTTAGTTTAAAAATATCGTTAATTTTTTTTTGGAACTGTCCATTCCTATAGTCAATGTACTCGTATCCTCTTACTGCTTTTAATGAACGGTTGTTGCGAAATCTTAAATAAGCATACTACTAGATGAAATCCTATATTCATTGTTCACTACTAACCGACATAATATATACATGGACGCACATAAAAGTACAGATAGTCTAATATAGAACCTCTTTCTTTTATTTGAGTCGGTTGAATGCTAAGAAATAATCACTTACCAATAAATCTGAATAGTAGCAATCTTAGTAAAAAAATCCACTAAATTGGCAACACTAGTGACTAATGACTTCGTAAATTCCGCGCCATCACTCGTTATTATACGTTATTGGCGCCACTGGCGTATTTCACAACGATTAACGAAAGCCGCAGTTTAAAAACAACGAGTTTAATCATTTCGTCACAGGACTTCAGTGTTGGCGCGTACTTCTAACCAGAATAGCTTAACACAGTTTATAAAAACGATTCAATCTTTGTAATAATTCTTATGAAATCAAAAATCTCTTATTCTTGTTTCGTATAATAGACGAAAAAATTTGGTACCATTTTGTTAAATAATACAGAATCATGGTCGTATTCTCATAGAAAATTATCGTCCGATATAACCCTTCGTTGAATCCGCCTCGCGTCCGCGAGGGGGAGGAAGCTTGAAATTGGCGGGGGGTGGGGAGTGTCCGTTCTATCTGTATTATCTATTCTATGACAGTAGCCAGCGTGCATTAAGACTCGAAATTATTATTTAGCGCTCAGATTAACCCAAAGATATAAGTGCTCGACACCCAAAGATATACCTAAATTATTGAAGATACGAATTTAAGATATAAATAAATGATAATTTGTCTCTTTGCATTGTCATTTCTCTGGAAATATTTATAGTAATGTTTGCATGTTGTTATTTGCTTGTAGAATAACTGACAAAGGTGTGGTACCTACTCTCCCAGGTGGAGTCTGTAGAGTCCTACTACAACAAATAATGCTATTACACAGTGGACAGCCACGAAAATAAAATGCAATAAAATATAAGGTACGACCTTTTAACGTGTATAGATTTTATCACATTAGTAGTAATAAATTATTTCCTGCCCCGTTATCTCGGCGTTAGAATTTGAGGACATGCGACTAACAGATCTTCGAGGTCTATTCTTCTTCCCGTCTCTTTGTTCGAGCTGGTTTTATACAGCAACAAAGGTATTGAGAGCAATACGAATGGTTACGGGCGTACGGTCAATCTTAGGGTACCGATTGAATGGGGCCTGTATGCTTAGCGAGCTTTTTCGAAAAGAATACGCGTTCTATAGCCCGCGCGTAAGCAAGATATTTTTTTTTTTTAGAGCGACGAGACGAGCTGGGCATGTGCCTGATGGTAAGCAACATGCCTGTCACATAACAGCACAGTGACACGCAGCAATTGGAACATGAAGACATTTGTGTGAAGAACTATAAAGGCCGGGTCACATAGAGGCGATCCGATAGCGATAGCGATAGTGATCCGAGACGGGATTTTTGTAAACGAATCGAATTTTTTGTTCGAATTTGTATGCAACCTGACACACAGCAGGCGGGCGCGATCCCATACTCGGTATCGGATCGCTATCGCTATCGGATCGCTATTGCTATCGGATCGCTATCGCTATCGGATCGCTATCGCTATCGGATCGCTGACGCTATCGGATCGCTATCGCTATCGGATCGCTATCGCTATCGGATCGCTATCGCTATCGGATCGCCTCTGTGTGACCCGGCTTTTATAGCGATACTAGATGCATTGTAGATTTCTTCATAATACAAATGTCATATTTACGCGCTCTCAAAACTCGACCTTTGTGTGAAAAAGTTTACAGCACCTCTAGTGTCTAGAGTTTTTCATACATATATCATATTTACACGCTCACGGCAGAACGCGATTTGTTTTTGGCAAAACTTTTTTTTTTTAAATGAAGAGTGACGAGACGAGCAGGACATGTGCCTGATGGAAAGCAACATCCTTGCCACATAACAGCACAGTAACACGCAGCTATTGGAACATGAAGAGTCCAAATCATTACCTAGCACTGCACCGCACTCGTCGCCCAGAGATCTAAGTTGTTATATCTCTAAGCCCTGTAATAAATCTCTGGAAACATTGCCCTTCAAACCGGAACACAGTAAACTCATACTTATAAGCAGCACTAAATGTTTATTTCGCCTTGCAACTAAATTTTGCCTTCTCTCGCAAAAAGAAAGTCGAAGCCATAATCCACCACGCTGGCCTAGTACGAGTTGGCGGATGACGCATGACGTAAGATTCTAGACACATTTCGGTTACCTCATGTTGTTTTCCTTCGCGTTTTTAAGTTACCGGCATTACGCACATGACCTTGAAACGACAGTAGTGCGCGTGGGATTCGAATCAGGGGCTCCAGATCGGTAGTTGTCGTACTCCCGACTAGACCAGCCGTAACTCGCATATTAAACTCGCACTCAGCATACTGTATTTCTGATACCAGTAATGATTAAAAGCAAAAATAATCAACGCAAAACGTGTGCTTACGCCGTAATAGTTTAACACCAAGGTTTGCTGTGATGTGAGCAATCACAGCTCAAGTTACAACGGTGTATGTTCACGGGAAATACTCCAAGTATTTGCTTAGAAACAGTTTATTATCTAGAAGGTTGATGTTTGACCACCACAATGTTTGACTGGCTTAGTGGGTAGTAACTCTACCTGCGAAGCCGAGGGTCGTGGGTTCGATTCCCACCCAGTGCAAATATTTGTGTAATGAATTCAAATGTTTGCACTGTGTCTGGGTGTTTCTATGTATAATAAGTATGTATTTACAACTATATAAGTATTATATCAGCTATTTGGCCACCATATTACAAGCTTTGCTTAGTTTGGGGTCAAATGGTGTTGTGTGTGAATTGTCCACCACCAATATGTCCACCTCGCCTGGTTGTTAGTGTGTAACGTTGCGAGAGCAAAATAATTTAGAGTAACTGGACTATCAAGACATGATCATTGTAGTGGTAGGTCTCTTTGCAGAGTCCCTCTGGGGAAGCACCATACCTTTGCCAGTCTACCGCCAAGCAATAATTTGCAAACATTACTGTGTTCCGGTTTGAAGGGCAATGTTTCCAGAGAAATTACAGGTCATAGAGATAAAAGATCTTATATCTCCGTGAGACGAGCGCAGTGCAGTGCTAGGTAATGATTTGGAATATTCATGTTCCAATAGCTACGTGTCACTGTGATGTTATTTAACAGGCATGTTGCTTACCATCAGGCACATGTCCTGCTCGTCTCACCACTCTAAACTATAAAATAAAAATGACCCTAAACGTAAGCATCACGTCAGCCCATAACAGCGCAGTTCAAAATAGCTATTTAAACACAAAGACTCCAAGCACTGCACTACGCTTGTCACCTAAATATTTCCCTAAAGATTATTTCAAAAGAAGATGATCTTGACCCTGTAATATCTGTAACCATTTCCCTTTTAACCGGAACACAGTAATCTTTACCCTTGGTGGTAGAATAACTGGAAATGGTATTGTGCTTCCGCAGGCTAGCTCTGCAATGTGTCCTACAACTACAATCTTTACCTGGATTTAAAGAAATAAAGACTCGTTTGATCGTTGCGCGGGTAAACAATTTATTCTCAGAATTAGTCATAGCTTTATTAACTGAACCTGATGTCAGCTACCTTGTTTGATTCAATCAGACGCGTGACCTAAGCGCACCTAAATAGTGCCTACGCCGAATGGCCTCACACAAATAACCTTACGCATTTCCTGTGAAATAACTTTTGATTTGAAAACATACATGAATCACATCTTTAGTACTAAAAAACAGTGACAAGCAAGCAGATTTTCAACCAATAATAACCTTTTTTAGAAAAAAAAGTATTACAAAAAATGTATTATGTAGATGGCAATAGTGGTCTTTTAGTGCTATATTCTCGGTACCAATATTTAGTTATTTAATTTTGAGTGAAAATAGGAAGAACAGATTGTTCCATGACTTTTTACTGTTTAGTGAGCGATGTGTAAAAGTACAATACAATACAATACAAAACACTTTATTGGCACCACAAAATTGACACACAAAATTGATACACAAAATTGATTTGATACACAAAATTGAAAGTAACACATAAAACAACAAAACAAAATGGGCACAAAAGGTGATCTTATCGCTAAAAGCGATCTCTTCCAGATAATAATAAACAATAAACTGAAGTGATAAAGTAATGAGACAATAAACTGAAAGTACTACAAACTGAAAGTTTGTAGTTAATATGTCGCTAAGTTAACAGTAACAACTCAGAAAGTGAAAAAAGATAGCTTAAACCATTTTATATTATAATCAGCATGGATAACACCGGTATTTAATCTAACTAACCAGATATCTATCATTAGTCATTCTCAATATAATTTTTTTATGCAACCTCTATTTTTCGCTGACATCCCAGCCAAGTATAGAAATGTATTTTGTCAAGTCATAGATATGCAATAGCTGAATTTAGATTTGGGTAAAAATTGTAAGTGGTAAGTGGTGATGCTATTTACGTTTACTTTTGAAAGAAAAGACAATAAAACTCAAATAAACGCCTTTAAAGCGAGCTATACGTTGCACAAGAGCCGAGAACTCGAGATGATCTCGACAGCAGAATGATCGTAATGTCGAAATAATGGCAGGAAGGGAGTCACTTGAGCCAACCAAACTTTACACCGCCACTCATGACCACAGATGATTGGTGCCATTGTCGTATTATAGAAGAATAACCGAGAGCATTCATATGAAGGTAACGTAGTTTAAACATTTCACCACAGGATTTCAATTGTGATTCGGACTACAGTTTTGGGTCACACGAACGAGTGAGTAGGAAGGGTGAAGGTGAGGTGCCAAATTGTGTTGTTTACTTCAGGGTCGTAGGGTCGGGTTAGTCTTGTTTATTTCGGTTTAATTCAGTTTCCTCTGGATGCATTGATAATATTGGGTAGATTGCCATCATATTGGTTTTTACGTACATAATGCGTCACGTATTCAGGCAGAGCGTGCCCAACGCGCTCTTCTTAAACTTACTTTGTCTCTCCCATTCAGGTACCCGACTACTGATTTATACAAGGACTGTAATGTATTATCAGTTAGAAAAATCTTTGTTAGCCAGTGTATCAAAAGGTATCACTCACTTACGGTACCCCACCTACCAGTAAATAAAAAAAGACGACCCAAATGTCCGGTTCCTAGCTATAAAAGCGCCTTAGCGTGGCGTCACTTCGACCATATAGCACCTGTACTGTATAATCATATAAACAAAAATAAAAACCTAAACGAGATGACTAATTACAAGGTTAAAAATATATAGTTGACTGGCTAAACCAGTTAGACTACGATGCGGTGGAACATTTATTGTTAAAAGTAGAGTAATTCATTCACAAACACACCCTCACACACACATACACAAACACACACACCCTTACACGCACACACCCTCTCACACTTACATACACACCCTCTCACACTTACATTCACATCCTCGCATGCATTCATACACCTATCTCTCTCACACACACACATGCATACACTCGTACTAAAGTTAATTAAGTACATAATATATTAAAATAATAGATATAGTGTAAGTTATTTAGTTTTTATCTTTATTGTTATTTGCTCAAGTTTAGGAAGACACTGCCTGCAGCAACACAGCTAACGCTAAAGCTACAGGCAGGGATTACTAATGTATTTATACTAAGTTATTATTCAATAAAGATATTTGTATTTGTATTTGTATTACTGTCGTATAAAAGATTTTACAAAGCATTTGAAACCAACTGCTATTTAGAGAAATAGCAGTTGATTTCAAATGCGTAGTTCGGAACTTGAGTGGCAAACTAGATTACAACGAACTTCAAGAGTTACGTTGAGCAAATGTTTGGAATTACCTATTACATAGCGAACCAAAATGTTTTGACGAAATTAAACAAAACTAATTAATTCAGTTGGTATTAGGTGTGCGCAGAGCTTAGACTTCTTCAATGCTCAAATAAAGAAACTTTTTCTCTTTAAATTGATCTGTTAATTTGTCTTTTTTTCTCATTGATCCCTGTAGGTTCACTGGTTATTACTGTGTATGTTTATTATTTATTAATGTGTTTAATTTTTGAGTGTATTTATGATATGAATATATGGGTGTAATATTGTTATGTAGGTAGTCTATTTTTGTCTAGCATAAGTGAACAGCAAAAACTTTCCACGCCTTGTCCATAATACTACGCAGGACGTAATTTCGTTTCTAATTACCGACTAAAGATACATGCCCCGTATTTCCCATGATATGTATGTAAGTACATTAAATAAAAAATATGAAAAACCTTTAGTTTAAAATTTGTAGTTTAGTTTAAATCTTTAGGTCACACGTACATGTTCACAAGTCACAAGTAAAGCAAACCCCATTATGTCCTTCCTATACTAGTTAACAAAAGAGCTGATGACTTTAAGATGGCTGAAACGATCGTGATGAAACGTATCGAAGAATACTCCTGAACAATTCACGTTTAAAAAAAGTAGCCAAGTGCGAGTTGGACTCGCCCATGAAGGGTTCCGTTGCAGCAAAGAAACATAATATACATAGTACACATAGTTCGTGTAGTTCGTTGTAACTTTGATCGAAGTTTTAATAATAGTGTATTTATGACGTACTAAAAAAAACTACTCATCAGATCGAGTTCAAACTAATTTTCGTTGGTAGTTTTCATGGTAATGTACATCATATATTTTTTTTAGATTTTTCATTCTCTTACTTTAGAAGTTAGAGGGGGGGGGACACACATTTTACCACTTTGGAAGCGTCTCTCGCGCAAATTATTCAGTGTAGACGAAAATGATTTTAGAAACCTCAACATCATTTTTGAAGACCTATCGATAGACACCCCACACGTGTAGGTTTGATGAAAAAAAAATTTTTGAGTTTCAGTTCTCAGTATGGGGGGCACCCCTAATTTTTGTTTTTTTTTAAACTTTTGTAAAAATCCTAATGCGGTTCACAGAATACATCTACTTACCAAGTTTCAACAGTGTAGTTTTCATAGTTTCGGCAAAAAGTGGCTGTGACATACGGACGGACAGACAGACAGACAGACAGACAGACAGACAGACAGACAGACAGACATGACGAATCTATAAGGGTTCCGTTTTTACGTTTTACGGAACCCTAAAAACCTAAATGAAAATCGGTTCATCCGTTCGGGACATACACACATTCACTTCAAATTTATAACATGTTGTTTTTGCGTCAGGGTTTAAAAACAAAATTCTGCGAGTTCTATCGCAAAACGAAATCAAATGTACTGATAATTACTCTAAATTAATATTTACTGCCAGTTACAGCCAGCTAATTTTCGCAGTAACCGCTTGCACAAGGGCCTGATAACGCACATTACGTTGGTACACAAACATGATAATACAATACACAATTGCAGTGAACGACCCTCACTCTCACAAGTAAATATACTTGGCTACAAATAAATATATATATATATATATATATATAAATAAAGAGTGACGAGACGAGCAGGACATGTGCCTGATGGTAAGCAACATGCCTGCCACATAACAGCACAGTGACACGCAGCTATTGTAACATGAAGAGTCCAAATCATTACCTAGCACTGCACTGCGCTCGTCACCCAGAGATCTAAGTTTTAATTTCTCTGGAAACATTGCCCTTCAAACCGGAACACAGTAATGTTTGCACATTACGGCTTGGCGGTAGAATAACTGGCAAAGGTGTGGTCCTTCCCCAGGCGGACTCTGCCAAGAGTCCTACCACTACAATAGTAATTGCTGACGCATGACCAGAAATTAAATTCTACTTTGATTTTGTTGATTAATTTTTTACGGAGCACTTTTTTGATGAACTAGCTCTATTGACCTAATAACCTCTTCTTAACGCATATACGTAAATAAAGCATATTATAACCTCAGTACATTTCCAAAACTTAACTAGGTATAAGTATAATATTTTTCAAGTTTTCCTGTCAGCCAAATACAACAAACAAAAATTAAGCTCAATATAAAAAAGGGATGGACTCCGGAGTTCGTGAAAATTAATTTAAAATTACTTAGCACAATTTTGTCTATTTGAGCATGTTTCACGTCTGAACAGTTAAGCTTTCTATAACGTTTTGAATTTGCTCTGATACCACGCAATGTATACCTGAATGTAAAATAAATAGAATACGAGAGTAAGTCAATTTTGAATTTCTAATAAGTATGTGTAGTAGTTTGAATATGTAATAGTAGCCCAAGCGGGGATTTTGCGCGTTATTCGAGCGCGTCGGAAAATCACATCCTGCATCATCTTAATCTTATTAAATCTCCTGTCACGATGTTTGTCCGCGATGGATTCCTAAACCACTTAACCGATTTTAAATTAAATTGGCACACCGTGAGCAGTCTGGTCCAACTTGAGAGATAGGATAGTTTTTATTTCGATTAAGTCTTTAAATGACAATATCCGAGCGCAGCCGGAATGGGCCGCTAGTAAAATATATAACCATAATATATGGGAACACGAAAAATTTTGAATGTTTGTACGCGCTCTCAGAAAACAGAAATTTTAACATAATTTTTTTTTCGTTTTAGAACCTGATATTCACAAACCATAATATTCCGAGAGCTGCCACCAAATTTTTCGTGGCATTCGAGGCAAGCTAAAAACTTGTTGTTGTGTATTATAACTCCAACATGGAGGTTGGAACTCCTGGCTGTTGAATAGCGGGGCAAAATTAACCCCTCAATTTAGATCACCTGGCAGGTAGAAAGTCCCAACAAGATGATCTATCTTATTGAGTATCCCTATTTTTAGTCATAAATAATACCCAATTAAAATTTCAAATGGTATCAAATACATTTTTATAAAAAAAAAACATATATGCGTTCTTCTGGCAATTTTAAAACCCCGCCTAAATCTTTTGGATTACTATTTACTACATTAAACTACAACAAATAAAAATTGCATACTTATTGCCTCAAACAAATTTATTGAACAATATAGTTTTTTTTATTTGTATAGATTAATTTTGCCCCGCTTCTTACTAGCCAGGTCTACACCTCCATTTTGTAGGCTTTTCTCTCCATTTATATTGTACCCAATAGTAGGAAAGCTATGTGAGAAGTTTTCAGCTTCCCTCAAATACCTACCCAAACTTTTATGCCAGCTTTCGGAATATAATGACGCTTTAGTATCAGCAAGTTTATCATCCAGGACTATTATAAAAAACGTTATTTAAGCTATCTTGGATCATGGTTATTCACTACTTAATAATCATCGGCATTTGTCGTGCTTATATTTATGATGGAACAAGACCTGGAGGTCTTGCTCCGTCCCCTATAAAACCCGAACAAATTTGTTCGGGTGTACATATCGAACTATTTTCTTTCTCAATATTTCCATCCATGAACATGGTACATAAAAACACATCAAAATATCGGGGACTCACTCGAGCACATAACCACTATAAATATTCCGTATTTAATTCAAGGAAATTAGTATATATATATTATATGTATCACAGTTATATTTAAATCTTACTAATATTATAATTCCGTTAGTTGTATATTATGTTTGTTACTCTTTCATGCAAATACTGTTGAATTGATCTGGGTCAAATTTGGTGTAGAGTTAGATGATTGGCCTCGTGGCTTAGTTGGTAGCAGCTCTGCCTGCGAAGCCGAGGGTCGTGGGTTCGATTCCCACCCAATGCAAATATTTGTGTGATGAATTCAAATGTTTGCATTGTGTCTGGGTGTTTCTATGTATAATAAGTATGTATTTAAAACTATATAAGTATTATATCAGCTATATGGCCGGTATCATACAAGCTTTGCTTCGTTTGGGATCAGATGGTGTTGTGTGTGAATTTTCCACCAATATTTATTATTTATTTATTACACTCTATAATAACACATAAGTTAATTTTAATACGGTAAAATGACTGGAACGGAAACTACAAGGGTGAAATCGTGGGGTGTTACTTATATTGTACTAAATATGTATGTTAAAACATATGATAACCTCTATATAATATGAAATATTAAGTAAAAATAGGGTTGCATTCTGGTGCCTACTTTGTTTGAATTCCATTTAGCAATGGTACTTAGATAAGCTATATAACATAATTTAATTCAAATTTCCGTGACTTCATCCAATAATTATACAATTTAGAAAAAGGCTATTTTGTAGGGAACTCTGCATTTGTATTTATTCGCAAATAAAAATAAGCATCTTGCATCTAAGCTTCTTACAAAGTATAGCAGAATATATGAATGCGGTATGCTACATCAATTCTACCTATTTACTTACCTAGAACATAAATTATCAAACCGATTCCTTATCTACGAGTAAACGAATGTCATAGGTTACAACGATGTGATAAAACAAATTGCAACGCTCTTTAGCGCTTCTAGTCAATTTAGTCACATGTGCGATATATATATAACAAGGACAAATAAATACATAATATAGAGCTAAATATCAATCAATTTTCTTCACACAAAAGAATTCAATGTGTGCCCAAAAAACCAACACGGAACCAGGCAAACCAGATTCTTTTTGTTACCAAAATCCCCGATTTAAGACAAAAAAAAACTTACCAAAAACGATCAAAGTAACTGCCTTCATTGTGGTAGCACAAAACAGCGCGGCTGTGGGCGAATGTGTACTGACGACAGACCAGAATTGGACCTCTTTATAACCTACCGGAGAGGGGAGGCTGCTTTACTTTTATATAAACCGTTTAATCTCTGAATATCACAAACATTGCTTCTTTTGCGAGGTAAAATACCTGAAGTACCTGGCTCGGAGCACCGATGTAAAGCAAATTAAGTAAATTTCCGGTTGTGTCTTGATTAAAAGGGGTCAGCGAATTTATTTGCAGTGGAAAATCTGTAGTGTTTTTTTAGGGTTCCGTAAAACGTAAAAACGGAACCCTTATAGATTCGTCATGTCTGTCTGTCTGTCTGTCTGTCTGTCTGTCTGTCTGTCCGTCCGTATGTCACAGCCACTTTTTGCCGAAACTATGAGAACTACACTGTTGAAACTTGGTAAGTAGATGTATTCTGTGAACCGCATTAAGATTTGAACAAAAAAATTAAAAAATAAGAAAAATTAGGGTTGCCCCCCATACTGAGAACTGAAACTCATAAAAAAATTTTTCATCATACCTACACGTGTAGGGTGTCTATCGATAGGTCTTCAAAAATGATATTGAGGTTTTTAAAATCATTTTCGTCTACACTGAATAATTTGCGCGAGAGACACTTCCAAAGTGGTAAAATGTGTGTCCCCCCCCCCCTCTAACTTCTAAAGTAAGAGAATGAAAAATCTAAAAAAAATATATGATGTACATTACCATGTAATCTACCAACGAAAATTGGTTTGAACTCGATCTGATGAGTAGTTTTTTTTTAGTACGTCATAAATACACTATTATTGAAACTTCGATCAAAGTTACAAGGAACTACAAGAACTATGTGTACTATGTTTATTATGTTACTTGCTGCAACGGAACCCTTCATGGGCGAGTCCAACTCGCACTTGGCCACTTTATTTATCAATCTCTGTTGTTCGCTTCTTGTTAAAATTCTTTTCTATTGTTCGAATTTGTTAGGTGTTTTGAGGAAGATACTCAAGGATACGGTTTGAGAATCCCAAATTGGCGTTTCTGTGGATAGTTCAAATTTCGTTCCACTAGGAAGTTATGCAATAAATACTGCTATAAAAGATTTTACATAAAGTTGGCGTTATGTTTTTTATCAAACAGTTATCATTTATTTTATATGTCTAAAATAGGCTTAGTGTGACCATTATATCACCACGTTACGATCTACAAATATAAAAACTTTCACTTATCCAAGAAAGAGCCAAAATATATCTACAGAGAAAAACTCTTCGGCGTAGTGAATTTCACTGTTTTTTTTTTATAGCATAGATTGACGAGACGAGCAGGTCATGTGCCTGATGGTAAGCAACATGCCTGCCACATAACAGCACAGTAACACGCAGCTATTGGAACATGATAGTCCAAATCATTACCTAGTACCACACTGCGCTCGTCACCCAGAGATCTAAGATTATGTCTCTAAGCCCTGTAATTTCTCTGGAATCATTGCCCTTCAAACCGGAACACAGTAATGTTTGCACATTACTGCTTGGCGGTAGAATATTTGGCAAAGGTGTGGTACTTCCCCAGGCGGACTCTGCTAAGAGTCCTACCACTACTAAACTTTCACTGTTCGTATAACTTAAATTAATTCTTTGTTTACGCTTGTGAAATGACTACATACTTAGTACATACACAGTAATATCAGGTTTCAATGATTTAAGTTTCTGTCGAAAAACAAGTATATCTATATCAACCATTTATTCACATTATCCAAAATTTATATATATATAACAAAAACACCTCGGCTAGCAAGTTTTTGCCATGGTGGCCTAGTGGCGAGAACGTCCGATTTCACAAACGGCAGGTTCGAATCCCACGCACAATTTGCACCTCTAAGTATTTTTTCAACTGTAGATTTACGAACTTGTCATATAGACTTAAAAACACATCTTTCATTTATATTTCACTCTTCTCTCGCATCTGGTGTGAAAGTATTGAGAGGCACGATGAAAAAATTGCAGTCTCCCTAGACATCTCGAAGACTTTCCACAGAGTCTGACATATCAATGTTTGTCTGCTCATTGTATCACATGGAAATATGTAGGTTTTTTGAGGTATCGATCGATGGCTCGACGGATCGATGTTTAAGACGCTGGATTGATTTGGGCATGACCTAAACATCAATGGCGAGTACATCGACATCTACGATTTGCGGACGACATCGTCATTATGGCACAATCGCTGGAGGATACGAAGTTGATTCTGGACAGCCTGGCTAACGCTTCTCAACGCCGGCCTCCGGATGAATTTGGATAAAACCAAAGTCATGTGCAACGAGTTCGAAATTGTTCAGAGAGACGACATACTTCAATATTCAGAAATGTTCAGAGAGTTCTAGGGCAGACGCTCGAACTAGGTACATGTAGCTTTGAGAGTGAGGCCTTGAGAAGAATCTAGTTGGGCTGGGCAGCATTTGGTAAACTTCGTCGAGTCTCCTCGTCACCCATCCCACAAAGTCTAAAAAGAAAAGTGTATAACCAATGCGTCCTACCCGTTATGACCTACAATGCTGAAACATGGACAGTTGGACACTGACAGTCAAAATGGTCCGAAAGCTCAAAGTCGCTCAGTAAGCTATGTAAAGATCTATACTTGGGGTAGCTCTGAGGGATTGCATCCGCAATAAAGTAATTCGTCAGAGAACTAAAGTTACCGACATAGCTCAGCGTATTAGCAAACTGAAAAGGTGACATCTGTCGCAGACCTGATAACCGTTGGGGTAGACGGGTTCTGCAGTGGAGACCGCGAATAGGTAAACGTAGTATAGGACGCCCTGAGACTAGATGGAGTGACGATATACGAAAAACGGCTAGTGGCGGTTGGAAAGGTAAGACAGAATCAGGCTGAGTGGCGTATTATAGGACAGGCATAATGTCCAGCAGTGGACGAACACACGCTGATGATGATGATACTTAGCTAGGTACTTCAAGTTTCAACAGTTTCTCATGATATACCAAGCACAGATTTGTTCTTGTATGGAGTACTCTTCGCACCTTTGGGAATGATCGGCTAAGTACCAGTCGAACTACGAGTACCAACCCTACATACAATTTATTGGCATATGATTTGTAGCAAATGAAATTTTCTACGAGTTTACTTATATTAATTTATCCTGAAAATTCAAAAATAAACACATTTAAGTTTAAGGAAAGAAATAAGCAATATTTTGTACAAGAGTCAGTGATAAATAAATAAGTAACAACACTAGCCCAGCGCAATTACGGAAATAAATAAACATTAAATTATGTAGTTTGGGGACTATAAAGGATCGATATTGGGTGCATTCTGAGCATATATTCCAATTTGAGGGATTCTGGCATGGTCAGCTCAAGGTCATTTCGATGAAAACGCGTTTAATTCGATATCTCGAGAACTGTTAGTGTTAGGCAAAAAATTGTGGAGGCCTTTTCTCTTTTAAATTAAATTTACTAACTTTTATAGTGACCACTTTTCTTTTTTTCATCAATATTTTTCAGGTTATTGATTCCGAAAGGCATAATTTTACTGTTTTCCTCCCTTTCGCCATTTTCTCCCCAACCGTTCAATTTTATGAAACTTTACCGATAATCAAAAGTGTAGATCTTTGAATAATGAACAACTTTTTCCTTGAACTTTTTTCAGTAATGACAATACCTTCATAGTTATGTTACTTTACCGAGCGAAATCCGCGCCACTGCGACACCTCCGCGACACTGCAAAAAATCCACGACACCTCCGGTCTTAGGGCTGAACCCAAAATTCATTGTTTGATTGTGTCGGTGGGTTTCTTCTACACAGGCTTATGTGGGACAACAACGTTACCTACTCCGATATATGCCAGAAATACACTCAGATACACTCAATCAGACATAGAAGTGGAGCGAGCCGTAGAGGATGCGGATGGTCTGATTATCAGTACGGCTAAGAGAATTTTGCCGGACTCTACGGCTTGCTCCACCTCTGTGTCTGATTTGATGAGAAAAGTTTTCAGTAGTGAGATGAATCTGGTCTTATTGCTCTCGTTGCCTAAAAACTTATCTTGAGTTGTGGTGACGGTCATATTGTAGATGAAAATGATATCCGCACATGGCTTCAGCTGGGATCGGCGCAGCCGTTTGGCAGAATTGGTGCCAAAGTTGGAAATACCTTTGGGATAGCCATCGAATACAATTACCACGTCTGTACCGTAGTGTTTTTTATGTATGTTACGTATTTCTGGCATATGTAGTAGGTAACGTTGTTGTCCCACATAACCCTGTCTAGAAGAAACCCACCGACACAATCCAACAATGAATTTTGGGTTCAGCCCTAAGACCGGAGGTGTAGCGGATTTTTCGCAGTGTCGCGGAGGTGTCGCAGTGGGGCGGATTTCGCTCGGTAAAGTAACATAACTCTGAAGGTATTGATTGTCATTACTGAAAAAAGTTCAAGGAAAAAGTTGTTCATTATTCAAAGATCTACACTTTTGACTATCGGTAAAGTTTCATAAAATTGAACGGTTGGGGAGAAAATGGCGAAAGGGAGGAAAAAAAGTTTAATTTTTGCCTTTCGGAAGCAATAACTTGAAAAATATTGATGAAAAAAAGAAAAGTGGTTACTATAAAAGTTAGTAAATTTAATTTAGAAGAGTAAAGGTCTCCACAACTTTTTGCCTAACACTAACAGTTCTCGAGATGTCGAATTAAACGCATTTTCATCGAAATGACCTTGAGCTGACCATGCCAGAATCCCTCAAATTGGAATATATGCTCAGAATGCACCCCCCTATCGGTCCTTTATAGTGCCCAAACCAAGGACGTTTAAAAAAAGTCGGACAGAGCCCATCCTGAGACAAGACTGAGGCACTCAAATGACCCAAAATGGCGGCGGATATTCATGTGTGGAATGAATTCTGGGTTGCCACGTTAACCAAATTTACACCACAAAAAACAAGTACCTAATCAGTAAATTATTTCATTTCTTAATCATTTTGCTGGTCCATCCTAGAGAATTAGACATTTAGGCATTGTCATATATGTCATTAACTTCGAAATGCTTACTGCACTTCGAACGACACACTGACACTGATATTTGGGATCCAATTGTTTTCACAATAACAATTTTTAACCGTTTCGATCCAGTCGTTTCTTCGTCGTCGTTTTCGTTTGCTTTATTTTCTTTTGGAAATCTAGCACACAGAATATTAAAATACATAGTGACAATGGCAACCAAAATCATCTGTGTGCTATACAAAATAAGAAACAACTAGTAGAGAAAACCATTTAATAATTTTAATAGTTAAAAATAAAAATGTAATATAGTAAACTTAGGCTCGGGCACAGACTGCGGTCCCATTTCACCTAAACGAATCTTTTACTTCCAAACGTGACGATGAGCTTCATTCACATCTCTGAAGAAAAATTCTGTGTGGTGCGCTAAAACAAGTTTTCACTTCAATAATATAATTATATATCAACTATCTCAATACAAAAATGTGCCCTCCCAAACTTCAGGGCGCACGGAATCATGTTATCGTTGGGAAGAGTGAGCTCACTTTTTCCGTTCTAGTCGGTTGCAGGAAGCGGTGGACGCCGGACGTTTTTGAAGTGAAAACTTCTTTAGGCGCGCCTAGACAGATTTTTCGTGGGCTGTGAATTGAATTAATTCGTCACGCTTGGGTATGATAAGAAAGCTTCGGGTAAACTCGGGACCATGGCTATTGGCCATCTAGAAATACGTCAGCTTGTGGGAAATGATGAAAGAGTGTGGACAGGTCATCATGGCATGGCCATCTAGAAACGCTGACGCATGGGGCAATGGGAAATGCTGACGCATTTCTAGATGGCCATGCCAAGATGGCGAGGCCACGCCCTCCGCTTACACCCGTGTAGTTTCCAAGGTATGCTATCAAATTCTGAGTTATAAGTTTTCACTTCTATCGGCAGTTCCTATGACGCCTAATTTTTTTTTCCTATCACTATTCGTTATCCACAACCAAAATAAGTAGAACTACAGCATATTTATCTTGCCGCTAGCGATTCTAGGTTGACCCCTAGTAGGTTGTTTATAAACTACTTACGATACACACAGAGACGAAGTTTATTACCAACTTCAAGGTGCTCAGGGCACATCTGTTGGTTTATATGTATCTCTCTACTTAAGCGTGTCACACACTACGCAGATACGCTAATATTTTATCTGCGTATAAAAACTTAATTATCTGAACGCATCACACACTAAACAGATACGATATGATACATTCAGTCGGTATCTTTCAGACGGAGTACACTTGTTTTTTTGCTAAGGATTGGTTATACAGGTTGTTACAATGAGTTCGCGTTTTACGGCAAAAACCCGATTATTGCTTCTGGATTTATTAGATAGCTCATCAGATGATGATTTTGATTTTGAAATTGATACACATCTTGCTTCACATACTAAAACGCGAAAAATTTGGATAGAACGTCATATAAAGCTTAAAAAGGACCGAGGCGAATTTAATATCTTCCATGACCTGTCAGACAACAAATTTACGACCTATTTCCGAAATCCAAGAGTAACTTTTATGGAAATTCACGATTTGATTAAAGAAGACATTAAAAATATGATACTAAAATGCGAAAATGTATTTCTACCGAAGAACGACTTGCTGTTTGCTTAAGGTAGGTACGCAATACTTATTTATATTTTATTGTACACTTGTAAAGCCTTATCAAGCCATTCGAAATCGGTTCCCGCGCCCCTCTTACCGCAGGACCCGCCCGTGCGCATCCATCCTGTACTTACATGCAGATGAGTACAGGATGGATAGTCTATTCTATGATGCAGATAAAATATTTGTATCGGCAGATGTTATCTGCAGATATATTTGTATCGGCAGATGTTATCTGCAGATATATTTGCATACGCAGATAATACTCTCACCATCTTTCAATATATGTCGGTATCCACAGATACTTTACGATAAAATATAAATTATCTGCGCTGTGTGTGATAGTTCATAATGAATGTATAGAGAGCGATATTGAAAGATATATGCTCAGATACAGATATCTTACCGTATCTGCGTAATGTGTGACTCCCTTTAGTCTGTGGTTTATATCGGTGTTATATGGATTATTAAGTTACGGCTGGTCTAGATGGGAGAACGGCGACTGCCGATCCGAAGTTCAAATCCTAGGCGCACCACTGTATTTTCGAATTCGTATGCATAATGCCGCTTACCTACTTAAAAAACGCCGAACGAAAACATCGTGAGGAAAACGACATGTACTTATCTAGATGGCCTTGACTTTCTGCTTGCGAGAGAAGACCCAGAGTGAACATTTAGTGGGCTGCTTATAATATGCTATTGATATAATTTACGAGTACCATATATTTTGGGTAATTATCACGCGGTAATATTGGCAACACTGGTCTTGGGATTCCCTATTTTGTGTTAGGAAATAAAGATTTGTTTTAATATTTGTATCGGTAGGGCTTGTTGTAGGCTACTACCGGGGTCCATAGGTGGCGGATAATGGAACGGTACTGAGAAATTAGTACCCGCTGCTTCGGCAGCCCCCGACCATACAACAACTTCTAAGCTGTTTTGAGCTCATAGATATCAAGGTCTTACGAGGTCAAAGCAGAACAATCGTGATCAGCGCAGGATGATGATTCAGGGCGGCGGCGGATGAGTACCTCGCGTACCAACGGTGCGGCCCACCAGCCTAGTTAGATGGCTACTGTGCACCCAACAACCCGCAATGGACAAGCGTGTTGGGTTAATTGCCAAACCCCCTACCCAAAAAATGATGAATACAACAATAAGCAGGCCCCAAGTACCCGGCGACTCCAGAGGACATGTTGCCGGTGGCAGTACGGTAGCACTACCTGGCGTCACGGGGCCAGATAATCTCCGGGTGGCAGATGCGAACTGTCGAACGACCATGGCACGTCTAAAGGATACTAATAAATTTAATATATTCACGTATAATGTTCAAACTCTAAGAACCGAAAGTCGATTAGTAGAGTTGGAAAACGCTTTAAAAACCATTAAATGGGATATAATAGGGTTAGCAGAGGTAAGAAGAGAAGGCGAAGAAATTTTAGAACGAAAAGATAACATTTTTTACTACACAGGAACCGGTAGTATGTTTGGAGTAGGATTTTTAGTTCGAAAAAAATGGAAAAACAATATTTTACAGTTCATATCTTATTCTGAAAGAGTCGCAGTACTGAAATTCCGCATAACCAAAGATAAAAATCTTGCAATTGTACAGGTGCATGCTCCGACTACTTCTCACTCGAACCACGAAGTTGAAGAATTTTATAAACTCGTCACTAAGGCTTATAACGAACACCAAAGTGCATGGACACTTGTAGTAGGCGATTTTAATGCCAAAATTAGACAGTATCCCAATCCCAATAGTAACATTGTACTTGGCCCTCATGGTTTGGGAAACCGGAATCAACGCGGAACCCGACTGATAAATTTTGCTGTAGACTTAAACCTTTGCATTACCAATAGTTTCTTCTTTAAAAAACCGCAACGGCGATGGACATGGAGGTCCCCAAATAGCATAACAAAAAATGAAATAGATTATTGCTTGTCATCTAATAGAAAAATTGTATCAAATGTAGAAACCCTCAACAGAATTAAGTTCACGTCAGACCATCGACCGTTAAGGATTCAAATAAGGTTTAATTTCAAAATTCTGCGTAACCAAATGATTAGATCCGCCAAAAAACTAGATAAAGTAACACTTCAAACCCAACATGAACAATTTAATTTAGAATTACAGAATAGTTTTCGTTATTTAAATATAAATGATACAGATGACGTAGAAGTTCAATTTAACAATATTAAAGACTCCATACATAGAGCTAGCAATAAAATAAAGAACACAAATGCAAAAGAACAGAGACTGAGACCAGTAACTAAACAACTCATCGAAAAAAGACAACAACTTAAATTTCATACCCAAGAATTCAAAGAAATAGACAAAGCAGTAAAGCGAAGTATTCGCAAAGATTTGAGACAGTACAATATTAATCTCATCGAGACTGCCATTGCAAATAGAACATCTCTAAAAATTGCTAAACAAGGAATACAACAAGGCAAATCATCTATTATAAGCCTCAAAGACAGTATGGGGGTGAAACAAGGAGACCGAGACAAGATTTTACAAATCAGCACAGAATTTTATAAGAAACTTTATTCCGAAACCACAGTTTCAAGAAGCATTACATCTGAGTATTCATGTTCTTCAGATATTGTTCCTATAACTGGTTACGAAGTACACATAGCGCTTCGCAACATGAAATATAACAAAGCTCCAGGTCACGATAACATCACAACTGAAGCATTAAGGGTTGGAGAACCAACATTGCTACCGCACATAACAAATCTTTTCACTCTATTTTGCAAACAGGCGTATTCCCTGATTCTTTCTGTCATTCCAACATTATTCTCATACACAAGAAAGGGGAAAAATCTAATATCGAGAATTACCGACCAATTAGCCTTGTATCACATTTATATAAAACTTTTATTAAGGTAATTGAAAGTAGAATAGCTGGTACTCTTGACAGACATCAACCTCTAGAACAGGCTGGATTTCGCAAAGGACTCTCTACCACCGACCATTTACATGCAATTAATCAGATTATAGAAAAGCATAACGAATTTAATCTACCCCTTTACTTGGTTTTTGTGGATTACTCAAAAGCATTCGACAGCATCAGCCACAACGCCATTTTTGAAGCATTAAAAAATCAAAACGTAAATGAAACCTACATCCATTTATTAAAGAATATTTACCGCAACAGTACAGCTTCCATCAAATTGAATAATACAGGACCATCCTTTCACATCGATAAAGGAGTCAAGCAGGGTGACCCGCTGTCTCCAAAACTATTTACATCCACTTTAGAAGAGGTTTTCCGCAAATTGGCGCCAGGCTGGGAAGAAAGAGGCATTCAAATCGAAACCAAGAGGCTAACAAACCTGCGGTTTGCTGATGACATCGTCCTTTTTTCTTCCTCAGCAACTAATTTGAGTCACATGCTACAAGACCTCAGTAGAGCGAGCTCTAACGTCGGACTGAAGATGAATATGTCGAAGACCAAGGTTATGACCAACAGTGTAAAAAGTAAGATCCTAGTCGATAGCGTTGAGATTGAGTATGTCCATGAGTATGTGTACTTGGGCCAATTAGTCTCTTTCCAGGCGCGACAAGAAGCAGAAGTTTCACGTCGCATCGAAAACGCCTGGAAGAGCTATTGGTCCATGAAAGAACTCATGAAGGGAAATATGTCTCTATCCCTAAAACGCAGACTCATGGACATGTGCATCCTCCCTATCTTAACATATGGAGCACAAACATGGTCTTTGACTAAAAGTCAAAAGTCCGACCTTTCTGTTTGCCAACGGGCTATGGAGCGCAGTATTCTCGGAGTAAAACTAACGGATAGAATACAAAACACCATACTGCGTTCTAAAACCGGAATAGCCGATGTGACTCAAAAAGCAGCCAATTTGAAGTGGGATTGGGCTGGACATGTTTGCCGCATGTCGGATGATCATTGGGCCAAAACTACGCACGCAGTGGAAGCCAGATCGCAAACGACGACGCGGCAGACCAAAGAAACGATGGCAAGACGACCTCGACGAATATCGGCAAGATTGGACTGTGTTAGCCGTTGATAGGGAAAAGTGGAAGGAGGGTAGGGAGGCCTTTGCCCAACATTGGGACAAGACAGGCACATAATAAATAATAAATAATAATAATAATAATTTAATATTTAAAATGGGGAAATAAGTGATTAAATTATTCAATCACATAAGAAACATGATTCCTGGAGGTTTATTGCGTTGGTCACTACGGCTTTTACAGGATTTCAAGGCGCAGGACGTTCTGTGTGTCAAGATTTGTTTTTGTCGCGAAACGTGTTGGCTGCCCGAGTTTTGCGCGCATAATGGCCGACTAGTGTGCGAATGTGTGCGTGTTAGCCTGTATGTAACAGAGCTCTGGCCGACTCAATATGACACAACTTGTTCGTTAGCCAGACTCTGTCCGACTTTTTTTAAACGTCCTTGCCCCAAACTACATAATTTAATGTTTATTTATTTCCGAAATTGCGCTGGGCTAGTGTTGTTACTTATTTATTTATCACTGACTCTTGTACTTAAAAAATATTGCTTATTTCTTTCCTTAAACTTAAATGTGTTTATTTTTTAACTATCAGGATAAATTAATATAAGTAAACTCGTAGAAAATTTAAATTTTTTTTGCGTAATTGCATTGGACTACACTGGCATTTTAAGAAAAAGGTGAAAAGCTAGGTATACAACATTAATATAATTGAAATGATGACAAACATTTCGTATACAGTTCATTTTTATGAGTATTGAAGCGCGCGATCATTGTCGGAGCGCCCTCAAATCTCTATAAATTAATTTAAATAAAAGAAAAATTGCGAAAACTTTTCTTTAAAAGACCCTCTACACTATAAGATTGATCTGAGATGATTCTAAATTTATAAAAGAAATATACGAAACAAAAAAGATTTGTTTTGAAGAAATGTTTGCTTATTTTTGCGTAAACTTCTTATTTTTGAAGTTTCAAAAAAAAGTTAAATACTTTCTTTTTTTTTAAGTAGCAAAATTTTAACAGGCTATGTAGACGACATAGCAGACTGTAACTGTGCATTAAGTTCACTCTTAAACCCAATATTAGAGAACCTGCGATTGGTTGAAATTTACTAAAGTCCTGCCTAAAAGTATGGTCACGTTTGTGTCAATGATATCTTAATTATCAAAATCCATACAGCCGTTTGGAAGATACGTGGGAATAATGAAATTTACAAACGTACGTGATAAAGATACGTGCGAAAAACATAACCCTTCTTTCAGTCGGGTAAAAATGACGTCGTAGTATTCTATTCTCTTTTGCACAGCTATTTGCATTTCTGTCGCTCTGTTCTGCCCTACCTGCGGCCGCTTTTCACTCGGTACTTACAACAACCGCTCGCGCCTGCCTTGCAAAACTACCTACTTTTTATAATTTCAAATTATGTAATACTTTTCCTTCTTAATTTCATGGGCCTGGACCGGCACAGTTACATTCAATTTAGTTAGTTTAATCTTTAAACGCTAGATAGGGTTAAAAATAACGTGTTTGTGGCATAAATATGCAAAAAGTTGTAAACAGCTATTTAGAATAATCACTAATATACTAAACTATTATTTGTAATTACAGTTATTTAGCATTTGTCCCAAATAATCTCTCAACCAGGCATATTGCTCTGGCTAGGTGCCATACTTCGTATTAAAGCTTGTGCAGGGTCCAATTCACCAAAATAAACACGACGTTTTATTTCACTCCCAAAAAAAAGATCACTACACCTGTAACGTTTCACTAGTATTTTTGCCGCACACACTATCACCAACTGACCTTGACTGCGATCGACACGTAACTAAAAAGTTTATTTTTTTATTTATTTATTTTATTTGGTTACAAGTACATATGAACATACATTACCGCCAAGCAGTAATGTGCAAACATTACTGTGTTCCGGTTTGAAGGGCAATGATTCCAGAGAAATTACAGGGCTTAGAGACATAATATCTTAGATCTCTGGGTGACGAGCGCAGTGCAGTGCTAGGTAATGATTTGGACTATCATGTTCCAATAGCTGTTCCAATAGCTAGGCAGTGCCTGTGTTGCAGAGTCTAGTCTCTTCCATTTTATCCTATATTAAGATTACAAAAACATGCAACTTATGTAATAATATGCGTGTGTTAGGCAGAGTGTGTATTTGAGTATTTGTTTGTGTACGTGTGTGAGGGTGATGGTGCGTGAGTGAATGTACAAGAGTATGTCTCTGTGCGTCTGTGTCTGTGTCTCTGTGTGTCTGTTGCAGAATCTTTTCTTACACTGATAAGTATTCTAATCATACAAAATCAACAACACTTTGATGTACTTGTGTAGTGCGTGTGTGTTTGTGTGTACATGCGTATGTGTGTGAGAGGGTGTTTTTACTTGTGTGTATGATGTGCACGATTACCTATACCTATTCCGGTTCGACAAAAATGTACATATTTGTTATAATATGTATGTTATGGTTAATGCTCTTCTACGTCCTATAAAGGTCACTTCATTATAGTAAAGGATCCATAAGAGTCTCAGTTTGTTTGTATCCCAGGGATTTAAGATATTCTTCCACTTTACGCTTATATATAAACCTAATCTTTCAGAATTTGAAGTTAGTTGCCATTTGTGACGCCGCGAAGTACCTTGGGGATCTACCAGTGTAGTGAGAGCTGTTCTATGAAACCTAAGCGTGACAGCCATAATGAAAACCTGCCTCACGTTAAGATAATTCGTTTCGCGATACAAGTCATCAGTTGGATATCTGAAGGGTTTTCTGTGAGCCACTTTTATGACCGCTCGCTGTGCGCGTTCCAGTTTAATTAATAGAGTTTTTACGGCAGATCCCCAGCATACAATCCTATAGCTTATTACTGATTGGCATAAGGCTAAATAGACCATTCTGAGCGTATCTGTGTCTGCAATGTGACTAAGATTTTTAAAAATATGAATAAGATTCCGTACCCTGTTGCAAAGGGATTCTACCTGTCCTGTCCATGCTAGTTTGTGGTCTATAATTATACCTAGATATTTCAGCCTATCAACTTCTTCAATTTTAGCACAATTGCAGGGAATTGCTTCATAATTTAGGCACCTGTGCAATTGCAACTGTATAGGAATTTTAGGTTTTGTACTTTGTGTTACCCGAAAACTTAAAAATTTTGTTTCATGTGTGTTCAATGTCAGAAGATTATTCTGTAACCAAACAGACACAGATGCAAGACCTTTCTGAGCTACATCCACAGCATCCTTCCAAGTGTCCCCGTAAAACAATAGAGCCGTGTCGTCAGCAAACGTCAGAATGCTGGTCCGGTTCAGTTTGAGATCGCAGAGCGTATTGATGTAGGCTAAAAAGAGAGTAGGCCCTAATACGCTTCCTTGTGGAACGCCGTAATCAACACCTGCATAACCACTAAACACATCACCAACTCGAACTCTTTGCTTCCGCTCTGTTAGATACGATCTGAACCAATCAAGTGGTATGCCACGAACGCCTAGAAGTTCTAGTTTTTTCATGAGAATAGGCCTCGAAACCGTGTCAAAGGCCTTGGCTAGATCTAAAAAGACCCCAACACATTTCTTACCCTTATTTAATTGACCAGCAATAGTATCAACTAATGACACAACTGCATCCTCTGTAGATTTGTGTCGGCGAAAACCATATTGGTTTGGTGACAAAAGACTGTTATTTTCTAAGTAGCCAAGTAGACGGTTGTTAATCACTCTCTCCAATACTTTGGAAAGAGTAGGTAACAAGGAGATTGGTCTATAATTAGTCACTAATTTTTTGTCACCAGCCTTGTAGGTTGGACTTATAATGGCTACTTTAAGGGATCTAGAAACAATACCAGTCGTAATACTTAGATTGCATACGTAAGCAATTGGTTCAGCAAGGACATATTTTGTTCGTTTTAGCACATCGTTGCTTATTCCATCCCAACCAAAGGCTGAAGATGATTTGAGTTTAGTTATGATTTGAGCAATCTCTGTAGCGTCCGTGGGCGTTAAGTATAAGGAACAAGTAGGACTATCGCTTCCTGAAATTTCATCAGCGAGCTCTTGTTCTGATTTATTTAATTCTTTGAGAATATTACTAGCCAAATCTTTGCCAATACTAGAGAAGAAACCATTTACATGGTTTACAGAATCATACGCCAGTGGCTCCGATTGTAATAGTTCAGATGGATCCTGCTTAGTTGCATTCAAACTACAAACATTTTTGACCGTTTCCCACAGTTTTTTGCTGTTGCTTCTACCCGCTCTTAGGGCATCACGGTTGTATTGTAATTTTAAATGTTTTATAAGATTATTACAACAGTTGCGATATCTTTTGTAATTGATAAGCAAAACTTGATCACTCGGATTCTTTTTGTACTGTATGTGCATCGCATCTCGTTTTCTCATACACTTAAGAATACCACTGGTCATCCACGGCTTACACAAAAATTTCGAACTTTGTATCTTCACTAACTGAGTATTACTCTTAATGCAATTTGAAATCTTATTGATTAAAAGGTCAGCTGCAACTTCATTATCGTTGCAATTGTATAACATAGACCAATCAGTGTATTGTAAATTAGATATTAAATTATCAAAATTGGTTTTACCAACGTGTTTTGATTTTGTTGGAACCTTTAATTTTTATAAGTAAACAGTTTGCATCAACAAAACTAGGTTCTTGTATTTCAACCGAAATAAAATCTCAAGAAATACAAGTGATTTATTACATTTATTAATAAGTAATTTAAGGGTAGGCCGGAGTCACGGTAGCGTGGGTAGTTGTGACATGAATAACGTGTAAATAAATAGCAGTGATGCGAACACTACAAAACTCATGCGTGTCAGTGACTATAAAGGCCGGGTCACACAGAGGCGATCCGGTAGCGATAGCGATCCGATACCGAGTATGGGATCGCGCCCGCTTGCTGTGTGTCAGGTTGCATACAAATTCGAACATTACAAAAAATATCGTCTCGCTATCGGATCGCTATCGCTATCGGATGGCCTCTGTGTGACCCGGCTTTAAATTGGATAATTGCCGTGAATTTTTTTTCATGAGATTTTCGGTTGTTTTTCAGCAATGACAACAGTGTTCAGTAATGGCAGTAGATAACGCTTTTAGAATTTTGCTAATGAAGAAAAAATAACGGCGTATAAACAAACTCGTAGAATACTTCATTTGAAGAATAATACAAATTAATTTTTAATACATTTTTAGTAAGTAGGATTGGTAATTTGAAAGATATATCGAAAAATGCGTTTTCCAAGATGGCGGCCGGGGAACAAGGGCGGCGGAAGGTCATGTCAAATGTTCATGTCTCACCTGTACCGGTTAATGTTGGGAATACCACACTCGAAGTTGTTGACGAATACGTCTACCTGGGTCAAAAGATCCAATTAGGTAGATCCAACAACAGATTCTACAAAGACAGTAAGACAGAACAGTAGATTCGACAAAGAGGTCCAGCGAAGAATCCAACTCGGATGGGCAGCGTTCGGGAAACTTCGGCACATCTTCGAGTCCAAAATACCCCAATGCCTAAAGACAAAAGTCTTTAACCAATGCGTGTTGCCAGTGATGGCTTATGGAACTGAGACGTGGTCCTTAACTGTGGGCCTCATAACAAAGCTCAAAGTCACACAGCGAGCTATGGAGAGAGCTATGCTCGGAGTCTCTTTGCGCGACAGAATCCGTAATGAGGATATTCGCAAAAGAACGAAACTGGCCGACATAGCTCAAAGAGTAAGCAAGCTGAAGTGGCAATGAGCAGGCCACATCGCTCGCAGAACTGACAACCGATGGGGAAGAAAGGTTCTCGAGTGGTGACCACGAACCGGAAGACGCAGTGTTGGACGGCCTCCTACTAGATGGACAGATGACCTAACAAAGGTCGCTGGAAACCGCTGGTTGCAGGTTGCGTGGGACCGTTCGTTGTGGAAATCTAGGGGGGAGGCCTATGTTCAGCAGTGGACGTCTTGCGGCTCATGATGATGATATCAACTAGAATTATACCCAGGTGTACTAGTGCACATTACACGAACTACGTTATACGCGGGGTGCGTGGTACGTAGCCATAGTTTAAAATACGCTCCCGCTCGCCTGCAGAAACCGTACATTGCAGCGACAAAGTTGCTGTCTTAGCTTTGACTTTGCTCTCTCTTTTCTTTTCGCTTGAAATTATAGCAACAGCAATAGCAGAGCCAAAGCAGATTTAGTTGAGCGGCAGACTCGCAGGGCCACCGTAAGCAGGCGTGCAAAGCGTACCCCGCACACGGGCGTCACGCTACACGCACCGATAAAGCGACAGAGCGACTCATATCGTCATAATATCCGTTCCAAAATTATCATCATGAATTCTTCTTTCCTCATTTTGGGTGACTAGGCACCGGTTTCGAGACAAATCTTTTTACCAGGGCTGGACGCCTAGAAATATTACAGGGAAAATGTGGTGCAAGCTTCTGCATAGCACGGCACGGATGAACATCAGCACTTTTGCGCCCTTACGCAACTATTTTCTTTCTCTGTGCCTTAACGTTCTCGTAGGCTGCGTCAGGGCATGGGGGATCTATATTCACTAGGTTGGGTCTCCTATGGACTCATCGCCTCTTTTCTTTCTTCCTGTTCAGCCAGGAGATCACGAGGGAAAGTTCGTTAGGTACGTACATCTGAATGGCATGAATGGTGTGGCGCGATGTTTTGTACGTGTGGATGTGGCCCATAGTCTGCGTATATCTAGGTTATTATTCGAGCGAAGCCGGAGCGGGCCGCTAGTACTTTATATATATTGGAAGTCTATTTTTTTGACTGCCCCAGTTTGATTCGTGGCAGCAGCTTGGAGACCAAGATTGGCCCCAGCAATACTCGACCCGCCTTCGCTTGCTAGACTTCGTAACTGGTTTGAGAGTGCGTGCTCAAGTCTGCGTTGATGGGAGCGCTCATTTGACTGAGCGTTCCCACCTGATAGCTGATGGCCTGTTCTCGAAGTTACAGTAGTAGTGGTAAAGATGAATTCTATTTAGGCCCTTTCGTAGTGCAGCCGTTTTTCCTAAAACGCTACAATATTTACAATACTGCGCCATCTGTCGATCCATCCTGGCTGTGAATCGAGATACTTCTGTGTTCGAGAAGCTCTGTTAGCTGCAATCTGAGGGTTGCATGAGTATGTATATGTACGCGATTTCATAGGCAAAAAGAGCCAGGATCTTTCCCAGGTTTTGGTGGCACTATATACCTTGCAAGTGTTCCATATTGAGGGAAAATGTCCGGTTTGAAGAATGCACTGAATAGCAGGGGCCAGACACACCAAGATTTAAGATTTATATCGGCATCCTTTTACTAGCAGCATTAAGTGGATACCGTTGTAGCCAGGTGACTTCTTCATCTTAGACTCGTCCTAACTCTGATGACTTTTATAGGGGCGGTCAAATTATTTCCTTTCAATGGTGATGCCAGAACCCGAAAGTCGAATGCGTCTTCCAACTATTGAAGTTGTACTGCACTTGGGCGACAAAACAGGTAGCAGCGGGCCTATTAAGAACATTTATCAACATTTTTTTACATTTTGATAGGCAGTTGATAATTTTGATATCAGATAATGGTTAATATAACCGGCATCCACAATAGAACACAAGCCAAAAAACAGAAAGGAATGAACTGGCTGAGTGCGTGTCATAATTGGCTCATTTCAGTTTAGTAGTGGTCATTTTAGGGCTCTTTGCAGAGTCCGCCTGGGGAAGTACTACACCTCAGCCAGTTATTCTGGTGTCAAGAAGTGTACGAACATTACTGTGTTCAGGTTTAAAGGCCTGTTCACACCGGAGCGGTATTCGCTGCCTGCGGTAGCGAATGCCGCGTGGGTAAGGGGTAATATTACTGTTCACACCAAAAAATACCGCCTACCCAGGCGGTACGTACAAAATACCGCGCGAAACCCGCGCGGTATTTACCGCTACCCACAGCGGTAGCGAATACCGCTCTGGTGTGAACAGGCCTTAAGGGCAATGTTTCCAGATAAATTACTGGGCTAAGAAATAAACCACTTCATATCTCCGAGTGACGAGCGCAGTGTAGTGCTAGGTAATGATTTGGACTCTTCGTGTTCCAATAGCAACTGTATCACTGTGTTCTGGGCAGGCATGTCAGTCGTACTTGTGTCCTGTTTGTCTTGTCACTATATACTAAAAAAAACCTTAACCAACCGTAGCCAACATCTTGCAGGTGTTACTACCTACCTCATCATGCTAAGAAGCCATTAATCTATTTGAAGTGATTCAAAAAGTATATTGTTTTATTAACAAATTGCCATGGTGGCATCTTGTGTGATAACCCTGGCCAGGAGAGAGGGCTTTTCTATACGCACTACTGTTTCTTTTGAGCAATGTGTGTAGTTCAGGGTGTAGCGACTGCATCGTATTTCATGTTTCAAGTGCCCACCTACTAACTCTATTGCCTTTGTTCATTGTGCCCGTAGCGGATAAAATAAATCATATAACATAAACACTAATAACGTAAATATTAACCACAACTAACAGTGCTCCATTGTATTAAGAAATAGTTATAAGCGACAGTCACATTGTTAAAGTAAGGAGTCAGATATTAAACACCATCAAGTGAACACGCATTTTATTTTGCCTGTCACCACACCTTCACGCACCCATCGGCAAAGTGGTGACACCGACGTGATATCAAGCAGACGTGATTCAAGTATAGTTCATAGTCGCGTTAAATTCACATTTTTAAAAGTCAACAAAAATACAGCAAGCCTCGCGAAAAAATGAACGACCCACGCTGCCAGCCTGCGCCGGTTCAACAACCATCACCAGCCACACCACAGGCCACCGAGATGCAGACAATGGCCACCATCAATGTAACGACAAGGATACCGGACTTCTGGCGAGAGCGACCCAGGCTCTGGTTCCATCAGTTCAACGCCATCGTCGACCCACAAAAGGCAAGTGATCTGCACAAAAGTCAACTTTTAATAGCTAGGCTAAATCAAGCCGAATTAAGCGATATTAGTGACATTTTAGATAACATGCCCGATATAAATAAGTTTGAGACCTTAAAAAACAGGTTAATTTCTGTGTACGAAGAGTCTGAAACTCAACAATTAAATAAATTATTAAATGAAATCGAACTCGGTGACCAAAAACCATCACAATTGTTGCGCCGAATGAAAGATTTGGGTAAACATAAGGTGCCAGACGAGACTCTCAAGCTCCTCTGGAAAGGTCGCCTTCCGCACTCAATTAGAGTTGTTATTACCGCGTGCGATACTGGGGAGATTCAATTAGACAGCTTAGCTAATATGGCAGATAAAATTATGGAAAATGCCACTACATCCCAGCTAGCTCCCATTTCTAAATCTCCGCCAATCACTGACCAACCTCTCACTAAACTATTTAGCGAAATTAATTCGATGAAATCTGAGATTTTAGCGCTGCGCTCAAAATTAAATAATAACAATAACAGCAGCATTCAACCACGCGAATCGCGTAATAGCGAGCGCTATTCTAACTCTAACTCCTCTCGATCACGCTCAAAAAGCCAAAATAGCGAAAAATTTTCAAAACAAACAGCAAAACCGGGTGACTCAAACTATATGTGTTTTTATCACTTCACTTTCGGAGCAAATGCTTACAAATGTGGCGATATTAGGAATTGTAACAAAAATAAGTCGGAAAACTAGCTCCGACACCGG
Organism: Ectropis crepuscularia; assembly: GCA_963693475.1. Lineage (NCBI taxonomy): Eukaryota > Metazoa > Arthropoda > Insecta > Lepidoptera > Geometridae > Ectropis > Ectropis crepuscularia. Next base: position 20,695,825 of record OY856353.1, on the reverse strand, counting down.
CACGAGTTAACGTGGCCGGTGTCAGTAACTCATATCGTTTGTGCGTAACCGACAAAACTACTAAAATACCATTTCTTATAGATACTGGAGCTGACGTGTCTGTATTAGCCGATAAAAAGCAAAACAGATCCACGTTAGATTATGTTCTATATGCAGCTAACGGCACAAAAATTAAAACATTCGGAAAGAAAACTATTATTGTTGACTTAGGCTTACGACGTCCATTTACATGGACATTTATATTGGCCGATGTTCAACGATCAATAATAGGAGCTGATTTTCTGGCCGCTAACAAATTAATGGTAGATTTACATGGCAAGAAACTCATAGATAAACTTACCTCTTTATCACGCAGCGCAAACATTACTAAATCCTGCGAATCTACCGATATAAAGTCAATCGACGTTAAAAATGAATATCACTTAATTTTACAAAAGTTTCCTGACATTACAAAACTGGAAAATTTTAAGACACACCCCAAACATGACGTACAACATCACATTTATACCACCGGTCCTCCGGTTCACGAAAAAGTACGTCCACTCAACCCGGAGAAATACAAATTAGCCAAAGCTGAATTCGAAAGAATGATGCAATTAGGTATTTGTAGAGCTTCCTCGTCTCCTTATGCGAATCCACTAGTATGTATCAAGAAAAAAAATGGCGAAATAAAGCCATGTGGAGACTATCGTAGACTTAATGCGAAAACTATACCAGATCGATACCCATTACCCAGATTACTCGATTTTACATACATGTTAAAAGAGAAGACAATATTTTCAAAAATTGATATCCGAAAGGCCTATCACAATATTTGTATGGCGCCTGAAGATATTCCAAAAACTGCAATCATAACACCGTTCGGTTTATTCGAATTCACTCGAATGAATTTTGGTTTACGTAATGCAGCACAAGATTTCCAACGATTAGTAAATGATGCACTCAAAAATCTAGATTTTGCCTTCCCGTACCTAGATGATATTATCGTGAGCTCAAACTCGAAAACAGCTCATTTACAACATCTAGAAACCGTTATGGACCGATTAAATACTTACGGCCTAACTATCAACCTAGAAAAATGTGAGTTCGGCAAATCCGAATTAAACTTTCTAGGCTACCACATTAGCACAAATGGCATAAAACCAAGTGAAGAGAAAATTCAAACTATAAATAATTATCCTCTACCAAATACTATTGAGGAGTTACGACGTTTTCTCGGAATGGTAAACTTTTATAGGCAAAGCATTCCAAAAGCCGCAGAAATGCAATCACCACTAAACGCGTATTTACATAATTCAAAAAAACGCGATCAAACAAAAATTATGTGGACTGAAAGTGCATTAAAAGCATTCAGTCAATGTAAACAAGCGATTAAAGACTCAATAACTTTACCACACCCAGACCCATCCGCGTCACTAGTGCTTATGACGGATGCCTCTGGTACTTGCGTAGGTGCAGCATTACATCAAAACACGAACGAAAAACTAGAACCTCTAGGATTTTATTCGAAAAAGCTCACCGACGCTCAAACAAAATACAGTACTTACGATAGGGAATTACTCGCAATATACATGGCAATAAAACATTTCCGTCATATTATCGAAGGCAGGGAACTCACAGTATTAACTGACCATAAGCCATTAACATTTGCCCTATCAAAAAAAGTATCTAACTCAGACTGCCCTAGACGTCTCAGACAACTAGACTTTATATCTCAGTTCTGTGACAGCATTAAGTACATACAAGGCGACGAAAACGCAGTAGCAGACGCCTTATCTAGGATCGAAGAAATCATTATACCTTCTCAATTCGACTATAAAAGTCTTGCCCAATCACAAGAATGTGATCAGGAACTAAATAACTTAAAAAATCAAAATAACCTTAAGTTTCAATCAATTACAATGCCAAATTCAGATATAAAAATAACTTGCGAAACTTCAACGAATAACATACGTCCTTATCTACCGGTTCAGTTTAGAGAAAGTGCTATAAAATCACTACATAATATAAGCCATCCCGGCATAGCCGCGACTAGATGTTTAGTCAAAAGCAGATATTTCTGGCCCAGTATGAATACGGACGTAAAAAAAATTGTACAAAATTGTATCGCTTGTCAAAAATGTAAAGTACAACGTCATACAGTTACACCACTTGGTGAATTTGGCGATACAGGAGGTCGATTCGAACATGTTCATATAGATATTATAGGCCCTCTTCCACCATCGGAAGACTTCAAATATTGCGTCACTATGATAGATAGGGTCACTAAGTGGATGGAAATAATACCAACGAAAGATATAACTGCCGAAACGATCTCAAAGGTGTTCGTAGAACACTGGATCGCTCGTTTCGGTTGCCCAATTAAAATAACTTCGGACCAAGGTCGTCAATTCGAATCAGACTTATTCACACAACTACTCAAAAAACTAGGCATTCAAAAAATTCGAACCACGGCATATAACCCTAAGGCAAACGGGATGATCGAGAGAGTTCACCGTACATTAAAATCAGCTATTATGGCAAAATGTCAAAATAACACAAAATGGGTTCAGGAATTACCATTAGTACTATTAGGTCTACGATCCGCCGTTAAGTCAGACCTAGGATACTGCCCATCTCAATTCTTATACGGAAGTACGCTGAGACTCCCAGGAGATTTATTTCATTCCAACTCAAACGTAAACACAAATGTCAATGACCGAGAATACATAAAACTTTTGACAAATGTGTTATCAACTGTTCCCAAGTTGTCCCATTCAACCGCACGTAGTAACGAAAAAAATGTTTTCATTCATAAGGACTTAAGCACTTGCTCCCATGTGTTTGTAAAAAACGAAACTCACAAGAGCTTAGTTCCGCCATACCAGGGACCATTTAAAGTGATAAAGCGACACCCGAAATTTTACACAATAGATTCTAACGGTAGGAATACTAGGAATGTCACTGTATCACTTGATCGGCTAAAACCAGCTTATCTATTAGATGTTGACCACGAGCCGATCTCAAGCTTGAAGTATGCGACACCCAACACCAGTCTCGACCGAACGACAGAAAGTGCAACGACTTCGACAAAAACAGCCGACCCACCGCCAGCACCACTTCAGATAAGCACGCGTTCGGGTCGCACCGTCAAGCCAAGAGTGAGATTCGATTTATGAGATCTTCATTTTTTGTCGTCAGTCAGCTTACAGCCGCACACTGCTACAATTCACCACACAAATCCACGCATCATGGACCAACCGCAAGCAACTACGGTCGTCACCCAGCACCTTGTACAATGCGCAACAATGCGCACCTCGAGGACAGCGCTTACCAAGTTTGGTGCTACTGCAAGCATCGCGTAGCGTCGAAGGTGGGGCGAGTCGAGCATCGAAACGAACAATCTCGCTACAACGACGTGTCAACAACGCAGCTATTCCGTCACCCATATCGCGAGTGCGTTCAAAGTTCAAACATAGTGATCCGTAGTATTTCAGTGTCGTCCAGTGTATTAACCCAGTGATTTAGTTTAAAAAGATAGTTTTATCTAAGGGGGGAGGATTGTAGCGACTGCATCGTATTTCATGTTTCAAGTGCCCACCTACTAACTCTATTGCCTTTGTTCATTGTGCCCGTAGCGGATAAAATAAATCATATAACATAAACACTAATAACGTAAATATTAACCACAACTAACAGTGCTCCATTGTATTAAGAAATAGTTATAAGCGACAGTCACATTGTTAAAGTAAGGAGTCAGATATTAAACACCATCAAGTGAACACGCATTTTATTTTGCCTGTCACCACACCTTCACGCACCCATCGGCAAAAGGGGAAAGGGGCTAGAACATTGCGGAAGGTTACTCAGCTTAGTTGATACTCTAATCGGTCAAGTAAAATTCCTAAGTCTAAGACGACAGAGGTGGAACTGTGGCTATCATTAGCAGCGTGCGTGAGAGAGATATAGGTTTCAAGCTTTGCTTAGTTTGGGGTTAGTCGGTGTTGTATGTAAAGTGTTCACCAACATTTATCTTATCATTACCAGAGCGTCGGTAGGGGCACCATGTCCTCCGTCCGTGGTGTCGAGCCCGACATGCCCTGCATAGTGGCCATGAGTAGGTGCATTGCCCCCCCCCCCCCCCCCCCCCCCAAAGAAAAGAAAGTAAGAAAAATAACAGATAAGAAAAGTAAAAGTTGGGCAGGGCGCCATTTTTCAGATTTTGCCCCGCCTAAAAAATATTGAAGATCCGGGGCTGCCTCCACGTGAAAAAGCCGTATTTACTTCGACCCATGTCATTACAGGCTTTGTAATCGGTGTGCACTATGCTTATTAAACAAACAAAAAATTAGGAATTTATTTATTCGGACTAAATTACATTACTTACCTTTTTTTTTTAACAATAGGAATCTCAATTTTCGGATCACATAGACTGTTATAGAAGATATTTTTAGTTTTTACTTTGTTCTGCTGTTTTTTTTTCTATTTTCGTGGTGTAATATTGCATAATGCATGTGTTCTTGGATACCCATGTATTATGTATTTAGGTATTATCTTCAAGTATTGGTCAAAATACATTGTAACAATAAATCGAATGCATAATATAAAATGGTAATAATTTACTGTATAATGCTAACGTCTACTGTAATAAAAAACCATGCACCAACTTTTTATGTATAGAACCGGTCAAATGGTGGCATCAAATCTTTCAACTTGTCATTACTTGTTCATGTGACAGTCACAAGCCTTTTAAGCTTTCTATGCCCCTGCTGATTAGACTCGGGACGTTTGGTCACCAGAAAGGAATTGATCAAAGTCCATGACCAAGTGTAGGTTGGGCGTTATTGCATTTTAACGAAACAAGATGTTTTTCCTCTTATGATGTTTTCGTTTACCTAAACAAAGTTCACGCACAATTGAATTCAATAAAACTTTGTGTGACACAAAATTGCATTGTTCTTATAACCAAACTGTCAATGCTTGCTGCAGGATAGCCATATCATTGGCTATCCTGCAGCAAGCATTACGATACGATACGATATTAGTTTACGATAGTGACTCCTCAAAATTATAGCAATTTCAAATAAATACTTTAGGTAGTATTGTGGACAGTTTTCTGGGAAGTCGCGATCAACAATGGCGATATCAAATTAGCAACTCAAATGGAACTTCATGCAATGCAAGTGTGACCTGATATGGGGCCTTATGAGGTGAGCTGAATAAGGTTAACCGTAAGAGGATTCACGTTACTATGCAGAAACTTCTAGAAAACTGACTTATTATACTCCATAGACTTGTTTTTATTTGATATGCTTATGGTTGATTTCAGCCACCTGACTTCCCTCCTCGTGACTTCCCTCCACTTGAGTTGCTGTAGGACTCTTTGCAGATTCCGCCAGGGGAAGCTTCTTTGCCAGATATTCTATCGTCAATCAGTAATGTGCATAAAGCACAAACAGCCCAGTAAATGTTCCCACTGCTGCAATTAGGGGCCTTTTCTTGCAATGAAAGAATTAAGGCCATAAACCACCACGCTGACCCAGTGCAGTTGATGGATGACACATGACCTCGGAAGTTACATGACGGTTTCCTCACGATGGTTTCCTTCGTCGTTTTTTAAGTTAGCTGCATTACAAAATCAAAAAAACAGAGGTGCGCGTGGGATTTGAACCCGAGCTCAGAATACTACTATTCCGGTTTAAAGGGATTTTTTTCAAGAAAGATTACAGGACACAGAGGCAAGTAATCTTAAGTTTCCGGGTGACCAGTGCAGTGCATGACTATGCAATGGTATGGTAATGTGCATCATGTATATTTTTTTGTTCTATCATTCTCTTATTTTAGAAGTTACAGGGGGGCACACATTTTACCGCTTAGGAAGTGTCTCTCACGCAAATTATTCATTATTGCAAAAGTGATATTAGAAATCTCAATATCATTTTTGAACGCCTATCCTATAAACACCCCACACGTATGGGTTTGATGAACTAAACATTTTTGAGTTTCATCTCTAATGGGTATGGGGTACCCCCAAAATTTATTGTTTTTTTATATTTTTGTGTAAAAATATTTATGCGGTTCACAAAATACACCTACTTACCAAGTTTCAACAGTCTAGTTCTTATAGCTTCGGAAAAAGTGGATGTGATGGACAGACAGACAGACTGACAGACAGACATGACGAATCCATAAGGGTTCCGATTTTCCGTTTTACGGAACCCTAAAAATAAATCATTCAACAGAACCGACCCTTAATATGTAGACTTTGAAACCTTTGTTGGTGTTGCTAATAAAATAATTTTAACAAAAAAAAGAACCGACTTCAAACAGTAAACTAAAAAGTAAAAAATAAATCTCTTTACCACAAAGTACAACGTATTTTGATTAATTTGAGCAGACATGATTAAATAAGTATTTAACAATTCTGAAGTCGGTGCCAAGTAAAACAACTACAGCTGAAGCTAACATTAGTAGAGTAGTAAATCGAACTAACATTTGGAACATAGAGAAGTTTTTGGGGACATTTGTATGATAGACAGGAAGGTTGTTGCAACATTTACTTGGCACCGACTTCAGAATTGTTAAATACTTATTTAATCATGTCTGTTCAAATTAATCAAAATACTTACGTTGTACTTTGTGGTAAAGAGATTTATTTTTTACTTTTTAGTTTACTGTTCGAAGTCGGTTCTTTTTTAGTGAAAATTATTTTTTTTACGATTTTAAGTGATGGTTCGATGAATAATTCTTGAATTAGGTGAGAAGATAAAGAAAAAACTTGACTAGTAGAATAATATTCAATATGATAAAGTGTTCAAATCCAGGATGGTCGGTGTACTCAGGCCTGTAAAATGGTCCTCAGTACCCATGTGGGTGCCAAGTTCTCATCAATATTTAAGAGTACATGAATCAAGCACAAACACTAGCTACTGTAAACCGTTAAACAGTTCACATAACTGTCCTTTGTCTTCATCGGCAGACCCCTAATAACAGTCACATCCCACCTAGTTATGTGTAAAGTGCTCATCGATACAGCTTTATCAAGCCTATACACAAGGTAACTGCTGTAGATCGTTGAGGAGTAGCCTCGACTGTCTTTCGGTTCCTTCATCGGATCGACTCCAGACCTTCATTCAATTGTAGTGCTTTAAAATACTTAATTGAAACATTTTCAAACGCACTAGTCCACCCTTGCAGTTTTTAAAGGTCTTACGATTAATTAATTAGTTACAACGCGATTGAGCAATAAACATCCAAACATAGACATTTATAATGATGATGAAAGACAGTCCCAAGACATCTAGACGTAAAGTGTTCATCAATACTAATTAATCAAGCCCAAACACAAGATAACTGCTGTAAATCTTTGAGGAGTTCCCTCGACAGTATTTTGGCTCCATCATCAGATCGCTTCCAAATCTTCGTAGTGCCAAACCAAAATAAATTGTAGTGCTTGGAAATATTTAATGGAAAAATTAACAATCGCGCTTGTCGCCCCTTCAATTTTTGCCAGTTCTCTTCAATTTCTGCAGGATTCCATCATCAGATGCTGGTTTCCTATCATGGTATCATGGTACCACCCTTGGAATGTCTCCTATCCAACAAAAAAAGAATCATCCAAATCGGTTCATAAACAACGAAGTTATCCGCGAACACACATAAAATATATATATATATGTATATATATATACGGTCGAATTGAGAAACCTACTTTTTTTTTAAGTCGGTTAAAAATAATATAAAATTGAATAAAACACATTTTGTATGGAAGAACAGTTGCAATCGGTTTTTCCAATTCCCTGGGAATGATGGATTGATGGAATGGACTGGAAAAACCAAATACTTTTACGTCCAACTAATATATCCGCAAGATTGCGTACGCGAACGAAGTAGCGGGTCCAGCTAGTATTCAATAAATAAATCTTATTCAATCACATTATACAAACAACATACAGCTAACAGTCTACTACGCATTGGCATTGCATGAAACCCCGCCTGATTATTTTTACAACTCAAAAAGGATTTAGTCTTGCTCGCAAAATTAAACCAGGCGCTCGGTTTCTGGCTAAAGCTACTTTATGTTTTTGAGCGACTTGTTAATTATTAACCCAACCAAGGTGATTTGGTGATGCGTGTTGAGGTTGTAGGCTACAATAATTTTGTGTATTTCTTTGGTAAAGTCTCTTAAAACATTCAGAATAGCTGCCGAGCCAGTTGCCGTGGCGCATGGGTAAATTGTTATTCTAGCAACGGCGAATCAAGATACTCGTTGACGGGAGTGCGAAAAGTGACCCAGTGACCCAGACCCATGGCCATGCAGAAGAAATCTGTGGGGGTTTTAGTCGGTAGGGGCACCATGTCTGTCGTCGTCATGGTGTCGAGCCCGACATACCTAACCATGTCCCTGTATGGTGGGGATACGTAAACGTATTTCCCCCACATAAAAAAAAAATTGGCAGTCATAGAAACTGCCGATAGAAGTGAAAACTTATAACTCAGAATCTGATAGCTTACCTTGGAAACTACACGGGTGTAACCGGAGGGCGTGGCCTCGCCATCTTGGCATGGCCATCTAGAAATGCGTCAGCATTTCCCATTGGCTGATGCGTTTCTAGATGACAATGCCATGATGACCTGTCCACGTCCTTTCAGCATTTCCCATTGGCTGACGTATTTCTAGATGGCCAATAGCCACGGTCCCGAACTTACCCGAAGCTTTCTTATCATACCCGAGCGTGACGAATGAATTCAATCCACACCTGATTGACACACAAATCTGTCTAGGCGCGCCTAAAGAAGTTTTCACTTCAAAAAACAAAAAAACGGCGAATCATGATCGCGTTCAACGAAAAATACTCTTAAATGCACGTAATATACCTACCTACTACCCACCTATCACTGCAGTGATATATCAATGACTAGAACCATCCCACGGTTTTGCCCGCGTAGTTCCCGTTCCCGTTATTTTCTGTGCTGTTCGTTTTTTGCATTATTGCAAAGTTACGGCTGGTCTACTCAGGAGAACGGCGACTGCTGATTCGGATTTCGGATTATGCCTTATGCACAATACTGATTGGCGATACAATAACTGGCAAAGATGCATCCCCAAGCAGAAAATATATCTTGTTTTTTGAAGGGAAAACTTATTTTGGTAGGGCACAGACAGATTTTTCGTGGGCTGTGAATTGAATTCTAGCGTCACGCTCGGCATTGATAAGATATCTTCGGGTTAACTCGGGACCATGACCATTGGCCATCTAAAAATCCGTCAGCATTTCCCATTGCCTATCTAGATACGCGTCAGCATTTCTATATGGCCATGGTCATGGTCACGCTCTCCTGTTTCACTCGCGTAGTTTCCAGAGAGAGCTAGCAAATTCTCAGTAGTAAGTTTTCACTTCTATCGGCAGTTCCTATGACTATCATTTTTTTTCCTTGATACACACCTACTGACTATATTTGGTTGAATCGAAGGAAAGAAGTCCAACACATAGGTATAAAACTTAATAAAAAAGTTGAGAGGTGTCAAGGGACACCCGGATGGAACGAAGTTCTTGTCGATTAAGGCGGGTAATCCTCCCTGATCTGAGGCCAACGTTATAAGTGGAGGCAGACACGATATCCATCGGCGTTACGACAGTAGTGAAGGAATTGTAATAAAAAATTAAGTTATAATAATATTTTTTTATTACTTATTAACAAATATAATGTAAGTTAACATAAACTTAAGGAGTAGCATTGAGGTATTATACAAACATTATAACAATGATTCATTATTATCATTCCGAATGTTAGCCATTCGGATTGCATTTAGAAACAGTACCTACTCATATTATTTCCAATGTTGCCTAGGTACAAATATTAGTTTTACGAATGAAATTTGTCGAAATATGCGTCAATCACACCAATCGATATTACATGAACATTACGATATATAATATACGATAGAATATAACGTGACAACATCATTACAATACATTGATGAAATATTACAGACAATAGAATCGAGTGGAAAAACAAGTACAAAATCAAAAATTTTGATTTACCCCCAACTACCTCTGATTTGTAGGTAATCTGTATAACATTGACCTTTCATTTGATACCCATATTGAGGGAGTAGTGAAACGTATTTCGCCATTTTGTGGTGGCAGCTTTCTTGGATTTGAAATTTGTCATAGTGCATAGTATTCTATTAGTCAAGGCCTTTCATTTGATACCCATATTGAGGTAGTAGTGTCCAATCACACTATCAGTTCATTACACGCAACGTGACGTACTACGTCTGAACTACGACGTAAAGTGTAATCCTGGATGAATGGAACAGTTTCGTGACTGATGCCTGCAGCTGAATATAGTAGGATGAAACCCATTGTAAATGGAAGAGAATATGACAAAAGTGAAAGAAAATCGTCAAATAACTGTATTTCGGGTTTATTTTGCGGTTCTGAATGATTACTTTACATAAATTCTCAGGAAAAAAAGAACAAAATGATCGTACCGGTAGTGACCTCTCCAGATTTTCTATGACACTAGAGTAGGATACAATCCACAGCTGATTAAATTTTGAGTTCTGCGCCACCTATTGATAATTATAGGAACTTTGATGTGCAAGTCGATTCGGGCAGTGGTCGTAAAAATTAGTGTTGGTCTAGCGTCTAACCAAATACTCATAGGGATTGTGCAACGCCATCTATTTTTAAGCGCAAGAGTCAGTTTGTAGTGATAAATCGCCAATAGAATTTTTTATTCGTTATTGTTTGTTAGAAAATACTTAGATTTAAATTAAATGCGTTGATAAGAGGGATCCTTTATAAAAACTATTATTCTCAGGAAAAAAATAACAAAAAGAATGTTGAGAGAAAAAAGAACAAAAAGAGTATTGCGGTAACTACCGAGGCTCGAACCGGGGGCACCTATCCTCATAGGTGACCCCTTACTTACTAATTGCGCCAACCGGTCATTATTAACACGGGTGAAATTTGTTATCGTATTCTAATTCTTCTAATTCTATGACGTCATAGGAACGAAACGTTACAACTTTTTCGTGAGATTTTTTTCCGTCTAGCTCCCTTTCATAACGCGCGATAAGGAACTTCGTTCCAAAAATATCACGTATGATGTAGGTACGTATTATTTGGAGCTATTTTAAAATAACTTTAAATCTGTCTCACTGTGGGGCAAAGGTCTCTTTTGATTATTTTCAGTTTTTTTCTTTCTTAAAATCTATATATATAAAAGCGAAAGGTCACTCATCACGAAATCTCAGAAACTACAAATGCTAGGAGTCTGCTAAATGTTGCATGGAGGTGTATTTTAGCACGTAGGCGAGCGTCTACGTGCTAAAATAGACCTCCAAGACGGGATTTTGAGAAATTCAAACCCTAAAAGGGTGAAACAAGGGATGAACGGTTGTATGAAAATTCGTGATTTTCAAAGTTATCAAATTTTGTATCTAGACATTTGACACGAAGCAATCAAATGTTTGTTCTTTCAATTTTGTAATTTCGAACTGAACGGGGTTGAAATTCGGGTTGAAATGGGGGATGAATGTCAATTTGGAAGTTCCCAACCGTTGAAGATGAAACCATGAAAGACACTTGACACGAATCAAACGAATGTTTTTTTCTATAAATTTTGTAGTTTCAAACTGTACGGGGGTGAAATTGGGGTTGAAATGGGGGATTAATGCCAATATGAAAGTTCCTAACTGTTGAAGATAAATCCATGAAACTCTGTATATGTATGGACACTTGACACGAAGCAAACGAATGTTGGTTCTAGAAATGTTGTAATTTCGAACTGTACGGGGGTGAAATTGGGGTTGAAATGGGGGATGAATGTCAACATGGAAGATCCCGACCGTTGAAAATAAAACCATGAAACTCTGAACATAGACACTTGACACGAAGCAAATAAATGTTTGTTCTAGCAATTTTTTAATTTCGAACCGTACGGGGATGAATGACAATATGGAAGTTCCCCATCGTTGAAGATAAAACTATGAAACTCGTATAGGCACTTGGCAAGAAGCATTAAATGTTTGTTCTTTTTTGTTTGTTTGTTTGTTTAATTTTGTAATTTCGAACTGTACCTATGGGGATAAAATTGGAGTTGAAATGGGGGACGAATGTCTCTTACGCTTTCACATCTAAACAACTGAACCGATTTTGATGAATTTTGTTTTATTGTAAACTGTTTTTAGTAACCGTAAATGTGTCTGGGTATAAAAACAGGTACCTACTGCCTGAGTTACCTTAGTATTTATTTCGCGCGGACGAAGTCGCGGGTAACACCTAGTCTATAATAAGTTTGCATTTGACCGCGGCAAATCGTTAAACCGCCGCTTTACATAACGGCCATGTTTTTCAAAACGGCTAGCCGAAAAGTAATTCGGCGGATTATACAGTCCGGCTGCGACATATTTATACCACGTTCAAACCACAGATTACAGAAATAAAAACAGATGGAACCTTCGTGAACAACACTGTGAAGCCCGTAATTAGTCATGTTGACTTAAAATTGTCAAATTAACGTTCCAAATTACTTGTATAATGTTGTCAGTCTTAAGAAAAAAGTCCCACTATTGTTGTCTTAGCTTGGGAAATCTTCACGTATAATAAACACATCAATTGATATTTTAATATATTAATATTATTACACCGATTATGCAAGGATTTCTTGTTACTACTATTTCCATTCTATGAAGAAAATAATTTAGATTTTGCATGCAACTAGAAATTAACTTGAATCGCAAATAATAATATTAGTGTAATTTACTCGCTTAGATGGTTAAACAAAAATTAAAACAACCATCTTTACCACCAAACTATTTTTGATAAAATGCATATAGGCTACCTGTATGTTATAGGTCCAAACAACAAACAAAAAAAAAACTTACAAAATAATCATTTTAACAGTTCACTTTGTGGCATTACAGCCCCAATAAATATATAAAATAACTAAAAGTTATTTATGCATCGTCGATGCCATCCGACAAAAACATCGTAGTCGGGTCGTCTCGCTTAAAGTCGCAGAAACTACAAATGCATTCGAAGCGGGCGACCGGCGCCTGACCTTGGAAACGCCGAGCGCAGCCGAACTCAAGCGAACGGAGCCGATCGCTGCTAGTTCAAATTGATCATTCGGCAGTAACGTTCACTCGCCCGTCGCTTTGTATCTATTGTTATTTTTGTTCCTCTATAATCTCGTTTTGTTAATTGAACATTATAACCATTTTAATATCGAAGTGTTGTTATTCAATTGTGTGTTGGCGTAACATCTACACACCACAACTTATTATTCACCTTTTTTGACAAAACAAGACTTTAAAATCAAGTAACCGTATAATATTAAAAAACTTAACAATTTAAAAATATTTAATTTTACAAACAACGCTATGCATAATAGGTATTAACTTCAAAAATATCTTCCTTCAACACATGTTTTATTTTATAAACCATCATTTTATAACCAATTAGGGGGCGTCCATTAATTACGTGAGGTGTTTTTTTTAAATTTTCTGGCCCCCCCCTCCCCCGTTGGTGAGATTTTGTTCAACCCCCTCCCCCATCCCCCAATCTCACGTGAGATTTTTCAGAATGTGGGTTTCTTACGTAAACGCGTTGGGTTGTTATTGTAGAAAAAAAAAAACAATTTGCTTCGTGCTTTTATTTACGACTACTTTAGACTAGTAATTGACAATCTACTATGATAAAAAGAAAAGAATACCTACTCTAATTCAGTCCATCTTATACCTTTAAACGAGCAATTCTTGTACCTATATAAATATGTATATATATATAGAATCTGAATCTCGGAAACGGCTCGAACGATTTTGATCAATCAAAAAATCAATCTAACTAGGTTTCATTTTTTATAAACGCATATTATGCGCGTTTTTAGACAATGAAAAACTGTCACATTAGACATTAGATTGCGAAGGTAAATTTCGCCGCGTGACGCGACAGCGTAATAGCTCAGATGGGAAGTCGGGCGGTCATAGCGGTCACGAATTAATAGCTCCGGGTTCGAATCCAGACGGCTTCTAATTTTTTTCATGTTTTCTTTTTTTAAGAAAATCTATTTCTTGGTTTCTTTTATCTGTACGTATCTAAGTATATTTACTATTTAAACCGAGCAAAGCTCGGTTACCCAGGTACTGGAGAATTATGAGCGGTCTCAAGAGAGACTATTGGCACCAACATGTCCATATGATTTTCTGTAAAATCATCTGCTCCTTCGAAATAGTGAATAATCTTAATCGTATTAATACGATGACGCTCAAGATTATAATCTTGAGCATGTACATACAATTTGGATTGAATGGAACAAAACAGTATAATCTTTTTTTGTTTCAATCAGAACAAAAATTACGTGATATTTGTCGAGACCCTCCCTCCCCCTAACGTGAGATTACATGAGATTTGACTCGACCCCCTCCCCCCCTAAATCATCTCACGTAATTTATGGACGCCCCCTTATATTGCCACCGTTTCACTTAGATAATATACCGAATGACATTACAATACAATACAAAACACTTTATTGGCACCATAAACAAAGTTGACAAGAAGTAACAAATATAATAATAAAACAAAACGGGCACAAAAGGCGATCTTGTCGCTAAAAGCAATCTCTTCCATATAACCTTTTGATTCATGAGGAAACAAAATTTGTATTATTTTAGGCAGTGGTGCCACTAACGAAATAAATAAACACAAACAAAGGAGACGGCCCATTTTCCATGGGCATTTGCCCCACAGAAAAAGTGCAAGAGACTTGACCAAAATTGGATCATTGTATAGGAGTTTTAATATACATTGAGGAACCGTTTATGTTTTTATCCTGCATAGCAGTGTTTAAAAGATATCAACTAAAACATTGAAAAAAAATAACGCCGCAAGTAGGTAATCAAGAACGTGATTATGTACTTACTACTAAAAGAAGGTAGTAAATTCATTACTTTGCGACGTACTGTGCTCAGAATAATGTCGTCTCAACACAGACAAGGACCGGAGATTCGCCCAAACCACAAAAAAAATTACAAAACCTTTGGAAAAATAAAGAAATTCCATGTGTTGTGTGAGTTTCGAACGAATTTATACTGTACGTAAACTTCAACTGAACTAAAATGAGAAAAACATGGCTGATTTTGACTATAGTCTGTACACATAGGTACAAATGAAAGGAGTGTTCACCGTAGTACTTTTTATTGGGTACTGACCTACTGACCCGTAGACATAACACGAACTAAACCTTAACAGGCGTATTTAAATTCACATAAACTTCGCTAGCGTGTTTTAACGCCGTACAACGCCATCTAGTTTGGTTTTATGGAACTACAGTACCTTAATACAAAATTACTTATACATAGTCATTAAGGTACTTTTTAATCACTAATTTGCAATCCCCGCTTGGCAGGTTAGTATTGAATGTACAGTTTGAATTATTTAATTATATGTTATTTTAATTAAATAACTTGTTTAGGTCTCCGGGGCTAATTAAGTACCTAAACTTGAAACGACTTGGGGCAGAAATGAGCCGTCTCCTTTATGATGTATTAATGATTTTGTTTTTTGTACATTTTTATGTCATAAATTACACATTTTACAAATTTAACATTTACCAAAATTAAATTTGAAATTATATTGAATTGAATAATACAATGCCCATCAATAATTTGGTCTACGAGTATCTAAAAAAATATATAATCTATATTTTACCCTAAATTCAGGGAAAATAATTTCCATTTAGTATCGCCACACTAACCTATTTTCGTTGAGGTGTTGTGTTCCATTCATCACCAAAATGAAATCACCTAAATTATATAAATAACAGTAAAAATATTCAAATGTTCCTATGAAATTATATTCGTCTTTCCTTTTTTTTGTTTTTGGGAACATTGTTTGCAATGTTTTAAGACACAAGACGGCATATTTTAAAACAAAACTTAAAATCACACGGGACTCCCGTACAACACGGAAGTCCGTTTCATACTGACTGGAGTTTGTATTTGCTTCGGCGTTTGTATTTCCTTTGTCTGCTTCAGTAGCTCTGTTCTGCGCGCTCCATCTGGTTTTATTTCTGTAATCTGTGGTTCAAACCACAAAATTAGTGTCAAATCTCCTCGTCCGAGTCTTGGAAAGACAACCACGAAACAATGTTACTTTTCGAGCTACGAGAAGTTCGATGTCCGATATAAAAAAGGACTAGGTGGTACCTATTAGATCAAGCAGATCAGTTCCACACTGCTCGAAATGTATTTGATAAAACCCCGATTAGCTAGCAATGTCGCGGCGACGTTCAAGACTGAGGTCTTTTTGGAACAAGTCGTTTCCAATTTTTATTTTCTATTGTACATAGTGACGAGACGAGCAAGACATGTGCCTGATGGTAAGCAACATGTATGTCCAGTGCCCATAACACCATAGTGGAACATGAAGAGTCCAAATAAATACCTAGCACTGCACTGCGCTCGTCACCCGGAGCAATACGGTGTTATATCTCTTAGCCCTGTAATATCACTGGAAACATTGCCCTTCAAACCGGAACACAGTAATGTTTTAACATTCCTGTTGCGATAGAATAACTGGCAAAGGTGTGGCCCAGGCGGATTCTACAAAGAGTCCTACAAACAAAAATTTCCTATGATCCCTTTGCCCTCTGGCACAAATCTAAATTCAACTTACTTATTGGTACAGTCCGCGAGGTATAAGCTGAGCTTTGCATTAGTGTGAGTGATCACATGCATACGCATCTATTACCAAAAGTACAGTCAGACAACAAACTCTTAAACAACAAGCTGACATTAACTATCCAGGATCAATATGGTCATTGCGAAAAGAAGTATCTCTTTTAGGATTCAAATGGTCAAGGACAGAGAATAACAGAAATTTTTTAATGGAAAAGCATGAGATCCGTCACCTACGTATAACTTATTTACTTAAAATTTCCGAATACCGTATTCAGGGCAGGCCTATCGTTTATACCAATATACAATTGATACTGCATAATAAACAACGATTTATTGAATATAAAATTGACACCTTATTAAGAGAACATGGTCACAGCGTCCTGCGTCTGACTGTACTTTTGGTGATCACTCACACTAATGCAAAGCTCAGCTTATACCTCGCGGACTGTACCTACTTAGAAGTTGGAAGTTACGGCTGGTCTAGTCGGGAGAACGGTGAGTGCCGATCCGAAGACCCCGGGCATTACCTGTATTATCTATTCTATGCCCCGGGTTCAAAACCACGCGCACCACTGTCTATTCGAAGTCATGTGCGTAACCCCGCTAACTTAAAAGCTTAAAACGGTTAAAGAAACCGGAAACCCAAAGTTGTTGGTTGTTGACAGTTCAGAAATTAAGTAGGTACCTAACCTAAATAACTAAGTAACCCTCGCATCTTCACACCTTCGAGAAGACTTCAAAATAGGAGGTTTTTAATTTGGTTGTATTTTTTTATGGAGCTAATTCAGCTTTGGACTCGATGAAAGACTCAAGTTCAATGTAGAAGTCAAGGTAACGCCCAAATGCTCGATATGGGAAGTACTCGGAGGTACTCCTCGAATCAGTAGGAGTCAGTTGTTCTAATATACCTAAATAGTCTAAGTACCTACTAGGTAATAGTACATTGTTCACCGAGAGGAGAAAGTGACCGATTACCGTCGAGGGTGTCGTTTGAAACACTGTGCTTTAAAACACCTGAGATCGGGAATCGCACTTTCTCTCGAGTGATACATAGTGCTTTATACTACACCTACGAGGAATATATTTTTTAATTGATTTCTGTGGTAAAAGGTTATCAATCAGTATTTTTGCTGTTTCCTTCAACTGCGGCGGAGTCATCATTCTTCATCATCACTATCACTACTTTTCATTTTGATAGTTTTATTTTACTTTTCTACGAAAACTGAATCCTCAAACAACACACAAATTGAAAATGGCGCCAATGGCGTCTGCAATTTTCACATGTTCTTTTTTCAAATTGTTTGACACCATCCAACACACAGCTAGTGGCCAGTGTCATTTTGCGAACTTGGAGATAAAAACTCACTGTAAAAACTTTTTGGCTTTTGATATTTAGGTTACCAGTTACCAGCGCATAGTCTTACCCAAAATTAAAAAAGAAAAACCACGTAAGAAATGGATTTTCATACACTTTTCTCTCCCGCTCAGGGTAGCGATTCTGAAACCATTCGGTTGCATCCGACACGGAATTTCATCTCTCGGTCTTTGTCTTATCTGTTTAGCATGACAAAGACCGAGAGATGAGATTCCGTGTCGGATGCAACCGAATGGTTTCAGAATCGCTACCCAGATGCGTTTTCTCGCCGCATATTTGTTCGATATGCAATGACGTACTTTCTACCGTAAATTTGATAAAGTATCAAGGTACTTTCCGAGCAGGTGTAGTATAAATAATATTTTTTTTGGTTTTGAAGTTTTGATTGATAATGCAACACTTGTATAGAATCAAACTTGGCACGACATCTACTGGTGAGTAGCGTAACCATCTCGAGTGAAGAAAACAGGCATTTATAATGGTACATTCGAGTTATTATAGATGGCGCTTAACACAATTACAGTGCAAATAATGCGCATCTGGTATCTAGTACATGAATAATCAAAATAAATAAAATTTATTTTGCGAATATACTGTTAACGGCCCCTACAATAATTAGCGTGCCCCCAAAGAATTATTGCCTGAATATAAGTATAAATATGTACACGTAGCGTATGAACGAATAGAACGAATAGTAGTACTGTTGATACCAAACTTTTATAACACTATCAATGTAAGTACACGGTTTTAAGCAATACAATTTATTTCTATTTCTATTTCTATTTCTAGTCTTTTTTATATAATGACAACTCCATGGATCCCATGGTCCATGCTTTTTCTTTGGTATCTTATCTTATTTGGATATTATTGTTACATTTGTTATAGGTTATAGTGAATCCAACCATTTATTTTCTTTTTGGCAGATCTAATTTGTCAGTTATAGTGTTGTGACCAAGTATACACAGGTACATCGATACTAGCATTTTGCAACGGTCTGGTTATTAAATTGAAATTAAATAAAATTAAAGATTATTTTGGCAAATAAGAACATGACATTTTGTCGGGTTGCCTGCGAAAAATCAGTCCCAAAGTCCGGTTGCCGAATTTTTAAAAGTTAAACATTGCTGCGAGCTTGGCTAATATCTCGGAAACTATAAACTTTAGGGCAAAAATTGTTGAGGTCGTTATTGTAGAAAATAATATTTTGCATCTTTTGTTGCCGGAAAACTTTTCTGTGACATGTAGCGTTTACGATTTATGGCCCATTTAATTAACCAGTTTTTCTATTGCAGCCGATAACTCTTGAAATATTAGATTAATCAATAAAACGCATCAGACCTTTTTTAAAGACTAGTTTATTTCCTACAACTTTCGTTTAATTTTTTTTTCTTATGTTCATACGTTTTGAGTTAGAAGAAGCTTAAATTCAGTTATTCTGCCAAAAACATTATAAATTAATGAACAATTGTTTTATTTGTGGTTATGTTAGACGACAAAAACTCTGTACTTGTAAGAAAAAACAGATACTGAGTCTAATGAAAGTCAGCATTAGACGAAGCGAGAGAGAATAGAAAGCAAACTAGAAGATAAATAATTAACGGATTCAAAATATCCATTTATAACTATACAAATACATACTATACATTTGAACTATACAACAATGACGTTTAAAGTGGTGGCTCTCTACTAGCCAACTAATATTATAAAAGACTTTAAAAAGATAGAAACTCTTTATTATCTACAATATAATACTTAAACAACAGGGACTTATGCTAGAACTAGTGAACCAAGTGGCGACATTATCGCTAATAGCGATCTCTTCCAGGCAACCGAAATACCATGAGTAAATACTATGTTATGTCTAGCACAAACCCCAGGATATGCCATAAATGGCGAAAGATGCCCATACCCAGCCTTCTGGCTCGTTCCCACCACTAGAACTCGGGGAAAGGCCGTGGCCCGCCGTGCTGGTCCGCTATACATGTCGCTGAAAGATGTCATCACATTAACATCTTCACGAGTATTGATAATACCCTAGACATTTCCGAGAATAAGGGTAAGATTTGTTACCTTTTTTAAATGTTACAGACCGAATACACATAAGTATTGTTGCGGTGGTAGTATAATCATAGAAAACGAAGATAATTTGTGTGCTATCACATATTACTAGTCCCTATCCCGACTAAGAAAACCCGAATAAATTTCGAGTCATATTAAATAAATTTTACTTATAGCAGTTGCTTAACATCCTTTTATTGAAAAATTAGATATGTCCAGTCTATTGAAACAGTGCTATAGACGCACAACTAGTAGACGTAGATCAGGTACAGCAGTAACCTTTGGGTGATGAAATAATACCCAACCGACTGATGAGACATTATTAAGCCAAATATGGAAATATTTTAACACATTAAGCATATCAGGTTAATTTATTTAGAAATTAACGAAAATGGTACATCATGTTCTTCAAAGTTTACATCAGACATAAATAAACTTTGTTAATTTACCTAACTACAAAATGTTATTTAACACTTTATTTTAATAAGTATTCAAATGTTTCAGTCATCATAACCTTGTTCTTTTTTGGATATACACCAGGAGATAAACACGTCTTCAAATAATGCTGTATGTTTTCCTGAGGCGCATCAATATAACGGTTTTACATAAAAATACATCCGATATTATGTGCCGAGAACGGAAAACACCCGTGTAAAAATAGTTCATAAACAATATCGATATCTCAATCGTAACTTCGTAACATCACCATGTTGATAGCCATAGAACGTAATTTTTTAAAAACGTTTGTTATTTTATGGAATTTATAAAAAAACTACTGCACTTATGGACTCATTTTGTGAAAGATGATTATTATACGGGATCAAGGAGCAAATTTAAGCAGTTGTCATATTTTTAAAACCTCGCATTTATAAGTTAACTTTTGCGTAACATGACGCAGTTACGTTCTATTGGTGCTGTCAAAAAGAGGATAAACGGTTGGATCTACTATAGCCAATTAATATTATAAAAGACTATAAAAAGATAGAAACTCTTTATTATCCACAATATAATACTTAAACAACAGGGACTTATCCTAGAACTAGTGAACCAAGTGGCGACATTATCGCTAATAGCGATCTCTTCCAGGCAACCGAAATACCATGAGTAAATACTATGTTATGTCTAGCACAAACCCCAGGATATGCCATAAATGGCGAAAAATGCCCATACCCAGCCTTCTGGCTCGTTCCCACCACTAGAACTCGGGGAAAGGCCGTGGCCCGCCGTGCTGGTCCGATGTACATGTCGCTGAAAGATGTCATCACATTAACATCTTCACGAGTATTGATAATACCCTATACATTTCCGAGAATAAGGGTAGATTTGTTACCTTTTTTAAATGTTACAGACCGAATACACATAAGTATTGTTGCGGTGGTAGTATAATCATAGAAAACGAAGATAATTTGTGTGCTATCACATATTACTAGTCCCTATCTAAGAAAACCCGAATAAATTTCGGGTCATTTTAAATAAATTTTACTTATAGCAGTTGCTTAACATCCTGTTATTGAAAAATTAGATATGCCCAGTCTATTGAAACAGTGCTATAGACGCACAACTAGTAGACGTAGATCAGGTACAGCAGTAACCTTTGGGTGACCGACTGATGAGACATTATTAAGCCAAATATGGAAATATTTTAACACATTAAGCATATCAGGTTAATTTATTTAGAAATTAACGAAAATGGTACATCATGTTCTTCAAAGTTTACATCAGACATAAATAAACTTTGTTAATTTACCTAACTACAAAATGTTATTTAACACTTTATTTTAATAAATATTCAAATGTTTCAGTCATCATAACCTTGTTCTTTTTTGGATATACACCAGGAGATAAACAAGTCTTCAAATAATGCTGTATGTTTTCCTGAGGCGCATCAATATAACGGTTTTACATAAAAATAAATCCGATATTATGTGCCGAGAACGGAAAACACACGTGTAAAAATAGTTCATAAACAATATCGATATCTCAATCGTAACTTCGTAACATCACTATGTTGATAGCCATAGAACGTAATTTTTTAAAAACGTTTGTTATTTTATGGAATTTATAAAAAAACTACTGCACTTATGGACTCATTTTGTGAAAGATGATTATTATACGGGATCAAGGAGCAAATTTAAGCAGTTGTCATATTTTTAAAACCTCGCATTTAAAAGTAAACTTTTGCGTAACATGACGCAATTACGTTCTATTGGTGCTGTCAAAAAGAGGATAAACGGTTGGATCTACTATAGGCAGGAATAATCACGATTATGGTTTAGGTTTGGGTTGTTGACGGCATCTTTGGCGAAATTGGACCTTTACGATTTGCCTATTTACAGATGCATTTTTGCATACCTACTGAAAACTCATAACTACATATTTTTATATTTTATTTATGATACTTTTTTTGTGTTATGTATCGAAAACCACCTCATGGTGCACCCAGAACCCTGAGGATCAGTCAGTACTTCTTGTCCTTTCAAACTTGTTACTAAAACTATTACTAATATACTACAGTACAACAAAAAATAAAACCACTTTTTTAATATAAACATCTTTTTTATTCCAAGTTATAACCATACATAATATACACAGTACAAAAAAACTTGCTAATACAGCAAAAGGACAAAATGAAATTGTCTCATATTTTTTTGTTTTAACTATCGTTTCGTAACATACTAACCAAATTGAGAAATCTAAGAATTGGATAAACTTATCTACACGCTTGTTTTAATGTACAATGCTTCGAGCGAATATGGTTACGCAAGACAATAACTTAAAAGTATACACTTCTTACTATGTACTCGATGGAATTCCAATTAAATTTACACAATAATACATATCACTATAGCTACAATTAAGCCGTAAATAACTTGAAGAGTCTATTTGTATTTCGAATAAGGAACATAAAAACATATCCACATCTCATCCTAACGATATCACCATAATCACACTAATTTACATTGCACATACTCGGCCGCGGCTGACACTCGCTCGGTTCGCGTTGCCCTCAGAAGCCTCACTTTTTGAGATCGTTTGTTTGTATTTTACTGCTATTGTACAAATCAAACGAAGCCAACAATCTACTGGTATCGCGAGTCGTGTATCGTTCGCTCGTACAGATCGCTTTGTTTGTACGACAGCAAAAATACACACAAACGAGCTTAAATACGAGACGGGCTCGCACAGTACTCACACACTCGGGCCGCGGCCGCGCGGACGCTAATGGCATCTATACACGAGCGCACAGCGCAAAACACACTCCCAATCTTACGTTTAAATGCGGAACTTAGCGATTAACGTTACGTTCGAGGTTGAGATCAAATGCGGGGATGCCGCGGGGGGGGTTCACTGCGGGCTCGCCAGCGCTTCTTCCAGGCAACACAGCGAGTCCTTCACCGCGTGGTACACGATGTTCTTAATCTGCAGCTTATCCTCCTTATTGGAGTGCTGCCGCGACAGCCGCCGGAATTGTTGCGCTAGCTCGAAGCATCGCGACACGTTTTCAGGCGAGACGAAGTCTTCGGCGACTTTGATGCAGTCGAGCAAGTTTCGGACTTGGTGTGGGGCGCCAGCGGGGACGAAGACAGCGTCGCCGGGGCACTGTAGGATGGCGTATCCTTCGACGCCGTAGTCTCTGTAGAGGCGTTCTCGTAGAGCGGCGTCGAGGTACCAAGTTTGGTCGTGGACGGGGTCGTGGTTGGCACGAGGGCGGGCGCCTCGTTCGAGCTCGGCGCGGACGAGGAAGTCCCGGATCTTGTCTGCGTCACGGGCAGCGTAGATGTGCCACAACGCAGCTGGAGGGCGGAGCCTCGCGCGGCGGCGAGACAGAACATCCACACCGGCCTCCTCGGCGGCCCGCGACGCCTCGCGCGCACGCTCCTGCGCGTCCGCGGGCGCACTGGCATGCACCATCACATTCACAGCATCACTCACATCCAAATGCAAGTTTGTAGTCCCACCGGCGCCGCCATACGCCGTATACATCTTAGGCCCCAAATCAGGACGGACGAAGCATTCCGGCAGACGCGCAGCGAGGTTCAACCGCCCCGAACGCGCCGTATACTCCGACAGCGGCAGCGCACGCATCAAATCATCGAACCTGGCCGGTAGTAGCTCCGCGAAGTCTTCGCCAGGCGGCCAGTCTTTGAGCTTCAAGACCATGGGCGCTCCTCGTTCGTCTCTGAGCCGTTTGGCGGCGACTTCGAACCCGTCCCAGAAGTTCTTGGCGGGCTGGTTGGGCACGACGAGCCCCGACGCGCAGTTGACTAGATCGACGTGGGTCTCGCCGAAGTCCCGCGAGAAGCTCTCCGGGCTCCACAGGTTAGAGTCGAGGATGCTCGACACGTCCGACACTAGGACCGGCTGGCCGCGCTTCCATTGGTCCTGGAACAAAACATACACAGATTATGATCTGTAGGCAGAGTGCTTACGTTAACCATCACTAATAGATGAAAGTTATTAAATATTTATTAACATTGTCATTGTCAACAATGTCATTCTTTTTGTTACAAAATATTTTTTTATTATTTATTATTTTATTTCAGGCTTCCAAATCTCAAGATTTTTTATTTTTAAACCAGAATTAAATATCGTCCAAGTGTCCAAATCATAAAGTAACTTTAGTAAGGTGCTTAATCGAACAACTAAAAATAGTGAACAAAAAAATTGTTAGTCATAGGGACTGCTAACAGAAGAGAAAACTAATGACTCAGAATTTCATAGCTCACTATGGAAACTACGCGGGTGAAACCGGAGGGCGCGGCCATGACCATGGCCATGGTCCCGAGTTTACCCGACGATTTTTTATCATTCCCGAGCGTGACGCTAGAATTCAATTCACAGCCTACGAAAAATCAGTCTATGGTCCGCCAAAAGAGGTTTTCACTTCAAAAATAATAAAACACTTAACTGTAAAAATATTTACCTGGAAAGGTTTATAGTTCCCTGGATGCACTGGATCTGTGAGATGCAACAGCTTGCCATCGCACAGCCACGAGTGCGGCACGTCCGGGTACAATAACTTCGACTCGGTCAACGTCATTATTCTCACTGGCAACTCCTCCCTGCCATTCCTCTCGTACCTCTTCACATTAGACAGGGAGAACGGTTTCACTTCCTCGTCTTCATCTTTCTTCTCATCGACTACACTAGATATGACATCATCGAGTATGTCAGATTTGCTTTTCTTTTGCTTTTTCTTCGGTTGCGTTTCACCACCCTCCGGAGCTGGTCTTATTAGTAGCTCTCTGAGGGTTGAGAAGTTGCCTCCCTCCTCGGAGTCTGATGAGCTTGTGTCTGTTTTGTCCGGATCGTTGGCTTCAGATTTGATGGGCAAGTCGGACAACCAGCTAACGACAGGACTGCCCTTTCCATTTTCTGATTTGACTGGTGACGAACCGTTCGTTGATGTGGTTTCCTCTTTCACTTCTTCCTTTTTGATATTCTGTAAATAAGGAAAATCATCCATTAATTAGTAACTCTTTTTCCTATAGAACCAATAAAACCTAAGGAAAAAGAAATATTATTAAGGAATTCTCATTTTTCAGGGTAAAAGTATGAGTGTAACACTATAAATATCTCAGTTCCGAATTTCAGTACCCGTTCAGTTCTTAAACTGTGACTTAGCAACAATTATCCTAACTCTCACATTTAATTTACATTGCATAGTAGGATTACCTATACGTCTGAAGCAAGACTGTGCAATGTTTATTTATTACCTAGCACTGCACTGCATTCATCATATAAGGTGATTTAGGAACAAAATGTTCCTTCAAATGCAGTAATGTTTGCATGTTACTGTCCATCTGAGAAAGTAGGTAGTCTGTAGACTCTGGAAAGAGCTTTACCACTACCAAAAACCTACAACAGTTAAAAGGGTAAGTTGAAGTGAAAACTTTCACTTAAAAAATTGGCAGTCATAGGAACTGCCGATAGAAGTGAAAACTTAAGAATTTGATGGCTTACTTTGGAAACTACGCGGTTGATACCGGCGGGCGTGGCCATGGTCCAGAGTTTACCCGAAGAGTTCTTATCATTCCCAAGCGTGACGCTAGAATTCAATTCACAGCCCACGAAAACTATGTCTCTTGCGGCGCGCCAAAAGAAGTTTTCACTTCAAAAAAAAAAGAAAGAAATGCAGAGTGTAAGAGGTGTTTACCTTAGCGAGGGCCTTCTGCAGCAGCGCCTTGGCCTTGGCCCGCGCGGCGGGCGGCGGCGCGGCGGCGTCCCCGCACGCGCACGGCGGCAGCGCGAACGCCGCGCGGGCCGCGTGCGCGCGCGCCGCCGCCTCGCCGAGCGCGCCGCCCGCCGCGATCTGAGTCAGCAGCAGGCGCCGCGCCGGGTGCGCGCCGCCGCTCGTACACGTCAACCAACTGTGAAAAAGCGTAAACAAATTATTAGCGACATTTTAAACAAGATTACTAAATGTATGCTCTCTTTGGTTTTTTAATAATTGTGTAATTTGTAAATTTATGAATAAAGAACTGTGACTTTGCATTGATGAACATTTCTCATACAACACTATGTCAGCATACTGCGACAATTACAACACAATTAGTATTTCTAGACGTTTCTCATACAACACTACGTCAGCCAACTGCGATAATTACAATTACAGACTGATTAACATCATTTTAAAATTTTAAGATGTACACTGTTAGAATGATTTTACTGCTGGATGTTTCTCATACAACACATTATCTAGCAACCATTATAACAGGCAAATTAGCATTGCTGGATATTTCTCAATACAACACTATGTCAGCCAACTGCGATAATTACAACAGACTGATTGTCATCATATTAAACTGTGTAAGCTGTTAGCTTTACTACTAACAACTCTGTTACTAACAACAATTTTGCTATAACAGACAAATTAGAGCACTGCTGGACGTTTCTTATACGACACTATGAAGCAACAATAGAAGATACCGATAGAAGTGGAAACTTATAACTCAGAATTTGATAGCATACTTTAGAAACTACGCGGGTGAAATCAGAGGGCGCTGTTAGTCTAGAATACATTTTTAAAGCATTGTCGTCATTGGTAACACGCCATCCCGAGTTTACCCGAAGATCTCTATCATTCACGAGCATGACGCTTGAGCTTTATTCACAGCCCACGAAAAATCTGTGTGTGGGTCAAAAGAAGTTTTCACTTAAACAAATTAACATAGCTGGACGTTTCTCATTCATCACTATCTCATCAGCATCATTTATAACTAGCAAAATAACACTGCTACTTGCATTTTCATACAACACTACACACCTTTGAATAACTGCTAAAGGCAAAGTAAGGAGTTGCCCAGATGGACTCTCCAAAGAGTCCTAGTACTAAACTTTCTCATACAACATTATCTAGGCCACAACTAAAAGACCCTCTAAAACTCTAAATTATGACAATCAGTTCTACCTATAATCTGTATTCCAAATTGCAAGCTGATCTGTTAACCTTTCTGACATGGTTGACCAACAAACATCAACCTTCAGTAGGATTTCTTACAAACTAATCAATAATTATGAATAAAACTCACCCAAAGGAATCTCTTTCGCCATTGGATGTGGCGTTAGAATTGGTAGTTTCTGTAGTTGTTGTGGCTGACTCTCCCGTTGTTCTTGACTGAAAATTAATAACGAAAACGATATAGCAATGAAACAACTTTTTTATGATCATGGAAACAAAATAGCCGTATTTTATTCTATCTGATGATAATATCTCAACCTGACCTAAGCAAAGTATTTTAACTTATATAAGGATACAAAATGTTATGGGAGTGTTCTTACGTTCTTAGGCTCTCCTCACTTGCACAGTCAAGATCAATATAAAAGTTATTCAATTAAGCAATTTATTCAGTGACATGGTTTAATTTCCTCTCTGATAACAGTAAAACACCTACAATGGAAACCAGTCGAAAATGGCTGCCCACCGCCACAAAATGGCAGATTACATATTTTTCAAGACTCCCTCAATATTGGTATCAATGAAAAAACTTGACATGCAGAAATTTCAATTACAAGAAGGCCGTTACTACAAAATGCCTGAGATTTATAATTATTTTAATTTAATCAGTTATACACACAAGAGGTTACTGAGTGGATACAGTTACTTAGTGGCTAGACTGTGAAGGCTAATGACTGGTTGCATAAGTGCATCTAATCTAATGTTTACAGCACATTCGGGCATAACAAATTTGCTTAGACCGTTACCTAATGTATTCAAATTCTATAATATGTTTGACAATAAATCTTCGAGAATTAACTTATTGGATATAATTTTTTTTGTACAGTGACGAGACAAGCACGTCGTATATGACAGATGATAACATGCCTGCCCATAACAGCACAGTCACACAACTATTGGAAAACAAAGAGCCAGGTCATACCTAACACTGCACTACACTAGATATAAGATATAAGGTTTGAAACTTGCTCGAAAAAGTTTTGTATGGAAACGAGCGGGCGTCCGCATCACGCAGTTTCAAACCTAAGAATCTCTATGCCCTGTAATTTCAATGGAAACATTGCCCTTCAAACCAGAATACAATATTTGTGTATATATATATATATAATTGTTACTCACAATTATATAGTTTTAGAAAGTCGTTATCTCACCTTATAGCAGTCGAGACAGACGACGAAACCGCACTTGCCGCACGTCCAATGGAAGTTGAAGAGAGTCGTTTCGCAAACGTCACACATCTCTCGAACGCCTTGGACTACGCGCTTCCACGCTATCGTCTTATCTGTGGGACAATGGAGATATATGATTTAGTTATAAATGTAAAATATAGTTAGTATGATTAAGAGTGCGCCTAAAGCCAGGGAAAAATCAGTTTTCACCCGCGCGACGCGTTTCTTAATGCGATATACATAAAGTCGAGAATAGCATGACACAGTTTGGAGGAAAAATCAATATTTAATCAGGAGTCCATTTTTGACCAAGTTTTATTAAATTACTCAATAATTAAACATAAATTTAAAAAAAGTGTTTGGTTACTTTACTAGAACGTACAATTAGAAATTATATTACCAAAAAATAATGTGGGGTCATCGCTGATAATTTCGAGTACTCGAATTAAAACGGGTTTTTTCGGTGTCATTTTTATTTTTTTATTGTAAAAACCTCTGATCTGAATGCATTGAAAATGGACTATAAATAGAAATGATAACATGGAGGAAAACTCAGTGATATTTTAAATTTTGAATTGTGATAAGAGTAATCAGCAAAATTTATTCAAGTAAACATTTCAACATGACAGTAAAAATTTACTCACTCGGATAATACAAAGAAAACTACTTATCAGAGAATAACAACACCTTATCTGTACTATTTTTAGAACAATCTTATGAAATCATTCTGATATTTCAAATGTAATCTACAAGTCTGGATAATTGTCTCTGTTTAACTTCTTGAATATTGATAAAACCTGATATCACGACTTGAAATTGGACTGGATTGGCAAGACTAAAGCAGATTGCATACTAAAAAAGACCTGTACTTAGCAAGGCGATAAGGTAGGCTGATGATGACAAATGCCATCAAATATTTAAAAGACTAGCTGCTTGTCTCAACTTCGTTTGAATTTAACAAGTAATCTATGTAGCCTATTGAGGTAATATCAAGTTGTACTAAATTACAGTCGTTTTCAACTGCCTCTTGGTTAACAGGGACTTGAAAGTGTGTGAATTCATCTCTTCAAATCAAAAGTGAATCAATTTCTTATAGGTAAGCAAGGGCACTCCATCTTAGATAGCATTATCACTTAATATCTTAGCTTAAGAGAACAGAATTGATGATGTACCTTCATTGAGATGATGTGACTCCGCCTCCTTCTCCTGGTGTAGCAGTTCACAGAACTGGTCTCCGATCTCCCGGAGCAGGAAACAGCTCATCTCTATATCTAGTTCTGCTGCGCCCTGTGACGATGATAGCCACAGTTTCTTGTCATCCTGTAGACAAAAATTCAAGTGTTAGTCATTTGTATTTTCGAAAAATTTGCATCTTCTTAATTGTTCAAGAACATATTATTCAAGAGAAATATGATATGATGAAATAGTGGCACTTATAGAGTGCTTTAGATAAAACTCAAACTTGAGTCTGTTCACAAATTAATTTTAATTTAGGCTTTTTAGAAGTTGAATGGTAGGTTGAATAGGTCTTATGGGTACGTGTTGTTGTCTCAAAGAAAACATATGTGGGGAAATAATAACTCTATAGAAAACTGTTAGTTAGGCAATAGTTACCTCTTCAGCATCTTTGTAGGGATCCGAGAACCCGGCAATCGCTAGTTGTCGGTTCTTGGCGTACTTCAGTCTTCGGAAAGCGTAGAATCGGCAGAAGATGTTCGGCATGTCCTTGTCCCTCTGCGCGGGCGACCAGCGGCACTCGCGGCACTTGGCGAGCCGCGGGGCCACCTCGAAGCACGGGCCGTTCTGCAGGAACGAGTCCGGCGGCGGCGCCGCGCGCGGGCCGGCGGCGGGCGCGCGCGGCCGCGGCGGCTCGTCCCGGCGCCGGCCGCGCCCGCCGCGCGCCGCCCGCCGCGAGCCGCGCGCGCGCCCCGCCCCGCGCCGCCCCGACGCACTCCCGCTCCCGCTCCCACTCGCTCCAGAATCAGAGTCCTTGTCGTCACTCTCTTTATCACTCTCGCTCCCGCTCTCAGACGCCTTCTTCCGCTTCGTCTCGTCCCCCGCTTTCCGGGGGACGGCGCCTTTTTTTCGTTTCGCCTTCGGGGGCTTCCTCTTCGGCGGCGCCGCGTCCCGGTCCGAACTCGAACTGTCTTCGGCGGCTTCCTCCGGTCGGCCGTTCGGCTCCTTGCTGGAGCGCGGCTTGCCGGACTTGCGCGGCGCGCGCGGGAGGGACTTGGCGGCGAGCGGCACGACGACCGGCGCCGCGCCCGGCCCGGCCGGCGAGTCGTCCGGCTCGGACACGCGCGAGATGGCCATCGGCAGCGTGATGCACGTGCCGCCGCCGCCGGAGCACGAGCCCTCGGGCACGGGCGCGGTCTCGTGCCGCTGCAGCCACGCCTTCTTGCCGAGGTGGCGGACGGGCGGGGCGGCGCCGCCGGGCGAGCCCGCCGGCTTGGGCGCGTCCTCGGCGGCGGGCGGCGTGGCCGGCGGCGCGGGCGGCGTGCGCGCGGGCGCCGGCGCCGGCGACGCGGGCGGTGGCAGGGTGGTGGGCGCCGGGCTGCCGGCCGGGGTCCGGTGCGGCGCGGGCGAGGCGCCGGCGGCGCGCTCCGGGGTCTCGACGCTGCCGTCGGCGGAAGGCACGCGCACGTCGCAGGGCGGGCCGGGCGCCGGCGCCGGCTCGGAGCCGTGCGGCGCGCGGCCGGGCCCGAGCGCGGCGGCGATGAGCGGCTCGGGCGGCGGCTCCTCGAGGCGGCGCCGCTTGGGCTCGTGCGGCGCGCGCGCCACTCCAAGGTCGAGCGGCTGCGTCTGGCAAGGCGCAGCCTCCGCGGGCGCGCGCGCCGGCGGCCGCGGCTCGGGCGTGCGCGAGTGCGCGGGCGGCGGCGGCCGCGAGTGCGCCGGCGAGTAGGGCGAAGGCGGCGGGTACGGCACGGGCGGCTGTTCGAGCAGCGCCGGTTCCACGGGCATGCCGTAGTGGCCGGGGGAGGGCGAGGGCGCGCCGGGGGAGTTGCTCGGCTTGCCGTAGATGTGCTGCGGCGCCGGGCTGGACACCTTGGGCTTGGCGGGCGGTGCGGGCGCGGGCGCCGCCGCCGGGTAGTAGCCGGCGGGCGAGCGCTGCGGCTGCGGCTGCGGCGGGTAGAGGCGCCGCTTTTGGTCGGCGGGCGGCGCGTGCGGCGCGTGGGGCGCGTGCGGCGCGTGCGGCGCGTGCGGCGCGTGCGGCGCGTGCGGCGAGCCGGCCGCGCGGTACGGCCGCGCCGGCAGGTAGTGGTGCTGCTCGCGCGGTTTGTTCGGGTACGGGTGTTTCTGTTCTAGGTGTATCTGTTTCGCGTCATGTTTCACTATCACAGAGTTTTTCTCGGGCACTAGGGGGGGCGGAGCGGGTAGGTGCGGTTCCTTGGGTTTTTCGTAGGATCGGTAGGCGGGGTAGTTGTATGGGGAGAAGTTGGGTTCCGCTTTGGGGAGGGAGGGGTGCGGTTTGGTGTCCGTTTTGGCGGTGTGCGCGAGGCGCGCGGGGTGGGGCAGGTAGTCGGGGCGGGGGTGCGCGGGGTGCGCGGGGTGCGAGTAGTACCGCTCGGCGGCGCGCAGCCGGTCGTGGCCGGCGCCCGCGCCCGCGCCCGCCAGCGCGTGCAGCGACCACGACGCCGCGCCGCGCTCGCGCTGCTGCTGCACGAACAAACACCTCACATTATACACACTGACCGATCACACATATACTTTCAGTTACATCTTACTAAGCAGCACAAATTTAAAATACGTAGCTTAATGTTCTAGCTACGTCTAATTTAATATTTCGACACCTTCGCAACGCATATAACTCTGTAGTAACAAATTTCACAGGGGCCACTAACAGATTAGTAAAAAACTAAAAAAGCATGAAAACAAATAAAAATCGATTTGGAAATTGTGTTTCTTATTAACTAATAAACACTTAGAAAAAAATACCAGTTACCAATGACTTCAAAGGAAGGATGTGACTTACTGAACATTTTTTGGCATTTTAATGGCCAGCAAAAACAAGTTCTCCCGCGCACTGACCGCTGTGAACTGAGTCGCATGGCCCTAAAAATGCAATTTTAGGCTCAACGCGGTTGTGCCATTTTGTCGCACCTTTGGCTAGGTCCTTATAAATAAAGTCTATGCCAGTTACGCAATAGATTTTAGTGGTGATTTAGTGGCCTTTCTGAAATTTGCTACTATGGAGTTATTCGTTTTGCGTATTAAAATATCGATATATTTCTTATTATTTTATTTGACGAAATGTTTTCCAACTACATGAATTCTTAAGTACCTAAATAAATATAATATACTGTAAGTAAATATAAACCCCGAACCTAGTGGAAATTGTAGTCGGTAAGAACACCATGTCCATCCATGGTGTTGAGTCTGACATCACCTATCAGTCTTCCCTAGTCGGAAGGGGTATGCGTAAATGTATTTCCTCAAAGTAATAAAATAAAACCGGCCAAGTGCGAGTGGGACTCCCGCACGAAGGGACGGAACCCTTCGTGCGGGACCATTACGGAATTCCATATAAATCGCAATGTCCGCAGACAGGCAAAACGTTTTTTTTTTAATTTTTGAATTTTGCCTCATGATTCTGACGACGAATTCGACATCGCGTTATATTTTTACTAATGGCGACATCTAGTTTGCCTGGGACGGACTAATCGAGCATTCTTGTTCGAAGTAAATTAGTCTAGTAAAAAATCAAGTTCGTTGTATGGGAGCCCCCTTAAATATTTTTTATTTAATTTTTAGTATTTGTTGTTATAGCGGCAATATGTTACATCATCTGTGAAAATTTCAACTGTCTAGCTATCACCATTCTTGAGATACAGCCTGGTGACAGACGGATGGACGGACGGACGGACAGCCAAGTTCCAGTTATAGGGTTCTGTTTTTACCGTTTGGGTACAAAACCCTAAAAAAGATGTAGGTAGAGAAATATAATTTTTAAATGAGCATATTTGAAGTTAAATAAATACTAGGCAATTTAAATAGCAACAAAATGCTAAAACAGCAGACACATAGCACACTAGAGTTCTCGCCTCTCCAACAAACTCCCAAGGCTTTTTCACAACACCCATGCCACTAGGCTAATGGACTGTCAATTATTATGACTAAAGAAAACCTAGATGCGGCACACAGTTTGATCATGTGAGTGACGATATTTCGAGACTGTCTGTCCACGTCCAACTTATATAAGGCACAGTGAAAACTAGTTCATAACTTATATTCACATTTTTGTAAAAGTATATTTTTGAGAAATAGTTGTACTTAATAGGCACCTGTTATTTGAATATGTTGTGTTAATTTTGTTTAAAAAGATATCATTAAAGTTATATTAACCTTTTGGTGAGCCAGCCTCAGAGATTCTTCAAAATGCCTTGACACTAATTTCGAAGCAGCATTCTCCTGCTCTCTCCTTTCTTTTTCCTCTCTCTCTTGTTTTTCTCTTTCTCGTTCTCTTTCCCTCTCCCTCTCTCTTTCTTGTTCTATTCGTTCTCTCTCTTTTCTTTCTTTCTGCTGCTTTTCCAGCAACTCGCGTTGTTCCTGATCCCTTCGTTCTCTGTAAACAAAGGAGACCAAATTCTATCAATTGTTCAAAACTAAGTTATTATGAATGTTTAAAAAAAAACAAAAATTAATAATAACAAAAAAGAGAGAAAGTGAAAAGAAAGGAGAGAAATAATATTTTTTAACAATGTTTATTAACTTCAATTGTAATATTTGAGATTAACTGAAGCCATAAAAAAACTGGTTGTGTTGCTAATAATAACAATGGCTTTTTGAATCAAAAGAATAAGTTTCTACTGAACTTATACTGCATCTTGAGTTAGCTGTAAAGTCAACACACAACAGAAATAAATATGTATTTT
This sequence comes from Ectropis crepuscularia, assembly GCA_963693475.1. Lineage (NCBI taxonomy): Eukaryota > Metazoa > Arthropoda > Insecta > Lepidoptera > Geometridae > Ectropis > Ectropis crepuscularia. Next base: position 20,661,219 of record OY856353.1, on the reverse strand, counting down.
TTAACAGACTTCCAAAAAGGCGGAGGATTTCAATTCAACTACCATAATAATTTTTTTAATCATCAAAATACAATTTACATGTCCCTGATCGCTGATTTAGTCCCTGTTGAGTATCAAAAATTACTCCAAGTCAGTATCAAAAATGAATCCAACTGGAGAATCCAAACACTGTATCAAAAAGGAACTACAAAAAACTATACCATTTGCAGAATTGGATTGTCTTAGCTAGGCCATTTGCATTTGCTATTGGCACCTGTTAACTGCTGGAAATTATAAAAATACTACTACTAATTAAATTACCCTTTCTTTAGATCTAACTAGTTCACTATTAAAGCCGGGTCACACAGAGGCGATCCAATAGCGATCCGAGATGGGATTTTTTGTAATGTTCGAATTTGTATGCAACCTGACATACAGCAAGCGGGCGCGATCCCATACTGGGATACGATCCAGATCGCCTCTGTGTGACTCAGCTTTTAAGGCTACATGTATAGATTTCCTCGGATATGTCATAGTTTGTAAGTCCTGGTTAAAAAGGTTTGTAGAAATCTATGTCCAATATGGTTTACATGCAAGGTAGTCCTAGCTACCACTAAGTAAGATTTTTTTTTTAACAAAAGCGGAAAAGCAATCAAAGGGGTCCTTTCTGTAATAATAATACATAGTAGAGATAACTTTAAAATATAGAATAAACTAGTTTGCTACTGATTCCCACTTGTATTTTAATGGATCCACCCATTGTATGTATCAAGACAAAAAATGTAATAATTAAGATAAATTCACACAATCCCACAACTAATAAAATTTTACAGGCAGGAACACAAACACACTTAGAACTTTGTAATCTAAATAACTGAAACTATATAGTGGAAAATGAAATTGAATGGAATATGTGACAGTTGATTTACAAGAACTTTGTATTCTAAATAACTGAAAATAGTGGAAAATGGGATGGAATAGGTGATGAAGTTGATTTACATAAGTAAATCAATTACATACCACATCAATAATTTTTAATTGAAGATACAGGTCTGGTGTAATTTGGTTTTCATATACAAAAATGAAAGAAACATGCAAAGAAACCTCAGTATACAAACAATTAATGTTGGGAAAGAAAATAAGATTTGTTTTATTTTTATACTACCTATTTCCTTCAAACATTGATATCATTATTTGTATACAATTATATTTTAATTGACATAGCTCAGCGTATTAGCAAACTGAAGTGGCAGTGGGCCGGTCACATCTGTCGCAGACCCAATAACCGTTGGGGTAAAAGGGTTCTGGAGTGGAGACTGCAAATCTGCAAACGTAGTGTAGGACGCCCTGAGACTAGATGGAGTGACGATATTCGAAAGGCAGCTGGTGGAGGTTGGAGAAGTAAGACCGAGGATGAGGCTGAGTGGCGTATCATAGGAGAGGCCTAAGTCCAGCAGTGGACGAAAACAGTCTGATGATGATGATATTTTAATCAAACCACATATAGGTACTTTAAAACAGCAGAACACAGTAAACAAATTCTCCGAGGCTCCGAGTCCCAGCAGTGGGAACATTTAGTTGGCTGCTTTTGCTATACAATTTCGTTGGTAGAGGACCTACTACTTAAGAGTTTACTAGATACTTATCTCTAATTCAAATGTATATAGTGCAAATTCTGCACACACAGAAAATACATACAATTAATCACTTACGTGAAGACGTTAAAAGTCAGGTTAGGGTAATTATAGTTTTAATCTGTTTTATTATATGCACTAATAATGGATTAGCTGAGAAATAAGACAAACATTATCAATTAGTGAAGTAAAACAACAAACTCATCCCATCATAATATCACAGCCATCCAAATTATTCCAAAATTCCAAATAGTGGCAAACTAACAAAGGCAAACGGAAATCAGAAAATCGGAAATAGATAAAACGAAAAACGCAGTGTGACCAGATTTAATTAGACAAATCTACTCACGGGAAGGCTAAAATCTACTAAATTCTACTTACCAATATTCAGAAATCTACTAAAATGTCTACTCATAACCAAACGTCTATGGAAACGCTTATGTGTGAAATAAAAATGCATTTCATTCTATACTACACTTATTTAATGTAATAACTTACAATCGACACTACTTAAACATATTAATATAAAGCTGAACAACGCGCTAATTTCAGGAACTACTAGACCGATTTAAATGCTATATTATACATAAAATAAAACACGGGCAAAGTCGGGGCGGAACATAGTAGAATTAAAACGTTGGTTCCAGAAAATCCTTTTATGTCCTTGGAATGCTTTGAAGAGGACATAATATTATGTTCTTTCAAAAAAGCAACTCTCCTCAATATATTACAATAATTGCAATCATTGCAATGAGCACTTAATTAATTCATTTTGTTTTAGACTTAGCAACCCAATTTTTGAACATGGGGTCTTGTTCCCATTCTACGCGATTTCCTTGAGTAAACCTTCGTTTCATTTTTGCAGTTTTTGCTCATTGATATCAATGAGCAAAAACTGAAATACAACTAGTTATTCATGCAATACGTTAGCTAGACGACAAACGACTGAATCATAGATTCATAGAAACAGATGTTCATATAAACAAAAATAATAACGAGTGAGAGTGGTTTTGAGTACCTGCGAGAAACATGGGAATCCCCGTTTCCCCCACAATAGAGATATTCACAATAGAGAACGAAATCGAGAGATGAACCGAAGGAAAATTGTTGCTCACCACGAAATTTAAAAATCTACTAAAATATATTACATTTTTAATTCTACTGACAATAGGCTGACGGACCCTAAAATCTACTGAAAAAGTAGAAATCTACTACCTCTGTTCACACTGGTAAAACAACAGAGGATATATTACAGAGTTACAGACTAAACAGAAAACAGATCACATTACAGATTATAGTGATACAACAACACGGTGTTTCCATACCCAACTTGAGTTTTTCCCAATTTCCACTAAAAAATAACTAACTGCTCCTGTATACTGAGTGAGCATGACAACTTGACAATTGTAATAGTAACTAGAACCTAGAATGTTATATTCTAACAGTACAAATGGTTACATGTCACCCACACACACTTGTTACATGGTTAGTTAAGCCCGAATTTAGATATTGAGCTAAATATAGCTTGTTGCGTTGGATTATACCGTGGTTGGATTATACCGTATTGACGTTGCAATTACTTTGAAACATGTACATATGGTTCGGAAGATAACGTCCACAATATGTCATACAACAAAATAACTCAAATATTCCAAATGTTAACAATACGGTTTCGGTCATCGATACCAATCAATGGATGTGCCCTCCTGAACATAAAATTATAGAACTAAGTTGGATGCATCTAGTATGTGACCTCTAAATACAGCTGTAACCAATTGACATTGTACGTGGAGATTCCAATATTGTTGTTTACAAACAGAAAAGTAGCTAAATAAAAAAATGACAAAGTGCACTTTTTATCTTACTACAATAATTTCTATTCAAAGTTTAAAGAAACTTTGCAATCACAAAAAAAAACAATAAAGCATGGATGAAATATTAAGATTGCTTAGTCACCGTGCGTAAATAACTACTGAACGATATTTTGTCATAGTACTGTTAACGTGTTAACAATCCTAGTCGCTATCATTCTGTTCTAAACGGTTATGACAAAGATCGAGGTTTTATTCCGGGTTGAGATCAATCCGACTGCGTTCAGAATTTCTCCACTGTAACCATGGACGAAATAAAAACGTCCTTGACTGTAACCAAAACCAGTTTTTTTTGTTAACTTTTCTTTTCCTACAAGTACTTTATCATTTCTCTGATTTTACAAATTAACGTATTACAGGAAACCTATTTCGCTTAATAAAAACAGCAACATGTGGCAGATCTATAGGGTTGGACTTCAAGTAACCAGATTATTAATTATTATCTGAAACGTATCGGCACTCGCCACTTATGAAATAGGGTACCGGACTGGGTCAAAAATACACCATCCTAATTAATCCGTCAGCTAGATCATGGAAAAATATTGGACACGTATTTTTTGTTTTTTCATAATATGAAAAATCGTCAAAGATATAGACCATCAAACTTCGAGAGTAGGGGTCGCAACACTCGCAACGTCACTCGTGAGTAAAAATCGTACTCACAAGTGATGTCACACGAAACTTCGAAGCGCTGTATCTTCGTCATTTTTTGTTTGTGAAACAAGAGAAAAAATACATGTACAATATTTTTTGGCAATCTAACTAGCGGGCTACTTAGTTTTTTTGAGGATTGTACCCTATTGTTTCTTTGTTGGTTTGTGTGTATTTTTTTTGTCGCGCTAATTTTGGAAAGTACCATTAGAATTCAAAAAACTCCATGTTTCCTTTTTACATCCGATGTGCGTGCTCTCTGTGTGCTGCTCTCGATTTGATATCTTTGCGTGCTTTATAATATTCTGATTATCTCCAATTCATAGGAAAAGGAAAATTATTTAATAACTAATCATTGAGACGTCTGAAAGTTTCTAGACGAAGTTTACAGTCAGACATTAAAATCCTTCGAAATCCGGAGTTTTCAGAATGAAAATATATCTGTCATAGATCTCAAATTCGACAAAGCAGAGAGCCAGAGAAGGTTCATTTTGTTAAAAAAACACAGAACGAAACATTGAGACCTTGACAGATATATTATGTATAATGTATATGCATGTAAAAAACTTCATTGAGTTATTGAACTTATGCCGTTAAGGGCCATCCCCGAGCAAAATGCAGCGTTAACTGTTTTTGTACAGTTTTTGCAGCTATCTACTCATTATCCAAAACAAATATCAACTAATAAGAAATACATATATCAGAGGGTGTTGTTTGTGCAATGTCCACCACTATTTACTATTATTTTTGAAATTTTTATTACATAGGTTGTTTTTTTGATACTGCATACAATGTTTAATAATTAATTTCCTTCCAACGAAACCACAACAAAATAAAATTGTTGTTGGAAACAGTCATATACTCGAAAAGACGCCATTATTAATTTGTATTTTGTACTTTACATCAACGGATAGACAATTCAATTACAAACATTATTTACAAAAGATCAAAATCAATGTACACAAGTACACATACATGTGTTAATCCTAAAACCTAAGCGGGAATTAGTAACAAATGCTATTGTTTCTCTTTAGCTCTCTCTTGGGGTGTACGAATAGGGAAGAAATGCTCAAGGTCATTTGGTCAGGGTACGTACGACCATAAGCAGTAATGGTACTGCAGTACGCAGCAGCAGTACTGGTATTTTCGTTATAACATTGGGACTTTCACCATGTTAAGTTCTTCGTAACGTCCGCACGCGTCCAAATTCTTTCCAATAGAAACTTGGAATGATTATTTATGTATTTTGACCACGCTAATGCATTTTTTTTAATACTTATAGCCTGGTTGGAAATTGCAGCTGTTTAGTTTCTATTATTGTCGTCTGTCTCAAGGTATCATTTAATATAATGACCTCCTCTGCTAAAATAATCATCTGGCGGTACAGTTATCGGTGATCTACAAATTGAGATGATAAATATATGCTTCAAAACAGCGCTATTCGGAACATTATTTTTGACTTATGTAAATAACTAGAAATTTCTATAAACATACGTTTTTAGAACGTTCGTTTCTTAAAACATTGTGAAAAATCATTGAATTCTTCAGCTGCCTATACAGCTATACACACTGGGCCAGTGGTGGCCAAAAGCGAGGTAGGCCAACAATAGGAGAACAGGACGCTACTCGCCGAGCGCCTTTGTTTTGTGCACAAAAACCGACACCGGTCACGAGAGACGAGTCGAGACAAAACAGCCCTATACACACTGGCCACTTGCCATCACTCGGCCAGCTAGGCGAGCGACGCGAGTAATCACATAACGACCCTCCACACACTGGCGTTGGCCTGCACGGGCCCAGTGTGTATAAGTGGCTTTAGCGCGTACCTCATCTTCCTTTACTGTGAAGAATAGTGTTAGTAAAAATTGGAAAAAATAGTATTTTTGTTGCGCGATGGAACTGAAACGCAATGTGAGACTAAACCCGTAAGAAAAATATGAAACAGAAATAACGCGTGAAAATTGCGTGAATAAGCAATATTTTTTTGCAAATTGTATTGATTCTATTTATACGAAGAAACTTCGTTCCTACCTGGTGTCCCATAACACCACTTTTTGAAGTGAAAACTTCTTTAGGCGCGCTATAGACAGAATTTTCGTGGGCTGCGAAATGGATTCATCAATCGTCACGCTTGGATATGATAATGGATCGGATCGGATATGAAATCTTCGGGTAAACTCGGCAAAAACGGCCAGGTAGGTAAAAGAAACAGTAAAGAGTTTCGATTACCTACCTCCAACAGCCCAGCGTTTATCTCCAGATACCAGGACAACAGAAATATAAAAGAGTTGCGTTTGCCCCTAGGTACCAGTACCAGGGCAACAGAAACAGTAAAGAGTTGCAATATTTTGTACAACTTCGTTCCATCAGAATGTCCCTTGACACCTCCCAAGTATTTCGAAGTGAAAACTTCTTTTGGCGCGCAGGCGCGCTTTTAGACAGATTTTTCGTGGGGTGTGAATTGAATTCTAGCGTCACTGGCGTCACGCTCGGGTATGATAAGAAATCTTCGGGTAAACTCAGGGCCACTGCCATTGGCCATCTAGAAATGCGTCAGCCAATGGGAAATGCTGAAAGGGCGTGGCCTAACCATCACGGCATGACCATCTAGAAATGCGTGAGCCAATGGAAAATGCCAATTTTTTTTGTTGTTATTATTGAAACAAAGTTCATTACGGCAAGCTTGGAGGAGATAGAGATTTTGCTGTGCGATCGCTCTGAAAAAAAATGTGGGACTAAAGGCGTTATTACACAACTTGATTCAGCCAGTCTTATTATAGTCGAAGTAGCGTGGTGTAATAACTAATAAGCATCAGACTGTTAGACTCTGAATTCAGACAGCAAGATCAGGATCGGCGACTCTTACTGTCTTAAAGTCTGAATAACGAGTAGTGTAATAAGACAAAAAAGTTAGACCGACAAATGCCGTTTTGTCGACACTCGCGTTGGCCTCCACTGAGCCAGTGTGTATAGGGGGCTTTAAAACACTTAAGCTGCCTATACACACTGGGTCAGTGCAGGCAGTTGTCGACCCTCGCGTTGGACTGCACTGGCCTAGTGTGTATAGGCAGCTTAAGTGTGAGACAAAACGGCACGAGAAGAAAGATAGCATCCTCACATTGGCCCAGCGCAGGCCAACGCGAGCGCCGACAAAACGGCACGAGACAAAACGTAGCATCCACACACTGGCCGAGAGCAGGCAAAAACGAGGTAGGCCAATAAGAGAATAGGACGCCGAGCGCCTTTGTTTTGTGCACAAAAACCTACACCGGTCACGAGAGACGAGTCGAGACAAAACAGCCCTATACACACTGGCCACTTGCCGTCGCTCGGCCGGCTCGCTCGGCTAGGCGAGCGACGCGAGTGATCACAAAACGACCCTCCACACACTGGCGTCGGCCTGCACTGGGCTAGTGTGTAGAGGTGGCTTAAGAGTTCAATGTATGAAACTCTCAAATTTTGCATGGAGGTGGGCACACAGGCACATAAACGCTCGCTAAGGCGGAGTTTTGCAAAATTTAATCTCTAGCCGGATGGGCGGTTGTATGAATTTTCCGTCATTTTCAAAGTTATAAGCATGAAATCCATTGCATCGATTTAAACGAAATTTGGTACACAGATAGATTATATCCTAAAAAAGGACATATGCCACTTTTTAGTATAGGCAAAGGTTTGAAGGGGTTGAAATTGGGGGTGAAAGCTTATTTGAAAATTTGTATCTCGTATTTGTTCAACATAAAACTATGAAACTTTGTATCTAGACACTCGACACGAAACAAATAAATGTTTGTTCATTTGTTTTGTCAATTTCGCAATTTCGAACTGTACGGCTGTAAATGTTGTATTGATGGAGGATTCTTGGCAGAGTCCTCTAGGGGAAGTACCACACCTTTGCCAGTTATTCTACCGCCACGCAATAGTGTCAAAAAATTACTGTGTTCCGGTTTGAAGGGCAATGTTTCCATAGAAATTACGGGGCTTATAGATATAATATCTTAGATATCTGGGTGACGAGCGTAGTTCAGTGCTAGGACTCTTCATGTTCCAGTAGCTGCTTGTCCCTGTGATCTGTGATATTACGTTGCAGGCATGTTGCTTACCATCATGCACAAGTACTGCCCGCCTCGTCACTCTATACGTCTATACTATATATTATAAAAAAAAGTAGATAGTCATAGGAACTGATGATAGAAGTGAAAACATATAACTCGGAATTTGATTGCTTAATTTGGAAACTACGCGGGTGAAACCGGAGGGCGTGACCATGAGCATGGCCATCTAGAATGCTGACGCATTTCTAGAAGGCCAATGACGGTGGCCTCGAGTTTACCCGAAGATTTCTTATCATGCCCGAGCTTGACGCTAGAATTCAATTCACACCCCACGAAAATTGTCGAACGTTTTTACTTCAAAAACTTATTTTATTTTTATTAACGTTTCGAAAATAAACACGCAATCATCATCAATCATCAATGCCATCAGATAACATGAATTAGGTATTAGATTAAAACATTTGAGATGTAAATAATGCCTAACATGTACCTACAAATTGACAACCAAATAAATTGGTAAGGAACCCGGTACTTACTTACTAATTAAATAAACAATTTCTATATAAGTATTTTAGCCTTACTTACACTAATATTTCAATATGTAATGGGTGGATGAGAATATGAGGTCAAAGTGCACGCGTCGTATTTTCCAATTTATGTTAATTTGAAAAGCCAAGGCACTTTTATGCGAAAAATGGAAAAAAAACTATTTTGACGTAATAAACGTCGGTGTGCTTGTTTCATGGACACAGCCGTTTATCGTACGTGAATAGGTATACAAAATTCCTTCGTGTGTCAGATACACAATAAAATTAATTATCTGTTTCTTCAGCTATCCAATGCCGTTATTTAATTTAAGATAGAGATGATAGTTACCAAGCTGCGACACCGAACTGTATCCCCCGATTCTGTTATCTTTCGTTTTTTGAATGGCCCCTCTATGGAATCAATTTTAAATCTACGAACGAAATCTACGAACTTCGTTAAAACGAAGCCGGAAGCTACCGGTGGCGATTTCATATTTCCATATTATGGCCACCGGCAGCGACCGACTTTATCACCGGGCACCAAGCTTTATCATTGTTATCGTTTTGAAATAATTTAAAACTACATAACAACTCGATTTGGATGATTAACAAAGATCGAAAATGAAATCTGAGTGACATTAAATAAAATATTATTTAGTTGTTGAGTAGGCTGACGGGGAAAGTCGCAGTTTCAGTATTTTAAATATACTTTCATTTATGACTGTCCAACTAAGAACCTACAAAATTTTGTTCGTACTAAACCTTGGCTTGTAAGCTTTTTTACTCTTATTTAACTACGTCTTTATACCAATTTTCTATGAATAAAAATATAGATATGTCACATCTATATGTCTACTGGTTAACCACAGTAAATATCCCGTTACCTTGCTGTGAACAATACTAGTATAGTGAATAACCTAGATATTTTAAAACAATAAGTCATAGTTTAAGCTGTGAGCAAATTTTCGATACCTATGACATTTCTTAATTTAAGCTTTCTCGGTAATTCACTACAATATTATATTTATAACGGGATAACGGGATTTTTAGCGTGGTTAACCAATGAACATATGGGTGTAACATTATTAAATTTATCTCTTTTTCTTAGAAGATCCATAAAAAAAAAATTCAATTTAAAAAGTAGTTGTAAGGGAATAAATTTAGTTTGCTAAAAGTATTTACTTTAAAATACTTTTGCTTAGGCACATACATACATAACTTTCCTAGTTGAAAAGTTACTGAATCCAAAAAATACATATATCGTGAATCCTAAGCTTACCCAAAATATTGCAAAACAAAGTAGTACAGAATTATCTTAGTGAGACCTTAGTTTATTGATTTAATTTAACCCTTCACGTGCTTTACGCAACGCATAGTTGCGTAAGCAAAGCTCTCTATTGGAAGACGGATTGTGACATACGTGATTTATACGACTTAACACGTTATAATGTTGGTACTAGCCTGTTCGGAATTTCAATTACGCGAAATTTACTGCTAACACAATATAAATAAAGCTTCATTTGGCCTAAAAAAAAATAAAAATACGGATGCTACTCCGCCATTTCTGTGTCGTGATCGTCCAACGCCATTTTGCCCCACGACAAAGATTTTTTTTTGAAACCAAAAATGTGAAACCGATTTGCATTTTATTGTTATCTATTAAAAAAACTACGGCGAACGAGCTAAAGTTAATATTATATATGTGTTGTGTTCTTTTATTAGTGAAAAAGCGTAATAACATTGAAGTGCTGTGAAATCAAAAACTTTTTTACAACGGGCGTAAAATGTAAACTTTGCATTTTGTGACAGCATTAATTAATGTAGTAAGTACTTAGAAGTTAATATAATAGTAAACTACATTTCAAGGGCTTTCTGGTGATATATAAATGTAAGTATATTATTGTGAATGTATAATAAGAATATGTGATAATGATCTAGCCGGCACGTACGGACTGGACTGTTCAGCGAGTTTTCGTCAAACGTAACCCATTGTTATAGTTTCGATGTCCACCCATTCACTAGAGCCTATTCATTTTAGTAAAAAGCAGTAATTTGATATAATTGTAGAAATAAGTCTCTTAAATTTGATTTTTTTTTTGTTCTGTTCCACGATTTGGGTCACGCTTGATAGATCTTAAAACTATGACGTGTAATAAAATAAACTTTATTTTTATTTACAGTTAAGCTATTAAAGAAACGGGGATCGACGTTATTTTTCAGCAATTTTTTTTAAAGGAATCATAACAACGATATGGTAAGAACACGATGGAAAATAGGCGCAAGTGCTTACTACTCATATCAGCTATTTATATATTAATATCCTTGTCAATTTCTAGGCCAACTACTATAGAAAATAGTTCAGGAGGGTTATTGAAAAAACTGTAAGATATTTGCTATAGATATCTGTAGGTATTTGAACTTTTGAACCAACACAGGATATATTTTATTGTGATATAATGAAATAATTCCATCGAGTACATTAAATATCTTTAAACGACGATTTATTTGCGTGTTTTTCTATTTTTTTATATATTGTGTAGAAAATTGGTAACAAATAATTAAAAGGCCAAAAATATATAAGTCAGATAAAATCGATGCGACACGGGTACCACGATAAGTACCAAGTGGAATTCACTGGCAATACTGTCATATGACTAAAAAAAAAAAAAAAACTACGAGTTTACACGGCTGAAGAACTAGTATCCACGCCATGGCAAGGAATAAATTAGAAAAAATCTACAAGTTACAGCGAAAAAAACGACCTTGTCGACAAGCGTCAAGACGTCAAAGATATTAGTGATCTGTGGTCTGTGGTCAAGGTCAAGACTCTCAAGACATCTTTGCTCAAGACAGAGTATCTCTCTACTTAGTCAGCTTAGTCTGTGGCTCTGTGCTCAAGACGACAAACGACACAAACAAATAATAAAAGGACGTGAAACCATCGTTAAAACAATAATTTTAGCTGAAAAAAAACAGTATTTTGTCGATAAACCTAACAGTATTGTTTTTATAGATTTATTCGGTCCATAGATCATGATTCATGGGAAACGCTGGATCTTGTCAGATAACCTAACATAAGGTGAGTTATACACACTGATTAGCTATAGGTACTTTTAAAATGCTTCTATACTTATTACTATACATAAGCTGAAGAGGCTTTTTGTTTGAACGCACTATCCTCAGAAACTACTTGACCGATTTCATAAATTCTTTCACCGTTGGATATTTTCAGGTATTTATTTAATCCCTGAGTGCTATTATAGACTATGTATTATAATTATGTACCGCGGGCGAAGTCGAGTCGGACCGCTGCCGCTGGTGTAGTATAAAATATGAATAATAGTACTATTCGTACAAAATGTAAAGGAAAAAGTTGCAAACATTAGTAAGTACTTATATATTTTTTATATTGAAAAAAATTATTGAAGGATTAGTTGTAAGCAACAATATTTCTGTATATTTTTCTACGTCAATAGTTGGAAGTCTATTAAATCACCTACAGGTCCTACAGTTTTGCAATATATTAGTTTATAATCTAATGTTGTTAGACTGTAATCTACAGGTTTTCACAATTTTACAGTGACATTATATAATTGGCCATTTTCCACAAGCTGGTTCAACAAAAATTCAATACTGTTAAAAGGTAGGTATTAGTGTGAGACTTGAAAGATTAGGTTAGGAAAATTAAACTGAAGTTACATACCTAGTTCCTCCACTAGATAAATAATTGTATGTCATTTAATATGATTCCATTGTTTATATGTAAAAGTAGGTAGACATAACATTTTATTATATTTATTCACATAATTTCCCCTGCCTACAGTTTGTAGGCGATTCCTCCTTTATGCTGGTTGCTTTGAACTGCAATAAGGGTCACCACTTGTGCTAGTTCATAAGTGTTCTACTGAACATTTTGTGGTTGTTTGTTACAGTAAAGAATTTTCTATCAATCTATAATATTGGTGTTATAGCATAGAGTGACGAGACGAGCAGGTCATGTGCCTGATGGTAAGCAACATGCCTGCCACTTAACAGCACAGTAACACGCAGCTATTGGAACATAATAGTCCAAATCATAACCTAGCACTGCACTGCGCTCGTCACCCAGAGATCTAAGATATTATGTCTCTAAGCCCTGTAATTTCTCTGGAATCATTGCCCTGCAAACCGGAACACAGTACTGTTTGCACATTACTGCTTGGCGGTAGAATTTATAAGCTTTTTTAATTTTTCTTCTAATATTAATCAAAATTCAAGAGTAGCACTTCAAGTAAATTAATTCACATTTAACATAAAGTTATAATTAGGTATGTTTGTTAAATATGTGGTGAAGTTAAGTGATTTTATGAACACATTTTTGTAAGCATAAAGAGTTGAGAAGTAATATTATTCGATCTTACAATGATGCATTTTTTCATTACCCATCCAAATAAACTAAAGACAGCTATACCTTGGTTTAAAAATTGAAAATATTCACCACCACCACAAATGTCCACTAATATTGCAAAACTTTTCAAAATCCTCCATGATATTAAAACAATTAATTCTGTTTTGAAGATAAAGGATGGTAGAATAATAATGAATTAGGTATCAATCATTTATTAAAAAAGATTATAAATATTACATACCAGCTGTGGTATAGTATAGTCAGATAAAATAAATTGTCAGATAAAACGATTCTGTTCCAAGTTTTTGCCAAACTGAATTTCAATGTGGCATTGTATGGAAATTTATTGAATATTATAAATGTAACTTGTCCAAACAAAAATCTAAAATGTTTGAAGATTTCTGAATGAAACTGAAATACAGGGCTTAGAGATATAAATATTGGTGGACAATTCATACACAACACCATTTGACCCCAAACTAAGCAAAGCTTGTACTATGGCGACCAGATAGCTGATACTTACATAGTTTATAATACATACTTTTTATACATATCGCACATCTAGATCTAAAGGGGGTCAACTCAAAAATCGACGAAATTGAGTTAAGCACACCGTCGTATTCCCGAGTGAAAACCCCATCGACCAACAAAACAGGTTTAAAAATATCTCTGCTATTCGATGCTAGATGGCGCCTAATCTCTCTTTTGTTGAAAGAGTGCCTCCTGCTTATCTCCCACCAAAACAGGGATATTGCTAGTTGTAATCAAAACTACTAGCTAACTTGTACACAATTTAAAATTATTCAAAGTTGTACCTGCAGTGTTGACATTTTCAATAGTATCTATTTTGAGTTAACGTTTTGTAGGTGGTTAGTGCTGAGTGAATTTATACAACATTTTGAGTTGAACCCGTATTGCTGGCAAGGTCAGTAATTTTTAATTTTTTATTTTGATTTGTTGCCATATTATTGAATCGTTTTCGAGTTTTGAGTTACCTCTGTATTGCTGAGTCATATTTTAAACGCTTATATTATTTGTAAAACCCTACCTAAATACAATTTTTTAGCTAATAGCTATAAGGATTACTTTTCTTTGTCACCTTTAAATTTAATGGATTTGTCTTGACTTAAATGCAAATTTTTGAGTTAGCTCCCTTTAGATGCTATTCTCCAAAAATTACCTCACAATATCGCTAATGGGGTCATTAATGCGAAATTCCAGGCTATTTACATAACTTTGGTGCACATAGTATTTTAATTAAATATAGTAAGTATTGCCCATTCTCAGGAAAACAATGAGACGTGGTCGGTTCTTAATAAATATGAATATGAAATGGGTAAAGAAAACATCACTCCTCTCATCATTTCTACACATGAAACCAGGGACAAAAACATCATCACTCATCACTCCTTCCATCATTTCTACATGATATGATACGCTGGAAGATGACTTGAAAATAACGTCAACTAGTGATGATGTCTGATCTCAAGAAACTCGTCCCGTTGTATTATTGGCTGATACATTATCTATACCCTGCACGTCTAAGCAACAAAATTCTGGCACACTTTTTAAAAATGTAATTTAACAATTATTATACTTCACCAATCCAGAGCGACGAAAGCGATATTAATGACTCTGAATTCTAATTTTCTATTGGCTCACAAAAGTAAACTTTCACCTAATATTATACCAATCTGTGTTTATGCACAACTCTGACACAAGACTGTGGAGAAAAATGTGGATAAAAATGTAAAGATAAGCTTGATGAAGTTTCAAGGTAAAATGTTTTTAAAGCATTTTGGGGGATCGGCGACCTTGAAAGGCAAAGTTTTGAAGGTAATGGGTCTTTTAAAGAGTTTCTATTGTTTGTAAGAAAGATAAATATTATATAATTATAATTGACATAACAGACTTAAGATTAGGGTTCAAGAGTACTGTTAACAGACAATTTTGACTGATTTCATTACTACTAATGTGATTTTGCTAATTCGTCTTCCCACAAACCCCTTATTGCTGGTCACAAATTAATAAACCGCTCAAACTAATTATAAATAATACAGATTTTTATTGAATTTTAAATTTCTGATTACTCTTCTTCTTCTTCTCTGGTTCATCAAAAGAGAGCTAACTAAGAACGTGATTCAACAATACAGGCTCAACTCAAAATAATAAAATAAAATTATAAACATTGGTTAGCAACAAGGAAACAACTCAGAAAATCCAATTTTTAGCAGCAACACATGAGAAAAACACGATTTTCCTATAACATACTTGTTCTGGTTGGGTTTAAAATCATAATTTCTAATCAGAACACTTCTGCCGTGCATCGGGACACAGTAATCAGTTTTTCTGAAAAAAGTGATTTTTTGAGTTGACTCCCTTTAGATCTAGATGTGCGATATAATATCTTAGATTTCTGGGTGATGAGTGCAGTGCAGTGCTAGGTAATGATTTGGACTCTTTGTGATCCAATAGCTACGTGTCATTGTACTGTTATGTGGCAGGCATGTTGCTTACCATCAGGCACATGACCTTGTCACTTCTGTACTATAAAAAAAATCCCACACCTTCCTAAAAGAATTGGTATCCAAGCTCATAAAATTCTTCTAAAGATGAAAATAAAAATTTATCAGCCACCACTTTTAGCAAATTTTTCTCGTTTTAATGATGTCTTTTCTGATTAATAAAAAAATTTCCACAGACAAATTTATTTACACAGCAAAAAAATATAGGCCTTGTACGCAGTGGGCAACACTCACCAATAGTATTTAATACTACAAATACTACAAATCCTACTAATACATTATTATAAATGCGAAGTTTCGATGTTTAGACGTTTGGATGTTTGTTGCTCAATGGCCTCTGAACTTCTATTGATTAGGAAATATTGACTTAAAATTGAGTTTAGGGGATGATTGCTCCCTTAGATTGGTCTATCTTATTGTAAAAAGCAACAAAATAGTTGTCGGACGAACATATTTACAAATGGAGCATGAGAATTTAGGTGAAGTTAAATTATTATTTTGGAGTTGTTATGCAAAACGGCTGACGGAATGTGTCTGGAAGTATTGGGTTTTAAGGATGTTGCCCACAACATACGTGAAAATCACTTATTAGAAAATACGTGAAGTAAGTAATGTTTGTATGTACTTTCATTACCCCATATCTCAAAATTGGCCGTCTAAGCAAGTTAGCGAGTAAGCACGAGTAAGCATGTGTTCTTAGTACTTACTAACTATTCAATCGTCCACATTTCATTCATCAGAAAATAGGTGACGTCTGGCAGCTCTGGGATCTCGGACTATACTATACTATACCTACTTACGGCAGTTTGAGTTTTAGTTAAAAAAAAAAAAACAAATACAAACTTGTAATTAGTTTTACAATACCTAAAATGGTAGGTACCTTTATGTATACCAAAAGGAGGTAACATGAGTAAAAACTCGTATTATACCTAGGTACCTATACAAACCACAACACGTAAACTTTTAAAGCTGACGCACATAGCCCGATGTCCTGTGCGTCAGTTTTCAAATGGTCGGCAATTAACACGTAAACAATGCACATAGATAGTAGGTAGGATCTACGTATAAATACCTAGGTAGGTACCTATAATTTAACGCCAATACATTCTCAATAAATGATAAGTCGCGGTAAAATAAATACATATAAATTATGCGTCACGATGTTTGTATGGACTCATAAACTACTTAATCGATTTTAATCAAATTTATCCACCGTGTGTTTAATCCAATTTCAAGGATAGGGTAATTTTTATTACGATTAAGTCTTTATATGACAATATTCGAGCGAAGCCGGAACGGGCTGGTAGTACATGTAAAAATATTCCTTGAGTTGAGTAGGTACGAGAATGGTGTCGAGAAGTCTTTTGTCAAGGCGTTTCATCCACCACACGTAGTGCAGAGTCCTACATAATCCGCCATTTCCCTATACTGTTGGGTAAAGGCATTACTTCCATGAAAAACTAGGAATGAATCGTTAAATAGTCAAATACTTTATACTAATATTAGAAATGCGCAATTTGGATGTTTGCTGTTCAATCACGGCGAAAAGTCTGAACAGATCGGGTTGAAATTTGGAACACAGGTCTGGAATAGCACATATTATGCTACTTTTTATCACGTGAACATAACGGGAACTGCGGATAAAACAGCGGAGCAGCGCTAGTATTTATACAGTTTTTTTTTCACATCTTACGTTTCGTTACATGATAATACTAGGGCAATAATAAATAATCTACAACTGTTTCAAATCTACACCAATTACCATTTATTCATTATAAATGCGAAACAAATAATCGCTAACAAACTATTTTAAATTTAATTAATTAATCTGTTGGTGAAAACAAGTGATATTGTAAATTACGCCTTATTTTTACGGTAATCTTTACAAACCACAGAAAAAACAGAAATCTAAGCAAATAAATAAAAAAAGATTAGTTCGACATAATAGAAATAATAATATGACACCAAAAATGTCATAGACACACTTTTTAAAAGCTACAGACAATAATAATAGGCTAATGGGGTATTAAGGTACAATATCTCAAGGATATGCTATTATCGAAACTAGAAGTCATGTTTGAAATTCAAAATGTGTAAACTTGTATAGGTCACGAGGTCATGACCTCGTTCGTTTCTTTACTTTCGTTCCGAAAGGGTTCAAATCCTTATACCAAGTGTATAATGATAGTGAATACAACAGTAAACCAGTAGTAGGACAATCTACAATCGCAATGACGTAATAGAAAACTTAAAAAAATATATAGGTATAAGATAAGATAGCAGTTTGTCCTGGATGACCTCTTACCGCATATTAAGGTTTTAACTAACTTTGCTTAAACATTTTGAGAGGTTTGGCTCGCTAGACCAAATACATATTAGACCTTGAATACATAATATTTGGATTACGGCGTTTAACTTAGGTATCGTTTGGCAAATACCAACCCAATATCTGCAATGTCACGTACCTGATAGTATCGAAAAAAAAAAAAAAAAAAAACGGAACATATCCTCGGCCAATCTCATCGGGATGCCAATAAATAACATAAATTGTTTATTTACGTCTCATTAAATCGCGATAAGTTTATAAAACAAGATAACAAAATAATACACACGTAAAGACCAGCTGATCGGATACCGTTGCGTGACCTTGGCCTACACCGGCTTTCGGTCGCTGACGCAATATGCGACCTTGTGGATTCCACGAACAACAGTTGACAACAACATTAGTGGTGATAAAAAAAATGAGAAAATCTGCGGGAATTTTCTTTGATCTAGTTACTAGGTAAGTAGGCGTAGCGTCTGTCATTAATATTCGTTAGTTTTATGACCGCGTGACCAGCCACAATATCTACACACCACAACGATGTAACAACATGGATAGAACATTACCGAACAAATATTATAATGACTGGATAAACGTTTAGAGTAAACTAGCAACGTCTTCGCGGGTTTACCCGCTTAGTTACCGTTTTCGTTATGTCGCTATAAAATAATATAGGTATGCTAACCAAGACTATAATCTAACTGTGATCCAATTTTCAACCCGATATGTTTAGCCGTTCCGACATGATTGACCGACAAACATCGAAACTTTCATAAGTATTTATATAACGTACCTATTTGTAGGATATAAGTACGAAATTGACAATAGATGGCAAGATTAGGACGTAACATGTACTTTATTACATAACGGTTTGAAGGGCAATGATTCCAGAGAAATTACAGGGCTTAGAGACATAATATCTTAGATCTCTGGGTGACGAGCGCAGTGCAGTGCTAGGTAATGATTTGGACTATCATGTTCCAATAGCTGCGGTTTACTGTGCCGTTATGTGGCAGGCATGTTGCTTACCATCAGGCACATGACCTGCTCGTCTCGTCACTCTATGCTATAAAAAAAAAAAAAAAAAATCACTTGACTAAACTAAGTTCAGTCTTGTCTCTCTGAAATCGCTCATCATAAACATTGAAAATTTCTAAATCGATTTTACATTGTTCAAAAATTCGACAGGGCTTTGGCTCGCAAGACTATTGAGTTAATCTTGGAAATACGACGGCTTAAAAATTGTTGATTAAGTACCTATCACATAAGATATCAATAGTAGTTAACAAACATTGTAGGAATGTTAGGTCATTCATTGCTATTAAACCTATAAATCGGCACCATAGCGCCAGAATTATAAGCACAATATAGTCTAATATTTTAATAAACATAAAATGAATTAGAAAATAAAATGCCAGGTTTAAATGAAAGTAAAATAAGTAACGAATTAAGCTTATCAATGCTGCGTTTAAGTTGGAAATTGATATCAGTCAATGACCTTTTACTTGCGTGGGTAGGACGATAAAAGGGATAAGGAAACTCATTACTAAAAAAATCACCACAAAGATAAGATATGAATTTGTATTTGCTAGTGAGGAGATTAATTCAAGATCCTATATTAGTCGTCGAAGGCTTAATAACAGCCTTTCTCTAATAATAACAGAGAATCTCTTTTGAATACATATATATACATATGTAGAGATTGTAGAGTATGGTGCTATTTACAACATCTGCTTAAGATTATTACGGTATCTTCAATTGGCAACATTCAGAAACTACACTGAAGATAATCAATTGCAATATCATTAAAGCCTCGCTATGTAAAAGCATGCCAAATTTAGGAGTAGTTTGAAATATCAAATCCCGGGATAAAAAAAGCCTATGTAATATAATATCTATACTAATATTATAAAGCTGAAGAGTTTGTTTGTTTGAACGCAAGGATCTCTGGAACTACTGGTCCGAATTGAAAGGTACTTTCTTTGCAGGATAGTCCATTTATCGAGGCAGGTTATAGGCTATTTAACATTACACTACTATCAACAGGAGCCGAGCATGAATGAAAAATGTAACAAAAACGGGAAAAAATATTGCTTATTGAGAGCTTTCGTTGCGTGACAGCATATGTCATATTTTAAAGGGTGCATCATTAGAATTAGAACCTAAAGCTCCGAATTTCTTCAAAATTTGAATTGGTACGACCAATTTTAGATAGATGGCGTAGCAACGCGCGCGCGTTCAGCTAGTATCTATATAAAAGCCTAAATTTCAACTCGATCATTACAAAAGTTCCAGCGTGATATTTAAAATATTAGAGGGATATAATCAAATTATATGTCAACAATATTTCTATAATCATAATTCTCGTACTTCGTTTTATGACATGTAATTATTCGCTATAAATAAAAGTAGGATTATAACTTGCTGAAAGTCTAGACTAGACATTGTTAGAGTTACTGTACTACATTTAACTCATATTCCTCAAAACGATTTCTATTAATTGTAACTAATAAAATATGCTAAATGACGATGGATGTACGCAAATTAATTTAAAACCGATTAAACAAATAAATACTCCACAGTAACTTTTGACCCAATTTGACTTTGTAACTAGTAACTACCAAATTAATTTGTGCCAAATATTCATAATATTCTGCTGCTCATTGACATTACATGTATTGTATGAGTTAAATTACATGTATTATCTTATATATAAAATTCTCGTGTCACAGTGTTTGTTTCCTTACTCCTCCGAAACGGCTTTACTGATTTTAACCAAATTTTATATGCATATTCTGTAGGTATGAGAATCGGCTACTAGCTATTTTTCATACCCCTAAGTGACAAGGGTTGTTCACTAAGGCAAAACAACGTTTGCGGTGTCAGCTAGTGTGTTTGTAAAATATACGTTCAACAGCTATCTGTATAAATAAATATGTCCGTGTTGTATTCTGTATGATACAATCATTTATAAAATAAAATAAAACTGGTAATAAACTAAACGTACTTATAAGGTTATTAGAAGGTTACATAAAACCTAAAACATGAGAGAACACGATTATAAATGTATCCATATTGATAATTTCCTAATAACAATACTAAGGAATCGAGTAAGTAAATGTTTTGCATTTTTATATAATAAACCGGAACCGAAATGTAAATTAACGTACCATGAATAGGTAAAAGAAAAGCTCATTATCATATTTCACTATTCTCATTATCATAATTCACTATTCAACCAAAGGTTTTTTAAAAATACACGTGTTTTTTCTCAAATCACGATACTGAGGTGACTATTTTCGTTAGCATATAGACAATGAACTATTTGACACCGTAGTTGTCAGTCAGGAGTTATAAACATGTTTTTGCTAACCGATTACAAAGGTAATGTTGAAAATTAGAATGAATAATATATCCTCTTAACTGATTTGTAGGCAATTTTTTTGCGTCAACATTGGTACTTAAATGTAGTTAATAAAATTATGACAAAAAATACATAATTAAATAATTATGTATGATATTCTCATTAGAAGTAATTTCAAAACATCATAATGGTAAAAGAATGAAGAAAATGTTAGATTAGAAAATGTACATAACTTTAGTAGGTATATGCAGTCATGTTACTAGGTTACTACTTGATATAACATCGTAATAAAATAACTATAATTCTGGAAAACAACATGATTATCATTATTGAATATTCAAATAATATTGTTTACATAAGTTTGAGGTCAACATTTTATTCACGTAGATTATTTTACATGACAGTTTGCGACAAATAGGCATCAAATGAGTTAAATCACATACAATAATAAAATGTCAATTGTAATACTGACTGTAAATACGTCCATGTCTATTATAATTATAACCGGATTACATATAAAGCTAAGATGTTTGAAACTATAACTTTAAACCTTTCACAATTTGAATATTTGTAATAATATTGAGTGTACTTAATTGATCGCGATCTAATTGATTGTATGTGCCCCCAAAGTTTCGGTCGGAACGTTTGTAATAATCAATACTGTGTACACAACACAATACAAAACACTTTATTATACCACAAACATTACAAAATCATTAAAAATAACATCATAATGTGTAATGTTTTCCATTTTTGAAACTGTTAAACATATCCATAACATTAAGTCACGATTAATTAATTCAATCAATTAATAAAATGATTCTACACTCGATTAAGCTCGATTTCTTTAAATAAACTCCTATTGATCTCATCGTGTCATAAATTACCGTATAATTACGTATATACGCCGCGTATATCTGTTTAGCATAACGTTACATTAATTTGCATAACATTAACGAAGTTTCCTATGTCAACATTCTTGACCCTGTTGTCGATTTGCATAAACTCTTAACATTATTTATATTCCATGATAATTTTATATGAATTATTAATTAAATCAATAAAACAGATTAAAGAGCTCTAGTTATTTTCGTAAACTTGATTTGCAACTTCCTCTGTGATATTTTTTTATGAAATGGCATAACATTAAAATAAATACGTTATAATGATA
This sequence comes from Ectropis crepuscularia, assembly GCA_963693475.1. Classification (NCBI taxonomy): domain Eukaryota; kingdom Metazoa; phylum Arthropoda; class Insecta; order Lepidoptera; family Geometridae; genus Ectropis; species Ectropis crepuscularia. Next base: position 20,638,735 of record OY856353.1, on the reverse strand, counting down.
ATTATGACATAATATTTAGATTTGACAAAATGCGGTGGTTCTCCAAGCGGAAGTGAACCAAATAATTATAATATAATCATTATGGTAATAAGTGTTAAGTAAATACAATTATGCATAAGAGGTCGACATTAAAACTTTTTTGCAATATTAATTTGAGTTATGTAATTGCTTTTGTTTTTGTTAATAATCAAAGAATCCGTAGAAAATCTTTTGAATCTGTAAACTATTTAAGATAGGGGACTGTAAAAAAAATAGTCTGTTTGATACTGTTTATCCATTACTGGTAGTTATGTAAATATATACATAAATATCCATTATAACAAAACGTAAACGCAAAACTAATAAATATTACAATCTACCCACAAACAAGCACTACTACAGTGGTTCCATAGCGCATAAAACTTCAACATTAAAAGGCACGATAAGTGTCTGTATTATAAATAACGATGCGGATGTAATAACTACGTTCGTACGTGTTCCACTAAGAATTAATGGCAATTGCTTTTTTTTATATAACCAGGGGCGAGCAAACATCTGCAGGAGGAATGATTCACGACGTGAATAAATTGGACATTTGCTTTATTTAGACGATCCTTTAGCATATGAGTCAGGAATACTTGGAAGACGAGACGTTCGAGTAGCTAAATTACTATGCTAATGTGCGTTGTACAAATGTTATGTTTTCAATAAAAATAATTTTAAAACGAATAACGTGCCGATTTTGCAATGATGAAAGAACAAGAATTGGTTACAGCAAGAACAAAAACATTGAGAATAATACGATTACGAATTATCTTAATTTTTTATCTGTAACTAAAAAAGTAATAAGTAATGGTTCAAGTGAAGGCAATAAAACAAATAATAATAATGATAAGGAGGAGTTTCTTGAAACCCCAAACACAGATTGTTTAAGCGCTATTCCCGGTGATTTAGAGTTAGCTTTTGATAATGTTTTCATATTATTTGTAAAACATTGTCAAAATTGAAGCTCAAGAGTGTAAACAAATTACGGTGTATACTGATATTATTCCATCTGATTTAGTATCACGTGAATGGAAAATGTGAATCAAATTATTAATAAAAGCTTGTTTACAAATAAAACGAAGAGTGCAAAATAGCTGAGGCCGCCCATTCACGGCACTAAAAATAAGCGATAAACATTTGAATGTTTTTGTCATAACCTTGACATCTCAAAGTCACATAAATGTTATCACTGAATTCCTATCTGTCTGATATTTTTCTGAATGTAAATAAGTTAATGTTTTTAGAGTGGCCGTGAATAATAATACTTTGTTGCTATGTATTTTGTAGTTACTTAGATATCTATGTTCGAAAATAAGTACCTATTCAAAATTTACAAAACATTATTCAGGTTTTTTTTGCAATGTGACGAGTTCGGTCTTAGTTGAGGAACTGCGTTTCTCTACTAGTATTTTATGGAGAGAACACATTGTTTGTTGAGTTTATTTTTCCTTATTATAATCGCCAAGGATTCCGCGGCATTGTCTTTTTTAAAATTGAGCGTAATTTACTTATTGAATTTGGCATGTTTGTTGAGTTCACTGTTCAACTAGGACGAAATTCTAGCGGGCTAGTTTGTCATAAAACATGGATTCGGTTTTTAGGCAAAGTTGTTGGAACTGTGCTTTTAAGTGATTAATGATCTTATCGTATCTATGAGAGTAACATTGGTTGGTGATTCATTTTAGCGTAGGTTAAATTTCTTTACTTTCTATCATCATTCTTAGTAACAAACGAGGATGGTAGGATCAGATAATCAGTGAATATTGCAGTAGTTCTTACAAAATAAATTGATCTATTAAAATGAAGTGTTCGGAGGAGTGACTCACCGTATCAGTCTTTCGTGTCTCTCTCTATCGTATGTGTGCGCGAAGTACTCGTCCGCGATGGCATGGTGGAGCTGGTTGTGGTGCGCCGGGTACTGGCGCTGCTTCCACAGCAGCTCAGGGTAGAGCGCGGGCGGCGGCGGGGTAAGGTGCAGGAGCGGCGGGGGCGGGCCGCCGCCGTAGCCGTGCGCCATGCCGCGCCACTCGCGCTCCTCCGTCGAGCTTGCGGAGCCCCCCGACCTCACTCCACTCACACCCGAGTCGGACCTATCGTCCGCATCTCGCGCGCACACTATCACACAGTCGTCCTCCTCGGAGGCCACGGCGCTGGCCACACCATCCGCGCCCGTAACGCCACTCACTTCACTCCGCACTTCACTCTTCACTTCACTCGGCTCACTGCCGCTGTGATCCTGCGGCTTTGGCACTTCCTCTTTCTTTACGCACTTAGTTTCCTCACTGATTTCGGTGACATCACTCGCACTCGCACTCTCTGTTACACCTGAAACAATGAAAATATCGCGTTAGTTAACCGTCTAGATCACTCGTGTCATTAATCGTTCTTACACGAATTTGAATAAAAGTGGAACTATTATTTTAAGGTAAAATCGAAGTTAATAAAACGCACCGTCACTCGACTGACATATGGAATTATTAACGGGTGCTATCAACCCGCCAGCTGCATATTTTCAAACGGCTGACGTCAGTATTCAGTCGGTCGCGACGGCACGTTTGGGCCGATGCCAAAATAAGCTCATTCACACTGCGACCGCCTACACGCACAAAAATGTATTGTATGCGACTGATGCGACCTCGGCGTTATTCGGGACGATTTAATTTCACTTGGCAGTACACGTTCCCGGTTGTAATTTATAAACGAGCGCATATTTAGAGGGCGGACAAAATTAATCATAATTAGTTTCACACGCTCGTATGAACAATGGAACAAACATAAGGAAAACTAATCGTTCGAATCGATCCACAAAGCGCATTCGACCTATTTAGAAATAGTAATTTGAGCGATACATCGAGAGACTGTGTAACTACACAAGGCGCCTTTGATTAAATTCTATCGAGGAATCCATCAATGAAAAGAGGTTATCGACTGGCAAGTGGCCTCGCGAGAGCATTTGGGTTAGTTGGTTATTTATGAACGTAATCACAGACCGGAACCGGAAGGTTTCCCTTGGGCGAAGCGGGTGCGTGGGTGAGGACCGCCGGTGTTTTGGCAGCAGGACGACGGCACATGGGTGAATGACGGCTGGCTCATAGCCAGAAGCCCTGCACTAGCGTCCAGCGCTTGTCATTCGGCCATTTGGCGCGCAACCAGAACGAGGGCAATGTGACAAAAGTCGAGCCGAGACTAGATGACATTTATACAATTTATGCTAAACACGACTTAAATTGATCGCTAGATGGCGGAAATTACGATGTCAAGAATGTTATGACTAGTTCGGTTCGAAATTAACTGTAATTTGATATTACTAAGCAACGACCTCAAATGTAAATACGAGTATGTAATTTGAAATTACAAATAGAAGAATCAGTAATCACTTTTTAGTAGAACTTAATATCATTACAACTTTTACTAGAGCATTCCAATGATAACAATAAAATACGCCATACATAATACTTGCAGATAAGTAATGAAAGTCAAACATTTAAGCATTTAGGAGATAGTAAGTTCAAGAATCTGCAAGGCATGTACTTCGATTTATTGTCAGTGAGATTACATTTAGTAGGTATAAGAGAGAGGTAAATATACCACTCAAGATAAAAATATAAGCGTTTAAGAAAGCGTTACCGATAAGAGTTCCAAGAAAGTAGACGATGTTTTCTTTAAGAACATTCAAGATTTAAAGATAAAAGCGAAAATTCCGAATTACAAGCAGATAAAAATCTAAAGTGTTTCAGATAATTAAATCGTAAAACAGATAAAGGTACCAAGAATTCGACACGATACGACACGTACACAAAGTGAGTCGGCGAGCCGAGCGAGCAACAATGGAATTTTAATGAGAGCTCAGTAAACGAGGATCCTCATCTGCATAATCGCATAAATAATTATTCATAACAAACAAACAGAGGAGCGAGCACCGGCCATTATTCTCACAATGCGTGAGTTGGGAGATATCATCTTGCCGCGTAATGATATATGATTAAGTATTGCGATACGGCCGTTTTTAAAGCAGTCGATATTACTCACCGAAGGGGAACGGAGCTGGGCGAAATCTGGCGGAGTGCGACGGGAACCACATTCCTTCCTGTTATGGACACCGCGCACGGATCATTAATAAATACCGCAAGCACAGACTGTTCCACTACGTCTATACTATAGCACGATCGAATCCAATACATTCCCTGCAATAATGTAATACTGATAAAGATACGATACGACCGTATTTTGCAAATATTTGAGACAAGTAATTCATATACCAACACATATCTAATCTAAATTATAACACTTGAACTGACGTAATTCGAAACGGCACAATGAAATTCTTACCTACAATTGATAGATAAAATATTCCGATTGCAAAACGGAGTATGTATAAATTTACGATATAGTCAATGTTCGTTCACAAAAGAAAGCAAGAGGTTGTTTAAACCAGCAATATTCGATTACTCTCTCCTTGCGAGAGAAGGCCCCAAGTCCCAGCAGTGGGAACGTTTAGTAGGCTGTTGATGATGATGATTCGATAACAAGAATTATAACGAGTCACAGCTGTTAGCAATGTGAAAGAATGCACGAAGCGGAGAAAACAAACCCGGCACTTCACAAACAAACGAGTATTGAGCAAAATGTAAACAAAAGTTGAGAAACAATACGACAGTGATCAACGGATGTGAACAATGGGATAACAAATAACTAGATACAGGGAAGTGCGACAGCCGCGCAACGCCATCTGATTGACAAGACAAACGTCGTTGGAAGCAGCTAAGGCTTTTCATCAGATGCCCAACAGCATGACGTGAAAAAATTCAAAGGTACGCTCAGAGAACGGAGTTCACGAAGTGGCAGTGGCAGTAAATCCTAAACACGACAGTTTAAATTATTCATGAAGGGCGGGACCTACCAACATAAACTCTGCACAGTGCGCACCAGAACAACCCACTTCCTGGACTACTGCTACTAATTCCTCGCCTCCATAAAAATATTTATGCATTTTATGTTAATATGCGAACTCGTCAGTTCGGTTATGCAAAATAGTAATACTTTGAATACCGGGACAGAAATTTTAAAATGCGAGTGCGAGTATTTATTATCTAGCAGATTTCCATCGACCGTAAGTAAGCAAGCGAATGAACGATTCTCCGTTTGAATTATTCATTGCAGTGGAATACCGTTTACCTACGTGCCATTAGTTAACTAAAGGGGCTTCGGGGAAATTGTTAAACCACAAGCTACACCCTACGTCAATGTTGAAGCACCACAGAATTGGCTCATTTTATTCCATGATGACGGATATTGATGAGGTTAAAGGTTGTCGGCATCATACGTTCATAAAAGCTTCGAGTCACGAAACTGCGTTTCTTAAGGAAGGTACTAAAAATAAAATGGAAATGACGGACTGCGCGACACGATATTACATCTACTGGGAGTGAACCAATACTTAATCTAAAATAACTTGTTACCGCGTAATCCGAGCGTGTTTGTAGAGTCAAAGCCATCTCGTTAAAGCCAGTAGAGCGCGTCGGTACGCCAACCGTGTAATGAAACACTTCCACTCGGGCAATAACCGTTAATAGGACGTTTAGTAATGACAGCTTTCTCTGAACTATAATAAAGCAATTATAGGCACCAGCGTAAAGTTACGTAATATGTACCACATTAGATATAACAGTAGATTCTCGTTTAAAACTAAAATTGGTAAAACCCACCGCAAACCGCATTCAGTTCTTTCACTTTCTAAAAAGGTTCACAAATTACTTATTCAGTAGGTTCGTAGCTTTCGAAATGTCAGCCTTGATCGTACTGCGCCAGGTTGCAGAAATAGCTGACCCCTTTTCAGACGGTTAATAGAAGAATTGTAATAATCTGGTTACGTAATCACGCTGGCGTTTCCGAGCCATTTTGTTGAGGTAATAAGGCGAATCGGTTATCGTGACTGCGAAGTGCAATAGAGCCTTGAAGATGGTATGTAGTATCACGAGTCGGCTGCATTCGTGCAGTAAATTGCGTAATCTATTGAAAGAGCATGCAGGCGACCGCTGTCGACAATCTGCCCCGCATCTCACGACACGTCCCGAGCGCTCGTGACCGGAATACTCGAATCCGACGTCTAAAAAGATGCCTTAGGATCGAGAACAATCTACTTTACCAAGTTGATATTTCAAGGCTCAGGAGATCAGGAAGTAAAGACCGAATCAATTATTACCGAATTTAAACTTAACTACATCATTATATACAATATAAACGAACGTAGTTGCCTACCACATTTAAGACAAGTCAAGGAGATCAACAGACAAAAACGTGATGACCTCAGTTTAGTTTTTTACACGAATCGCATTGACCCGAATGCGAACGATATTGAAATCGATTGACAAGGAAATGAAGCCGATGAAGTAACGAAAGATTACACTTTATCATTGAATTGGACAACCGAGACGGTTCATTCGAAAGAACAATAAACAATGGCGCAATAAAATATGAGCTATCCGATAACATTATAGCTGTTTACGCCAATAACGTTCACTAGAATAGTGCTGAAGAGATAACAAGGGATACAAAAGGTCATCTAGTACATGACTGTCCAATAACGCAATAAATAACGATTGTTATTTATTGATGTCTACGTTGCATAGGTCGGAAGCTATTATATGGTTAGGTGGACTATTATCTAACAAGTAATGTGATTAAATAATGCAGAATGGGCAATTAACACAGTTTACTAGAACTTTTTTGATTGGCAATGCATGTGACACGCATTACATTAATTGAATACAACGAAAATGCAACCTTGAGGTTTATTTAATAGCTATTGATTTATTAACAAATGTGTATTATAAGACTAAGCTATGACTACTTCAAAGTACGTGACCTGAATGACCTTTGATACTCTAACCGCAATAGTAACGCGCAAATGGAATGAATAACTTAAATTTTAATCGCAATTAGATAACGATCAAGCGACGAAGTAGAATTGAATGGGTTAGGTATCATTTATTAGAATTAAATTAAATCTATTTGCTTAACTAACGAAATTGATATCTCACAAATATAATATATCTGAAGTGTATAAAAAAAACGAAATAATTTCATGAAAATAATACCAGTTAACGACATCTACGCGTTCAATTAGGGGGTATAAACCAAATTTTCGATTAAATTACGGTTAATAATATTAACGCAAACGTCACGGCCTTCTAATTTATAAAAATACTAATATTCTAAACCGTTTTCGAAAGACCGTTAACCGTTTAAGAAATTCGTCAAATCCTAACGAAATCACAATATTGATTCAGCACAATAACTTACGTTTAGCGAAAGTGGTGTTGCAGGATTATATAAATCTTCTTTATCTGCGTTAGTCTTCAAAACAGCTTCGTCAGTTTAATCAAACACTTATATTTCTATTAATAGACAAGATTCTTCAACAAGACAAATTATTAACACGTCAGTCACAATCACAATCCACGAATGTGCGGAAATCCTCTTGAAATATTTGATGATCCTACAGTAGAGTCCGTCCTTCAATGTGGTCAGGAAATCGACGAAGTGAAGCGTTCACCTGCACACACACACACACTACTCCAGTAGGCTATGCTTATACACAACGTCGAAAATGATCCGTTGCGAACGTTCTGTGGCACGGACGTGCGAAAGCCTCAGTGGCGCACAAAGAACTGGCTGAAAGCGGGGAGGGAAGTGGTAATCGAGGAGGACGGGGCGAGGGGTCGGCTGCCGCGGCAGTCTCGCGACGGCGACGTAGCAGGCAACGTAGCAACAAGTGAGCGGTGACGCGGGTGTGAGGCTCAGTCCGCGGAGAGGGGTGCGGAATTATGGAGGGTCCCCCTCGCACACAAAGAGCGCACCTGACCTGATGCAGCCCGTCTGCCTCCCTGCCTCGCATCCTCCATCGCTGCAGTGCCTGTCGTTACCCAACACGCAACTACCTAACCAGATGGCACTAAACACAACACGTAATCAGTTTGAATCACGTAACGTACACATACCTAGGTTTTGATGGCGATTTTGATAAAAAAAGTTCTTGTAACGTTTATGAAATTTAAGTTGGGTGGGTATGTGGTAAAGTAACGAAAATCTCTCGGAATGTATGGTTATTAGGTATTAAATTGTATAGGCAAGAAGGCATATAGTGAGTGAATCAATAAGTTTTAAATCATCGTCAATCATTCACATATTTTGCTTTGAAAAGATAAGTTAGAAAAAAGAAGATATTGAAAAAATACATTACGATCCTATCCATTATGTTTAGTGTGAATGTGAAGATATTAAAAAAGAAACCCTGTGTTTTTGGGTCTTGAAAAACTAACAAAACGGTGTCAGTGAATGAAATTTCGCTAGGAATCTATTTTTGCTCGAACCTTGTTTGTTGGTAAAGATTTATAGCTTCGTAAGAGCGTAGATTCAAACATTCATCAAATATATTGATTGGTAAAAATCTCTACACCCACGATGCAAAACAAACCATAACTTCCAAGAATGTTGTGTAAAAACAGCTTAAATAAATCTGTTTTTTTTCCTCACTAGCTTCGTCGGTATTTCCGTAATTACAGCACGTTTAAAAATAACAATTTTTTATAATATTTGATTTTGGCATTCATTAATAAAATAGGTATAAAAACCGAACTCGTTCACTGTAAGTATAATTTCAAAGTGGCAAAAAGAGCATTAATCAGACAGGTTAGGTTGCTTTTTATAGATCTTAACGAAGAATTAATGGAAATGGAGAGACGTAAATGTAGACGTTGTTTTATATAAAACAACTTATTTGTAACAACAAACAATAATAATATATAAAATAGGCCATAATACTCAGTAGGTAAAATAGACGTACAAGTTTCCACAAGTGTCATCGAATTCTGATTCAACAGACCTAAAACAAGTGTGCCTACTGCCTACCTATGCGTGATACAAATTTGCAAAGGGGAATAACAGACATTGAATACTTAATTATTGACATGTTTTGTTCTGGTCAATGTACAATGGATACAAGTAGGTATACGCAAGTGGAGTACGTACAATATAAACAAATACCGATCGCCGAGAAACATACCGAAAGTATTTTACGACGCGCTAACAATTTGGCTGGAAGCCAACTATTCCATGACAAGCGATCCGTTCTACGTTTAGTTTTATAAATAACACAGAGTTCAGTTTGCAGGTCACACTAAAGTATTGCCAGAACAGACGAGATTTGCATATATTGTTTTGTTTCTTTTAGAATTCTAAACAAGCTCTAATTTACATCGCAAATAAGAGCCGATTAGCTTTGTTACCGCAAAGTTATGCTCGTGTTTGCGCTGAGAATGCCCGCCTGCTTGCCGATCGTCTACCTGCTTCAAACCTGCTATTAACATTTTTTATCTCAATTCGAAAGAGTAGAGCAATAAAAACCTAATTACTTTTTGTCAAGTTCGTAATGGTTGTACAATTTATATCGATGTTATTATTGTTACTAGTTTTTGTTATCGCATTGCCTCGTCATGCGGGCAAGCGGATACATAGGCAAATTGGCAGGCAAAACCCGTTTGTGTAAGTTTTTGCGAAAGAAAAAACGAGCAAAGAGGTCGCATACCTTGTTTTGGCCTTGTGCTAATCGAGTTAGCGGTTACACGCGAATTGTTAATGTTTTGTAATTTGCACATGCCTCCTTTATGTGAGGAAAAAACTGATATTTTCAGTTTGACCGAGCTCCGATAGTGATAAATGGTTCTAACTCGCCTACTTTCAATAATAATACCTACGTTGGGTTCTCTGTACAAATGATAAGATGCTAATACCTCTGTATCTACTTACCTGATAAAATGGCATATCTGAGGACAATCACGTTTGGCCTGAGATAAGTAATGTAGAAAGAACACAATCTTATGAATTTGATAATCTCCTAAAAATAGGTATCATATCACACAACGGTCGGTATACACAAATTCAGAAACATTAGATAACTCGTATGAGAAGTGGAGAATTTATAGATAAGGCTGTACAAACACGGCAGCCGATAACCTGGTTGCAGTTACTGATAGGGTGCCCCTTATCCACACACATGTTTGCATATCACATGTTCAAACATATCCCAGGAAAGAAATACGAAACTTTTCATCGTATATACGTTGGTGATAAACAAAATTCAGTTGTATGTCACACAGAAAACCTATTAAACTCATTTAGATTAACACTATACGCTATTGATAATTGCAAATCCAATTAACATGCGAATACCATTAGCTCGCTCTATTTTCGATATTTTATTAATACCGATCAACAATGATCATTAAATTATCATCAACAGACGAAGCAATTAACGATAAACAAAATTATTTGTTCAGACAAACGGGGTAATTTCAATTTGTATTCAGGTTTGCACAAGTTTCAATAAATGATCCAGTTATGGCAGCTGTTGTTTATACCGTTTTCGGTGATTTTAGAAAGGCATTCGAACAAGTCTACAGATACGGATATGGCGACGACGTGTTATTTGTACTAGTTTATGTGTGTGAGAGCAGTATCTCGATTTCCGGACTACATGAGTCAGGTTGCGTGGGAGAATTTACAACTTACGACAATAAAATTCTTTCTGGCGACGTGAAAGGAGTAAATGTGTAAATGTAGGTATTACAGCTAACCAAGAACAATGAGTTATTCAGCACGTTATCGATAGCTTACACAGCTGCAGCGAAACTAGGTGCCGTACTGCGGAGACGTCGCAGTTATTACGAGTCAATTAATTCGACTCCGATTGATGCAATAATATGACTCACGGCCATTGTACCGATTATATATTGCGAGTAGAACACAAAGCCTGCTCATTTGCTATCAAAATAGTAAAATCGGAAAACAAAATCATACTAATGAGACATTTTAAGATTCGTGGAACTTGTGTTGGATTCTCGCCACGGCGTATCTGTCACGGCCGTCGGTACATTATGATCATTATGAGCGATTTATTCATGGATGAAAAGTCTCCGCGGACGTAAATCGTAATAATGTCGTCATCCAGCCGGAGATTGCGGGACCACTCACGCATCGAATGTCAAAAACCGCAAGGCGCAATAAATTGTTGTCTCATGGAGAGTAAACATCGGCGTTCGGTCGCATTCATGCATAATTGATGAGGGTACGAGCGAACGCGTGGATTCCTGGCGGTCACGACTCGACTCGGCCGCCTCCGGCAGCCATTTTGTGAAGCCTGCGGGCTCCGGACTCCGGGTGCGCCGCATCGTGAATATTAAAACCACCTTAGGATGTAGTGTTGTAAGTATTACTCAGTTAATATTCAACTCAATAGTATCTTTAATCGCGATTTGCTTCCGCTCCGCTTGATCAGCCACACGTAACTATCACGACACGAAACCAAAGTATGTATTGCAAACAATCTTCTCTACGGCATGTAGCGTTGCAATTAATAAAGAACGATCATTATTAATTTCTATTATTACCGAGTATATAGAGCATGCGGCGGTTTAATACATAATTTTAATAGCACAATGGAACTCTCACGCACGGCCATTGTACCGTGTAATCGTAATCAAAAGCATTCTCTCTCGGAACGAACAACTCATCGTTAATAGACGTTTCACAACAATTGGTATCAAAGAATGATACCTCGTTGTTTTTAGACTTCTCAATAAGTAAATATATACCTAGCTACCACAAGTAATGTAGAAACGAGTAAAGATTTTTTGTTTCATTTATTGGACATGCTAACCGACTTTAAAATGATTATTTCAACTTTAGAAGAGTGGTATCCAGATGTAGCAGATGCTGTACATTAAGTTGTGCAAACAAAGCGGCAAAAATACTTGTATACCAATTGGTAAAAGGGTAAATTTTGTTAGTATTTTCACCTCAAACATACATGGTTCTTATTTAGAGATGTTGAAATAAGCGTCACGCCCGAGGCTGATGAATGGATTACGAATGAAAGTCTAACATGTGTGGAGTTATAATAATGCGAAATGGAATAACAACCACCACCGCGTTCGCGCCGACTCGTCTGCCCAAAGCCGCAGCCCCGAGGTACCGACACCCAACCAGCATAATAAGCGAACGTAACCATGAACTACGAGTTATTACGCTGTCGGAACATGCAGCGAAGCCTATCTCGAAATAGAAACGCGAGTCAATTAAAGTTTACAATGTTGGGCTAATAAAATCTTTATAGTTTACACAGTTTGAGCAATGAATGCAGACAGGAATGTAGAAATGTCAAACACTGAACATCCTACGCGTTGTCGGGTAAACAATACGTTCTCGATTAAGAAGATGAATCACGAAGCCTTTGAAGTTAGACAGCGATTGATTCTTGTTTGTAGGTCGGAATCAGAACACGTTGCTACGAAACGTAATGTGTTTTAATAATTAACGTTTGGGAGCCTTCCAAAAGAAGAAACATTTTCCTTTAAGAAAATCACAAAAATATTAGACGTTGTTGACTGAATGAAGGTTTGAGGAATTTACCATTAAAATCAATGAAAATTGGTATATTTATGGATACCAATAAATAACATTTAAGCTAATACGGAATCTAAACGTACCAGAAATGTACCAATGGAAGGTGTTTAGTTGATGGCCCGGGACCCGGGACAGCTGCGAGCGACGCAGCCGCACTTCCTGTCAGCCCAACGACCTATTGTTACCCCGCACCGGTTTTTTACGACATTACTCAAGACATCGTGATAGCTGACACGCCACCGGGTAATGCGACATTGTAAGTTTATGTTCATGACATGTAGATAATGAATCTCGAGAGTATTTAGTTGTCTAAGATCATGACAGGCTGTTAATAACATAAGTGCTGCACGATATTACGTTAGACCTTGACATGATTGTAAAAATAAAATGCAGACTACTAAAGTATGATATGTTAAACTGAAGGAAATCTGTTTTGAAATCGTGCAGATTCGCAGACACATGGTAGAATAGAAATACTTAATTTCACATGAGTTAGCAAACCGTTGGTAAATAAATAAGTTAACTTCCTGATAACGTAAAAGCTGAACTTCTACATAGATGATACATCATTGTATGTTTACCCGATATACTTCTATCTATAACGTTATCAGCACGCCCACTCTCTGCCAACACTTAGTTACAATTTGCCCGCGATTAGATTAGATAGTGAAGTTGATGTGGAATGCCCGAAGGTGCTAGTTTGCTGCATTGTTTTTTACGCGCGGATGGAACAATTTGTGGAAGCGCTGGGAATTCTCGGCGTGAGATCGGAAAGTCGTGATCGACTGCACGACGCCCCTTGTGCCTCAATTCACTAATCAAATAGCACAATGACTCCATTGTTACGGAGACGCATTCTTTGTGCAATTTTGCTCCGTTGTTAGGCATAACATTACGCTTCCTTGAAAATACTGGCATATTGATTGTTTATGTATTTAAACAAGTATTTCTATCAGATTATTTCAAAAATAGTAATACTATTGATAAATTAATTATTTCAGTGAAATATAACCATGTGCTCCAGTAAATTATCACAACATTGTTCAACCATCAGAAGCCCGTACATCAGTTTCAAACAAAGCCTAATGTCATTAAATCGTCTACAGGAGGTCGTACATCAACGTAACCGAATCCGCCCTCTGTGTGGCAACGAAGGGGCCTCGTGCCACCCTTAGGTACACCCTGAAGGGATTATTCAAAGCAGGAGCATTAAACCCTCGCCCATTAATGACTAACTGGTATAGGTTATCAAAGATTTTCTTGGAACATACACAAACTAAGCAAAGTTGACGTTTGGATCGTAGCCAAGGAATATTTCAAGATGTTGCAATAATTTATCAGCTGCACAATATGGTCATATAATTTAAGAGTTTAAAAACATCGGGCGTAAAAAGTCCAATACATTTTCCGAAACTAGTCTAAGTACATGTCATATTATACCTACAACGATAGTGCCAGAAAGATTCTTGCTGCGCATGCTTTTTTTTAACAATGAAAGTTTTACATTTGACAGCTTCTCCAAAAAAACACAGACCTTGTTATATTTAGGTCTGCGAAGCACATAACATTTCGATTCGAATGTAATTTCGCAATATTGATCGCCTACGATTCACAAACACTTTCTTATCGGCAAACTAATGACTGTTACTACTCGTATTAAAGACAGTTTACGACCAACATTCAAACAAAGCTCGAACTGTTGAACTTCCTACTATAAACAACACATTGTTTTGGAGTGAGGCAGTCCAATATCATTTGTTCAGTTTTGAAACTACGCCAAAATAATCATATTAAAAGGTTTATATTCATATATACCCATTAACTTTAAAATTTACGATCTCGTTGTCGTTATCGTTATATTGTACGTCGTAGATATCTTGCGTGACCTCTAGACATTTAAAGGGCACGTGAAAGTACCTACTTAATGTTACTGTTGATGTTGAAACCAACTTTGTTCTTTGGAACATAACGGTAAACAAAGACCTAAACTTCACAAAATATACTACAAAATATATATGCTGCGGTAACAAAAAGATAGCTAAGTAGAAAATAAAATGAAAACATTTGTCGATGTCAACAACATTTTCCAAAGTTCTGCACAAGCAAAAGAAACCTATTCACTGTATTCACAAAGACTTTTACAAAATGTTTAATTTGCAAATACTTATAATTCTCAAGACATTATCGAAAATCTAGGGGCCACAAGAGGAAAATGTCACGGTTAAAACGCTGTCAAGGAGGGTGGAATGGGGATGAATGGGGTGGGGTGTGGAATGTCTTCCAAGAGGCCGTTCGCGGTCTGTTTACGTTTTCATGTCGCACGTGAATCGAAGCAAAACCGGGGGCAAAACTTTGATTAGTTATTATTTTACATAGCTTAGCTTTCTAATTAAAACAACCGCATCGAAATCAGGCCATCCTTTTGAAAGGTACGATGCCACAGACAGACACGCACACAGACGGACATTGACGTCAAATTTATAACACCACTCTTTTTGCATCGGGGGTTAAAAATAGAATTGAAGTAAACCATGACCACATAATATGATTATTTCTATTTAATATTATGATGAAACCTTTCCGATTACCCAACAACCTATAGGTAAAGTTGTTTAAAACATACATTACTTGATTACTTTAACATTTATTTTGCAAACATTGATTACTTATTTGACTTTTATAATTCATAAGTAGGTACCCAGAATATAATACATACCTACGATGTAGACGTAAATGTAATTTCCGTTACGTATGGAATAAGTAATAAGTAGGTAAGTATAGATAATTTTAGCAAGAGAGCGGTTGACTCTCAATAACGAAACAGCTTCCTGCTATATAGGGTTTCTATGGAAACTGCTTAGAAAATAAAAAAGTACATTTTTGGAAGGGGAAAAATATAATCCCTATTTTACTTGGCATCCACGATCACATCTCAAACGCCCCTTGAGCAGCTGATTACATTCGAGGTACTCGGTTTTCGTTCTTTGCTTCACCGCCTACCTACATCTTAAACAAAAATACCAATTATTAATAATGGAAGAAAATGTGTTTTTTTACCTATTACGAAATTAATACAAAACATGTATGTTACTATTCCATTTCAACAGCTAACTAAAGCTATTGCTAAACTGAACAACGTATGTGTAACTAACGACATAGAGCAAGCAAACAATAACTTCACTGTTAATAAGTATGGTACCTGTACCAAATTTCAATTAAGATTGAGTCAACAGGAAACAGCTTCACAGTAACCTAAATTTAGAACAGGGCGGCTCGTTTCAACCCTTCCAGCGCCAGTCAGGGAACACAAAGCCCCTCAACGACCCTCCTATTTCACCCTCTTCCCTATTATTAAGTACAAAAGAAAAACTTGATGTAAGATACGACCCAGACATTGTCGAGGGTGGTTACGAATGTTTAATATTATTCTTCTTTACAATGTGAACTATTTGTCAGTAATCTTTTTTTTTATCCTTCCCAATTAGCAGCATTTTCGCAAATCTCTTATTTTACTGAATAGTGTGGAAGCCAACGTTTTTAAGCGACAGCGCGTACAAAAGCTATAGGACGGCGACAAATACCAACATTATGTTGTGTATTGGGCTTCAGTATAAGGCGAATTAGTAAACAGTTCACCGGTCGCAAATACGAATATTCTGGCATAATGTGAACGTATTGGATTGGATCGTGTTTGCGAAGAATCCGAATTGCGTTCACGTTTTCGTGCCAACATCACGTTTGAACGTTCCATTATCAAGTCACGACGACCTACATTTATATTAGATTATCATTCTAGGCATAAATAGTCAGGTCAAATCACGTTGGTGCTTTAAAATTAGTAAAATATAATTTAGTTAACCCGTGTGAAGTTATTGAGAATAATCATTGGTAACCGCAGCTAGAATAACAAGACGATATAAATAACAACAAATAAAAACATGTGCCTGATGGACTTGCCAATGACTCACTCGCCTCCTCTAACGATAGACATTATCGAACGTTGGATTAAATTTCATGTAAACCGGTTACCCCGAGTAAATTGCACGGTGTGAATTCGATATGAAATTTAAATGATAGTAAGTACGGCTTTGCAGCAAGGCCAACGCTATCGGGCCGAAAATCAGAGCATTATGTAGGACAGTCTCGAGCGAACAACGCGCCAGAGTGGCATACCTTTACTTTAACAGTAGCACAAGTACAAATCGTGATAGTTTCATTTTCACGTTTCAATGGTTCCGTTGTTTGCGCTTTTATTCGTCAATTTCGTTGTCTAATGGTTTCAAAGGACCAGATTTCGTAGATCTCTGATAGTGTTATGGGTTTACGTGTTTAGCGTTAATCGATTGGGGACGGAGGGGTCTCAGTAATTTTGCCACGATCTTCCTCACGCAGCCGGTCCGCGTGACGTCCGCAGTCCATAATCGTCCATAGACAATTTGTTGCGCAACCAACAACGCGACAAACTCGTTGTGTTTTGTTATTCAGTGGGCGCTACACGGCCTTTACTTTCTCGACTGCTATATTAATAATCTCCACTTTAGCTGTATAGTGAAACTCTGATATTACATCATCACCTTTTGTTTGCGGACAAATTATTATAATCCTCTACAAAAAGATAGCGACGTCAAATAGTAGGTATGTGGGTTGTGGTCAAACGAGCCTGCTGTTAAAATGTCATAATTAATTATTGCCAATTTAAAGTAGGCAACTATTTGAACTTCGATCCCTGTTGTTGCCGATTAATCTTTGGCACATTAGTTTTTGTGTAATACTAGCTGTTACCAGCGACTTCGTCCGCGCGAAATAAATACTGAGGTAACTCAGGCAATAACTAATTTTACACGCAGACACATTTACTAAAACCAGCTTATAATAAAACAATTTTATCAAAATCGGTTCAGTTGTTTAGGTGTGAAAGCGTAAGAGACATTCGTCCCCCATTTCAACTTCCATTTCATCCCCATACAGTTCGAAATTACAAAATTGCTAGAACAAACATTTATTGGCTTCGTGCCAAGTGCCTAAATAAAGAGTTTCATAGTTTTATCTTCAACGAATGGAAGCTTCCATGTATATTTTCATCCCCCATTTCAATCCCAATTTCATCCCTATATAGTATATAGTTCGAAATCACAAAATTGCTAGAAAAAATTTTCGCTGGCTTTGTGTCAAGTGTCTATATTCAGAGTTTCATGGTTTTATCTCCAACAGTTGGGAATTTCCATATTGACATTCATCCCTCATTTCAACCCCAATTTCACCCACGTACAGTTCGAAATTACAATTGCTAGAACAAACATTCGTTTGCTTCGTGTCAAGTGTCTATATACAGATGGTTTTATCTTCAACGGTTGGGAATTTCCATATTGACATTCATCCCTCATTTCAACCCCAATTTCACCCCCGTACAGTTAAAAATTACAAAATTGATGGAACAAACATTCGTTTGCTTCGTGTCAAGTGTCTATATACAGAGTTTCATGGTTATATATTTAACGGTTGGGAACTTCCATATTGATATTCATCCCCCATTTCAACCTCAATTTCATCCCCGTACAGTTCAAAATTACAAAATTGATGGAACAAACATTCGTTTGCTTCGTGTCAAGTGTCTATATACAGAGTTTCATGGTTTTATCTCCAACAGTTGGGAATTTCTACATTGACATTCATCCCTCATTTCAACTTCAATTTCACCCCGGTACAGTTCGAAATTACAAAATTGATAGAACATGCATTTAATTGCTTCGTGTCAAGTGTTGACACGACAAAATTTGATAACTTTGAAAATCACGTTTCATGCAAAATTTTCATACAGCCGTTCATCCCTTGTTTCATTCACCCTCTTAGGGGTTGAAGTTCGTAAAACCCCGTCTTAGCGAGCGCCTACGTGCTAAAAGGGACCTCCATACAAAATTTCAGATTTCATCATTTGTAGTTTCTGAGATTCCTTGATGAGTTACCTTTCGCTTTTATATGTATAGATTTATATATTCTTAGTTAAAATGAACTCAAGTGACTAGTGGCAAAATTTTGTATGGTTAGATAACAAACGTTGAAGCAATTCAAATCGATGTAAACAGGCACTGTTTGCCAATGGTTCGTGAAATAGACGACATAAATTGAAAGTTAGTGCTTGTGACCTCAATGTATCGTTGCTTGTGAATTTTGATTAGGAATTTATGTGAAGAAAAACTACACAGTAAAGATAAATGTACGTTAAAATACGTTCACACACACACATGCTAGATTTGTTCCATTTATATATTTATCATATCGCATTAGAAACACGTGCAGGTATAACTGTGATAAAAATTGACAATGAGAATAAAGTGTAGGTATGTCACTGAAACTAAGTAGGTATTTAGTTGGCAAACAATAAGAATTCGTAGTTTGCGTATTATGAAGTGTACATCAGTATGACGTAGATACATACTTAAAACATCTCAAAAGAAATGTATAGCACATAATTCAAGTACGCAGAACAGTTAGATGCGGTTACATAAAGGCATAAGTATGTATTTTGATTGCTATTCTCCGTAATACTACTATGTCACATAAACGTTTTAAACCAACGTCAACACTTTGTTGATCCCATTTACTTACTTATTACTTTACTTAGTTCTCGTTTAAATTAATGATTCACATATTCATATTATTATACGAGAAGGAAAACCGACATTGTTAATTGGGTTACGTGTATATTCGCAAATAAGTACCTATAAAATATTTTATAAATTAAATCGTTTGGTCAACAGGAAAAGAAATTCAGCTATCGCGTATCCTTGAGATACCTAATGACTGATACATAATATAATTATGCTCTTAAATAACTAGTAAATAAAAAATATAAGTATCTACTGAATAACTTATGCTAATCGGATACAATAAATTTAATTCATATATATGCGGAATTTACCTCTGCCAAGCAAATTAGTTAAAACCTAAAATATGTATAGTGTATACCTACCTAAAACGTAATTTTGTCAAAAACCTGATTTGATTAGATGAGAAATAATAATAGTTCTCAAGCAGCAGTACTATAATGATTAGAACGGAAAATAGTTGTATCATAGAGAATAGAGATAGTAGCTGCATTAGAGATTTAATTTATGATCAATGTTCTTGATTTAAATGTAGTCGCCCG
Source organism: Ectropis crepuscularia (assembly GCA_963693475.1). NCBI lineage: Eukaryota > Metazoa > Arthropoda > Insecta > Lepidoptera > Geometridae > Ectropis > Ectropis crepuscularia. Next base: position 20,619,102 of record OY856353.1, on the reverse strand, counting down.
AGTCCCAGGCGAAGAGAACCGGTCCGAATCGGCTTCGGTTAACGAACATCCGGCTAATAGCAAAGATTGTCGTGTTAAAAACCGTCACAATACCGTTTAGATAACATCCTCGCAATAGAAGTATATGGTTAATTGCAGACTTGTACCTACCATTTATCTCCATCGTACTAATTCATCAATCGCTGCCACTATTGTATAACAAATCTACGTTTAGTTGTAAACAACTTCAAACCATATAATTGCATGTTAATGAATCAAAAAAGCAGGAGTCAATGGCTCAACAGTCGTGGGCGTTCATAAGTCATGCTTAATTAAAAGTCGTTAAAAGTTAAATTAATTTTTCATTTACAATATTGATTTAATAAAAAAAAATTTAATTAAAAAAAAAAAAAAAAAAATTAAAAGTCGAGGTTCTTGACTCAACGGTTATAATACCATAGAACTGGGAGAACTGCGTAGTAACGTTTTATCTTGTAGAAATGGTTTGAAAATATGACTGAGGAACACTGTTACTGACAATAATAATACACTTGATAGGCGAGTTTATAGTAGTTTCGGGTTATGGCCGCAATTGTCTGTTCCTCTCATGTATTCAAAGCGTCATCGCCAATCTAAAGTGGAGGCGACAGCTAGAGCGTCAAAAGGCCGTTGGCCCGCTTTACACGGGCGTGGGTCGCGTATTATGTGCATGCCGAGGATACAGTTATGTCTAACTAACATTTCCTATAGACCCACATTGTTTTCATATCGCGTGTGTTAATTGTCCAATTACGCAACTGCATCGGCTCGTCACGAAACCTATTTGTGCCCGCGCGCAACGCCCGCCGACGCTCACTTGCCAAAAGCTATTAATTACCGCCGAAGAATAGAATATCTCCACGGCTAATCCCCCGGAGACGGTTACGGTTACCGACAACGTTGATTAATGTCCGCAGCGTTCATTTAACTCTTCTTTGTATACGTTGCTCGGTTGTGTAAACGCGAATAACCTTCTTTCAGGTTGCTCGGACGTAAATAGGCCCGCATCCGCCGTACAAATAAATAAATTATACGGCCCGTGATACGGCACAGATGCGCTCCACTTGGAACCTTGAAGATGCGTCCATATGGAAATCGAAGTGTTTTTGATAATTAAGCAATAATGGAAAGTGATAGTCGAGGTCGATTCGGTAATGATCTACATCGATGCCAATTAACGGAACGTTTTCACTGGCGGTACATAGCAACACGAACTGACGAGGTAGAGGCGAACAATAGAGAATGGAGATGAGATGCCGCCATCTCAGGCCGACATTGTGCCGAGTCGAGGCGAACGATAGCGGGCGTGCGATGAATGTCGATGGATACAGCTTTACTGTTGGTTTCCTCGAAGTCGACACGCGTGACGAAGCGAGAACCGGTTACACGACACCGCGCAGAAACAATGCATTAGCGATGCTTTTCATTAATTTTAGAGTCGCTCGCGGTTTAATTTATAAAACTAGCCGTCGAATTCACGATGGTGAGAAATAATGAAGACAACAAAACGAATGTCGGTTTTAATTAAATTATCGGGTCGGTTGAAATTATCGGTTTATTATCGGATGCACTTCGGAGAGTGTGCATCTGATCTGCATGATCTAATACCACCTAGCCCTTTTTTTCTATCGGACTTCTCGTAGCTCCAAGAAGCGGCATCGTTTCATGGTTGATGTTCCAAAGACACAAACAAAGAGGTTTGACTGTACTTTTGTGATAAGAACGTCTAGACTGTGGAATGATTTGCCTGAGTGGGTTTTTCCCGATGGTTATAATCTTGGTGTCTTCAAATCGAGAGTGAATCGGTTTCTTCTAGGTAAGCACGCTCCATCTTAGACCGCATCGTCGCTTAACATCAGCCGAGATGGTGGTCAAGTGTAAACCTATAAATGATAAAAAAAAAGAATGTTTGGATGTGTACGAACGATAAGCAGAATTTAAAAATAAGAATGAAACTAGTTCAGATGGTGTTGCAATAACGATTGCGCACACTTACGAAAGGTGCATCCTGTTAGCTATTGCGCTAACAGATGGTTTCAGCACTGAGAAAGCGATCGAAAACATCTATAAACTGTGAAATCGGAGTTAACATACGTTAATTCGTGTGCTACAAAAGAATCCATTTGTTAAGATGTAATGTCTGATCAACGTAAGGAAGTTCTTAAACCCACTATAGCATACCTACAATGACCGGATAAAACAGGTCACATGGGAGGTAAATTAACAACAAAGACTAATTAATATGTAGATATTAGGTAAATCTCAGGCATAATAAACAAAAAAAACATCCATCGAAATGGAACCTGAATAAAATCACAACAGAACCAAAATTCGCAGGTAATCGACTAAACACAAAAACGTTACTTTTCTGCAATCAAATAGATAAACATCGTTGAGCAAAAACAGGTAGAGACTTGAAGAGATCGTCTCGGATATTTGAAGGGCGTTTGAAGGTGAACATGGAAAATTTATGAACAACATTCGAAATAAGTTTGAAACTATTTAAGAATATTTAATTATGTAAAATAAGAAAAAAAGATTAAACAAAAGTATAAAATTGAGTTGATGACACAGGTGTGAGAATGCGATAATAGTTTTAATGTAAAGAGGAATGTATGCATACAGGTGTCAATGCGGAGCGATAAAATAATGAGCAAGAATGTTTATCAATACGTACTTGTATTTCTACCTGTGTTAGGTTAGTAGTTGTCGCATATTGAAATATTCACGATCAAATACAATAGTGTTGTACAATCAATCATCGCTCCACGTAGTATTGTCGATTGCGCTGCGGAGTCTGAGCATACAGACAAGGTTAATAGATTACATTCGAGCGCAATTGAATATTGCTCCACGTACCAATAACACCTAAATAAAGATTCGTCCGTTAGTTCGTCTCTAACAACCTTCCCAATGCATACCGGTTATAGAGATAAGATCAGTTTCTTAATGTTCGTATTTGAAATATAATGACAGCAAAAAATCGTTTACACGACAACAGATTATTTCCATACTTGAAAAGATTCCACAAATAGATATTATGAAGTTTTATGTCGATTCAGGATCATAATTCAGTAGAGCCATAATCCGATTTCAAAGCTTCTTTATTTGCAATCAATTTCGGTGACCACATCAGTGAAGCTCGACTGGAAGATAATAAATTAAACGGACATAAAAGACATGAACGAGAATAAAATGAGATGTCGTATAGTGGAGAAGTTTACGAGACTCTCCCGAGCCGCCGTCTACGCACACCAGTTGGCGTGGATTCAATTCCTGTTTGAATTTCAAATAGGTAGGTATTTTGGGAGCCACGCACGCCGTTCCGCCGCACCGGCCTGTTTACAAATACTAGCGCAAACTCGTTTCAATTTCTCGCGATTTTGTAAACATTATGCCAAAAAGATCCTACGGCTCATCTCTTTGTAATACCTATGCCTCACTGTAACATTTCCAAACCTTTCTCGCGATTTACTCGGAATCATGACGGTAATTGTAAGCAATCTGAACGATGTAATTACATTAACTTCAATGTTATTGTAGACACAATAGCTGAAACATCGAGGTCGCTGCTAAAATTGATAGAGTTGACTCATATTTAGCCCACGATTTCGTGCAAACAAAATTCAATATAAAATAAACCAAGACGATAGAAAAAAAAAAGAAATAACCTCGTACGAAGGTCAGTTTAAAGTCTGAACTGAACCGTAAACTTTTGGTCTTGCAGAGGTTTGTAATAAGTGTAGGTACATATTATATTGTTTCAGAAAATAGGCCTATCGTTTTGAGCATTGCTATAAATTAAATCTATATGACTTACAAACTTTTTAATATTAGCCGCATTATAAATAATGAATGAATGGGCCTGTGTCCGAAGCAGTGTGGCGGAAGAAGAAATCGAGCGAGACGGTGCCTCCGGTATCGATAAACTAACCGGTTCAGCCAACATCGCTGGTTATAGTGGTTATAGTCGTGGGAGAGGAACACTGAAAGCGAACAGGATTTATGTCAAAAGTACGAGAAATCAATACATCCTGAGTTTTAAGTAGCTCGATTTATAAAACTATTCTACGTATAACCAGACTACCGTACGGGAACAATAAGCTTTTGCAAGCAAACCAACGAGCAGCAGACAGTTTATGTTTATGAAATATGCTCAAAAATATCAAATTTTATTTTAATTTTCCACAGATTGATTTTTAAGCAACTTGTCAACAGGGAAGTATGCGACTTCACGTGTATAAATATTACCTAATTCAATTGTTATCTGTTTTAACAAATTACTTATACTTATTATTACTTGTGTATGTTTATAAGTTATGAGGATATAATGATATAAATGTTTTTAGAAGCCGATCAAAACCCAAGAGAATTTGCATAAATAGTTACTTTCGTTTTTTTATTACCTACTTATTCTGGACCTGGAATTATATGATATGCCTATTTTATAGAGTTTTTCTGTAAAACCTTATCCAACTAGTTCTGGGCTATTTACTTAAAACTGTAACATTTTTAGCTTTTTTGTTATGTCGTTATGTGATATTGTTGAATTCGTTTTTAATTTCGTGGGAATCAGCGGAATCACATCGTTTTTAAAATATCAAAAATGGATTTAGTTAAATCACAATAACCTCAGCGAGCATTAACTACGAATCCTCAGCAAAATAATAGCTGTTGAAAAACGCCAGCGAGCAAAAAAAGAAACCTGAGAACACAATACAAGTTTTACTAGTTGGTTGCTTTATAGCTTCGGCAAACACGTTTCTCGGAGAACGCACGATTTGGCGCGACGAGTCAGTCCAGTAACTCGCCCCACTATAATTGAGAATAAACGAAGAACTAACACAAAATAAGATGTATTCACAAACTACTTGAGTCCAATTTCCTATGCCAAAGTTTCGCACATTACCAGTCTAAATATAGAAATGAAACAAAAAGACACGAAACTCGTAAATATTTCGACATTTTTGCCGCTGGCGAATCGTTATTTTGCGCTTATTGAGTCGACTCTTGATTGCTGCCGGACGATTATTGGAGCATTGAACTTGGCGAATTAGATTTTTTATAGATATAAAAACTATCAACGGAAAACGAGTCTCGTAATCAGGTTCATCAATTTACTTAGAATCGAGATAACTAAACATAAAAACGGAAAAGATCGGTGGGATCTTGAATAAACAATGGATATTTATTAGAATCTGATTTGTTTTTGTGCTGTCGTCATTCCTAAAAATAACGAGTGCCAGCTGTTATGTGCCAACCTTGAGACCTGTCGACCGATCAGTGTTTCAACCCTCCTGTGGAGCGCCGTGGGACGCACATGTTGGATCAACGCAGAGTTACATTTATAAACACCCTTCTACTGCAGCTGAAGTGGAACAAAACCGAAATGAAAGGTAGATCAGAGTAGAGCATCTAATAATAGCGCTCAGTACGTCTGATTTCAAATAAATCACTTCGCGATTTAAAATACATCTAGTGAAATAATTTAAAGCAAGCAAACTTCGCCTGAAGACTACTTTAAATAGAGTTCAGAAGAAACAGGTCAAAAACAAAGTTGCAGTACCCGGTGACTCGGCAAAAAGGGGTCAGTGACTGCTCAGTGGGGTGGCTCCCGGCGGGGCGGGGGCGGAGGGCGAGAAATAATACATTTGAAAAAAGAACCCCAAACATCTGCCGCACATGTGCGTTCTGTTTCATCCATTGGAATAATGCAAGACTTGCTCGTAACCGCGCCGATACGCTTCTGCCTTTTTGTACAATGTGCAGTAGCTTTTTGTTACTTCACGCTTTGTGATCGCGAGCTTTCAAACGGACAATGCAGTTTTTACTAGAAAGGAAATCAATATGTTCGTGACGTTCGGAAGCCCCACGACTAAGAATGAGAGAGAATAAAATCATATGAACTTTGCATTCACATGCAGATGTTAATTTGACAACAAGGTGCATTATAGAGCCAAATGCCAACATTACAAATCAGCGTTAGTTGTGTCAAGAGTAACAATATGGTGGTACGACGTGAAATGCGTAATTAGCAAATTGGCAAGTGTTGGTGTGTTTGGACGCGGTAGATTGATGCAGTTCTGAGAACATCGACACATTTTGGAGCGATGCCAAACACTTTCTTCGGTAGAGGCAGGCGACGTTACCGTTGAGAATGTCACTTCGAGCAATTATACAGTAGAACTATATTAAAATATATAAATAGACTTTATTGAGACTCACATGGAATAGAGTACACGAAAAAATAACAATAGACTTCAAAACGCTAAACGCAATTGTTAACGGTCTTCTTGCTGACAGCGATCACTTACTGGTAATCTTAAGACAATTGATTAGAACCATAACTCCGAAAAAAATAACTACTTAGAATATAAACACTAGGCATAACATAAAATGAACGTACAAAAAATACGAAACAATAAAACAGAATGTAACAACTAATGAAAACACAAATTGTAACGATGTTTATCAAAATCTGAGCGTTTGACTACAATGTGCTTAAATCATCAATACAAAGTGGAAACGAAACGATGCTTAAGCACCGGTAGAGGCGAGGCTGGGATCGTGGCCTTTGGCTCCTAGACCCCTGGGGCGGAGGACTTGTCTCGACCCACGTTGCCCACGTTTCTGAACTCTATTCTACCTACATACAATATGCCCTCAAACACAATGAGACGGTGCGGTGGAACACGATTGTTCCGCAGATGCCTAACCTTTGTGGTTCACATACACGGAACAATACGCGTAATAATACCATATTATTACACTGAACCGGTTCCGAGCAACTGGTCATTAACGTTTAAAGTGTTGCGAGCACGAATGGCACTTACTAAATAAAATAAAAACTTCGAAAGGCGATTAAATTGGAAACGAATGTTAATATTTGCGCTGCTATGGTTATGGTTATTTCACAACGTGCTATAATCTTCATCGTGATTCCGCAGATAATAAAATACAAAATGGATGTCGTAATCGCAATCGAAGTCTGCGCCATCGGGGGGCGCGTTGCGGCGCGGGGACCGAGGCCGGTCCCGTTAGGAGAAAGTAGCTGCCTACACCGCGTCGTGACCGGCTTGTAGACGGAGGCACATAGCAACGTTCGATCAGATCATATCGACGAACTTAATACCTCGCATCTGACTCTACAAACAAGCTCGTTTTTGCATCACGACTTCACATTCAAGATCAAGAACGACATTCACGAAGATCGTATTGATAAAATTGCTTTTATTACAATCGATATTGACGAAAACGTTTCGAGGGACAAATCATGAATTTTGGATTCTTTTCACAGCCGTTTCTACATTAACTTTCTCTTTCACGGATAATGGGAGCAAAGTCTAGAAAATCACCGGACGGTGACTGGCAAAAACTCGTCAATCATTCATTTCGCATTGTTAAATTCTCAATACCTCATCGCTAGTTTGGATAATTTTTACAGCATTATTGATACCATAAAGTTGAGTAACTGCTCACTTGGCATTTAGCTTGCCTGCGTTGACGTTATGGTTATTGGGTAATTACGCGTAGTGAAAAGTTTAAAATTGCCAGTTATTTGGCGGACTTTATTGTTTCAGTAAAATTTATTACAAGGAGACCAAAAAAAAACTGGCATAGAATCTCTTCAAAATGAATGTTGATTACGTTGTAAAGATAATGGTGACAAAGAGGTGAGAAAGCAGTTTTTTGTTGCCGCTCCTAAATGATATCGCGAAAGATATCGTTATAATTAAAGTTGAATGAAGCCCCAGTCTCCAGCGAGTAGGGTTTGATTACGTGGGGCGGAGAGCAGTACCGCATCCATCACAGCAATTATTGCGCAAGCGGTAAAATAAAATCACGGTAAATAAAATGTTTCATAACTACACGACACTAGCCGGAGACAGGACTGGTAGAACCGGTCGCCGCAGGTGGCGCGGCCAGCCGCCGACTTGCAAACGGTTTGACCCTGAAATGCTGCAAACACTGCTTAACATTACTAATAAAGGTAATTGCAATATCCAACACCACAATCGACTTATCAAAAGAACAGAAAACCTACAGAAATGCCCTAACTATTTATGAAGAAAAATAAATGTCATTCGTTTTTAAGTTTTAATTTTTAGTTTTAATTTAAAATTCCGACAGTGTGATGAGAATATTTTTTTTATACGTATGTGCTAAAATTGTATATTACACGGCATTTTTTAAAAGAATCAATTAATTATGAGCAACGGTATTAATAGAGGTCAGAAGTTAATGACTGAATTGATGAAGGAAGTTATAAAATATACTTTACCTACGTAGGGATCTCGAACATAGAATCTTTATAGTTATGTATGAACGGTGTTTGTTAATGCCATGTTTTTCCCTTGCGTTGTTGTTAATATTCAATTCGACTAGCAACGAGTTATTATCATACAATCACTACTCAGTCACATGTTCAATATCATGATAATGATAGTTGATAGAATGTTCTTTGGTTTCAATTGTCTTGCTTACGTTATTTAGTAACTTTTATCAATTACGTACGTAAGTTCGTATAGCATTTCCTTAACGAACACAAACACACACATTTTGATTATTGACTACTAAATACATTTCTGTAAATATTAAAAGCTTATTACAACGTCCCATTACAATCGTCAACGAATATAGTATCTTCCGTGAATCTTCATTGGTCTATCAATCAGTAGGTACTTTTTTTTTTAATTTGGATAGTCACTTCATAAATATTCAATTAATTATTATTTAATTCATAAGTAGTATTTTGTAATCAAGTCGCGTTTGTCAATATGTAAACAGCATACTAGATTCTGATAGAAAGTCGTTCAAATTGCACGTTTTGCTGACTGAGGACCGGTTCCAATCCAGGCCGACTCATGTGAAGCTTACGTTATCATGTGCATTAACTAGTATACTATAATATATTGTAAGAGTAAATGAGTTTTATAGGTAAGCTACATGGGCTTGATGTATTTATGTTCACAGCGTCAATGCGGGTATAAATAATTTTACGACCTCTAATGACAGTCACTTTTCAACATGTGACAATTTTATCATTCTACATAAATCGTGTACATAGCTTGCTAATTCTAGGTAAGCATTTATGATCGATAACCTCAACCCCGTTATACATACAAGAACACAAGATCACTAGTCATGCATGTACACGGGTACCTCATGATTAATCATGTTTAAATCGTCTATCCTCACTAGCTATTCAATTAATGGTTAAATCGGTATGTTTCTTCGAAGAGCTTCCTCGATCGATTTAATTCTGGTCACAGTTGATCGACTAAATGGTAGCCTGTCTGCTGTAATTAGATCCGGTTATAGGGCAATGACTTTTATACAATATGCGGGCTCATTAATGCACCCATTGCAATTACCAGGACTAGAACGTTGGTTTCTAGAACTATTACTGTTTAATCTGAAAATTATAATAATGTCTAATGGATTTGTAATGATACATTATTCCTTTTTTGTTTTGAAATTTAATCTTAACGTAATCCTGATAGATGTGTCAATCCTAAACTTAGATCGTGAGATAATGTGCTGCTAGTGAAGCTTATCAAAAGATTTTAGTATAACAACGGGCAAACGTCTTCACATTTATTACGACGATAAGATGAGATTTATCTTTAGAAAAGATATTAGGGTCATTGCATTGTTGAATTCACTGGTCGACAAAAAGTCCCCAGGACGATTTACTACGATCCAATTCAACATGATTCTAGCAGGTATTATTATTTGAAGTCATAACAGTAACCGTTCAAAGGGAGAGGTCCTATTATTTAACGACAATACCCTTGGAACCCTCGTCCCAAGGACGACAAAAGGACAGGTTCGTTTCTATATCCTACATATATACATATTATCTTTTATTCTTCGCACAATTTTACAGTAGTTATGTTTAAAAGATAACCGTGTAAGTTTTCTGAGACGAAAGAACCGGTTTCGTTACAAGCAGTGTTATGAAACGTGTTTAATGAATTCAGCCGAGCGAATTAGGCATGGTCTTCGTACTTTCACCGACGGCTTTCTTGGTCCATGAAATACTGGTTTGACTTGTTCGTTTGACCTCTTTGCATTGTTCGCAGTTTCGGATTCTTTTGTGTCGTCTTACAATCTGCATGCGTGATGATCAGAGCTCGTCAATGCCAAAGTTACTTGATGTAGAAAGTTTTGCATCACATTTTTGTTTATAGCGTCAACCAATACTATTACTATAAGTATATTTTATCGGATTTTGAGTAAATTGAGTGTTTGACGGGCCTCGTGAGTTAGTTAGTAATAAGTCTGCCAGACAATAGAGCCGGAGGTTGTGAGGTCGATTCCCACTCAAGACATATTTGTGTGATGAATACAAATATTTATTGTGTGTTTGAATATTTCTTTGTATCATAAAAATGAATGTATTTACCATTATAAAGTATTAAATCAGTTATATAGCTTCAAGCTTTTCTTAGTTTGTTTGGGGAATATCTAACAATATTGCAATGTCAATACTTACTTTTCAACAATAGGTTCATGATTATCTCCTTACCTACCTAAATTCTACAGTTTTTCAATTTGCCTTTTACCTCTACCTACTTAAGCAACTGAGTACCTACATAAAATACACTTGCTAATAATACTAACCAGAGTTCTCGATATGGCTCGGTGCGTCACGAAATAACCCAACCATCTTTACCATTATTATTACACCAGAGTGTTTTTCCAATACGTTACCAGTTCTACATTAATCGTATCCGTTCGTTGCGCATACGCATGTTAAGCAGTTGTTTAAATAATAATATTACAAGCTCCAGTCGAGGCTATAAAAACTTAATCATTCTGAATATGAAGTTGAATAACACCGACAAAAAATGGAGAGGCCAGTTCTTGGCAGTGCCACAAATTGGTCTGGCGAGAACTACTCTATGAATATTCATTAAATTGTACGTGTTTTGAAAGAGATTCAAGATGACGCACACATAACCAGGCTGTTACTGGTTGTTTAAAATGTTTTTTCTTTTTTATTAAGATTTATGGCTTAGTTCGTTTAAGTATCACAATTTCTAGGAAAACGGAGGTCTAATCGGGCTCCACGTAATTTTATATAACCGAAAATACGAGGAATATGAAGTAAATATGTTATTTATTAGAGATGCGCCGAGTAACACTTTTGCCGAGTAACGAGTACCGAGTATTACTCGGTTCCATTTTTTTTCAACCGAGTACTCGGCCGAGTAACTCGGTTCAATCAAATTCCCATTTCGCGCGCGTGAACAAGTACAAACAGGTTACTATTACTACTCATTCATTAGCATAATTTTGATTTTATTGATTGAGATTATCAAAGCTTTCCTAAATTAGTAAAAAATACTTTTTGATTAACTGTTGGCTTAATTATATCTACCCAAAAGGGGATACTGCCTTTTCGCCGAAAAGTGATCGGCCGATTTTCACTGGCCAACCAACGGTTCGTCTATGTTTCACTTTGACAACTAACGATTGTCAACTTTTTGTATGGCAACGTTTCATTTGGCAGAATTTTTGTTAAACAGATTTTTATAATGACTTAATACGTTCAAGGCACTTATCATTTGTCAAATCTGTCACTACGCCAAACAACTTTTAGACAAATAACGTTTCGTCTGTGTATCAGTTCCCTTTTGTACATTTATATTATATTAGAAAATAAATTATTTTTACATGTAATATTATAACCACAGAAATCTCCAACATATGTACACATTTGCAAAATTTCAAAGTTCGGAATGAAGTTAAGGTGAAATAGAAAGGAATCGGTTTGGTTAGGTTAGAATTAAAACTGTGACCAATAAGGCACAAGCCAAGCGAGCGAAGCGAGCATTCCGCGGCAGCGGCCGGCGAAGTGCCAGAACCAACCAGCCAGAAAGCTAGGTGTCCTCTCAAAGGTGCGAAAGTACTTTAAGTCTGAGCAGTTGCTCACGTTATATCAAGCTCAAATTCGTACTTGTATGGAGTAGTGTTCGCATCTTTGGGATGGTTCGGCTAAGTATCAGCTGGAAGCTCTGGAATCGATCGAGAGACGTGCCAAAAGACTCATAGGCAACGACACTCTTGTGCGAAAAAACTACAAAGTCTTGAACATCGCCGAAAAGTTGCTAGTCTTTCGGTTTTTTATCGGATTCATTATACGGTTCGGAGAGTGTGCAACTGATTTACATGATCTAATACCACCTTGCCCTTTTTTTATCGGAATGCTCGATGCTCGAGAAAGCGACATCGTTTCATGGTTGATGTTCCAAAGACGCGAACGAAGAGATTTGACTCTACTTTTGTGATAAGAACATCTAGGCTGTGGAATGCGTTGCCTGAGTGAGTTTTCACTGTTGGTTACAATCTTTGTGTCTTCAAGTCGAGAGTGAATCGATTTCTTCTAGGTAAACGCTCCATCGTAGACTGCATCGTCGCTTAACATCAGGCGAGATGGCGGTCAAGTGTAAGCCTATAAAAGGTAAAAAAAAACAAATCGCTTTTGTTTCAGTACACAGAGCACAAATATGAGAAAAATAATTATGAAAAAAATACTCCAAGAATACCATAAACCTATTATAATATTTGTTACAAATGAAAATGGCGTCCCTCTAAATAAATTTCGGCGAAAAGGCAGAGAACCCAACCTAAATATATTGCTTTTCTTAAACCGAGTATACTCGGCATTCAAACCGAGTACCGAGGCCGAGTACGAGTATCAAAAAACCCGCCGAGTATGCCGAGTACCGAGTATCAACCGAGTACTCGGCCCATCTCTATTATTTATCATTAAGAAGATAGTGATTAGTGATTTATAACACCGTGGGTGTTTAACAGGAACGTAGGCGTACTTTGATTGAAATTCTATGATAAAAGATTTAATAACAGTCTCTACGTGACGTTATTGTCCTATTGACGAAGTAGTAAAAATAAACACAGGTAATAAATATGTTTACAAAGATCGAAACGAGGACGAAGAAACGTTTCACGATTGCCAACTTACTTTGTGTGCTGAACTTATTACGTTGGAACATGAAAAGGTGCGGTGAACACAGAGAAAAGAAAATAAAGCTGTTATAGCGAGGGAGGTACGCTACCTCGTGTGTGGCCGCCTTTAAAAACAGAAGGGAGAGTAGAACGTGTTGTTTCAACCGACTACAAACATGACCCGGCCTCCACAAAGAAAACATCAAAACTCAACACGAAATTTACGAAAACAGGTACAAGTACCTGTCAAACATAATATTACATTAACGACGATAAAAATGTTAGTATCAATACAAACTGACGTACGAATAAATCAAGCTCTATTACTTACAGATTTCGAAATCGACGTGACCCCGTTACTCTAGTCTGATTGAAATTTAGATGAGAAAATGACAATAACAAATGCTTAACCGTCCGCTATGACCTCTGCTTGTTAAAACACAACTGATGTAAGGCATTCATTGTTATGTATGATAGTCCCATACATACGCAAATCAGATCTCTCTGGACAAACAACAAAAATGATTTGAATGTAAAATTAAGGTGACTGATCTAGATTATTCAACAAAATATATTATGAATCTTGTGAAGGCGGTAATATACTGTACCAACGCAATTCAATCTCGGAAATTATGGATGAGAAAAGTATTTTTACCTTCCTAATCTATAACTTCAATTTATAGGGCTTTTTGATTGGCATTAAATGAACTTTACTCGGAATTCATTGCTGGAAAGTGTTTTTTTTTATCGCGTATAGGTCCGCGTTTGACCACCAACTAGCCTGATGAAGGTAAGCGACGGTGTGGTCGAAGATGACGCACGTTGACCTAGAAAGCACCTATTCACTCTGACCTTGAAAAGTTCTAGATTGTATCTCTCAGGGAACAAGGAGGCCGGCAACTTATTCCACTCTAAAGCTGTACGTACGAGAAAAGTGGATTCAAACCGTTTTGTACGGATTTTGGGAATATCCACAGTGTATGGGTGGTACAGTATTGGTACACGTATTTAATATATCAAGATAAGCTTCTAGATAATTTACGATTTCTTCATATTATGTATCAATTTCAAAATGTGTCGCAACTTAAATTGATTTTTCACACAGGTGGTGTATTATTTAAGAGAAAAAGGCTATAACTTTATTAAAAACATCTGCGCTACTTACTAAACGAACGTCATTCGTGGACCAGTTTTTGCCCCATATTAATCGATTAACATATAACATACTTTACAATAATGATGAAATCATCATTTTAAAAATAACACCTACCATACAACTCCTTAATACAATTTTGTCCTCATTAACATTTTGGAAACGAATATTTTTTTTCCTTTGTGGAACGTAACTTCGTTATGTAGATGAGTGATTAAGCTCGATTAAGTTATAAATAACGAGTCTGCAACCACTTTTATACAGCTTTTAACATTTAAACACGGACGGTTCGCTGTGACGGCTGGTACACGGCTCCGCTCATTTGGTATTTAAATACCTGTGTCGATAGTTGACCAATAACAGACTGGTTGGAAACATGCATTATTGAATGAATTGTATGGTATATACCTTTCTTAGCAATCTCGGCGGGTTCAGCTTCGGGTGTTGTGCCTGAAACAACAAATTTTATTCATTGAAATGTATTATTACCTACAGCCACATAGGTACATTTATTGTTTGTTTATTAGTATCTTTAAATCACAAAACGAGAATACAGACACCATTTATGGCAATATTTCAGAAACATGTAAATCTTACTCGACTATTATCATTGAGAATCCAGTACCTACAGGAAAATAAAGACTAAAGACATAAACCAGGACGATGACGAACATAGATTGATATAAGAGGTTATAGGTGACGCAGCATAAAATTAAAAATAAACTCTATTAATACACGAAAACCGAAACCTTTTTCCTCTAAAGGTCAATTATTTTATCCAGTGAATATTTACGAGCCTGTCGAGAATATCAAACAAGGACCGGTTGCGATAACCAGTTTCGGCGGGTAAAAGGTATGCGAAACAAACAACCTTCTTTTTTATTACATATACTTGAAAAGGTAGTCTGTTAAATATGTAAATTACTGTTTCGTGTTATTCGAGATACCACAGCAAATATTAAATTGGTTCATTATACGTATCTATGCTAATATTATACTAAAATAATATTGGCATGAGTTCATTCACGCTGTTTGTCTTCAAATATAGATTTATTATGTATCATATTCAATTTGAAATATTCCTTTATTTTTATATTTGAATCTATACAAACTTATCGATATTTGTGTATATTATCTACATTCGTCAAAATGTTATCAGCGATACTAGAATTGCCTTTTCTTTGTATACTTATCTACTAAAGATCAACATGATTATTATTATAATTATGATGTCTTTTCATTGGTTATTATTTTTTATAATATAATATTATATTTGTTCTGGTCTGAGTGTTTCTATGTATCAGAAATATAGTACCTGGGTGACCGAGCTTTGCTCGGTTTAAATACTAAGTATACTTAGATACCTACAGATAAAAGACTCCAAGAAATAGAATTTCTTAAAAAAAAAGAATTGAAAAAAAAATGAGAACCCGTCTGGATTCGAACCCGGAGCTACTAATTTGTGACCATTATGAGCGCCCGACATCCCATCTGAGCTAATTATGCTGTCGCGTCACGCGGCGAAATTTAGCTTCGCATTCTAATGTCTAATGTGACAGTTTTTCATTGTCTAAAAACGCGCATAATATGCGTTTTTATTAAATGAAACCTAGTTAGTTCGATTTATCGTCCCCGAAATCCCCTGCATACATAATTTCATGAAAATCCGTCGAGCCGTTTCCGAGATTCAGATTCTATATATATATATACATATTTATATACAAGAATTGCTCGTTTAAAGGTATAAGATTTTAAGTATTATAATATCAGGTATCTCTCCCTCTCCCGTATAGCAAGCTTTTCTTAGTTTGAAGCCCTTTAATTTTATTAGCACGTACTAAGTTTTGATTTTTAAGAAAGTTTCATCTTTCTGATTTTTAATGGCGGTTAACCTCAGATGGCCTCTACTACCTACCGGACTTTGGTGTATTTTACAGGTATTTTTTCTCTGTCGTTTATTTATAGGCGACTTATCACCCGCATAAACTTTACGCTAATCAATAAGGCCTTGTCTCGTTACATTCGCGTCTAAATTAATTGCAACAAGGTGGCATGGGAGGTCGGTGTGATAAGGTACTGGCAGGTGGCGGCGACCAGTGGTCGGTTGTCAGTGCCTCGTATCTACCCAGCGACCGGTGCCGGTGGTCGGCCCGCATTTCAACCACCGCGCACACAGCTGCCGGTTCACTAACCCATGAAGCTATATACGTCATGGACCTTAATGGCTTTGTGATTCCATTTCCCATACCACCCTCCCCATTACCACTACAAAAACTCAACGCAGGCGACGCCATAAAAACTTTATTCGATAATCATATTGTTTCCTTGCAATGTCTGTAAACGATAACATCTACGTAATGTATTTAGAATCAGTAATGTTTGTACGAGATTGTTAGGCATTTAGATATGTATGTCAAATATAATTATGCATGCCCTTTATGGCAAGTTGGCGTGTCAGTAGCAATCAATGTTCAAAATATTCAACATACATTTTTCCCTCCACTTAAAATCATAAACACGGTCCATATAAGGACCGTTGACCATACAAGACATGTAATCAATTCATCAAAAAAACCTGATATCCATAATGGTGCAGCAGGCACGAACCGAGAAACAGCTGTGTATGGAATACTCGTATGAGTCGACTGACATTTATGGAAACCAGTTCTATAAGTTATGCAATAGAAAACATTATCCACTTAATGGCATGCTAGCAGCGCTGCTAGCTGTTTAGCATAATCACCTGTCAATTGTAGTGAAATACGTGAATGTGAATAGCATATTTTGGCTTTGCATCATTTTTTGTCTGTTGTGCTAATAAAGAAGACCAAATTGCAAAAGCCGAGTACAAATAGTTTCTTGCTTTGTTATCGACCTACTTTGTCGTTGTCAGATTTATGTGTGGGTGCTAACTCGTGATCGCTCATAAGCTCTAAGTAAAATTTATCTATTTAATCAGATTAAATTTGTAATAAGTACGTATTTGTAATGAGAGTCATTCAAACAGATAAGTTATCGAGTGGAATCTAGTTATTCCAGTCTAGTCTCAGGTGGCCCAGCCCGACAAAGGTATATCCAGTTAATTTATCATAACTGCCCTGCAGATTATGTTGCCAAGACAAATTATTGAGCGATCACTGAACGAGAATCTGTTTCGAACCGTGACTAGTTCCCAGTAATCGACTCATCGTCCAATATAGACGGAAACCATTTACTCACTCTATAATTATCATCTTCTTATCGATTTCCCGCAAGCAACGTATTTTTCTTTCATAGAATTCGTGTTAACAACGGTCTATTAAACACAAAAGCAAACGATATAATTTTTCACATCGAGTTATTTGAATGCGGTTTGCTGGGAGACCGTACTTACTCTCAACTTGTTCTTTCCCAGATTGTATTTAAATTAGCTGTCTGGTTGCAGTTTTGCGGTCTTCATTTCTATTTTTATTAAACGTGAAAATGCGCTGAAATTACATGATGCGGTTTATTGAATCGTTTCAAAAGCTTTTACCATATGTTGGACTCATTATATTTCGTAAATTGCATCCGAAATCTGCGGTGAGTCGACACGAGAAGGGCTAAACCTAATCATTTATTCAGCCGGTGCTCCTGCACGCAGCGCTATCGTAATGGCCGCCTATGTATTTGGGGGCACAAAAACATGCATGCCGTTTTCCCCTTTAAGGCACCGCTTTAAAGCCTTTCTTGGTCGGCATGCAGACCGACCTGTACTCACAACTGGTCTCGACGTGAGAAATGGGGACCCGACAAGCAAACCGCTCGATATATTTCAACCTGCTTCATTCTCAGTCCGATCCGATGGAATGGAATTCATAAATTGCGTGTGGGAGGAATGACAGTTATTGGTAAATAAATTGTAATCACCTTGTTTAATTTGCGGGCGTTTTACGTTCAGCAATTATTATCATTTTGCACGACTACAATCAATCACACTTTAATGAATATTTCTAAATTGAAATTTTAAGCTTTAATCTTTTTTAAGTTGGTTTCAGTACAGGAAACGCTACGACAAACAAAATAGACAGACATACAAGGAACGTCGATAGTAACGAAAGTGATTTGAGTATGTCGTTCTGTTCATAGTAAATTAAAATTAATGAAGATCTATTACGCGACATTAATGAGCACTGACAACGCCCAATCGTTAGAACAAAATAGTCTTACGGCCAGAAACAATTTCTCCTTCATCGATCAAAACGTCACTATTGTCGAGTATCTGTAACTTTCTAATTGAGATAAGACTTTAACTGCCTCGATGAGTATAGCCAGTAATTGAATGTCATGGTACCAGTCGTGATCAGCCCAGTAAAAAAAACGAAGCTTGTTTCAATTGCACTTAATCTTCATTAACACTTAAATCTTGATACTAACAATAACACATTTACCAACAAACATGTTAATAGCCTACATTACGAGAGCACCCGTAATCGCATTCGCTTACCGGAAGATATTTCAGCCTGCACACCGATGTCAGACATCTCAGAGAATGATGAGCGAGAATGAGATAATGAATTGACGCAAACGAAAAAAATCTCTCGTCGCCGCCTTTCACGCAGCTTGTTTACAGTAAATCTGGTTGAGTAACGTCGAGTATTGAAAACGTGCATAAACTTGGCACGCGTTCTTTCAGTAAAACAAACAAATAATGCGTTGAATTGGTCTGGAGCTTTATATAGTCTTAAAATAGGTATGTTTTCATAAACCCGATATGAGAGTTTGCGCAGACTAGTTCCCGGGAATGAGGTCAAACGAGTTGGCATGCGATCCCCCGCCGGCTTGCTGAAATATGCCAACGGCAATAAACAATGTGCTGGCATCTCCGAACCACTTAAGAGAATTCAACGTGTGAACGACACGAGGGAATTACTCCTCTCATGTCTTACTAGATATTCTTTATTGATATTAAACATTTTTATTTCGACTGTGGGTAGTTTCAGCACGTAGCGGAAATACCGATCCCGTTTGGATGGAAAACAATGATTCATTAAGATGATCTAAGAAACATAAATCAAATTAATTGTATAAGTAGATACGCGAGTATTGAGCACATGGCGATAACAATAGCAATTGAAATGCAATCAAGCAACGTGTAGGAGTATTCTAGTTATTTATCAGTCGTGTTCGTTCAATGCACTACCTTTATCGTCTCTGTAATTAACTTGAATGGAGACTTGTTTATAAATGTCGTCGATCACGTAGTAGAATGCGCAATATATCTTGAGGCCGGACACTGTGGTTTCGAGAACGACAACAATATGGATGCAGACAAATTATTATTCTCAAATAATGCATATCACGGTTTGATTCAAAATATAAATACAAATACAGACTTATAAAATTGCTGTTTGCAGGTAAGATAAGCTCATACAAAACATTTAAAAGTTGACCCATACAAACTGTCCTCTTCTTTTAGAGGCAATATGTCTGGCAAAACAATTTGCTTTAATCTAAATTTATACAATTTAAAATACAGATTAATTTGACAGTAAGCATAAGGTTAGATACGATAGAGCTAATTAATATCTTGTGAAGTCTAAATATCACGTATTATATATTAGAATTATTATTTTAAAATTACGTAGCTATGTCAATAGCACATTGAACAGTTAAGGGTTAGGTAAACTATAAATGTATGAAAGGGTTTGAATTGATGTAAATATGAGTAATTCAGAGAGAGAGAGAAATATTAGGCAATAATAGACGGGCAGACGTTACAAAATAATCAAGTCTAATCAACTTGGACTAAATGAAACGCATGAATTAGACGTTACAATTCCATAAATAAATTAATGTAGTGATTTTAAATGCTAATGAAGCAATAGGAATTGTTTGATTTATTCGATTTAAACGAAATAATTACGAAACAACGTTGCATTATACATTAAATACTAAACAATAAAGATTAAAATTAACATAATTGATTTTAGCCTAGTGATCTAGTTTCACTTTCCGGGTAGATTGGAAACCTTGATGCGCGTTGAAACGAAAAGGAAGTCAAACGACTATTTACTGTCCCACTACTACTTGATTTTTGTGGAAGGGAAAAAAATTAAGTAAAAACATTTGTTAAATAAATCCACTGAAGCAACAATTCCTTCTCCGCAGGTTGAACAAAAAATATGACTTTTAGACGCGGTGACGAGTAATGTTATCTAGTTTAGTATATTCCAAGAAAGAGATTTTAAATGAGGTTATTAAAGTGATGACGGCAGTATATCTTATGCATGGACGTATAAAAAAAGTCGGAAGTAGTCTCGCTAATAAATAAAACATAACTGTGTCTATAGAGTCGGCCACATATTATGCATGTGTGCGCGGTCACATACAGGTTGACACGCACACATCAGTGGGTCATTACACGCGCAAACTTGTGTTTATCTGTGCGTGTCAGCCTATCAGTGACAACGCACAAGTGCATATGTGGCCGACTCTATAGACACAGTTTTTGTTTTAGCGAGACTACGTCCGACTTTTTTATACGTCCATGATCTTATGAGAGATAATATGCTACCGTTACCCATATACTTTAATTAAATGGCCGATTTTAATATTACTTAAGAGATGATCTGATTGATATTGAAGCAACAAATCATTACTTCGGATTACTATCTAATGGTTGGAAACAAAACTGTTTACTAAGATATTTCAGCTTTTAGTTTTGACAATTACTGGCGCAAAGTTGACAAGATCGTCAGCAGATTAATTCTCAGATACCATTTTTTGCTATTTGATATCGTTTCTACTCTTAACAATCTCCACGTTATGAAAAAGTTTGGTACTTATCTACTTATTTACTAAACAAAACTACTACTTAAACATCACTATAAAACAGGATACTAATAAGGTTAATCTAAATACATTTCATATCTAAATTATTATAATCAGTATATTGAAGCAAGAAAGAATTTCTAGAATCTATTTGCAAACGTTTTGGCATTAGTGACCGTGTATTTATAGCAGATAAACACGAAACAAATGTGTGCATGTCTGAGGATATTTCTGTCTGCTGTGTTCATTTCGGTTCGCGGAAGGCGATCGTTAATACAGATGGTATTTATGTACCTACACTTTTTATAAACGAGCATCGGTTTGTAAATAGCAGCTATAAAATGGAAACGGATCAAGGTAGAATGAATCTTTTTAATATTTATTATCTGCCCGGTTGTTGACTGAATAATGTGATCTATCTGCGTCAATAAATACATTATACTTTCATGGAAAGTTTTACCCTAATGTATAAAATCGAATAACAAAACAACTCTTGCGAGATACTTGATTTAAATTCCAAATCAAGTGTTGGACTTTGCTTCGAGAAGTTTCTATTAAAAATCGTACCTACCTAATATTTATTACGAGTTCAATCATTGCAAAGAAGTAGAATAGTTAAACCATTATTAACAGTTGTATTATTAGCAACTGATTGAAGTTAAAGATTTGAATTGATTTGATTGAAGACAAGGACGTTTAAAAAACACGGACAGAGCCCATCCTGAGACAAGACTGAGGCACTCAAATGACCCAAAATGGCGGCGGATATTCATGTGTGGAATTAATTCTGGGTTGCCACGTTAACCAAATTTACACCACAAAAAACAAGTACCTAATCAATAAAATTATTTCATTTCTTTATCATTTTGCTGGTCCATCCTAGAGAATTCGAGCATTTAGGCATTGTCATATATGTCATTAACTTCGAAATGCTTACTTACTGCACTTCGAACGACACACTGACACTGATATTTGGGATCCAATTGTTTTTACAATTACAATTTTTAACCGTTTCGATCCAGTCGTTTCTTCGTCGTCGTTTTCGTTTGCTTAATTTTCTTTTGGAAATCTAGCACACAGAATATTAAAATACGTAGTGACAATGGCAACCAAAATCATCTGTGTGCTTAAGACCGTGCGGCAGAAGCGAACACTAAAATAAGAAACAACTAGTAGAGAAAACGATTTAATATTTTTAATAGTAAAAAATAAAAATGTAATATAGTAAACATAGCTCGGGCACAGTCTGCGGTCCCATTTCACCTACTCTTATCGAATCTTTTACTTCCAAACGTGACTATGAGCTTCATTCACATCTCTGACAAAAAATTCTGTGTGGTGCGCAAAAAGAAGTTTTCACTTCAATAATAAATTATGATATAATTAAATATCAACTATCTCAATACAAAAATGTGCCCTCCCAAACTTCAGGGCGCACGGAATCATGTTATCGTTGGGAAGAGTGAGCTCACTTTTTCCGTTCTAGTCGGTTACAGGAAGCGGTGGACGCCGGACGTTTTTGAAGTGAAAACTTCTTTAGCCGCGCCTAGACAGATTTTTTGTGGGCTGTGAATTGCATTAATTCGTCACGCTTGGGTGTGATAAGAAAGCTTCGAGTAAACTCGGGACCATGGCTATTGGCCATCTAAAAATACGTCAGCCTATGGGAAATGATGAAAGAGTGTGGACAGGTCATCATGGCATGGCCATCTAGAAACGCTGACGCATGGGCCAATGGGAAATGCTGACGCATTTCTAGATGGCCATGCCAAGATGGCGAGGCCAAGCCCTCCGTTTACACCCGTGTAGTTTCCAAGGTATGCTATCAAATTTAGAGTTATAAGTTTTCACTGCTATCGGCAGTTCCTATGACTGCCAATTTTTTTTCCTATCACTATTCGTTATCCACAACCAAAATAAGTAGAACCACAGCATATCTTGCCGCTAGCGATTCTAGGGGTCAAGTAGGTTGTTTGTAAACTACTTACGATACACACAGAGACGCAGTTTATTACCAATTTCAAGGTGCTCAGGGCACATCTGTTGGTTTATATCGATGTTATATGAATTATTAAGTTACGGCTGGTCTAGACGGGAGAACGGCGACTGCCGATCCGAAGTTCAAATCCTAGGCGCACCACTGTATTTTCGAATTCGTATGCATAATGCCGCTTACTTAAAAAACGCCGAACGAAAACATCTTGAGGAAAACGACATGTACTTATCTAGATGGCCTTGACTTTCAATACAATAAGTGAACATTTAGTGGGCTGCTTATAATATGCTATTGATATAATTTACGAGTACCATATATTTTGGGTAATTATCACGCGGTAATATTGGCAACACTGATCTTGGGATTCCCTATTTTGTGTTAGGAAATAAAGATTTGTTTTAATATTTAAAATGGGGAAATAAATGATTAAATTATTCAATCACTTATGAAACATGATTCCTGGAGGTTTATTGCGTTGGTCACTACGGCTTTTACAGGATTTCAAGGCGCAGGACGTTCTGTGTGTCAAGATTTGTATTTATCGCGAAACGTGTTGGCTGGCCTAGTTTTGCGCGCATAATGGCCGACTAGTGTGCGAATGTGTGCGTGTTAGCCTGTATGTGACAGAGCTCTGGCCGACTCAATATGACACAACTTGTTCGTTAGCCAGACTCTGTCCGACTTTTTTTAAACGTCCTTGATTGAAGATAAATAAAATTATTTGGAACCACGCGAGGGAAATTGTGAAAGTTCAGATAATACCCATAAAACAAAACAAAATTTCGATTGAGTGCGTATGGAAGTTTGATTGAGTAGGTATAATAACTGGAATGATACAAGACAGCGATATTATATTAAGTCAAGCCAACACTGCGTGCACCGTGCGCCGTGCAGCGGCCAGCCATAGATCCTCGCTTCAGCCCGTGCGCCTTCCCGCACCGCTTATAATTACAGAGTACTTTCACCAACCAACGGCAACGGCTCGCCGCCATCTTGCCATTTATACTGCAAAATGGCGGAGTGTGCTCAGCACGTGTTTCTCTTTCATTTATGCTTGAAAGGGTGTGATTTCAAAAGATAAATGTGGTATCAAATCAATTTGTGACAAGTATTCAATCAGGTCTACATTTATAAATTAAATGTTTCTTTATATCATGGTTCATTAATTTACTTATAATATGTATTTCCCAATTAATTGTACCTACTAATCTCTACTGACGTGTTTATTCGCGATATAAATATTGCGAGCAAACAAATCTAAATGCAATTTTTGGTTTCGAGCAAGGTCTTGCCGTATAATTTACATTCAATACGAAGCCGTAAAGTTGCATAGTGACTGGTGGTTGAAGGTCACCTTGACCAACCGAACGAATTCTTTAGTCTTGTGCGCTTTAGAATTAATTCAAAGAATTGACATGTAAGTAGGTAGGTAGGTACGTAATAATTGTTTTGATGGAGTTTTTTTTTAAAGAGTGTTTTAGGATGATTAAGTTTATATAAATAATTAAATATCATACCCTGACTTATCAGATTAGGTACCCAGATATGCAAAATGCCTACGCAAATAAAAAATATGTATGCTGAAATAGCACATTTCAACATTCTAGATATGAGTAGGTAGGTATTTACAACTGCGTGCAAGTTGTCTGGTTGAAACATTATTATCTTATAGCTAAAGAGATAAGTAAATATTAAAATGTAATAAATTATATTACCAATCGTAAAACAAGTAGATGCATTCCACACAACTAGACAACAACCTTACAGATATATATTTCTAAAATTACCGCATACATAAAAGATAATGTAATTTGCGTCAATGTTTATGTAAACAATTATAGTGAATGCTAAACGAGTGTCGGAACGATAATATTTAATGTTCACTAAGAAAGAACAAAGGACGTTGATGAACTTGAAAAAATCAACACCATTATTTATCCAGCACTAACTGCCACGATAACAGATTGCACAACTAATACATCACACTCGTAACCGATTGATAGCTTATCTCTCGCAAGTGGGTCAACACTAAGTGAACTGATATTGTAAAACATATACATACGTAGGTATAATAAAATATGAACGTACGAGGCAATCTCGCCAGCATATTTGCGATAAAAAATAATGTTTTGACGGTAATCCGTCATGCGATAACGTCAAGTATATAAATAGAGAGCTAGTAAAAAACATGAATGTTTATTTCATCATCATGTTGGCTTCCTGTCTTGACTGTGTTGAAACAGGAAGCCTGAATAGTGGATGATTTCGATGCAGATCCTGTAAAGGAGGCCGATTAGTATTCAGCAAGTCTTGCGGGCCAATGGCAAGTGACTATGATCGCCACTCTGGCGGCTAACGTCCCTTGAATATGTATGAGGCGGTACCACACGTACGCTACACATGTCATGTACCCAATAGCCGTGACACCAAAGTTTATATATTTTTTTCTCACAAATGTGTCAAAAACAACGAAACAATTCAAAATACGATGTATATACATAATACACGTATTTGATAGATTTTGCGATACCATTGAGATCAGTAATAAGACTAATAAGTAATAACATTTATAAATCACAAGCAGAGTAAATATAACTACAGCTCATACACCTTCACAAAGCATGAATCATTGTAAAATATCACTTGACAACACAATACATGTTGATCTAATTATTGTTATTATATCAGCCTATAGGCTGACATTGTCCCGTTGGGGAGAAATATTTCCCGTCTAGAGCTACTTACATTTTTGAAAAATACGACTGGCAATGTACTGGAGCTACAGTCTCCCAATCTTCTTTAAAAATGGTGTGTTCAGTCCGCCATCTTTTTCTGGGTCGCCCGGCCGGTCGTACATGTTGTGGGATTCAATTAGTTGTTTAAGCCCAGAGTTATCCCAGAATTCGATATACATATATTAAGATCAGCCCGGTTCCACTTGGCTATAGCCGCTTTCTCATTGACATCTATGATTTTGGTTTTTGATTGTAGTATAGTGCATGTGCGGCTCCAGGGGGGGGGTCACGGGGGACATGACCCGTGTATTCAATACGTGACAATGAGGATCAGTAAAGTTATAGCAAATTCAATAGATCTATCATCCACGTTATTCTTTATGACATAAGGATCATATATCTTTTTGAATTATCCAAATCGGACCATTAATTACGAAGATATTAAATAATAAACATATACCGTTCCTGTCGCTAAAAGTCAATGCACGCGGGAGCGTGTGACGTCACTGTGACGGAACCGAGCGCGGCCGGCCGGTCGGCCGGTACATTCGACGTAGCAGCGGCGATGCGCGACTCTGTTGGTCCCTAATATTTGGCAATTTATTTACATAAAGTGTTGTTGGAGTGTATTTTGTGATACTTAAGTATAAAACGTACATAAGTAATATGAGTACTAATAAAGTAGAAGCGGGTTTTGTGCAAGCTCAGTCAGATAATCTTCCAAAAGTGGATTCTTTTATGGTATTTGATTATCTAGGTAATCATTCCAAGTTCACTAGCGTTGAAATCCGTGGTTGGAAACTACAAAGGTAAGGATGTTGCTTATTTATCTACGTACGTAGGTACTTATTAGTAATCTTTAATTTGTTAGTTAGTGGTTAAAAAATAATTCGCGAAATGATCTAATGATCTACATATATTATGAATGAACGAAAACAACTATTTCATTTACATTCGATAGAATATACACTACTCTTAAGTTCTGAATATGTCCCTGTACCTACACTTTACATTCATTTTATTACACCTGCCTATGTAATAAAGTGAATGTAAAGTGTAGGAGGTACAGGGACATATTCAGAACTTAAGAGTAGTGTTTATACTATCGAATGTAAATGAAATAATTGTTTTCCTTCATTCATGTGTAGATCATTTCGCGAATTATTTTTTAACCTACTTGCGCTTTATTTAGTGCATGGTTCTCTCACTTGCTGATCTAGGTATGACAGAATCCAATATAAGATGTCATGGCTGTTTTTTTTGCCATCTCGCGTTTTGTTACAAATCGTTCGTTCAGTATGTACTTAGGTAGGATGACTTGAATATAAAGCAAAAACATTTTTTATGCATATATTTTATTTCTGTTTTATTTTTATAACCCACGACGCAACGCAGACGGTCTATGCGTTTGGGGGGGGGGGGGGGGGATGTTTGTTTGTGCAATTCATGTCGCCATTTTTGTCCAAGACTACTTGTCTGATTTTGATGCAGTTTTCAGTTATGGGTTTGGGTTTGATTGGTGCATGTTCTTAGATAGGTGTTACGGTAACAACTAACCAGGAGCCGCTGAAGCAAACATTGTTTGTTCCATGTTGCCATTTTTCTCCAAAACTACTAGTTCTATATCTTGTCTTTTCTTATAACCTGGTCGGTCAATTTTCTTTTTTTGAGGCTTTTGACATTCAAACTTATGAGGCTAAACTCCTTTCTTCAGTTTAAGCTTTCCTCCAACCAACTTAAACTTTACGTAATTTTCCATATCTTCTTCCAACTGAAATATAAAAATACTAGTTAAGCCCCGCTGATGATGATGATTGAAACCTTGGTAATCGGTTATGTTCGACCAAGCGGACTGCGCTACGTGTGTTACAATTTATGCGAGTGTTATATTAGTAGGATATATGGATGTAGTTGCTTCTAACAGTAAGGCATAGCTGAGGCAGAAACATAAATGCACCGCTGTTGTGTAGATGATTAAAAAATAAATAATATATCATTCACTCTTTGATTTTTACCTAAGTACGTTTCTGTGCTTTAACCTTGGAATATTACATAGAAATAAGAACGGGCAAATATGTAGGTACGTAGGTTTATACACAATACTCAGAAAAAGTAAGAAGGTATGTTTCTATTAATACAGCAGCTTAAAATAAGATAAATAGAAAGGTACACTGCACTTAATACCTAGTAGGTACCACCTTATTTTAATAAATATCAACCAAATAATAGGTATAGTTATGTAGGTACTCACATCGAAATGATCTTCTCAGCAATGTCTTGTAGCCTGGGCAGAGGGTGGAGTTTTATGATCTCTTTTTACAACCGAATACCATTTTTTACGAAGTTTTGGGTCTTTCGGCACGTTAAAAAATAGTTTTTCTGGCGTTTTAATAGAATTATTTATACATTTTGGCACTATACAATATTTATACATAGTTTATAAAGTGAATTACATACAAATCGGACACTTAATTTGTTTTAAAGTCACAATTAAAGAAACAAAACACTGCGCGCCTTATCGCTGCCAACGGCTAACTGGCGGCGACCGTCACAGTGACGTCACAGCTATCGCGACGGCCACTCGGTGAACTTCGCTAGTAATTCGGTCATAACTTCATCAATTTTTGTCGTAGAACAAAAATTTTTACACTGTTTGTTAAGGATTTCTTAGCTCTATAAATCTGCATACTCAACTAAAAACGTTACGGATCCTCATTGAGAAAATGCACACTAAAAAAAACCTTTTCAAGGATATTATTGGAAGGGTTTCATCAGTTGATTCATGAACCAAAAACACTTCCTATACATCTAATTTTATTGTCTTGTCCTTCCAGGCAATGCATCTAATTTTATTGTCTTGTCTCGCCATGAACGAAACTATTTAGCCAAAGTGTATAATGATAAGCAACTATAACTGTTAGTTGGTATGTAACACATAACACATTTAAATTACACAGAATACTTTAGATTTATCATTTGCGTATAATTTCAATATTCAAGTCAATATTATTTGTTCCTTTATTTAACGCTCCTCAACGTCCGCTATCACAGAGATTAAATTATAAGAACGGCAATGACCTCGATCGATTCACAGCAACTTGTTCGTATTTGGTCAGTACTTATTTGACTAAGAGTGGAATGTTCCCAAAAAAAAACTATGTTGTACGATAGAAAAGAGTATCATATTATATTAGCAGTAGGTAATATTCCAAGAATGATGAGCATGACATCACACGCGAAATGTGAACAATGAGAACGACGTGTGTGTATGTGAACAGTTCCATATTTAATGGCCCGCAGAACAATGCATAGATAATAACAAATGCAAATTAAACGACACTTGGATAAGAAAAAAATAACAAGCAACCTCGAAAAAACATGTTACCAACTGTATGAATTAGCAACTAACAGTCTGAAATGCAAAGCAACTAGGTATGCAAATGATTTGCAATTGTAAATGGCACGCTAATAAACAACCTAATGAGTCATTAACATTTAGTGAAAACACATGCTGTACTGGTAGTGTCTCGTAAGTTTGGTTACCCACATCTGTCACGCTCACGGCGATGTTATTAACACATGCCAGCTAATGGCCCCGACCCGACATACCACATGTATGATAACGCCTGTTACGAGCTTATAAAATTACCACATGGGACTAAAACATAACCTCACGCCGCATAGGTGTAATGAAACCTACATGAATGAGGTTAAGACTACAATAAGTTAAAAAAGTGTTAGTTGGCACAAAAATGCAATTGCGAATTGCGATGTACAATAGGAAAGAAACAAGAATGAAGCGTGCGAAGCGGCGTGCGACGTGGGAAAGCGAATGGCGGCGCTGGAGGCGGCGGCCATTTTGAATCGAGCTCGTTCGGAACACATCACGTGTGTAGACGCGTCCGCCTGGCAACAACATACAAATACAAACGTCAAACCAAACGGAGCGGAACAGTTCGTGCACACCACGTGGCTCTTTATTTGTGCAACATTCCTTCCCCGATTGTTATTGAATTATTATTTATTGATTCGCACATCCTTTTTACAGTAGCAAAGAGCTCTCGAAGCAATTTAAACAAATCGTGAATTTATTCTGAGGCGACCTCCATTCGATCAGAGACTTCGAAAGAGAAAACGATTAAGAAACCGATCACGCCATTAGAAGTGTTACATTTTACGACTCAGACAGACGATGTTATATTAAAAATTCTGGTGTAGGTGTTAAGATTGGGAAGCTCATTTTGAGAACAGGTATTGAATTAAAAAGGCCATAAAATAACAGCAATAAAGTTCCATATTGCCTATTCAAGCGCCCACGTAGTAGCAATTTTAATCATGGCGAAATAAGAGCAAGACTTAGCAGGCAGGACCACCTACGTGTTCCACAATTTATACAGTTTATATCTTTTGTGACATTCCTTTGTGAACTGTTAACGTGAAATTTCAAAAGATGATCATACAACAGAAAGAAACTACAAATTACAATGGATAATGAATGACTAATTAGGAAGATGAGATGAAGCCATTCTAATAAGTATATAACTTTTAGACGGCTGTGATATTTTATTTTTACAAACTACCTACTGCATCTACTAACCAAATGATCTTATCATATTATGTACCTAATAACAAGATTAAACGAAGTTAGCGTGAATTGTCAAACTAGTAATTCAATTTCTACAGGTACCTTTATATCCACTTATAAACCGTCTATGACAAAACCAGTTTCACCGGGCTCAGCTGTAGCCATATACGGCATTTGATAGCCGTATGCCGCATGTGGGTGTATACTTACTATGTAATACTATGCTGTATACATATTAATGTTTTCGTGACAAACATTTCCTCCACGACTCATCACGGCATGCGTGACTCACTTTGTACTGTTTTGATATGTTATTATTTCGTCTCTGCGATGTTGCCAGCTCGCTATCCAAAATTTTTTGTACGTCGTCTTTTGTATCACGCGTCTACCTGGCTCTGCCTTTAACATCGCGTCGTTTTATCTATTGTTTGAAACCGCTTTACTATTATTATTATTTTTGGAATAAAAACGGTCCAAGATATCATTGCAATTCCGATCGTGTGTTGTGTATAAACCATAATATGTTTTTTTTCTGGGTTGCTATCGGATAAGTAATCATCGCCCTTGTTTGACCTTCATATTTCAAGAATAACTGATATATTTGTAATGCTAACCAACATTTTTACAACGTATTTAGTTCACTCCAGGAAGGATAATACTTATACTTTATTATTTAGGAGACGACTAAATTCGATTTTATTGTTCTTCTACCGCTTCTTTTTTATTCGGTTTAGGGCACGAATTCTAATAAAAGTTACTGTGTACTTTAATATGGGTGTCTATATGAATAGATACTTTTAGGATTTAGTTTGTCTGTGAATTATTGAATAAGATTTTTTTAAGTTAAGAGTGCGCCTAAAGCCAGGAAAAAATCAGATTTCACCCGCGCGACGCGTTTCTTAATGTGATGTACATAAAGTCGAGAATAGCATGACGCAGTTTGGAGGAAAAATCAATATTTAATCAGGAGTCCATTTTTGACCAAGTTTTATTTAATTACTCAATAACTAAACATAAATTTAAAAAAGTGTTCGGTTACTTTACTAGAACGTACAAATAGGAATTTTATAACCAAAAAATAATGTGGGGTCATCGCTGATAATTTCGAGTACTCGAATTAAAACGGGTTTTTTCGGTGTCATTTTTATTTTTTTATTGTAAAAAACTCTGATCTATTTTTAAAATTCTATTCGGTTATTGTGCTTCTTCTTGATTGTACCCACACGTCAATATTTTTTTTGTCATAGTTTTTAGTTTCTTAACTTCAGTGAGCGGCGCCGAAAATGTCCTTTTTTCGTTTTCTGGCTTTAGGCGCCCCCTTAACAGGATTCGGAACTTAACTCCAACCGTAGGTAATATAAAAACGACGTCAATTTACTTATATTTCAACGGCGTTGAAATAAAAGTAAATTGACTATGAATTATTTTTGTAAATATACCACATATATTATGTAAAGAGTTTTTATCTCATTGTCTCGGTTTAAGCAAAACCAGCATTGCTTTAGATAGGTAGGTACTGCCAAGTCTCGCATGCAAACGTGGTAACAATTTCTTGTTCCCGTTGAACGCCCGTTCCAGTATAATCGGCCCATTCAATAATGTCCATGTTATCATACACGACAGTTTCTATACAATGTTATTTTTGCAAGTGGTACTCATTATTTTGTTAATCCCATCTAGTGAAATAAAAATCTTTAAGCAAAAACAAACTACATATTTGGCTATTGCTAAAATGTAGAGGTGCTGAAATTCATTGGAAGATAAAAACATTAACAAAACGTATTCGCTGAAACACAGCGCTACCGTCACGTAATTCGTGAAATTCGATGAGAAGTAAGGAGATAAAAATGAAACCAAGAAGTAACCGTGCAAAAAAATACCGCAACCAAATCTGTCGAATGAGATAAATAGAGGCAGATGCATTAGACAGAGAGAGACGGCCTAGCACGCCATCTTGCCTGCAGTTTTTAGTCACGCGCAGTAAAACATAGTTTCTATTTTTTGCGCTCTCGTCTGACCTCGTTGCTTTATCGTTATCATGCGGCACTAATAATAAATGGAATTTGCTCATGGAATGCGCGTTGGCACAACAAGCGCCCATAGCAGTAACATTGTTAACCTTCGACACTAGTTCATCAAAATTATTGCCATGTAGTAGAACAGGTTACGTTTTACGTTGCATAATCTTTGATCGAAATAAATCACTCAAATCTTGACTTTCCTTCATACATAACACATTAATCAATCTCACTTGTAGTACATAAATTATTGTCTATGGTATTGCTTTTGATCAACTATGCTCCACTTAACCTCTTAATGATAGAGTTCATAGTCAATTAGTGCTTCAACGCAATTGTGAACTTTCGACGTCTGTGTGCAAACCGGAGGCAATTGGCCGCCTTTCGAGACTGTGGCCGTCTTGTTTTAATAGAGACGTTTTAAACTAGCAATCACGATACTTCGTGACCGACTATTCGAGAAATACGGCCGTAAGCCGTATTAGCATTTTGTTAATGACGTTGCGTGACTATGATCACTATTAAATGCGAGATATTTTGTCCAAGTTCAATCAGGTATATCGTTAGTTATTAAAAGCGAGATGTGTTTTGATAGTCTTGTGAAGAGTCAAGGTTACCTCAGCCACGAGCTTTCGAGAGCTTCGAGTCTGATCGTTCGTGACTGAGGATGCTAAAAGCCATTAATCTGAGAAATTTAAATTAATTACTGATGGATCAATAAAAATAAAAATGAAATAATGTTGCTTGTTCGAATTATTTCATGCTCATTACAGGAACACTGGTTTATTGATATTTATATGATGAATCACAATCAAGGCCATCACTCTGAATTTTAGAAACAATGATTTCATTCATGAGGATAACGCTAAAAACAACTTTGTAATTCTAAGCGTAGGTACGGCTTGCATTAAAATAGTTATTAATATATAAACATAATAAATTTTACGCAAACTTTCCTAGTTGGAATAACCCTCCAGGCGTTTGGAAAACAAACTAACTTAACGCAATGAATAAGAAGACACTATAAATTAACTTGGGTAATGTAATACAAAGTTTATTCGCAGCCAGACAGCAATTACGACGAGAACTTTAAGCGGTATTCACGAACACCAAAGAGGAGGAGGTATACACTTCTCCCGCCTCCCACAACCCCTGCAAACAGTTCAAACTCGGCATGAGGAAGGGTGAAATTGTCAAAGTTCCATCACCCTCTTTCACTGGATTATTTCAAAATCTTTTAGAACCGTTAACTTTTTCGACTATCGATACTAAAAGAAAAGTTGAGCGGACAGCAAATTAATTGAATTCAAATCGATTTCATTAATCAACGTTGTGGAGCAAATTGGAACCGTCTGGTGTGGACACTCGTTACGACTGATTTCGATGAAGCGATAATTTATCTATTATTTCTGTGTTAGCTTAATGTCGGTACATTTAATTAATTGTTTAGAATGCAATCAACAAGTATTGGGTATTTATTGGTACCAACGAGGACTCAGAAGCTTTTATAATTATTCCTAGTATACACTAGACTACACGAGATGAAATACCAAAGAAACTTGGACTTAAACAGGTTATTCCAAAGCAAGAAGATACAAACTTCGACGAAGACTTTACGAAAATCCAAGAAGTTGCCAAGTTGCGCCGCTTGGAACTCGGCTACTTGAAACTGTACCTAATGGTTGGCAGATAATCTGTAAGTTTGTCGCTTTTGCAAACTTTGGTAACATGATCCTTAATTGCCTACTGTGGATACAAGATTCTGATAAGGTTTTTATTACTTTGTTGATCTGAGAAACACAATAGAAAGTTTAGTTTTGGCCTTTTGGCACATTCTTGATAGACGAAAGCGACGCGCCAGACTTAATAAAATCGCAAAATCAATCACAAGAATTCCCTTTACTATTAATATACTAAAATAATAGAAAATAAGTACCTATGCTACGTTGAGAGAGTGCTATGGGAGTGGAGCGCAGTATGGCGCCAGGTAATGATTTGGACTCTTCGTGTTCTAACAGTTGCGTAACACTGCTGTTATAGACAGGCGTATTGTTTATCATCAGGCACAGGTCCTGCTCGTCCCGTCACTCTATAGTGTATACCATAAAAAATAGCAGTTAACTTTACATGAACAAAACAAACACCATTAGACATCACACATAGGTACGTGTATAAAACGAGTGTATACAAAATAAACTCCTATTAAGCAATAAAAAGGTGGTGATGCTAAAAACCACAGAAGTAGTTGTTATTGAACTAAAAGTTTTACAACGACAAAGTTAACAATGTGGCAACTGGCGCTGGAACAGAAAAGTTTTGAAGAACCTCCGCAAATCTCACTTTGTAAAATTCAGGACGTTGCAAAAATATTCCTTTCAGTTTCCTTAAGCTTTATACATTAAACTTATTCCAAACAAAATCCCTATAACTGTCGTCGAAAAGAAGTTTCTTTACAAAAACGTGGCATAAACACGTGAATTTTCGTGAACAATATCCTTGATTACAAAACCAGAATTGAGATTCAGAAAGTTCGAATAACAAACAAACAAAGTGATTAGAAACTTAATTAAAACAACAAGTATAATTAAGCCGGACCCACGAATCTACAGTTTGATGAATAAGTTACTAAGTCGGAAGTTCTCAACGACCTTCGCTGATATAATTGAGTTGGTAAGGAATCCCAAACTTCGGCCATTGATTATTAACTTGGGAATCGAGAACACACTAATAAGAAAAATGTTGGAAGGAAAACATCTTTAAGTAGTGTAGGTTAAGATAAGAAGAGTAACATTTACACTATTTTACGCTTGAGACAAGATGCTACACAATACATAAATATAATGCGAAGTCATTTACAAAGTTATTATCCTGGTAAACGGTTTACTAAAATATGTGTGCCAGGAAAATTACTTAGTGTATACGTGGGTGAGGCATTTATAACGTTGAATGTGACCTTTCAAAACGTACATAAACGGCGCTGACTAAATTAACACTAAACTAGACAATGCCAGAAACTTCACAAGTATAATTTTATTAGATAAGCCAAGGTCCAAGTTAATCAGATGTTACTACAAACGTGACCACTTTAAGTTTCTATACGAACCCTACTTGGTATTCGAGTGTAGTAACGAGTCCAAAATCCACGGCCACTAGGGTAAAACAATAACTGTAAATTAAGCTTGGAACTCGTTAAAACGGAGAGGACGTGGGGAATGAGACTTACATAAAGTTATAGCGCCACGAGGGAACATATTTCACTCGATTGAACTTTAATTAATGGAGTAAATTATTTAGATTTATAACATTGTCGAGCCTTTTAAACGTTAAAATTACGTGATTGTAACGCTTAATTTTAACAGACAAAACTTATTATTATACTGATAATTATAATTTTTTTGATTAACATAAATACCATGAAAACGAAGTTACGTCGGTAAAGGTCGATCCGGTCGTTTACAGAGAAAGGAAATCATCAATCAACATTTAGTTGATACGACCACTTGAAGTACGTTTGGCCGTACATCGATGTTGGCATATTTCCAATTCGCCGGTAGGTATGACTACGTTATGTATTCGAATTATAAATTCTCGTAAAAATTCCAAATAACAATTGACTGAGGAAAACAAGGAAAAACTGTAAAGGTTGTGAAGTAAATAATAAAGTATAAAGTAAAGTAAATAAAGTATAATAATACCTAAACTTGCCATGTATTTATGAGGACAATTAATTTAATGCAGTACCTATAAAATCAAACTAGCAACAGGGATAAATTAAAACATGTAGCTAAATTGAAAGGAAGTATTTGTTGTATTGAGCGGAGTATGCCTAAACTATCGTAATCTGAATAACTTGGGTCCTATAACCAAAATCACATAGCGAGAATTTTTGCTCGCTATTTTTTACTATTCACTTATTCAGTCTACGAAGGAGCGTGCTCACCTAGAAGAAACCTATTCGCTCTCAACTTAAATGCACTAAGATTATAACCATAAGTAAAACCCCACTCAGGCAACACATTCCACAGCTTAGATGTTCTTATTACGAGGGAAAAGTGCAAATTCTACGCGTTCAGAAATAATGACCCATCGTGTTAATATGATAGTTGATGTTTGTTTTGTAGTGGCTCGTGGCTAATTAATGTAGACATAGTAATTCACAGTTCACCTATATTATTTTTTCCTTATTTACAAAAGCACGTTCTCAGATACCAGAATACTAACAATTATAAATTTAATATCAGCAGTAATTATGGTGTTTAGGTCATTCAACTGAATCTATAAAAATAAGCGTTCATAAGTACTTATACATCACATCGGTACTTAATCAAACATAAATCATCATGAAAAACAAAAGAAATAAAATTCTAAGTACTTTCAAACTAGAAGTCCCGAAGATTCTTTCAAGATTGCTTGTAAACTGTGAATGCCCTTGAGAAAGTTACATTTTTCTCTCTTGCTGGAGTACAGCCAAACAATTCGCTATGCTGCTTCAATTTACTTGCCTAACATTGAGATTTGTCGATTCTGTATCTAATCTAATCTAATCCTATGGTTGCCTGGAAGAGATCGCTCTTAGCGATAAGGTCGCCGTTTGTTTCACTAGATTTAAGAATTTATTTTTCTTTTTGTGTTGTGAACAATAAAGTGTTTCTATCTATCTAATTCAAATTCAGGGTGGGGGTGATAGGCCTGCACTGACGTCCCGCTAGGGGTGTATTGTGCACTTGCCCCCTGTCCGCCTACCCAAACCAGCCAAGCTCTTTAAAATAGCTAACCACGGCCTTGGATCGCCGGCATACCAGTTCCACTCCCATTTCGTCAGGTGTTGTTTGTTAAGTAAGATTCAGTATCGTTTCATGACATCGCGCAATATTCATAACAAGGGATTAAAATACTAAATAGGTACATTGTCAAACGAATCGGTACTCAATTTTGTTTTAGAAACAGGTGCGCTGTTCAACGCAATTCGTGATATTTATCCTTTGTATTTTTATTTATTCCAACAACCGCAGCATTCTATGACCTCTCACGTTTCTTCTTAAGTGCCTCGAATTGTTGATTGTCTAAATTACATTTATTAAAGATTCATTCGTGTGTTATGATTTTGAATATTCTGTTTTGATTATTGTATTTAGTAAAAAAAATGGTTTGTATAACGGCAGGCAGTCGGGTCGGAACGGTTGGCGTGTCGCCACGGTCGCCGGTCGTCGGCCTCGCCTTGACCAATATCGGAGCTTGATTGGACACGTCCGTTTCACTGCATTCATATATTGATTGCGAGATTATTGCGTTATTTTCCATAATTTCAACGTCACATGTGACAGATCTAAATGATAAGATAAATATGTACCTATTTATTGATAAGCTGATATGTTCACAATACGTGGAAAGAAACAGTGTTATAATATCAGAGGAAGACAGATAAGGGTGATGATTGCAGATATTGTCTTGGACTGACTTTGTGCAGTCCCTACCGGCGGTAGGCTAAATCGAGGTCGTATTAGCACCATCTGAGGTGCCCTTGTGTTAGTCGTCGTACTCGATGTACTACTCGTTGACTATGATAAGATTAAGTTGGTAAAACCCTGTACCTTCTACGCAAGCGCAAAGTTCTGCAGGCAGTATGTAGAGGCAATTTACGGCCAAATGCCACAGGTCCACAGATCTCTTTAAAAAACCTTTGTACAGTTCCATATTATATTGATCAGGTTATTAGTATGGAACTAAAAGCACAAGCGACTACAGCGCTTTTAAATTTTTCGCAGGTTTATCAAGTAAATATACCACAACCTTGCAGTTACGAGTATAATGTGACTTGATATTAGTAACGATATTTATTGTCGTAAGTACTAAACAACTTCTAAACGTTACTAGCAGTAATAGTATAATATGAGTTAATAACTTCTGACATTTCTTGATTATAACAGGTAAATTGGACCACCTGGTCATATACATTCTCAATTCCCACAGTATCTACTCCTTAGATTAGAATGACAACTGATCTACTTACATATTCATAGTCGCATATGTATTATAGTGCCTCATCAAGTATTCAAACGTGAGGTCTATTTTTGCCGTATAACCATCAGTATTAATTTATACATTATGTAGATGGCTAGAAATTATCATACATGCAAGGCTAACAGTTCTTTACTTTTTCGGTTAACGCTGTTTGGCATTTTAAATAAGTATGTATATTATCTAAATTCTAAAATACACTAATCATGTAATTTGTATTAGATACGTGGATTCGTAGTTTAAAAATTGTAAATTACCTAATACACTAAATAATGTATTTATATAAGTATCCTTGACGTATTCGTCGACAGCGAAGTCTGCTCGTAGCGATCCGAACCTCAGCGCCGCCGCCGTACATGCTTATAAAACCATGTTTTGTATTACATAGCCAATCATATAGCCTAATTGGTGGATCATTAGAATTATATTGGACTTCTGTATTTATTTATTTAAAGATAAACGTTGAGCGAGGTAGACAATACATGTAATTTGTAAAAAAGTTTTATAGATAGAGGATTTTAACGGATATTGTTCGTAAATATCCGCAGCAATGACCTAGTTCGCAATGAAGTGTACAAACAAGATAGTGAGTACGGCTCCAATGATAAACACAATTAAAAAGATTTACTTTATCACAGTCAATTTACAGATAACCAGTTAAAACATCAAGTATGTTCACGTTTCTTATCTTGCTAATAAGTAAAGAATAAGTCATGAGACTCGTCGCGGTATTCCAAACGTTTGTTTTAAGTTTTAAGGCTTATGTATGCAAAAATCTGCCAAATTGTTGGGTGATAGAAAAATTCGGCGCATGTCAAACGACGGAAAGTAGTAAAATAAAATTGAGCTTAAGTTTTTTTTTACTCTACGGCACGGAAAATAGAGTAACGGAACCAGACATTATGCTAAGAAACAGGCTTGCCCATAATAGCACAGTATCACGCAACTATTTAAATGTTAAGAGCCCAAATCACTGCCTAGTACCTACTGCACTGGGCTCATAATCCTGCGATGTAAGATTATAATATATGTATATCTCTTTGCCCTGTATTTCTCTAGAGATGCCCTACAAACTGGAATACGGTAAAGTATGGAGGTTAAAGTTTGACTGTAGAATAACTGGCAAGTATGGAGTAAGTATACTTCACCATGCAGACTCTGGATCCTACCATCTATACCATCAATCCATAGATCATACCACTACAAAACTACAATACTGTAATGTGTTACACTTGATTAAGGAACTATACTAATACTAAGTTGGTGAATGTCGAAAACAAATCGAATGCCAAATGTTTCACGCTTTAAAAATAAAATAAAAATTACTTTTAAAGTTTTTAAACACGTGATTCAGAAACGTAAAAGAAGTATAATTAACCGAATTCGAAATGAATATTCCAACTCGAACACAATTAGCGATTAAACAATGCGAACAAAAACCAGTCTGCATAATATCAAACCCATTCATATGCTAATCTGTCTACATATTTAAATACTTTATTGCTTCATAAACATTTTTTCTGAAGACGTAATGACATCATCCATTATTCATAGAGGATTTGGGAAGATTGGGATATAGAGATATGATAAACAATATTTTAGAAATAATCTGAGAGCATCCGATATGTCTGGCGGTTGCTGGCAGCTTTCCATATCATAGCTATAATATTATATAGAGGTATATTGTTATGTTTGTGAGTGTATATCAAAAGGTAGGTATGAATGTGGGCCAGATTCGCTGGAGTTTAGATATGTGACACTTGTATGCATTAAGATCTCTTTGGATCAAATTCTTCTTCGAAATTAATAGTTAAAACGTATTTATTTATCCATGTTTCTGCGTAGAGATGTAGTATTATTTACGTTACGGTTATGAACATCCCTATCTAACATATTTATGATTCACATCTACGGTTCTACGACTAACAGATTAATTGATTGATTAACTCTTTGTAGAGTTCGTCTGGGGAACTACCACATCGTTGCCAGTTATTCTGCCGCCAAGCAGTAGTGTGCAAACATTACTGTGGTCCGGTCTGGAGGGCAATGTTTACAGAGAAATTACTATTAATAAGCCACATACCACCATATATCTCCGGGTGACGAGCACAGTGCTCTGCTATGTAATGATTTGGGCTCTTCGTGTTCCAATAGCCGGGTGTCACTGTGCTGTTATGGGCAGACATGTTGCTTACCATCAGGCACATAATTCTGATCGTCTTGTAACTTTACATCTACTATAAATAAAACTATTTTTTACATTTCATCGTTCTAATCGACATTTCAACCAATCAACCAAGTTTAATAAAATGTTAACCTTGGCTTGGAAACGGCCAAAACTGTTGATAAATCAGTTACGAAACGAGTCTTTGTTTTTCTAGTGAAAAGCTAATTCAACAATGTACGAGTATCAATACCGTCGATGTTTGTGCTAGTTTATGAATCTGGAGGTATCAATAACAGACACAAAATAAGCGTCTAACCACTAAGTGTCTAAATACAGATATTATGTCATTAATTTGCCTGCAATCCGCGTATAATAAACCATTCATCAGGTTCCGAGAAACGGCAAGTTTGTATTGATTTACCGCTGTTGCCCATAAGTGCGTCAATATCGTGACGTCAATCTTCTGTTTATTTCTATCAGGTACTGATTATTCCCATTACCTTGCATTTTTGACCTGTGCTGCTGATCTTTGAGCGCTGGATAATTTAAAAGTGTTATCTTACGGGGTTTCCAATGGATTTGAAGGCTAACGATACCTAACATTTATATCAGCTATATGGCCGCCATCACACAAGCTTTGCTTAGTTTGGGGTCAGATGGTGTTGTGTGTGAATTGTCCACCAATATTTATTTATTATTTATTTATTTCATTGTTTGCTAGTTTATTCAGTAGCAAATCGAATCAACAAACTTTATATGAGGAAAAGATATGTAATATACTTCAAACTCGTGGAGGGTAGTTTTCAAAAACCTTTCCTATGTTCAGGTCTGGACGACGCAAACGAAACGTTGTACACAATTCAAATCTTAACGTGAACTGGATTAGAGTCTGGTTTAGTTACTCAGACCCACGTCAGACCAAAGCTTTTTGTAGGTTATTACTGATGTAGAGTGGATGTAGAGAATCT
Source organism: Ectropis crepuscularia (assembly GCA_963693475.1). Taxonomy (NCBI): domain Eukaryota; kingdom Metazoa; phylum Arthropoda; class Insecta; order Lepidoptera; family Geometridae; genus Ectropis; species Ectropis crepuscularia. The sequence goes on along the minus strand of OY856353.1, from coordinate 20,577,677 downwards.
AGAATATTTAAAAAAATCTCAACCTGACCTAGAATAGATATCACTGTAAAACAGGTAGTTTATTAAGGATATATATGTCAGTTGATCACATTGACCCTGGTCTCCACTGCTTGAACTTTGAAGGCACAAAAAAAACAGGCAGTGTATTGGTTACAATATCACTTATTCCTAACTAAAACACATTTTATATAAATTTTGCCGGTAATAACTTCGACTTCAGTTTAAAATTCAGAATTTATAATGAGAAAACAGAACACAGTTACAATACGGCGAGAACGTAAATGTTAACCTGACCTTCATGAAGGTAATTTGCCAAAATACACACAGTAGGTCCTACATAAATAATGAATATGTATGATAGACGCTGAAATTATATTTATTCGATTAATATCTCTTATTAGAATTCCTCGATTGTTTAAAAATATCGACGAGAATATATTATTGTTCATGGCATTGAACTAGGTGACAGAGAAAAACAAAGAGCCGTGATTGCCAAGCGTATTAACCAACTAGATATCTAATACATTAGCAAAGTCACGAAGTGTTGGTACCGATAACATCTATGCAAACAGTAACCAGGTCATGTTCATGGTTTCCGTAAGTGAGCGAAACATTTAGCGAGACACTTATGAGGATAGCAATAAAGCTGAAATTGAAATGGAAGACGGTGTACATTCATGAGTAAATAATTGGCTCCATGACAAATTAATTCTCAGCGCGTTCCGTATCGGTTGTGTGTAAGACCTCGCGAACGGAGGAGTAAGCACCATTGTTGACATGAATTTTAATGTGCCAATGTTCGAATGTTATTAAATGTGAGTAGTTGGTATCAAATAAAAATGTAACGGAAATATTTGCAATGAAGCAGTACAAAGCTAGAAGCAAGATAACAGTACGTAGATAACATTGTCCTATTCTTAAAGGTTGTTTCAATGTTAGGCCAAGTACAATACCTACGGCAGAACAAAATAAGAGACATTGTAATTCAAATTCTGTATGGCTCTAGGCAGATAATATTTCACGGGGTTATTTACTGAGCTCGTATGACAATATTGTTATATCTCGTGTATCGTGCGTGATTTTCGACAAAACAATTATGACGTGGACGCCGAATACTACAGTAGAGATATGATAAGTGATTGCACAAGTGTTTATTCAAACATTTGTTTTGATAATCTCATCGTGACCGTGAACATTCTTAGCGTTGTAATGTCGTCACTACAACCTGTTTTTTTTCTGTTGGTTATCTTACCAATTAAATCCAGTATTACGAGTAATTTATTTGTTTTTAGTTCCGACGTAGATAGAGGAGGTTTAAGATGGACAAATTCGTGTGAGTGTTTCTGTGTACATAATATACTCGTGTGTACCGTTGTACCTGTGTACAGATCTTCTTCGTACATAGTCTGAAGACATATACGTATCTCTTTCTCTATCAACGTAGTAATATCTCCTGAGCGAATAGAGAATTCGTTTCTTTAGGTTACAACGTGTCTTATTTTGTATTTCTTCAATGAGAATAACTAAAGAATAAGAAAAAGTCACCTTTGAATTTTTCCTTAGGTACTTTTATTGTTTTGACCTGTTTAAGTAAATGCGAAAAAAGAGGAAAGTCGTGGTAGTTTTGTAGGTAAAAAAACCGTAGCTGAAATCAGGTGCATCTTTCGAGGGAATGTGTTATTCGCCAACCTGCAGTTGGCTAGCAAGGTGAATTGTGACCTTGACACTCTCATTGTGAGAGAAAGCTCCGAGTCCCGACAGTGAGAACTTACTTGGGCCGCTTATATGAAGAAGTGCGATAATTTCACCACGAGTGTTTAACTTGACAAATTGCAATATCATATAATATTATGGTATTATTTTGGGAAACTTGAGTTGGCGTGATATTGTTTTCTTTTTAAAATTGTTATTTTTACTCAAGACGTATAAGGATATACCTACATATTTATATTATATACATAGACACATAGTGGACGTGTAATATGTCGTAAGATTTGAATTATTTAAGTCGATATTTTCTTACCGCAAACTTTTTACTGTAATTCATACCTGTAACAATAAACAATCGTACATTAGTAAAGTAAACCAAAAATGTAAACAGACGATTAGTGTCAGGGTTACCAAAGAGTAAAAAATGCACGACCCACTTATTCTGCGTTCGCGTGATAACGATTGATAAATCTCTGGCGAGATGCCAAATGGTGGTCGTATATCAAATAAACTCGGCCTGTCTCATATTTAAGGATTTAAAGAGTTACTGTGAGAATAATATGCTCGTAAAATAAGAAGTTATTTTTAAATAACAAATCAGTAGAATTAATAATTCACAAGAATTTAGTGTGTTCTTGAAATGTACATCAAATAATAATACATGCATATATTATTTAAATGTACCCAACTACAAATTTTATACTATCTGATATCAAATGCAAATAAATAATAATAACAAAGCAAACAACAAATAATTCGATATCGTTGTAAATATTTAATTGACGACGGAACGCGTTCAATGCCTAAGTTCCAAGTAATGCGATAACCTCTCTGTGCGATAACTCTATGACCCCGATCTCGTTTTATTTAATTGGTATATTTCTGTGTTTAAAGTCTATGCTTTAGTGTTTATGTTTATTTTATCTGTTGCCCGCACTCTGGTTGATATAATTTATTCAACTTTCGCTAATTTAAATTTTAATGGCACGGTGATTCGCGGAGCGAAGTGTCGTTAACCGGCGCTCCTTTCTGGAGTCAGTCCACTGGTGAACGGTGGCCGTCGTACTAATTAATCACATGTTTAAATACCTACTTATGCCTTTAAATAATTGTTAAATCAACCCACGATAACGAAGTAATTAATCGAAGAATTAATATTCACAACATATCTCAGTATGTTTCAGCAAAGTGCTAGTCATCGAGCATAATGTATGAACAAGAGAATAAGTTTTGGAGACATGAGAAATCAATAAACGTGGTACAAACTAGAAGAAGTAAAGATTTAAATAAATCTGCACACAGTTGGAGATGACAACCCAAAGCTAGAAATAAGTGACGTGTCATCAGAGAAAGCACTATCCAGCTGCAGTGAACTAGAATGGGAGAATACATCATTAATGACGTAAAAGTTATTTCAGGACATGCAAACAAATGTCACTACCATATCGTTAAGTGATATATTTAGCTTATCATCACGCTTAGCCATAAAAAAAAATAGTTAGGTCTATGTATACAAATAATAGGTACAGCTTAATTGAAATTGGAATTGAATGAGGAAAACGGAGAACATTAATATATAGTAGGTACTTATCCTTAACGATACCATTGCCATGTGTCACTTAGGATTATTTATAGGCATATGTAAGTAACGTTGAAATACATTTTATGTTAATACATTTAATATTGTGTATTATCACAAAATTTTAGATTTAAGGTTTCAGGAATAAGGCCATCTGCTGACGCACTACATTCCTATCTGTTATCTTTCTCTATATTATCATTTTTAGGGTTCCGTACCCAAAGGGTAAAAACGGAACCCTATTGCTGAGACTTGGCTGTCTGTCCGTCCGTCCGTCTGTCACCAGGCTGTATCTCAAGAATGGCGATAGCTAGACAGTTGAAATTTTCACAGATGATGTATTTCTATAGCCGCTATAACAACAAATACTAAAAATATAATAAAAATAATATTTAAGGGGCGCCCCCCTTAAAAATAAAACGCGCTATCGTAATTGTCGTCAGAATCATGAAGCAAAAATCAAGTTATTTTTTTTTGCCTGTTTGCGCAAATTGCGATGTATAAGGAATTTCGAAGAAAGCCAAAGAGGTTTTCGCTGTATATTTGCTAACGGTACGGAACCCTTCGTTCGGTAATCCCACTCGCACTTGGCCGGGTTTTCATATGTGTGTCAATAAAGTGTAGGTATTGTATAAATATTTGAATTTATATATTCAAATAGGGTAAAGTACCTTTAGTCGTACCAGCGCTTAAGTCGTACCACGTCGATATCTGCGCACCCGTCATGAAAAGGTGACATCTAGCGGTGCAATATGGTTCTACTCAGTACCACGGGTAAGCAGCGACACGCGGCGGCTTGCCGGAATTCGCGATCAAAAAATAATGAAAAAGTAAGTTTTTTGCACAGTTTTCACTAATATTTTTACGTCATTCATAAGCAATTTCACAAAAGATTGTGTTGAAACGAATATTTTTTTGATTCATGTCTGTTTTTATAGTGTTTTCTGGTTGATATGAGCTAGGTTAAACGGTAAACGGTTTCTAGGTTATGTTATTAATTTTAGTTTTTAACTTTGTACACCCCGCTGCCTAACTCGTACCTGCATAAACTTCCTAATTCGTACCGGTACGACTTAGGTGTTACAGAGATATTTTTTGCTAATTTAAATTTTGTCGTTTAGGTGATCAATATGGCAAAGAAAATTTATAACTCTTGGAAGCAAGATGACATGGATGAGGCTCTGCAGCAACATCGTGATGGTAAATTGGGATTCAATGAAGCATGTAGACTATATTCTATACCTAAACCTACTTTCCGACGTCATTTAAGGGGTTTAAATAAAACGAGTAAATTCGGCAGACCAAATGATATGACAACAGAAATGGAAAACGAATTAGCGCAGCATATACTTAACATGGAGTCTGCGTTCTTTGGATTAACTGTGACCAATGTCAGGAAAAAAATGATAGCTTTATTTCCTAAAGGTACTCATTATTACGAAATGAAAATAACGTTTTTTTATTATTATTATTATAAGTAAGACTGAAATTGATCTCGTAACATATAAGTCTACGCAGTTTTTTAATTGTCCTTAGAATTCTAGTTGGAAAGATATATGTTTACTCTAAGTACGACTAAGGCCATGGGTGGTACGATTAAGGCAACCGGTTGCCTAAGTCGTACCGAAGGAAGGTTTTTGTAAAACCTATAAAAAACATTTTATTAAAAGATTTTTATATGTCTTATTAGTCTTTGTTGATTCGTTAATAAATGAAGAATTTATATATGCAAAGATTTTTCTTTTATTTATATTACAATAGAAATTATAGCTATTTTCCTTGAACTGGTACGACTAAGGCGACCTTACCCTATCTATCTATCTATATTATTTTACTTATTTTAGATACGGTTCTGAGTTTCCGATGAAATATTATGTTCTTATGAGTTTTTGATTTAGATAGCTTTTTCTATTCATTTACAAATTATTAAGTTAACCAGCCCTGCTCCGCGGTTTTACGTGCGTAGTTCCAGTTTTCCTAATTTAACCGCGATAAAAATATCCTATTCCGCTATATATCTAGTATTCCAGACTACGATCTAACTAAGTTTCAAGTTTTATCTGTTTCGTTGAGACGTGATTGAGCAACAAATAACCAAACTTTCACATTTTTTATATTAGTAGGTTTATTAGATAGCTGCGGTTCATCTGCTAGGATTAGTACAAGGTAAGTCAAGCTTACTATAATCTATAATAGTATTGGTAATTTTTTGGGTTAAAAAGTAAATGGTTATTCTGATGTAGGTAAACTAAGTATTTTATTGGTAAGTTTCATTCGTACAGTAGTATTTTTTCTGAACTAGCCTACACCCACAAATGATTGCGTTGTTGATCCATAGAAAGTGAAATTTTGTTCTAACAAAAGTAGTAAGTAATAAAATTAGAAGTATTAGTTTGGTAATTTCGGACGCATATTAAAACATTACATGGCACATAACACGTACCCTGTGTACGTGTGTATAACCCTGCGTATAACCCACACAGAATTTAGATCACGATTAGTTCTCAGTAATTAATGTGCAATGGAAAGTGTAATGTTTCCAGGCCAGGCCGTCAGATTCGTCATCATCAGAGCTACAGCTGAGCATTAATCACTTCCAATTGGCTCCACGGGAGTCCGCCGACATCCACCCATTATTTAATCTGCTCCCCTTGTCACAAATAATAAACAGTTGCCATGTGCTCTCCATACAAGATAGGACAGATTATAGCTGCACTGTAGAGTGTAGACGTTTATTTTTGTTGTATGAATAGTTGAATAGTGACGAAGGAGAAAATAAGGCCCACTTAGATAAAGAACAAGAAAAGGAAAGTACCACAAAGCCTTGACAGGGCCACGGTGAAAACGCTAGAAGAGCTATAATAATCTGCCCTTAAGTTTCCCTGAAGCAGTGGTCCCAGGAACCTATTGCACCAACGTTCGTCTCGATATTGGCTCTTGACCTCCACCACAAAGGAATGAGGCAGAACAAGTCTTGATATACTTACTGGAGATTAAACACTAATACGCCAGTTGTATTTCGACATTGGCAAAGGATATGACACAAAAGACGAGATAACAGCTAAAATTAGCTAGATGTAAAACAAAGAAATAACCAACGCTGTAAATAATTATGATAATGTGAATCCAACTATAATAACAGAGTCAATAATATCGAACTATAGATATACGAATATAGAAATAAACGATAGTTCAAATCAAGTTGTAAAAACGTAAGTAAGATAAAAATAATCACCAGCAAATTATAACAGGAAATGACTAACACCTAACACTACTCCAAAATTTTTATGACAGAATGTCTTATACATGTATCAAACTAGCCGGAAGCATAGCCGGCCACGTGGGGTATCGATGTCGATGTAGAGTCAATTTAAAAATCGATAAGATGTCCATAAGGTTTAGTATTCGAATATCTACTTAATTATTTCTTGGCAAATCATATTACACAAAGAACACACCCAAATGGTTAAGGTTATGCTTGGTTAGTAAAATGAGAACTCGGCACAAAGCCTTTTTATATTCGACATAGACGAACGAACGTGGTATGTGGCGCAACGGACACGTGATAAGCCCACTATCACACGTGGTGTATAGATAAAATGTAATCCGCTTGCGAAACTCGTGTTTATTTAACCGAAACATGCTTACACACATTTTAATGAGAGATACTGGGTAAGCAGATGTTTTGATACTCGTGTAACGTTGATATCTTTCGCTAGTATTGCAAGTTCACAAGAAAAACTGACTTCCTGGTTAAGTTGGTAGTGAGCATGCCAGGGATGTCAAACGTACGAGGTTTCTCGTACAAATACGAGATTTCAGTCTTGCGTACGAGGTACGTGGCGGGATGAATCTCGTACACTTTTGTACGAGATTTTGATTTAATTTTTTTTGGATCTCTTTATGTTAAGGTGTCTCAAAATATGAAAGCTGAATACAAAGCAACCAAAACAATAATTACAGATATTTATTGTGTCTGCGTGTTTCTATACAGGTATGTACCTATTATGCAAATATATACTATGTAGGTATATATTTAAAATTAAACAACATGAATTTGATCACTTAGCCGTATTCCAAAGTAGGTAGGCTTACCACACACAAGCTCACAACGCTAAGCGACAAGCTTTGCTTAGCTTACCTACTTGAAAAAGCGTCGACTAATAGATTAATAATAATGATAGGATTGTAAGTACACCCCTAGGAAATTTTATCGTAAAAATATCAAAGTTCATTTGGATAAATATTTGATGTAATAAACCCAGGAGTGTATCAATACGATTTTGGAAATACCTAACACGTGAATACCTAATCATAAAACCCAAATCATATTGAAAATGGTACTCGTAACCTACCATAAAAGCGGTAAAACGCGATTGACCTTCGTAACATTCTTTTAGCATTGGCAACCAATAAAAGTCGTTCCCTTACGAGGAAGGAAAAATAAAACTCGTTTCGTTTTCACGTAAACACGTTTCAAATTCATGAAAGTTAAGCGTCACAAATAAACAAAGAAGGCGAGCAGCTGTGCCCGGCTCAAATATCAAATTCATGTAAAGGTCGAGTGGTATGTCAAAATATAAAGAGGCTTACCTTACGGAATAGGAGTAATTTAGTGGAACCTTGCCACCGGAGTACGATACCCGACACCGTTTAGGACATCCTGAACATTCTATGTTATTCTTACTAATGGAACTTAGGTTCTCCGAATTCAAAAGTAAGTGAAAGAAGATCACACTTCATCCACGATAGTAAGAGTAAATTGTTGTTATCCGACCTGCCATGTTACCCGCGTCGTTGCCGTTCCCGTCTTTTTTTCCGGGATGAAAAGTGGCGCATGTGTTATTTCGAACTATTATATTTATGTTCCAAATTACAACCCGGTCCATTTAGGCGTGATTAAGCTGCAAACATCGAAATTTTATACAATTTTTTTTATATAAAGAGTGTCGAGACGTGCATGACATGTGCCTGATGGTAAGCAACATACCTGCCACATAACAGCCCAGTGACACGCACCTATTAGAACATGAAGAGTCTAAATCATTACCTAGCACTGCACTGCGCTCGTCACCCAGAGATCTAAGTTGTTATATCTCTAAGCCCTGTAATTTCTCTAGAAACATTGCCCTTCAAACCGGAACACAGTAATGTTTGCACATTATTGCTTGGCGGTAGAATAACTGGTAAAGGTGTGGTCCTTCCCCAGGCGGACTCTGCCAAGAGTCCTACCACTACCAATACAATAGTAGGACTATCAAAAAGATGTAGGTACAGTGAACAAATCCAAACAACCTGGAATTCCATATATTATTATTTATGATAATGAGGAAGTTTCCTCATCAACATTCTCATCTTTTATACCGCGGTAATAGTTATAACTGGTTACGATAGGTACCTACATAATAAACAACAATAACAAAACGAACATGTAACATGTATATTATTAGTAGCGGTATTCAGTAATAAATTAGATCATTGTTCAACTTACGTAACCATCCATAAATATCTGCAAAATATACAATTCACGGTAATAAAGTACCACAAAAGACCCGAGTTTGCCTTCCCCTCTATTATTACACACCGAAGAAAGAGCATTAAAAGTTGGGCATTTCTTTTGAGAAGTTTTTGAACTTTGCGGGAGAGGGCTCCGGGCCAATATAGAACTAAACCCTGATTTATATCCGCTACAACTTCTTTGACAACTGTCTGTTACATTTTACTTGATTGAGAAACTTTGTTCGCTGTTAATTTGTAGACTCGTGTTTGAATTCAGTTTGTTATCGTAGCTTCAATAACTAGTTACGAAGTTATGGGCTCGAGCTCAATTTAACTTTAAATATTACTAACGTTACTGACTAAGTTTTGGTTTTAATTAATGCAAATGAACCTGTTCATTTAGATTTGTGACATGCTACTTTATAATTGCGTAGGTTTACGGAATGATGGTATGTAGTATATATAATGCAATAACGACTGAATAAAGCCGAATGAAATTTAGTGCAGCGACAAACTATAGTACCTACCTAATAACACTGTGTTGTGGTATGAAGTGCAATGTTTCCAAAGAAATTACAGGGTACAGAGAGAAAGCATCTTATAATTATTATATACTTTAGATGACGCGCGCAGTGCAGTGATTTGCACTCTTTATGTTCCAATAGCTCTGCGTGATACTGGGCTATTATGGGCAGGCGTGTTGCTTATCATCAGGCAAATATCCTCCTCGTCTCTTCACTTTTTACTATGAACAAAACACAGACATTTTTTGTCAAGAAAATTAGGGTTCCGAGTAAGACTGGTAGGCGCTCTTAGTCATATTAATTTTATAAAAGCGGAAGTTTATGTGTTTGTTATGGTTCCCACGTATCTTTAAAACGGCTGAAGGGATTTTAATGAAATGAAACACGTAGTAAGTTAGTAAAGTTATGGCTAGTCGAGAAGTTACGGCTGGTCTAGTCGGGAGAACGGCGACTGCCGATCCGGAGCCCCCGGGTTAAAATCCCACGCGCACCACTTTCGAAGCCATGAGCATAATGCCGCTAACTTAAAACGGTGAAGGACAACATCGTGAAGAAACCGTCACGTACCATGTGTCATCCACAATCTCGCACTGGGCTAGCGTGGTGGATTATGACCCTGAGTCTCTTCTTCCGAGAGAAAGCCCAGAGTCTCAGCAGTAGGAAAATTTATTAGGCTGCATATATGTAACGTAGTAAGTACATTAGGCTTTTTTCCCGTTAAAATTGTTGGCTATTGAGCCGCGAGTAACACCGCGGGGCGCAACTAGTTTATCTCACTAATAAGAACAACAATTAATTCACAAGGTAAATTAAAATTAATAAGATTACGACTACGATTCGGAGCGTTAAATATGATTATACTTTCGAGAGGTAATTATAAAAGCACTTTGGCGATTACGTAACCTTGTTTCGAGTTTTTTTATGTCGATTGCTTTTGTGTACACGACTATTACAAGTTATAATAGTTGGTAGAGTGAAACTCGAGAGATACGATATCCTACTTCCGAGTAATTAGTAAACGATACGACGGACGGCGACGCGAGCATGAGACAGACACGTAACACGATATAAATATAAAGAACCTGTTATTAGTATGTTTGCTTCCAAAGAGGTTACATATAAATCAGGGATGTTACGGAGCTTCGACTCCGACTCCGATAAGTCGGAACTTCCGATTCTTATTACACCTTCGGTTCCGACTTCGGCTCCGAAACTTTTAAAACGGAGGTTTTAATCGGAGGTAAGGTGTTTAATATTTGAGATAATCCCTTCTTGTGGTGGAAAGTAAATTGAAATACAAAATCCCAACCTCTTAAATCATATTTATTTTGTCCTCGTGTTTGGCAAAAAGTAAAAATGTCTCTCCCTCAAAGACAAAGCCTCAAGTCCCTGTTCTCTCAAAAAGTATCCCTAGTAAAAATGTCTCTCCTGCCACCACTTCTGATCCTGCTTATGCCTCCGACTTCGGTTCCGACTCCGATAAATCAAATTTAAAAACTCCGCCTCCGCCTTTGGTTCCGATAAAATGACCTCCGTTACATCCCTGATATTTTAAATGGTCTTGTGAGCACACATTGATATACTCGTTTGTTACTGAGTTAAATTGGGATTTTGTGATAATTTAATTTACAACTTTAGTAGAATGCAAAACTTTGAGTGTTTAGACGTTCGGACGTTTATTGCTCAACAGTTAGATTATGGTCTGGATTATAACATAGGCTTTTTTATCTAGGGAAAATAACGGAAACGGGTACGCTGCTAAAGCTGCTAATATAATTGGTATAATTTCAGTTCGACTGTGCAGTAATAATTTAATCTAACGTTGCTTTTATCTGTCACCTCGAAATATCGGGGAACCGTTCCGAACAAATAATATTTGTGTATCCTATTCTTTTGGTGTCTCAATAAAGTGTACCTACCTACCTACCTATCTATCTAAATATAACCCCAGTAAATAAATATCCCGTTATTAATGATGGAAATAGTGAATCATTATATCTGTACCAAATACTAATTAATCATTTTTATGGGTCAGGTAAATGAAGAATATTTAATCGTGGGTGTTCTGTAGTATATTTAAATACAAATAGTGAAAGACGAGCAAGACGTGGACCTACATAAAATATAGATAGTAATAAGCAACGCGTTTGTTTCTGCTTCACATGGCATTGGAGCACAAAACCACACTGAGCTATTTGAATAATCAGCATCTGAGGCGAAATGCCTTAAGGTCCCTTTAAATAAAACCGGCCAAGTGCGAGTGGGACTCCCGTACGAAGGGTTCCGTACCGTTAACCAAAAAACGGCGAAACCATCTTTGGCTTTATTCGAAATTTCTTATGTATACATTGAAATGTCCGCAGACAGGCAAAAAGTTTTATTGAAATATTGATTTTTGGCTCATGGTTCTTGGCGATATCGCGTTTTATTTTTCCTAGTGGCGCCATCTAGTTTGTTTGGGATGGACAAATCGAGCAAGAAACAGTAAAAATCAAGTTTGTTGTATGGGAGCCCCCCTTAAATATTGCTTTTATTTTATTTTTAGTATTTGTTGTTATAACGGCAATAGAAATAAGTACATCATCTGTGAAAATTTCAACTGTCTAGTTATCACCGTTCTTGAGATACAGGCTGGTGACAGACGGACGGACAGCCAAGTCACAGTAATAGGGTTCCGTTTTTACCCTTTGGGTACGGAACCCTAAATAAGCAGCTATTTGAACACGAAGAGTTCTAATCACTGCCTAGCCATTGTACTGCGCTCGTCCCGAAAATATTTATCTATTTGGGATTTTAGGCGAATAGATATCTATTCGCCCTGTTTTTTATTTGGATATGTAGTCTTACACCGTAATATTTGCACACCACTACTTGTTGGTTGAATAACTGTCAAAGGTGTGGTACTTCCCCACGCGGACTGCAAAAAGCCCTACCGCTAAAAGATCTAATAATGGATGTCCATATAATTAACAATTTTATTATCGTAATTTAGGGTAGGTATTCCAACGATTAATTATTATAGCCATTTAATCAAATAATAATTCGGAGATTACCATCATTACATCCTTTTATTGTTATACCGATAAAAATACAAAACATATCGCATTTTTCAATAAATTCTTTATCTAATCTAAGACATTAAAAGTACGTGATGTAATTAATAGAAATATGTAGGTATCGCAAAGACATCAGTGCAATGCGTGGCATTCATCAATATTATAAATAAGTATGTAATTACGAGAAACTATTGTATTCAATTAGCAATAGTATTTATCATTAATAATCCACATTCAATTTAAATTCTAGAAAAATCCTAGCAATCTATCTGATCATCAAGATAATAATTGGTTTAAATTCAATGACATAACATAAAATAGAAACCATCGAGTAGGCGTGAAGTATAGAATCTGATATATGTAATAAGTTCAGAAATTTGATTGGGGAAGTTTTAATTACAATGAATATAGTTGATAACAAATATAATTAATATTATTCCTTGATATAAATACCACGTCAAATATTCCGTAAGTAATAATACTAGTGTTTAGTAAGTTACGGCTGGTCTAGTCGGGAGAACAGCGCCTGGGGTGCGTGGCTCGGGAACCTCCACGTGGTGCACCCTGGGCATCACACAAAAACTTGCCCCGGTGGCATCTTGTTGTGTGATGGCGAATCCCGGCCGGGGCTGGGAACTTCTACACGCGCTCCTCACTCCCTTGAGCAGTGCGTGTAGAGGTTGGGGAGATGGACTGGAAGACTTGGGAAGGTTACTCGGCTGACATATCGTCCAAGTAATATTCCTAAGTTTTCCAGATGAGGGTCCTCCACGAGCACTCTGTGCACACAGTGTGTGAGCACAGAGTGCTCAGTGGAAAGACAAGGGCCGCCGTGCGGTCATAGAGGCGGAACCGCGGCTATCCCTAGCCACGGTGGTGTGGGCGGACCTCTCGCTGCCGACCATCTTCGCCGTGGTGCTCGACAGTGAGAGGTCGTATGAGTTGGAGGAGCTGGAAGCCTCTCGCACCTTAACTGAGGCGGAAGTGGCCACCGGGGCGAGCCTAGAGAGTAGCCAACTCTGGGTTCGCACCCCGTCTCCACAGGAAGGCCTGGGGCCCGACGCCCCACCTAGGGATAGGTTTTCGAGGAGGTGACGCGCAGCTGATTTCCGGTGTGTCACTAGAGCCAAATGCGGGGGTTCTAACGCCCCCCGCGAGGCGGAACCGCAAGGACAGTGGCAGATATCAGGATCGTCGTAGGAGTGCGAAAAGTGACCCCGCGACACTGACCCCTGGCCATGCAGGAGAAATCAGTGGGGGTTTTAGTCGGTAGGGGCACCATGTCGTATCCCATGGTGTCGAGCTCGACATACCCCACCATTTCCCTGCATGGTGGGCATACCTAAATGTGTTTCCCCCACATAAAAATAAAAAAGGGAGAACGGCGCCTGCCGATCCGCAGACCGCGGGTTCAAACCCCACATGCACCACTGTATTTTCGAAGTCATGTGCGTAATGCCGCTAACTTAAAACGGTGAAGGAAAACATCGTGAGTAAACCGACATGTACCTAGACTCTTTCGAAGTCATGTATCATCCACCAACCCGCACTGGGCCAGCTTGGTGGATTATGGCCTCTAGCTCCTTGCGAGAGAAGGGCCCGAGTCCCAGCAGTGGGAACATTTAGTGGGCTTTTGATGATGAATAACACTAGTGTTTACCTAATTATAATAAAATATCCAGATTTAGGAACAGGCATAGGTATTACTTTGTTATCAGCTACATTAATTATAATAACATGCTACCCCGTAAATATGCCTTTTATAATAATAGGTACTAGTATTGTTAGAAATCATGATATATTAAAACAAAGTATTAGCAAAACAATGACTTACACACATCAAATGTATAAACCCATACCTATTACACAAATACAAAAAAAAACTGAACCATATTTCTCCCAACCACAAAAGGAAACTATAACAGAACCCCATGAATTCAAAACGAATTGTTTACATTTTTTCAATTACCAAAAAAAGCAGGTGTCTATATGGAGTTTATGCTTTCCGAGAAGATTTAGATTTTTTGCTAACTGACAAAAACTTTATGCTTTCCACCCGAATCGCTTTGTAAGCTTTAATTATATAAAGTAAGAATAATTTTGGGAATCTCTTTTGTTCGGAGGGGAGTTTTTATGCGTGGGTAACGACCTAGCAGGTGGTGTATAGAATGGCGGTTGGTATACAATTCAGTAAAAAAAATTCAACAAAAACTTACGGATGAAAATGGCAGCGTAGTCGGCCGCTCCGGCAAAGTCAAATGAAGGTCAAACGGAATTCTTACTTAAATCCATCGACTTATTTAACAACTAGTAGCGTTTTTCGGTTTTACCCACGTAGTTGCCGTTCCTGATATTTTCCCGCGATAAAAAGTAGCCTATGTGCTATTCCAGACTGTAATCTATTTTCCAAATTTTAGCCCGATCCGTTCAGACAATACGACGTGATAGAGCAACAGACACACAAACATTGGCATTTATAAGATTAGCAGTACTGCTTGAGTCTTTATAAAATATATTCTCTAACGCATACTTGACTAGTGATTATGAATCCTCCAACTCGCACTTAATCAGCATGATGCACCTATTATGGTTACCTAATACTCTCTTTTTGAGAAGGTGTCTTTACCCTTCCTTTAGCTGTACCCAGTAGTAAGAGCATAACGTTGGTAGAGCATATTTAGTCAAATAAGATAAACTATGTGGGTGCTTATCATAAGATAAAATACGGTTACCAACAAAATACATAATATAGGCATACCTATATAAATTTGAATTGATAAGTCTGGCCAGATAAATGTGTATTTATTTTAGTCTAGTAATCTGCAATATCTAATTGGAATTACTATCAGAAGCTGATAAAGCTAGTAGTTTTCCTATTGACGTAATGATTAACACCTTATTTTATTATTATAAGATTCACAAGCTATGATATGAAATTATGATTCAACGCAATTCAAGCAGATTGCATTCCATATTAAACAGGGAGGTAAGTTCATACCTAACTTGAAGAAAAACGTTTTAAAACGTAAATCTGAAGAAATAGACTAAGATACTAAAACTACAATATTTAATATCTTAGAATTAAACTAGTTACTTATTTTATTAGAAAATAGAGTTACAAAATGAGCATGTCCTGTGTTCTACGGGTACTGTCATGTCATGAAAGTGCAATTTCAGAATTCGATAGATAATGAAGTAAAGGGAAAACTATCACTGTTAAAAGGAATATGCTGGACTCTTTTATTACATAGGTACTTGTTAAGTCGAGTCAATGACAAGTACCTATCTATATAATCAAAGGATGGACGTAATATAAATTCAACCCGTTTATATGTAATAAATGTAGTTTGAATTTCATTTTGTAAAATACTTTTTTTCCAACACTAATAGAGTCTGAAGTTCTATTGGGTTGGTTCTAAGTCAATCAAATCTTCTACATTAAATATCCAGTAGCTGAATTGAATTTACGAAAGATCTCCACATTTCGAATTGCAGTTCTAGGCATTCTTTTTCTTTCCACAAGGCAGAAAGTTGTAGAGAATCTCGTTTAAGTCTCCATAGACATAAATCCAATTTAACGGCGCGCATAGAAAACACGTAGGTAGGTCGATATTCTACATACGATGAAGTTTGTGGTTAAAGACTCCGGTCTTTGTATTCATCCGGCCGACTCCATTAATATAATGAAGCCACAACACCAGCACATCACGTTCTAGCTGTGCCCACGTCCGCATGCGCTACAAAAGGAATGTTCAGTATTATTATTACGGTGGAAAAAACGCTAACACCTTATTTTTTTCCACGGCATCCAGCCAGGTAGCGCAACAAAACAGCCCGAGAGGGGAGAGGCGCCCAAACCGGTCCCTCGAAAAAAGCAGCCTTTGTGAAGCGAAGACATAAATCATGTGGACTCACGATCGGGACCGGTCGCTGTCTCGCTCGGATCCACTCGGCTAATGAGCCTTCAATCAAGGTCGTCTCCTCGGAACGTTGCGCCCACTAATTTATACCTCTTACCTACTCATCGACCACTTATATATGTAGGTGCGTTTACAAAAACAACATTATTATGCATCGCATTAAACGCGACCGGTTCTCGGATATTTGTATTAGGTTATATTTTTACGAGAAATAGACACTTCATCGTCACGTGTTACTGGCGATTTATTTTTGAATATTTATGGCATGTTATTAAATTAGTATGATAATTTGATCTGAGAATAAATACAGAATGAAAAAAAAAACGAGTCGGTCGTAAAGATTAAGATTATTCAAAAAAGGCATTTAGGGTCATATTACGTATTCTGTGGCTGGGTAATAACAATAGAAGCATTGAACAGAAGCTATTGTGTGAGGTTGAAAACAAACATTTCTCATTAGGCGAGTAGCGCGAATGGCATTGTTCTGAGGACATAACGGACCGTGTCGGGTAGTCGGATTCACGTCGGCTACGACCGTCGACCTCTGGAATGTCAAAGGATACGAGGGTCTCATTTACGAGGACGGACTAATTCGGCCTGTTAATTAACTAAATTCCTTGAACTTAATAACTGGTTGTACGAATGTAGACCAGAATCTATGGATATTGTCTCATGAAACTATGGATGGTTTCAATTTACTTAAATCTGTTGAAGAAATAAATAAGTACCTAACCACTTATAAAATGTAGCTATAGTAATTGTTACCTTACCATAATAGCCCTTAATTTATTAAGGATATAAATTGGGATATAGTTGAAATAGTTGATTGTGCTTCAATGATGGCTAAAAGAAATATGTAAGTCATCTATTTAAGTTTTATACCAGATGAGCTATCCTTTTCTATTTTAAAGCGTAATTTCAACATATCGAATAGAACGTACGGTACGGGTCAACGTACGGTGGACCTCGGACCAATTCGCGACATGAGATTGAATAATAAGTTGATAGCGAGCTGCCCAAGGCCACCACGGCCGCCATTACTACGCGTACAGACGCCATTTTGATTTTTGTTCGACGCGTCATGCACTCGCTCGCACCCTTCCTGCACAGATAAGGTAATATATTATACCTATAGCCTATTGAGCCTGCGGTTTGTTTACAAACACTCATCGGGTTCAATTTCCCCCCATTACGATTTAACAACTACTTAAATGTCAGAATTTTAATTTTCACAGACGTTGTTTACAGTTCTGTAGAAGGTAGGTAGGTCAGTACGAGTTCTTATTAGGTACCGTATTTCGGTCCAAATTCTACCTACATAATCATCCAGTTATGCATCGTAACTTCGTAACTTTTGAGTACTTCTTATTATTACTTTAATATAGGTAGGTAGCAATGTAAGTAATTGACGTGTAAAAGTATTTTTATCAATAAAAATGAATATGAATATAAGCTCGTGTGTACATTAATTTTTGGAACAAAGTTCCATATCGCCCTCCGTAATTGTTCGCGCAGAATGCCTTTTCACGAAATCAGCGCATTTTTTATCTATCTGGCTCATGGTGATGCTGACATCGTGGTGTTTCCACTTGAAATGTCAAATACAGGTGTATTGACACGTGACATACGAGTATGACAGTCGGTTGTTGTTTTCACCAAAAATTGAGTCTTTTATGGATTAATTCCATCAATATATTAGTACCTAATTACTTCATTTTTTTACAGTGTTCAATGCTTATAATTGGATGCTTAGATGTGGTTTGGAAAAAAATCCGAATGAAACTGATCTATTAAGAGCGTATTTTTTAAAATATTCCATAAGTTTTGAAAAAGTACCAAAACGGCGACGCTCATTTGTGTACTTATTGAAATAAAAGAAAAATTTTATGTCATCACATGGCAATTTGGAAATATTCAACCAGATATATTTAATATAGATACACAAGAGGAATGATAGAACCTTGATACCATGGAGCAAAATCAATTAGAAGTGAAGAATGCAGCAAAAGTAACATTAAATTTACTTACCACCTTTGCATACTGCATGATACTGCTTCAAATACAATGAATTATTTTGTCACGTCACGGGAAAATATTTTATTAAATGTAGAAAATACGAACAACATGGAAGTAGTTAACGATGATAGACACGATGAAAATGTGGTCGTTGATGACGGTAAACCGACTAGTTTTGAATGAAGTGCGGAATCAACATTAAACATTACACCACTAATCACCTCAGAATGAACTGTATTAATGGATACCACAATACCAATCGAGCCTAATCACAACGTAGATCCTAATTTAGAAACATCACAAACTATATCAAACATTGCAGACTCTTCAACCACAATACGAAGCAATGCTATGCCACGCGAAGAAACCAATGCTATGCATGTAGAGGAGCCGAATAAGAATATGTATGGTGATTATGTGGAAAATATTGTTTTAAGTACACTGGATACTCCATCATATCACCTTGCACATTTAGAAAACTTTGAAGAACCTCCAAATACCGAGTCATCACTTGAAGTTAAAAATGATTCTGATGAAGACTTTGGTGTTGCAACAGTAGATCAAGTGGATCAATTGTTTAATTTGAATGTAAAAAAAGATAACTAACAAAAAATCTGCTACCGCAGAAGGTACGTCTTCAAGCAGTCAATCAATGTTAAAAGAATTAACGAACCCTGATATCGAAAACGGACATATAGAAAACTCTGAAGAAGCAATAGATCAAAAATATGTGTTACGCACAAACCAAATGGATTCAAATTTGTCTGAACTTAATAATCCTACAACCCGGTATGTCCCGTTTCCGTAATAAAAGATACTTTAAGAATAGTTGGTCTGAGTGAAAGATACCATTTGTGATATTAACTATTTCTAAAGACTATAATTTAACAATGTTCTAAATTAATTGACGACGATTTCGACGTAATTGAGTAACAGAACGTCAAAACTCAAACATTTATCATATTACTAGTAGGAGAACGGGTAGGTGCTACTTCTATATACATATAATATCAGTACCTACAGGTTTAACACTTAGTAATTTAAATGAAACCAACGTATCACATGATGTAAACCGTAACGATACGTTCTTATGAAAATATGTTAAAACCAGCCGCCATCGTGAGACTAACAACTATGTTTTATGATCAAATAGAATTATTACATTACATAACTAAGTTATGGCTGAGAAATATTAATGAGGATAAAAATATTATTAAGGATGTCTATTAGTGGAATCCTACAATGCCCAATACAAACAAAAACAACATTTAACCTCGAAGCGGCGACGTCGGCACAGGTTTTATAAAAGGGACCGGTAATAAATTCTTCTAGGTAACGATTAAGATTCGACAGCAAAATTCCCTTAAACTTAAAGGGTACCATGAATCTTTTCGTTCGCAGCGATTAGGGAGAAACGAATGTTCGGTAAGATTATAGTGATAAAGAATGCACGCTCTCGTGAGTTGTTAGAAAACCGGTCTAACAGACATGTTATAGCTGCAGAGGGCATATAAGACTCGTAACGGAGGCGAGAGTGGCTAACCAGCGATAATTGTGTGAAGAATGCATTTGCACAGACCTGTGAAAAATACTCGAACTCCGCGCTCTCAGTGATTTGCTCTCGTGATCTCAGATTTGGAAGAGTATCTAATATCTGAAGCAAATATATAGTACAATTTGTGTTAGAATTAGAACCGAGCGGAATGTTGACAGATGGTAAGCGACCTGACGGTGCCACTCTAGTACCGTGGTCTCTAGGCAAGGTGCTGGTTTGGGACGCTACTTGCGTAGACACCTTGGCACCGTCTCATGTCAGCCATTCCGCTCGTAATGTCGGAGTTACAGCCGAACAGGCACAAATAAATAAACATAATAAATACTCCCACCTTAGCGCACATTATATATTCTTTGCGCTGGCAGTGGAGACTATGGGCCCGTGGTCGTCCGATACCAAAAATTTTACTAAAGATCTTTCGAAACGTTTGGTCCTCGCTTCAGGGGATCCCAGAGCTGGCGCCTACTTTGCCCAAAGGCTCAGTTTAGCTATACAAAGAGGGAACGCTGCCAGCATTCTAGGTACCCTGCCGCGCTGTAGTGATCTTGACGGCGTGTTCAATTTGTAAATTTGTTTATTTTTATTTTTATAGTATGGTATAATAATTTTATTTAGATTTTTATATATTTGTAAATATTATAAATAATTCTGTACATAATAAATGATCACTACACAAAAGTAACGATTTGTGTTGGAAATTTATTAAATAAGCCGTGAAATGAAGTACTCTTTGCAAGAATAGCGTTACTGTTTACTATATTAATGAAACATAAAATTTGGGCCCTGTGCAAGCCCTAAGTTAACCCACAGTTTTTTTAAAACTGTCGGCAGTGGAAACCATCTTAAGCTAAAAACCGTAGGCCCCTTTCGAACTCCCTTTTCTGGAATAATACTTGATGTATTCGTGATTTTCCACGCATTATTCAATGGTTTTCCAATTTCGCAAGTCCTACCACAAAAGAAAATAGTAAACTTACTCAAATTACAAGTTAGAATTATTGAACTTTAGGTGCAGTCGGTAGGTAATGAGTCTTCTTACTCAATCGTAGGTCATGGACACCATCCCAGGACAAACAGTTGTCTGGTCAATAGATATCTGTTCTGTTACTATGAATCATAGATAGGTAGGTACCTAAATTATGTAGTTTAGTTTGCGGCTACCTAAATGGTGCTAATGGTAAATGTGTGAAAAAATGTTGATCAATATTTTCATTACCAAACAGCACCCGTCAGTTTTATCCAAGTAGTTACAGTTTCCGTAATTTTCCCAAAATTAACTGAAAACTATGTGTTATTCTAGTCTATTATCTACCTATGCACCAATTTTCGTCCAGAAACCTTTTGTTTGAAAGAGTGACAGGCATCCATACAAACATAAGTATTTCCATACAAGCATTTATAAAATTAGTAGGATTTCCGACTTGATTCAGGTAATTTTAAAACTCTGTTTAATTATATTGAGTCGTCGAGGTCAATAGCAGCAAGTTAGTGGCCCTCTGAATACTGGCCGAGGCAAAAAACTTAAGTAAGCTCCAAGTAACAGTAAATCGGGGTGAAAGTACATTTAACGTTTGCTGCAGCGCAGCGGTGCGAAGGATACTGACTCATTAAATATTTTAAGATAATATACAGCTCACTGGTCGTATAAGAAATACCTATACCAAGCCAGAATGTGTGCTACGACTTAAATAGCCGACGTTACACAAAAGGCTGATGATGATGAACTATCGAAACTCGAACTAAATAATCAAACTTCCTAACACGCTAAACACGGGCGTACCAAAAATTGCAAATTATTTGCGTTTGGCCAAGCGGAAACGGTACCGGCGTTAGTGGCGGCGGTCTGTGCGCCATCTAAAGTCCTAGCCACCACAGAACTCATATGGCGAAATTGTGGAACATCGTTACTTTCATAGAATGGATTTTATTTGTCATTGAAACATTCGACAGTGGCACCTATCATCAAAGTAATAGGTCAATAAAGTAATAGGTGGTGTGGCACGGACTATTCCAGTGAAGATGTCGCCACCTCGTCATGACTTGAATTGGTAAATAGCCAAGAGATTCAGCATGATAACACAGTTAACACACTCGTAACATGTTGCCATTACGAAAACTAGACGGTCTCTATGCTAAATCGAATTTATTAGCTGATCTACTTACACACTGCTTACTACACTGCATTTACCTATTCTTATTGAACTGCCAACTTTTTTAGACTAATTTTTGTCAGAGGAAAATGTTATGGGATTGCGTCACGTCCTTGTTAATGTTGAAAGGTGGCGGCGGAACTGATTAGGATTATTATAGGAAGTTACTAAACATGGAATCATTGCGTGTTTTAGCTTTATTAACTTTCTAATTAGAAAATAGTTAGTTTCGTCGGCAACAAGATAAGAGTATCTTACTATATGTACCTAGAACAGGCACTTACCATTACTGTAGCTGTTACTCTAGTTTCTATTGGTAATATATACCTAAGTATTCATTAGCATGAATTGCAATGTACTTATTCAAACAATAATTAAATTAGCAAAAGCGGGGTAGGTTTATTATATTATATTTCACTAACTGTTCTGTCGAAATTCGACTCCGGCTAGAGCACCCGTCAGACTTCAGAAACTATCGCTACCGGCTACCCTGTTTTACCAGAACAATTTCCATGCAATTAAGATTCTACGATGCGAATTTTCGACACAGTCCTGGCAACTATAGCTTTATCTGTGGCAGACATGCAACGCGTGGCTGCGGTGTGCGGGGGCCGGGGTGTAGAGGCAGACAACCTCCCGACTCTCGTACCCCCCTCCCCCCCTAGTTCACTCATTCGCTCATTCCGCCTACGGCTGTTCCACGAGACGTACGTACGATTAAATTGAGTGCGTTCATAAATACAAAAATAATAACTACTCAAAGGTCCCAAAATATAACTGTCGCCCTGATCCCAGATGTCGTAGTGACAGAAGAAACCCCGAACGCATTATTCAGCAGACCACCGAGAAGGGTGAGTTTTACTTACCTACCTACTTTAATACTGCTCTACAGTTATTTCTGTTTTATTTTGCAGCATTTAAAGTTAAATCCAACCGAAACAACACTTAATCCATTAAGTGCAAGTAGGTAGTTTCGTTAATAGATAGTTAAATGCTGGAACTACTTGTAACATTTATTGCGCAACAAGGACTAATAATTTATTGTAATGGTACTTACCTAGAACCAGGACTAGGAGAAGTACCACACCTTTGCTAGTTATTCTACCGCAGTAATGTGAAATCATAACTGTTCTGGTTTGAAGGGCAATGTTTCTAGACAAAATTACAGGGCATAGAGATGAAACATCTAATATCTCTGCGTGACGAGCACAGTGCAGTGCTAGGTAATGATTTCGATTCTTCCTGCTCCAATAGCTACTGTTATGGGCAGGTACCTATGTTGCTTACCATCAGGCACATGACTTGCCCGTCTCGTCTATACAATAAAAAGGATTTCTCCGTCTTCAAAATTATAGAACAACCAACAGCAAAGTACGTACTGCCATTCGTAATTTTAATAACCGGCAATACTGTTTAAATTAAAATGTACATTATGCCAATATTAACTAATGTTTGCAACTTGTGCTT
This sequence comes from Ectropis crepuscularia, assembly GCA_963693475.1. NCBI lineage: Eukaryota > Metazoa > Arthropoda > Insecta > Lepidoptera > Geometridae > Ectropis > Ectropis crepuscularia. Next base: position 20,554,201 of record OY856353.1, on the reverse strand, counting down.
TGCATAATGGAAAATACGACGTGCACCTTTTAATTTAGCACAGGGGTTTTCCTTTATCTCGTATTGTAAAAAAATATGTTGGTACTAGTGTATAAGTTCATAATAAATGTATATATCAGCTATATGGCCGCCATCACACAAGCTTTGCTTAGTTTGGGGTCAGATGGTGCTGTGTGTGAATTGTCCACCAATATTTATTTATTTATTATTTATATATAATATAGTGTATTTTAAGAACTAATTAACTAATAAGTATGGGGTCCTAATATTTTTTTTACATGGGCAGAGCCAAACAAAACTAAAATACAATGAGAACTACACTACGCTAACACTACGCTACATGCCTAACTACTTACACTAAGCACACCTGAATTATAATTCATAGACTAATGAAGGTCTACAGATGTTCAAGACAACTACTAGTCGGAAGCGTGCGTTAACTGTAGTGACAAAAAGTGATTTAAGACGCTCACAATTAAACTCTTTCGCGTTTAAAGTTAGTTTATTAAAGTTCTCGTGGATATTGAAATTTAATCTTTGAATACAACGAGGGTTTAACAAATGTCGTACTTAGCTGATAGAATACATTTGAACTGATTGATTATTCATAATAAGAAACAAGTGAAACCTCTTTTTCAATATTTTTTCATTGACACTTGCCTCTTTTATAGCGCCATCTATCCAACACCAAAAATAAATATTTTTTTATAGTTCTCAGTGTGACAATGGGGCGTTTTCAAGATGCACAAAGACTTGGCAAGGACAGTCCCCAATTTCACCATAGATGGCGCCAATGTTTTATTTTGTAAGTTTTGTAAGATAAATTTCACAAAAAGACACAGTGGTGCCACAATTGGCAAAGTTTGGAGCTATCTTTGGCAAGTCAATTTGCATCTGGAAAATGCCTTATTCGTTTCAATCTCAATAAGATTTCAAACAAAAAGAAACATCAATTATTCTGTTTTAACTGTTTCAGATATATCGAATGGCGACGTGAATAGTGTGAGAAGACATACAAGAAAACAAAAGCAAATAGCGATTGACATTGCGATGAATATTCTTCTGCCGAATCTGCTCAATCAAGTAACCTTACTCAAGATACTTTTGATTACTAGTCTCAGTTCTATCCTATGAAATTGTCGATTCAGGCAGATCAAAAACGAAAGTCATAACTTCCCCTCAAATTTGTATCACACACTATTTTATTCACAATAATGGTTCACAGTATTATGTCTTTTATGTATCCAAAGTTGCGAAAAACCATAAAACCAGGAACAGATATGGATAATACAGTCAGTTCAGGAATAAAATCCAGGGTCGATAAGATGTCAGCCAAACAGAAACAGTGCTCCGTGATTATTGGATCTCTGCAGTTGAAACCTCATCTTTGCTACAATATAAAAGAAGGCAAAATATACGGACTTCAGGAAATTTCCGGAATTCAATACTCAGAACCAGCAACGATGGCTGTAGTCATGATGATCCGAGGAATATTTTTTGATTGGAAACAACTAATTTCCTATATATTGATTGATGACAAATGTCAAGACAAGATACAGAATTGGACAGACAGCATTTTGATAAAGTTGTTTGGAATTGGCCTAAACATACGAACAATTACATCATCTCTGAAAGATGATTTGGTAAATTCAATAATTGTCAGTAAATTGGTGTCAGAAGATACACCATTTATTGTTGTTGATAACAAGAAAATATACCACGTCTACGACGGACGTGATCTTGTTAAATCTGCCCGCGACTGCTTGATGGAATACGATTTCCATTTTGAAAATAAAATAGGCAAATATGAGGATATTGTTAAATTCTATAATGTAGATCGACAACAAAGTATACCGCACGCACACAAATTAACGAAAAGTCATGTATATCCCACGAATGCAGAGAAACAAGACATCAAATATACTGTCGAACTTATGAGCAAGACAGTGGCGAATGGTCTTTGGAACTACATGAATTTTAGAATGATCGAAAATGTAAATTTGGGTACAGTTGAGTTAATAACTAAAATTAGCGATTTGTGGGATATTCTTAGCGTTTCCAAGGACAACTGTGATGATGACGACCGAAAAATATTTTTTCTTGAAAAAGAAATACATGGCCATTTAAAACAAATGCTATTATTTTTTCAAAACTTGAAAATCGTTAACCGCGTTAATGGTTTAGATGAGACACCTAAGTCAAACTTTGTTAAAGGCATTTTAATAACAGTAAAATCTATTTCATTGTTATTTGAAGACCTGAAGATCGAAGGATATAGTGTTTTACTCACAAAAAATTTGCAGCGAAAACCATTAGATGATTATTTCGCAAAAATGTTTCAATCGTGTAGTTCGAAAACAAGACAACGGAAAAAATTAACAACTTTGCTATTTACAGCATCGTTTCGAAAGTTTTTTTTTTAAATACCTTGTGCGTTTTATGACTATAGGCAAGACGATAGACCAAGTGGCTATTTTTATAGAGCACTTCAATTCATTAAACGAACAAGTTGCTCAAGAAGACCAGAAGTTAACATCAGAACCACTTAATCAAACTTCCTCAACTTCCGTTTCTGCAGCAATTGTAGGATCATCATCACGCATACCATTGTTTTGTTCTACACAACTACGAGAAAAAAAAAATTACGAATTTTTTGACACGCCAAAACATAAGAACTTGATGTACATATGTAGTTACCTTTTGTCGCAAGCAAAAATCGTTCACAAGTGCAATCTTTTTAAGCAATCCTTGTATTATTATAAACAACCCCGTTATACAAAGGACTTTTCGCGGTTTACTGAATATATGTCGGAGGCGAGTGACGAGACAAAATTTATTTTTCCTCCCGAGGTACCATCCAACAATTTTATACGATTTGTTGAAGAAATGGATACGACGTTTATAAAAATGTTGACAGAAAATCATGTGTGTAAGAACATTTGTGACTCAATATTTGAACACATTGAGACCATTCCGTTTCAACCAATATGTCAGTGCTTTCGAAGATCTTACATAGTGATGTTTTTTATTAGGCTAAAAATATTTCACTTGATAAGACTGAACAACACGTTATTTAAAGAGAATAAACGGAATCAAAAGTATTTGACAGTCCCTAAATTATTAGAAAACAAATAGTCCACATTTTGATTTATTCAATTATTAATATTAAGTACCTACATTAAAAACAGGATAATAGGCGAGACTACTAAAAACAAATTAGTCCGTCAGTTAGACAAAAAATGTCAAAGATACAGTGCTTGGAACTTTCTAGTAACGTCACGTTATGGGTACGATTTTTACTATAGAGTGACGTCACAACCCCCCACTCCCATTAGACAACCTTTATTATTTACTGAGTAACCAACCCTGGGCAGTGCATCATCACTCGCTCAAGGTCGCGCGGTTTTAGCCTACAGCTAAACCGTTCCTCCCAGGGAACATGTGACAGTCGGTTGTCGGACGCACGGCTGAGCGCTCGCGCAACACGTTTCCCGCGCTTATTGTTGTTAGATATGTCGACAACCCTCCGCGCTAGATAGGGACAGAGTTACGCGTTAGAAGAGAGCGCAAATGTTAAGTTGAAAATCGCCACAGGTATTGAGCGACAATGCGAGCTGAATTGAACTTTGTTGTGTCCTAGCAAGAGTCGCTATCTATATAATTGTTTTCGGTAAGTGAGGCTTCTGTACTTGTACTAATATTTATTCTGTGCCCTGGGTTTAACATAGACGGTTTCTGATTTGGTACGACCAATTTTCAACAGGTGGCGTAGCAACGCGCGCTAGTTAAGAATAAATATTGGTTATTGTGCATTGGCGATATTTGTATTGTATATGAGACTTTGTATTGACTTGAAACATTAAAATGATAATCAAAATGTATCAACTTTGATTTTATAAATAAAATACGTTTCTTAAAATGCTGGTTTTATTTAAAAAATCTGATATCAAAGGCTGTTTTTGTTGGAATTTCGGAATTCATTTCATTTCTGAGAGTTTGGAGCTAATCTGCAGGATTAATGCATGAATAAGACCACCTTGCCGTTTTTTTTCTTTCTATCGAACAGTTCGTACTTCTTATGGTTGACGTTCTTAAGACGAAAACTAATGGTCTAAGATCCCGCTATACAACGACCTTCACCGAGATGTTTATTTGATGAAACGTATTTTATATGTAATTTAATATGTCAATAAATATATTGCATATGGGTTGCCTAACCAATTTTAGTCCAGAGTATGATTAATTAACTCAGTAAATTTATTAATTTAACTTGTCCTAATCTTTGCCATAACTTCAATTCCTATTTCCCACTGTATATTCTAAATATTTATATACTAACCCCTACGTGATTATAAAACAGGTGAGGGTTTATTGTTAACACAAAGGCCGGGGGTGAGACTGCATTCCGGCACGATTTTCCATCGCCTCCCTAAACGTGATCCAGACGTGTTACAATGCCCACCCTATTCACCCTCGTAGGGAGGGAGGTCGCGTGTACCCGCCAGTTTGGCCGCATGCAAATTTAATGCTGTTATTCTTATTCAGACTTCACAAGGGCAGTGGGGGAGTAAAGTATGATAAAGGGGCATTATTTCGTGATAGAATTCATGCACGAGTATTGGATACTTTGGGATCTGTTTGCGAGATATAACTGCTTATTTTAAATCCCAATTTTAACAATACCACGTAAGTTAATATCCCTATGACCTACTTATTGTTTTTAAATCAACTGTCGTGTAATAGTTGGTTGTGTTACGCTTACGTTAACAAATACTAAACTAAGTAGAGAGAAATACAAAAAAGCTTATTAAAATATTCACTCGTATCAGTAAAAATATGATTAATCCAACCTGTGAAGGCAACAAAGCCTGTAAAGATATTTGATTTTGGACGCAGTTAGGATCTCTAGCTTCTGGTTCACTTGGCATACATACATAGTAGCACAAAATAAAATTAGTAACCTTTACAACTATTGAATAGATTTAAATATGTAAAATATCTACGTAAAGTTATATGGACAGATATGTAAAGTTATGCTAACTGCACCGCACGTTGCCCGTACGTAGGTACGCAAAATTTGCGACAATCTCGCTCGGAACTCGGAATGGAGATTGCTTCGTTACGCTTATGTCGAGATAGATAGAATTTAGAAGCAGATTTCGCTTGAGTACTCTCTATGGTAATATCGTTTTAGCTAGATCCTGTTTTACTATAAACGACAGACTCCTTGTTGTGTCTTGCATTTCTTAATTTATCCAAAATGTCCGTTCGATATAGTTGGTGGTTAAGAACTAGTGTATTACTAAACAAAGTGCAATTTCCCATTTAAATATTTTTAACGTCGCGATCTTCGATAACAAATAAATGAATAAGTAGGTATAAGTGGACATTTCTTATATCTCTACAACAACCATCTAGGCCCAAACTAGAGTACCTATGGGCGCCAGATAGCTGATGTAATACTTATATAATTGTAACTACATACTTATTACTACAAAGAAACACTCAGACATAGAACAAATATTTGTATGCATCTCACAAATATTTTCCCTGGGTGGGAATCGAATCAATAACGAATTGTCTTTACTCAACAATTTCAAAGCTTTTTGTCTCAAGTAAGCCTAAAATATTTGTTTCTAGCCCAGTCCAATTAAATTAACCTGGAAATTTTAATTATAGTCAGATTTTTGTCCATAAATGTTAAGGGGCTCATAAATAACTTAAATCCTAAAATGTTACCAAATCCGACAAATCCTAACTAACGCATAGTTAGGTAATATTGGTTTGAAGGTCAAACTTTTTTAGCCATTTATCTCCTTTATTTTTATTTTTCTTAAAATTGATTCTCTACAACTTTGGTCCTCATAATTTTCATCGTACAATCAATATTTACGGAAATAACTTCAAACAATAAGTATTATCATCAATCATACCAGTTTTCCTTAGTTTGGGGTGAGATGGTGTTGTGTGTGAATTGTCCACCAATTTTTTTTTTAAATCAAAGTTACATAAATTTTATTTAGTTGTAAAGTCCTATCCAGCTAAATCCTGTAATCCTACAGGAAATTCAGGATAGTATTCACTTATAGATATTTAATTAAATATATCATAAACTAGCAACACCCCGTGGTTATACCCGCGTAGTTCCCGTTCCCGTTAATATTTATAAAAACGGAACGTAACGTGACTAGTCCAACAATCAACAAACTTTAAAACTAGTACTACAAGTTAGTGGCCTTCTCGCTAAAGGCCATCTCTTCCATTATTTACTATGTAATAATGCGTCTGAATTTAATATCTATCTCCGTACATTAAATATGCAGGTACGTATATTTAAGTGAAGCGGCGGACGCGGCTCAACAGAAATACCCTTCGGCCCAATTAGTGTTACTGGGGGATTTTAACGGCCATCATAAGGAATGGCTGTTCCCATACCGGGACACTGACCACGCTGGGCAGGAAACGAGAAAGCTAGCTTTATCGTTAGACCTAACCCAGCTGGTCCAAGAGGCAACAAGAGTACCCGACGTTGAGTCGCATACACCTTATTGCTTAGACCTTCTGCTGACAACAGATCCAGACCGTTATTCCGTGGCGGTATCTTCGCCGTTAGGCAGCTCCGACCACTGTCTGGTGAAGTCAGTATCCGTCTACCATCCGCCTGATCCCAGCCCCAGAGGCAACCGGCGGATGTGGCGATACAAGTCAGCGGACTGGGATGAGATGCGCTCTTTCTTTGCATCTTACCCATGGCAGTCGTTGTGCTTTACTTCTGGTGATCCCTCAGTCTGCGCGGATGCTGTGACTAATGTAATACGAACGGCTATGGAATATTTCATTCCATACTCCGATGTCCCATTATCCAGCAAAGCTCGCCCTTGGTTTGGTTCTCAATGTAAAAGTGCTGAAGCATTTAAACATGAGGCCTACCTAGCCTGGGTTGATGCTCGACAGCGTAAGGCAAGGGACATACACCAGAAGAAGAAAGCGTTCAACAAGGCTGCTAAGGCAAGCAAAAAGGTTCTTCAGAGGGCTCGTTTTGACCACATTAGTCGAATAGGGAACAAACTAGCTTCGTACCCTGCGGGTAGCAAAGCGTTTTGGTCCCTAGCTAAATCGGTCGAAGCGAACTTCTGCCGCCCCTCACTACCTCCAATGCTAAAACCTGATGGGACACTGGCTCACACCGCAATGGAGAAAGCAAACTTGTTTGCATCTCAGTTTGCGGAATCTTCTCGTCTAGATACTGGTAGCGCGACACCTCCTACTCCACCTGGCTGTCCGACTCTCATGTCAGAGGTACACATTCGCCAAATTGAGGTTCGCAAAGTGCTACGAAATCTGGACGTGAATAAAGCCAGTGGCCCAGATGGTATTCCTGCCCTAGTGTTGAAGGCATGTGCGCCTGAGTTGTCCCCGATACTGACGCGTCTATTTAGACTCTCTCTCGAAACTGGTTTAGTACCGAAGTCTTGGAAGCTTGCCAATGTGCAACCAGTGCCCAAAAAAGGTAGTCGTGCTGACCCTGCCAACTACAGGCCCATCTCAGTCACGTCCATACTCTGCAAGACTATGGAACGTGTCTTAAACCACAGGCTCCTGACGTACCTAGAATCAAACGACCTCCTCAGTGACCGGCAATACGGGTTTCGCCGAAACCGGTCCACCGGGGATATTCTAGCGTACGTCACTCACATCTGGAGTGAAGCTATCGAGAAATACGGGGAAGCACTTGCAGTCTCCCTGGATATTTCGAAGGCTTTTGACAGGGTTTGGCATGATGGCCTTATAAGCAAGCTTTCTAGTTATGGTTTGTCTCCTGGGTTTATTTCGTGGATATCGGACTTCTTGAGGGATCGATCCATACGAGTCGTCATTGATGGCTGCTCGTCGGATCAAATGGCTATCAATGCCGGAGTCCCTCAAGGGTCGGTACTCTCTGCGACGCTCTTCCTGCTACATATCAACGATCTGTTGAAGCCCGGTATCTTTGGGTACGCAGATGATAGCACCGTTGTAGAGAGTTACATATCTAGTGCGAGAGCCAGTGGGCAGAAAACTCAGGTACTAAGAGAGAGTCTGATCGAGCGTTTGAGCTTGACCCTTGAGGCGGTGTCTACATGGGGCGATGCCAATCTGGTCAAGTTCAACGAGAGTAAGACGCAGGCGTGTCTGTTCTCCGCAAAAAGGAGTCCTTTTCAACTGACTCCAACCTTTAGAGGTGTATCCGTTCCGATATCTGACCGTCTTGAGCTTTTGGGCGTTACATTGACATCTACGCTGAACTTTGGTTCGTATATCGAGTCCAAGGCCAAATTAGCTGCCAAAAAGCTAGGTGTCCTCTCAAAGGTGCGAAGGTACTTCAAGTCTGAGCAGTTGCTCACGTTATATAGGGCTCAAATTCGTTCTTGTATGGAGTACTGTTCGCATCTTTGGGATGGTTCGGCTAAGTATCAGCTGGAGGCCTTGGAATCGATCGAGAGACGTGCCAAAAGGCTCATAGGCAACGACACTCTTGTGCGAAAAAGACTACAAAGTCTTGAACATCGCCGAAAAGTCGCTAGCCTTTCGGTTTTTTATCGAATACACTTCGGAGAGTGTGCGACTGATTTACATGATCTAATACCACCTTGCCCTTTTTTCTATCGGAATGCTCGTAGCTCGAAAAAACGACATCGTTTCATGGTTGATGTTCCAAAGACGCGAACGAAGAGATTTGACTCTACTTTTGTGATAAGAACGTCTAGGCTGTGGAATGCGTTGCCTGAGTGGGTTTTCCCTGTTGACTACAATCTTTGTGTCTTCAAATCGAGAGTAAATCGGTTTCTTCTAGGTAAACACGCTCCATCGTAGACCGCATCGTCGCTTCACATCAGGTGAGATGGCGGTCAAGTGTAAGCCTATAAAAAGTTAAAAAAAAAAAAAAAAAACATACATACGACAAAGCAGTCCAAGTCCTCGTTTCCTAACCACGTAGGTATTACAGTGTAGCAATGAAAAGTCATCCGCATTGTGATTGCCTCGCAAGAAATTTAAAAAACTATACTTACTACACAGATGTTTTTGATACATACATATAAGATTAATAGAAATATTCAAAATTTAAATTAGATTTCCATTTTGCAGTACTCCTATTAATATGATTAACGTGTTGTTATAAAAACCGTATCATCTATTAAACATGATACTCGTAATCGTAATTAGTTACTGTTGTGATTTACGAGATCCTCTCAGACTTCTACTTCAAAGGATACAGATAATAAGGGACACATATCCGACATGATATACAATGTAGCAGCTACTGACATCTAAGTAGGTCAAATCATCGATATAAATCAACAGATGTGCCCGTCCGAACTTCAGGCGCACGGAATTATGTTATCGTTAAGAAGAATGAGCTCACTCTTTCCGTTATAGTCAATTGTAGGAAGCGGTGAACGCCGGACGTTTATAATATACAATGACCTATAAATAATTACTTCGTTGATAATATACCTAATCGTTGTCAACAACCAAAATAAGTAGAACCGTAAACCGTAACATACCTCGTAACGTACCTCGCCATTAGTGATTCTAGGGGTCAAGTAGATTAGTGATTGTAAACCACTCACGCTACACACAGAGACTCAATTTGTTAACAATTTCAAGGTGCTCAGGGCACATCTTTTGATTTAAATCGATGGGTCAAATCGTTTACAGCGTAGTAGCGAATCAACAAGGTAAGAATAGATCGATCGATAACGTTGATGTTTGTGAATACAAAATCAAAATGAATCTTTAGTGTCGTTTTACAGAATGTGTTTTCAAATTCATTTGATCGTGGTAAGTTAAAACTTAAATGAAAACGTGAATAAACCTACTTGGTTTAGTCAAAAATATTCAACCCACCAAAGAGGTATTGAAAAATACATGATCAGATTACATGGGATTTTCAAGCAAATAAAATTCTATTACCGTTCTGTTAATTTACGTGTGCTTACCAAACATAAAACAATATTGTAATATGGGACAGGAAGTTATAGCAGATTATATTGGCAGTTATTTTAGATAATAAAATTAGTGCTAATTAGTAATTAGTATTAATACTGTTCTTAACAAACATAGGAAACTCGATTACGTGCAGTAGTGTTATGTATTTTCCATGAATGTTGACGTATTATTAGTATTCAAGTGATATGAATAATTATCTATGTTAGGGAAATAAACGATTTTAAGTTTGAATGAAGAACATTAATGGTGCCTTCTACAGAATCGTAGGTGCCTACATATTCCGAAGTCAAAAGTGACAAGAGCAGAATGTAATTCCAGCGACACAAACATGGCGAAACCAATTAAAAGCAAATTGCTAGGTAAACAAGCCACGGAAGCTTATCCAATATCCGAATTCCGTTAACAGACACAAAGGACTGTCGCTGGCACGTCGCTTTGTGAACATGACAAACACACTAACGCTACTGGTCCCCTAACTATGGTTAGCCGTGTTGAATTTGTGGGTGGTACCAGGTATTATAGGCTAAACTAGATATAGAAGGCACAAGTTTTTAGTCTTAGCCGCTTTCCAAACGATACAATTAAAGGAAAAGGTATTTATACTGCAGAGGCAGCCTTTTTGTATAAATTTACTACAAAGTTAATACTTTGCTGAGAATGTATACCTACGAGTTATTTGATATTCGTGTGATTATTAATAAAATGACAATTACCTGTGGGACATTCAACAAACGTGACCAAAGCCACAAAAATACATACCCACTGAACATAAACCGTTCCCAATTAGGTACTAAGCTACCTATTTGTAGTGTTGTTTTGTTCTCCAAAGCTATTGGCGATCGTGGGAGTTTGTTTGTTTCCAACCTTGGAAACTTGTTAGTTTGGCATTCAGAAGTTCGTCTCGCGGCGAGTTGCGAAACACCGAACGAAAGCCAACGAAAGTGACCGAAGTTCGAGAGAATTGAGCGATCAACAACAATAAGAAAGTTCCAATGCCCTCGGCGATATTTTGTTTCAAATTATTAGATGCTTAATATTCTACGGTAAAGTTGAGCAAATTGTTTTAGAGCACGTAATTATTATGTAACTAGTAGTAGGTACACAGTGGTTTTACTATAGTAGTTCCCGTTTCCATAACTTTCTCACTATGAATTACCTACTATTCATGGCTATGTGCTTTTTCGGGTTATAACCTTATAACCTAACTGTGTTCATAATTTCAACCCTATCTAATCAGCCTTTCCGACATGATTTACCAACAAATATCAAAACTTTAGCATTAGCATTTATAATATTAGTAGTATTTTCAACAATAAGCGCTTGATATTAATATCGTGCAATGAATATTGACGAAGTGCTTTAGATTGTACAGCTTTTATGAGCTTCTTACGATTCTTTGTTAACATTAATTTTATCTGAATCAAGTCTTGAACCAGGTTTCACAAACTCATGTTTATTAGTTATCTTCTTGCCATCATCTATTTATTCCAGTATTCATTCACACTAATTGTCATTATGCATCTCTCACATACCTATAAGCCTTGGCCTAATACTTATGCCATCAGGGCCAACTACTCAGCGTACGAACTTTACTTATTGCCCATGTGAATGGTTAATTTAACATAACCAGATAATAAATATTACTTATTCAAAAGAAGCTTGTAAAACCACTAGGTAAATTAAAAGAAGGTCAATACCATAAAAAGCGTTATAAATCAAAACTGGTTAAACGTGTTTTACCCTTGATAAATCTCTGTATACATAATAACATTATAGATGTGAATTAAATTATTCATGAGTGTATTGTGTGTATCATTTGATTTTAATTAATTTAAAATGCAAGATACACAATAGCAAATAATAATATTTATTAAGTAATTAAGCAGGAATGTTGTTTATCGAAATGATCTTATTCAATCACTGACACTTGATTCATTGTTATCATTTAAAAACAAAAGAAGACTACAAAATAGGTCAGTTGAAAATTAAACTGTCCTACTCAAACAATAAGTCAAGGTTTCCGGAAACCATAAAACATTTTTTTTAATAAAGTGAAAAAATATACAACATTACTGTGAAGCCAGAACCGCCAAAAGTGACAACATTGTACTGAAGCTGAAGTCACATTCTGGAATAACAAACAAGACTTATATGGAAGAGTAAGTATGTTATTCATTTAAGGAACTCTTAAACATGTGTTCTGAAATAGATTAAAACAGATTCCTCTTAGTAATAATACCTATTCTTTAAATTAACACATACATACGTCTTTAGCTATACACGTCACGAATGCCAAGACCAAAGATCAGAGATACACGTGGCATTGTCATAGCGTCATATTACATTCAGAACGTACACAGCGCGCAGTTGTCAATGATTTATATGATACGCGCACAGCACGTATAAACGTGGAACCCCTATACAAACCCCTTGGGCTCCCAAGGGGTGGGCATCCTGTGACGTCACACCGCCTGTCGCTTCCAGCCACGGTGCAAAATGAAGGCACGTTTTATCTGCCTTTATCGCGGACATATTTCACTCAAAGGATAACATTCTGCTCGACAGACACAAAAGGGAATTCCGCTTTAATATTTTCTTTTTGTTTCACTTGAAATTGAAGTTGAACGTTAAGTTTCAACAAAGCGAGCAAACGGTAGGTAACAACAAGAACACATAAAACTTTTTGAAAGTTGAAAAGAACAAAAGATTCTTGAGCGCGTATTTGCTCGCAATTGCCGAGCAGATAATTAAAATGACAAAGAAAAAGAAATTGACTGAGCAAAAATTCATTGAACTTTGAAGATATTGAAATAATGGCTACAATGTATTGATCAAGTTAAAATACAATCAGGATATTGACACAAGCGCTTTGAAAAGTATTTCATGGTCCGAACAGCGAAAATGTGGAATTGTCTGCCAGCAGCAGTGTTTCTTGGACTCCTAATTATTTTTTTCTATTATTCATAATTTTAGATCAAGGACTGTATAATGTACATAAATATGTATGTGTATCTTCTAGACAGGCATGCCATGCATGACAGGCAGACAGGCACCCTAGACCACTATAGGCCTACGGTGAAAAAAACAGCAAGGGCCTGTTCCTGCTTTATTTGGTTATGCAAGGTCAAACGTAAGCAAGCCCGTTCGATGTAAAAAAGAACAAAATACTTTAGATATGATAAACAACTTATTCATTTTATTAAGAATTTGATTATGAAGCTCAATCATGTCCATGATACTCGTAACTGCCAAAATAATGATTTTAACGTACTTATTATGTATACGAAGGATAACATACTACAAAGGATAATATACTACATAGCTACCTATAGTAAATTGTGGGTCGTAATTTTCCTCTTATTATTATAGTGTTGACAATATGAGAGCAAAAGAATATCGGACAGAAACAAAACGAGGCTAATTTAGTTCCCAAATATTACTGAACACAAACATTTTCATATGAACTTAATGGTTTGTACATACAAAAGTATTCGAACGAGTATATGCTGGAAGCCACACTAAATATTCTGCAATGGCCGTTTAATAGTTGTTGGAAATAGATCAACATGGAAATTAGACTAGATAAGGTCCGACCGGCTCAGTCAAGTACTCGTACAACTATCTAGTTTCATGTCTGATATCTATCTAGTAGCATAATAGCCTGTCTGAGCCCTCTAGCGGTCTAGTTCATTAAGCTAATGCTGGACTTGAATGCCCCCAATTATCGCAGGGACCGGCTTTGCCCAGGATTACTCAGGTGTTCCGAACGGGCTCAAATCTCTGGCTCAATGAAGCCGTCGCATTGTGCCAAAGGATTTATTGTATTCAGGAATGTTGTGTGTACTCAATAGCTTGTGGTGAAACAGGTCCGACGGGCTCACTGCTTACTGGAATGGTATTCATAATATTGCAAGCGGAAACCGGAGAACATGATTTATCAGATTGAAGCGAACATAATTTCTGAACGTTGCGAGTTAAAATAATTTGTAAGGCAATATTGAAATATTTATGTTTGTTTATGAGATACGGTGGAGTGTTGTCCATTTTTACAAACGATATCTGATATCTAATATTGATTTCGGTTGTTCACACTAGTACTATTTATCACAGAATCACATAATATTTACTGTGAAGCATGCCCCCCATATTTCAAAGCAGTTGAACATGATATAAGTAGTACATACCTACATAAAACTGCGTACAAATTACAAATATCGGCTCCCTCCACCCTATAACCACGGTAATTTCGTAATTTATAACACTAGTGTAATATCTGATGTATTTTCACTAATGATAATGTTTTATTTTTCACTTGTTTTACTTACACTTTACACTTTTTTTAGTTCTGTAAGTATCATTTGTCCATCAACTTCAGCGTCCGTCATCAAAAGTTAGTGATTTTTAAAAACAAAGAAAATAATACAATAAATCCAAATCTAAGATACCCGTAATTCAAAGGATTTCTCATAGACGTTTTAAGGACATTCCAAATCCTAAAGGATATCCAACGTCAAGGGGATTTTCGAAGCGGCATTGAAAGGTAAATCATTCGACTGCAAATGGATGCCATCCATCTTACTGCAGTCAGGAATCGAAGAGGAATCATCTATTAACGTTAAAGTATGGATAAATGTGTAGCTACACGCTATATTTATTGCTTGGCTATGTCGCAGGCGGGTCGTTAAATAAGTTCAATCGTAATACGTCTAGCCACAATCGGTATTAAGTATTTTAAACGCGGACGCGGGTAAGTTCTAGAATTAAAAAACCACAAAATATTTGATTAGTATCTGATTATGTTATGTATCAGATCAGTATCAGATTTCATTAGTACCTAGTTGCTAGAAACATTCGTTCTAGTACTTAGTGCGCGTCTTGGAATAAGGTCGGGTCGATAGAGAGATCTACCGCCATTTTTGGCCGGGCTGAATTATTGTGAATTGTACTGAGTTATAGGCAAATCGGTTAACTATCGACGTGTATCGATTAGCCTAGCAACACTTATAGTGCATTTATTGTCTAGCATGTCTATGCACAACGAGTATATCTATGGATTTGTTTGAAGGGAAAAACATCATTATACTATTAACATACACAATTTTAATTAAATTTTGATGTCAAATAAATATTTAAAATTAACATTGTCCATCAGAAAATAGAATAAAAAATATATTTATAAAGATAAAATAAAGAAGTTTTTTTTTTTTTATAGCATAGAGTGACGAGACGAGCAGGTCATGTGCCTGATGGTAAGCAACATGCCTGCCAATAGTATTCATTATAATAGTATTAATAGTATTCTCCCTACTGTTACATAATGAAGGCAATTAATTTGTCGTAGAGTATTCGCGTTCTCGTAAATACATATAATATGGTATTTGTCCGAATACAGTCTGAGCTTTTTTTCTATTTCTAAAATAAAGTGAAGAAGCGACATTACTGTAAGTATCTAATATCGAATTGGCATTCGGCCCAAGGAACCGTACTCGTAGAACCATCGCGTCTCTTTGTTAGAATTTTCTAGGGATGTAACGATACATGATTTTTCCGATACGATACCGATACCGATTATTAACGAAAATGATCGGAGATACCGCTACAGATACCGATATTGATGGCTTAGTAGATAAGCGCTGCATGTATGTTAAGCAAATTTGAAGGAAGTTATTAAGAAATTGACATCACACATACATAGACAATAATAGACATACACCTGTCTTCCTTCAAAGTTATTTCATATGTATGAAACCTGAAGACTGAAATTTAGGTCCTGAAGACTGAGAAGGAAAAATACTTAATTAATAAATCAGTACCGAGAACGGAAAAAAGAATCATTTATTCTTTTCAAATAAAATCAATCACATATTTTTGCTAAGAAAACAAAGTTTATTCAAATTATCAGCAGATAACCTGTTACGCAAATCATTTTGTATCAGGCCTGCAGTTGGGAAGAGACGTTCTAAAGCAACTGAGCTCAATGGATAGGACAAGTATTTTTGTGCAAGCTTTTTTAATTTTGGATCTTTTTGGCACCAATAGATCTTTGGATCTTGTTTGATTGGAATGTATAGAAATCTTAAATAAGATTCTACCTCTTCTTGCTCAGGCTGAATAGACATGTTTGATAAAGGCTCGTCGTCTTCTGCTTCTTTTATCAAACTGTCACAAGCAGACCAGATACCAGAGAAAATCTCATTTTGATCTTGTCGCGCCTCTTGTCTCGTTTCGCGCACTTTTAGAACTGGTTGATATCGGTCGTGTTGTATCGGCGTTGCCGATATATCGGTATCGGTATCGTTACATCCCTAGAATTTTCCACGTTAATCAGATTACATAAAATTTACAAAACTTGAAAGTCCTTGTAGTAATCCAACAAGTTACATCAGAATGGAATAAAATTATTGTAAAATCGTAAATCTAAAACAATCCCAGAAATATGTCTCTAAATATAAGAATTAAGATAAGTTAATATAAATAAACCCAAGGTTTTTTAGTCGGCTATGAATAACTTCGAGTCAAAAGTCGTTGACCATCGAGATTATGCTAATACGGCAGTAAAACAGAAGGAAGAATGTTTCAAAGACTTTATTTACTGAATTGAATTAACTTATGAAAAAATTTGAACATAAGTAATCGTTTCATTTGTTTTTTTGCATGAATATGTAGATATAGACGAGAATTGTTTATAGCTATCACGTTTCTTCAATACGCATTATTAGTATAAGGGCTGTGGATTTTCGTTTTTAAAATGTAATTACTAGTAGGTAAAGATTTAGACACCCATCGCAACTAGAATTTTTTTTTAATCATTAATTAGGTTTCCACTTGAACGACAATCGCCTGAACATGAATATCACTTGGTCTATACCTGAGAATTCATTACCTCCCTATATTTACTGAAGTATCTTGGATGCTTTAATCGGAAGCAATGATAACAATAATAAAATAGATTATTTCACATTCCTACCACTTATTTGATATAATATTATCTATAATTCTATACTATAGGTAGTTTAAATAAACCTATTAGACGCATCGAAGTTACAAGTATTGGTTAAGGAAATCAATAATTCCATGTAATTTTTTAGTGTTATTTGTCTATAGACAAATAACAATCAAAAATTACAATTGAACTAAGTATTGAAATTTCAAAGTAAATGATGGTAATGTCAAGAGACAAGAAAATTAAACACCATTTAAATTAATAAAGATGAAGAATAATAGAGCCAAATAAATAATCAAAATAATATCACTAACAATAATTCTATGCATGACAACGCAGATTACAATAGTAAAATCAATATCCATCATGGATGGATGGGATGATATTGATATTAACAATTGTTATGTTTTACATTGACATTAGTGACATTAAAATTATTTCTACATGTAAAAAAATAACAGAAAAATAAAATCCTAAATATAAAAAGAAAATACAGTGATAACGCAAAGAAACAGAAACGAAAGTCACTTATTTTCAAAGAAGTAGTATTATAAATTATATTATTTAGACAACTTCATAATAGCAAATCGTAGGACGGCATTTTTCATTTTCATATCCTACCTACCATTCCTACCGTACAGTAAAATGAAAGTCAGGTATATTTGTTGGGAGAACTCTGTTTGTGTACGTATTAAATGTAGGCTCTTTCTTACAGCAAGGAAATTCAGAGTTCTAATGAGGAAGTAGGAGGAAAGATGAGAAGAATTTAATCAACATTAGTTAGTTATACGGATGAATGAAGAAAAGAGGCTGCTGCGGAATTATGTCACGATCATAAGTCAAATCATGAATGTATATATCTTAATAACATAAATAAGTTAGGGATGAAGAATATCTCATTGAAAAAGACACAGGAAGGTTTCAATGTGGAGTAAAGAATACCATTCGAGTAGGTACCAACATTTTAACATTGAAAATTTCGTAGTCTAAATTAATAAAAAAATAAATATAAATTTCTGATTACTTTTATGTATCAAAATAATTCAAATGTTTTTAATAGTGAATGTTACCATGTGCCAATTTACTGACTACCAAAATTTGTCGAATTAAGCATATAGCTGCAATTTACAACAATAAGTAAAAAGAAATAATAATATTAAAACGAATCTTCGAATAACCCACCCCGATTTGATCTCGGCACAAAGGTACATGCCGCTCGCTGCGTTCCCACGTTGAATGGCAATGGCCAACCTTTGCTCCAGGAACACACCGGAGCGGGAGTCACCGTTATTCTCCCTGAGCCTGCGCCCTAACTCTGAAAGGAACCCTTTAGCCTCTGCTACCCAACAACCCAAGGTCTCCACGGCAATATAATTAAATAACACACAATAAAATGAATTCGAGTAAAAAAAGTCTGGGTGTTCGAGCGCCAAACTGAAGTTTCTACCACATCCGGCGAATTTATCAAGGAAAAGATAAGCGTAACTGAGTAATTCGAAAAAGATGGCTCGATGCAGTGAAAACTTTGACTGAGACTAGACTGTCAATTCTACTAAATATTTTTACATATAACATCTATTTGATTATTATAAAAGGAACATTATAAGTTCAAGTTTTCTCTTTAAATGTTATGCCTATTTATTACCTATTTAACATAATAATAAAGAAAGTTTGGGTGGTTGGAAGTTCGTTCCTAGATCACGTCGGAATTTCTAAATGAACGCAATTGAAATTTGATACGTTACGATACGTCTAGGATAATGTTTCTTGATATTTATTACCCCTGAGAAACACAATTAATTCATCAAACTTGGGATACGAAAACATCAAAAACATTTAGAAGTTTTCGACAATTTTCAACAAATAAGATGAGAAAACTTTGGAACAGCCTCATAAATTTTGTACTATTCTATTATTCGGTTCTCTGATTATATTCCTAACTTTCAGAAGTCTATAAAGTTACAGCAAAGCTTTTGAGTAAAATCATTGGAGGTTGGACTTTAACATTCAGTTTGTTAAATGTTCGAAACTAAGAAGGTATACGGTATACCTATGTTTATTTTTTTGTCTAATATTTTCAATTTTAAGTAGATATATGTCAAATACATGATTTAAAAATTTCATTTTTAATTTTGTTCTTGTTTTTATTAGGGTGATATGTTGTTTCTGTAAGATAGCTACTTACTTCTTTTAAAAAAAAAACAGACTGCTTAACTTTTCCTGTGAATAAAATACCAAGCTTCATGATAAGTTATAGCTTCTTCCTTTGGAATCATTTAATAAAAACAACACGTTTTAAAGTACTCAACGATAAGGTTTAGAAATACTTTAACTTAATTAGTTTAGCAAGTTACTAAAGAGTATTGGATACAAGGGCTTACCTGTAGGAGGAGGTGGTGGGTCCGCTGGTACGATTTGCCCGTTGCTCCGCACTGCTGCAGATTTCTTCCTGCCGCCCGTCGTCGCTGGACTCTTCGTTGTCTCACGTTCTACCCTCTGGAACAAAAAAAATATTTCATAAGCGTAAATTAAGTAAAACGATAAGCCTGAGAGAACAGGGGCTTAACAGGAAAAAGGACAAAGGGAACTGACGTCATAGATAATGACAAAATAGCAAGCGAGATGACGACAAAGCTAAAACTAGAGAAAATGGCAGACATCTACCAAAAGTACAGTTTATAAAATCAAGATATAGATTTGGGATCTATGAGTTAATTACGCATGAAAAATGTTCTCAGAATGAATTTGCACCGACCTACCGGCATATATATATTAGGGATGGGCCGAAATTCGTTTTACATTCGGTTTAACCGAACTTCGGCAGCTTGAGCCGAACTTCGTCATTCGGCCGAATTTCGGTTAAAATGCCGAACATTCTGCACTAAATATACTTGCACTATCATAATTGAAACTAATGAAAAAAATATCTGTAGTAACACAAAATTAAACACCTCTTTTTACTAACCAACCAGCCTTAGAAATCTTTCTTTCTTAATCAAAAAACAAAATTTTACTGCTCTTCTCAACAAGTCTTAGAAATCTCTCTTACTTAATCAAAAAACAGACATTAAATTACTTTTCTAAACAATAATAATAACATTTAGCCAATCATTAGAAATCTCTCTTACCTAGTCAAAACACACAATGAAACTGGAAGATCTTAATAATGAGTTTTAGAAATCTTTGCATAGGTTCTTACTAAATAAAAATACTAAATTATATTGGTCTCCTTAATAGTTGGTCAAAAAAAATCTTTACAAGATCTGTAACAAAAATTAAATAAACTTTGCGTTCTTCTGACAAACATCTTAATAAGGTTCATCCATAAATTGAATTAGAAAAAAAGAATTTACTTCTATCTAGCATACACCAGTTAGGTAAATTTTTCATTTTGCCAACATTTAGGAATCATTTATTATTTAATATTTTGGACTATTATTAAACGGTATTTCTCTCTAATATAGACTAGTTAGTAAAAATAGACAGCTATTCATATTCGAAATTAACCAGAGGCAGGTTATGGTGCATAAACTCTAAAGACTCTGCCTTTTCTGGCAGAAGCCGGTTTCGTTTTTGTTCATACACATTTCCTGCCTCTGAGAAAAGTGGCAACACGAAAAGTCATAACACGAAAAAGCGCAGCGAAATTGAACCGAAGTTCGGCCGAACTTCGGCCGAATTTTTCATTTTTACCGAATGTTCGGCCGAAGTTCGTATTCGGTTCAAACCACATTCGGCCCATCCCTAATATATATGTATGTAGGTCATCGTAAACTCCCATGGCTATACCGTAGTACGAGTATACCACAGAGTTAGCAGTTTTTAATCCGATACCGCCAGCGATACAAATCGGAGAAGATGGTACGGTAGTCGCAAATTGAGGCGACCATTTGGACTCATTAAAAAGTAATTTAGGTCACCGCCTAATCTCCGACGCTCTCAGTGACATAAACGCGTTCAACTTCTCAATTGTGAGGCGCAACGTCGCGTCGCAGAGAACTTGTTTTGGAGAGTAAATTGTCAGACGATGGAATTAAATCGATCGTGAACGTCGTAATGACATCACAAGGAAGCTCTTTAAAATGGAATCACTCAGTCGTGAAGCAGCAATCTACTTATTTCAGCTGAGGGCGGGCGATCCCGGTCCGAATAGCGCAGAGTCATGAGTCATGGCGTTTCGTGCCGTCCGAGCGCGGCTGAGTCACGGCAGCGTCGGGAGCGCGGGATCGCCTAGTCAGCTCCGCGCCTCGCCAGCGGTTATTGCGCTGACTGAGCGAAACGAGCGAGCCGAGCACAGCGGTCGCTGCTCCCTAATGCACTAACGTTGATTGATATCCGATAATGATAAACTAAGCCCCGGTAACTGACGGCTTTGTTAACACTTAATAGATGCCTTTCACGCACGTCTACACACTCATCCGAGCCGCAATGAGGTCGTTCACCTTCACAACTTGAATTTGTAATTTAGAAGCTAATAAATTATAGGGAAGGACTCGATTAATCACTGGCCTCCGAGAAACAGGAGATTGAAGAAAAACGTCGGCTGAAGAGCGAGACAAAATAATTTAGTATTTTAATTAATGCTACCCCGAGCGTAACGGATATCGTATTCCGCGGCCAAACAAAGCAGCTTCTGGAACGGAAACTAACGGAAAATGGAAATAAAAAATATAAAAGATGAGATACGACGCTGGAAGAAAGCAATTTCGTGTATAAAACGAATTAATCATAGTCAGGGTGAACGCAAACATTGATCCACTTTGTTGTTGGAAAATATTAGCTCAGCTGACCGCGTGTTGTCATAACAACAATTTACGGCAGAAACATGCGAAACTTGGGGAATTGCGAGGGCGAGGGGTGACGACCACGACATGGCAAGTACTCGTGAAAAATGGAGCAATGGCTATATGGGGAGGCCTCCCTGGGGGGTCGGGAGGTAGGGTGTGGAGAGGGGCGCGCCGGTCGTGCGACTGTTTATGTGCACGGTCGAGCACTATGCTTTGACAACACGCTGTGTCATCGGGAAATTGACAAACAATCTATTTATGTCGTATTGGCATTGAATTGATATTGGCCCTGTCTAGATAGCGTTGGGAATGAGATTCGGAAACGAAAAGAATCGCTAGGATGATACGCCATAACTTTTATTGAACAGAACGATATCTACTGAAGAAAGAAAAGAACAAATCGATTGCATTTCAACTTTCAACCAATAAAAGCAAAGTTTCTACAGAAACAAATAACATCAATTAGTCAAATAATTGAAAGAATCAACACGCGCTGTAACTTTTGAAAATGAATAGAGAGTTTTGCAACGTTAATTAAAACTTTGCATTCGTAGAGAACGCGCGGGGAAAGTTATGACTCATTCAGCTCAGTTTAATATTGACTTTGAGTTTTGCTGACGCCATTTTATGTTACGTCATCAAAAATGGCGGTAAATGTTGTAACCGTATAGATAAGGCATGTCGAATGAAGATATGTATTTTGATATACATTCGACGTCGAGTAACGGTATATGAAAAGTTTAAGATGTGCTATTGAACTTTTAACATTATGCAAAAGATCCATCTGCGTCTTTTATTACATTTATAAACGGTTCTTTTGTTCGTTGGTTCTTTATTTCTGACCGAGTTACAACACAATGACTGTCAGTCTTGTTAGCATAGTTACTTTTATGCAGGTGACTTTTATATTAGCATGCTTTGTTGAACAGCGTTGAGGTGTTTGGTAGAAATCAAACACATTTCACAACAATGAAACCAAAATACTTTGGTACGTTATGTAAGATATTTAATACCTGATCATTATTTTACTATTGAACATTACTATAAATAAAAAAAATACAAGCACAATTTGGATTAGACAGTGAATGAAGATTAAAAACTCAAGGTTTATGATGAAGTTACTGAGTGAAAACTTTGCATTACAAAGATCTTTCTGTTGATTTGTAACATCGTTTATCAGAAATCTTAACGAGGTCGCTAGTTTCACATTTTCGAAAAAAATAAATAAAATCTGCAATGTACTTACTTATCTGATATATCTCGACGTTTGAGTGAAAGTAAAACGTTGCATTACGGGGAAAGTGTGGTCGTTGCACGCCACTCATGACTGACCTACGCAATGCGACTCTGAAACTGGGCCACGGCTGGCCTTGCACAAGAAATGCACGCTTAGCATTTTACTAGTCGCTAAGTACAGCTTTACCACCATTAAGCCAAAGCTAAGCAACTGTAATAACATTAATTCCACCCACGCCCCCATTCGTGACTGCATCTATACGGATATACAGATATTAATGAGGTTTTTGTATGGTTTTTTGGCGTGGATCCAAATCGTTCTATTTTATACTTACAGTTAGCTGTTAACAACTGGTGAAATACGACCGGAGATAATTGAAACCACGAAGTTTTGTTTACAGAAGAATGTAGAACTGAACGCTATTGCGATATTTTATGGAGGTTTTGAACAGAGTGGTCTAGCCGATATTTTATTTGAAACGTTTTGAATGTTTTCATTCGTTCGAGTTCGAATTTCATTTCGCATGGCGGGTACTTCACATAAAAGCGAATGGTCGTTATAAATGGCGGTTCTCTGGCTGCTCGTTCTCCCCTAATACCGCTATATGTTATGAGGGCCCTTTCGTAATTTCGCGTGTATCCTGTCCACTAATTAAAATCATATCTCGTTCCTTCCCAAATTCTAACTCATATTTCATTATCTTCGTGATTAATTTTGCGATTGGAGTCACAATTATATTTACGTTCCAAATTTCAGCTGGATCAGTTCATTTCTTTTTATGTGACCGAGCTACAAATATTTGAGCATTAAAAATCCATACTTTCACATTACATACGTAACAATAATTAAAAACAGGATTTGGCAAATAAATTTGTTAAAAAGCAACACTAAACACCAAAGGTGATCTTTTATTAGATTGTTATCAACAGAAAGGTTTCGATCCCATCTATTAAATCAAAGATTATATAAATCCGAAGGTCATTCTACCGTTCCGCCACATAAACTATACAATGCCTATTCAACCCATCTATAGTGTAGTGGATGAATGTCGGTCGTACGTAACTGACATTGTGTATCGGGCCTTTGTGGCACTCCCTTTGAAATGGGTACAATAAACACGCCTGCATTGTAGCTGGAGTGCAGTGAACTGAGCCCGATCTATATAACGGGACTGGCTTATCTCGAGCCTGGGAGTATAGCACGCACGGCTCCAGGGAGATTAGTCTTCTACTTCCCAGTCAAATGGGTTTGTACTTATTGGCTTATGGTTTATATATTCAAGTTTCCTCTGATGGACCTATATAAGTATTTTACGTGACACAGCTAGTACAGCAACAGTTTTCACATTTTTGTATGTATTCTACTAATATTATAGGTACTAGCAGCAACTTGTGGTTTTATCAGCCCGGTTCCTGTTTCCTTTATTTTCCCGTGTTAAAAAGTATTATACAGCTGAATAGCCTATGTGCTATTCCAGACCATAATCTGTATTCCAATTTTCAACTCGATCCCCTCATTCCGACTTGAGCGACAAACATCCAAATCCAAACATTGAAATATATTTTAATATTTATGAGCAGGATTACCAAGGAGGCGTTTTTAAAATGCAAATATGCTTCTCAATTTCTTCAATCATGGCGCCAATATTTCATTTTGTTAGAGAAATTTGAGAAGTATCAATTTAACACTCAAATCAGTAATTCTGATAACGCCTCATTGACAAAATTTGAAAATTACAGCAAAAGACGTCATACAAAACTCTCTGCAATAACATGTATTTACATTTTTATAAAATTATGTGTTTTTATAACAATGAGAGCTTTTTTAATTCAAAACAGCAAATGCCCAAATCCACAGCGCAAACACAAAAAACAAACTGACGCTCGCTCATGACAAAATAATCCTTTATTGAACACATACAAGGACGGGCAGTGGCAATAAATTGAAAGCCGCTCATCAATCCGTCACCCCTCGTATTAAGCCCATAGGATGTTAGCGAGCAGGTGAATGTACCAATAAGCACCCAAGGTGATTTATTTACGGCTTCACATTCAGTGTACTTCAAACAAGAAACTAACAGAGAAATAGCTCCTCATGTTTAAAACGTAGAACGACAAATTAAGCAAACAGTAAAACACAAATTGGAGGAATTGGATCTCTCAAAAATATTCTCCATCTTGTGAATTTGAAGCATCATCTGACTACATCACTCCAAGCTGTGTTCCTGTTTATTTTCTACGCAACACTCCAAACTCCCAGGATAATAACCATCGTAACATGACCCTCGTTCAGTAACACATCTCGATGAATCCTGAGAGAGACAAGATACACATGAACTCGACAGAGGTCTTGATTTATTGGCCAATTTGTGTAAGGTTAACGGTCTGTTGGCTCGTTGAAGAGTTACAAAGACATGAAACGGTAACGGTTTATTTTGGAGCCTTTAATAACGTTAAACAAATTGATGAATGTTTGGTGGATGTTTGATACGCAAGGAAAAGCAGTTAGTTTCGGACTAAACTGACAAAATCAAACGGAATGATGTAGTTCTATGTTGTAGAGTTGTCTAATGATAGTCTCATTTTAGAAGGTATAACAAAACAATTCAATGGAAATCATATTTTGGCATTAAGTTAAGCCGTGAATACTGTACAGTGCACCCCATAACTTGATATCGAAAAAAAATTATTACTCATAATCATGGCTATAAAATCTAAAGTAAGTACCGCATATTATAAATCTGTTGAAGTAGGTATAGGCGTATAGGTATGTAATCGGCTGTTCGCAAACAAAAACATAAATCAATTACTGCACCGTTAGAATACCCACCTACTATACACTAGTGAATAAACCTACTTAATCTATTATACACACCCACACAGATAAACTAACCACAATCATAACGTTACGCAACAACTGACCTTTGTCTAGCAACGATACGATTACAAGCGTAGAAGAAAATGTGAGTGTATGTGAATAGTTTGAACCGCCAATGTAACGCCATATACCTTATATCATTACATCACACATTTCTTTGAGCCTGTTTCTTCGGTAATTGGCTTAGACGGATCGCTGGAGTAATCTCCTTTTACAAATTACCTTCTTTGATACGTTATCTTGGTAATGCGCACTTATAATATGTATTAGATTCGATTCGGCTTGTTTCTGCGCATTTCTTGGTTCTTTTAGTCTTAATTAGGTTATGATTATAACATAACGATTAGGTTTCCTTGGTGTCATGTTATATCCTCATATATTTATACGATTAAGGTTTCTTTCTATAGATTCTTCAATTTTATTACTAAAATCATATAGACATTCGTTAAATCATTCACCATATCAGTGTACCTAAGTCCGTTAGTTAATTATCTTTACTGCTAGAGCCACGCCTTATTAATCTAAAGATAATAAATCGTCATGATACAAGTAAAAGATATTTAAGTACTAAATTGTTATTTAACTTATCTCAAGTGCCAACAGTTTTATCGCTGCAAACACCTGTATCACCATTCCTGGCAAGCCGTGTGTCATTGCCTAATTATATCATTTCCGTCAAATTAATCATAATTACATTCTTTAATCGATATAGTTATCAGATAAAAACATATTTTCCAGTTTGTAAAATTTATCTACAGCGGACCAGCCTTGTTTTTTACAAATTAATACATTTAATTATGTTTATTCCTGCCATTACCTATCATTCGAATTTGACTATAAATGATCGTTTATTTTCGTTATAAGGTTTTCTCATTTAACATCTACGACGTTGGTATGTTTATCATAATACATATATGATACACGTAATAAGCACTATTTCACCATATCCATTCTCTGAACAGAAAATAGAACTAAAACAATCTCCTTCGTTAATAATCATATGTTAAATTCCACGAAGAAAGCTTATTAGTTAACAATCTACATTATACCTCTGCTTTGTTCTGTCCTTCTCGAAATATAACGTAAACAAACATGTCGTCAATCTAGTTCTTACTTTTGATGCGATCCTAGGATCATCATTGCCGTTTATCTTTCTTGTTGGCAGTGAAAACTTGTAGCATGGTTTCATACCTCCTTCTCCTTGGTTAGTACTATAAGAATACATGATAACAACCAATAGCCTTTCTGATCCTGACTTTCATAAAAATAGGAGTCTCTCTTACTTGGCCATCTGCGTCGCTTCTGTGCCAGTCGAGTCTAGGTTCGCCCGGTTTTATTACATTTAGTCCAGTAAGTAAATGTCTTTACAGATGTAGTTAATACTCATTGAATACCTACAGTATTTTAAATGAAAATCAGTTCAAGTGAAGCCTAAGTAGTATGATAGTTTAGGTTGCACTTTAATCACAGTTGATGATTTGAATGTTGAAGTCACAGCAACTTGTGGCCTTGGTAATATACTTTAAAGAATTTTTCATGATCTCTTATAATAATATTCGTATCTTTCATTTATATTTTTTGGTAAGCACTTAATTCTTCTAACTATTTAATCTTCTTATCGATTATTAACTCTCTGACTCATAATAATTATTAGCTTTGATTGCTGGCATGTTTGTGAAATTAAGAGAAATATAATATTGTTGTTAAAAGCGGCCCGAGCTATGCCTCGAGGCAGGGGTGCAACCGACCTGTCCGACCGGTTTCAGCCGGTTCCTCCCACAACCGGTACCGGGTCTAGCATAGCTTCGCTAACTAGATAATACACTCGATATGGTCGACAACCAGTTATACCACAGATCAGAAAATAGTTACTTCGTAACAGATGCATCACTGCCATACAAAAGTGCAAATACCTACACGATAATAACCTAAACTGTCGTATACTACTTACCTACTATTACTTGCAAGCAAAAATACACCTTAACACACCCAAGTAGAGTTGTAAATACCGTGACTTGTCGTCTGCTTACGTCACTGACCAAACGTGCTAGGGTTGTAAGAAATGGTGGAAGGTGGTAGTAGTGGTAGGACTCTTGGCAGAGTCCGCCTGGGGAAGGACCACACCTTTGCCAGTTATTTTACCGCGAAGCAGTAATGTGCAAACATTACTGTGTTTTTTTTTTAAATGACGAGACGAGCAGGACATGTGCCTGATGGTAAGCAACATGCCTGCCATATGCACAGTGACACGCAGCTATTGGAACATGAAGAGTCCAAATCATTACCTAGCATTGCACTGTCCTCGTCACCCAGAGGTCTAAGATGTTATATCTCTAAGCCCTGTAATTTCATTATAAACATTGCTCTTCAAATCGGAACACATTCATGTTTGCACATTACTGCTTGGCGGTAGAAGAACTGACAAAGGTGTGATACTTCCCCAGGCGGACTCTGCTAAGAGTCCTACCACTACAGTATTCCATTAGACAAGCCCATTCATCATTTGATATAGAGGTAGGTTGTGAAGAAATATTTAGTCCTCTGTTTTGTGGAGGGGGCCATTTTGAATCTATATTAACCAAACATAGCTACCACTGCACAAAAATAAACCTTTTTAAAAAAATCGACGTCAAACTTATAACGCCCTTTTTAGTTGGGGGTTAAAAATTATTCACAATTAGCTGAGCTATCACGAAACATACTTACATCCAATAAGAATTAAGGCCAGAACCACCTTTTTTAGGTAGGTATGTTTTATAGTTAAAATTAATACTGAATTAAGGCCAGAACCAATTTTTTTAGGTAGGTATGTTTTATAGTCAATTAATACTGGAGTATATTTTAGTTCTACAATGTAGGTAGTTGTAAGTTGTTTTCATACCGTCGAATAAATGAACAAATTAGTATCATTCAGTATGTACATGAATATTCAAAAAAGTATGTCGTCATAAATTATATTAAACTTAATGAGACATAATAAAGATGGGATAAAAAGGTATTTTAGACAAAATAATTTGTTTGCATAATCTCTACTGTATCTATTCTAAACAGATATTATACAATACACATATTACACACTACTGTTTCTTTATTCTGTGCGATTGAAAACTACCAACATTTGGCTAAAAAATAAATATTAACAATAAAAACAATTCCCTTGCTTCCTGTTTCGGCAATTTGAAATAAGATAAATTACGACTACATTTTAGTGTCTTGCTATTGCAGCCATTCATAATATTACAATAATGCCGCGACATTATTTATGCGCGCACTCGGTGTTCGATCGCACGTCAACTCGGGCAACCGGCCGGCGGCCTTGTGATTTTAGTGCACCCGGGAGGACGCGAACGAGTAGGTATAAAGCTCGCGCCGTTTAGCCAGTGATGAGGGTGTGGTTATACGCTATGGGCTTAAGCTGTTTTTATTTAGACGAGTTTTCATCATTATTTTTTTATCTAATATTGTTACTTACTAAGATCGACATTCGTTTTTATATCTCATAAGGTAACATTAACAAAATAACCTGTTATAACATGGAATGATTATCGATCCTTAACCTGAAGAATGAATTACTCGTAATTATAAATTAGAAGCTCTTTTAGAAAGCTTTTTACCAACCAAATAGTGCATAAATGATATTTGAAACAAAAGTGGAATGCGTTTATTAGTAAAAAAATATTAAATAGTAGGTTAAATTCAATGTATTAGATGTACTTATTAAATTAAAACCAAACGCTCATTTAAATTGATAAAAGATCGATAAAGTTGTGACTGTAAATAATTTCAACTGTACACGTAAGCAAGTACGTGTACTTACACATGAAATAATGACTTCTAGAGATCAACAATTTAATACACACGACACAAAAACTTGGCAGTCCCCCAACAACCAGTTTAAAGTGTCTCTCTACAATAAAGGGAATAAGTGATTAATCTACGTAAACGGCTTATAACTAGGTCAAAACAATAAAGAAGAGATTAATACTTTAACTACCTTTGGCAAAACTTGCTCGGTAGCATTTCAACGTGCACGAATGGAATTTTAAAGCGAGCAGTTATTTAAAAGTTCATGGCAAGTTAAATGCTGAATTATAAACGGGTATGCATTTATGAAATTTGCTGAGAGTAAAAATGTATGCCACAAATTTTAATAATAATTATGGCCTACACAAATATAATAACGATAGCAATAAGCTTGTTGCAAATATAAGTTGTTTCAAAGGGCAATTGCTTGAACAAATAAAACAGATCTTGAGTATTATTTGAACAGCACTAGACAAGATAATGACAACAGCGATTTGAAACAAAAGGTTTACGTAACAATTCGTCTCGAATACAATCACGATAAATGCTAGTATAAATATGAATATAATGGTGCCGTGACCGACGGCGGCACTAATTCCCTCGTTCCAACTCGGCTGTCACTATAAACTGTGAATAAAGATGGAATAAACTAAACATTCTGAATAAAAGTATTTGAACAAACAATTGAATTGCTTGGGAATTTCGCAGGCTGATGTTACGAGCGTATTGTCATGATAAACAAACGGAATCACAAATACATTAATTGAAACAACAATGGGACTATGAAAAACTTTGGCTTAGTTACGATTTGTATTAAGATGAGCATAACTATAATGTCTAACGATTGTTTATTTCATTAGTACTGCAACTTTTCTCCGTTACCTACACCCATATTTGGACATTGTAGTGGGTGATGATGGAGAATAATAGAGAGAATACACAGAGAACGGTAATTTATTAATACCCAAACAAAAGAAAACCGGAAACAACGCGGATATGAGGGAAGAGATGTCGTAGTATGGCCAGGCAGCTGTCCGATACTGTGACTCGTAGTAGGTACTCTGTAAACGTGGTATAGAGCCAGGCAGCTGTCCGCTATATTCGTTAGAGGAGCCCACGAAAGGATTGATCACTTTGATCTGGTTTGATGATACCGCAACGCAATGGCTGTATGTAGAGAATTGTAGACTCACTGGCTGTATGTAGATCGCTGGTCAAAAAACGTTAGCGTGTTCTAATTCTACCGTGACACCATCTATTGACGTTCGCCGGAACTTTACTATTGTATGCTTCTGTTATAACATTCATTTTAAATTAGGTAAGTCTAGCCAGATGATGATTTATCATCATTATATAAATGAGCGTTAATTTTATTGAATTAGAGGCAATAAGTTGTTATTAATATTTATTAGTTATAACGTTTATAGTAATTTTCTTATCATGACGATACACTTCTGCACGTTTTGCCAATCAGAAGATAAGTAATTATATCAAGATAAGTTAATCAGACCACTTTCATTGTTATGGTATCTAGTAGGTAAGTCTTGCTAAGCTAGTATAGATTCCATCTTTCAATTTACCAATAAACATTGGATGATTTCAATTGTATGTTATGAGAATTAAAAACTGAGTTCAATTGAGCATATCAACTAAATACAAGGCTGTATCATTATGTGGAATATAATCCATATATTAAAGTTGTTTGTACCTTTCTGTTCAAACGTTTATCGCGAAAATCTAACAAAATCGTGACTATTCCTTTTCGGTATGCGAGCGTAATGGGAGGCTCGGTCGCTGTCAGACAAGATTTA
The DNA here is from genome assembly GCA_963693475.1 of Ectropis crepuscularia. Taxonomy (NCBI): domain Eukaryota; kingdom Metazoa; phylum Arthropoda; class Insecta; order Lepidoptera; family Geometridae; genus Ectropis; species Ectropis crepuscularia. The sequence goes on along the minus strand of OY856353.1, from coordinate 20,522,752 downwards.
TTCACGTGCAGACAACAGACAGCAGACCCGGCGACGCGAGGTGGGCGTGCGTGGGTAGCCCACAGAAACGAGATCCTGGCGATCTCAACATGACAACACCGCATTACGTCTGACCATGCATCTTACCAAATTTAGACGCTAATACCCTATACGGACATACACTAACTCGACTCATCCGAGACACATCACATTTCGTAACTTTACCTATAAGCTTACAACAATAGCTCTTAACTACACTTGTCGCTATAACGCTTACGTAACGATTGACCTTTAGAAACCTCACAGCGTGAAATTCAATAGAGAAATTACAATCGAGAATGTTTATAAATAATGCACACCGTCGCGGTCGCTTTATCATACGGAACAAAGGAACAATAACGACTCACAAAGAAGTTAGAAATGAACAAAAGCAAACATCGGCGGAGTCAAACGGCTGTTCGGACGAGCCAACCTGTGTATTAACAACATGGCGGACGGACGTAGTGCGTGCGTGTTTGCGTGCGTGGATTATGATTAGTGATGCGCAGCGGCGGCAGACTGATCTAATTAAGGATAAAATACGGACGCCGGAATCTGGTGTTATCTATCACGAATATCGGATTTTTTTGTACTTATTAGATTGAAGAATGACAGAATGAGGTTGTTACTTACCATTGATGGTATGCCTAATGGTACGCAATAATTCGGTACATTCTATATGTAGCATAAATATTATAGGTAGTATTTGAGTAATTGATCCATTTCATCTTGGGAAGCATTGCAACTGTCCAGTTTCTACGAAGGTGATAAACTGTATATTGATTATAATTATTAAATCTGTAACTACTATTTTCATTATTCTTTATTATATTAGGTGCTATTAACCAATTAAATTATATTAGACAAAATATTAGTTGTAAGTAATGAATTCAAATGATTTTTTTTAATATAGGTATGCTATATAATTTCATTCTGCAATAATTACTAAAGCAATATGCATGGTGAGAACCTGAGAACTTAATGTGCAAGACAGGTGCTTGTATAACTTTCCTGCCAACAGTCAATAGGGTGTGGCTATCTCCATTTTGTATGCGCTGCGCCTACATCGTTGCATGCGAACCTATTTATATGGTATGTCTATTAAATTATGTATGCGTCAGCTGCAGTGTTCATGCCTTTATATGCTAATTAGCTTTCTGATGCATGATCACATTGATCGATGTTGCAGACTAAACTGTTATGTATATCCTGATAACACGCATACTTGTACAAAGGAAGTGATACTAATTACGTATTTAGATGCTGCGCTTCGTTGAGTTTCTTTCGAATTCCAGTTCTATTAATAAAATTATACCTACAACTACACACTTATATAATACTACACAGTATTTCATAAAACTATTACTTTTAATTACCCTTGTGTAATTTTTAAACATGTACATACAATGAATATGTACCTGACAAAACTACTACGCGGAAGATAACGACGGGAAACAATAAGTAAGTTAAATAAATCAATACAGAAGCAACGGTTTTATCTGATGAATATTAATAAAGATAAAAACTACGTAATCTACTAAGCGTAGATTGCAGTAATATTTAGTTCATGATTGGGCACGCATTAGTTTATTGAAGGCAAATAATAACATCAGGCCAAACGTAACATAATAACTATAAAAGCTAACAGCTAATGACAGAGTAATAAACAAAAACAATGAGTCATAGTCAGTACCGTTGGCGTCGGTGGTGGGGGAGCTCCACTCTCCAGTGGCCACAGTGCACGTAAATCACTTTACGACGACGTTGATGACAGACAACGCGGAAACATTCGAAATTTTGTCAAAACAGGTGACGCTAGGGCGGTGAAAGGTAAGTTGAGCGTAATGCGTTGAGCAAACCGTTCCGACCCGAGTAGCGAGTAACCGGGCGTTTGTGATGCCGGCGCGGGAGAATGGCGCAAACTGACGTGGGGTAGAGGGAGGGGCGCCCCTCGCCCCGCGACCCCGCGAGCCCAGCCGCGGCCCGGCCACCAGACACGAGCTTGCATAATTAATTATATTTCACACACATTGCGCCTTCCGTTCATGCAAGGTCATCTTTTTCGTGATACGAGTTTCCGATTTATATACGGAGTCAGCTTTGACTTTGATGACAGAGAGTATACGATTTCCGATTGTTTTTATTTTATTTCGAATAATTACGATTGCAAAGTACTTATAACTTATAAATAACTATTGTTATTACTACTACCTAACGAGATTATAATGTTTTTTTTATTTCACCTCTGTTTCCCGTAATTGTATTACGTGGTATTATTTTGATATTGTATTATAAATAATTAGGCCTACTTTTACCTACCTACAAAAACAATTATTACAAGTCTACTACAGTAAGAAATACATATGATAAAACTTATCATTTGGTAAGTAGGTACCTACTGTGTATAGGTACCAAACTGCCAAAATTAAAATATAAATTTAAATATTTATAGAACAAAAGAGATAAGTACGCCGAACGTCGAAGAAATCGAAAGAATACAACTTCTATGCACTTTTTGCAGTGTTTAGTGTCAGTAACCATGCACAAGGACCGCATCAGAGTGCTGCAAATTAATAGATAAGTACCTACTTAATACAGTTTCGTCCCAAAAGGTTTAATTCTATAATATTAATCTCGTACCTATTTATATTTAGATTGTTATACTAGGATACAAATTGGTAAATCTGTGTCAGAAAGTACCAGGCCATAAAAATAAAATTTACCTATATGTATTTAAATCTATGTTTATAAACCTATAAGTCATCATAAATTATTGTAGGTAGATTTTAGTAATCTTCCAACATTAATAAACGTATAACGTGCCTTAAATTAGATCTTCACAATTTCCAATACACCGATCCTGTCACCCGAGCCAAAACGTGTATTAACCTTCAAACGGAACAAGAGCAAAGTAGCGCGTTAATACGGATCCTTTTGACGGATTTCGAGGGGGCAGGCGAGCGGAGAGGGAGAGACGAGGGGGTTGTTTCAGCCCCCGGGAGCGCCAGACGAATCCCGGCAAGCACTCGCCACGATCGATATCCGTATCCGCTGCACACAACCAGAACTCACATTAACTAACTCCACTGGCTGAGGACTGAGGTGGAAAGTCGGCCGCTGTTGTTGCAAACTTTACCGATTACAGTTCGACGGAGTAAACTCTCCCTCTTGTTGTTTCTAAATGAATCAACAACTCGTTAACGGAGTTCGTAACGTATTGGCATTAACAAGGGTTTCGATACAGAACTGTGTATTAATGAGTTTGAAGTTCAAGCTTGTTTTGAAACTAACTCAGTATGTAACTCACTCAGTTATTGCATATGTAATAGGAGTATAAATTTACTTGCACACACTAGTTCTGTTGAATTGGTAAAACAATGCAGTGACGTAAATTTATTTGCTTCAGAAACGAACAATGCAAAACAATAAACGTTAAGTTATATAACACCATCATGTGCTCATTGTTATCTATTGGTACCGAGATTTACACTATGCACTGAAACAAATCGAGGTGATATGTTTATGTCTTCTAATTGTATTGAATACTTATTATTTACCTATAATTCATTTATGATTAGTCATGATGTATCATGTAAACAATGGAATGTAATGATTAATTAGGAATTATTTAATTTAGCCTCTGTCTGACAGATTTCAAACGGAGCATAAGTCAGGTTTTGTAATACGACAGTAGATTTACATTTTCCCTTAATCTGTTTGATACGCCTTTGTTAATATTGAACTCAACATCAAGCAAGGTAGTCAAGCGTAAACAAATTATAAAACAAAAAACTTAAATTATTATTATATATCTGAGCTCTTCAGCCGTTACGTAGGCGACCTTAAATTACTTTTCCTTTATTAACTCTTAATTTACTTCGTAACTTTGATGACCTTCTACGACTTTTGCTAACATTTTAGGTCGAGTACGCCGTCTCTTTGTCTCCCTCATCTTAATCGTTTCTATAAACAGAGAACCGGATTACCCAAATGTAATTAAATATCATTCGATGACCTTTCTGGTTTCACCGTTCATTCATCCAAATAAAACAAAGTAGGGCACGAGATTCTGGCGGCTCAGAAATGGACACGGCACGATAACGAAATAAATTGCAAACGTCGGACCATTAATCCTCTTTAAATTGTCAACTGTAACCTCGATTTGGAGCAAAATGTCCGCTACTACAGCTTTATGACTCGACTTGGCAATGATATCTCAACTAGAACTTTAGAACCTTACTAAAACATTTATCACCTTGACTAACAAAAGGTCAATACAGGGTTACAAACGGCTTATGTTGATTTTATTATGGTATTTAAGATTTGAACCTGATAAATAATTTGTTGGATTTCAACCATACTATAGAATGAATCCCAATAAATTATTAGGTTCACACCATAAGAAGGAAATCAACAAATTTAAAACTAGGTACTTATACTATATTAAAAGATCTACTCAAATAACTTCTCGGGATCATGGCAGCCACTAAATTAATTGAAAATATATTACTAAACGTATCAATAAAACCAAAAGTTGAAACATTTTCAGAATGAATAATACATGTACATAAATCTACATAAGTGGAGACACATAAAACACATTGGAGTGACGATACGCTCAAAGCCTCGAGTTGACAAAAACAAGCATGCCCCGGAGCCAATTCCGCCATAATAGGAAAAGTTCCGATCGATATTCGCGCCCGGAACTGTGAGCGGAGTTTGAACTATACATATTTATACATACTGTTCAAATGGTTCCACCATTCCATTTTAGCTTTGTGCAACGTGCAATCTGGACGCTTCTATTTTTAACGAGTTCAAAATGAAAGTGATTGAAAACGTTTCCATTTAACTGGTATTAAAAGTTCTAAGAAAACTAAATTAGAAAACGTTATCTGTTTTAATATTTGAAATTGATATTCCTTATTGACGCTATATCGTTGTAGTACTAAAATAAAAGACGCATACATTATATATTTTCCATAATTTTAATACAATACATACATAAAATAAAGGACGTAACACTTATATTTTTACTTTTATTTGTATAGTTCCATTACAGAGAAATTTTCGTAAAATGTTCATAGCAGCCAGTCACATCAAGTCAATAAAATTAAATCGGTCAGGCGTTTCAATGTTATATTGCTAACCAATTACATTATTGTGTCTAGTACTAAATTTGTGGTCATTGCCTGTTTACACATTATCACACAGCTGCTATTTTTCGTTCACCTGCTTTTACATAAAATCGCCCACTTTTCCAGCTTCTCTCCCGTCCCGTATATCCGGTAGGTATCGTATTCGTTTATGTTTATAAACACTGAATTAAAAATAATAATTGGATTGGCCAGAAGGTGCAGAGTTGTTTTGGCACGCTTCCAGCTATGTAAACTGAAATGGTTTCTTTGAAACGCTAGAAAGTATCTCTATCTACTTAGATGTATTGGTGCACTAAATATTGTTTCTAGTTTCTACACACGATATTGTATTTAAGTGTGTTTTTGTAACTAAATGTATGTCACAGAAAACTACTTGTAATTAAAAAAAAACAGTAAGTCTAAGTACTATTTGAAGAATTAATGAGAATCTGAAGCACTTAGTTATTTTAAGTCTTTGGTTACTTTGTAGGTGAATTATACTTTCATGTCTTCTTTTAACAGCTGAATTTGAATAAGTGTAACTATCGAAACTATCGTTACCAACAGTTATCAAGAAAACAACTAGTTATCGTTTACCCGCATGTCTGTTATCAGATAGTAGCACATCCTTTCATGTGTGATTTATGACAGGAACGTTTTAGCCGTGAACAGAGGACGTATACCTGGTTTATTGTGTTCCCCCATCCACGTAAACTGAGTGAAGTAGGTCGCGAGGACTTTGATAAATCGTTTAGGTAAAGAGCCAAAATGGAATGTCGAGATGATTTAGATGCCTTCAGTTTGGATGGTTGCTCTGCTACGGAATGTAACGGTTGAAACAGAAGAGTTTCTTGAGAATGATAAACATGATCACTAGTCATGGTGACACCGATCAAAATAAATTAAATCTTGTATTTATAGATTCAGAACATACATATATTAATGGGAGTGAGATCATGCTAGTGCAGATCGTCTTTGGATTTGAAATCAAACGTACATATTTGGATTTTATTGTTGTTAAGAAGCAAAGCCTGTAAATGACCATGCAAAGTGCGAAGAAGAACAGATAAGGATTTCAGCTTACAACTAGAAATGTATTTCAAATACTTTTATTCAATCTATAAAAATGAGTAAAGATTGGTAGGTATAAGATTCAACAAATATATATCAACAAAATACTTTGTGTCAATGTATATGAAGTAAAACAAACTTAAGGTAATAACGCTTTATAACGAGTCCAATAGTATCTAATATGGCGGAACCTACGAGAGCCAATAAATCTATCAAATTCTTGAACAAAGTCAAATCTGTAAATTTTTTTTTGGATATTGGATACGTATAACAAACTCAAAGAGACAAAAAAATTACATAATCAAATTTTGTAATCAGTACTTCAGTGAAAATACGTTGAGGAAGACAGAATCAACTTTAATTTATGCAACTAAATATTTATACAAATAATCGTAAAAAGTAATTGAACGTTAATAGAAGATTTATAGCAATTCACTGCAACAATGAGATAGCTCTGCCAAGACTGTTACGTCATTCTGTTTTTAAAATTGATTCAATTCCTGTTCAGCTTGGTGTTTCTATAAGACGGTATGAATCATTGGGTTTCCCGGCCGGGTTACGCCACATTTATAAAGTAGCTAAGATCGTTGTAAATAGCTCGATCCAGGAAAATTTACTGTTACGACAATAGATGATTGAGAATTACTTCAGAAATAATGCTAAATAATTCAACCAGATAGATAGATGCTCAACCATCTGCAAACTAAGGCATTCTATGCTAGGGTCTATGTAAAATAAATATGAAGAGCACCACAAAATGTACCTACTGCTGAAGTAAGTACCTACTAGATGCGCTATTCCTGGAGTTTCCTTTCGATTTTGAATATGCGGAGCATGGTACTGGACGACGCACCGCAGTGACAACACAAAGTAAGACATAGTTCAGAATTGGTGCAAAGTTATCCTTAAGCCTTGACCGCTTTAGAAAAGTCAATAAGAAAGCTTGGTAATAGCGGCTTCACGATCAGAAGCACCTGCGCCACACGTCATCACAATCAAAAAGCACTCTAAAGCGCAGTTTGCAAAGTCCCATTTACTATTCCCGGGGACGTGAGTGCCACCCTAGACCGGATTACTGCAATTCCACTCACGTACCGAATGAGACGGTGCTATTACAGCGTTGCAAGGGGGAAACGGTGAGATGACTTGTTTGACTGTGCTGTTAAAATCGATATTTTGAGGAATTTCTAATGCTATTTAGTTCACAAAGGTAAAATGTTAAGTATACGTCTTTGTTATTAGGAGTCGTCAAATTATTTATATTTATGTACTTCCTATATTCATAATTATAATAGGGGCAAGTTGCTACATTAATTTGACAGGTTGTACTTATTTTCTTGAAATCTAAAAACACGTAAAATTTTCGACCAAAGTTAGCATTATCAAGTTCTTAGAAGAAATTTTCGACGTTTTGACATTAACGACTCAACTCTCAAACTCAAACGCAAAATTAAGTTTAAATACAATTTTGTAGTAAGTAAATCAGAAGGTAAACTTTACTCCACACAAGCCAAAGTTGTCCTTTGACGTCACTGACACTACCAGCGTCACTGACTAGGGCCGAAATGGCGTATATGTAGCTAATAAATTCAGAAGATAGATTGTTTATTGGCTCAGGGCGCAGAGGGAATACAGTATTGGCGAAACGGGTCGGTGAACTATAATGCAGACAAATTGCTACGAATAGACCCACTTCGCATCCCCTTTGTCAAAACGGCGCCGACGAGCGGCCTCTAATCGCGTTATTAGCAGGATTTGCTCGTTGTTTCCGAATAGATTAAATTTAAGGAAGAGATAACGTTAACGTTACTAAATAGTGTTGCTGTTGTTAATTGCTCATCTCTGAAATTTACGTTTTAATCAATCAGAATGATTTTATGGCTAGCATGCCTACAAGGATTATCCAAAGGGATAATGGTCAGTCATCGCTTGTTACGGGGAACTATAGGTCTATAGCTATCGGAATGAGCACGAATAGGTGCCGAAATTCGAACGAATATAAGAAATGAAGTTATAAAGGAAAATATCTTCAAACACATACATTTTGCAGTTATTTTTTAATAAATTGAAAATACTAACACGACAATACAATACAACACGTTTTCTTTAGAGACGTTATAAAAAAGCTAATGGCAGTTGGTCTCAGTACCATCAGTCAGACCATCGTAACACTAAGTACAATCTATGATATCATCCCTATGTTTTTTATTTGTTCATAGCCAAAATATCTCTATTTACATATAAACATATTTCACGACATTTAAGATTGGAGTAGTCGCGAAGGCAATTTCCGTTTATGAAATTGCTTCCTTCAAATATCACTCAACAGTCACTAACTTTTATATTTGACTAGTCGTAGTCGTTATAAGACAGTGACTAAGTAAGAAGGATATGTTTACATATTTTATGGATATAAAACTAGAATATTTCCCTGAATACGCAAATATACGGACTGTTTTGAACATGTCGTTGTGCCAGTGGAGGCGGCATGAATAATTTAGTCCACGAATTCAAGAAACTTTCAAACGTTATTCTAATAATAAATTATATATGCTGGTAAAACATTTATGAACACAGCTGCTACTACAAGTCTATTCTGAGTTCCACATATTTATTGATCGGTTTGCTTAACTGTGTTAACACATCAGTTATAATGAATAGCAGTTTTGGCATCGTACATGGCGATCCTTTAGTACCTTCTCTATTTAGCCCGCGACTTGATTATGTAGATTTGGCTTCAAATACCCAATCTATTGAATATTTCGTCCGCACTGTTAGCTTTGTAGCCCATTGGTATTATTATAAATATCAACTAATACTCAAGATTTCCTTAAATTACTATTAATTATTCTAATTGCTTGTTTTATACTTGAAATAATTAAATACTTCGAAATCATACTTTTTACAGTATAGACTGACGAGACGAGCAGAACGTGTGCCTGATGGTAAGTAATATGCCTGCCCATAACAGCATAGTGACACTCAGCTATTAGAGCATGCAGAGTCCAAATCATTACCTAGGACTACACTGCGCTCGACACCTAGAGATTTAAGGTGTTTTATCTCTATGCCCAGTAATTTCACTGGAAACGTTGCCCTTCCAACCGGAACACAGTTTATAAAACTTATAAATAGGAACAATGCTTATCAAATTTTTATAAGACAGAATTGTATGATATCTAAACTTAGACAAATGTATCATCTAAATATCAGGGTTCAATCCAAACCTTCCCATTCTAAATTCAAAAGACCCTTTGCAATAGCCCATTTGATTTACAAGGATGTCGGCGGATCGGTGCCGGTGCGGCAAACATGCCGTGATCTGAATTATGGCCGAGTGTAGTGGTCGCATACGAGATGAGCACTATCGGCTATTGCACGACTGGACGTGACACCCATACAGAATGAGCCACTAAATCTCTCCCAACTCAAAAGAAAAAAAAATATGGCTATGACGAGAATCCAGATGACGTCAATTCTTTGGCGACAGTAGCCAAAGCGAATGAATGGCTTCCAGGAAAAGAATAACATCATGATTCATTCGTCCGTTGTCTAACAGGTATCAATCAAAACTGTATTTCTAAAGCGAGTATCTGAAAACGCATTTGAGATGAGTCAAGTCAAATTCGTTTAATTTAAAGCTCATAGAACCCTATTAAAGTGTAGGTACCCAAAGCGTGTGGGTGTAAGCTTCAAATAAGCCCAGCGTAAAGAGAGCTCCAGGCCCTTGTCAGAAACTTAATAAATAGACGTTATGTATAAAAGGGAATGTGAAGCATTTAAATAAGCCCCGAGCCCTAGATTAACTGGTTGTAGCAAGTAGTATTCAATCTGAATAGGTGAGGATGGGTCAACGCTGCGCAATTACTAAACGACTTTCTTTGTGTATGGCAGTTCAGTTATAGACAAAGAAAGTCGACACGAAACTAAACATGTATTAGTCAAGTCTTTTGTTTATGAGTATTACTTCAACTTCAAACGAGTCTTCATTATCTTATTATGCTTCCACTACACCACTCCAAGTAGTAACAATTTGAAACTGAACAAACAACTCCGTGTGCGATAAGGCAACACCATTATCGCACACGAAGAGAGTCAAGGCCATAACCCACCACGCTGGGGTTTGTTCCTTCAGCGCGGATTGGTCCTTGGTCCAAGACAACCTTGGTGACCTTGAAATTTCACATAAATCATCATCATCATCAACAGCCCACTAAACGTTCCCACTGCTGGGACTCGGGGCCTTCTCTCGCAAGGAGAGAGTTAAGGCCATAATCCACCACGCTGGCCCAGTACGGGTTGGTGGATGACACATGACTTCGAAAGATTACACATAAATCATAATACAGTTTATTTTTAAGCGGCATTTGTACTCAACGTCAAAATAAAACTGTATTTTTTAAACGATAACAGTTTAAAATTTAAAACTACTATTTGTAGTGGTAGGATACAAACACGTAATGTAAGTACGGTCCGTCGTAGACCGTATCATCGCTTAACATCAGGCGAGCTGGTAGTTAAAATCGATAAAAAAGGTAAGTATTCTAATTTATAAAAGTATTTTCGAACATTAATCTAGTAAAGTTTAGGTTAACAATGTTCCGAAGTTTACATCTGAAGGGATACAAAAACAACCTTTGCAAATGTCGGGAGTCGGGACCTTGGAGCGACCGATTCACGAGTCCTTGAGACCTTGAGTCTGGAGTTTTAAAAATAACAAGCATTTCTCTGAAGGATAGAGAACGGTACAAAGAGAAGGCTTTGTGTTTGCTCGCTCAAAGGGCACCAAATTTAGAACAAACAATACACTGGTATCGAATTACGATAGAGAAAATTGGGAATAAGTACAAATGTCTAAAATAAACGAACAAAGAGGAGAATATTTATTTTAACGGTAGGATAAACTTGTCACATTTCTTATAACATAGATCGTAGAGTGATGGGACGATCAAGAAATGTGACGGGTGGAACTTGTCACATTATTTGTATAGAATGACGAAAAAAATATGACTTTTTGAACTTCTCACATTTTTTATAATATAGAGTGATAAGACGATACTGAAGTGTGACTGGTACAACTTCTAATAGTCCGAGATCCCAGAGCTCCCAGACGTCACCTATTTTCTTGTGAATGAAATGTGGACGATTGAGTAGAGTTAGTAAGTACTAAGAACAAGCAAGTTACTAATATCTAAGCAAGTTAGCGAGTAGGCACATGCCTATATATGGCCAATTTTGTGATATGGTGTAATGAAGGTACATACAAACATTACTTACTTACTTCACGTGTTTTCTAATAAGTGATTTTCACGTATGTTGTAGGTAACATCCTTAAAAACAAGGTTCCAATACTCCCAGACACTTTCCGTCAGCCGTTTTGCTTAACAACTCCAAAATAATATTTTAATTTAACTTAAATTCTCATGCTCCATTTGTAAATATGTTCGTCAGACAACTATTTTGTTGCTTTTTACAATGAGATAGACCAATCTAAGGGGGCAATCATCCCCTATAATACTCTCTCTATAATACTTTTTTATCGTCGTTATTATCAAGAAGTGTGACTGATGGTAAGATGCGTGCCACCCATAACAACACTTCAACAGACTTGTAGAGTTGTTGACTTGTAGACGCAGCCTTTTGGCCATGGAGAGTTCAAATCGCCTTTACTAGGGAGCAATTTAGGCAAGGCTACTAGATTAAGAAGTAAGTTACTACAACAAGTGCTTACTTTGTTAGAAGCACTCAAGTGTTAGTGCCCAGTTTAATCTAAACTTAGAGTTTTAAAGCTAACATCGCTCAAGGAGAGTTCCCTAGTTCTCGGGTCTAACTCAAACATATTCCGATTAAAGTTAGTTTAAAACAATGCTGGGAAACTCGTAGATGGTTAGTTCATGTTTCTAGATATCTGGATTGGACTGAGAAAAACCCCGACTTATTTTTGAAATCGTACGTATGTCGTCAATCTACATAGTCGTAGTATGACTCTTTTCAGAGCCCCCGAAAATGCCGCATATTTGCCAGTCATTATACTATGCCCAAACACTACTGTGTTTTGGATAAAAGCACAAAGGTTTTCCTAGTTACGGTTACGGGGCATATATTAGCAGTCTAATAGCTTCGTGACACTATACTGTAATGGGTAGACGTGTTGCTTATAATCTTGCTCGTTCCATCATTTAAAAAAAACCTTCAATAACGTCATAGGTTTGTGCATATTCTGGGCAAGCGTATTACACCTTCAACTTTTACTGTATCGATAAAGTGATTTAAGGCCAAACTTAAGCCTAATAACATAAGAACACACATTTGATATTTCGTAAAAAAATACGTGAATTTCTAAAATAGATTTCCAGGATCAGTTCTTATTTCAGTATTCAAATGAGTTCAGCGGAACAGAAAGTGGACCGTCCACAGTCGTTTAAAGAGCTTTGGAACAAAATGCAATGTTCAGTTAAACTAGAAAGGACTTTGTAATATTTCAAATAAAATACTTTGATGAATAATAACAAATATTTTCTCGAAATAACGCAAGTTCGTCTTTGAATCTTCTTTAAGATTTCTAATGTGAATCGAAATTTATTTTTGTCAACAAACCTACACTATCTTATTTAGGTACCTACTACGTACACTATATAAACATACAAACAAACAATCTTTAAACTGATGAAAGTAAACATAAAAATCAATGTGTATGCCCAAGTCCGCTTTTAGTTGGAAGTGTATGCAGTATGTTAGCGTTATAGGGCCTTGGGCCTTGCGCCTTGCCCCTTCTACGCTAGCCCCCAAAGTTCTGTAGGCATTAGAGACCAATTAGCGTTGCATAAAATACAATGAGCGTAACGGGACAATGAACGTAACGGGACAATTTTTCGTGCATGCAGCCGGCGTTCATCGATGTATTAGACGTTGTCACGGCAAAAATTTTTGACACGGCCACTGTGGGAATTTCTCATGTCCTCATAACTAGCAAATTATACATTGACTCAAATAAACGACATCATTTTGGTCACCCGTGGCGTCTACCAAGTCTTCAGAAAGGTGTAACTACGTATTTCAATTTCATTACAACTGGCTATCTGTATTTCGATAAAAAATACAGCAATAAAGCAATTCGAATTCGAATATCACGTTTGACGTTGATCAATGGATGTTGGACAATAAACACGATTGTATACGTTTACGTTGTCGATGTTAAACGAATCAGTTCTATATCGGTTTTGGGTGTTTCGTCTGCTTAGTCGTGCATGCGAGAAGTAGGCGCGATGTTATTATGTACCAGTGTACATATGTACCTACATAAGGTCGTGATATTCCATGAAAATAGTGACATTAACTTCACACTTGCATATATAGTTATATACATACATTAGCTGAATCGTGCGCGCGTTTCTACGACATCTATCGAAAATTGGTCGTACCAATTCAAATTCTGAACAAATTCGGTTACCTTATATTCTAATGACGCAACCTTTAAACGATAGACACATGCTGTCACGCAACGAAATCTCTCAAAAAGCAATATTTTTTCCCGTTTTTGTTACATTTTTCATTCATGCTCCGTTCCTGTTGATAGTAGCGTAATGTTAAAATAATAGCCTTCCTGGATAAATGGACTATCCAACAGAGAAAAAATCTTTCAATTCGGACCAGTAGTTCCCGAGATTCTTGCGTTAAAAGGTTCAAACAAACTCTTCACCTTTATAATATTAGTATAGTTTACCAATCTTAGTAAGTACATATATTTATACAGTCTAAACTTGTATATCATACCGAGATATCTATTTTAGCGTGTTAGTCATTAAAGCCTTAATGAGGCGATTTTGCACAAAGCATGAGTCAGGGGCGCCGCGGAGTGTCGCGCCGGTTCCAGAAATAACTTGATGGACGTATAAATCTAGCTCACGGCTAGACTACAACTCTCTCGATATATTCGTTTTCAACAAAAGAAATACAAGTTTATCTAATATTAAATTAGGACCACCAAGCGTTTTTCTGAATAACTTGTGGGTTTTCTCTTAATTTTGCATTTTCTTTTCACTGAATCATTGAACTCTTATATTTATATCAATGCACTGAATGCATATAGGTATATATGAACAATCTATACCTACATCTAGATTCAAACATACAGCGTGTTTTATTTGTTAATCATAGGTCCCACATAAGGAAAAAAACACGTGTTTAAACCTAAGTGTAACATTTGTAACGACTTTCACGACTGGGCTAGATGAAGTTGTGTGAAAAAATAATGATTAGGTATTTATTTTTCATCCAACGTAATGTGAATGGGTATCATTTTGTTCATTTCATGATTGTATTGCTATTTTTTTTTAATTTAATGACAACCGGTTTGGCTCATTGATAGTACGTTTGCTTAAACAGTAAAACGCTTATTTGGATTAGTATGTCGGATGGAGAAGCGGAATAAGTATTGAATTATGAATTTCTAGAACTACATGGTTTGACTACTAATTATTTGCAGATGTTTGTATGCTTTCCGTAGTTTCTCCTACACAAGTTGTCCTAGTGGGGATCTAGGACATTATTCTTCATAAATGTTTTTTATGAAGAATAATGTATATTTCTGTATTATTTTAAATAGGATCTATGGTAGATGGTAACTGGGTGCTTTTACTGCTTACCGAAGTCTCGCCTAGCGCAAAAAGCGCACAATGCAATATTATGTTACGAGTATTTCATATCATTTATTAATTGCAACATGATGAAATCTACCTAGAACTTGACCCTTTTAGGGCGTAGCAATACAGTACTCGTATTAATATATAAAGCAGGCTTAAATATTTTGTTATTTTTTGTTCGATCACTAGATTTAGTGATAATGTGTATTTGAAACATATTGAAATTCTTCTAGGAAATCTATCACATTATAGTAAATTGTGTAAGATACGAAAATACTTCCAATTACGATGATTGAGTGTTGCATTACAAATCCCAGGTCTACCGACTAACTCCCCTGCTTTCTACTATGCTTGGATTTGTGTAGTATCTGAAAACAGACAACGAACTACATCTGCTTTCCGTATGCAGCGGAACGGAAAGCAGATGTAGTTGTCTGCTTTCATCGGCGTTATCAAACTGGCCGATGACATCACAAATCAAAGCATAGCAGAAAGCAGGAGAATTAGGCGGTAGATCTACCGGTCTCAGAAGAGACATCTTAGATCAGATATATTGACAAAGAATTCGTAATCATTAACTATTAAGATATGAAGACGTTTGGTTATGAACTGATCGATAAATTTAACAATACATTCATAAAGTTAAAACTTACTTGAAGGTTGGAACGAGACCTCCGGGGCATCACTCCCACGACTTCTCCACGCATAATTGACTCGATCACTGAAATCAAAACATTTGTATTTGAATAAAGACGATTTAAGAAAATTAAACGCACAAAGGCCTCTCTAGGCTTTCTCGTTATTATACTATCTGCTTTGCTCTTGTGCTTGTCAATCAAGCCCAGATACCTTTATTATTGTCCATGGGCCAAAATTTACTATCAACACAACAAATGAATATTTAACTTATGATGTTTTAATTTTGCTTCAAAACACAGTAGTAGCACAGTCTATGAAATCATATTCTTTATTATACTCTGGTAGTAGTGTTGCAGATGTACAGGATTGGTTTGTAATTTTTTTTGGAACGAAGTTCCTTACGGCGCATATGCAATGAATCTGTGTTACGGTAGGCTTGGACGAGACAGGGATTATGCAGTACGACTCAACTGAAAAAAATTGTGACTAAAACCGTAAGAAATATCACGGAATTGACGCGTAAAAACTGCCCGTGACCCGTGTTGCCAACTTTATTTTTCAGATGATCGTACTTTAAATAATAAAATTAAGCATTTTCTTATTTTGCAAATTGTGTTGCTTAGGTATATATTATCCGAATTAATTTCTGTGATGCCTGCGGTCCCATGATACTACCTCTACGTCTGTTTCTGTACTTACCTACTTGAAAGGGGTTCTATGCCACAGTTTTACTAAGTTAGTAATCTTCGTCGTAATTAATCGATGAATTCGTAGTAATTGGAATACGTGGGTGATCCGTCAGTGAGTAATGATGCTGTTGACAATCCCGGTCGTTAACCTAAAAGATCGTAATGACCTATGGTTACATGAAAATTAATTTAAAAGCAGGCTTACCTCCGTCTCCTAGGAGTCTCATCTGAACGAGTGAAGGATCTTCACTGTGTTCTTCTAAAACTGTGTCATCGGTCACCGTCAGCTCCTGAAAGAAAAACAAAACATTTAGTCACAAAAACTAATTTAAACGTGCAAAAAAGTATGAAATGCAAATTCTTTATTGTTCACACCACAAAGGATACAAACAATTTGGGAAAAACAGTAAGACTAGTGATACAAAGTAAATAAAGTAGCCAAATGCGAGTTGGACTCGCCCATGAAGGGTTCCGTTCCAGCAAGTAACATAATATACATAGTACACATAGTTCTTGTAGTTCGTTGTAACTTTGATCGAAGTTTTAATAATAGTGTATTTATGACGTACTAAAAAAAAACTACTCATCAGATCGAGTTCAAACTAATTTTCGTTGGTAGTTTTCATGGTAATGTATATCATATATTTTTTTTAGTTTTTTCATTCTCTTACTTTAGAAGTTAGAGGGTGTTACACACATTTTACCACTTTGGAAGCGTCTCTCGCGCAAGTTATTCAGTGTAGACAAAAATTACATTTGAAACCTCAACATCATTTTTTAAGACCTATCGATAGACACGCCACACGTGTAGGTTTGATGAAAAAATAGTTTTTGAGCTTCCGTTCTCAGTATGGGGGGCACCCCTAATTTTTGTTTTTTTAAAAAACTTTTGTAAAAATCTTAATGCGGTTCACAGAATACATCTACTTACCAAGTTTCAACAGTGTAGTTCTCATAGTTTCGGCAAAAAGTGGCTGTGACATACGGACGGACAGACAGACAGACATGACGAATCTATAAGGGTTCCGTTTTTACGTTTTACGGAACCCTAAAAAGCAATAGCGTCAAAAATTTTATGGTCCTTCAATCGTCCTTTCCCTAAAGCAGCCTTCCCTACACTGTTTCCGAACTGTATCGCAGATATTTTGGCAAAAACAAAGACATTATAAAGGTTCTACGCCATAAAATAAAACATGAGTGGGCCGACGACAAAAACAATAGCCGATCACAAGTTACGGTCAAAAACAACAGTAGGCTGCCGATAGACATGTCTTCAGCAAAAGGCTAAGTTGTAAACAAACTTCCAGAAAACAAAGAGAGAACTCCAAGTTACTTGGAAAACTAGGAAGGGGGGAACAGGGGGTTAGGTACTTAAAACTTTTACGTCTCGGACTTCGGAGTTAGACGAACTTGGCGAACTTTTCCACTCGCTAATTCGAAGTATAAATTTGTTTAACGTCTCAACTTTTTAACAGTAATTACATAAAGTTCGAGAAAGATTGAAGCACTCCGAAGATTGAAGCCTGACAGCGAAACGGTGAAGAGTTTGATGAATTATGAGAATTATTACGGGTACAGAATTAATGGCAGTTTGGGCTTATCGAATTATTCAAAAGGATAAGCGGGTTTCAGACGAAAATAAGGTGAAACGTCCAAAAGTACCGCACTGAAAGCTTTGATGTGTTTATTTTAAACTTTGGACACTAAACCTCACCTATTATTTTTCTTTTTATACCCATGGCCGTTAGTCTATACCTAAGATAACATAGAGTCAGATTTGGAAGTAAGAATGGGTTGTAATCAAAACTTACAATGAACTAACTGATCTTATGCCATCTATCTACTATCTATATATATAGTAAAAATTCAATTAACCAAATACTGTTGTGTGTAAATGTGATCTAATACAATCATGCCATTTTTATAACGGACTGCTTGTAGCTCGAAAAAGCGACATTGTTTCATGGTAGGTGCTCAAAATACTCGAAGGTTTGACTCCACTTTGTTGTGTTTCACAAGAACATCTAAACTGTGAAATAAGTTGCCTGAGTGGGTATTTATTGATCGGTATAATCTGTGTGTCTTCAAGTCTATAGTGAAACGGTTTCTTCTAGTAAACGCACTATGCCATAGAGTGACGGTCATCGGTAGGACATAAAGGCAACTTGTGACTAACTGCTACATGTACTCGTAGAACCCTTTAAAAAAAACAATAAAAAATAGTCTTCTTAAATATATTTTTTTCAAATCTCACATAGTCTATGCGATACTACATCTAATGATGCAGGGCCTAATAAGAACGCAATTGGTACTAATACCCATTATTCAGCGTCACCTCACATCTTAAACAATGAAGTTAAATAAATGTAAAACATGAAACTTTAAATCTCAATCTCAAAGGCGGCAAGATGAAAGAATAACAATAAACTGTTTCAATAACGTGAAACAAGAAACAACAAAGTTTGTTTAGAGAAGTTAGAGAAGGGGTGAGAGGAGTTGGGCGAGCGAAGGGTGTAGGATGAAATGCTACCCCGCTTAGGGAGGCATAAGTTAGACATTATTGATATAACAGTTCATTTAATGTAACAAGTAATTTGTATTAAACAATGGTCGTGCTTTTGGGAAGTTTATAAGACGTCTATTTACAGACTGGAGTAGGTACATGGGACTCGAGTGCGAAAAACCGAATAGAAACCAAATTCTTTAAATTAGGCTTAGGCAACTTAGCATTTTGTTAGGTTTTATGCCAGGTATGTGTCATGTTGTACCATGTACCACTTTTGTTGTAAGGGCGAAAATGTTAAGATATACCTACTCATATATTCATAGTTACATACCAGGACCACCAAAGAAGTTATTATTTTTAGAGGTAGTCATATAAAATTAAACTACAACTAAGGCCAAATTTTCACGGAGCGGATTCCAACCGCGACCGCGCGCGGGCGCGGCACCACGAGGCAGACGACGTTTTTGTTTCAATACTCACGAGACCGCAGGTTTTCGCGGTTTCTACTGCGGAAAGCTACTGCGCCAGAACCGCGCGCGGGCGCCGCGCGGCTGTAAACCGCGTCGTGAGTTTTGAATTCAATTTTACATACAAATCTGCCGCGCCCGCGTGCGGGCGCGGTTGGCAATCGCGCCGTGAAAACCGGGTCTAAGTAGTTTGGTCAACATTATGGGTATCCGGATGATATTCCAGACAAAGAAAACAGAATACATATAAAACTAGGTCCAAGATTCGAAGCACAGAAATTAAATTAGCATAGAAAACGTATATCTGCGTTACAAAATTCCATCCCATTGAAATACACCTTGGGAGACAATGGGCGCTCACCGCTCATTATCATTTTCAAAAACCATCCCGAGCCCTTAGTCGATGTGATGTGTGACCAAAATCCACCCAGACAGTTGATATAATACTTAGATATAATTATAAATACATTCTTATAAAGGCTCTACTCGTTTCAAAATAGAATTAAATGTTATTCCACAAACAAAATCCCTGTAAACCGACTCAGAGTTTCAAATACGTATCTCATCTTTTCCGAGCACGGCTTTTACCAAGCCGCAAACCTTTGTCTGGTCTGTTCTATTAAATTCCGTTCTCGAGATAACGTCCAATGGAACTGGTTAAAATGGGCGCTTGCCCTTTTTAGTGCGTAATTAATTAAATTCGAAGACAGGTGGAAAGGCAGACATTCCTCTGGTTATGGGTAGTGACCGGTTGGTTTATAAGATAGGGCTGCTTACTTCCACTTGGGCTTAGACCTGGCATTTAGATATTGCCTTTCGTTTCCATTATGCAGAGACTTGTATGATTTTTTTTAGTAAATATATTCCTAATATAATAATTTTATTGTCTTCCTTTGCTTTGGTATATCGTTATAAACTTAGACAATATACGGCGGTACGCTGCTGTTGGACAAGCTTCCATGATTCAGATCTCCTTTGTGTAAATTGAAATACCTTTTATTTCCCTTGAAATTGAATGAATATAATTTTAAAAATATTTATTACTTATTTTTAATTAACTTCTTTCCTACGGACCCAAGTATGGATAAAGTTTTCCTCAATTTAGTTTCGTTAGTAGGTGAAGATTCTGATCAGTAAAAATAAAGTATACCCTATTTGTTTTTGTTAAGCGTAGATAGTACCATTTCTTCACTGTGTAATATTTGTCAACAGTTTGCAGTTTGTCAGTTCATGACTTTTATTGTGCTTACGATTACCTTATAGAAATGGCGGAATTGTGAGATAATCCACATAGAGCCATTAAAAAAAAAAAAAAAAAACTTATAGAAATTTAGAGCCATCAATACCCTGATAGGTGTCAAAAAGTTCGGTACGGTTGAATATTTTATAGACTGCGTCTAAATTATTCCTAGGGTAGGCAAATAAAGAACTTTCAAAAGAAACAAATTTCGTTAGAAACCTAAAGAACTGTAAGGTAATCAGGTTCTACCCATCAAAAATTAAATCTATAACACAATAAAACACGGATTAGATATTACTAAATATTTGTGTATTTTTTATTTTATTCTATAGAGAGTTTACAAGTATACGTTCTCAATTACCGATAGTATAATACACTATTAACCTACATAGTCTATTATCCTGTTACCCTAAATTGTCTATGAAAGGCTTATCGGCGAAAATTGTTTCAGATACGAATTTTCGCTCCATTGATAAATAATTCCCTTATCAGCCTACATCGTCTAGCCGAGCTTCTAAAACAAGATCAAAATAAAGATTAACGAATATTACCTTTCCACATTTAAGACTTGTTTGAGAAATAATAAATGATTTATAAGCCCGTTGAGCAGCAACCGGGTCGAGCAATTTATTTCATCAAACCAAATGGTATTTCGAGGCGCTATAGAGGTCGGCAACCCTATTTCCCTAACAGGTTTCTCTGTAACGAGTAACGAGCTCTATGTACAGGGCTTTAGATGTTTATACAAGGGCCTTATAAATCCGAGATCGTTGGCTGCCGCTCGTTCAATACACCAAACCGGTCCTACCCTGGACTTCCCGCTTCGGAATTATCTCGTAGAATGTTTGTACAGTTAACCCGCGCGTTTACGCTTTTGTGCATCACCTGCTCTTTACGCACCTTGGGTTGGTTTGGAATTCATTAAGATAAGGTTCGGTTTATTAAACATCATGCACTTGTATGAGCAACTGGTTTAGCTGCTTGTAGCTTGTACGATGCATTTTGCCCTTTTGCCGTTTGTCCAGGTTGCCGTTCTATTTTGTCATCTTTTTGTTAGATGAAGGTTCTATAGTCTATACCTAGTTCTCAAAACATTATAATACTTAGAATAGTTACTTTTAGTGCGAGTATTTCTTAAATGTCAAGATGACTCTTTTAGCACTACCTACAATACTAAAACAAACTGACTGAATTTAGGCTGCAAGTAGTACCTATACCTATATGTATATGCAAAGATCAACTTCAACTTCTTGATGAATGGCGCGCGCTGTTATATGCAAAGATAGACAGATAGCATACGAACGACATAATCTAAGATAATGTCATGTCACAAAGATAAACGATGGATGACTGTTATCAACAATGAGAATACCGAACAGTGTTTGTTACCTGGCAGTACACACGCAATGAGTCGCCATAAAGACTTCTAGACTAAATGTAGTCAGACTGAATTTAGAAGTAAGGTTAGTCAACTGAATTCAGAACACTTGACACTTCACTCCATTCAGTAGCGACTGAATTCAGTCGACTAAATTTAGCCAAGTGTGCCTTTTACTGCTCCTACCACTGACATCTAGCGAAGGACGTGAAAAAGTTATTAGTTCCAATCCAACATATATATACGCGAAGCCGCCTTGCGCGTACTACGTTTACTTTTTTTATTATTATACTTATTATGCTTACTATTTTTATAATATTATTTTATTACTTATATTATGCTACAGAGCCTAGTGCGAATATTTCCCCAAGCCCCCTACTTGATCGTCTTGATCTCTTGATCGCGTTAACGTAAATAGTCATGTATGAGACGTCTAGCGCCACCTAGTTCCACAACGTAACACTATCTCTTACTTCACAAATGTATAACGCGATCGAAAGCGCCAGATAAAGCTAGCACTCTGCAATGTCCGCATTTGACCTCTCCAGGCTTTCTTTTTATTTTACTAATATAAAAGTCAGTATAATAAATGCCAAAGTTTGTAAGAATGGATAGATTACGTTGCTCGTTAATACAAAAACAACGGATGAGAGTTATCAATAACAACAGATAGGCTACTTTTTGTTATAGCCGGTTAACCCTAGGCCCAGATAGTTCGTCATATTATACCTAGCAGCGTTTGGTGATAAAATAATCAAAATTGAAATACATTTTTTTAGTGCTAGAATTCTTTGTAGAGTTCGCCTGGGAAAGTACCTCATCTTTGCCAGTCATTCTACTGCCAAGCCGTGCAAACATCGCGTTGCGGTTTGAAGGGCAATATTTCCAGATGACTTATAGGGCACAGACCTAAATAATTTTATATCTCTGGATTAGGTATTGGTTTGGACTATTCATGTTCCGATAGCTGCGTGACCCTGTACTGTTTCGCGTGTTGCTTATCATCAGGCACATGTCCTGCTTCCTGCTCTTTTTGTCACTCTACATCCTACTAATATTATAAACTCGAATGTTTGTTGGCCATCACGTCGGAGCTCATGAAAGGTTCGGGTTTGGAATTTGGAACAAAGTTAGATGATAGTCTGGAATAGCACATATTAAGCTTTTTATCCCTAGCGAGAACGGGAATTGAGCTAGCGAAACCTCGTAGCGCTGCTAATAGGTACCTACTATAAAAAATAATGCAGTACAGACTACAGAGTACACTTACTCCAGTATGTTCATTGACCCCGACAATAACGGCTGTGTACCACTGCGTGGCGCCAGCTACCCGGTACACCTGAGCCCGGCAGCCGCCCAGGACCGACGGAGTCGTGGTCAGGATCCTCTGCCCGTCCTGCATGGTCCTCCATTCTGCGGCTTCCGCTGACAGCGAAGCCAGGGTCGTGGCTTCCAAGCCGGCCTCGCAGCCTGCTACGCGGGAGTCCCATTCCTGAAACAAAGAATATGGTAGAAACTAATTAAAGTCAATTTTTTTGGTACTTTATTTATACTCATACTCGTTTATTCATACTTCTATCAGGGATGTTTCGGAGCTTCGACTCCCGACTCCGATAAGTCGGAACTTTCGATTATTATTACACCTTCGGTTCCGACTTCGGCTCCGACACTTTTATATCGGAGGTTTTAATCGGAGGTAAAGTGTATAAATATTTGAGATAATTGTGGTGGAAAGTAAATAGATATACAAAATCCCAACCCTTTAAATCAATTGCCCGGCAATGTTTATCGTGTCCACGTGTTTGACAAAATAATGTCTTATTTGTCCCAATAAAAATATCTGTCTTGCAAAAATATCATTTTTGATCCTACCTAGACTTCGGTTCCGACTCCGGTTCCGACTCCGATAAATCAAATTTAAAAACTCCGACTTCGGTTCCGATAAGATGACCTCCGTTACATCCCTGCTTTCTATACGTGTGTATGTTTATGAAATAGTAATTACATCAATCAATTGCACAATATTATCATTATAAAATTCAATTAGAAAGAATACTAATAATATAAAATTATAAATCATAATGTCGACCCACCGTCTCCATTCTAGTATAATAGTATATAAATATACTAATAAATTCAGTAACAAATCATATTATTTGTATTTTTTATATGTATTTAATTACATTTTTGTCAACTATATATATAAAATAAATAAATAAATTAACAATAATTAAAACAATTCAGTACAGAAAGTGAGAAAGTACTCGTTACTCATCTCATTATTCATTAAATTAAACAAATATTATTTCGGAAGTTTATATATATCCCATTGAATAATCACACGAGTCCACAAATCTGACTTTAGACCGCTATCATATTTTTTGCTCCTGACTTATTTGGTCTCAGATAACTTTACTGCCGAATCGAGTTTAATAAGCCATAACTCATAACAAATTTAAACTTTTAATCATTTTTTCAAAGACTTAAACAGCCTACACACAACTTGAGTGCTTGATATTTTAAAAGGTCAAACTGTCAACAGAACTTATAGATTCACTGTAATGACTATAGCCACGTTCCAATTTATCATCAAATTTTAACTATCTTTGTCAATTACGTTAGGCACATACAAAACATTAAATTAACTCCGAGGTCAATCGTATTCTCTGAATCTCTATTGGTCTAACAATCCTAACTATTTTCAGCACCGTCATGCCAAATGTAACAGATTACAGTCATTCAGAATTCCTGATAACAACATAGCAGATAAAATTGTTTGTACAAAGGTTATCACTTTATCATCCACCCACAAAAACCCAATAACCTACTACCTTATCCTTATCAGCTAACGTGTTGTTAGGGAAAATGTAATAAACCTCTTAAAGCGAGTGTTTATCATCAATGTATATAAATAGCTATCGCTACACGAGCTCTTTAGGTCAACATCAATCAACCTGAACCGCAAGATAATCTGCAATTAAAACATGCGCAGTGCCCACATCGGTAATCATGTTTTTACAGCCGCGATCACGAGTAAACATTATGGCCTACATTACGCTACACCTCCACAAATCAACATTAGTTACTAGCCCACGTATATCGTGTTAAGTGCAGCAATAATTCAACATACATGTACGCAGCACACACATGCACTAGTATTTATGTCAATGTTACAGTGCATACACACATATACACTTTACTCACACCTGTATGGACGTGCATACAGAATACACACGGGTATGTTCTCCGACAGACGTATCCGGTGCGTTGAACTAGCCCCCCTTCCTCCCCCTCCCGTACTACACAAGAACATGCTTTGTAGGTATATTATAAGCAATCATTTATATCTGTTCTGTCCACAGATAAGCTAACAGTGCGTCGGAACGTTCAGGGTCACCGTTTGTGAGGACAGTTGGCTGGGAAGTTTATTCAAATGAAATAGTATTAATTAACGAGCTCGATAATGGTGCTGACACAATGGGCGAACAATTGAATTATAATGAACACATATCACAACCAGAATCTGTCTTAGATAGGACAAGTGATGAGAATACGTAAAAAGTTGCTGTTAATTGATCAAAACTTTATGTCAATGTAAATGTAGAATTTATACATAGTTACGAACGTTAGCCAGTTTATGTATCAGCAATAAAATACATACCTATACAAATAAATCATAGCAATTGAAATTACAATTGGACAGGAATGACAAAAAAACAATAAAATACTGAGTAACCTAAGAGGAAACAAACCCGTTAAGAACTGTTATTACCAAATTTCATTGGTAACAATGACCCAGAGTAAAACGAGTCGAAAAGAAATAAGAAAGAAATGAAACCGTTCCAAACAAACAAACAATACAATCACGGTGCCCTTTTCACGGTCAAACTCGAGATCCGTACAAATCAGTCCCTCGGCAGTCTCGGCACATTGTAGGTAAGCGTAACGTGAGTTGCCGAGTCACGCACTGATGAGGCGAGTCGACAATGAGTCAGCAGAGTTGCGCAATAACCATTATGCTGTGTACTGTTTGGACTCTTACAGATTATGTTGATGTTAAGAGTGCGCCTAAAGCCAGGAAAAAATCAGATTTCACCCGCGCGACGCGTTTCTTAATGTGATGTACATAAAGTCGAGAATAGCATGACACAGTTTGGAGGAAAAATCAATATTTAATCAGGAGTCCATTTTTTACCAAGTTTTATTTAATTACTCAATAACTAAACATACATTTAAAAAAGTGTTCGGTTACTTTACTAGAACGTACAAATAGGAATTTTATTACCAAAAAATAATGTGGGGTCATCGCTGATAATTTCGAGTACTCGAATTAAAACGGGTTTTTTCGGTGTCATTTTTATTTTTTTATTGTAAAATACTCTGATCTATTTTTAAAATTCTATTCGGTTATTGTGCTTCTTCTTGATTGTACCCACACGTCAATATTTTTTATGTCATAGTTTTTAGTTTCTTAACTTCAGTGAGCGGCGTCGAAAATGTCCTTTTTTCGTTTTCTGGCTTTAGGCGCCCCCTTAACGTCGACGGTATTTGTTCTACGGAACACATTTGTTTGGAGAGCTTGTTTTTACTTGAATAAATTAAAGAACGGTGTTCGTGATTTATTAATAGTGAGTACCTACTGTTATTAAATGAATTTGTTTAAGTCAACAAAATGTACTAATTGGCAAAATCATTACAAATCTCAAGTCATAACAATAAATATTTGATGTAATTAAACGAAAACCGAATGTCACATGAAGTATGACTGAACACAGTTTTAAAGTGAACAATTATTTAACACAATAGAAACAAAATCATACAAATGGATAAGAAAGTTGTATCTGACATTTTTGATTGAGTGCGCTCTATCTCTTATTAAAAAATAAAAACCCTAACCTCAGTCGAAGAATGAATAACAGCCGTTCCAAACATTAACTCGAGGCTTATGGGACCCAAAAACCTAAATTTTTTTACAATAAAGTCAAATCGGTATTTTCGACATTTGAGGCGTCATACTCTTGACAAAATTGAGCTTGAGGGAACTTTTGCAATATGGTTTGACGCGGTTTGACGCCATGCTGCGTAGATGGAGAATTTTGCATAAAACCGAATTCAGAAGACATCGTTTCTGAAGTAGAGTAGTGAAATACTTCGATTTTTTAAATATTGACATAGCGATCCGGCCCCGCTTCGCACGGTAGCAATATAGGGACTGATATGAGACAGTGTAGGGTGATTCATATTATCATTTAAGGTTAATGTAGAAAGTGTAACATATAACAAGCAGTGGGAGAAACACTCAACGCTTAATCTGAGTCTGCAGCGTTCAATGGTTGACCCTGTGTCTTATGATCATTTCAAAAGATAGTTTAACCGAAAAATGCAGACGCTTAAATTAAAACGGTAAATCCGATGGTATTAGACGAGGCTGGGGAATTAAAATATCTTCTCCAGTGCTACATGTAGTAAGTATTGTACACACTCTAATTTGAAAGTCTTAAGGGACTGCACCAATTATCGCCGTACCTATCGATTAAAGTTCTCTGATAAAGTAACAGGTTACTGAAAATCGGAACGAAATGTACGGACCGCCAGCCGCTGTTCGTCCGCTTTTTAAATACCTGATATCTCCTAAGATATCCTTTAAAAGATCTAAGACAGCGGAAGCAATTTCATTTTATAATATGGCAAGATGAGCTTACGTAAGAACTTGTTTTAGTAAATAACACAGTGTATAGACAAGGTGAGGTGAAGCACGATTACCTTGCCACTTTTCGTTTAAAGGTTCCCAAATAGAAAGTTAGCCGAAACACTGATGCTGGTGGAGTGTTCCAGATCTTACTATTCAGATTAAGAAAGCGTTTTGTCTGAAGAAGCGAACAATCTGCCACGAAAGGTAGACTCTTCTATTATCAAAGGTCGAAAACGAAAGTTGTATATGATGTCGAGCAGAAATACCATCAAGCGAATCGTCTATACCATCGTGTAAGGTGTTATTGTTATCTCAGGAAAATAAATAACAGGGAAAGAGAACGAGAACTTTCCCTATCTCAGAAGCAGAAATTATTTCGACGTAGCGTCGGTTCCTCGAGCTTACGCCGTGATTAATGCCGGGTCGTGCCCAACAGATCAACTCCGGGGGGTCCACCGACTAACAACATTGTTTATGCCATATTCTCGTCTCTTTAACATACAACGAAATTAAAGAGACAGCTATAACAATGCTATACGCAATGAAAAGACAGCTATAGCAATGCAATGCTATAAGCAATTTGTGACGCAGTTGCGGATTACCCTTTGTTTGAGGAACTGATATTAATATTTTAGATTAACGACGCTCGAAAGTTCCCAAGTTCATGCAGCAATAAAGATTTATCGATACACATAAAACCTTTTTACGATTAATCCAACTCGTAAAATTATATGTACAAACAAGCTCTTACTTTGTACGAGAGTATATGTCTCTAATTCATCTTATAAGCTGCTATAAAAAGGCAGTAATCATAATTTGGAAAGGAAAGCTACTCGTAAAAGAACTAACTTCAAAGAGAACATTAAACGTCTAAAGCCAAACGGTCTCGTTTAGTTTAGGCTTCGTGAATTTAGTGAGGTTGCTTAGATTTTGATCGATTATTTTAGTTCAGTGTTAGACAGGGATTTGAACTTTCATGTTGAGACAGCTACGACGCACTGTGCTATTATGGACTGGCGTCTTGCTTACTATCAGGTGCAAATCTTGTGGAAAACCTTAGCCAACAAAGTCTTAACTATATTATTTATGTTTAATATCAAAAATATGGTCGTTTAATATTAAATCTTTTAAGTTGCTCTACTTAATTTCCCCCGGCGGTGCCTAGCTCTATCGCATCTAAAACTGTTACAATTTTGCTATCGCTCTCTTCCGTGATGACCTAGTGGCTGATGTGCGATTCATAATCCTGAGGTCGTAGGTTCAATTCATGCCTGCATCTCGCGAATACTTGTCCAAATGCAGACGTACAAGTTTATCATTAATAGTACCTTTAACGGCGAAGGAAAACAAATACAAATACAAATCATGCCATGGATTATGGCCTTGACTCTCTTCTTGCGAGGTCCCGAGTCCCAGCAGTGGGAATATTTAGTGGGCTACTTATACTTCTTCTCTCTTTAATTCAGAGCTAAATTAGAGATACAGTAAAAGCAAAATCGGAGCAGTTTTAGTTAATTACATACAGTTGCCGGTTAATGCAGCATTTTCGAGCTCTCAAAACTTTCGCAAACTCTAGCCTCGGCAAAGAACATAACTGTTCCGGTAGTACATCATCGAGGTACTCTCGTAGCTAAGTAAATACATTACGTATCAGCTCGAATGTCTTATGTAAGAACAAACAAGATACTTTATTGACGAGCTATCATAACATAATATCTTACTTATTCATATTCTTTTGTCCTTTTATGTGACACGTTTTGTCTATTCTTAACCTCCGATATGAGAACGGAGTGTTATGTTTGTTTGATGTGACTTTCTGTGTGCCTTTTGTTATCGATTATTATACGTACCTATATTAGTTCTTATTATAACTCAACGCGCGTGCAATACATGTTTGTGTGTAATCGGTTCAGCCGTTTTAAAGTTATCAGCTATTTTTTTTCAGCGACGAGAAGTAATCTTGGACGCATAATGGGTATTTACTTGCAAAAGTACGTGTGACCTAATTTAAAAAAAAAAAGAATTTGAGAAAAAAATAAAATTAACATATCACTGTGTACTTATTAGTAGTCAAACCTCTTCGACCGGTTCCTTGTAACCAGCCTGGGGCACTGTAGCTCCTAAGAAAAAGCCAATTCTCATGTATTTTTGGTCTCAAAGTTGACGTGATCGGTGATAGATTTGGTTCTTTTTTTTATGTACATATTTTTATTCTTTCACTGGTTCTAGGTTCATAATTGTATTTTATTTAGAACCTAGAGCGAAGGAACTAACTTGTTGTAACACTTTTTTTAGTTACTTAGTTGAACAGGCAATATAAGTCGTAGTCATATAATTAAATAAGGCTTAATTTCTACTGTACGGGAACCGTATTAAAAGCAGCGAAGTAGTAAAGATAAGGCAAACGAACCAGGAAGTCATTAACTCTGCCATATTCTTACATTCGCCGATCCCGCTCATCTCTGTCGTTGCTTGATCTATGATTATACATTATACGATATATATTAATACGATTCTTCAATTATTATAGGAGATACATTTATTTTGGTTACACCACGATTTTTTTTTTGATTTTTTATTGTACTATAGAGTGACGAGACGAGCAGGGCATGTGCCTGATAGTAAGCAACATGCCTGCCACATAACAGCACAGTGACACGCAGCTATTGGAAGACGAAGAGTCCAAATCGTTACCTAGCACTGCACTGCGCTCGTCACCCAGAGATCTAAGGTATTATATCTCTAAGCCCTGTAATTTCTCTAGAAACATTGCCCATCAAGCCGGAAAACAGTAATGTTTGCACATTACTGCTTGGCGATATAATAACTGGCGAAGGTGTGGTACTTCCCCAGGCGGACTCTTCCACGAGTCCTACCACTACTATATCGTACACATTAAGAAACTTTTGAATGCGGATAATAAACCTATCGATTAGCTATTAACGATTTTTTGTAACGTAACGATTTTCTACCGCCTAACCATAGAATAGATAACTAAAATGGTCTTGGCATTACTCTCTCCTTATTTTCGCCTGCATTTTTTTATGCAGTTCAGAATGACGGGACCAGGACATGGGTTCATAGCACAGTCTCATGCAGCTATTGAAACATTAATTATAAGCAACTAGCTGAACGCGCGCGCGTTGGTACGCCATCTATCGAAAATCGATCGTACCAATTCAAATTTTGAACAAATTCGGTTACTTTAGGTTCTAATGACGCAACCTTTGAAATATGACATATTATGCCGTCACGCAACGAAAGCTCTCAAAAAGCAATATTTTTTCCCCGTTTTTGTTACATTTTTCATTCCTGCTCGGCTCCTGTTGATCGTAGCGTAATGTTAAATAGCCTATAGCCTTCCTTGATAAATGGACTATCCTACAAAGAAAGAATCGTTCAATTCGGATCAGTAGTTCCAGAGATCCTTGCGTTCAAACAAACAAACAAACAAACTCTTCAGCTTTATAATATTAGTATAGAAGTATAGATAACAAAGCCATTAATTACAGATTTAGCTAAACGGTCTTATGAGCGGGGGTCTACTGCATGACTAGAATAGCCCTTGGTTTTTTTTTTAACTTTTATAGGTTCACACTTGACCGCCATCTCGCCTGATGTTAAGCGACGATGCGGTCTACGATGGAGTGTGTTTACCTAGAAAAAAACCGATTAAATCTCGATTTGAAGACACAAAGATTGTAACTATCGGGGAAAACGGAAAACCCACTCAGGCAACGTATTCCACAGCCTAAACGTTTTTATCACAAAAGTAGAGTCAAATATCTTTCGTTCGTGTCTTTGGAACATCAACCATGAAACGATGTCGCTTTTTCGAGCTACGAGCATTCCGATAGAAAAAAGGACAAGGTGGTATCAGATCATGCAGATCAGTCGCACACTCTCCGAAGTGTATCCGATAAAAACCCGATAGGCTAGCAATTTTTCGGGGATGTTCAAGACATTGAAGTCTTTTTCGCACAAGAGTGTCGTTGCCTATGAGCCTTTTGGCACGTCTCTCGATCGATTCCAGAGCTCCCAGCTGATACTTAGCCGAACCATCCCAAAGGTGCGAACAGCACTCCATATTTTATTCGCTTTAAATTTTATGCCAAAATAAAGAGAGAGCAAAATCAAAGGCAACATTTTAACAATTGGCAATCGCTTTTTCTTTAATGAGACATTTTCAACATGCAAATTTAGATAAATAGACATATAAAGGGTAGTTAACTCAATCTCGCAAAATGTGGCGCATTTTGTAAAATTCCTCTAAGAATCTGAAACATTGGCGCCACCTATGGTGAAATTGTGAACTATATATTTGACAATGCCAACTTTATTTTCATCTTGAAAAATGAGTTGTCATTTCAACCGAAAATAAACAAAAAGCAATATTAAACCTAGACACATTTTAGTTAGTCGTTAGTCCCTTTGTTTTGTGTACCCCTGTATCTAAGATTTAATAGGTTCGTCTCTCGGAAATAACAATCAGCTTGAGGAATAACCCCAGGAAATTCAAAGGAAAAGCGAATGGCTTCAATGCTTTATTGTTACGGTAAATATAGATTGTATTGTTGTGGCTGCCATTGTTACCTCTGGTCGTGAATGTGGGAATAATTTCGTTCATTTCCTAACAAATTATGTTTATACTTATTTGTTTAATGGAATGGTTTGAGTATCCTTTTAGGTTTAGGTATGCTTTATATGTGTGGGTAGGGTATAGTAATTAGGAAGCTTAGGTTTGTTGGTCCCTGCGCTATCTTCGCTAGACCACAGTAACTTCAGTAAACGTCTCGTTCAGTCAATAGACTGTCATAGGTCATCGTTTTATGGTTGATGTGCCAAAGACACGAACGAAGAGGTTTACGCTCTACTTTTGTGATAAGAACGTCGAGTGTGTGTGGATTGCTTTGCCTGAGTGCGTTCTGCCCGGTGCGATGGTTACAATTTTGGGGTCTACAAATCGAGAGTGAATCGGTTTCTTCTAGGTAAACACGCTCCATCGTAGACCACATCGTAGCTTAACATCAAGCGAGATGGCAATCAATTGTAATCCTATAAGATAAAAAAAAACGTATCTTTATTAAAAAATCATCAATTACTATAGTTCCGTCGCTATTCGCATAGTCGCAAAGTACCATACCTTGTCAGTTATAGGTACCTACTGCCAACCAGTAATGTATATACTGTACCTACTGTGTTCCGATTTGAAGGAAAATCTAAAATGGTAAAAGGTCATTGCCAGAGATAAATCATATTGTATCTTCTGGTGACGAACGCAGTTTTTCCCGCGATATCAGATTTCATTACACAATCAAAGCAATTAATAAAAGTGAACGTATGGTAGCGATGTGTGCACACATGCCACGCAAACAAGCACGCACACGCACGCATACTACCGGCTACCACCCTATGACATTATTTTAAATATCGCCTAACTGGTCTTGGCTTTGTCATTGCTCTCTTTTCTATTTTCACTTAAAATTAAAGCAATGCCATATAACCCTTTCACATAGGCGGACGAAGGGCGGGTCCGTTTATTTTCAGTATAACACTTTAACTGCTATTTTCGAACAAATACAAATATATCTTCTTTTTCGGTTCACAGAAACAAGGCCACGTCAACCCAGGAGGTCTGCCTAGTGAGGTTTTCAGCGCTCAACGACGTAATAGCATGTTTATTGTTTGTTTGTCTACCTTCTTATTTTAGTTTTATAGTCGGTGGATGTACGTAGTACGTACATATGTAGGTATTATGTGTAAATACACGTTATCACAATAAAGATAATATTAAGTATAGAGCTAAATCAGGTAATATTGTCTAATTTGTTCCAACATAAGATAGATAGAGACAGTTATATATATTGACACTGTTAGCGATAATGAAAACGCGTAGGTTGTAACTGGTAACACAGAAAGGTATCTAGAACGAAAACAAAAGGTTAAAGGTTACACAAATGGCGTAAAATATGTCAATACCGATTTAGAGTTTCACGGAAAGACGCCGCCTATAAGAGAAAATATTACATTTACAACAAAAAAAAAAAAAATTTTTTCGAAAAAACTCCCTCTAATGCCAATTGATTCTTTATAGACATTGAATAACTTAATTTTCGGCAATGGTTGATTACTATTAAACAATATTACTAATCGTAATGATTCTTGTTTGTTGGAATTTTTGGCATTTAGTACATATGGTTTAACATTTTGAATTTAGACTTAGTAAATAGGTAGAGCTGTAACCTTTCTAAAATACTTCATTAATGGAGATCGTTCCTGTTGTATTAAAAAGCTGTATTACACTAAAATACTCGTAGATAGGTAATTTGGGATGTAAAAATTAACAAACAATCCCATAACAATACCACATCAGCTGTCTGTAGGTCTGTACCTGTCTATATCTTTCTAAGTGAAAAATTAAAGAAACAAATATCGGTGGACATTCCTCACACAACACTATCTAGATCCAAGCTAAGCTAAGCTTGCACTGTGAAAGGCAGATACTGATCTATCATTTTTAACGAGTAGAGCAAATAAACAAAACTAAATTACAATGAAAACTTCATTGCATAACATACCCAACTAATAACTTACACCAATTATATCTGAATTATCCATAGACTGGAAAACACAGGCTACTTATTATCCCGTTAAAGTTGTTGGTAGTACTGCGAGGTACACCGCGAGACACAGCTAGTTGATAATAAGCGTAGTGAACAACCAGCTTAAAACAACGCAACGTTTATAAGTTCAGTCTAAAAATACTTTTATTTAATTTGAGTTTTCATCGCCGTATTAGAAGAAACAACTCACAAAATAAATGTACAAAATAACAAAGGCCAGTTCTATGAACTCTTGAATCGCTAAAAGAAATTTGAGTTCAAATTTATCACGTTTATTGCCTCTAACACAAAGAAACTTATACAATTTCTTGCCCTTCATAAATACCTAAAGAACACGATCAAAGTAACATTGTCCTGTGTCTAACACACACCTATCAGTGCCGTTCCCCCAACTTTCGCTCCCTAAAGGGGTGGGGAGTTTACCCCACACTACCCCCTTAAAGGGGTAGGGGGAAAACAGGGTGAGCTGGACAGTAGAGTAAGCTAACTGAAACAAACTTTACTCGTTTAAATTTTGCGGGGAAACCGCTTCTGAGTCGTGTTGCGTGCATACTGATGACGACAAAGTTAAGAGCGCGATAAACTTCCAATGCCGCTTGGCTAATTGAGTTTTTAATTATGAATACTTCGGGAGAAAGTTCATGTTAAGTTTATTTTTACTTACGAACTGGAATTTCTCAGCTTGCTCTACCTCTATAACTCTATATTATCTCGTCCATAATAGTCTATCTCTTAACACCTGCTATTTTTTAGTTTAAGTACCGACAAGCTGCATTCGAACATGATAAGATTCAAGTGTATACTAACGGTCCGGTCCGGCTTCACTCGTGCTACATAATATATAACCTATAGCCCTCAGGGATCATGTAAGTACATATCCAATGGTGAAATAATTTTTGAAATCGGTCCAGTAGTTCCTGAGATTAGCGCGTTTAAACAAACAACCTCTTCAGCTTTATAATATTAGTATAAATTCACACCATTAAGTGGCATATAAGTTATATCAAAACAATAAGACGAGTGAAACAACTAGCGGCCCTATTGCTGCAAACAATTTCTATCAGGCAACCTTGGGATGATTAAAAAATCTTGAGAACCTCAAAAAATTGGTGGCAAAGACTATTAAATATTGATTGATTATTGTTACAATTTAATTTTTAAAAAATACAACATGCATTCAAATGTTTCATCATAAATTACAGTTTTAACGTTTGACACTCATAATGAGCCTAATTTTGTAGTGGCAGGACTCTGCATGATCCACCTGGGAAGACATACGAACAGCAATTCATTTTTAGAAATATAGATACCCTACATATTTTATCTGTGGTCAATAATAGCAAAAGCTAAGTGTTAGGCAGTTCTATTGTTCACTTACTTTACTCCCAGTAATAAAACAGGGCAAACAACATCTTTATCTCGTCTACTCCGACAGATTAAATAGATCCAGCTAAAGTCCTGAGTGCCGTTGTAGCGAAATTGCTATCATTTCCTTTGTGACTACAGCTCTTCCTATTCTGGTTAAGCTTTCACAAACATTACTTCGAATACCCCATTTCGCGACTACCTATAATAGCACAACGTATTTATTTACACTAGAAGATTTAGCTTTAAAGTGTTACAATGAGAACTTAAAAAATAAAATCGTTGCCATAGGGAAAACCGATTAAGGCTGAGACTCCACCAAAGCGAAGATGTGCGGAGATGTCTGAAGCGGAGACGAGAAGATACGTTTGTCAGCTCGGGTGACTGCACCGAAGCTATGCTTTACGCCGCGCGTCGCCTGCGTATATTTCGCGTCTCCGCTGCGCGCCGGCAAGGCACAACTCAGATCTCCGCTTTCATCGCGCCATACACATATAATAAATAAATAAATCCACTGGAGCTGAGCGGAGACGAGATGTGTGAATAACGAAATTCTATTGGTTGTTAAAATGATCTCGTCTGCAATCGCACAGCTCCGCGGATTCTCAGCCTTAATAAACGAGAAGATTACATATATACCGAGACAGAGTTTAAACAGCAGTATGCTGAGTGCGAGATTTGTCGAAAACAATACCCGTTGTACCGTGAGCGCGTAAACATGACATTTGTATGAAGGACTCCATCACCTTTAGACCTCTACATACCTCTACATACATTTCTATATACATACAAATGTCAAGTTTACGCGCTCATGATAGATCGCGTAATGTTTTAAAAAGAAAATCGTATCGCATACTAATAGATATGTGCTGTCATTACCCTCGTCAATGACATGAACTCACAATACTTTTCACTCGTGTAAGCGTGTACAAAAAGCGTGTAACGCGCGTAGCTCAAAAACGCGATACCGTTTCATTATAGACATTACCAAGACCAGAAGGTTTCACACTACTTTCGTAATACGGACAGCTAGACTATAGAATTCGTTGTCCGAGTGGGTTTTCTTTCAGATGGATATTTTTTTCCGACGACGCATTTATTGAACAACTTCGTTAAAAAAGTTTATTTTTAAACCCTCATTAAAATTGTAAAACAAAATAATACTATGTCGAAGTAAAACATGACACTCGTATTAAACGAAATAACTGTCAAAGGACATAAAAAAACAAGAATCGAAAACTCGCCTCGTTGACTTTAAAAGGAAATTTAACGTTAATGAACGTTCTCTTTTGAAGCAACATTTCGCCGGAAACAACTTACTCAATATGGAGGTAGGTAGATTGATAAAAACAATTTTCTAAGGCATCATTAAAAATTGGTCTGTCTCTTCAGTCATCTGGGAAACTGTAGTACCGTCTCGTTTATGACGCTTCTTAAAACATCTTATAATGAAATAAGGTCAATAATGATTAGATTAAAAATAATTAACGATTTAGTTCCATACATCTTTTTTATACAGAGTGAAGGTACTAACTAGCATGGCACAGTCTCTCTTTACTCTTGACTGTGGTACTAGCAAGAGAAGCGCGTAATGTAGGCAACATACCTGCTCATAATAGCATATTACCATGCAGCTATTCGAACATGAAGAGTTCCAATAATTTACTAGCACTACACTGTGCTCCCCACCCAAAAAATTAAGGCAATTCGTAACTTTATCTTGTAATATCTCTGGAAAGAAGAACAATTCCTTCGAACCGAAACACCGTAATACGATTGCACATTATTACTTACTGCTTGCCGGTAGAATAACTGGCAGAACAATATAATAACAAAAATACCTACTAATCTATTTATTTTTAATCTCACTCGACAAATAGAAAAAAAAAACATAGCAGAAATGTTTGTTTGAGAATTAAAATTCGTTCAACTTGGAAAATAAATTAGAATGTCTTTAAACCATCGTTTCTGTACAATCTAATAAAAAGTCACTGACCCGTAAGTCGAGATGGAGCCAATTAGCAATAGCATAATGGAATAAAGCTTCCAAGAAGTGAAAATTAATATAACGTAACAAATTAATTTAGTTGCGACCTTGGAGCCTTCAAAGTATATTGGAATCTGGAATGTTCTCGATGTTTCAGTTTGATTGAATTACTCTCTGGGAGATTTGGCTGAGCGATCAATCATGCTATGTTCAGGGCTCGAGCAGTCCTGGGCCAGCCGAAAATAGCTCTACAGGATCCCACCACCTGGCGAATATGTATATAATAAAGAGGGTGGTGCGGGCGAGGAAAATCAATAAAGCGGGCGCCAACATCAAAACATGCCCTGACTACCCAATCTCCCCATCCCAACGCCCGGCTCCCCCTATAGCCCCCGTCTCCCCGTCGTCTCCCGGGGAAACCCGCCCATGTTTGGCAGACACCGTCCTTGATCTCCCATTTTGCCCGGGACGCAACTTCGAGTAAACACCGGTTCGTCTCATTGGAATTGGGTCGGTTATGCGTTTTGCTTTTTACTTCTCTCTACCCCCTCATCTTTTAAACTAATAAGCTCATTGTTAGAATGGAAATTTGGAAAAACGCTGGATCGGAAAAATAAAAGTTTTAGAACGTTTTATTTTATAGTACTTCAGTTGAGTCGATTTCGGTTCGAACTTCGTCATAACCTTGTTCGTAATAGACAATCATCTGAAAACAAAAACCATTCAAATTGCATAAGATTAATTAATATTTGTAGTGGTTTTTAAAGATTACCTCAGACGTATAAACATACCAGACAAAATTCGCGTTCTCTCTTTGCAACATTAGTTTAAATGAAGGATTAAATTTTATTTAGTTGTATGTAAGAATTAAACATATAAATAAGTTTTAGTGGATATTTCTCACACAACACCATCTAGCCCCACACAAAACATAGCTTGTACTATGGGAGCTAGATAGCTGATATAAATAAATAGTTACATAGTTGTAAAATGTACATTTCTTACTTATTTTCGTAGAAACACGAAGAAACAGAAGACATATTTTTGTATTGAATGGGAATCGATTCTGCTTTCACAGGCAGTCCTATTAGCAACCAGCAAACCAACTAAGCCACTAGGCATTTTTTTTCTGTGGTTGGTATTGTATTTGATTTGAAAACGAGATTATGTTTTAAACTTTTAACTTTAAACCAAATACTTTTACTAGAGTTGTTTGATACAAATTTAGATTTACTAAAAGCCGTAGAGATACATATTATATAAAATAGGATATCCCCTTGGGCATATAACTTCCAGAAGAGGTCCAACATTCGAAAAGTGTACGAAGAATTATTAGTTTTGCACGGGTGTCACGCACAGGGACAAACACGTAGCCAATAAAATACATTTTCAGACTAATTGACTCACTCGTAATTCGTAATATGACCTATTATTTATAACCATAATTAAAATGAGAAATACCCCAACCTACCCTATTAAAAGAGCAATTTAGGTGGGTAGGTATAGTAAAATATACGTAGGCAAAGCGTCCAGCAAATTTTCTCCAGTAAAGCAATTATAGACATTCTCGCTCTAAGATGTTCATCATTTTCAGGTAAGTTTAGGGCGTATTCAAGTCGTTTGGGTATTGTTTTGCTAACAAAGTTTTCGTTTGTTTTGAAATTCCTCCCTATTTCCACGTTAAAACAAAATTGTTTACATTCGTCAACTCGATGTGTATCCATTTATATTTTGCTGTAGGCAGTTTCTGGTTTATTTTACATAGTTGGGAATTTGGTTACTTAACATATTTGGCACTTAGGTATTTTGTTTAATGTTTTTTTTTCAATATTTGAACAACAGGGATAACCTAAACGCAAACGTATCATTTACAAATTATTTGTTTGACTCAGCAGAGCTATCAACTCAGGTACTTGATAGCTTTATGTTATTCAATTTATTAGCCAAACATCAGTACTGACGATTTATCCCTGATTCCTGATTCACCGTTAAAACCAGTGGTGATGACAAAGTTTTACATCGGCGCTTAGAAAAATACTCAAAAGTTGGTATTCGAACCTTAGACTTACCGATTCTAATCGCACATTCTCACCACAGCGTCACTACAAACATTATGATAGTGCGTGATTATTTGAGTGACTGTGCGCTCACAATGCGTAAACAATGATAACGCACAGGTTATCACGGTTATACCTACCGCGCTCTTTATATACATGGGTCGTCCATAAACAAACATCGATAACCTAAATGCACAAATATTAGATTAAATTAATAAAAATAGATTTCTTGTCTTCTAAACGTACAGCCAACATTGCAACTAATATCTTTCTTGCTGGGTGCGAATTTGCAAAATGCAAAAAAGACTAAAAATAAAAAATATTGAAAACATTCGCGAAAGTTTAAATGCTCTAGCTTTTACTATCGGAATTATGATTTATTAACTAATTATTTTTATTTGGTTTAGACTCTACTTTCGCAATAAGGACATCTAATTATTTTTAAAGTGCGTTGCCGAAGTAGCCATCATTGATAGATAATTGTATTTTAAGTGTCTTAAAGGCTGGAGTTAATCGGTTTATTCCATAAGCTCATGATGGTAGGACTCTTGGCAGAGTCCCCATGGGGAAGTACCACACCTGGGCCAGTTATTCTACCGTCACGTAGTAATGTGCAAACATTATCGTGCTCCGGTTTGAAGGGCAATGTTTCCAGAGAATTACTGGGCTTAGAAATATAACATCTTAGATCTCTGCGCAGTGCGATGCTAGGTAATGATTAGGACTCTTCATGTTCCAATAGCTGCGTTTCACTGTGCTGTTATGTGGCAGGCATGTTGCTTACCATCAGGCACATGCCCTGCTCGTCTTGTCACTCTTTATTTAAATAATGAAATAAAAAATGATGTTTTCCTTCACCGCTAGCACATGCACGTGAAAAAATACTCACAGATTCAGTTGGGATTCGAAGCTATGACCTCAGGATTGTTAATCGTTTGCCACCAAGGCAACAAAGCTTTTTTTTAAATTAGAGCTAGCGCAGGGCCCCATCTAACCCAAAAATCCCAGCATTATAATCTATTCTACACCAATTGGCTTGAACGATTACTCAAACATTATACAAAAAACCGTTAATAACATCGTCCATTAAATTATATTACATACAGCTTTTTATTTGATAGGTATTTTACTGAAACTGTTATTACCAAGTTCTATCGGCAACATTTTCTTGGAAAAGGAAAATGTTTCTTACCAACCGGCAGGAAAGATAAATTACTTCCATTACGTTGAAAATACACCCACACAAATTGTGATGAAACCTAGGTAAGGAAAGTACCCACCTAACCGAAAGTTTTTTTTTATCGATAAATAATAGGTTTTCCACGTAACCGGCATCTCGTATCTGATATCGACTGGTATCGGTAGATATGTGTGTGTATATTTTTTGTATACCCACCATTTACTAGACGTCTTACGCGAGCCAAAATCATGGGGAGTTTTTTTTTTTTAAATAAAGAGTGACGAGACGAGCAAGACATGTGCCTGATGGTAAGCAACATGCCTGCCACATAACATCACAGTGACACGCAGCTATTGGAACATGAAGAGCCAAAATCATTACCTAGCACCGCACTGCGCTCGTCACCCAGAGATCTAAGTTGTTATATCTCTAAGCCCTGTAATTTCTCTGGAAACATTGCCCTTCAAACCGGAACACAGTAATGTTTGCACATTACTGCTTGGCGGTAGAATAATTGACAAAGGTGTGGTACTTCCCCAGGCGGACTCTGCTAAGAGGCCTACCACTACTACAATTAATATTGAAGACTAATATAATACTAATTTAATATTGAAATTCGACGTAGGTACGAGTAGGTATATGACGTGAATGAAATCAAAGAAACAAGTATTTATAATTATTTGTATAATTAATTCATTGTCATAAGACAACTTTTCAACGAGGCATTTTCAGAATAACATATATAAGACTTTTTTCACTCTTTTAGGTTTACACTTGACCGCTGCGTCAAGATGTAGTCCACGATGGAGCGATTCGAAGACACCAATCGGAAAAAGCTCACTCAGGCAACGCATTCCACAGCCTAGTCTTTGGAACTTCACCCATGGAACGTCGTCGCTTTTTCTTTTGACGAGCAGTCTGATAGAAGCAAGTGAAAGGTGGTATTAGACCAGATCAGTTGCACACTCACCGTTATGTATCCGATAAAAACCCGATTGGCTAGCAATTTTGTGGAGCTGTTCAAGACTATGAAGTCTTTTCTAAAAATGATTTCATTGCCTATGAGCCATTTGGCAGGTCTCTCAATTGATTCCAGAGCCTCCAACTGAGAGAGGTATATAGCCAACCCATCCCAAAGGTGCAAACAGTACTCTATATATAAGAGCGAATCTATGCTTGGAAATCTTGGAATTCAAATTTGAAGTACTTACCTTTGAGAGAGAACACCTAGTTTTTGGGGAGCTAATTTAACCTTGCACTCGATGAAAAGCCAAACTTGAACATATAAGTAAAAAAAACAATAACATATGAGTTAAAAAATAACCGCACGAATTGAAGTGGCTTTACTAAAAAAAAAAAAAAACTAGGTTGTAAACACGATGTTTTCCGGTACCGTTAAAAGGTTGAACCAATTAAAAGTTAAAAACCAAACAAACAAAAGTTACAGTTAAAAACCAAAGGTTAATTTCAAATTTGTATATCTCTGCACGTGGAAAAATACTCAAGCAGGACATGTGCCTGATGGTGAGCAACACCACCCATAACAGCACAGTGACACGCAGCTATTGGAACATGAAGAGTCCAAATCATTACCTACCACTGTATTTAGAGTAGGCTTGGAACATTTAATCGGACGAAACGACAGGTCGTAGTAGAACCGGAGTAGGAAAGTCTCGAGTTTTTTCGAAGTTACGTTTTTCGTAGAAAGAGAGTAGACGTCCTGTTATGGGCAGGCTGGTTGCTTACCATCAGGCACATGTCCTGTTCGTCTCGTCAGTCTATACTATAGAAAAAAAAATACGGTGACATCGCTACATTTAT
Source organism: Ectropis crepuscularia (assembly GCA_963693475.1). Classification (NCBI taxonomy): domain Eukaryota; kingdom Metazoa; phylum Arthropoda; class Insecta; order Lepidoptera; family Geometridae; genus Ectropis; species Ectropis crepuscularia. Next base: position 20,480,239 of record OY856353.1, on the reverse strand, counting down.
ACTCTTTCAAACAAAAACTACCGACGAGATATCGGTGAAATTTAACACTTAGATAGACACTAGTCTGGAAAAATACATCTACATATACATACATACTACTTTTTATCTCGGGAAAATAAAGAGATCGGGAACTACGCGAGTGAAACCACGAGATGCTAGTGTGCATAGATGTAAAATATCTACGTTTGGGTAGATTAATGAGTAACGTGGGTAGCCAGGGCTGGCCTTAGTCATCTAGGCGCCCCGGGCGAGCCATGTCTCAGGCGCCCCAAAAGGACAACACTACACTTTGGGGACGTTGAAATACACCCCTTCCCCCTAGGTTATTAAGATTTTCCAGCGCCCTTGTAGTATCATCTAGGCGCGCCACGCCTCAGGCGCCCAAAGGACACAACAATACACTATGGGGACGTTGAAATACCCCCCCCCCCATCCCTAGGTTAAGACTTCCCAGCGCCCTTGTAGTATCCGGTGCCCCGGGCGGCCGACCCCGTCGCCCCACCGGTAAAGCCGGTACTGTGGGTAGCTAGTAGATTAGAAACGAATTAACTAGTAATTTAATGTTATTAATATCTTATCGTACTTATGTAACATTCAATTACCGTATCTCAATCACCTCTACATATTTTTACGCTAAATGCGTAATCGTTACACAATGTTATGTAATTTAGGATCGACTGAAATAATGACTCAGTTTAAAATTGAGCAGCTCAAAACTAACACTGGATACTGAGAGGTGTTATCGATTCTCCGAGCCTGGAACACATTATGTGAAACATTAAGAAGAAAAAGATTAATATTTTTTCACACTCTACCCTAACCCCGTCTATTTCTATTTCATGTTTCTATCCATCCTTCGGGTTCTGGAAAAGATCGCTTTAAATCTAAGGTCGCCATTTGTTTCACTAAGCTTCTAAGGCTAAGGTCTCTTTGTTTTTTAATTTTGTATTGTGGACAATACAGGGTCTATCTAATTAAGTGTAGAAAAGGTGTCAAATGAGTATCTTGTCTCATTCGGAAACTACCCTGTGCTGGATTCTTCTTCTTTATCGTATCGCTCTTGGCAAAGCGGTCGTCACGATGAGCCGTCCACGTCGGTGGTAGAGGTGGACACAGCTCTCCGTACGATTTCCTGCCATCTCTCCCTATTCGCAGGCTGTCTGGACTGGACTGGCAGTCAGACACGTGGATTCCTATTGCGGATTTCCCTTAGTCAGTCCAGGGCATAGGTGACCTGCCGCGCGATCTGGTTCCCACCACTTTTCCCTGCATTAGTCTTCTGAAATTGGTACCGCAAGTGTTTCGAGTCTCATCATGCTTTTGCTATATTCGTCTTCCGAAGTAAGCATTAGTAAAACTCTAACCTCTGATTCAACAGAAAAATAAAACATCTTGAAGAAATCGTAGGCCGATTACTTCTCTCTCGTGTCGATGACGTTAAGTTGTTTTAAGATTATGTTACCAACTTACTGTTTAATATTTTATTTTGGAAGGCAAAGAACCTGCTACTCTATTTTCTGTCGTTGCGTAACAAGATTTTTATTATGTCCGCTAGGGAGCTCTGCTCCGCTAATTTCCCATGCAAGTGTTTCGAGACTATTGAATCACATTTTTCGGAGTAGAATATCATCTGACATGCCGCACTTAGCGAATGTGGTGGATTATGGAACTTAACTCTCTCTTTGTGGCAGACGGCCCCGAGATTCAGCGGTGGGAATCAAAAATTAACCTTTTTATGGACTCTGAAATCGTGAAATGAATTATCCTCATTCTATCTACTTTACTTGCTAAACTTTAGTTGCTAAGAGATACCTACATAAAGTAATCTAAACAATTTTACAAATAGGTCAACTGCCGCGGGCGTTAAGACTCAACTTTTCGAGTTCGAGTCAACTTTGTTTAATACAAAATTTCATTTAGGTAAATATAACAACTGTATTATGTATGAGGTTGTCAGAACTGAAGAACGTAACCTGCGGGTTGTAACCTTATTACTTCTCGTAAACTTTGTATTTAACTACCTACTTGGACGAAACTGTAGCTTTCTAAGTTATTTTACAAATATTAAAGTTTGTGAGCTTCGATAGCTACTTATTAATACTACTGAATTCATTTCCATTAGTGAATAGCTGAAGGGTGTAATCATGTCATGGCACAAGTTTTTTTTACAACACGGAGTGACGGGACACTCTAGATGCCATAGGCAGGCATGGCATTACTCTATACTAGGTATAGGTACTATAAAAAAAAAAAAACATTATTATACTCAACCCACACTCGTCAACTACTGGACATAGGTCTCTCCAATAATACGCCACTCAGCGCTCGATCCTCGGCTTTACGTTTTCAACCGCCACCAGCTGCCTTTCGTAAAGCGTCACCCTATCTAGCTAGTCTCAGGGCGTCCTTCACTACGTTTGCCGATTCGCGGTCTCTACTCCAGAACCCGTCTACCCCAACGGTTATCGGTTCTGCGGCAGATATGACCAGCTACCACTTCAGCTTGCTGAAGCGCTATGCTATATCGGTGACTTTAGTTTTCTGACTCAACAAGATTAAAATTAAAAATGTTGATTTACCCCAGAGTACCTTGGCTTTGAAATTCATAATAGTATTGTACTAGTCAAGCTTTCTCATTTGACACCTATATTGAGCGAGGTTGTGAAAAAATATTTTTTCCGCCATTTTGTGGAGGCGGCCATCTTGAATCAATATCAACCAAACAAAGCTAGGAACTACAGCAAGGAAACTGACTATCAAATGGATAAAAACTCATCTAAATCGGTCCATCCGTTTGACAGCTACGATGCCACTCACAGACATCGACGTCAAACTTATAACAGTTCTTTTTTGCGTCAGCGTTTAAAATGTAGTTATATGCGAATTTTACCTGATAGGGCTGGAGGGAGGCGTAGTCGAGGAACTGCAGGTGTTTGTCGTGGAGGAACTCGACCGGCTGGGCGTCCGCTTGCAGCGTGAGGTCGGCTGCTAGCGGCGTGAATGTCTGCAACGGAAGACCAACACTTTAACATCCAACCAAGTTTCGCAGCGACGGCGTCGGCGTAGCTTCGAAGCAGCGTAGCGTCGGAGCGGCGGCGGGAGCAGCGTATGCGAACTGCGCATTTTAGTGTATTTCAACGTACGAGGTTAAAGACAAGATTATTAGCCCCCGGCCCCGCGGCCTCCACACATCTAAATCCGGCCCTGCAATGCAGTGATTTGAACTCACCATGTTCAAATTACTGTGTAGCTTTCTATGTACCGTTGCGGTCTAATGGATAGCACGTGCCATTCACATTCGTGAGGTTGTAGGCTCGAATCCCGCCTGAACCTTTGAATATTTTTCCAAGTTTATCATCACCACAAGCTTTAACGGTTGGTAGCTTGGTGGATTATGGCTAAATTATCTCCTTGCGAGAGAAGACCCCGAGTCCCAGCTGTGGGAACATTTATTGGTCTGCTTATGTTATGCTGTTATAGTGCCTGTCTATACTCTATAATTATTAAGCTCAGCCCTGGGGGTACACCGTATTATCTCAATTACTTACGTCCCTGTTACTGCTTTCTTTAGTTTGAACCGAAATTAAGTCATTTTATTAGGTTGCAGAAGACTTAAAACGAATTATCTGGAGGTCTAACAAAACCGTTTTCTTCGTGGTCAATGGTCATCTAGGAATCTTCTGTCAAACAGATGATGTTACATTTTTTATATTCTGTGACTTAGATTAAATAAAAGTTTAAGACCGATCTAAATGAATTGAAGTGAACACTTGTTTAGCCGCTCGGCCACACCTCTTGGTAGGAAAAAATCTTATGGATTCCAGTCACCGACATGCACTAATGTAGCGTCAAAACTGCGGCGAAGCGGCGGAACGGGACAGACAGGTACAGGTACAGGTACACACTTTTTGGATGGATAAAGTTTTGTGAGATCAACATACATAATTGTAGCATATCTGTATCTATATGGGTGAAATGTAGCGTCAAGCGTAGCAATAAAGTACATAATTATGTTTTAATCATACAAACTTAAATATATATCACTCACATGATGTTAATGTTCTGGAAAGTTAAATACGCGAGTCGTTGAGAGATAATATTTGACAAATTCTTCTAGTCAATAAAAAAATATTATTTATTTATCTAGTCAATAGTTGGTAGTACATGGGCTACTTTTTATCTTGAGAAATTTACTGGATCCGAATTAAGCGGTAAAAATTGCGAAGTTGTCAGTAATTTTATACACGTAGCGCCATCTATCAGCACGTCGCTGAACTATAAAGCTCTTATCAGGCATTCGAAAGGCAAAGGAGGCAAACTTACCAAAGCGGGCCATTTCCATTCCTTCCCCTCATGACTTCGGGGAGCCCACACAAGAGTTCGTTCCACTAAAAACACTCGAAACGTCCGACGAGAATAAACAGCAACCCACTCGCGTCTTTGCCAGTCAGTACCGTCATATTCCACTAACACCTGTAACAAACAGAAAATTACATTATAATGTGATTGTAAACAAATATACTTATATTAATAATAAATATACCTGAAATTTAATAATTGCAAGCTAAGCATAAAGTATTTGTTTTAAAATCTAGTAACGCCATCTAGTGGCGAGTAGCAAAACTACGTAGCATACGTAGTACCTTCTTGTCAGGCCACTTTGGGTTGCGTGGTTAAGTAAGCTGCCTTTCATAAAGTTACGCACCCAATGTCACTAGATGGCGACACACGTTTCCTACAAATCAAAATCGATTCAACGCTTACAGCTTGGCAGCTAGCACGACCCCACCCATATCGATGCGAAATGGAAATAGTTTCTGAAAGAGACGACAACAATAACAAATCAAACTTTCTTTTATCTATGGCGTTTAAAAATACAAATTAGCCGGCGTAGCGTAAAGTTTGGATTCTTTGGATTGATTTATTCGAAAGCGGAAACTACAAACTAAGTAAGTATATTGTTTTAGTGTTTAATTGCAACAAACATAGCTACAAGTATACATTGTGTAACAATTCAAATTACTGCTGCATGCTGAGCTGCGTGCCCCAGTTTCTGAAGCCCTACCGCCATCAACAACTAATGGAACAACGGCCTTGCAATATTACATCACGAGTACCTACTTACATTACACACAAGAGTTACAAGTAGTCTCATGGAGGGTAGATAGGCCGGTATACGCTTTTATCTCACCCCGAAAGTATGAAAAATGTGTAACTTGCTAAATGTCGAAAGTAGGTAGGTAGGTAGATCATACCTGTAGAAAGAATACAGGTATGATCATTGACGTATAAAAAAGTCGGATGTAGTCTCGCTAAAACAAAAACTGTGTCTATAGAGCTGGCCAGTCAGTGCGCTGTGTGTATGTGCGTGTCAGCCTGTAAGTGACACTGTGACAGCGCACTGGCCGACTCAATGGACACAGTTTTGAAGTGAAAACTTCTTTAGGCGCGCCTAGACAGATTTTTCGTGGGGTGTAAATTGAATTCAAGCATCACGCTCGGGGTATGATAAGAAATCTTCGGGTAAACTCGGGATCTTGGCTATTGGGCATCTAGAAATGCGTCAGCCAATGGGAAATGCTGACGCATTTCTAGATGGCGAGCCCACGCCCTTTCAGCATTTCCATATTACACCATTAGAAGATTACACCCGTGTAGTTTCCAAGGTAAGCTATCAAATTCTGAGTTATAAGTTTTTAATTCTATCGGCAGTTCCTATGACTGCCAATTTTTTATTTGTTTTAGCGAGACTACGTTTAACTTTTTTTTCGATGGGTAGGATATAGAGATTGTAGATTGTAGACAATACTTAACTGAAAGTATATAATACATTAGCATACTGCCAAGGTGCCAAGGCGGACATAGGAGCCTAGGACTATCCGCAAACTTGATTTCCTATCATTGTCCGATGTTCAGATAAAGCGTAAGTATTATAGATTTAAATTAGGCTAGTTTTTTCGAGTCCCGCTCCATCTGTGTTAACCCAAAGTAACTATTTTCTGATCTGTGCCCAAAGTCCGGTGGGAGTAGAGGCCATCCGAGGTCAACTGCAAAAGCTGACCGCGAAGTACGAAGTCAGCAGGGTTTCCTCACATCACATCTAACTTGAACGAATATGATTGTTGCATACCAAAGATTATGTAGCCTGGGTATGTATATATGGGTATATTGTCTTTGTTGCATACCTACGTACTTTGCCTATTCAATATTCAGCTGTGGGATGCACTTAGAATATCTACCTTAGTACAGAGTATTAGTGCATCCATAGATGTTGCGGGCACTCAGCCTGTTTTGCCGCACGCACCGGCTTTACCGGTGGCCTTCCGCTTCAGTCGCAATTTCCGCATTAGTGGTATGGCTATCAGCGAACTGGCCCTGGCATCCAAAACTCGCGTAACACCAGTGGCCAATGCCGGCTTTAGGGTGGGGCGGACGGGGTCGGTCGCCCGGGGCGCCGGATACTACAAGGGCGCTGGGAAATCTTAACCTAGGGGTGGGGTGTATTTCAACGTCCCCAAAGTGTATTGTTGTGTCCTGTGTCCTTTAAGGCGCCTGAGGCATGGCTCGCCCGGGGCGCCCTAGATGATACTACAAGGGCGCTGGAAAATCTTTATAACCTAGGGAGGGGGGGGGGGGTGTATTTCAACATAGTGTATTGTTGTCCTTTAGGGCGCCTGAGGCATGGCTCGTCCGGGGCGCCTAGATGGCTAAGGCCGGCCCTGCCAGTGGCAACTACCAGCTCAGCATGTGTACATAAGCAGCCGACTTTACCTACTCGAGGCCTTTCTATCACAATGAAAGCAAGGAAGTATTCGTCGCATAGCACGTATGAACGAAACATTTGATCAGCCGTCCTGGCCTGTCCTGAAACAAGTAAATCGCCAACAAAAAAAATGTAATCGTAACATTGGTACTTAATCTGTGTAACATTGTAATTTATGTTACATTTTACAATTAAATTTACAATAACAGAAGTCGCACGTCGAATATTTTCGTAACGAGTAAATACTTGGGCTACACAAATAATCAACAGTTTAGAAATATCCCAAATAGATATTCCTGTTGAGATGTGTTGAAATATTATCATTAATATCAAAGCTTGTGCCCTAATTCCATCTCCTCCCGCAGAGACGCGAAGCGCCCAGATGCTTCTGAGCTTGTGATTTACTGGCCGTCTATTCATTTCATAGGAGATTAATTTACGACGTTTTGTGAAAAGATTTCGAGTAGGTATATGTTACAAATAAGCTGGTATAAAAGTTGTAGTGGTAGGACTTTTTGTATACTGCACCTGAGGAAGTACCACACCTTACACCTTAGCCGGTTATTCTACCACCAAGCAGCAATGTGCAGACAGTAATTGTACGGTTCCGGTTTGAAGGGTAATGTTTCTAGAGAAATTAATAGGCTCAGGAGATAAATCATCTTACATCGCACGGTGACGAGCGCAGTGCAATGCTAGGCTAGTGCTAGCCTTCATTATGGACAGGCTTGTTGCGCTTACTATCAGGCGCGTGTCTCGCTGACTTTTTACTACAACCATGTTTCCCTGGCGGACTTTATTTAAAAATAAATTTCTACCAATACTATGTTCAATTGTCTTTGGCTCTATCGTGTTTCTCTATCGTCATTTTGGGAATGTTCTTTTGTTTATACTATAGGTACTTTCTGTAGCAGAATACCAACGTAATGTACATTAGCGAGTTTACTCGGTCCCTTTAGAGATCTGAGAGAAGCGAGACCTGTTTATTTATTCATTCAATCAGCACATCTCGCATCTCTCGCTGGTAACGTGGTAACTAGTGTGCCATTATTAGAAGCAGCCAGTACCTATGATTCAAGGTTGGGTAAACTAGGGCAAACGCGAGATCTGACGCGCTTGTAACAACTAACAATTATTGTTACTGCCTTTTGTTGCCAGCAATTCCGTTGATTACAGACAGTTCTCGATTAAAAATTAAATGAAGCTTGTAATTGATAAAAATATAAAAAGATGTGGTGTCATGGGACACCAGGACGTCTACTCTCTTTTTACGAAAACGTAATTTCGAAAAAAAACTCGCGACTTTCCTGCTCTCGTTCTACTTCGTTTCATCCGATACATCGTTGTTTGACGTTTAAATGTTCTAAGCCTATTCTAATCAGAGTAGGCTTCGAACATTTAAACGGACAAAACGACGGATCGAAGTAGAATTGGAGTTTAAAAGTCGCAAGTTTATTTCGAAATTACGTTACCGTAGAAAGAGAGTAGACGTCCAGGTAGGAACGAAGATCCTTCGAATAATATGGAAGCAACATAAATTGCAAAAAAAATTGCTTAAGTATATTTTATTTTTATGGTACGATCATCTGAAAAATAAAGTTGGCAACACTGGTCACGGGCAGTTTTTCGCGTCACTTCCGTTACATACTTTTCTTACTGTTTTAGTCCCAAATTTTTTTCAGTTCGTTCGCGTAACAAAATTCCTATCTCCTCCAAGCCTGCCGTAAGGAATTACGTTCCAAAACGATAACTCTAAAAAAGTGCTGCGTTTGTACCAATACGCATGTTGAAATGATGAAAGCAACGATGCAGTGGAAGGTGGAACGCAGACCTGTGGGTCTACCGCCGTACGAAAAATGTCATCGCTTTGATGTTTCTCTCTCTTTTCTTTTCGCTTGAAATGATAGAGACAGGATTAACAAAGCGATAGCCGATTTAGTTAGGCGGTAGAAGCGCTGGATGGTTCCTAATTCCTATACAGTTTGATATTGAATATTAGACCTACACTTCAGGTTATGACTTGAACAATAGGAACAAGCTAGCCAGCATGTTAGAGTATAGAGTACGGAAAAAACGTTCGTTTATTTTTTATTGTTAACTAATCCTAGTAATACACAGAAATCTAAATAATAAGGTAAATGAATAAAAATAATAAAGATGATTCACGCTAGCCGGTTCGAAGAAGACTAAACTACAACTCGAGCACTGGTGGCCTACAAGTCAACTGTGCGGCGACAATGTCACGCGGTCATGCGACTTCTAGTACCTTATTATTTAGATTTCTGTGTAGTAATATTATAAATGCGAAACCTTGGAAAAAGTGAATCGAAGGCCGAAATCGGTTTAGAATTTTTTTACCACGGGAAAATTACGGGAACGGAAAATGCACGGGTAAAACCGTGGAGCTCTTAAATACATTGACAAATAATTCTGAAAAATTTAAACTAAATAATAGGTAAGTACTAAATTGTATGACTTTAATGAAGACAAAAAAGAAAGATAAAGCGATACATAGATATATCTGAATGGTAAAAAAATATTTATTTAGGTACAACATATTCAACAGAAAAAAAAGTGTGTAGGTATTTAATGTAGGTATTTATGGACGCACACAATACTTCTATTTATTACTCCTCGTACCAAGTCTAACTTGAATATACAATATCTTCAATGCAAGTACCTAGTAGGTATTTAACCTAAAATATTGACTACCTAACGTTGGGGTGTCGATTTTTCGTGACGGTGTGCGCGTGCATCATAAAAATGTACTCTAATATTTTTTTCCGAACGCGCCAAACGAAGTATAACCTCAAAAAAAGAAACGATCCAATGGAAATAGGAGACGTACGGCTTCCCTAGTTTCCCGCCGGAATCAATCCATACCGGCAGCCGGCAGCCGGCAGGTCGACACGGGGTTTCGCGCCTTCGCTTCGAGTCAAAGTTCTTTAGTCTTCTGGTTCACTGGGTCATTGAACTCGGCGCAAGGCAGACGCAACGCAACCTATACAAGCGTGCGAAAACAAACCTGTCGCGCGATACGTACAAGATTGAATTTGTGCGAAACAATAAAGATATACCTATTACTCTGTTTCTTCATAATTTCAATTTCTTAAATTCTCTACCCTTAGGCCAACATTTTGGTAAGTAGCTACGTAACTTTTATTAAAATATTTTTTCTTAATAGGTAGTAAAAGTGACGAGACGAGCAGGACATGTGCCTTATGATAAGCAAGTAAGCAACACCACGCCTGCCCTTATAGACACAGTGTCACGCAACTATTGCAACATGAATAGTCCAAATCATTACCTAGTACCGCACTGCGCTCGTCCCCCAGATATATAAAATGATTCGTATTTATGCTCTGTAATTTCTCTGGAAACGTAGCCCTTGAAACCGGAATATTTTATGCGTATTTTTTTACTAATTCTTGGCAGTAGAATAACTGGTAAAGACGTGGTTCTTCCTCTGGCGGACTCTACAAACTATTCAAAACTCCCTCTCTACCACTACAAAAATAACAATTCTGCTTTCGACCGCTTATAAATCGGTAGGTAATGGTTATGGCTTCGGTTTTTATTACCTACTTTTCGTTCAAGCTAAATAAAAGTGAAAGTAATAACTAAGTCAAGATCACTTTAGTTAGGCAGTAGACCAACCTGACCGAATCCGCAATTTTTAGATTTTTTTTACTCAAAGATATCAAGGGATTAAAATTCCAATAATAAATGTTTGGCCCAAAGGCTGTCTCGGACGGATTTACTTTTCCCATCCTGTGCTCAAAATCCGTGCTGTGTTTTCTACCGACTGCGTTCGCGTAGAATTCAGGGAAATGTAGAAAAACTTGAATTTTTAGATAATGTGTAGCCTAGGAGTATAATTATGTACATTCCGCATTATGTTTCGTTTTAATTTGACAATAGCAGAGCGTTCTAAATAGCAGACCCAAACGTATTGAAAGAGAAATGGTTGAATGTTGAATGATCATTTGAATAATAATGATCACCTGTCCCTTGCATTTAGCATTTTTGCAGAAGATTAGTTTTAGTCAGTCAGTAGCTGACATACTGGATTCGTTTTCGCAATTCCGTCATCAGAACAAAACAAGGAAACATATTAAATCAAAACCAGATACCAGAAAATAACCATTTGTTACAGCGGAAAACGATTTTTCTACGCCTATGAATTTTGCTAACAAATCTAACATTTAATCACAAATACATACTGCACGTGGAATACCAAAACGAACGTGGCGTGAGACTATGAGATAAAGATTATAACTTGGTCTTGGATTTATAAAACGTGGTAACCGCGGCCTTGGCCATACAACTATTTAATATGCCTATTGAACTGAAACAATAACCGGTTGATGTGACTATCACACGGTGTTTAAGGAGGTAATCTAAAATATTCCGCGTATTGAAACGAGCATGAGTTAGAGGCACATATGCAATCCTTTTATACATAGGACACATAGGTACTTAACTAAATTTTGTTTATGCTGATTTAAGAATATTTAGTAATCACAATTGAATTACAATACAATACATTCATTTGCTATAACCGATGGCGTTAAGATATCAGTAAACAAATTAGTGACAAGACTCGCATCTTCAAAAGTTGGGTAACGCCTTTGATTCTGATTATTTCTGATTTTGTACTTTGGTATACTGACTACTGAGGTGATCTGGGACTGAATGTCAAACTGGGATGACGTTTTCGATATGAGGGTCAATTGTATGCTACTACACATACGCTCGTCCAGTAATGATGAAACTATAGAGAGGGGGATCGAGGATTGTAGCTTTTTAAATGCCAGGAACCTTCACAACTTCAAAATGTGAAGCTTCAGGGATTATTTTCGCAACAGATAGTCCGAGATCATATGAGTCTAGGAAGCTGTGAGTCTCGGATGTTATGGGAGTTGACAGTATCACGCCTCTCTCCTTGGGAAACGCAAGGAGATATGGAAGACCAAGGAACTGCAAGGGCGGTTTATCGACCTCTATCAGAACACTGTCCGCAAGAACAAGTCTGCTAGCCTGTGAACTAGCTTATCCTACTAATATTATAAATGCGAAGTTTGGATATTTGGATGCTTATTGCTCAATCACATCGTATCAACTGGACGGATACAAGGATAGGGTTGAAATTTGGAACACCGAATATAGTCTGAAATAGCAATTTGTCCCAGGAAAATAACGGAAAATACGCGGGGAAAAGATAGTTCTTGGGTTTATTTTTTAATCTTCAATTGTCTTATTTATAGTATATTAATCTTGCTTTCCTATCATTGCTGCTGTTGCTACCTAATGGCCTTATGCCCGAGCTTCACGATGGTAGCTTTTCAAGCTAGGATAGCAAGCTGGTGTTAGTAAGCTACGAGTAGTAAGCTAGTACTTCTAGCTTCGTGTAGACAAAACTAGCGTTGCGTAGCGTTGTCTGCACGAAGAAGTACAGTAATACCCCGCTTAGCGCGACCCCGTTGCCCGCGGTTTCACTATAACGCGAATTTCAAATTCTTCAGGGGAAATACAAAATGCAGTTTCAAATATTTATTCAGGTTTGGACATATTGCAGAGTATAGACAATAATGATGACCGAGTCTTGACCGTGTGTCAAACAATTAAAAACAGTGTTGGGTGTTATGAACGTATTTTACAAGAATGTAAACAAAACGCTACCCAGAGAGACGTACTTCTTAGCATTCCATGGATTCACCGTGCGGGTGCCGGGTCCATCGTGTGGCAGAGAGAGAAATCTCGAATAGACCCCAAGACTTGTGACTCGGGCTGTAGGTTTAAAAGGGGCCCCTTACATTGACGTACGTCAACACTCACCTTCACTACTCGTATTTCTCTCCCTGCCCAGCCAAATCCGATATGATCCTACTAGTGCAGCTTTAGATACTCGTTCTAGTATAGAACTTACTGCACTTCTGGACAATCCAAGGTCTTTAAGCAGGTTATAGAGAGATTTTGCTGGTATACCTCTCGCTCCTACTTCTACAGCGTATAAATTAACTACATAGCCATTTTTTGTTAATTCATTTTACTTATTTTGTTTCATCACGTGGTCTTTAGGTATATTAGTTTCCCACGGTACGGTAAGTTCTACCAGGACTATGCGTTTCGTAGCCCTAGAAAAAAGGAAAATGTCCGGTCTGGATGACGAAACACCCACATCCTCTGGGATTTTGTAGTGCTTTTCATACGTGTCCATTAAAATTGTCCAATCAGGTGCTGAACCCAGGATTGAGTAAGGCTTGTTCTTGGAGTTTGAAGTTGAGCCCTCTTTTACAAAGTTAATTTGTCTTTTGTTCATCGTCAATCCCTTTTGGGCTCTAGCTACCGAAAGGCTTACGGCTTCACGTATGATTTCAAGTACTCTGTCATGGCGCTGTGAGTAATGACCCCTATTAAGGAGCACCTTGCATCCCACCAATATGTGCCTTGCTGTACATATCGCCTCACCACAAGTATAGCAACATTTTTCAGAGGCTTTTCCCCACCTTACCAAGTTACTCTGGTCAGGGAGGGTCATTTGGAAAGCGTTCAGATAAAATTTTAATAAGGCAGGAGACCAGTCATATAGCAAGGTGCGCCACTTTAGAGCTAATGGGATACAAAACTCACCTATGGTTAACCACTCACTTTGCATTTCTAAATTCATAGCGTGCACTTTGTAACTATCATTTTCGTCTTGTTGTAGAAAGGTTTTTACCATGTCTCGGTCTTCCCTTTTCTTTCTCGCACCCAACCCAGCTGTATTTACTTGCGCACCTGCCATAAATTGTTTGTGGAATTGAAGTCTAGATTCAAGGTCCGAAGCGCTTTTGTCTTTTGGGAGAGATGCGATTAATTCGTCTTTCGACTTTCCCAAAACATGCGTTTTTGTAACTCTTAGGTGTTTGTAGAGTTCGGATGGTTTTTTTAGTTTCAGGCCAAAACTATTGTGATCCCTAAATAGAGTAGAGGGATCAGCCGGATGTGCCAATCCAAACCATGACTTCAATATCTTTATGACATTAGCATCTAATTTTGCGAGGAGGGTTTTACCGATGTCATATACTAGGAAAGGCCAAGTGAGACGTGATGTGAGATAGTTGTCATATATCCATGCTTTTTTGATATTGCTGATAGGCTGTTGGTGTACCTTACTGAGGTCATTCATGAAATTTCCAACAACTACCTCTAATGATGGTGTACGTCCTTTGTAGTCTATCTTTCTACCAAGAAATTTGAAAGGCACTGCCTCTGCTATTGTGGCAACTCTTTGGCCACTTATGGAGAGTCCCGGATCGTAAGAAGTATATTTGGTATCTCGTCTACCCAGACATAAACAATGACATTTACTTGGTTTTGCCCTCATTCCCTCCGTCCATGTACAGAACTCATCAACATCATTCAACAATTGTTGACACTGTTTGGGATTTCGTGTAAGTATTGCAAGGTCGTCCGCAAAGGCTAAAATTGACTCAGTGTACCTATTGTTGATTTTAAACCGGTAGCCCCATTTCTTCTCACGGGATATTAATTTATCTACTAGAATATTTATAACTATATTAAATACTATTGGTGATAAGCAGCACCCTTGGAATAGTCCCACATTATATTTAAGTGGTTTTGAGTATTCTTTGTTTACTGCTATAACAAATTTTAAGTGATTATAATATGAATTAATTATGTCAATAATTACAGCAGGAAAGTTATACCATTTTAGGGCAAATAACATAAGTTCATGCTGCACGGAACCAAATGCGTTCTCTAGGTCTATCCAGCAGACTGTTATTTGTCTCTCATGTGTTCTGGCATCTTTCAAACTTTCCGCTAGTAATGTATTGTGTTCCAGGCATCCAGAAATACCAGGCAAGAAGCCTTTCTGGTGGTTGGGCCTGAAATACCTATTGCTAGCCATAAATGTGGTCATTTTTGTTTGCAATATACTGAAAAAAATTTTAGAAATTGTATTGGTTAGGGCTATCGGTCTGGTGTCTTTTGGATGAGTTACTTCTTTCATTTTAGGAATCAGGACAAAAATTGCTCTTCCAAATGATTTTGGGATTTGCTTTCCTGACCAGATCTTACTGAATATATTTAAGATATGTTTACGAACTGATGGACACTTTTTATACACTATGTAAGGAATGCCATCAGGGCCTGGAGCTGATTTAGTAGTTTTCTTCTTAATTTGATAGTTTACTTCCTCTTCACTAGGTGGAGTGCTTTGAAAGTTTGTTAGAGGATCATTAGGTCTTTGGATGTTTGGTACTACGTACGAGCTCCCGCGTTTAGGCACTTCGTATGTGCTTTTAAAGTGATCGTAAATTTGCTCATTAGTCAATATAAGCTTTCCATTTTGTTCTCTGAAAATATTTTTCGAGTATTGAAAAGGGTTTTTATCGAAGTCCACTTCGTGTTTAGCTCTGTAAAGATTATCACGATTTTTACTGATTTGTAGCGATATTCCTTGTATTAACTTAAGGATTGATCTTAGAGCCCTGGACAGTTGGTGACTTAGATGGTTGTCGCCCATGGTTTTAGCTACACGAAGACGTTTTATTAGTTCTCTTTTCTTCCTCCGCAATTTCATTTTGAACGTATTTTCCTTGTTATTTCGAGCATAATAAGTTGATGGTGGATAGTGCTCAGAGAAGTATGTATAGATGGTGTCCTGAAAAGTTTCTACTTGGCTGTTTGGGTCTTGTTTTGTACCAGGATGTTCTAACAAAATAGCCAAGTTTTCGTCATGAACTTTCCAGGTGGAATTTTTTAGGCTGGGTATGCCAAGACGTGTCCTGATGACAATGGACTCCTGGTAGGTTTCACTCGATGGTTCACCTTGGGATATATGAGGGTCAACTCTATCCATAGTGTTTGTCAAAGGACTGACCGACGGCTGTCGTGCTTCAACACCATCATGTGTCTTTAAGTGCTTTAGGTACCAGGCTCGTCTCTTGTAAATTTTCCCGCACGTAGGGCATCTCAATTCCGTATTCGCGCCAGGGTCGTCGTTATTATCAACCGGTGGACAGATCTTCCGCCCCCCCTCTCGGACTGTCCCAGGGGTATTTTTCTTTTTTGGACTTTTAGCGGATTCTTTTCCCGGGCTTGGCTTGCTAGGCCTTCACCCTCGACTGTCTTTCCAGTAGTCAGATGTCTTTCCATCCGTCAGATGTCTTTTCCACCAGCCATCTGTCTTATATACTTCTGTCTTATAGACAATAGATGTATTTTTCCGTAAACAATAAGAGTATGTATTGCATAAAGCGTTCTTAGAATTAAAGTGATTGATTAAAATGATTTGTATTTTTTTGTATTAAATTTTGACTATGTTTAATCATAAACCTCGATATACGCGAATTTAAGTTAACGCGATTTTTTTCGGAACGTATCCCTCGCGTAAAGCGGGGTATTACTGTACTAGCTTGCTATCCTAGCTCGAAAAACTAGCCTCGTGTTTAGAATATGGGCAAGCTCGAAAGGCTTAGGTGAAAAGGAAAATTACTAATCTAAGGCATCGCCAACATAAGTAAGTTCGAAAGTTACAGAAAAACAAAACACATATTTCCGCCTGGCCTAGGTCAAGCGAATAAAATGTAGGGCCTATTCAATGCCAGAATAAATGCATGTTCATCGGCTATAAAACAGGTCAGACGGTCGTTTAGACTTAGTAGAAGTTTCATAAAATGTCTCAAATAAGGTGTGTGTGATGTTTTGTTAATACAAATCAAACAGCTTGCGACCTTGGTGGCACTGAACGACCTCTGCCTGTATTATCCATATTCAATGAGACATCGGATCGGCTGATGCTTATAGTGTTAAAGTACTTTATGTTAAACTTTTAAAGGATTTACTTGAAAATGTACCTATTAGATTCTATCCATATGTTACTACCAGCGACCCGTTCTGGCTTTGTTCGGATAATGCCATATGAAGACCATTTTTTTTGTAAGTAGTGTTAGGACTCTTGGTAGAGTCCGCCTGGGGAAGTACCACACCTTTGCCAGTTATTCTACCGCCAACCAGCAATGTGTAAGCGTTACTGTGTTCCGGTTTGAAGGGCAATGTTTCCAGAGAAATTACTGGGCTTAGAGATATAACACCTTACATCTCTGGGTGACGAGCGCAGTGTAGTGGTAAGTAATGATTTGGACTCTTCTTGTTCCAAAAGCTGTGTGTCACTGTGCTGTTAAGTGGTAGGCATGTTGCTTACCATCAGGCACATGTCGAGGCTTGTCTCGTCACTCTTTAATTAAAAGAAATAAAAACTATCCTATCTCTTTTTCCATCCGACGGTTGTCTGAAAGAGACCGATTTAAGCGATATGGTCCCCCATTGCTACTTTCATATTTTAGTTTTATCTATTTTATTTCTAAATTACTCATATTACCTAAGTGCAATAAGTAGTTAAAAAAAAGTTAATGTAATTACTCTGCATTCTCTCTCTGAACATCCAAAGTTTATTAACATTTTTTGTAATATTAGTAGCAAAATTAGGAACACAAATGCATCAAAAATATCTTGCTAAACAGGTAATGCAGTCTCAGAAAACGAAACAGATTATGCTAGATCCGGCTTCAAACAAATAAAAACCGAATCGAGAATAGCTATTTATTTATAAAGGGCATGTATGTTAATATGAAAATAGCTAGGTATGTAGATATGTAGAATACTCGTACTATCAGTTGCCGCAAAATGCAGTTTTGAAACCGAAAAGATACATACATACAAAAGATACAGATAAGAGAACACATTTTACAAAAAATACGTAAAACTCATTTTATAGGTCGAACGGAACGACGAATAGGGTACAATCCTCAAAAAAACTAAGTACTTAGCCCGTTAGTTAGATTGCCAAAAATATTGTACACGTATTTTTTCTTTTGTTTCACAAACAAAAAATGACGAAGATAGAGCGCTTCGAAGTTTCGTGTGACGTCACTTGTGAGTACGATTTTTACTCAGGAGTGACGTCGCGACCCCCCACTCTCGAAGTTTGATCTATATATTTGACGATTTTTAATATTATGAAAAAACAAAAAATACGTGTCCAATATTTTTCCATGATGTAGCTGACGGACTTTATGATGGTGTATTTTATTTTTGACCCAGTCCGGTACCCTATCGGTATCAGTAATATGAAATATTTACGAGGTCTTCCGAAGATTGCCTTCTGCAGCACAGAAGGAACAGCACAACGGCCGTTTCTGGAAACTTGACGGTTCTTTTGAAGTGAAAACTTTTTTGCCGCGCCACAGACCGATTTTTCGTGGGCTGTGAGTTGATTTCTAGCGTCACCCTCGGGAATGATAAGAAATCTTCGGGTAAACTCGGGACCATGGCTACTGGCCATTTAGAAATGCTAACGCATTTCTAGATGCCTATGCTCATGCCCACGCCCTCCAGTATTATCCACGTAGTTTCTAATGTAAGCTGATCAAACTCTGAGTTATAAGTTTTCACTTCTATCGGCAGTTCCTATATATATGACTACAATTTTTTTTTTTAATATAGGGTCAGTTCGAGCTGGACATGTGCCTGATGGTAAGCAACACGCCTGCCCATAATAGCAAAGTGCCAAGCAGCTTTTCGAACATGAAGAGTTCAAATAATTTCCTAGCACTACACTGCGCTCGTTACCCAGATAAATAAGATGATTTATCTCTATATCCCGTAATTTCTACGGAAACATTGCCCTTCAAAACACCACAGTTATTGCTAATAATTGCTCATTACTTTTTACGGTAAAATAACTGGCAAAGGCTTGGTAATTCCCTAAACGAACCCTGCAAAGAGTCCTACCACTACAAGCTTCAGTCGTTCTTGATTTATTGTCGATGACAAACGTGTACATCAGGAATCGTGGAAAAACACTCATAGGTACTGGCGGGATTCGAACCTACGACAACGCAATTGTGAATAGTATATTCTAGGTACTAGGAAAGCAGGAGGATTTCTATACATTGCCGTCTTGTCGATTGTACTTCAACAGAATTGACCGGCAGAGCAGTAAAGCCAAATTCCATTATAAGCGTGCTGGGTCCCGAATACCCCCGATGTTCCTCATAAAGCGGCCCTGATAAAGCCCTAGAGGATGGGGGTGGGTGGGGAGTGGGGAGAGACGCGGTTGTATATTGCGAACTTGTGAAACGTGTCAGTTATAAAGATATTGTGCTGAAAATGGGCGAGACCGGAGTGACGCCGTGTCTCGCCGGTTGCATTGTTTCATGCAGTGTTTAAACACAAGTAACGTCCCGTGTTTACTTTCGGAAAGTAGTAGCGGATGAAGGAAGAATCGGTGCTAGTATACGTTAGCTTCATATTTCTAAGGCTAATAAAGTTATACCACTGATATCCAACTTTCAAGAAGCTGACAAATCTTAATTCGGCCTTATCTACAATCTACAAGCTACATCTAAACCTCAAAAACTTTGTACCCTTTATCGCATACTTAAATATAGTTGACTACCGACGTACCGACTCGTTCCGGATTCGCTCGGATATTTACATATAATAACCATTAATCGAAATAAAAAAAACTATGCCGTCTTTCAAGTTGGATCAAAATCGATTAAGTAGTTTAGGCGTCCATTGTAACAAACAATGTAACGCGTAATTTATATAATGTTAAGATACGAGCATGTATAGGAAAGAAGTGCAGAATGCTTTTTTTTAATAATGCGTAAAAAATACATTAATATAAAAAAAATATTATACGCACTACCATGTATTGGATAGACGTTTTACAGAGAAAAATAATTATTCGTTCGTACTTCGCTTGCAGCACATTCTTGTTATGAAGTCTCATGCAATTCTCTACTAAGTCGCATGTGAATTCAGTCTATTGCATAAAATTTTGTACCGAACTAAAATAGAAAAATACCTAACAGCTTTATCTTTCAAGGTTAAGCCATTTTGATTTCTAATACAGTAATAAAATACTCAGCCTATGCACATTGTACAGCCTTTCTATGTGATTTGATGGGAAATTTTACTGCCCTTCGTACGATTAGAAATTTAAAAAAATGTAGGCAAGAAGGTGAAAAAGGTGTAAACAAAGACCATACATATTTATACATCTTCAAAATTTACGTTATTCTGATGTACAAGTTTAGTATAATCGTTTGCATTCATGCATGATGTAAGAAAACATCCATACTACTGTATGAATGATTTTGTCAGTTAAAATAATGCACATGTCATTTATTCTGAACGATAAATGGTTGTTTATGACGATATTTTAATAGCAATATTTAAATGTCATTGGCACACAGTATTGGCAACACAGTATTCTTTGCACTTTACTTTTAGTAAACTAACTGACTAAGGTACGATACTTTCCCAGGCGAATGCTGTAAAAAATCCTATTACTACAACAATTGTTATATAATATAGACTTAATTCTCGTGTTTAGTAAAAAATTGAGCCTTTTCTGTAAAGTTTCTTCAGAATATCTTCAGTAATTTTTGTGGTAATATATAAATAATAATTAATTCAAAATGTTCACGTTAATAGTAATAATAGAATGAAATATAATTTCAAGCACTGATATTAAGGTAATGGATTGAAATAAAAACATACCTATTCATAATACCTTGGAAGCAAATCTATTCTGTCTGACATAGCATGCAAAACGCGCTACAATAGTACTGGTGATATCATCGCATTAACAAAGTAGGTATTGACCTGGGTACGAACTAACTATAAGTTAGGTCTGGGGCTAGGTACTATCAGGACCAGGTAACAAGATTTATTGCTAACGACATGGCGTATGTGGTAAATCGTTCAAGTCTTTAACAGCACTTACATGATTATTTATAAAATAGATGGATATTCTTATTAAATAGAGAAATGACAGGACGCATTAGGTGATTAAGAAAAGTGTGGTGAATTCAGATATGACGAATAGTGGAGATTCCATACTCTACTATTTGGCAATCTGAGTTTACTGTATCGGGAAGCACTGCAATGCATGGAGAAAGGTGCCGTGTTGTATGTACTCTAAATACAGTAAAATAAAGGCGAATTAATGATAAAGAGAGGAAGAGAGACGAGCAGCACGAGCAATGCCTGATGATAAGCAACACACTTGCTCATAACAGCACAGCACCACTCAATACCTTGAATATCGACGTTCCAATCATTGCCTAATACCGCGCTACTATCGTCATCTGCAGATGTAGGATGACTTCTTTAGAAATCTTGCCAGGCCACCAGGAATGTTGTCACATTACTACTTTATGTAGAATAGAATGGTACTTTTGCAGTCCGACTCTACAAAACAGCCCTAGAGTCCTACCCTAAGCAAAAAATCCTAGAGTACCATAGGTCCTAGTACCCATTCCTACCGTTGCCAATTTTGTAGTCTTAAAAGTTTGTGATAAAAATAAATTCAAGTAGTGTCTGTGTAAATATTAGATACTGTTTTTGGTGGATGGTAGAAGATTATCCAAAATATAACCCTGTGATTTTTTATGCCTAAAACTTCAGCCATTTTAAACAAGAATATAATCAATTATCTAAAACCATCGTGATACATCAACCGAAATTTACCCAAGTGTTAGATAAACGATTATTTATTTTAGTGATGTGTTGTGATTATCGGAAGTTTCACCAGTTTTGCTCGAAATACTAGCTGGGGTTTACGTACATTGTGGTCTGTCGTTCTCGTCTACATCCTGCTAAAGCATCATAAGCCCTTCCGCCACAACTTCCTTACACCCCTTTATGTTCCCCGAGATAGCAACTTTACTAGGACATCCCTATCCCTATCTCTTTGTATCAGGTTGTTTCTCGGCTTACGTCGTAATACCTAAAGTTCCTATTAACTTTGACGGGCGGAATATGCGGCTAACTGATACATCGTGAATTTCGGTATGTCAGCCTTTCATAGCTCAATGCGACAATTTTGATCCTTTTTTGACAGCTGATATGGCAGTATCGTATAGCTGATATAGCAGTAGTATTATAGATCTTAGCGACACAAATATCGGGGGCTATTTATTGTTCATTAATTTGGACATATTCCTGAATTTGTCTCTCCAGTGATAATTTTTAAAAAATACTGAATCAACAGGATAATAGGGAACTTTAACACTTTGATAACAAAATGTTAAAGTTCCCTATAACATACATAGTTTCATTTTAAGCCTTGCTTGTAGTTAAAAAATCCCTTTTAAGGTGGATTGAATCGGTTACTTCCAGGTAACCGGGTTCCATCGTTGACTGCATCGTCGTTGAACATTGGGTGAGATGGCGGTATAATGCAAACCTAGTACATAATATATTATGTATTGGTAAAAAAGGTAAGTTCCCTAGAACAAAAAAATATTCTACAGCTCGCTTCGCTAAGAAATACCTAGGTATTCTTATAATTTCATAGGTATAATCTTGATATATCTTAATACATCTTCCCATTTATATATTTTCTCATATACCTAATATTTATTTTCTTTCTTCTGTTTTCATCTAGGCACACACATATTACATTAGATATGGACGAACATAACAATAGCTAAATTCGTCACAGCAACAGATGTAAGGCAGGTAATGTATATTCCTATACCTACCTATATAAATTCAAATGTTTTTTTTTGTTATGGCACAGAGCTGCGAAATTCATGACAAAATAGACAAATTACCGTACCGTCACACTTTCCAATGGGTATAACAGAATTAGCAGTAAAGTGTGATAGGTAAGCTTGTGAGATCATCGAATGCAGCGAAAACTTGCAGTGCTGTCAGATTGTAGGTTTCTAACAGAGATAATGTTTAGGACCTTGAGTAGGGCAAACGGTGCCAGGTCGTTCTCTGAATTACTCTATCAGGGACAGCCCGGGCACGGCAATATCACAGTCTATTAAATCATAGTAGTATTTCTTTATACTGTGGTAATATTATAGTATTTTACCGTGGCCCAGCCAGAGGTTGTATGTACCGTCTGCTATTGCCCTAGTTATTGTAAGTTTACTCGTTAAGTATTAACAATGACAACACTATGTTGTCATTGTCATAGGCAAACACGCTGCTTTCCGTCAGGCGCATGTCTCGTTAGCCCCGGTACTTAATATTATCCTACTACTTATAAATGCGAAAATTTGGATGTTGGTTGCTCAATCACGTCGGAACGCCTGAACGGATAGACATAGATACATTCTAGTCTGGAATAATTCACACAGACACAGATACACAGACTTCTCATCCCGGGTAAGAACGTAACCAAGTGTATAATTATTATGTCTGAAATAAATGAATCTGAAAACTGAAAAATCTGGTAAATAACGGGAACAGATAAGTACTACGCGGGTTAAATCGCGGGGCGCCGCTATCACATCAGTTATCACAGCAGAAAGGATGAATGAATATCATGACAAAATGTACATTCCGAGCCATTCCGATCGGTTGCATTCGATGCGGCGCGGTCAACGCTCGCAGCTCGTACCGAGACGCGTCCGTAACGCCGGTTCCACGTTTGTTTATATTTTGTTTTGTTACTGGCATTAGTCACTGGCCGGAGCCGCTCGCCTAGTCGCTGGAACGAGGAAGCGGGAATCTAGGTGGACAATGCGGAACGTCTAAGGACGTCGACTGTTTTCTTTTATTGCGCAAGTATTCGCAGGAGAAATGAAATTGTTACTTCTTGCCATCTTCTAGCATACCTTTGATCTTTTGAATAGTTTTCATTCAATATTAAAAGTTTAACTTAAATTTACCAATCCTACCTATATCAAAATTCGCTATGGGTACTTAAAAAATAAAAATTACATCCAGACACACGGCAGTGTGGCCAGCCAAGTTCATTCAAGTTTTAGATTACTGAAAGCATTCCATGTAAAGATTGCGAGAGTTCCGGGAAACATTACTATTTAAAATGGTCTATGCTTGTTTTACATATTTGCGCATCTGAGTTTCCGAGTTTGCTTTTAGCAAAACAATAACTTTAGAAGTGGTTATTTCTTTATAAAACACTTTAAACGTAGAGGTATAATGGATCCAAAACCCTTAGAGGTCTATTGATTACGTGATGATTGAATGTGGATATTTAGATTTTAGAGGGATTTAGAGATTTTTTAGCTTTTCATCCCTGGTGAATACACAAACTACTACCGAACACACTATTATTATATAGCATAGTAAGGTATAAGGTATAATAATGTGATTATATTTATTATTGTGTATTCGGTCAGTCGACCCGAGGGTCGTCCTCCAACGCGATATAAGGACGAACTCGGAGCGTTTAAAAAAGATTGAACGATGGAAGCTCAGGACCGAATAAAGTGAAGGGAATTGGGGGAATCCTTTGCCCAACAGTTCTGAGGTTTAGGTTGAAAAAAGTTTAAAAGTGTATACACAATACATTATCATAGGTACCTTATAAACTTAGAACAGGTATTGTTTACATTCTTAGAAAAAACGAATTATGTCACATGTATGTAAGTTTAAGCTTACTCAAGTGGATAAGTGTTTGTCGCCCCGCCCACGTCTCCATCGAGATTCCAGCCAGTATCAACGCCCTACAGTCTAGCATCGTGTACAGTGTAGGTCATAAGTTCGAGCAGAGTTCTTGGGAAAACGTGACATAATACGTAGAAAGTAAACAAACGTGTCCGTAGTAAACAAGCGCTCTTCCGTATTGCTGTTACGAAATAGATAACCGTTTTCGTTTGATAGAGATCGAGATTAAATGGGGAGTATTTTTTTAAATGATATTTGAATAAAAACTTGCGTAACTAAGGCTTTAAAACTTTTTTTTCTATTGTAGGTTATAGGTTTAAATTTGATCGCGATCTCGCACGATGTTAAGCGATGATGCGGCCTATGATGAAACCTAGAAAAAACCGATCCATCTCGACTTGAAGACACCAAAATTATAATCATTAGGAAGAACCATGCTGTGAAATACCGACATTGCCTGAGTAGGTAGGCAACGCATTTCACAGCCTAGGCGTTATTATTACAAGGTGGAGTCAAACCTCCATACCGTATATTATTTTGTCTCCGTTTTAAAGGGAAATGTTTCAAAAGATTTTACGGGGCAAAAAGATAAATTAGCTAATATAACTCTGTGACGAGAACAGTGCTGTGATTTGGGCCCTTTATCCTTTATCTCTAAAAATATAATTATATGCGTGGATCTGCTGTTATGGGCAGGCATATAGGTTATTATTATGCACATGTTTTATTTACCTTGTCGCTCTATACCTACTATAAAAAATGCACCAAAAATACTATGACCGATTTTGACACAAGAACAACATTTAAAAAAAAATATTTACCCCCGACTACCTCGGATTTGTAATCTGTACACCATCTGTAAGCCCTTTAATTTGATACCCATATTGAGGTAGATTGTGAAGAAATATATTGTGGAAGCGGCCATTTTGAATCGATATTAACCAAAGATAGCTAAGACCCACCGCACGAAAATTAACCTTTAAATAATAAGCTTCGAAATCGGTCCATCCGTTTGAGCTCTATGGTGCCACAGACAGACAGACATCGACGTCAAACTTATAAAACCCATTTTTCTTGGTTGGGGCTTAGAAATACATAATTTTATAACAGAAGTCATGAAAAACCATGCTGTGAAATACCGACATTGCCTGAGTAGGCAACGCATTTCACAGCCTAGGCGTTATTATTACAAGGTGGAGTCAAACCTCCATACCGTATATTATTTTGTCTCCGTTTTAAAGGGAAATGTTTCAAAAGAAATTACAGGGCAAAAAGATAAATCAGCTAATATAACTCTGTGACGAGAACAGTGCTGTGATTTGGGCCCTTTATCCTTTATCTCTAAAAATATAATTATATGCGTGGATCTGCTGTTATGGGCAGGCATATAGGTTATTATTATGCACATGTTTTATTTACCTTGTCGCTCTATACCTACTATAAAAAATGCACCAAAAATACTATGACCGATTTTGACACAAGACACAAGAACAACATTTAAAAAAAAATATTTACCCCCGACTACCTCGGATTTGTAATCTGTACACCATCTGTAAGCCCTTTAATTTGATACCCATATTGAGGTAGGTTGTGAAGAAATATATTGTGGAAGCGGCCATTTTGAATCGATATTAACCAAAGATAGCTAAGAACCACCGCACGAAAATTAACCTTAAAATAAAATAAAAAGCATCGAAATCGGTCCATCCGTTTGAGCTCTATGGTGCCACAGACAGACAGACATCGACGTCAAACTTATAAAACACCTTTTTCTTGGTCGGGGCTTAGAAATACAAAATTTTATAACAGAAGTCATGAACCTTGGAGTCCGTAGAGCTGATTTAAATGAGAACATAGAACGAGGAAATTAAAATAAATTGTATGTTATGTTATAAGTAACTTCCAACCAAAGGCAGTTCAGAAAGATTATACGTTTACCCCCTCGAGTTTTTCTATCATATTTATTAGTGTTTTTGTAATTTATTACTCAAAGAAATCACTATAATTAAAATCTACATTCATTGCATGTAGATTGAACCTGTTTTGTCACTATAAAACAATATGGGTCACGCATATGACCCATTGTGTGTATATCGTATATCAAGCCACGACTAGGTAGTTTCGTACCTACTCTGAGTTTTCTGCAAGGCAATGACCGATTATTATTTATTGTTTGTCCTTTGCCAAAGAAATATCTATGAGATACAGTGTCGTATTATAAACTTGACTTAATAAGCTCATTTTTGGCTGTTTGAGTTTGTCGGTCACAAACATCGAACGTATGGTAGAGTGACACGATGAGCAGGGGGTCCATCGCCAAGCTAAAACGGCATTGTATAAATGTTTGATATTGCTCTCATTATTGCAAACTTAAACTTGCAAAGCTAAGACAACAAAGATTAGTCATATCGTTGCAACGGTGGTGTCGTGAGAAATCAAAACTAAATTCAGCAATTTCGCGGTAAATTATTCGGTCTGGCGAATGGTAAAGAAACAAATGATGCTTTGAGACGGGCCTAGGGCATTATTTCTTAAAATCACTCGCTTTGATTCATTTTCATTCCTCTTGAACTGAACATACAAAGGAAACAGTCTGTCAGGACCACAGAGCTCTAAAAGATTTCTGTGGTCAGGACACACATTTGTATAATGAATACATTGAATACGGAAGATTGTTTTATGCCTTAGTATGTGTATGTACTCGTATCATAAGAATTATATTTTTTGTTCCTTGGCAGAGTCCGCCTGGGGAAGTAGCACACCTTTGCCAGTTATTCTACCGCCAAGCAGTAATGAGCAAACATTATTGTGTTCCGGTTTGAAGGGCAATGTTTCCAGAGAAATTACTGGCCTTAGAGATATACCATCTTAGATCTCTGGGTAACGAGCGCAGTGCAGTGCTAGGTAATGATTTGGACTCTTCATGTTCCAATAGCTGCGTGTCACTTTTCTGTTATGTGGCAGGCATGTTGCTTACCATCAGACACATGTCCAGCACGTCTCGTTACTCCTTATTAAAAAAAAAAATGTTTGTCTGTAAAGTCGGTTTACTGACGATAGAACGTGACAACGTCTTAAGAAAATACTGATGGAATGGTAGCATTTTTCAAAAGAAAATTTTAATTTCATTTTTTTAATAGATTTGTATGTAAAAAGTAATCAGTAGAATTTAGTCATTTTCAATCAAAACAATGCAAAAAAGCTTTTAGATGCCGGGGATCGAACCCGGGGCATTTCACATGCAAAGCGAACGCTCTACCACTAAGCTACATCCCCGCTTGAGCTACTGGTCGAAATAATTAATACAACTGTAACAAACATGCGGCGAGGTAACGACCGACGGTAACGCGGTAACGGTACATGACGTCATGTTAGGTGGGCGTGCAGCCGGCTTCATCGAATTATAAGACGTTATCACGTCAAAAAAGGAATACAATCTTTGCTTAGTTTGGAGCTATGTGATGATATTCACGACGGATCGCTTAAATGAGTATAAGTATATGTTACCGTAAGATTGTGAACACCGTTACAATCTATCTAGCGAGATTGCAATCTATCGAAGTGAAACCGAACCGTAACGGTGACATAATATATGAGTAAATCGATATTGTACCACATGATTTGTGTGCAGACAGACATAATTTATTATTAATCACATGATATAACCCAATTACAGAATCGAGACAGAAGGTAACAGAGGCTCGGGAATCTACCGTCTAGTAAAAATGATTTTCGCTTAGCTCTTTGATTATTTTCGCTTGAAATTAATGCATTAACAAACTGTTAACCGTTTTAGTAAGGCTGTCAATGTGTAAAAAAGTTTGAGGATGGCGGTAATGATTACTCATTGTCATAGGAATTCCAAGAACACCTTTTGAGGACATGCGTCATCTGCCAACTCGCATTTGGCTAGTGTGATAGGTTAAAAGATAGCTTCTCCTTGTAAAAGAGAAAAGGATTGTAAAAACCAATATACGCTTATGCATAGAACTGACAGTACAGTAATTATATGGCCTGAACCCAGCACTGGGTCAGATAAGTTGTTAATAGAGATGACAACAACGCTTCTATCTAAAATTGTCGTGCGATCAAGCGAACGTCACTCACCCAACATGCGATAAGCATAGGTCGACGTGAATTTGTTGAATAAAGAACCACAACGAATGATTTCAAAACATGAGGCCCCCCTGGCAGCCAGGCGTAGCAATTAGAGATTTGAGACACAAAGGTCAGAGCAAGGGCTCTTGGAGCGGACTTTAATTTTTCAGCGGCTTTCAGTCTGACAGTTCGAGAATTAAGGCAGCCAGAGATGGAGCCTTGTTAGAACCTCAAGGGTGTCAGAAATGCTATCATAAGAATTCAAGATACGTGGGATGCACATAACATTGTATGTAGAGGTTGTAACGGTGTTCCATTCCACCGTTCCCTTAAAGTAATCAAAAATAGACTTGCCGTCTTAGGAAACCTTTAAATCGTAAAACGGCCGTAGATGGTAAAACGGAACGGTGTCGCGGACCAATCGGGACGCGACAATTCAAATCACCCAATGGCGAGAGACGACGCCAAGGGGCTCACAATTATAAAAGAGAAGCTGACTGAAGGCAGAAGCCATTTTACAAATAATTTTTCTAATAACTATAAAAAGTGAAATAAAACTAAATACTGTCCGAAGGCTTAAAAAGCCATAAGTGCAATGTAACCCCATAGGGTAAGTGTTCCAATTTCCAATTTGCATTATGTATCGCTGTTGCATCACTGTTCATATTGCGTGTACAATTGTGTAAAACATATGGTGTATGAATTGTGCTACTTTTACTGCTCATCGAATTTGTCTGCCGATGATTTACGGGAGACCCCGCGACAGAACGATGTTCGTTTGGATTCAGCAAATTACATTATGACAATCGAACACGGGGTCAACGGCCGGCGAGTTCGATAAGTCGGAATCAAGGGTCATTGACCTACCCGTGTCTAGAAAAGTGAATGACGGTTGATTTTCTTTCGACCGTTATAAACTTTCCTGCTATTTCTCATACTTATGCTTCTTTATGTAAGTGTGATTTACTCAGTGTACAACCAAAATGTAAAGATAACTGCCTCATCATGATTATCAATCACGAGCGGACCACTTTGGGTCCTGTTCCGCCTCGACGAAGCAAGCCGCGGATGTCGCAGTTATCTTCGTATTGGGGGACGGCATTCTAATGGTCACCTTCGACCAATTCCAGGGTTCCAGCACCGGGTTGAGTCCCTAACGGCCACTCTTACGGCTGGCTGATGCACAGAGGGAACTATCAATCTTGAAGTAGTAGCCTGCACACCCTTCGGATGAGACAGAGGAGCTACCCCGTGTAGGACACAAGGAGCACCATCGCCATGTCCAGCTGCCACCACTGAACCCCCCAGAAGGACTGCGACCCGACCTCCGCGGCTTACACAGGCCAGTGTGTCCCACCAGAATTGCACTATAATCCACTCGAATTGCAAACGACCCCGACCCTCTCTTTAATTCTACTTATACTACCCCCAGAACTACCACTACATTTAGACCACCCATCCAGTGGTAACTGTAAACTTTTACGATAATAAAATCTAATTAGTTAAACTTGCGGTTTTATTAACAACTCTTATAATTACTTCTACTCATGTTCACCGGAGCTAGCTTGGATACTCTCTCTATCTTTTAACTCAACCAACTAGCGAGGTGACAAGGTGTATCACGGTTTAAGGTTGTATTTGAAGTTTGGCAAAAAAATATGATAACACTACATATATTACAATAAAATATGATAACACCGCCACCGTAGACCCTAGTAAATACTTCTGTAAATTTGACAAATTATAATAATTATTTCAATCGCGTGTGTGAACAGAGTCTATTAGTGGCGAATCGTTCATCAGGTGAAGGGCGATGAATTCGTAATTACTTATTAAATAATTTAGCTGAAAATAGACGTGGGTTAGTTTGAATGGGTTTTATGGCGGTGGTATTCCTGTCGTTATCTCTACTATAAAAGGAAAGTCGATTTCGCTATTATATTTATAATTGGAGGCAATCTTCGAAACCCCTGGCACAGCAGTCATAAATCTTACACCACTTAAAAGCCTTAGCACAGATGAGAAAATAGTTTGGCCTTAGTTTAATATATTACAAATTATGTTTGAATGGAAATAATTATGTTTTTGATTAAATGAAATACAACTAAGTACAATAAACTCTCGATTTCTCCAATAAGAAACTTTCACTAAACTTCAACGAAACAACGCCTGATTCAATTATAAACAAAAATGTTACAGAAATTCCAAACAAGCGACGTAATAATCTGGCAGAATCACGTGGTCCAAGCAACCTTAGCCGGGGTAGGGAGCGTTGGGACTCAATGAAGGTGGCGGCCCTCCGACCGAAGGGGGCGATCGATACCAGGGTTATGGGGGCTACGCTTGGGGATATAATTTTCGAGACTGGCAATAGTGGAGCCATTCGAGCAGACGTAGACGTGACTCAAGAAAGTAATTCTGTTCTGAATAGTGAGATCAAAGCAATCTGCTACACTGTTGAGGTAGCGAATATTGCGGATCTAATAGATCTTCAATTTGTTGTAGGATAGGTAAGTGTGCCATTACGAAGATAGATAGACATTGTCGTTATAAGAATGTTGTAAAAGCAAAAACAACATCATGCCAATAAATTCAAATAGATCGCATAATTATTACTGGTCAACATCAGACAAGAAAGCATTTATCTTATGTAAATGTAAACTGTACCACTGTATTTCGTAAATATTTAAAGAAATCAAGAAAAAATGTGATGCAAATCTACCCGACAACTAAACAAGCTCAGCTTTGAAATGAATAATTTTCCAATCACAAACGTAAACTTGTTATCACAGGACCTACTCTGACCTCTAAAAATCAAGTGCGATGGCATTTATTTACTTGGAAGTGTTACGTCAACTGCAGAGTAGCCAAATGAATAATTCAAGAGCCAAGACAAACCAACTGTTCAGAATGAAAAATGATTGGAATACGCAACGCATTTCCTCGAAGCACGACCACTTGGTAGCTTTACCATGACTTATAATATAGCAAAGAGTTTGAATTAAATTCTAAAGATACAAAGGCTTTATAATGTAACGAACATTTAGTGAGGTGTTCTTTTGTAGAGAATAATGGAAGATTGATCGACGACTGGCTTAGGAAATCAATCATGGGATTTCGTGGGGGTTTCCAAGGTAATCACACGTGAGCAATCTTTTAGCTATTTGGTGTTATGAGAGATGATATTATAAAGAAATTTAATTACTAGCCTAACTCACATATTTTCATCAATACACTGAGTAGTGAGTTTGTAAAAACTTCCTTCTCATGTATTTTAATGTGTGAAAAAGTTGGTCTACCATTTGAATCGACCACTATTGTCCTATAAGTTGGTGACCTAGATCCGGTGGATATTCTATAAAACTCAATCAAACAGGGAAAGTGCTTATTTATTCATGAGTTTGGTTAAATATGGCAGACATTATGATAGTAGATTATTTTGGTTCTGGCACGTTATGTGGAGGTGTGAAAACCACAAGCTATACAACTAAGGTAATGCAGCTAAATGAAGTTGTAATCCAAACATTGCTTGAGGTGATGTAAGGTGAAGTAGAGTTGTAACCGAGTGATCGTCGAGGTGTTAAAACAGAGTGTAGGATGTCTAGCTAAAAGATTCCAGCTGATTTATTTATTGACATGTTTCATACATTAGTTTTGTATTTCATGACATAATTTGACTGACAATGCCCCTGTAAAGCTGCACTTATTGACAAGGTCTCTTTACAGCCGCATTCAATTGTTGAATAAATAAATTTAATTAAATGGAAAGATGAATATGGTGTTTATTGCAGGTTGAACCTAGACTCAATTAGCAAATGATCAAAGGAAAATGACGTGATAAAAGAGACACCTATACCATTCTACATTATCTATTCTATGCCTATACCAAGCAGTGGGATAAAAGACGCTGTGGATCATGACGATGAGTGCTATGATAGCAGGACCTTGTAGATCCGTAGATCTAAATGTTAGATTCATTATCACTTTATACTTATACTTTTCTGTAAAAATACCAGTTTTTCTAATTCTGGATAGCTAACAAGCCCTCAGGCTGAGAACGACAACTTCCTAAAAGGACAACTTCCGAGAACGACAAATTCCTAAAACGACAACTTTTTAAAATGACAACTTCCTAAAAGGACAATTTCCTAATACGACAATTTCCTAAAACGGCAACTTTCAAAAATGTGCCCCTCAGGCTGAGAACGACAACTTCCTAAAAGGACAACTTCCGAGAACGACAAATTCCTAAAACGACAACTTTTTAAAATGAGAACTTCCTAAAAGGACAATTTCCTAATACGACAACTTCCTAAAGCGGCAACTTTCAAAAATGTGCGTGTGAGAAAGGGTGTGTGAGAGGGTGTGTGTGAGGAGGATGTGTGTGTGTGTATGTGGGAGGGTGTGTGTGTGTTGGAGGGAGGGTGTGTGTGTGTGGCATGGTAGCTCTTGAACGGGATTGAGGGAGTTGTGTAAACAAAATATTATTCGCCCTTTTGTGGAGGCGGCCATTATGAATCATCATTAACCAAACATAGGTAAGAACCAAGCAGCGCCCCGGGGTATTGCCTGCTGCCACATAACAGTACAGTGACATGGAGTTATTGGCACATGAAGAGTCCAAATAATTACCTAGCACTGTATTGCGCTCGTCACCCAGAGATCTAAGATGTTATGTCTTTAAGCCCTGTAATTTTTCTGGCAACATTACCCTTCAAACCTTTCAACAAATACCATTCCCAACGTTTCCGTTATTTTTTCCGGGCTAAAAAGTAGCCTATGTGTTTTTCGAGATTATTATCATATGTTTTCGGGAGCCTATTAGAACGCATAATTATTTGTTCCTAATTTACTTTGTCATAATGAATGTAGCATAATATATAATGTCATAATGTAACTTTTGCATAATCGTTTTTTGGCGTAATGTGTTTTAATCATAAAAATCTATTGTACTACATTCGATTCGACAGTTGACGCATTTAGGCATTTTTTAATTATTTGTTGTTCTACGTAATATATAACCAGGTTACATAGGACCCAGATCCGACTCGGAGCACCCCGACTCCACCTAGTCTTGTCGCTACTACCCCTAGAGTGTATTTAAAAAATGCGGGAGCCAGAAGCTCAAGGGAGGTCCTGAGTGGAGCGATCCATGCGAGGCAAAGCGTAGCGAAGGGGGGAGGTGGCGAGCGAAGCGAGCCGGCGACCTCCGTAGTGGAGCGCAGGTCGAGTATGGAGAAGCGACACTCAGGGCTGACCGCAGAGCTTCTGGCGGGAGCCCACCCGGAGTCAAAAAGTGCACCATATGTCTTAGGTGTATGTAGGTTTTTAAGTCCTAAAAACGTTATGTCTACATAAATTAGTACAAAAATTGTTATACTACTGCATAAAGACCTTTTATTGTACCTACCATAAAAACGGTGTTTACCATAAAAAAAAATATGGTGTTATTCTCAGACCAACGATTCTTAATCCTCAAAATATACTAAATAATTTCACAGCAACAGTATGATAACACGAATGCGACAATGACAGATACTATTGGCAATGATATTCCATTAAATTAGTAGATATCTACATTACGGATTATTATTCGTAACATTGTTGTCAAAGTACCCACCCGCATTTCACACACCCACGTATTTTATTTAAACAATGTTACTACAGTCCGCTCTTTGCACTTGTTTTTTAGTTAGGCGTTTAAAGTTTATGCCGTTGATCATTATGTTTAAGTATTGTTACGCTTTTCTCAATGTGTGCCTTTAAACATTATGCTATTTATATTTATGCGTCGAAACATTATACTGAGTTATCTGTATGCTATATATGGCTATGCGTTTAAACATTATGCTAAGTTATCGTTATGTCACATATAGTTATGCTAGTTAACATTATGCGAATACAGTTATGCGTTTAGTTGTTATGGTAAATTATAATTAGTCCAAAAAACGTTATGCCTACCTAAAATAGGACAGAAAATGTTATGCCACCCCATATAGACCCTATGTTTTCGCATAATTTTTATATATAGCACAAAAAGCGGACGGTACGGTAAGAAATAATATGATGCACGTTTTGACTCCGGGTGGGCTCCCGCCAGAAGCTCTGCGGTCAGCCCTGAGTGTCGCTTCTCCATACTCGGCCTGCTCTCCACTACGGAGGTCGCCGGCTCGCTTCGCTCGCCACCTCCCCCCTTCGCTACGCTTGGCCTCGCATGGGTCGCTCCACTCAGGACCTCCCTTGAGCTTCTGGCTCCCGCATTTTTTAAATACACTCTAGGGGTAGTAGCGACAAGACTAGGTGGAGTCGGGGTGCTCCGAGTCGGATCTGGGTCCTGTGTAACCTGGGTCTACATTTAGTAATACAACTCCTGCAGACTATTTATTTATTCATGCGTCTCGTCAATGTGCTTAAAAACCATTATGTGTCTCATCAATAGTCGAATTGAATGTATGACATCAGATTGTTATGCTTAAAACCCATTATTCCAAAAAACGATTATGCAAAAGTTACATTATGACACTATATATTAAGCTACATTAATTATGACAAAGTAAATTAGGAAAAAAAGTTATGCGTTTTAAAAGGCACTCTACCAGCCGAACTTACTTCCTAGGTCAAATCGCTTTATGTTTTAGGCAATTGGATAAACCGATATAGGCTAGGCTAATCTAGTTCGTCTTATTGTCAAAAGGAGAAACTAGGAAGACCTTGGAGTAGGAGTTTGGTCTCTTTACAGAGTCCGCCTGGGGAAGTATGGGTACCTTTGCCAGTTTCTCTGCCGCCAAGCAGTAGTGTGCAAACATTTCTATGATCCAGCTTGAAGGGCAATGTTTCCAACTAAATTACTGGGCTGATAAAATACCTTATGTCTCCGAGTGACGAGCGCAGTGCGGTGCTAGGTAATGATTTGGACTCTTCACGTTCAAATAGCTGCGTGTCACTGTGCTGTTAGTGGTAGGCTAGTCTGTACGGTTTATTCTATCACCCAAAGGATGAACTTTTTTGTGCTAGGATAAACTCATTTGTCCTAATTTGGTTTGGCCGGTAACATATACATATATAACTAAATGTATCGTTTTTGTAATTTCTCATGACGGCTGAAATGAACACACTATAGTAAGTCGTCATTTACCTGAATTTGTCTTTATCGGAAATTTATTTTCAGATGTTGTCGTTTTAGGAAGTTGTCGTTTTAGGAATTTGTCCTTTTCGGAATTTGTCCATTTTGGAATCGACGTTTTAAGAAATTGTCGTTCTCGGAAGTTGTCCTTTTAGGAAGTTGTCGTTCTCAGCCTGAGGGGGAAATTTATTTTCAGATGTTGTCGTTTTAGGAAGTTGTCGTTTTAGGAATTTGTCCTTTTCGGAATTTGTCCATTTTGGAATCGACGTTTTAGGAAGTTGTCGTTCTCGGAAGTTGTCCTTTTAGGAAGTTGTCGTTCTCAGCCTGAGGGCTAACAAGACTAATGTAATTACGTTTAAAATTGTCTAAATTATAAAAGTCACGTCTTCAATAAAACAAAATTAGTTGTTACGAAATCGTGTTGCGCCACCGACCGCGACCGTCCCAACAGCTGGCCTCAAATTTTTATACGTGCGTTGACTTACTGCGAGTCTGCTTGAATGTTTTATCAGTTCTTAGTGTAATAAATCTTTAATGGAGTACTTAAGAGTGCTCTTTAGAATAAATAACTAACGATTGGCTTGGGAGAGCTCTGCTACATGCAAAATTCATAGGGATGTTGGGTTTTTCTCTGTCACGGGAGGAGATGGACATTGCGTTCCGTGAGTGGACTTTTTCCGATAGGTAAAATTTTGGTGTCTTCAAATCGAGAGTGAATCAGTTTCGTTTGGGTTCCATCGTAGACCACATCGTCGCTTAATATTAGGTAAGATGGTGGTCAGGTGTAAACCTAAGTATAATAGTTTTTTAAAAGAACTTTTAGAAACGTTGTATAGGAAAAAGAAAGCCCAACGGAGTCAAGGCTTTTAAAAAGAATTGTAAAATGTAGTGACTAAACAAAGCTCAGTAAACTGCATTGTACGTACTACATTTACAACAGATCCGCAAACCCACAGACCCATATAGCCTCTTTTGGGTCGAAGGTTAATAGACGTATATCGCGTGCTATAAACCAAACCCAATAATATTATCATTCAAACAATTCAAACCGATGAAGTCATCCGCGTAACGAGCAATCACTACGGTAAGTACAAATTATTCTTATTGTTTGTTTTGTATTTAATCATACCTCCTACTAAAAGTATTTATGTGGTAGTTTCAATGTTACGACGTTTGGATTGTTGATCAATCACGTTCTAAGATCTGAAAGGATCAAGCTGATATTTGGCTGGCGCCTTTACCACGCTGAATGAAGTTTAAATAATCCAAGTATTCAAGGGAAATCTCCATCTCAGATCTATTATGATTACACAAATATATTTATCAATAGTTTCAATAGGTACAAGAATAAGAGTAGGTACAGTTTCTATATATAAGCTAGAATTTCCATCAATTCAATTCCAAATTCCCAACATTCCCTCTTGCGTTACTTAATATAAGTAGGTATTTCGAAGCATCCAATTGGTAAATTCAAAGCCGTGCCAACTCCCAAGTTCACAAACAGTAACTAAGCCCACATTTCTCCCCTAGGGTTCGTCGGTTCGCCCCAATTTCATCCCTTCACGTTCTGACCTAGTTCTGAAAAGGGGCTCGTTTGCTGTTGCTTTAAAACGGGGCTGTATGTAATCGCCCGTAGTGCCCCCGTCTTTTGTAGGTACCAGCTTCAGATGCAACAACGAATGTCCCAGAAGCTTTTCTTTGGTGTGATGGAAATACTCTTCTCTCTCGTTTCTCGGCTGGTAATGTTTCTTTAGGATTATTTTGTTGGAATAGCCAAGTTCAAATCCTACCAAAATCATAAATAGGAAAGTTTATGAAAATGCATGGATGGATTTTTGTTACTCTTTCATGCAAAAAGTATTGATCCATATATCTATAGATTTTTATCCTATCTAGATAAAAATTGGTAGGTACATAGATAATAGGCTGGAACGATACATAGGCTAACTTTTATCCCCGGAAAATAACGGGATCGGCACTACATCGGGTAGTTCTAGTGCCTTTGTGCCTGTATATAACTACTCAATGTTAATATATGTGTTCGATATTAATGAGCAGATATGGGTGTAGCTCCTACAATAAATGTTGATTTTAACTATAACTTTACCATAGGGTCATTCCATGAGAAACGCTACTCAAGGTGAAAAAATTAATATCTTCTTTTTGCATTAAATTTGATGAAATTTGAAAGAAAACATTTCAAATTATAATGTACTGAAACCTTACTGAAACAGAGTATATTATAAGTATGAGTAGATATGTATAAAAAGATTTTATTTGATTTTTTTGGATTATTAATACATTTTTTAAAGAAATTTTTGATTTAGCAGTTATATTACAGAAGACTTTTAGTAGTTATGTTTATATGTCCCTCGTCTCTTTTTAAGAAACTTTTTAAGTTTTGATAACTCAGAATTAATTGTAATTATCTCTATTTGTGTTTTTTTTTAATTTGTAGTACCTAGAAGCTTAAAAAACACCCCATGAAATATTAATTTTCGTACTCGTAACACCCGAAACGGAACCGCGGTAACACCCGAAACAAATAATAATATAAAAAAATAATAGTAAAACGTTGTTTGTGAAAATGATTATGTCATATATGGTTAGTAAATATTATACTTTTGCAGGCCTGAAAGTTTAAGGAATGGTTCCCTAAGAAAATTCGCAGATTTTTTAACAAATGTAAAAATACTCAGAACATAGGGAACAATCGTGTAACACCCGAAACGCCCACTTTTCGACTTAAAAAGCCATGTATCGATGTGCTAAACTATAACCATTTTACAATTTAGATAAAACAACTAAAAACGCATAGATTAAAATACTTTTATTGTTAAAATATTATTGTAAAGTACAAAAAATATATACTTTTGTTGTACGAATGTAACACCCGAAACGATGGAATGACCCCATATAGGTAATCGAACACCGCTTTATGGAACATTTCTATAGAATAACACACATAATGTGCTTAGGTAAGTTAATAACATCAGATTGTTGCAGGAAGATACTTCTGAAAACAAGTCTATTAAAGTTAATAAGTTAAAGACAGCAGAACTAGAACCCAACTACATGTAACGTCACACCAACTGCTATTACGAAATAGTGTTTATAATATAACAATTGTTACCATTTATTATGGTTATATAATTAGAAACATAATTTTATTTACTCCACAAGATTTTCTCTTTGATATGAGACACTATAGCTTTAGCTTTATACATATAAGAAAATGTATTTTCGATTCATAATCATAAAACTCCCTGCCTAGACCGTGTATGTGTGGCGTTACTGTCGTTTTATCATCTGATACTATACAGCTCTTCTTAATGTATATTTAATTCAAGATGTTTGCCAGAAGCATAGTTTGTGACAACGGAAAAAAGCGTCTATTTACGCCGTTAATCGATTGTTCGTCGACATACTATGAATAATAATAGTCATTGGAGGAGATAATTGTCGACACAGTCAAAGAAACGCTACGTTAAACAATATTTGAATGTTGGTTACTACAATAGTATCATTAATTATTATGAGATAATAATGAACTTGGCTTGACACGCTACCGCGTGTCTAAAGCTCTAAACGTTTACCTGTGGACATAATACATAAAACTATATCAAAATATCGGGGCCTTGCTCCACCATGTAACCGTAAAATATTCCGTATTTTATTTTATACTAGAGAAAGACTACGTGCTTATCACGTACTTATATATAGTAAGTATTATATAATATGCAAACATTTGAATATTTGTTCTGTACAGTTCTGTTCTGTTTAGTCAATACAAGTCAGTACGTCTGAAGTCTGAACGGATCAAGTTGAAATTCAGCTAACAAAATTAGATTATAGTCTGGAATAACACACACGCTTTTCATCACAGGAAAATGACGGGAACGGAATCTAAGTAAAATCAAGGGCCGCTGTTAGTAAACATGCCAAAAATATCATAAAATTCCTTTTACCTCAGTAGACCAGTGTAGCATCGAGTAAAAACCAGCATGTAACAATAACTTCCGCATACATTCCACGTTTAAAAGTAAAGCGAAAGTCAGAGATAGACTCGGATATACAAACTAAATACAAAATTATTCATGCAGCGAAGTCCGAAGTAGGCAAATAGCACACAATAGACAAGGTCCTCTCACACGTAGGGTCAACGCCCTCATCACGGCTGTCAGTGACGAACGGCAACTACTACCCAACCTGTTTAGAGCGATGTCGCAAGACAAGCAAGGCCGCCGATATTTCGGCAAACAATTCGCCATTACAGAAATTACCATCACGACAATGACTTATTGGAATCGGTTCGAAAGGCAGACTGGAAAAATGGGGACATGCTAATAAATCCAAGAAAGAATTTAGCCGTAGACGCTTCGACATGCAATGTAAATTGAACCGAACATAAAGAGAAAAGAGAAAGAACTAAATAACAGAATGCTAAATTCGGTATATGTTTAGGTAAATCGTCTACAGGACAAAGAACTCAATATCACGAAAAAGGCTTTACCAACTTCAATAAACATAATTAGGATCAGGGCAACTAATCTTCATTCGAGATAAAAAACCAGTTTGACCAGAAACAAAACTACAAGACCTACATACAATGAAGTATGTGTAGGTATATATCTTCATTTTAGCGACACGACCAGACTTCGTAAAGATACATAAAAACATTTTTTTCAAATTCTCGTCGTGGATTTCAATCCAAATGGAAGATGGACTTTTGTGTATGAGAAGAAGACAAAAGACGTGCGCTACTTAACTGAGTAGACAGACTATGATAGTTAAATGTACATTCAGGTGTACTGATGAATTGTGTGAGAGTCAAAATGATTAGATATGGAGTGCGCGATCAGTTGACGGATGATAGATTAATGTGGAAGAAAATGAGCTATGCCGACCCCACGTAGTTACCACTACTCGGGGAAAGAAGATGACGACGATTAAATGAGTAGAAATATGTCAAGGCTGAGTCTAAACCACAAAGCTGAGTCCAAACATTAAATTTTGAAGGAATGGTCTTTATGCATGTATTTCTAATAAACCTTCATTGTACTAAATCACATTGAAAACTCGTTGAAACCCTTTGCAGGAGAAAAATAAATCAATAAGCTACAGACGAAGTGAAGAAAATAAAGCAAGTAAAATACAATTGATTTAATATATAGCTCGTGAGAGATATTTATTTGATGGATAAGACAATATAGCTGAGTAGCTGTTAATGTCCGATTCTCCGGTCGACACGGCCCAGCAAACATTGCGCAAGTCACGCAGTGGACCGAAACCAACTCCCTGCTGTACGCTGCAAATCGTAAACAAAGTCGATCTCACGCCTACGTCGAACGGT
Organism: Ectropis crepuscularia; assembly: GCA_963693475.1. Taxonomy (NCBI): domain Eukaryota; kingdom Metazoa; phylum Arthropoda; class Insecta; order Lepidoptera; family Geometridae; genus Ectropis; species Ectropis crepuscularia. The sequence continues at coordinate 20,439,448 of OY856353.1, read as the reverse complement.
GATAAATGCTGCGTAAACAGAGAAACGAAAAGTGAATATGGCCTGTTTAATAACAGAGAGATATTACGTGTGAATGATGGCAGATCACCGGGGAGAGGAAATTATACAATGATAACTACGTCAAAGTACCAAATTGATTATTACAAACATAGCTATGTGATAGCGGAAAGTGCATTGCTGCCTGCTGTGGAATTTAACGTATCTATACAATTACTAGCGATTTTACTTGCGTAGTTCCCGTTATTTTCCCGAAATTAAAAGTAACTTCTATTCCAGCCTTAATCTGCTATTCCAGCCTATATTTTAATAATATTCCAAATTTTAGGACAATCCACAAGTCGGTTAAAAGTGAGACCCAAAATCAATTTAATACCGCCTAGTTTATTGTAGGTATTACGACTAAATCGATACCATTGTGCCATTACGAATATTATATCGCCGAATTGCTACGTGAATGTACGTACAATGGCAATGTATTTAATCGTTAGTGTGGTGAAAATTCTTGGAAGAACTGTGTACATTTCATTGTATTTAGAATAATTTATACCAATTTTAACCTTAACAAAGTAACATAACAGTCAAAATTACTGCTCTAATTGTCTACGAAAGCGTACATTTCTAGTAAGCAAAATAATTCAACAAGGCCAAGGACACCAGCTTAATTTACAGAGAAACGTTAGAGAAAACCCTGACACAGTCCAGGATCAAAGGAACCCCAGCACTGTGACTTTCATAAATATATTAATTCTTATTTACATATACATAAAGTTTACTTCACAAACTGTTTTAATTAAAGTTATTTCAACGCTGACGTACCAGTTTGTATACCTCATCCACCAAGTAAGACGTGAGAATTTTCCTTATTATATCTTTGTTTTTCTTGACCTACTTGATTCTTAATTTTTCTTTATTCCAATTTGAATCGTATTATATTGGATGTAAATGTGAAATGTGAAGTTTTAAATTGGTATACTTGTACATATTGATACGGCTTAACTATGTATGATGTATACATATATATGTATGTTATGTTATACTTTGACAATTCATTTTTAACCGACTTCTTAAAAAGGAGGTTTCTCAATTCGACCGTATATGTTAATATCTGTGTGTAAAACAAATTTCATTGTCGTATCTTTCCAACATAATATGTAATAATAGTGTTTGTCGTCCCCACTTACTTTATCAGCGAAGAAAAATATTGTAAGAAAACCGGGATGTCCCAAGATTTTTTCTAAATCATGCCTCATCCACCAACCTGCACTGAAGCACCGTGGTGGATTATGGCCTTGACTCCTCTCCTTGTGAGGGGTTCCAAGGCTCAGTGTCTATGTTATGTTAATCTATTAATTGTATTTTTTTCTGGTGTGCATAATACAGTTTTTCTGTTTGCCTGTCTGTTTCTCAGTGTTCTCACATTTTTTTTGTCTCTTGTCCCTATAACATTATTTGAATTGAGTAATTTCTTGTGAATAGTTTTCTTTCTTATTTTGAAATAAATTATCTTTATTATTTTTAAGTTCGCTTACGCAACAGCAACAGTACGTAGAATTGAAATTGAATCGCTGAAGTACAACTAACATAGGTACAACTTTCTATGTTATTACTCATGGAATTAATGGCCTAGTGAAAGTAAAACCACAGATATAATTGAATAGTGTGATCTGTGGAACTTGCCAACGGCAACGAGAGGAAAATTTACATCTTCTCTGGAAATATTTTTCGTAACCTTGTATTTTTAACGTTCGAACGTGTTTTTTTTAAATCGTATAATCCATAAAAAATAGAGGCCCTAAAACAATTAAAACCACACTACATACTTAACTAATTACTTACACTAAGAACATTAGTAAGGAAGGATTAAGGAATTATCCATAGACATATTGCTAGGCGGTGTGACAAAAAATGAGCCAAAATTGTGACAGAATGGTGGCCGAGGCAAGGAAAATGGAGCGTTGGACGTCCACCAGCAAGATGGGTCGACGATATTGTAAATATCGCGGATCGAACCTGGACGTCTACTCTCTTTCTACGAAATAAACTCACGACTTTCCTACTTCGGTCCTACTTCGATCCGTCGTTTTGTCTAAGCCTATTTAGTCTAATTAAAGTAAGCATTGAACATTTAAACGCCAAACAATGTTCGATCGGACGAAACGAAGTAGAACCGGAGTAGGAAAGTTGCAAGTTTATTTCGAAATTACGTTTTGCGTTGAAAGAGAGTAGACGTCCTGGACGCGATTGCCACAGGACCGACGTAGATGGCAAAGAGAGAAACCTATACCCAGCAGCGGGATAGACAAGGCTGTGATGATGCTGATGATGCAATGAAGGTGCAGAGATAACCAAAACGACAAAGTACACTACCAGTCCCAATCGTACGCAGCACGACGACAGCATTACCACACAGAATGGCAATGAGAATCGAGACAAACTCTATCAAATAGTCAAGTCTCAAAATTTTAATTTATAGACCACAAAATAAAATTACGCATCCACATCAATTAACTATGGCCTTATTATAATGACTTGTACCTTATCGATCGAGAATATTATTAACATAGATACAGCAACAAATATAATAAATAACTATATGAATAAAAATGTCTAGACTAATTAAACACGTTGTTCAACAAGATTAACGTGTCCATAATATTAGAACCGGGTTTAATGTCGCTAACCACGTACCTGTATATCTGAAAAATTACAAGAATGGTTTTTTTTCACAACATACCTTGAGAGACAGGATATACACATGCGTATGATGGCAAGCAACACATCTTCATCGGCCTATCTTCTTAATATGTATAAATCACACGTCACTATATTTGTCCGCGAAATGTGCACACCGTGTGCAGTTTGATCCAACTTGAGAGATATGACAGTTTTTATTTCGATCTGATCTGATGATCTTTATAATGTCAATATCCGAGCGAAACCGGAACTGGCCCCTAGTATTATTATAAAGCTGAGAAGTTTGTTTATTATTTGTTTGAACACTAGTCTCAGTAACTACTGGAAAGATTACCAGAAACCTCTATAATCCAAACCGGGATCTAATCCGAACACCTCTGTAATCCATCCGAACGTCCCACTCCCGCTCGGTAGGTCTACCGCCTAACTCTAAAGCATTCGGAAAGCATGAGATGTCTTCATTGCATTTGTAATGTAATGCTTTCATTTTAGAGCGATCGCCTAACTACTATTGCTTTAAAAAATTGGTCAAGTAATCACAGATTATAAACAATTGAAGTAAAGCATTCGTTATCACGTTTCGACACCACGTAATCGGTTTCGTCAAACTGGTCAATGCGAAAATATTTTATGAGTTTGTTCAACAGTTAAAACGTCAAAAAGCATCAGTTCATATTTCAAATTACGAGATTTGCTATAAATCTGTTTTATTTTATTTATTTAGGTCAATATAGAAGAGCATTATTAGCACTACGTTTAAATACGATTAATTACGAAGATAGGAAAAAAATAAAAAACGGAACGCAATATTTGACAATTAGTCTAAGTGTTCCCACCGTATTTTTAAATTTCTTTCTAGGTTTTATTTCTAATAATCTACATAAATCTCAAATATCCATAATTGATAGAAAACCGTCGTTTTTCTTTTCAAGTTTAGTGAAAACATTTTAAAAAAAGATGTTTTCATCTCAAGAAATTATCACAAGTTACCTATTCTTCGCCAAAGTTAATTATAGTAAAAAAATACCCACGTCAGCCTAGCTTGCTGTGGATATATTTGGCTGGCAACATTGTTATTGTTTACACTTTTCATAACCTCCATCTGAGGTAAACATTTACGATTTAATTTATGATAAACAATTTAAACATAACATAAATATATCATATATTATTTGTTATTGTGATACGATATGTTATACTTTTTAAAGTCATGCAGTTCGCTCACTCTTGCTTCAGGAATCTAGCTAGCGATTCCCAATAAAAACTGGACTTCGGCGATGACAAAAACAAGTATTTGTACTCTATTTTATGAGGTATGTAATGATAATAGGTAAATTTTAATAGTGTCCATCGTTGTTAAGCTTGTTTTCACATTTCGTGAGGTTGTGACTTCGAATCCCGCTTACATTTTTTTGAGTATTATTCTTAGTGCTGATGTATACATAAATTAAGTTTCATCATTTGTCCAGAGTCCTAGCAGTAGCATAAATTCGGCTGCCCATGTTTTATAATATTAGTATAGATAGAATGTATGTCGAGGCGGCGGCTCAATTGTACTGGCATGTCTTTAGAAGTGATAGGTAGATGTTCCTCTTGTTAAGCAACACACCTGCCCATAACAGCACAATGTCACAAACCTATTGGAATTAGAGTCCAAAACATTACCTAACACTGCACTGCACTTGTCACCTAGAGATATTAAATGATTATATCTAGGCCCTGTGATTTCTGTGTAAACTTCATCCTCCAAAGTGATACTTGTAATGAAGGATCCTGATTCTGTTTGCACATTACTGCTTGGCGGTAGAATCACAGGCAAAGGTGTTGATTTCCCCAGGCAGACTTTTATGTGCCTGATGGTAAGTGACACAGTTCAGTGACACGCAGCTATTAGAACATGAAGAGTCTAAATCATTACCTAGCACTGCACTGCGGTCATCACCCAGATATCTAAGTTGTTATAAGCCCTGAATATCTCTAAGCCCTGTAATTTGTCTGGAAACATTGACCTTCAAGCCGGAACACAGACTTTGCAAAGTGTTACCACTAGATCAATAAGTTACATGTTAAAAATAAAAGTTCTTTGTTTCAGATATATCTATTGTTATGCGTTATGGTTTGCGGTGGCCGATATATCAAGCTTCTCTGAAACCATCTCGACTCCCAGGACACCTTAATGAAGTGACGTCACTGATTTATTAAAACAAAGTTTTAAGTGTGATTGTCAAAGCACCTGTTATTTACAAGAGTGTGATAAGTGTAAAAAAATACTGAAAATTAAATATATCTGTTGCATCGACAACAATAACAATCAATATTGTGTTTTTGTAATTTTTTTGTATCCTTAATGAGAATTTTACTGTAGAATACCAGTAATGATTTCTTAATGATCCATGAATCTACACAGATTGATTTATCTGTGTAGATTCATGGAGAATAGTGAGATGAGATAATGCCTGGTGATAAGCAATCATACAACTATTGAACAGGAAGTCTAAATAACTACCTAGCACTGTACTTCACTCAAAAGTGGTTATGCCCCAGCCGTCTCTCCCAAAGAGTCCCAACCATACATAACTGAGTACAGCTTGAGGTTGAGATATAACAAGGATTTCTATTACAGTTAATAATATTGGTGGTGGACATCTCACACACAACACCATCTAGCCCCAAACTAATCAAAGCTCGTACTATACTCGTACTATGAGAGCCAGATAGCTGATATAATATTTATATATTTTTAAATACATACTTATTTTAAATAGCAAACACCCAGCCAAAGTACAAACATTTGTTTTCGCCACACAAATATTTGCACTGGATGGGGATCGAACCTATGGTATTTCATAGCAGACTTACTACCAACTAGGCCAGCCAGACCATGCATTCTACTAGCTTTTCAAACTGGATATCATGTTTGCTTAGGATGATTTAGGCAAGGGTTTTCATGTCCCCATGCAGATTATAGAATAAGGAATCAGAAACTAAAGAAATGTGGGTGTATTTATTCTCAATCATTTTTTAACAGTTCAATGCTGTTGGTGACATTGGGTATCCTTGTAAGACAACTCATTGTTTTCTTGTAAGCTATGGGACCAGGCAGCAGTCAATATTTTATCTTCTTGTGACTCCTGAAACAATAACAAAATTTAATTATATTGGTATGAAATATGAACATTAAATCATTACATGACTAGCAGCACCCCACGGCTTTACCCGTGCATTACTGCAATTCTTTTCCTGTTATAAAAAGTATAATACATAATATATTTCAATCTGATCCCTTCTGACATGACAAGAGGTGGCTGGTTCATAAATTAACTAAATAGGTTTGTAATATGGAATTGAATACTTGTTAATTATTATTTTGAACCACATTCTGTGGTTCAATTTTGTATTTATGTCTAATGGTGTTTTATATTCAATACCTACAATCAAAAAAAAATTAATGTACCTACCTCCTGCTGTTTGCTGATAACAAGTCTCTCGCAATAATATTGATCTCAAGCAATTCAGAATGTTTAAAATAATAACTTAGTGGTAGTAACTTAGCCAGTCTCTATAACAATTTGTGAACGTAAGTATTAAAGCACAAATGATAATAACTAAAGCTAGGTATTATTATCCAAACAAAAAGGGTTTCTAGTTTATCATAAGTTCTTTCTTACCTTTGTCTCAGGTTTGATGTCTCGTCCTTCAAAGATGCAAGAGGGAATTAATTATGCCCTCTCAAAGGGTAAAATTCTGAGATTTACTTATTTTTAGTAAAATCACTGTTTCTAAGACGAAACGGTCACGGTCACGGTTTTCCCGCAATAGTACATGTTCACCGTGCTATTTTTGATCTTTACAAACCAGTATCTAACGAAAATATTTGAGAATTACACTACTTGAATTCCAAAACAACACCTAAATTGGCGATGCTTTCATGACATGACTTGAAAGCCGATAATGCTTTGCTTGAAAGCAGATAAAACATTAGGCGGTCGCTATTTTAGTGCAAATGTATGGAGTTTCGTTCATTCTTCTGACTACTAATGCTTTCCATAAAACGGAAAGCATTTGTAGTGTTCGGCTTTCATCGGCGGTACCAAATTGGCCGATGACGTCACAAATCAAAGCATAGCCGAAAGCAAGAGCGTTAGGCGGTAGACCTACCGGTTTTATTTTCGCCGTCTCGCTGGTTGCTTACCGGATGTCGAGTAGGTATCATGCGCATTTTTAGTTATTGTAACTAGTTCGTCTTTTAGTGTTGCTGTCTTTGTACATCAAGGCTTCTACGTCCAAGACAAGTTTTTTATATTAACAAAAAATACGTCTTACAATATTCTCTGTACCGTAATCCGAACGCTCCAGTAATCACAATGAGGGGTACATTTTGGAGTTCGGATTAAAGAGTTCCTGCTGTAGCTGGCTGTGGGTGCCTCTTCTACCTAATGGACTTCACCGTTGCGTATGTAAGTGATCCCTGACTCCCTGAGTGCTATAGGATATAATATATTTAATATGTACCACAGACAAAGCCGGGACGGACCGCTAGTCTTCTAATAATCGTCCACTGTTGGACGTAGACATCATAGATCGCCATATGGCAAGGTCTCCTGCAGGTCGCATATGTATAGTTAAAGCGTTATCACGTGATCTTTCTTCAGTACTTTTCCGATATTGAATTAATAATTATCATGTCCTTCTAGTTTTAATTATCTGAGATCGATAAGGAAATTAACTGACACTAACAAACTTGAGAATACAGCGTAGAATAGTGTTCAGAATGAAATAGATTAATAATAATTGATATAAGTATTTAATTACTTTACACCCTTCTATCATCCTATATATAGGTATCCTGGTGGTTCATTTGACCCATAAATTTCATTCACGGGCTTGTAGTCTGTAGTCCATTATAACATAGAGTTTTAGTATTAAACAGCATTAATGTTGCACAAAACGTCACCTGTACAGCTACAGATATACTGTTTGTATTTCGCATGTCAGTGACGCGATCCTACAAGATTTCCCCTACCAAAAAATGGTCAACGCGGGTAAACAAGTTTTCACAATTTCACCTCGATAACATCTACAGGTAAATGTAGTTAATTCTGCAAACATGTCCAAACCCGACCTTCTACCGCCCAACTAAATCGACTATTGCCATCTCTATCATTTCAAACGAAAAGAAAAGAGAGAGAAACATCAAAGCTAAGACAGTTTTCGTTCGGCGGTAGACCCCCCGATCAACATTCAAAGGAACTGAGTCGATTTGAACTCCAACAACCGGTTTGGTTCAGCTGACCCGATGAGAAGGCACCGCGGCCACCGACGTTGGTCATTGCACAAACGATCGAGATATCAGCCAATCTATGAATAGCCTATACAATTGTAAACTCTACATTATCTCGCAAATACATCGCAATTGACTGATAAAATACATCGCAATCCATTGTGAGACATCGTACTCATTTTATAAATGTAAAAGTTTGGATGTTTGTTGCTCGATCACGTCGGAACTGCTGAACGGATTGGATTAAAATTTGGAATTTAGTCTGGAATAACACATAAGACACTTTTCATCGCGGCAACAGGAAGTACGCGGTCGAAAACGTAGGGTCGTTTTTAGTTCATAGCATAAGTAGAGTTGCGAAATTGCGATGTATTTTATCAGACAATTTTCATCCCGAAAAATTCATGCAGAATTAATTAGGGTCTAGCACATTCTTAATTCAACGCGGACAAAGCCGGGCTTAAATGGAACTAGTTGACCGACTAGTTGACTGATAAAATACAATCATGTGAATTGCAAGTAATGCTGATAAGCTAGTAGCAATTTCAACAACCGTAGCAAAGAGAAAGTTTTTCTAAATACATGTACATAGTAGCTATATAGAGGTGTTTGTTACTGATCAAGCTCTAAAGATGAAAACAATGACAGTGAGTAATATTTTAACGTTAAGGGCGTACCCCGAGCAAATGACCTTGAGTATTTCTTACCTTATCGCACACCACAAGAAAGAGCAAGAGAGAAACAGTAGGATTTGTCGCTGTTTTACGCTCAAATTTTAGAATAAACTCTTTATAAAATCAGATTTTGGTCTTTTGAAAAAAATAAAACTACCAAAATGTTCGTAATGGAATTGTCTTTCCGTTGGTGTTAGTACAAAATCAAAATAATGGAGGTTTTCCGAGGAGATGCATGATAACTACAATTATTGAATTTTTTCATGGTTTCGTTATGAGGCGATTATTTAAACAATAAGTCCATTAACAAAACAATAAAACTACCATTTTGAAGCCAAGAAGTTGTAAAAATTTAATGTATTTTTTACCAGTTGTTATTTGTTTTGGCTAATGAGTAGATAGCTCTGAAAACTGGACAAAAAACTGTTTTGCTGGGGAACGCACCTTAATGTAGTTAGGTATAAGTCGAACAACAATCCTACTAATATTACAAACGCGAAAGTTTCTAAGCATGTATGGATGTATGTGTGTTACTTTTTCACGTAAAAACTACTGAAGGGATCTGGATGAAATTTGGTACATAGCCCACGTGATATTATTACATACTAATATCTATCCATTTTTTCCCCGGGAAAATAACGGGATTGCGAACTAAACGAGTTAAATATTATTTTTAATAAATATATAAATATTTTTTATACTGCATGCATAGCTCAAAAGTAACGTAATTTTACAATTTAAATGTCTTCGATAAACATTACATATGAATTTCAATATGTATAGGTGTATTCAAAAATAAAAAATAAGCAAAAATAGTTTACGTGAAATTTAGAGTAATGTAATTTTTTCCACTCCTAATATTATTATACTGTATGGATTATGACACATATGGAGCAGTTTTTAAAAAATAGTTTGTGTTGCCAGTCAGTCTCAACATCAATTACATTATTTTAAAAAATACTTCCTAGGTATCTCATAATTGTAATTTAGTTGTAATCCATTTTATAGCACGTTGTAAATTACAGTCAATAAACGATACATTCATGATTTATTTATTAATTACATAACACTAGCTGACCCCGTGAACTTTTTACCTCGTAACAGTCAATGAATGAAGTGTTTCCTTTTAGCTAAACATAACCTATATTTTGGGAGAACTACATTCCAAAACATACTTTTCGGTTTAAAAAAAAACATTTTTTTTTTTGGCTGGTTTAGAATAGATTTCAAGTACATAATATTTCATAACTGTTAAAACGGGCCTTTATATTCTGAAGACAATAAATAAACTACTCGTATTAAGTACTTCAAGAAAAAACTAAAACGCATACTTAATCAAAAGTGTCTGATAAAGGTGCTATATTTATTAAACAGGATAATGCAATTATATAAATGGTAATCGAAGGCACTAATGGACAAACAAGAAATTCCAAGAATGCCATAGCAGCTAAGCAGCATAGCATGATATCTAAACAAACTTACTTGTTTTACTACACTACGAGTAGTATTTTCAATTACGGGATATTTACCGTGGTTAAACGGTGGTTACATACTCTCAAGTGCGTGAAAACCGGTGCTAGGATGTTTAAAAAAAATACGCGTCCAAATCGCATTATTCCTAACGATTTTTGTTTATAGTACATATTACATATTGAGTAAATAAACGAGCTGGACATGTGTCTGATGGTAAGCAATATGTCTGCCCATAACAGCACAGTGATCTGCGGCCATTGAAACATAAAGATTCCATATCATTACCTAGCACTGTAATGCGCTCGTCACCCAGAGATATAAGATGTTTTATAGATCTATATATGCCCTGTTATTTCACTGGTATCGTTGTCCTTCAAACCGGAGCGTAGTGATATTTTTCACGTTACTGCTTGGCGATAGAATAACTGGCAAAGGTGCGGCTACTTAACCAGGTGGACTCTGCAGTGAGTCCTACCACTACAAAAGTGCAGAGATGCAGTGAGTGTATTGTCGAGATTTACTCTAAAGTTTGAGTTACAGTGGTGTAATAGTCCCAAAAGGTTGAGAAACAATTTAGTTCGATGATTAGAAATGTTTGTACTGGACGTCTACTTTCTTTCTACGAAAACGTAATTTCGAAATAAACTCGCGACTTTCCAACTCCGATTTTACTTCGATCCGTCGTTTTGCCCGTTTAAATGTTCTAAGCCTACTCTAATTAGAGTATGCTTAAAACTTTTAAACGTCAAACAATGTTGTATCGGACGAAACGAAGTAGAATGAGAGTAGGAAAGTAACGAGTTTTTTTTTTTCGAAATTACGTTTTCGTAGAAATAGAGTAGACGTCCTGCTATAATGGGAAACGCGGTTTTTATAGTGGTAGGTCTCTTTTTAAAGTCCGTGAAGTAATACACCTTTGCAAATTATCCTACTGCCAAGCAGTAATGTGCTAATGTTACTATGTTCTGGTTTAAACGTTAAAAACACACACACACCACACACAGATCAGAACACAGTTTCTACAGAAATTACAGGGCTATAAGATGAATCATCTTATATCTCTAGGTGTAGAGCACAATATTAATTTAGCGATTTAGACATTTCAAGTTCAAATAGCAGCGTGGCACAGTACTGTTATGGGCTGCTGATGCTTACCATCAGGCGCATGTTACTACTACTACTAGTACAACGGTAATATCTGAAACAATGTTTTACTTGTTTTATTTACAAAGTGTACGAAGCCTTGTAGTTGCCAAGTTGCGATAAAACCACAGTAACTCGTTATCAGTGACAAACAATAAAACATTAACTCGGAGACTGTACAACTGAGAACCCATGCTAGATATCTTTAACAACGTTTTGTATTACAGTCACAAACAACATAATCTGGACAGACGGTTACGTCACAGTAAATAACGTTCAGTAGAGACAGGATACAGATAATTTATCTGCAATAAAGTCCAGATGAAACCCCGTTGTAAATTAAAGTGCCGGAGGTGTTCCCTTTGTGACCGTTAGTCTACTTTTTATACTCTCCACGCTTATGTGTGGTTATAATAAAATAATCCTTTTGAACTAATTTTTTGAACGTAAACACACAAAATCCAACTAAAATAATAAATGTGAAAGTTTGGATGTTTATTAGAGCGGTTTTGCACTACGTCCGATCCGAATCCGAATCGAATCCGTGAAAACAGTTTCCGAAGTTGTCGTCTAGCTATTTGTATGGTAGTTTACGCACTAGATCCGATTTCCGTCATCCGTAAGTTTCCATTTCGGAATAGATAATAGACGAACCGAAGTAGCCAAAGTATTATTTGTATGATGAACGCTCCCCGCACTGCGTCCGAATTGAATCATTCATGGCATGGCAAAAGTGGCAAAGGAACGTCTTTTCATCAAAATTGTCTTGAAAAAAATCTTATTGTTTGTAAAACTTATATTAATTCTTATACTTATATTAAACTTAATTTATTCTCTAATTTATTCTTTAGACATTTAATAAAATGTTAAGTTTTTCATTCAATAAAATGGTCATTTTTTTTCAGGTTATTTGGCAGCTTATTGTATATCGGATCGGATGTAGTACGAAACCGCTCTTACTCAATCACGTCGAGTGGATCAGTATGAAATTTGAAACTCAAATTACGGGCTGGAATAGCCCAGAGGTTACTTTTTATCCGAAAAGGATTAGAACTCAGAAAATAGCCTTTTCCTAAACCGAACGAGGTGAAGTCGAGGTAATATTCGAGGATATTATTGTTCAATAAGTATTTGCTTAACATTCGTATTATGTCTATAATACTCTATACCTACCTATAATAATTAATTCATCTATAGTCGATACTACGATATCAATTTATTATCTACCTCTACAACTACGAGTAATAAATACCTATATCATCGACTCGGCGTAAGTATTATATTACTTAAATATTTTTTAAATATCTTTGTTGAAACATATTACATATTACTAAAACCGCTTTACCGATTCCAGTGATATTTAAATGGTATTATTTGGAAAGTCTACCATTTCATACAAAAAAAATATCAATATCGGTTCACCCAGTCGAAAATTCTGATGAAGAAAATAAAACAGTTGAATTCAAAGTAAAAAAAATTAGGTTATAATAATATCTTATATATAAAATTCTCGTGTCACAGTGTTTGTTTCCTTACTCCTCCGAAACGGCTTTACTGATTTTAACCAAATTTTATATGCATATTCTGTAGGTATGAGAATCGGCTACTAGCTATTTTTCATACCCCTAAGTGACAAGGGTTGTTCACTAAGGCAAAACAACGTTTGCGGGGTCAGCTAGTAATAACATAAATAAGTTGAAGTTATTGCAAATATTTGCTCCAGGCGGAGTTCCATACTGGCTGTAGCTAAGCAGCTTATTTAGCCAATTTAATTAGCCAAGAGGTTTAATTAGGAAGGAGCAGTGGACCGTAGCGTAATTACGATCGTCAACCACACGCGGCGTCGGCGTCGTATTGCCCTGCCCAGGAGATTCTGACGCTTCAGAGTATTTTTAAACCATTTTCATCTTTAGCGAATATAATAGAATATTTTTAATTAGTATAGTGGTAACTTAGGGGTGATATGATCGATGCAGTCTGACTTAAGTTTCAGCCGCATTCGGCGGCCTTTTTTAAAGAGAATGCACGTGACGGCTGCTCGTTTAGCATTGGCATGCGGCCGAAACTACGTCGGAATGGATCGACCATGAGTTAATTGAAAGTGTTCGCGTATATAACTCTTATTTGATACAGCGGTACGTTTATACATACTCGTGCGCGTGCTAAATTCTATACTGTCGCATTCCATAATGCGCTTTATGTTTGCATTATGTAAGTACATAGGTACATAAGCCTCAACTCACTAATTGCATTACCTAGAACTAATTACGTATGCAATACTCAAGTACGAGTATGTATCGAGAATGAATTTGAATTATCGTTCCCACGAGCATAAAGATTTATCAGTAAAGTTGATGATAAAATATATCTACTATTATAGTTGTCAAAAATAAGAGTCCCGTTTTCGCATTTGAAAATGACACTAGAATGAAACTGAAAAAACTAAAAAAAATACTACATAAAGTGTTTTTAAAAATTGGCACTATACTTTATTTGGTGCGTTAAATAATAATGGAATTTGATTTTGCGAGTGTTTCTCAAACATTAAAACAGACTTTAATTTTTGAAGGCTAAATGCATATTTCAAGAAACAAATCGCAGACGATATTGCGAAAGAAACCTTTGAAATGAACCTTCAGCACTATCCGTTCACCGCCCAAGGCCAGCGGTCACGGCTGGCCATGGTGCTAGTTATCTCAACGCTGAAAATAATATCGAAGAAACATAAATACCAGCTTTCATTACCGCGACATTTTCCAACGTAATTGGCAGTGAAACTAAATTTAATTTCTCAAGCGATCGACGCATTCGATTGCGCCACGAATCGGAATGCACAGGTGAAGTCAGAAGTAAACAACTTGAAAGCGAGTTATTTTCGTGCGTTGAAGTGAACATACATTATGTCCGCTATAAACTATCCATGATGCCGAAATACTTTCGTCAATGCTGTAACAGGCATAACAGGTTATTCGAACGGGGCCATAGTTGTGTTGGTGTAAATAACAGTGAATTTCTCGAGTCACGCTCCGTTAGACACCGTCGCGTGTCCGACAGACCTTCCTGCTTCGACTCCGGTAGATTCCTGACGTTTTTAACTACAGTGTGCGTTATATGATCGATGAGCTGTTTCTATTTTATCACAATCTTAATTACTACGAAGATATTATTCAGTTTTAAGTATTACCGAGTCGCTTTCAGACACATTTGCGTTTGTAATTTCTTTATTATCTTTACGATTATGACTTTATTTACTTACACTTGTTGATCTGAATATAAAAAACAAACAGCAGTCATTCTATAGGATAATGTTTATTTGAAAATACCTACGCATTTATGTTAATGATGTTTACGATTATCTTTGCAGTAAGAGACCTTGACAAAACGTCTCTTGGATTGCGTATGACATCACATATTTTCTTGTTTTGGTACATTTTGCTCGAGATAAAGTCACCTACTGTGTGTAAATAGTTGATTCTTAGAACTAACAGTAATGACTTTGAATTTTGCTAGAACGGTAAAGGAAAAGTTTCCGAGTGTCGAAGTATTACACGACAATCTACTAAGAATGCAGAGCAAGTATTACACGAGCGGAAGAGAATCGTGGTGCGTGACCAACGATGGCATGTCGCCGGCTTTGTGCCGGGGAATATAAACTACCAATATTGACAACTTCTGTATCGTAGGACCGATTTATTTATAAACTTGGCTCCAAAACCACTACACTACACTTTTGAACAAAGCTCAAATTCTACATAAAAATTTACGCTTGGACACTCTTACAGATATGTTGAACGATGTTGAATGAATCCATTAGACATAGAAGAAGTAGGTACTCTAAGAGGAAATTGACGCTCATTAAACTTGGAGCCAGGTGGCAAAGATTAATTATCCCTATATATATCTTGTCATTCCTTATTGAAACCATCCCACCGACCTTAAAGTTAAACTCGATTAAAACGAGTATTGTTTTCAAAGAGGTGTAATCAACAATTGCTTTTAAATGAAAGTCTTTAATGAGCAAGTAATCAGGCTGTATTGTTTTATAAGATGTTAGATACCACGGTACCTTAAAGCGAACAATAGCCAGGTTGCATTTTAATATTTCTTGCGCTTGAAGCGAAAGACCTTGCGATAGGTATTGGCCTTTAGTAACCGTAGGTATAATAATAACATTTATAACAAAGTCGTGAGGATTCGTAGCAGAGGACGTGCAAAGCTATTTGTGAACGGCATGTGAGCATATAAAACGTAAAGACTTGCTAAGTATTTGGGTCGAGTTTCGGGTGCAAGCTATTTCCAATCTTCCCCGTGCTACGGATTCCAAATGCTTTGAGGTAATGAAGTAGAACTGAGCAAGTATATTCATCTCGCTTACTCTTTCAGGATATGAAAGTATAAAATACATATGTATTTATATTTGTGCATTTAAGCATGTTATATTTGTATTAGTATACAAGTATGAATATTAAGCAAAGTAAGTATAGAATTAGCATGGTCAGTAGCCACAATTATTTAAAATAAATACTAAGTAATTGTTTCAATAAATGTATCCTTTTTTATTCGAACAGATTGACTAGCTGTGCCCCGAGGTGTAAATCGCGACTAGACCATACTAGACAACCAACCACTAACTTTAACGGGATAAAAAAGCCTTTTCTAGCTACTTTTTAATAATACCTATTCAAATCCGTTCAACTGTTACAGAGATAATAATACTTGATGTTTGTAAACAAAATATTATATTAGCGTTTTATCTATACTGTAAATCTATCGTATATATATATATATATATATATCGTATAATATAATATAGCAATCTCAGCCCAAATATTTGTTTATTTTTAAATGTTATTTGAAAAACAAAGTAAAGGAATGTTAACGTCAATTTGTTTCGGATCTCATAGACGTTAGACACACAAAAATGCCACAAAAAGCAATAGGACAATACATGTTACATTATGACGAATACCGAATACTTAATAAATCACAATAAAAGCTATTCAGTTTATAAAACTACAACATGTTGAAAGAACAATAGCATTTTATTCAGTGACAAAGTACCTAGGTGTGTTTTAAGTATCACGATTGTTCTTGTAACAAGTCTTTGTTAAGATGTAGGTAATGGTATCGAGAAGTGAAGTTAACAATCAGGAAACTCTAGTTCTCAACTGTTATGGAAAATCTTGCTCCGTTTAAGTTCAAACAAGTTGTAAATGTAGGAATCTACAAGTGCGGGATAATACGATGACTAGACTAGACTATAGCAATGCGATTATGATTAAGGACCAATAGTTTACTACAAGCGGCAGCCTAAGGGCTTGTCCACATCTCCACGTCTCGACGTCGCGTCAACGTGGAACGGTGCCGTAACGTGACACGGTACGTTGACATGACGTGCTAATTTACGTTAACGTAACGTAAAAATGGACGCCACGACGCAGCAACATTGTTCGTCGCTATGCCTTGCACCCAGTATTGTCTTTTCACATCTTTTTTCTTCAATCTCTCTCTCCGTCTTTTTAACAATAGCAGAAGCAGAATACTTCTTGTGCCTTCTCTTCGTGTCTAGATAAGTAGTGAAGAATGTAGCAGAGTTTTACAAGGCATGGCGACGTAAAATGTTGTTGCGTCGTGGCGTGCATTTTTACGACGTCACGTCAACGTACCGTGCCAAGTTGCCGCACCGTTTCCCGTTGACAACATCGTGACGTGGAGATGTGGACAGGCCCTAAGCCGAGGTCGTACCGTCTGAGGTGCCCTTGTGTTAGTCGTCGTACAATGCAGTACCTACTCTACATACCTCTCATTGAGTCCGGTAAAATTAGGTTAGTTGGGCCCTGAGCCTTCTGCGCTGCTTGTCTAGAGGCTACTTCAGATAAACTGCCATAGGCGCATTTAAATAAAAAAATATCAGTACATCAGAGTAAACTTATACTTAATATGAGAATTAATGACACCAAAATCTATCTTATTTCACACTCATATAGAGCTATTATAATAAATTATCTATTTTGTTGGATAGTGGAGTTTTAATCTGACACGAATTCATAATGTCTAATAATGGCTGTTTCCATGGTTCAGTGTTAGAAATTCTGCTTTAAGTTGTATATTATGTAATTAATAATTATGTAAATGCAACCGTTGTATTAATGGTATTTAGGACTATTGATTTAAACAATATAATTATGTACTTAATTAGGTAAACGGGTAACTCACGTGTGATGTGGCCGGTCAAATCCGACTCAAGTTTCGGCCGCGTCCGGCGGTCTTTTTTAAGGAGCGTGTGCGCGCGTGATGCCTGCCCGTTTGGCACACAGGTTGGCCAGTACCAAATGGGTTGACGGGGACTCTCCTTGAAAAAGGCCACCGGACGCGGCCGAAACTTGAGTCGGAGGGGACCGACCACATCACACATGAGTTCCCCGTTTCCCTAATTAAATATGTACAACAATACGATTTTTTATAGCAAAACAATATAATTGTACAATTAATACGTGCCCTATATTCTACACTAGGATAGTCCAGTATTGCGGGATACAGTGCCTTCGGGTCAGTTATTGTTGGAATACCAATAAACTAAGTCATGTTTACAGAACTCATTATAAATCCTACTTATAGTATAGATATATATAGATGTTTCGATGTTTCTAGCTCAATCACTTCGAAACGGCTGAACGGATCGGGTTGCAATCTGGAACACCGTTAGATTACAGGCTGCAATAGCACATAGGCTACTTTTAATCTTTTAGCACAAACGGAAAAAATACGGAAACAAAAACTACGCGGATCCTGAGCGCTTGTAAATAAATAAATTTTCACAAATACATGAAGGATTAACTCAATTAATATTATTTTATACGCGACCGTGATAATTGAATCAGGAGAAGTTATTAAACAAAGGAATTAAAAAAGTTACTTGTTTTCTGTATTCCTCGTATACTAAGAAGTATAACTTCAACCATAGAATCTTACTAATATTATAAATGTCAATGTATGGATGTTTGGATATTTGGATGTTTGTTGCTCAATCACGTCCTAACGTATGAACGGATCGGGCTGAAATTTGGAACACAGATAGATTATAGACAACGGGAACGGGAACTTCGCGGGTAACAATGCGGGGCGCTGCTAGTAAATAATAATAAGTTTCTTCAAAACATGAAGTATTAAGAATTAATCGGAGGCCAGTTACAATGTTTACTAATAACTTCAGGGACTAGATTTTTCGTGAAATCATAAAAATTACTGTCATTTTTTTTCCAAACGCGCCAACAGAACTATAAATTAAAAAATACATATTTAGAAATATTATCCCTCATTTAATTCCCTCATTGTATAAATAAAATAAAACGAACATATTTATAGGTAAATTAAACAGGGAAATGTGAGATTCACAATACCGAAATGTAAATTGCTGGTAGTAAAAACGGGCGTTGAAAAGGGTTCATCGGTGTTTCGAAATTACAAGTTTATTTTTATCGTACAAAGACAGGTCTGAAATAAAGATGGCGTCTAAAGTAATGATCACAAGAGAACAAGTTTGTAAAGTATTATTTTAATCGATGGCAGTGAGGCGCGGAGGCCACGCAGGTTGATTCCAACATCGACATAAATCAAAGGATATGCCCTCCCAAACTTTAGGCGCACGGAATTTTGTCATCGTTGGAAAGAGTGAGCTCACTCTTTCCGTTATAGTCGATTGTAGATTGTAGGAAGCGGTGAACGCCGGACGTTTGTACCTAGCGCTATTCGTAGTCAACCACCAAAATAAGTAGAACCGCAACATACCTCGCCGCTAGCGATTCTAGGGGTCAAGTAGATTGGTAGTTGTAAACCACTCACGCTACACGCAGAAACGCAGTTTGTTGACAATTACAAGGTGTACGAGGCACATCTTTTGATTTATATCGATGGATTCCAAACTACAAAGGGCCGGAGCGAGGTTACACGTTACGCCGGCCTTTGTAAGGACAACGAGTAAATATTTTCAACGCGATGAGTAAGTACGGTCGTGTAATGTGAGAATTGCTCGTGGAAAATCATGAGGGAGCAATAAACATTGATGTTTGTTCGGCGTCATTCGACAGTCGGTATTCTGAGAGCTGTCACTCTTTACTTTCCTGTTATCTATTTACTGACAACGCGTAGTTGAATATTTTCTATCTTTTTAACCCCTTGTTTTCATCATCCCTTGTTTCACCCTCTTAGGGGTTGAATTTTGCCAAACCCCGTCTCAGCGAGCGCCTACGTGCTAAGAGGGACCTTCATGCACAATTTCAGATTCCTAGCATTTGTAGTTTCTGAGATTCCTTGATGAGTGACCTTTCGCTTTTATATATATATATATATATTATATATATATATAGATAGAAAAACAGATGAAATAGTATTTTAGGTATCCAACGTTACCTACCTACTTTTGAGTTGACCCAGCGTAATTATATTCATAACAAATTTCGTCTTCGTCCGTTTACCTTATCTAATGAAAATTATTAACATAATTATACAAAATTTCGCGTTCGCTTTAATAAAAATAACATACCTAATCTAATTCTACCTAGATTGATTTTTTCCATGGACTACTCGCACCAGTAAAAGCGTTTTCGTTCACCGTTTCATGATTGATGTTCATAAAAGTTTGATTTTTAGGGTTCCGTAAAACGTAATAACGGAACCCTTATAGATTCGTCATGTCTGTCTGTCTGTCTGTCTGTCCGTCCGTATGTCACAGCCACTTTTTGCCGAAACTATGAGAACTACACTGTTGAAACTTGGTAAGTAGATGTATTCTGTGAACCGCATTAAGATTTCAACAGAAAAATTAAAAAAAAAAGAAAAATTAGGGTTGCCCCCCATACTGAGAACTGAAACTCAAATTTTTTTTTTCATCAAACCTACACGTGTGGGGTGTCTATCGATAGGTCTTCAAAAATGATGTTGATGTTTCTAAAATCATTTTCGTCTACACTGAATAATTTGCGCGAGAGACACTTCCAAAGTGGTAAAATGTGTGTCCCCCCCCCCTCTAACTTCTAAAGTAAGAGAATGTAAAATCTAAAAAAAATACATGATGTACATTACCATGTAAACTACCAACGAAAATTAGTTTGAACTCGATCTGATGAGTAGTTTTTTTTAGTACCTACGTCATAAATACACTATTATTGAAACTTCGATCAAAGTTACAACGAACTACATGAACTAGTACTATGTATATAATGTTACTTGCTGCAACGGAACCCTTCATGGGCGAGTCCAACTCGCACTTGGCCACTTTATTTTAGTATTTTACTTTCGTTGTACGAACAGCTACACTGTGGAATGCGTTGCCTAGTATGCGTTGTGGAGTGGTTTTATCCAGTTGGATATAATATTCCTATGTAGAGTTTTTAGCGGGCATTCAAAAATTGATTATTTTTTTATCAAGGGTATGCAGGTGTATTTGTTTTTGTGCATAATGTTTTTCATTACAAAACAGATGTAGAAATTGACAATTAAACAACAATTTGACAGTTATAACAGACAAATTTAAGTAAATTTGAAACGGACGAATCGATTAAAATAGATTATGTTTGAGAGTTTAAATTTTTTTGTTCAAATTTAAGTAAAGTAACGGATCTATCGATAACCAGACCAAAGTTAAAATAGATTACGTAAACGTGAGAGTATGTGTGTTACCTTTTAAAATTCAAAACATTTGGCATACTTACCACAAAATGTATTGGCAACGGAAGTAAAATATACTTACAAGTTGTGGCTTAGAGTGGATAATCCTCTCAACCTACGCATCACGCTGTTCAGAAAAATACATTTTAATTTCGTTAGATAAAATCACAGTAAAATATCCCAGTTTTCGAGTTATGGAACATTTTAGAAAATTAAAAAAAAAGTAACACTTTAGCATCTTCTGAGTAACTTTACAATTCGAGGAATTTTCTCAATCTGATTTTTAGCATTGGTTTTCTAGATAGTGATGCTATATGGTGTTGTGTGTGAATTGTCCACCAATATGTATTTATTATTTATTTATTTATAAAATAAAAATCACCAATTTGGTACCATAGTAATTTTTTTAAATTAATTGCTAACATAAAAGTGGTGAATAAAATAATATACGGGTATTATTATCTCTAACTCTGATATTAAATAACGTAAAAAAAATGTGACATGAGTTATTCAGTATTGAATAACATCCCGTTAAAATTTTTAAATTGCATAATTACAGTATTCTTATCTCTGGATCTGGATTCAGAGCATATTTAGTTTTTTTTTTGTAAGTTGCAAGGTTTTTAATTTTAATAAAGAATATCAATATCAGTTACATATTGGACATTTATTGGTTTGGATTTCAAACATCGTAAAGTGTGTCCATTAAATACAGTATTTATAATTCGTAAAACCAAGTGAATCGTCTTCTCGAAAACCTAAAAGTTTCTTAAAACAATCACAACCTCTTTAATTTATTGGAAGGCGAGAATCTCTGATGAACCCTTACCGCTGGTAATATCTTAAATATTATCTTATTCATGTTCACGCTTCACAATCATCAAAGTTACGATCGGTCAAAGCTTACTTTGTCTTGGCTAGTCCCTAGGAGACGATAACAAGTTTTCCAGCTGTTCTAACATTGTTCGCGTTTATTCAAAGTTACCTCTAATAGACGGAAAGCGACCTTTCTTATCCATAAATGGTTATTTTCTCTTCAACTCGTTTGTACTGCTTTTAACATTCGTAATAATGTAAATACGGTTTCTAGAATCTGTTTGGGTCAATTCATTGTTTAGGTGTTTCATTACACTGGTCTTAATATCCTTAATAAACGATTGATTTCGGATATTCATATTTTTCCCTTGATATTTATAAGATCGAAACTTATGTAGTTTTGGAGTTATATCATCTGTTCCGTATTTGATCACCAATCGTGTCAGATTGTCAGGAGTCATTGATGTGGTTAGATTGTCTTTTCACATTTTGAATAAGCATCAACTTTTTAATAAGAAAATTAGCGTCATTAAAATTATTCGGTATTAATCGAGCAGCGGTCTCAAGCGTTCACTTTCTTTAAAAGGGCCGTCAGGTGCGGTTGAAACTTAAGTCGCACTGGACTAAGCGCATCACACGAGTTACGAGTGAATTAATTTAAAAAAAGATAAAAAAAAACATACATTAACTGTGTACCGATTTTTTCGTAGATTACAGTAATTTATGATTTTAATCCCACTAATGATTTGTTAAATAATAACAGGCTGCCTGGTTGATCAATTTATCCTCGTTATCTTCGTGCCTATATTGACGTAATTGTCTTCTAAAAGTCGACAAGTAAACACAAGGCCGAATCGTGGCTAGGATTTTTTGTACTTTGCCTCGTGGTCCGTTTTTATCGCGAATTGTTTAGGCAGATCAACTGAACATTTCCAACAAATCAAAGTTTGTTTTATGTAAACATCAATACCAACAAAGATTATATGATAACAACTGTATGAACTACCATATCAGCTATCTGACACTGTTCTAAGCTATCAGTGTTGTTCGCTAAACTATTAATATTAATTACGTCCTCGACATTTCCATGCAATTTCACGCACCATTTTTACAGGTAAACTTAAACTGCATCCAAATACCGGGGATCTGAAGAAAAGCACTCAGGCAACGCATTCCACAGCCTAGACGTGCGTGTTAGGAAAGGACTCGAACAGGTAATTTCGAATGTTTGAAACTTCAGGCATGAAAAAATGTCGCTCTTTCGAGTTACGATACGAGTGCGATAAAAGAAAGACCAAAGTGATATTTGATCATGCAGATCAGTAAAATAAACACAACAAAACAAGGACAGAGACTTCATCAACTTCAATATAAGCTTGAAACTCAATTCTAAACGCGTATTTGCAATGTCAAGATTAATTACTACCATTTAATTACACCACGCTAGATAATCTGCCTGTAATCAAAGTTGTTTACACCACCGCTACTACAAGTAGTAAGTGGTAGGTACTCTGCCGGAGCAAACAACGCAATCATCATATAACTTTCACTCGCATTGATTTTCCACACAAACAAGTATCTACGACGGTTCCACCAAACATTTTCAAGAGACAGCTAGCTTTCCCTACAGCTTGGGCCGGCCTCAGTTGATAAGTGGTCTAAGGGCTCCCCCCGCCCCCCTCTGACCTAGTTTCCCCCTCGCCCTCGCGATCTTTGTGCTGCACGCCACTTGCACAACCGCGATATCAGCTGGAAGATAGCGACCGAACACGAAGCGTTAGATATTCTGCATTAGGATAGGATTTCGAAACGCTTGATTGCCCGTTTGGTTTATGTAACTGCCTATCTATAGGTTTATTTGTGTCTTTGTGATGAAATTGGTTAGTTGGTAAATGACGCCATAGATACCGTCCTTTTTCGACTGTAATGGTTTTATTCGTTTCTAACTTCCATGTTATCTACCACTATTTAATTAATTCACTATTTAATCAAACGTGAGTTACGTTTTATATGGTCGAAATCAGACTTTCAGCCGCATTAAAAGTGCCCGTTTGGCGCTCAAACTTAGTGCTAAACGGGCAGCGGTCAAAGCTGTAAAATGTTTTAATTGTGAAATAAATAAATAAAGCTTGAAAAAGGCTGCTGGATGCGGTTGAAACCTAAGTCGGACTAGACACATATCACATGTGATTACTAATTCGCACTTTAATTAAATATGTGTAACAACTACGCCAGTTTTCGTACTAAAATTATCTACCATTAAGTATTTAAAATATCACCAGGGACATATAATTCTCACAGCATTTAGAAACAAACATAAAATTTATCAACGTATTCATTCCTTCCTTAGGCATAATGTATGTAAGTCAGTAAAGGGATGACGAGGGTCCTGGAGAATTGTGTGTCTGACACCCTGTCGATCTGACAATCTTGTCAACATTTTCAAGTGTGCCATCAAGTACTTATATTGACTCTGGGTTCTGTACAGAACCTTGTGAAACACACGAGAGACCTTGCGTATCTACCTTTGTAGCAAACCAGTATTATTCTGTTTTCGATGACATTGTTTTAACTTTTTTCTGAAGAAACTCAAAAACCGTTGATTGATTTCAATTAAAATTGGTAGTTCCATTTTTTATCAAAATCAGAGAATACTCGTATTACACGCTCTGCAAAGAATGTTTCATAGCGGTTCAAACTACTTTAGAGTGATTTAGCGATACTTAAAAAATAAAGATGCACGTGACTTGAGAACCTCCTTGATCTCAGAATGAAAAATAAGGTTCGTCAGGTTAAATAAGATAAGGCCTGAACAAAATAAGGTTCAAAAGCAGCAAAGGTGAACCTGTGACATATGTCCGATGCTGAAGGGCCGTAGTCGATTGACCAATGACCGAGCAGGGAGGACGGCGTTACGGTCTTCCAATCTTCGATCCCTCTTTCTCGTGAACAAAAGAAAGAGATGCACGATGTCTGAAAATTCGGTCTCCAGGCCCGCGATAAAAGCTATGCAATAGCTTAAAAACCACATTGAAATTAATAATTTATCTATGATAAATATATATAGTATTGATTTCATACATGAAAAGTAATTGCATGTTGGAATTCTATAAATAAATTCCAAACCCATTTAACAATTTGCTAGTTAATCTAGTTTCACACTTGAAAAGTTTGATCAAATTCTACTTTCTTTACGAGTCCACGGCTGTTGGCCTCAGGAGGCCTATGCCTCTACTGCCTACCGCAAATTTTACCTTTACTACCCTGATTATTATTTTTGTAACGATTATATTTTTTCTCAATTATTCCACCATATAATATACCGTTT
Organism: Ectropis crepuscularia; assembly: GCA_963693475.1. NCBI lineage: Eukaryota > Metazoa > Arthropoda > Insecta > Lepidoptera > Geometridae > Ectropis > Ectropis crepuscularia. Next base: position 20,414,373 of record OY856353.1, on the reverse strand, counting down.
TTATAATTTTGCCCTAAATGTTTAACTTATATTCCTTCGGGTCATTTATAACAGCTATCCACTAGATAAATATGCGTTATGTAATAACGTGGAAGCTTCAATGTTTATCAGTTTCAAAGACCTTGCGAAGGTCACACTCAAATGGATACTATTTTATCTACGTCTGCGAGTTCCGTGTTCACTTTGTTACGAGGCTTCTCGAAACGTAATTACGTACGTAACGTAGATTTTGTTACGCAATTTGGTTTTTTTGTCCTATTTTAATCCGCCTACGCAAGGCATTTCTAATTAAATATTTAGCAAAATTGACGCTACAAAATGCATTTTTTACAACATAAACATGATATAAATATAACTAAGTCCTGAAAAAAAAGATTAAATTAGTACTTTTTTTTTTTAATTTTTTATTTATTTATTCATAAATAACAATAAATGTGAAAATACAATTAGCACCTTTAAACCTCTCAGAGGTTTGTGTTGGTGCTATCATTCTCCAAAGCAAATATACATATTATATAATTTTAAGCAAATACCAAAATAATTCTAAATAATAAATAAATAGTAAGAAAGTACTTAAATGAAAAATAAAATTCCCCAGGATTAGGGAAGTAATAAAAGGTATCTGGAATACTACATGCAGTATGAATAATAATAGCAAGAGAATTTCGTCTATACATTCTTATTATTTACCTCCGTATTTGAAAAAAACAAGACCAAACAAGAAAGGAGATCGAGCGGTCAAACTCCCGTTGAAAAGGCCGCCAAACGCGGCTGTAACTTAGGGGCATTGGAAACGCCCAACTCATACGTTATCTTAATGAATTTAAAAATATTTAAAGAAAGTCCTAACAATATATAATTCCAGAAAATATCTCAGAAAAACAGGTTACAAATACAAATGTTGTAGACAAAGTATGGGGATGGTGCAAGTGAGTAGAAACGACGCGACGGACAAATTGAAAATTTCCTGATGTAACCAACAAATTACAATTCAAAAACTCACCACAAGCGCTTACGTAGCAAGAGAAAATTAACTGAATTTAGCAGTTACAAAAATTTTACATCTCTGGTGACTAGTGTGGTTGAAGATAATGCATTATTATAAGACCGAAGATATGCATTATTATAAGACCGAATCTATTTACGTACTCCAAAATAACTGAGTAGGTAAATTTAACCTATGAAACTTATTTGATAAAATGTAGAGAAAGATTTAATTTTGGAGGACTGCTGCTCTGAACCGGGAAAATTGGAGGGAGCGGAGAGAGGCCTTTGCTCTGCAATGGGACAATTTGTAGCCTGAGCTAATAATAATAATTTTAAATTTTGGCGTTATCCTTAAAACTAATCTTTTACCCCAGTAGCAAAAGATTAGTTTTAAGGACACAAGCACAACACAATTTAACGCTTCTCGACAGACCCTTGTCATACAAATAGATGATTATGTTTGCCATATATATAAGATAAACCTATAATTTGAAATTCGTGCCTAAACGACGTTAAGTCAAATTAAAATACCGACTGACTGAACATTTTTTTGATCTTGACTACATTTCAATTAGAAACCAATGGCCTATTAATATTGACATCTATTTCTTCTTAAATGAACTGACATTAATTAAGATGTTCAGGATGTTTTTCTACACAGCAGTTGGTCAAGTTGTCATTATGGGTATCCAGCTGTGTGCGTTTTTTTGGGAAACTGCATGACAATACTGGTAAGTCGATAAGGCAAAAACTTGCTTGTACACAACGCAATGTGTAACATTTATTTTGTATTAAAATAACTTATGGCAAATGGCCTTTACTGCCTACGGAACTGAAACACATTTTAAACCTTGTTTGTGACAGTAACTGAGATGAGAGAGGAGGAGATACATTCCATTTAGTATGTTATATCCAAGGTTATACCCAAAAAAATAGTGAAAACATTTTTCAAAGAGAATATAATAACATGTGCGTATTGTTTGATGGAAAATTCTGCTAAATATATAATAATAACAAATAATTTATTCAGTAAAAAGTACAAAGAAAATTATTACAGATTAAAGTGGCTAACATTTGGTTAAAAATAAGTTTACTACCGTCGAGCTAGGCTCAAGGCCTGTGTGTCGACGTGCAGCGCCCTCCTCAGATCCAGTGAATTGAGACTAGCCTCGCCGGTGAGGCGACAGTCAAGTTCATAAGCATGTTATATTCATTACAATAAATGCGTATGACCCTGCACCTGATCACCAAATTTCACACTTTGAAATCTATCCGTCAAATAATCATAATAACTGAGGCTTGCCGCCGTATCCTAAACACAAGGCTTATGCGAGCTTCAAACCTGACAAATTTTTGAGCATAGATATTTAGGTATCTATGCTAAAATGTTTGGGACATCAAACAAACTCAAAGAGGTGCATTTTTATTATCGTATATCTTAAAATTTTGATGACTGTATATATTATTGATCCTAGCACTAAGTCTGATATGGGTCACCAGAAAGTTGGTTAGGAAGACTCACCCAGTCGCCAATATTACAAGTAAATTGATCTGGTGCATTATATTCTCAAGGCGACGTATCTCTCTTTTTTGGCGATAATAGAGATAATATTGAATTATATCACGTTTTGTAATAGAGCGATTTTATTCAGTTCTGAATGTTCTGCCTAAAAAATCTGCAGTGGTTAAATTCTCTCAAAATAACATTACATTCCATCCCATCGTATATTATGTCCATTAAAAAACTATTTCCCTACTATATTATTGACCTTGTGAAAGTTATCAAGATTATCAAATTTGAATAACTACTTACAGCAATTTGTTTGTTTTTGTTGTCAAGATAAGACGTGCAATATTATGAACTGAATCATAAAATGACTCAATTTCTATTTTTCCATTGGTATCCAAATGTTTATCGTTGTTTTGTTTAAAATAATATCTTTTAATTGGTTTTGAATTTGATTCCAATTTGAATGTTCATTAATTTAATGCGTTTTTAGGGTTCCGTAAAACGTAAAAACGGAACCCTTATAGATTCGTCATGTCTGTCTGTCTGTCTGTCTGTCTGTCCGTCCGTATGTCACAGCCACTTTTTGCCGAAACTATGAGAACTACACTGTTGAAACTTGGTAAGTAGATGTATTCTGTGAACCGCATTAAGATTTGTACAAAAAAAATAAAAAAAAATAAAAATTAGGGTTGCCCCCCATACTGAGAACTGAAACTCAAAAATTTTTTTTCATCAAACCTACACGTGTGGGGTGTCTATCGATAGGTCTTTAAAAATGATGTTAAGGTTTCTAAAATCATTTTCGTCTACACTGAATAATTTGCGCGAGAGACACTTCCAAAGTGGTAAAATGTGTGTCCCCCCCCCTCTAACTTCTAAAGTAAAAGAATGAAAAATCTAAAAAAAATATATGATGTACATTACCATATAAACTACCAACGAAAATTAGTTTGAACTCGATCTGATGAGTAGTTTTTTTTTAGTACGTCATAAATACACTATTATTGAAACTTCGATCAAATTTACAACGAACTACAAGAACTAGGTGTACTATGTTTATTATGTTACTTGCTGCAACGGAACCCTTCATGGGCGAGTCCAACTCGCACTTGGCCACTTTATTTGGTATATCTTCTCGTATTTAATTTCTTCGAGATGTAACGATTACTGAAGACTCAAGTACCTAATCAATGTGATTGCATTTCTTTAAACTAACTCATGTTCGATAATAGTCAGTCCAGTCCGTCTCAAGTTTCGATCGCGTCCGGCGATCTTTACATTTCCTTTGCTGTCTTAGTCTTTTAGACATGTATCCCCAAAAGAGTCGTATCGTATTACATTGAGACTGGGAACCATTAGTACTATTCCGTAATGCAGGTCTTAGAAGTATTCTCGAACATTTTCGTTTTAATTTGCATGCCTCGTGTTCGCAAATTAGATTGGCTCTCATTCCGTCCCGTTGAAATATTCATATCGACTGTAGTACTTGTCTCAGTAACCTGATGAAGAAACGGCACCTGCGCGTTATACGCCACTCTTCAGGGAGTCTAAACAAATATCTATAATAATTTATGCGGAATGTAAAGGTCGGATTCCAATAACGATGGACGTTTTTAAGAAGAAATGGGTTCACTCTTTCTCAGAGTTCACTAGGTAATATTTTTAAAAATTATACTTCCATACGTTTTTTAGCATCTAAATCTAGTAACATAAATAAAAGCACCTAAAGGGTGCAAAAATAACATTGATTTGGTCGCAAATAAAACCTCAACATTACAATAAGTAAGTATGATTATTGAATCAGGAATCATTTTAAAGACATTCGCAAAGATCCAATTTTATTCTAATATTTTAAATTGTCTAATTTTCGAAAGAGCACAAGGAATGTCACTTTTTTCGAATTTCTGACGATTCGATCGTATTATTTAAATTTAATCAGTTAGTATGTGCACTCTTTTCGAAATGCATCCGTTAAAAAACCGAATATGCAGCTTCATTTGGCGCCGATATTATTAGACGTGTGTCGCTATGGTATCGCGGTAAAGTCTATTATGTAATTACCAGAATAGATAAGTGGACATTTGTAATATTATTTAACAACTTCCTTATTACTAGACAACAAGCATGTCTGTTAAGATCTTTTGTCTTGTTTTAAATACCTACTTTCAATTGCAATCGAGTGCGATTCTTCCTATAAGTACATTTGACTATACATATTTACGTTTCGATTTCAAATTATTTACAACCACAAGCGCCGTGGTTTCAGCCGCGTAGTTTTGTGATCCCGTTATTTTTCCGCAACAAAAATTAGTCTTTGTACCAAATTTCATCCAGATCCTTTCAGCAGTTTTAACGCTACTAACGCTACTCGCAAATTAGTAGAATGTACCTCGTGGGACCGCGCGACGGTTTTGTGTCATATTCGTTTTGATAAGTAGACAATGCACGGGAACCCGTCTCAGACTAGACATTTAGCGTATTCACCGCCTGTCCTGACTATCGCAGTCTGCGATGTCGGAATCGCACCTTAAAGTTGTTCTGGCTCCGTTTGCTCGACGGGAGAGCGAATGCTGTAGTGGTACAAAGATATGTCGTCTATTTATATCTCATGGGCTGCAGCGGAGCGGACGCATCAGCGCGTTTTCTTTTGTCGTTTCTTCATTTTGAATGTTTTTAGCGTTCCGCGTAAATGCGTCAGCGCGAAACTGATGACTTGCACAATTTGTACTAAGCTTATTTACAGTTTTAAGTTATCACCGTTTCTGTTTTACTCGTAATGTTTTAAATGATTTTCTTATCCTATTTATGGAAATTACACTTCTTTTGGCGAGTTTGGGAGAAATAATGAGTATCTATGTATCTAATCATTTACGATGCGCGTGCACAACGTCTCGTAAAACCCTCAAATTAGCTAGTCAATATTTTAGTAAACATTGTAACTAAAATCAGGTTAATACTTCTTGTGTTGAAGATAGTATCTATTCTGTGGTTGAAGTTGGAGTTCTTAGCACGAGGAATAAAGAGAATAACTATTACCTTCATGCGTGCGTACACACGTATGTACTATTATTTTATAATACAGAGTGACGGCACGATCAAGACATACGCCTGAAGGTGAACAACACCTGCGCATAACAAAGTGCCAGCCATTTGAACATGAAGAGTCCAAACCAATTCATAGCACTCCACTCGTCACCCAGAACATAAATTGAAGAGATTCCATGTCATCTGACATACGTAAGATGATTTATCTCAAATCTCTACAATATCACTTAAATCATTACTTTTCAAACCAGAACGTAATAATATTTCCACAGTACTGTTTAGTTGTGGAATAACTGGCACAGTTCTGTTATATTCCTAGAAAACTACGTATTATTACTGTACATAGATACTTTTTTATGAGTCCATGCTGTATTTTTTGTGTTTAAATCGTAGTTACTTCCCCTGAATGTTAATAAATGTCTTTAGTTCATTCCTTAGAAAATTCGATTACCGTGTAAAATATTAAAGTAATATTTGATAAAGTTGAGTACGATTAATAATCCAACACTGTGACAGATAATGAGTTAATGACAGCTCAACACGACATATTTATGTACACTTTCTAAAAGAGTTGATAATATTTTTTGGGGTCATGTAGGTTTACTAGTATTCATTATGGAATATTTACCGGGCTTATATGGTGGAGCGAGTTATGCGGATATTTAATTAGGTAAACGGGTAACTCACGTGTGATGTGGTCGGTCCAACCCGACTCGAGTTTCGGCCGCGTCCTGCGGTCTATTTCAAGGAGAGTGCGCGCGCTACTTAATTAAATATCTGTATGTAACAACCACATTCATTTTAATACTAATTGTTATGCGGATCTGATTTATTAGTCAACGTTAAACCGCGGGTCACACCGCGAGGCGTAGCTAGTCACCGACATATTGAAATACTTACAGTTTTTTAGTTGCATTGATCGTGATATCGTGAAGGCTACTTTGGTAATGTACAAAACAAGTTTTGCCCAAAACTAATAATAAATAGATATGTATTTGTGGAAATTCCTTAGTAAATGTCTTCCAACGGAATCCTCGCGACAAGTGATTACCTATGTATTAAATTTTAATTGTATATCTTCTATGTAATCCCCCAAGAGGGCTTATAAAGGAATTAAATTAGGTAACAAAATTATTAAATTAAGTACATTACTGTGTCCCGGTTTGAAGGGCAATGTTTCCAGAGAAATTACAGGGCTTAGAGATCATAACATCTTAGACCTCTGGGTGACGAGCGCAGCGCAGTGGAGTGCTAGGTAATGATTTGGACTCTTCATGTTCCAATATCTGCGTGTGCTGTTATGTGGCAGGCAGCACTCTCAAATCTTCCGAGCACAGACACTTCTCAACGACTTGCTTGGAGTGTCGCACCCAGAATTTGACATTTTTTCAGCGAAAAGGGCAGACATGGAGAGGAACTTTCTGTCCTATTGTGAAGAAGTATCCTAGACTTACGTGTTCTAAATTTTATTGAACGTAATTTTTGCAATTTAAAACTTTAATTGAATTTTTTTATTATTTAAGTACTTACTTTAATTAAAAAAAATAATTTACTGTTGTAATTTAATTTTTTTGTAATTTATCTACCTTTATAATTGTTTATGTACCTAACAGAATATAATTGTGTCGTCGCTTTGTCGTATAATTGTGATAATATAAGTCTTGTTAATAGTGATCATTGTAACGCATTTGTGAAAACTGTAGTTACTTTTATATTAAATAAATACCTAATAAATAAATGTTGCTTACCATCAGACAAATGTCCTGCTCGTCTCATCACTCTTTATTTAAAAAAAAAGGTACTAACTTTTAAATTATCCATTTAAGTAACTATATTTTTTATATAAATTTACTGAAATAAAATATTTTTATTTATGTTTCCATAAATAAGGAAGTAGTCGTTACATTGTATTAATAGTATTTTAATTTTTAATAATTAAAACAAACTAACCAAAGGCGATAGATGATATAATAGTTTTAGCTATTATACTAAGTAGGTATAATATTTCGGTAGGTAGGTCAGTGGATCCCACTTTTAAATCTCCATAATTCACAACTGAGCACAATTATTCTCGCGAAGCCATCGTAAAGATAAGGAAACCGAGCATTCAGTTCGCCAGTTTCCAGTTTTATCCGCGACGGAAATGGAAAAATATGAAACCTGCGCTCAAACTGGTAATAGGGAGCAGTAACCCAATACTTAATGCGTTTACGTCTCCACATAATCCAGTTTTTAACTTGTTATTGTTATATGGCAACATTCTTTGTTTCTAGAATGTTCTCAGTCGCAACGATTTAGAAAGTCGTGATCGGTTCACGGTTATGTTTGTATAGTTATCGTTATGATATGAATATAATGAGAAGTAATTTAAATTTGATAAGACTGCGGAATAGCGTAGTTCTTTTGTATTCGAATTTTAAAAACAAAGTGGGTTATATTTTTATTAGCTTCACTTAGTTTGAGGATGGTATACTTGGATATTTAATTTTTCGAAAAAATTAAAAAACAACCCGATTTCAATTTAAAATCACTCGACTATGCAACCTCGCAATGAAACTGCGAGGTTGTAGTATAAAAATACGTCGTCGAGATAAGCAAATGTTAGATTTTTGTTTGATATTTCAAAAACCGCTATACCGATTTCGATAAAATTTATATTCATATTCATTTTCATATATATTATATGGGGCCACCTCAGAAATATGATCTACCAAACAAAAAATCATCACAATCAATTGACAATCGCGTGACGTACACATATTTTTGTTGACGGTTAGAGGGCGTTCATAAATTACGTGAGGTCTTTTTTTAAATTTTCTGTCCCTCCCTCCCCCTCTGGTGAGATGTCGTGAGATTTTATTCAACCCCCTCCCCCATCCCTCAAACTCACGTGAGGTTTTTCAAGATGTAGGTTTCTTACGTAAACACGTTAGATTGTTTTATTCTTTGTGTTCTATTTGAGTACCCCACAAAATGGTTTTCAAAGTCTGAACATATGAAACAAATAAAAATACACAATAATTAGTTTATTTCGATGCCTAAGATATAGGACATATATCAATTACCTAGTACATTGTCGTTTAAAGACACATAAAATATGGTTTCGTTGTTGAGTAGGTAATGATTTTTTTTGTGCGACGTCGCGACGCCGACGGCGTCGATTCAGCCCGAGGGGCGTTCGTATTACGATTATGTTTAAGATTAAATCTTAAGCATGTACAATCTGGATTAAATGGACCAAAATAGTAAGTATATTTTTTTTGTTTCAAGGAAAATAAATTGCGTGATATTTGCCGAGACCCCCCCTCTCTCTCCAACGTAAGATTAGATGAGATTTGACCCGACCCCCTCCCCCCCTTAAACACCTCACGTAATTTATGGACGCCCCCATACAGTAGAAGGTAGAAGGAAGAAGATGCGTGTATTTAAAAAAAGCGAAGTAAATTAATTAATTAATTCAAATATGATCTACCAAAAAAATAATGAATCATCAAAATCGATTATCGCGTAACACACATCAAAAATAACATATATATGTACAAATGTATTGTGTACCTACCCTTTTTTAAGTCGGAGAGAAAAGGCGCCAAATACTTTTAACTGTCATTATAATAAAGTGTTCTAAAAAGAAAGTAGGTAGGTGGTTTATAAATTTAAATCTGTAGATACCGGCATTATCTGCCGAGAGCGTTTTCGTGTCGGTCGTCTAATAACTTTTTTTTTTCCTCAGCGGATCGAGTCAGCCGTGCGTCGGTGCATCGAACGCGGAGAGAGCGGGGTCACTGAACCCGGCGTGCATTATAAATGTTCGCTGCGTATACCTACGTAATCACAGTTCGTTTTTGAATTTGGAATGTTTATTAAATGATAGGCTATTTTTTTAAATATTGGAATCGAAAGAATTTCTGTTGCTTTCATTTTTTCCGTAAATATTTTTTTTGTATATATATACTTCTTACGATCCGGGACTCTCCATAAGTGGCCAAAGAGTTGCCACAATTGCAGAGGCTGTGCCTTTCAAATTTCTTGGTAGAAAGATAGACTACAAAGGACGTACACCATCATTAGAGGTAGTTGTTGGAAATTTCATGAACGACCTCAATAAGGTAGACCAACAGCCTATCAGCAATATCAAAAAAGCATGGATATATGACAACTATCTCTCATCACGTCTCACTTGGCCTTTCCTAGTATATGACATCGGTAAAACCCTCCTCGCAAAACTAGATGCTAATGTCATAAAGATATTGAAGTCATGGTTTGGATTGGCACATCCGGCTGATCCCTCTACTCTCTTTAGGGATCACAATAGTTTTGACCTAAGAGTTACAAAAACGTATGTTTTGGGAAAGTCGAAAGACGAATTAATCGCATCTCTCCCAAAAGACAAAAGCGCTTCGGACCTTGAATCTAGACTTCAATTCCATAAACAATTTATGGCAGGTGCACAAGTAAATACAGCTGGGTTGGGTGCGAGAAAGAAAAGGGAAGACCGAGACATGGTAAAAACTTTCTACAACAAGACGAAAATGACAGTTATAAAGTGCACGCTATGAATTTAGAAATGCAAAGTGAGTGGTTAACCATAGGTGAGTTTTGTATCCCATTAGCTCTAAAGTGGCGCACCTTGCTATATGACTGGTCTCCTGCCTTATTAAAATTTTATCTAAATGCTTTTCAAATGACCCTTCCTGACCAGAGTAACTTGGTAAGGTGGGGAAAAGCCTCTGAAAAATGTTGCTATACTTGTGGTGAGGCGATATGTACAGCAAGGCACATATTGGTGGGATGCAAGGTGCTCCTTAATAGGGGTCATTACTCACAGCGCCATGACAGAGTACTTGAAATCATACGTGAAGCCGTAAGCCTTTCGGTAGCTAGAGCCCAAAAGGGATTGACGACAAACAAAAGACAAATTAACTTTGTAAAAGAGGGTTCAACTTCAAACTCCAAGAGCAAGCCTTACTCAATCCTGGGTTTAGCACCTGATTGGACTATTTTAATGGATACGTATGAAAAGCACTATAAAATCCCAGAGGATGTAGGTGTTTCGTCATCCAGACCGGACATTTTCTTTTTTTCTAGGGCTACGAAACGCATAGTCCTGGTAGAACTTACCGTACCGTGGGAAACTAATATACCTAAAGACCACGCGATGAAACAAAATAAGTATTACGACCTTCAAAATGAATTAACAAAAAATGGCTATGTAGTTAATTTATATGCTGTAGAAGTAGGAGCGAGAGGTATACCAGCAAAATCTCTCTATAACCTGCTTAAAGACCTTGGATTGTCCAGAAGTGCAGTAAGTTCTATATTAGAACGAGTATCTAAAGCTGCACTAGTAGGATCATATCGGATTTGGCTGGGCAGGGAGAGAAATACGAGTAGTGAAGGTGAGTGTTGACGTACGTCAATATAAGGGGCCCCTTTTAAACCTACAGCCCGAGTCACAAGTCTTGGGGTCTATTCGAGATTTCTCTCTCTGCCACACGATGGACCCGGCACCCGCACGGTGAATCCATGGAATGCTAAGAAGTTCGTCTCTCTGTCTCAATTTTAAATGCTCCAAAAAAAAATATTTTTTATTTCTTAGGACTATGATACTGAACCCGGCGTGCATTATAATTTATTATTGTTCCCTGCGTATCACAGTTCGTTTCTGAACATGGAATTTTAAAACATAGGTAATTGTTTTGTCTATTTTAAGTTCTTATTGCTGTTATTGAACTCGGCGTGCATTATAAATGTTCGTGAAAGTCAAACTTAACTTTTCACTTCGGAATGTAAATGAAAACGCTATTTATTTTAAAAAACGACGCATTTCTAGACGGCCATGCCCATGGCCACGCCCTCCGGTTTCACCCGCGTAGTTTCCAAAGTAAGCTATCAAATTCTGAGTTATAATTTTTCACTTCGATCGTCAGTTCCTAGGTACGACTGCCATTTTTTTAATGATGTGTGAAATCTTTGTGGTAGGATAGAAAGGAGGTTGGTACATTTATAAATAGTTATGAACTTTTATAAGTGACGGTTTCCTGGAAACGATTGCGAACGTATTAATTGTGTACTAAGTATTACACAATCACCTAATAGGTAGGTACATTCGCAGCAAGCGAGATGACGGTCAAGCATAATCCAATCATTAATAATAACCGCACCTATGATTTAAACTTTACCTGGCATAAAACAAACAAACATGACAACCAGTTTAATAATAATATGCAATTTTGCCGTGCGATGTGCGTACCTTCAATTAGCTAGTACCTAGGTAGGTAGGTTGCAATCATGACCACGTCTTGATTGATGCTAGGTTGCTAGTGTTAATTTTCTCTGTATTAATTAAAATATGGCACGTTGGAAACCACAGAAATACTATCCTTGATGACAAGAGTAAAAAGGTCTGTATGACATCCACGGTTACTAACTAGTAACTAGTAAGCCCAATATTATGCACCCTGAAATTATGCTTGCCACTTAGAGTAGACCTGTGAACGGTCCGGGTTGAAGGGAAATATTTCCAGACAAATTACAGGGCAGATAGATAAAGCATGTGATAGGTATGTACTTAATTACTTATATCTGGGTTATGGACACAATGCAGCGTAAAAATTTGAACACTTATTAGTACCTACGTCGCCGTAAACTTTTAAAAACCGTCAGATTACTAACTAACATTTACCTACCTACCAAAAGATTATATAATCTGACGATGTTGATAATTTTAGGGTGACATTATGTTCAATAGTTGCGTGACACTGTGCTGTTATGGGCAGGCATGTTGCTTACCATCAGGCACATGTCCAGCTCGTCTCGTCACTATAAAAAATATCGGTGACTCGCTTCAATATTATAACCACGGTAAACAGCTCGTCGTAAATAATATTATAAGATTTTTTTTTCTTTATCTTACGTGCTAATAACAGTACCTACAAACCTTGTAGTACCTACTTTGTTTTACCCAAGGTCATGATACCTTTACCTGCCAAGGGACATTACTCTACGCATATTAGCTACCTACGTAGGTAGGTATAAGAACCTACACGCAATTTCTATATTATCACGTTATACCTATGTAGTACGAACATGTATCTCGCTTGATCGTACGCCCAAATACCTACCTATTTATCATTTTAAGTTGAGTGTATGCAAATCGTGGTAATGCAATATACTTAGTAATAGGTAGATATTTATGGAAGCCTGATACCTAGCTGATAATACCTAGGTACTTCTTAATTTATAAAAATCCTTTGTTGTAATGTTTGTTTCCAGTGAACTTCTCCAAGTCGACCGATTTTCACGAAAGTTTGCATTTATGTGTAATTTGGTCCAAGTTGGGAGATAGGATAGTTCTCCTATCTCCCAAGTCGCACGGGTAATGTCCTAATATCATTGTTGTGTTTAAGAAACAAATAATTTGAAATTTGTTTATCAATATGACATTTCTCAAGCGAAGGCGGAACAGGCTGCTTGTACCTACCTATAATTAGGCATTTTTGACGCCATGCTTATCCGTATACAACTATACATCACACAAATGTTTGCCTTGTGTGGGAATCGAATTCACGACCGATGGATCAACGACCAGACCCACTATCGACTTAGCCACGAGACAAATAATTTTCTACAGTCGGCAATTCTTCGGTAAATAAACTATGACGTACACCTACTAACATTATTTGGCAACACGGATGATTTTACAATAAAGAAGTGCGAGTAATGTGTAGACAAATTTTCTCATGTCGTCATCTTGGCTGTGAAAACCATCGAAACTATGGAAAGTAGCCAATGGTCTTATAAACACTTACCAACATAAATCTACCTTCGTCTACAAACACACACGAAGTGCCTTTATACAGTTCTAATTAATACGCATTCTATGGCATTGAAGCTTCAGCTATATACCCTCAATATACCTAAGTAGATATTGATACAACGTACCCTACAAAGTACTTACGCGTAAGGGTAGGCAAAACGTGTAGGGCGCGCGTAAGTACAAAGAGGAATTGCTCAAATACTACAGTCTTACAATGAAATATATGAATTAAACCACCTAAATTATATACTAATATTACCAAAAAGAATTGTCAGTTTTACCTGAAGCTCTTTATTCTTGTTATCTTTGAGCGAAGCTGCCCTGATAACACCAGCTTTCCACCCCCATTCGGACACCTTATTAACATTAATTTTTGTCACACCACTCACAGCGAGGAATCGTTTGCCAACTAGATCTTCACGATATTTATAGGCCATAACGAACTGCACTATCACATCATTCACTGAACAATTGCACAAAACGTCAAGAAATAAGCGAAATACGCTCACACGACACGTTCTTCGTTGGTCGAAGAGAAACTAACTAAACTCTACGTGGAAAACCGACAGAGACGACCTCTGCGGAACGTACATCGCAACCTACAAATTTAAAAATACACTCTTCGTTCTGAAATGTTTTTAAAACTCAGCAACTCTATAATTTGGCCGTATAATAATGAACGGTTAGTATTCTGTACAGTCCTTCCAAAATAAAATTGCATTGTGTAGTGTGGAAATGCCCAGTTTTCAAGAGCTACGGAGTTTTCCCGGGGAATATGGTTCCGAGAGATTCGAAGCCTGCTATGTGAGAGAACGTAAATGCTACGTTTTAGTTTAACCCTCCCTCAATAGAGGGCGCTAAACAATAAATATTCAGAATTAAGTAGGTACCGAAGTACCGATACTTTGATTTTATACCACTAAACTGCGTTTTATGGTACAATAAATATGTAACATATTTTAATAATATATTAATAAACATAATATATTAATAAATACGTAAAATATTTTAATGATATTTCTAACTTTAAAACTTTAAAGTCAATTTCATGAGATTTTTTCAGTACCACGTAGTCCCCAAAATAATGCAAGTATTAAGACACTGCGCGGTATCCTGCACGACTATTCAAAAAGATGTTTTCATTTTCCAGTTTGTATGAATATCTATAGATAGATTATAAATATTTTGAAGTGAAAACTTCTTTAGGCGCGCCTAGACAGATATTTCCTGGGGTGTGAATTGGATTCTAGCGTCACGCTCGGGTATGATAAGAAATCTTCGGGTAAACTCGGGACTACGGCTATTGGCCATTTAGAAATGCGTCAGCCAATGGAAAATGCTGAAAGGGCGTGGCCTCGGCATCATGCCATGGCCAACTAGAAATGCATCAGCCAATAGGAAATGCTGACGCATTTCTAGATGGCCATGCCATGATGCCCAGGCCACGCCCTCTGGTTACACACGTGTAGTTTCCAAAGTGAGCTATCAAATTCTGAGTTCTAAGTTTTCACTTCTATCGGCAGTTCCTATGACTGCCAATTTTTTTTTTACTTAAGTTAAGTTAAGTTGTGCCTTGGAAGTTGGGTCGGCCCCTAGTGTGGGACGCAACTTGCGTCGATACTCTGGCACCATCACACCTTCCAGAGACACATAGTAGGGCTGGTGCAGCGGCTAATTCAGCTGAGCGACTCAAACGGCGCAAATATGCAGCCCTCGGAAGAGGATACATATTTGAGCCATTTGGGGTTGAGACATTGGGTCCGTGGGGGCCGGGAGCTCACCTCATTTTCAAAAGCCTTTCCGAGCGCTTGGTCGACGCGACGCGTGACCAAAATGCTGGCGTTTATTTGGCCCAACGCATAAGCATTGCCATTCAGCGTGGTAATGCCGCCAGCATGCTGGGTACGCTTCCGATTGGTAGTGGGCTTGAACATCTTGATTATCTGTAGACCTTCATCGGTCTATGGATAATTCAGGTGTACTTAGTATAAGTAGTTAATTAGGTATGTAGCGTAGTGTATGTAGTTCTCATTGTATTTTAGTTTATTTGTTAACAAAGGCTCTACTCTGCCCCTTTTAAAAAAAAGTACATACCATTATAAATTGGCCAAATAATTTATTAGAAATAGTGAACTGGGAACTGGTAACAGCAGTGGTGTAGGTACATGGTGTAGGTATTTGAATTTTTGAGTCTTGTATCGTTTTCTAACTTTTCACAGTACTCTCTATTCTCTCCACTCCTACGGCCACATTTGCGTTTTACACAAATCGATAAAGAGAATAAATATTTTCAGTACTTAAGGTGCTGACAACACATAAATGAAATTCACAAATTCAAATTTAAGCCACGCCTATTTAAAACTTCGATAAGACAGCGCCCCCACATGCAAACCGCGTTCAGCCGACGACATTATTAGTTAGTATTGATGGAAACAAAAAGCTACCGCGCGAAGATCATAGATGGCGCTTTTTAAAATATTTTGTAATTTCATTCAATATCTTTTTGCACTTTTTCAGATTGTGAAGAACATTATCGAAATTTTATGAGTAAAGCCTATAAATAATAACTAACTTTCCACCGCTTACAGACATAATGAGATTTCTTTTCGCCAGATTGTCTAATTTTTGTCTAATGATTTTAGTGAATGTACGGTATACAATTACAATAATACACAATTACTAATTAATTTATTTTATACACAAAATTAAACCGACTTCGAAATCACCAATAGGCACTCGAAAAATAAATTAATTTAATTATTATAAGCGCTACTCACTCATCTATTTGAAGTCAAATAGATTTATTCGACACGAACATTAATTGCATAAAAGTAGCTACAGCAAAAAGCCAACATTACATAGTGTTCCCATTCCCAGGCGGTCACCCATCTAAGTACTGACTACGCCGGCCGTTGCTTAACTTCGGTGATCGACGAAAGCTAGTGTTTTCAACGCGCTATGAACGTTGTCAATCATTAAATACGTATATTTAAATACAACCATAATAGTTATCATCATCATCAATAGAGGAGCCCGCGAGTTAATAATCCACAACTATTGCTCATTACAACACGAAAAACAAGATTTTACAACAATACCATTTTGCTGCTTTGTAACGAAAGGTCCACAAACAAAATTTTACAAAATTATTTTTATTTCAAAAGTTATTATTATGTTTTAAAAATGTAAAACATGCGAAACGTTTGTAAAATGAAACATTTATAAACTGTAATGGAAGAGGTTTTGGAATAGGCTTTTGTACTAAATTTAAAAAATTGGTTAATAATATAGCTTAATGTTGATAGTATTCCGAAACATCTATATTTTTGAAAAAAACTTACATTTACAATAATATGTGTTTTGCATTTCAAAAAAGCAAACAAATTTCTGCACAAAAACGCTCCAGACTGTTATGGCGTCTTGAATGATGTCACGCCGGGGCAAACATATGTGTTTGTGTAAGGACTTAGTCAACGTTTTTAATTTAAAATGAATCCCTCGTATTACAAGAACTGCATAGTGCCCCAGTTTACAAGCACAAGTATAAATACGCCAAACAAATTATTCATCTATGTTCCAAACGATCCACAAATGCGAAAAAAGTGGCAAACGCTTGCGAGGAGGAATGATGGCCACTAAATCAAGAATGTATTTTTGTGAAGATCATTTTGATGAAAGCATTTGACACAGTATATATAATCTTAGTAATGTAAATGTTAAAAAAACTGTCACTTTTCCTCAAGAATAGTGGTAAAACAATAACAAACTAGTTCAGTTAAGCGGCTGAAGAACTAGTATCCATGGCGAAGAATAAATAAAAATAAAAAATAATAATATTAGTACTATAAAAATGTCAACAACATTAGTAATGTCTAGTGATGTTTAGTACGGTGTGACGTCACATTTTCTGATTGGTGTTAACTGTCACGTGATTCAATGCCTATTTTTTCAGATTTTCTTTACTAAAAATATTAATAATCTTTACTTATTTTGATAAACTGTTTTATTTTTTTAAATCTCTATTTCTTAATCAATAGTAAGAACCTCTTATCCATCCAATTAATTCTTAGTGGAAACAAGCCTATTTATATCATGCAAATAGTTGGGTTTAAAATGTCAAATAACAATGTAGATATTAAAATTTCAGCTTTAAAGGAGTCTCGTCAATTACAACAACATTTGTAAAAAGGCTTTGTGAAAGTCAAAGTAACAAAAAATAATAATTACATTCAGTATACATACATATCCTACATGAGTATAAATTCGTTTTATATAAAGGGGTTTGGGTAAAGTTGGCTTCGTTTTTTTTACAATCAGATTTGCTGTAAGTCATATCGGAACTGAGTTTTGGCTTTTGTTTTTCTGTGTATTTTTATACGGATTAGTGGTGCCATTTCCTTCAGCGGCCAAAGATCTGTTGTCACTTTTTTAAATTATTACCATACCTCAGGGGTATTGGTTCAATCAGATTTAATGTACGTCAAATTGGAGCTGAGTAATGGTAGTTCAAAGTTTTTTTACATGGACTGGTATCGCCATATTCTAAAGCGGCCAAAGATCCGTTGTCACTATAATGTTTTTTTTTAATTACCCAAAAAAAACTTTGAAAGGCAATAATTCCGCTCCGACATAACTTACAGCAAATCTAATTGCACGAATACCCTTGATGTAAAGTAATATTTCAAAAAAGCTCTAACACATCTTTAGCCGCTAAAAAAAACGAAGCCTCTAAGCCCATACAAAAATACAAAAAATAAATAACTTTGATAGCCCATAATTCAGCTCCGATATTACCTAGAGCAAATCTGATTGCACATTATATATAGCGTCAAGGTTATTCTCTGATATAATAAAGTGATAACAGATCTTTGGCCGCTAAAAAAAAAACAACGCCACTAGTCCATACAAACGTACCGAAAACCGAAACGCCTTTGTTGTTGTCCAATTTCACTGATTATGTTTATATTTGAAGAAAAAAAATGTACAATAAATTGTACAAATGTATCTAGAATAAATTATGGCTGGTCTCACATGCCACACGCACCACTGTAGTTTTGAACTTTAAAAAAGTGATGAAGGAAAACATCGTGAGGAAAGATTAAGTGTGGTGGATTAAAGCCTGCATTATCCTTGCGAGATAAGGCCCCGAGTCCCAACTGTGGGAAAATTTAGTGTGTTACATGGGAGTGTTACGGCTAGTTGGGATAACGGCAACTACTGATTCGGAGCCTCTCGTTCGAATCCAACGCGTGCGCACCACTGTCTTTACGGAGTCATGTGCGTAATGCCGTTAATTTAAAAACAAAAAAAAAAATAATAGAATGGTAGAGAAAATAGGTAGGTAAATAATGATTAACTTATGTTGAAAGTTTGATTGACACTTCTTATATATGCACTTGATTACCACGGATTATTACCTAGTTTAAAACACCAAAACTTTTGCCTGTCGACTATTGGTAAATTTTATTAGAATGTCCGCGCACTAATGGGGATTAGGTCATAGTCTAAACTTTACGTCAATTTTAATAATATAAACTTCAGATTCAGATTCTTTATTTCAGACCTTAGGTATAACAGATATACACTTGGTAGCGTCATTTACAAAATACAAAGAATAGTTTAAAAAATTCAACAAATTTAAATTATACTATACAAATTTAAATTATATTCAAGTTATAAAGAAGTATATAAAAGAAAATAATTTAAAAATAAATAGCGTCTATTCAGTTGGGCCTAGTCAGTTCAATGCAGCTGTAGAGAGGCGTTGTCAGAATGTATGAAAACGACAGAATTATATTAAAACTTGAATTTTAAAAAAATATATACATATAAAAGAGATATTACAAAATGTATGTCAATGTACGTGTAGAAAATGATTTTGTCCAATTATTTTTGTCCTTTAAAAATTGTTTGTCTTCATAGTAAGCCCTGCATACCAGATATTTTTTGACTTCATTTTTAAACTTTGTCTCATTTAGGCTTGTTACCTTTTCTGGAACAATGTTATAATAACGAACACTGTTTCTTATGAAAGAAATGTCCGTCTCGTGTAATCTACAACGCGGATACACATGTCTATTTTTATAATGCGATGCATCGGACTTATTAGCATAGTGACATCTATTTTTTCTAGCATACATGATGCACTCATATATGTAAAGCGATGGCACTGTGAGGATTCCAATTGTATTAAATAAATCTCTCAAAGATTGTCTCGGGCCTAACTTATAGATAGCGCGTATTGCTCTCTTTTGTAGCACAAATATTGTATTTCTGCCGCCGAACCCCACAATAATATACCGTAAGACATTATGCTGTGGAAGTATCCATGGTAAACAAGCCTGGCAGTTGCCACATCTGATATTCCTCTTATTTGGCGAACAGCATGTGCAGCTGAACTAAGTTTGTCCGCCAATTTATTTATATGAGGACTCCATTGGAGTTTGGAGTCAATGATTATTCCTAAAAATAACGTGGATTGGATTTGTTCAATTATTTGAACTTTTATAGCTATTTTCACGTTAAAGTTTTGTAAATTTGACAGTGAAAAACGTATGCGTTTTGTTTTTCCCGGATTTAAAGCTAAGTTGTTGGCGTCGAACCAGTCGCTCAAAATATTTAAATTTTTATTGATACAACAGTAATCCATTTGCCCCCCTCTCTTAACTTTAAATAACACAGAGGTATCGTCTGCGAATAAAACAATTTAAACTATGATAATAGTGTCAATGCTATACGTCACCACATTCGAGATAGTATTAGCACGAAATTTTGGTTTCTCTGCCGCGAAATCAGATTCTATTGCGTCCTTTCTAACCTCCAGCGCGACCGCGTCGTAGCTCGTGACGTCACACGGTGAACGCGCCGCGCGGCTTTTTGATTTTTAATTAGTAATTTTAAAATGTTCACAGATTCGTCATTTATTGAGATATCCAAGTATTTTTTGCAGTTTGTATAATTTATTTCTATTATCTTTAAATCTATGTAATCATTTTTTGATTTTATCCAATTGGAAACTTCCTTATTGTAAAAAAGTGTCATTAATACAAAACTTCGTCGATTCGACGAGTCATGGTTGCTGGTCTGGCTCTCACAGGCCTCCCATATAAGAAATATTACCGTGTGTTATGAGGGCAACGGCCCAACTAAGACTATACGGAAGCAGCAATGGGTGCGACAGCGCACTTAAAATTTAGATATTTTTTTTTCACATTCGCATCGTCGATCCGACGAAGCTGGGTAAGGTTAATGGGTTTTAGAGGGCTAAGAGACTAATTACACGGTATTTTTACATGACACATAAGATATATCAAATGTATATAAAATAAGCCAAGTGCAAGTCGAATGAACGAATGAAGTATTCCGTACCAATATCTATGAAAACGGTAAAAATCATGTCTATTTTATACAAACCCCGCTTCCACACATTTATATTAATTTTATTCTTATGATTATTAATTTTAACACAATGTAGAAATAATCAAGTAATAGCCAATTAAAATACATAGAGAATGGTAGAAAATCGTCAGAAGTAGGAAAGTTGAAAAATAAAATAACTGAATTTTGAGTTGTGGCTCTTTTGTCTCAAAGCAGCGATTTATTTTCAATACATCGCCAAATCTAAAAATGTAGTATTAAAGAAATGACGTCTCTTGCAAAATTAAACTACGTAGGGCCAACTTTCCGCTTAATCATCAGACCTAGTTACAATCTGCGTAAGCAACCCACTATTTGTTCTCACTGCTGGGACTCTGGGCCTTCACTCGCAAGGAGAGATCTAGGCTGGGGCTAGGTTATAAATCCACCACGCTAACCAAGTATGGGTTGGTAAATGTCACATGAGGTGTACACTCTAGGTACTTACATGTCGGTTTCCTCACGATGTTTTCCTTCATCGTTTATAAGTTAGCGGCATTACACGCTGACATCGAGTGGTGCGCGTGGGGGTCCGAATCGGCAGTCACCGTTCTCCCGAATAGATGAGCCATAACGTAGACTTTAACAGCGTCTTAGAATTTAACACCAATGTACTCGTTTAATTACTGTCATCCCTTAACCACCTTCCAGCACCTTCATCAGACCCTGGTTACCATCTAGCACCAAAGTACTCGTCAAGACAAATCAAATGATCCCAAGCTCGATGGGGTTATTGGGGTTACGTCGTTTAATTGCTGGGTTCCTATGACCACCTTCCAGTTCCATCATCAGACCCTGGTTGCCGTCTAGCACCAAAGTACTTCTCAAGACAAATCAAAAGAGCCCAAACTCGGTGGGGATATGTCGTTTAATTACTGAGTTCCTATGACCACCTTGCAGCTCCATCATCAGACCTTGGTTACCATCTAGCACTAAAGTACTCGTCATGACAAAGAAAACGAGTCCAAACTCGGTGGAGCTATGTCGTTTAATTGTTGAGTTCCTATGACCACCTTCCAGCTTTTTTGTAGTGGTAGGACTCTTAGCAGAGTCCGCCTGGGGAAGTACCACACCTTTGCCAATTATTCTACCGCCAAGCAGTAATGTGCAAACATTACTGTGTTCCGGTTTGAAGGGCAATGTTTCCAGAGAAATTACAGGGCTTAGAGATATAACAACTTAGATCTCTGGGTGACGAGCGCAGTGCAGTGCTAGGTAATGATTTGGACTCTTCATGTTCCAATAGCTGCGTGTCACTGTGCTGTTATGTGGCAGGCATGTTGCTTACCATCAGGCACATGTCCTGCTCGTCTCGTCACTTTTTATTTAAAAAAAAAAAAAAAAAAAAAAAAGCTCCATCATCAGACCTTAGTTACCATCTAGCACTAAAGTACTCGTCAAGATAAAGAAAACGAATCCAAACTCAGTGGAGCTATGTCGTTTAATTGTTGAGTTCCTATGACCACCTCCCAGCTCCATCATCAGACCTTGGTTACCATCTAGCACTAAAGTACTCGTCAAGACAAAAAACGAGTCCAAACTCGGTGGAGCTATGTCGTTTAATTACTGAGTTCCTATGACCACCTTCCTGCTCCATCATCAGACCCTGGTTACCATCTATCACCAAAGTACTCGTCAAGACAAAGAAAATAAGTCCAAACTCGGTGGGGCTATGTCTTTTAATTCCTGAGTTCCTATGGCAACTTTCCGGCTCCATCATCAGATCAGCATCATAAAATTTTCATACCATTGTTTGCAATAAAATTTACACACGTACCTATAATGCGAGATTTCAACTTTTTGCAAGATTTGATAATAAGCATCCGGTTTCGTAGTAACTATTTTCTAATCTGTGGCTTCGGGACAGGTGAAACTAAATTTTAATAGTATAGTATAAAAGCTTGAAAACATCGGAGAAAGAATCTAACAACAATGTTATGAAAAAAAACATGCAAAAAGATTTCACAGTGGTGTGGTTCGATCTCAGTGCTACATCCGTCCACCGCTGACGTACGTTGCTCACTAACCGTTGAGCCAAACTTCCTGATTACTAAGGTGTCAAATTTTTAGACCATATGAACTCAATTAACGTTTGTAAGAATTGATCATTTTTATTTATTGAATATTGAACGGCGAACGGAGCAAAGAGCGACGTGCGTCCGTGTAGCAAGACGTCTCTTCCGACACTGTCAGATCTTATAAGAGTGAAAGAGAAGGAAGATGCGATACGTTTCGACTTTTTAAAAACAATTAAATAAGTGTGAGTTTTTTAATTAAACCAAAATATAAACCAGCAATGTCCTTTGTCAAAATATAATACGTCATAATTTAAAAAATTACTAGTGTCCGTCTCCTAATTACACTGATATCTAAGTCTAAAACTAATTTTTAGAGGTTTGTTTACGAATTTTTTCTATCGTGATTTTTTTACCAAATCTTGTATTTATGACCTCGGGTCACTCATAAATATGTTCAAGAATAACATATATTTTACTCATTATCTCAAACCATACACATTTTGCTAAATTGGTGTTGAAAAAAGTGCCATTTGGCTGTTGTCAGCGTCTTAAATTAACTCTTCTCACAGTAGGTGTACCTAGTAACATAAAATGCATAGTATCCTACTACCACTACTACTCTATATTATCTATTCTATGCTACTACGTCACGATAATGTTCTCGTCATAATAATGTGTTATTTGTATATTTGGGTCACTGGTCACCTAATTTCAGATGCTGAATAGCACTGAATAGCCTGAACAGGAGTGTCCATCCTCCATTCGGTTTTCTGTTTTTCTCAGGTAGCTTTGAACCAGGGATTTAAATGAAGTTGTCATAGCTTAAGTAAGATGGCGCCACTCGAAGTTTAAGTTGCAATGTTTTATTGTAATCACGGAAAACGTAGCTAGATCGTGTATAATAATATATATAGTCACGCGCCACATGTGAAGGTGTGGAAAATATCCACCTTCCACCTTTACTTTCATACCTGGCAGGAGCGCTGCCTTAGAGAATAAATAACTAAAGTATAGAGCGCTAGCGCCGCACTAGACGCCCAGTGCGCGATGTAGGCAGATGATGTATAGCTATATACTACATAGATATGTACATTGGCTATTACTAGGGATGGGCACGCGGGCAACTCATTTTGTTGTCAATAGATGCAGGTTCAGCGCGGTACTGACAACTACAAATATAATTATTTCGTGAGATAACATCTAAAAAATAAATAGGTATTTTAGTTTTATAGAGCTATTACCTGTGCAGGTTTAAGTTTTTCTACATGCAACTTACGATATTTTACATAAAATGTGTACCTATGATGGGATCTGTATGTCATTAAAAAGCTGGTACTTTTTAAATTATTTTATTTTTGCTTAAAATATAAGGAGCTTAGGATATAAACTGATTATTAATTGGATTATAATGCCTACATATATTTGGCAATCATTACCGAAAAATAGCGTAAATAATGGTATTACAATTTAACCCAATCACCTATTTTTAAAAATAAACAATGCTTTTTTAATAATAAATCAAATTATAATAATATGTTATGTTAATTGAATATTAATTGTCATTTTTACTGACCGCTAAAAAGCGTAAGCTTGTTAAAAAGCTGTCTTCTAGTTTTTGTGACATTTGACTTTCGAGCTAAATATTTAACGCGTATCTATATATATAAAAGCGAAAGGTCACTCATCAAGGAATCTCAGAAACTACAAATGGTAGGAATTTGAAAATTTGCATGGAGGTCCGTTTTCGCACGTAGGCGCTCGCTAAGACGGGGTTTTGCGAAATTCAACCCCTAAGAGGGTGAAACAAAGGATGAACGGTTCTATGAAAATTCGTCATTTTCAAAGTTATCAAATTTTGTATCTAGACACTTTACACGAAGCAATTAAATATTTGTTCTATCAATTTTGTAATTTCGAACTGTACGGGGGTGAGTTTGGGGTTGAAATGGGGGATGAATGTCAAAATGGAAGTTCCCAACCGTTCAAGATAAAACCACGAAACTCAACATAAAGACACTTGACACGAAGGAAACGAAGGTTTTTGTTCTAGCAGTTTCATAATTTCGAACTGTACGGGGGTGAAATTGGGGTTGAAATTTTGGCTGAATGTCAATATGGAAGTTTCCAACCGTTGAAGATAAAACCATGAAACTCTGTGTATACACTTGACACGAAGCAAACGAATGTTTGTTTATCAATTTTGTAATTTCGAACTGTACGGGGATGACATAAGGGTTGAAAAGGGGGATGAATATCAATATGGAAGTTTCCAACCGTTGAAGATAAAACCATGAAACTCTGTATATACACTTGACGCGAAGTAAACGAATGTTTGTTCTAGCAATTTTGTAATTTTGAACTGTACGGGGATGAAATTGGGGTTGAAAAGAGGGATGAATGTCAATATGGAAATTTCCAACTGTTGAAGATAAAACCATGAAACTCTGTATATAGACACTTGACACGAAGCAAACGAATGTTTGTTCAACGGTTCAACGGTTGGATGTTGAAGATAAAACGATGAAACTCTGTATATAGACACCTGACACGAAGCAAACAAATGTTTGTTCTAGCAATTTTGTAATTTCGAACTGTATAGGAATGAAATTGGGATTGAAGTCATTATTCATAAATGTACAATTTACACGTCAATTAATAATAATAACACGTCAAATAATTGAAATGGGGGATGAAAGTATTTATGGAAGCTCCCAATCGTTGAAGGTAAAACCATGAAACTGTTTGTTCTAGCAATTTAGTAATTTCGAACTGTATGGGGAACAGGCAAGAAATTGGGGTTGAAATGGGGAATTAATGTCAATTTGGAAGTTCCCAACCGTTGAAGATAAACCATGAAACTCTGTATATAGACACTTGGCACGAAGCAAATGAAGGTTTGTTCTAGCAATTTTGTATTTTACAACTTTATGGGGACGAAATGGGCGTTGAAATGGGGGACGAATGTTTTTTTTCGCTTTCACAGCTAAACAACTGCACCGATTTTGATGAAATTGTTTTATCATAAGCTGTTTTTAGTAACCGTTTATGTGGCTGGGTACACCAATAGGTACTGCCTAAGCTACCTTAGTATTTATTTCGCGCGGACGAAGTTGCGGGTAACAGCTAGTTTCAATATATTTTTGAAACACCGCTCTAATGATTGCTACATGGTTCTTGTTCAAATAAATGAGCGTGAAGAACCTTAAATATATCTGTTCCAATTAATAACTTCAGCGTTTTAGTAACCATGCTTCGAGGATCACGATCTGCTGCGTTTTGGGATTCTATGTTATTTTTTACTGTTTTTTCAGCGACGTTACATAAATGAATCACGTCTTCTGATGGATATGTAAGTCCCCCTCTATCTTTGAATAATATGAACGAGTTATAATGGGAAGGTGCGTTTGCTAAAGCTGATAGGTAAACAATCGGTGCACTCTATTTTAGATAGCAAATACCTTGTTACATATCTAGCAATATAGGAGATGACGTGTTGTGAAAGAAAAGAAAGATCAAGCGCTGTGGGTAAATTCAGATCTTCCTCAAAATTACTCATAAATTGTTTGTCAACCATAGCATTTTCCTCTTGTGAATCTGACCTGTGTCCTTTAGTCGTTAGGTTAATGTGATCAGCGGATGAGGAACAGGTAAGTAGAGTTATTTGTTCCAGGGACGCACAGTTTCCTGTAAAGTATTCTTTAAGTTCCATATGTACCAAAAGCTTCTTGTAGATAGCTCTGAACTCAGAGGCCGACGGATTGTTATTAAAACCACCGTGGGATCGAATCACTGAAAAAAGGATCTCCAGATGATCTTGGCTTATTTTATACATAGCCAAGAAATTAATTTTTTTTCTTGCTTTACCAGCCTGTGGTACAATGCTTTCATGCTCTCAATGCATACACAAAGTCCAAGAAATCCAATTTTGTTCCTTGAATGTACAACCTGTTGATTGTTATTTGGAAACACTAATGTTTGTAGGTATATTTTGGCAGTTTCCAAAAACGTCATATATTTTGTCTCATTTTTCTCATTAATGGGAGCTTTAAAGTCGATTCCGGGAAATTTCCGTGAATTGAGAATATCAAACAGATTGTTTATCACGTGGACAAAATTTACCGTTGCGGCAAAGTTGTCAAAATTAATTAAATGCAGCTTTTGTTCACAAAATTCGATCGCTTTTGCCACACTAGCGCTTAATAATTGCACTGCTAGTTTTACCTTCATGACTTGATTCTTAAAATCAATATGTCTGGTTGTTAATTTGTTAGCAAGGTGAAATTTTTCATTTTCCTGCAAGATGTTAAGTTCAACAAAGTATTGCCATTTAATAAGGCCTCCATTGTTATCTTGAAAAACCTTTTTGCGTTCTAATGTGTTTCTGACAAGTTTGACCATATGGCATGGATCAAGAAACACGTAGATAGGCTGTTCCGTCTCAGGGTACGGGAAATATGTTTTCAACTGTCCTAGATCGAATGAACAGCCGAGTTCGCGAGCCATAGCCATGTTTGCCGGACAACCGTCGAAAGTCATCGATACAGCTTCTAAGCCGACCTCGTGGCAATTGGAAAGGCACATTCGAACTAAATTTGCCCTTTGCTCTCCTGTAACGCCATCCACCAAAAAATATCCAACAGGCAGTTTCCATCGTCCATTTACCGCAACTAAAAGAAATACGAGGGCTTGTGTACACAGTCCGGCTGTATCTCCGGGCACGTCAATTCCTGCTCCAAAGTCCACATAGCCTTGCACTTTATTGCCATCAAACTCTTTGAGTTTACGTATTGACATTTCATCAATAACTAAGTTACATACAATTTTATTTTCGGTCACCTTTACTTTTTCGCGAAGAGCATTGAATGCTTCGGCAGTGAAACCTGGACTCGCATCGAGGCATTGGTACCATTTCCGGATTGTACTTGGGTGTGGCAGACATGTATTGAATGTACTTCTTACGTAAGAGTAGGCCTTCGGAGAATAAAAAGCGAGCGTCAGCGCAAATGTGCGGAGCTCTGGTGAATATTCCTTGCCTTTTTTAATCATTCTCTTAATGAGAGCTGCTGCAGAAACTCCGCACTATTCTAGAAGATTAACTTGCTCTTGGCTAATTAGTCTCTTTTCTTTCAACTCGTTGAGTTCTTGCGACAAATTTTCCACTTTCTTTTTCAAACGCCGACATGTTGCGTAGAGGGTATTACATCGCAATCGGCGACGTTTAGCTACGTCTTTCAATCGAATAATTTCTTTTTTCAAATTCCTTTTTCTTGGTGTATCGCCTAGATTTGGGAGAAGTGGGCACACATCTGGAGGCGCTTCTAAATCGAAATGCATATTGTTTGAAGTAGAAGGTACATGTGTGAAAGGTACAGTTTCTGTGCCTGAATTAAATGACACTGCTGCCGCTGAATTATGATCAGACGGTGTCGATGGACCAAGAAACAGCGATGGGACAGCTGTACTTATTAATTTGCGCATTCCTTTTTTTGTGTCATAGAAATTGGAATCAAGAAAGTGTTTTGAACAAACTTTATTCCAAATGTTTGGCTCAAAATTTGCTTGTTTTAAGGCGATTATCCACTTTTTCATCAAATTTCGGTCTTTTGGAAATCTGAAAAATAAGAAAACAAACGATTTCTTTTAATATTACAACCCTTTTTAGAAAAAATGTTCAGTATTTTGAGTAGGTTTGTCCTTAAAATATTTTATACTAAATTTGTTGTTTGTATACCCTGTATTTTCCTCACAAAAATTTATCCCTCACTGTCATTTGAAAAAAAAAATTTACTCCATTCTATATATACCTACTAAAATCTTCGAAATCAGTTTAACTGTTAAGACGTGATATCGCAACATTACATAATATTATGAACTTTCAGTTTACGCTAAGTATAATACTTTCGCATTAAAAAAAATTGAAAGGAAATCGTAAGAAACACTATAAAAATTATTAACAAATTTTGAGCAAAATATAAGTTACAAAAATCTGTTATAATATGTATTTCTTCTAGCCAACATTATATCAACCACAGATTTGGTTATGTCCCATCTCTAAATCACGCGGCGGGAGCGCGGTGCGCTGGCGATCCTGCGCGTGCCCGCCTCCCACGTCTCCTTCACCCCCGAGATTCCTAATTAGTTTTCATAATCAAAAAATTCGACTTACCGATGAAATGTGATACTGGATTTCGATTTTGTGTGTTTTCTAGTATCGCTTTTACAAGGTCGAACTGCACATTTCACCATTTTAATAATAATATTTGATAAAAATCCCTCGACAAACGCACTTTCCTAGTAACCAAGTACGACTACAGGCGCTCGCGGCGGGAACGTCGTTTTGTTCTCACTCGTGCCTACTGTTCCCACTTCGTTGTGCGCGCTCTATAATACTTATATATTATATACTCTAAGAGCGCTGCTAATTTTTTAACACGCTTTTATTAGCTTCACCTGTATGTATGTATGTATGTATGTATGTATGTATGTATGTATGTATGTATGTATGTATGTAACCGACCTCTTTGAGGTCGATTTTCTCCTACTTTGTACGATCAGATTTAATTCAAACTTTGCACACCGATCAAAAGTCGATGACAATGCAATAATCCGATCGAAGCATCCGATTATCCTAATTAGATTCGCCAGGATTAATTAATTTCTTTCCGCATCCTTTGCACATGCGTGTTAAACGTTAGTTCTGATAAAATTAACTAGATGGCGCTGTACGTCCATAAAACACGCAATCGTATGTCGTACAATTTCTAGGTAAGGAATCTGTCGACGAATATTGAATTCGAACATCTCTACTTAGTCTGTGAATTCGAAATGCGAAAATATGTAATATTGAGTGCATCACTTTCCGGGCAATCTGCGCGCCGATCGCTATCGCGCGGCGAAGTGACGGCCCGTGTGCCAGGCGTGTCGGCGCCTCGCTTTGGTAGATTGGTAGTGGATCTCGGGGCGGTCCGCCCGGCGTATGGTTTATATATATAGTTTAAAAAAATTAACTAAAAAATGAAAAATAAATAATAGTTTAAAAAAAACTAAAAAAACACGCTTTCGTAAAAAATCCAACTAAAAATAAGAAAATAAAAATTAATAAATTTGGATTAAGAATATTGTATATTAGAAATGAATGTCCATTTTTGTAAAAAAGCGTGGGGTGCATAGTGTAGGTAATTATAAACATTTTATTGACAGATGATGAGTAGAAGAATCATCACTTTGATAATATAATATCTTAAAAAGCGCTTTGAATACACCCCACGCTTTTTTACAAAAATGTTCATTCATTTCTAATATACAATATTCTTAATCCAAATTTATTAATTTTTATTTTCTTATTTTTAGTTGGATTTTTTACGAAAGCGTGTTTTTTTAGTTTTTTTTAAACTATTATTTATTTATACATAATATGCGAGCGTTTCGCGATGTTTACGGAGGATAGTAGGTATTATATATGAGTCGTTCACGAACGAACGAATCAAATAACCCGGGTCGCGAGAACCGTAAGAACCATTGGATCAGTAAGCTGAAAACGATTCGTTCGTTCGATTGGGTCTCGCGTGAAGTTAAGGTCGAATGAGCCGACGAACGGCACCAACTATATAACCGAACCATTATTTTTTGGCATCCAAACGAATCGCGAAACGTAATTCATAAACTGTTTATAACTTTATATACACTTTGATTGGTCTTTGACTGCATTTTGTAAATTTATAGATAATTAACTAAACTATGTACTACACTGACTAATGCAACCGCTACGAAACGTATCGAACGAACCGAAAAAAGCAACTGAATCCGTAGTTATATTGACTTAACTTCTATATGTATCACTGATCCAAAAGGAACCAATTATTTGATTGAACGGTGAACGAAACGAAAAGCAACTGAACGAGTAGTTCTATTGACTAACATAGTAGGTAGGTAACATATTGTTATTATGTATCACTGGCTCAAAAAGAACCAATGGTTCGATTGAACGGGTCGAACGACCCGGGTCATTATGTTCATGGATCAGGTGAGATCCGGTTCTCTCAAATTGAACGATCGACACATTCTTAGTAGGTATTATTTTTGTACTGCAGTCACCGACGATTATGATATCGGATACCCTCTATTCGATATAATTGTATGATGATTTTTCCAATGTAATTTTTTTTTTTTTGAACCCGTGTTTTTATAGAACCATACGGATAGAAGCTAGACGTCTAGTCCTGTCACAAAATAATCATCTTTTGTCGAGTGGTTAATGTTAATTCAACTACTCGACAAAAGATGGCACTACAAACATTTGTTTTGTTTTTGTCCTGTTGTATTATCATGTTATTGTTGTTTTTGTTCTGTTATCAACATAGTGATCTGTGGTTATCAAGTGTTTAGATCCCATTTCATTGCCCCATTGTGTCCCAATCTCCCAACATTGAGCAAAGGCAGGTACTGTCGTTACCCTGATTCATTGATTATAAATACTATACTTACTCAATACTCAACAATTTATTGCTTAATTATGTTACAAATAAAAATAATTACATACCTAGATTTGGTACAAAATTAACTCGTAGTACCCCAACCGGACATTGCAATTTTGTTTAATTTGAGTTTGACTACCATATTAGTGTTTTGTAAGGATAAACGCATGCTTAAGATCTGTCTGGTAATGTGAAACACAACTTATTGATTTTTTTCCAACGAATGTCAAATAAAACGTCATTGTCAGAGACATAAATCTCTCTACTTAGTCTGTGATAAATATGGAAAATTCAATATGGCCGATTAGACTTTTCTACGAAGCGGTTGTGTTTTGTTGAGGTTTCTGTTGTGTTTTATTGAAGTGAATTTGTATCCTATGTGATTGTTAATATGATATCTGCTATTATTTCTCGACTTGTGATGTAAGTTATATTCATTTAAATTAATTTTATAACTAGCACATAAATTATATTTTTAAGTGATGCGCCTAATTTTGTGTTGGTTGAATCGTACTTTTCTTTGTTTCAATTACAATACTATTTGTTCCTACGTAATAGCTTGAAGATTAACATAATTCACCGTTTTCTACAAATTTGTTAACATTTTCTTGTTTGAATCTACGAAGTATTGTTGGGTAGCCTTCTGTTTGCGAAAAAATCTACATACCAGCTGTATTGAGAATCAAGGTTTGACACCGGTATGTACGTCTAATGACTTTAGTATCATTAGAGAAAAATGATAACAGCTGATGAACGACTGATAGTGAAATTTAGGACAAGGGCTGATAACAATATTTGGCAAGCAAGTTCCATTATGATAATCTATGAGATAATTAGTTGCTCAAATCGATCAAAATAAACTATCGCGGTTTACTGTGCAATTTCTTAATTAACCACTTGGTAAAATAACGTCTAAGGTTTATTCCGACTTTTTTTGTACCATGCCAACTCTCAATCACTCTTTATTGACTTGGTGGACAAAAATCATTGTGACTTAATGATACTTATATTTATGTTCTCAAAATACTACAGTACACTCTAAAGGAATCTGGAATAATGTAAATTGCAAATTTGTAATTTATTTTACACATGTAGTAGTTAACGGAGGGACTACCACAAACATTATAAGCAATATTAGGTTACTAAATTTATAACTATCTTTTTGAAAGCCAACAAAAAACTGATATTGTACAAAGATATTTAGGCATTGGAATTGCTCTATAGGTTGTTGAGATGAGAGAAGAACCCTATGCCGGTAGATCTGGGGCCTTCTGGTAGTATAGGTCTTTTCTATCTTGCATTAAAGTAGATTGTTTTTTTTTTTCATAAAAGGAATTAGGTATGACAGTTGGCTTTTGATATCTTACTGAAGGACATTAAATTTGATAGCTATAGTGAATCCAACCATTTATTATCTTTTTGGCAGATCTAATTTGTCAGTTATAGTGTTGTGACCAAGTATAAACAGGTACATCGATACTAGCATTTTGCAACGGTCTGGTTATTAAATTGAAATTAAATAAAATTAAAGATTATTTTGGCAAATAAGAACATGACATTTTGTCGGGTTGCCTCCGAAAAATCAGTCCCAAAGTCCGGTTGCCGAATTTTTAAAAGTAAAACATTGCTGCGAGCTTAGCTAATATCTCGGAAACTATAAACTTTAGGGCAAAAATTGTTGAGGTCGTTATTGTGGAAAATAATATTTTGCATCTTTTGTGGCCGGAAAACTTTTCTGTGACATGTAGCGTTTACGATTTATGGCTCATTTAATTAACCAGTTTTTCTATTGCAGCCGATAACTCTTGAAATATTAGATTAATCAATAAAACGCATCAGACCTTTTTTAAAGACTAGTTTATTTCCTACAACTTTCGTTTAATTTTTTTTTCTTATGTTCATACGTTTTGAGTTAGAAGAAGCTTAAATTCAGTTATTCTGCCAAAAACATTATAAATTAATGAATTGTATTAAAATGAACAATTGTTTTATTTGTGGTTATGTTAGACGACAAAAACTCTGTACTTGTAAAAAAAACAGATACTGAGTCTAATGAAAGCCAGCATTAGACGAAGCGAGAGAGAATAGAAAGCAAACTAGAAGATAAATAATTAACGGATTCAAAATATCCATTTCAAACTATACATTTGAACTATACAACAATGACGTTTAAAGTGGTGGCTCTCTACTAGCCAACTAATATTATAAAAGACTATAAAAAGATAGAAACTCTTTATTATCCACAATATAATACTTAAACAACAGGGACTTATCCTAGAACTAGTGAACCAAGTGGCGACATTATCGCTAATAGCGATCTCTTCCAGGCAACCGAAATACCATGAGTAAATACTATGTTATGCCTAGCACAAACCCCAGGATATGCCATAAATGGCGAAAAATGCCCATACCCAGCCTTCTAGCTCGTTCCCACCACTAGAACTCGGGGAAAGGCCGTGGCCCGCCGTGCTGGTCCGCTGTACATGTCGCTGAAAGATGTCATCACATTAACATCTTCACGAGTATTGATAATACCCTATACATTTCCGAGAATAAGGGTAGATTTGTTACCTATTTTAAATGTTACAGACCGAATACACATAAGTATTGTTGCGGTGGTAGTATAATCATAGAAAACGAAGATAATTTGTGTGCTATCACATATTACTAGTCCCTATCTAAGAAAACCCGAATAAATTTCGAGTCATTTTAAATAAATTTTACTTATAGCAGTTGCTTAACATCCTGTTATTGAAAAATTAGATATGTCCAGTCTATTGAAACAGTGCTATAGACGCACAACTAGTAGACGTAGATCAGGTACAGCAGTAACCTTTGGGTGACCGACTGATGAGACATTATTAAGCCAAATATGGAAATATTTTAACACATTAAGCATATCAGGTTAATTTATTTAGAAATTAACGAAAATGGTACATCATGTTCTTCAAAGTTTACATCAGACATAAATAAACTTTGTTAATTTACCTAACTACAAAATGTTATTTAATACTTTATTTTAATAAATATTCATAATCATAACCTTGTTCTTTTTTGGATATACACCAGGAGATAAACACGTCTTCAAATAATGCTGTATGTTTTCCTGAGGCGCATCAATATAACGGTTTTACATAAATATAAATCCGATATTATGTGCCGAGAACGGAAAACACCCGTGTAAAAATAGTTCATAAACAATATCGATATCTCAATCGTAACTTCGTAACATCACTATGTTGATAGCCATAGAACGTAATTTTTTAAAAACGTTTGTTATTTTATGGAATTTATAAAAAAACTACTGCACTTATGGACTCATTTTGTGAGAGATGATTATTATACGGGATCAAGGAGCAAATTTAAGCAGTTGTCATATTTTTAAAACCTCGCTTTTAAAAGTAAACTTTTGCGTAACATGACGCAATTACGTTCTATTGGTGCTGTCAAAAAGAGGATAAACGGTTGGATCTACTATAATTAATTAAACTTGCACAGCTATCAAAGCTTAATCACAGTTCTTGGTATATTTCTATTCTCTACAAATAATACAGAGAGTGGGAAAATACCAGCCAGGTCTGCCCCTCTGTGTTGGGCTATAATAAGAGAACTATGCGACAAATTCTCAGCTTGCTTTAAATACCTCCCAAATTTTGCTACTAGCTCTAAGAATATTACAACTATAATGTTATTAAACTAAAAAATATATACAAGTTACACTTATCTATAAAAATATATTTAAAAATATATTTTAGGCGAATCTGGAGCAGGATGGGAGTGGGGCCAGCATTTATTTCACATCTAGTAACATCCTGCGGTTTTCATCTGCGTAGTTCCTGATCCCATTATTTTCTCAGGATAAAAAGTAGCCTGTGTGTTTCTGCCTATTATCTATCCATGTACCAAATTACATGTTCTTACCAAACCAAATTTCTTGTATGGACTACTGTTTGCACTTTTGGGATGGATCAGCGAAGTATCAGCTGGGGGCTCTGGAATCGATGAAGAGACGTGCCAAAAGGCTCATAGAAAACAACACACTCTTGCGTGAAAAAAACAAAGTCTTGAACATTGCTGCAAAATTGCTAGCTTATCGGTTTAATCAGATACTTCGGAGAGTGTGCAACTGATCTGCATGATCTAATACTAATACTAGCCCATTTTTCTATTGGACTGCTCGTAGCTCGAAAAAACGACAGCGTTTCATGTTTGATGTTCGAAAGACACAAACAAAGAGGTTTAACTCTACTTTTGTGATAAAAATGTCTAGGCTGTGGAATGCGCTGCCTGGGTTTTCCCCAATGGTTACAATCTTGGTGTTCAAATCGAGAGTAAATCAGTTTCTTCTAGGTAAACACGTTCCATCATAGACCGCATTGTTGGTTAGCATCTGGAGAGAGGATGGTGTAGTGTAAACCTATAAAAGCAAAAAAAGATAAAACAGTGTGTCTGTACTCTGTAGTTGTTTGAAAAAGTAACAAACATCCATGAAACAAGGATTTTTTGTCCTTGGAAAATATCGGGATTGGAAACCAGGAAACAAGTGAAACTGCAGGATGCTGCTAGTTTATAATATTTGTTGGAGGACCACAAGACCTTCTAATTTCAATATTCAGTATCATTCCTATGAGTCAGATATGCGCTGTGAACATTCCTGTATCTGTACATTTGTGGTTTTGGCCAATATATCTTTCAACCAACTCGTAATAAAGTAAGTATCAAGTCTTCGTTTGTATGACTTTTATGCTTGATACCCGATATCGGCATTGTTACTCAGAATAAGTTAGAAAATGTTCTATGAGAAGTCATTGGTAAATAACCCTTCTTGCAGTCTGGTAAAAAATTGGATAAAAGTCTGGTGTTTGATATTTTGTTCAAACAAGTCTTCTAGAAGATTGACTATTGTAAGCATCAGATGATTGTTTTTTTTCAGTATGTACTTCGAAAATGCCCGTTAATTTACTTTATGGTGCATTTGGAGGTAAATATATTGTTTTCAGTTTAAAATAATTGCTTATTATTTCACACAAAAATACTAAATTCCAAGAACGACATGGTTTTTGGACAAACTGTTATTAAGCTTTTTATAAGGAAAATGGCATAAAATCTGAAATTTATAAGTAAATAAAGACCAAATGAAATTTAAAAATGTGTACAGTTTACTAATAAACAGTTACTAAGAAATAAAGAGTATCAACCTACCAGAAACACAAACACCTTACAAACTGTCAGGTAATGTATAATATCGTAAATGTAATATAAGCGATTTTCCCGGGAAAATCGATTTCCTAACTAGTAATAGAATGTTCTCTATCTGTAAATTAACCGCATACAATACATAACCGTCTGATT
This sequence comes from Ectropis crepuscularia, assembly GCA_963693475.1. Lineage (NCBI taxonomy): Eukaryota > Metazoa > Arthropoda > Insecta > Lepidoptera > Geometridae > Ectropis > Ectropis crepuscularia. The sequence continues at coordinate 20,377,755 of OY856353.1, read as the reverse complement.
AATGTTTCTTTTCTGCCATAATAACTATGACAACAGATGTTTTTTTTTTTTTCGAGACAAAAACTTTCTGGTCAAAACTCATAAACACGCGTTATTGTAATAAAACAGCTGCCTAGATGTTGCCCCGTCTGGCAATGATCCAACCATTACAGTTTTGTGATCGGCAAGCCAACCTAAAATTTGGCAACCTCATTCAAATATTCTCATTTTCACCTTCAGACGTAGACTGGCTTCCCTGCCGATAACTGTCTATTACGTTACCTTTGTCATCGAGGTTATTATTGTTATTCAACGTAACGGTAACAGTTCGTAGTTGAAACTTAATACCGTCGGACAAAGGATTGTCGGTGTCGGCCGCTGAATTCGTCATCAGGGTAGCCCGGTGCACTGCCGGTGCTATTTCGGTCTAAACGCGGCCGTTCGCCTCAAGAGCTGCAGTGACCAAGTGCTTGGCCAGAAGCGATCACGGTTCTTCGCGCCGCGTATAGATGCAACAAGTGCATTGACACCTAAATGTTGTGAAGTGATTCATAGCCAGTGTACTGTTTGCTCCAAGTGCGTTTATATCTCGGCTGTACACCTTGACAGACAGACTGTAGTCTTGCCTTTTTAGGTGGCAACCTCGTCTGAAATACCCAGTTCTTTAAACACGGCCTGACACGATTCTGTATTGTGTTACTTTAATGTCTTCTCGAACCAAAATCGAAATACGTATAACGATTTATTACGAGGATCATGTTGTTGTGATTTATATTTGAAAGGATTTAGTTAAATTGTATTTGAAGGTTGTGATGGCCGGTTGAATATAAAAATATGTGGATTATTGTGTTTATTTTCTAAATATTTCGTAGTTCATACATTGCGGATTTGCAGAGTAAATAAACATCTTCGTTAAACATATATATCTAAACTCGTATTCCTTAAAAAAATAGTAAACAGGAAAAAGCTGCAAGAGTAATTAATATCTCAATACTCTTTATGTAATAGTTAATATAAAAAACACGGAAAATATTGAATGTGCTACTTTCCTTCTCAAATACCAACGAACTCCGGTGTTAAGTTTTCATTGAAAAACACAAGATTTGTTTTGTTTCATTCATAGGCCTAAGTTGAGGTTATGGAAGCGATAAATGCAGTCAGAAACGCAAAAAGAAGTTTTTATATTGACCTAAAAACGTGCTATGTCCACATCGAAAACGTATTTAGGTTGTGCAGTAGTCCTGGTATCAAATATCATGTTTCTTACTTACATTAATGATCGAAATGAATCTTAGGACACTCTACATTATCACCGTTCACAATTCAAGTTACGTAATTCCAGATTGCTGTATGTTATTAGCATCGTAGTTCCCGTTGCTTTAATTTTCCCGAGATAAATAGTAGCCTAGGACCTTAGGTCAAATCACTTGAGAAGTTGCACAGTAAACAACAATATCTAATTTTGATCTCACTTATACAAACTATCATTATAAAGAAATAAAGTTTCTGAGATTGTAGAGTAATTTCTGGATTTACTGAACCGATTTTGAAAATAACTTTATACCAATAGAAATCCACTTTTACCGTAAGTGAGGATACATATGCTGTCATCTTACTAATATTATAAATGCGAAAATTCGGATGTTTGTTGCTCAATCACGTCAGAACAGCTGAATTAATCGGGTTGAAATTTGGAACACAGAATATAGTCTAGAATACCACATATAGGTACTTTTTTACACAGACTTTTTTCGCGAAAAATTAAGGGAAAGAGAATTACGCAGATAAAACCGCGGTACGTTTGCTAATGCTAGCTATCAATAATTTGATAAATATGGTCATACTTACGTACGCACAAATAGAAGTTATGAAAATACATCATATAGTAATGCTAAGGAAAGGCATACACTTTCAAAACGGTTTCTATAAATACGAATATAGAGCAGCCCTTAATTAGGTCTTCCCGGCAATGGTGTAGCGGTGAAGTGTAAACGATGTAAGTAGGTTACTTACAGAAATAACCATGGTATGACTGACCGAACTGACGCGCGATTAAACGCTGGCATCACTGCTCATGAAACTTATACTGGAAATTATCTGTTGTGGAGAAACTGATCTAAAATGATTTTTAAGGAGGATTTTAAAGAACACATGTTCATGTGTTCTTTAAATATAAATTGATCTGATCTGATATTATCTGATATATTGATATAGATCTGATATACCTATTGATCTGATATTAAATTGACTTTTAGGGAGAATTTCAACACCCATGACTATTTCGTAGTAGTAGGACTTTTTGCAGTTCCTGGGGAAGTACCACATCTTTTCCATTTGTTCTACCGCCAAGCAGTAATGTGCATTCATCGCTATGTTTCGCGCTTTCGCGGGTCTACTGCTTAAATAAATCTGCTTTGGCTTTACTGTTGCTGTCTCTATGATTTCAAGCGAAATGAAAAGAGAGCAATATCAAAGCAAAGACTGTTTTAGTTAGGCGGCAGACTCTCCGGTTTGAAGAACAATGATTTCAGATAAATTACAGGGCATAAAGATTATTAATCAATTATTTCGGAGGTGGATCGTAGTGCAGTGCTAGGTAATGATTTGTACTCTTCATGTTTCAATGCGTGACACTGTGCTGTTATGGGCAGGCGTGTTGCTTATCATCAGGCACATGTCCTGCTCCACACCAAGATTGTAACCATTGGGGAAAACCCACTCAGCCAACGCATTCCATAGCCTTATCACAAATGTAGAGTCAAAGCTCTTTATTCGAGCCTTTGGAACGTCAACGAAACGAAACGATGTCGCTTTTTAGGTAGTACTCCTTAGATAAGTCGAGGGTCGTTTTGCTTTCCATATCCTATCCGTACACGGTTGCCTTTTTTATCTGATTTCTACACTAATAAAATAGCAACAACGTTTGATAATAAACAGATCTCTAGTTGTTGGGAATTCTCCGCGTTTCATAACACCGTATAATGCGGGAGCTCGCAGCAATTTCCTGTGTTGTCTTCTAAAGAACGGAAGCCATTTCAGCCTCGTCTAAAGGCGGATATGGAGTTTCAGTACGCCGGCTCTTATGTTTTTAGGAGCCTGGACGTTTTACAACTTCTATTGGTGCGCTTAGGAGTTAGTTAGTTTTTCGGGGCCTTTTAAGACTTCTAATTGGGCCAATGTGTGTGGGTCATACTTCCCTGTTTTCTACTCCAACCAGCCCAGGCCATCCCAGAAAGCCAGCATCCTTTTCTGGCTGTAAAGGGCCTCCGGGACAGATGCTGGTGATTGGAGGATCACTACTGCATTCCATAGCGCGTAAAAATGATACTGAGAGTGAATTTTTAACGATGCGCGCGCAGAACGACAGTCTCATTCGATACACAGAAACTGACCTCTAACCTCTAATGTCTAGTCAACTAGGCTAGTGTAGAAGGAGCGTTAGTTGCGCGTTCGCTTTGTGTTCTTGCGTGCATACATAAGTACACACATTTACACTTTACAACTGTGAGAGAATATTTAGATTAATGCAATTATTTCCACCTCTTCCTCACCTTTCAGAATTTAAGATTTTTTGCAAGTATGGTAAGGAACATGCCTGGACGTCTACTCTAATTCAACGAAAAACGTAATTTCGAAACAAACTCTCGACTTTCGTACTCCGGTTCTACTTCGTTTCGTCCGATCGAACAATGCTTAACGTTTAAATGTTCCAAGCCTATTCTAATTAGAGTAGTCTTAGAACATGTACACGGACGAAACGACGGATCGAAGTAGAATCGGAGTAGGAAAATCGCGAGTTTATTTCGAAATTACGTTTTGTAGAAAGAGAGTAGACGTCCTGCTCATAAAAGCACGGAGCCTCGCAGCTATCGGAGATGTAAGATGATTTATCTCTTTGCTATGTAATTTGTCTGGAAACATTGCTCTTCAAACCGGAACTTAATTAATATTTGCACTGCTTAGCTATAGAATAAGTAGCAAAAGTGTGCCACTTCCCTTTGCTGAATTAGCAGTCTCCTACCATTAATACATTTTATAAACACTTTTAAACTATGTAAGTGTGCTATTCTATTTAATTTTGAAAATAACATCTATGGACACAAGAAATCAGAAAAGTAAACCTTAATGGCCTCATTCTGGTTTTGGTTCTTGAAAGTCGAAATGTAGGTTGGAACTATGATTAGTAAAGTAGTTCTCTATAAATAAATACATTTTGAATTTGAAATTTAACATGCTTGACTTGACGTTGGTTTTACATTATTTAAAACAATTAGCAATTTTGATTCTCCGTGTATTAACATTCTATGAAACCTTATCGATAAAATCATAAAAAGATTGTATATTATAATTTGATAAGTTACGTAGAACTCTACCTATCTTTCATATACATTTTGTATTTGTTAATACGTTTTAAAAATAAAAAAAGTTGAGAGGTGTCAAGGGACACCCGGATGGAACGAAGTTCTTGTCGATTAAGGCGGGTGGGTAATCCTCCCTGATCCGAGGCCAACGTTATAAGTGGAGGCAGACACGATATCCGTCGGCGTTACGACATTAGTGAAGGAATTGTAATAAAAAAAATAAGTTATAATAATATTTTTTTATTACTTATTAACAAATATAATGTAAGTACTTAACATAAACTTAAGGAGTAGCGTTGACGTATTATATAAACATTATAACAATGATTCATTATTATCATTCCGAATGTTAGCCATTCATTCGGATTGCATTTAGAAACAGTACTCATATTATTTCCAATGTTGCTTACAAATATTAGTTTTACGAATGAAATTTGTCGAAATATGCGTCAATCACACCAATCGATATTACATGAACATTACGATATAAAATATACGATAGTATATAACGTGACAACATCATTACAATACATTGATGAAATATTACAGACAATAGAATCGAGTGGAAAAACAAGTACAAAATCAAAAATTTTGATTTACCCCCAATAGGGAATATGCATGTAGTTTAAATTGGCTTGATTTTTTTTCCGTAGAATCTTTAATGTCCGGCCATTATGCCTAAATCATTATTTTATCATTTAGTTAGTTATTAATTGCTAAAAATATTAATTAAAAAGTGCAAAATAGGCGAGGGAAATTCAAATTTGCGAAACGCATCACCATTGGTCGAAACAAAAGTGACGTCACATGACATGTTTTGTGACTTAACGGTGTCGATATTCGTACTGTGCTAGTAGTGTTAGAGAGAAAAGTCGTGTTTATTTGTATTTATTGTAGTGTTTTGCATTAGCTTGTGTAATTTTAGCATTCTGGTGATATTAGGGATCATCTAGGACTATGACTAAAAGTGGTTTTGTCAAACAATCTACTGAAAATAGATGTATTCATGATGACGGCATATTTTGCATCAAATCCAGATTTTACGTTCGCTGAGGTCAAAGGTGTGAAAGCTGCAATGTAATTATTAAAAAACAATAATTACCTATAATCTATTACATAGGTTTTTATGAAATCAGCAGTAGGTAAGCAGTAGGTACCTATAAATAATATTGGAACATGGAAACTGCTGATCTACTGCCTATATTATAATAATTTATAACTAATAAGTTTATTCATATTCATTAAGTTTATTACGTTAAATAATTTAGCCGTGATTTTTTTAAATCTGTATCTGTAACAAGTAAGCATACTTGTTACAGATCTGAACGAGAATAATAAGGTGATTTAGCAGTAGGCTATGTTCAAGCTTGAAATTCACAAAAACAAAGGAAATTTACAGTGCACCTAAGCAGAGCCTTGTCCCAAAAACTTTAAATACTGAAAGTTTCTAGTCTGTGGTAAAAAATAATTGTAAGATGGTCAGTGACACATATAATCGCGTAATCAAGTTTTATAAGGAGTTAAATAATGTTGAATAGGTACTTCAATGTTGATAAGTTACGGCTGTCTAGTCGGGAGAACGGCGACTGCCGATCCGGAGACCCCGGGTTCAAAATCACGCGCACCACTGTCTTTTCGAAGTCATGTGCGTAATGCTGCTAACTTCAAACGGTGAAGGGAAACATCGTAAGGAAACCGACATGTACCTAGAATCTTTCGAAGTCATGTGTCATCCACCAACCCGCACTGGGCCAGCGTGGTGGATTATGTCCTTGACTCTCTCCTTACGAGAGAAGGCCCGGAATCCCAGCAGTAGGAACATTTAGTGGGCTGTTTATGTGTACGTGTGAAAAGATACTTCATCTCTTTTCATTACTTTACACCATCGTGTTTTCGCATAACTTGGAACAGCAAAAAAATATTTTATCAAGTGTACTTCTCATAGTGATTTTGCACTACGGTACAAGGCGATACCTATAAAATATTTTTTTAGCTTTTTCCATTGTTTTAATAGCTAGCACAACTCAAAAATCGGTACATAGTAACTGCAACACTTGTAGACTTGTAGTAAACTAACACAGAGCGTAGCCTGTGACGTCATGCCAGGCGCGGGAAAGATGGCGGCGTTCAAACAGGTCAAATTTTATCGATATTTTCAATATTATTTTAAAAATCAATTTGAACATTTGCAAGAGTATTTATATTTTTTATTGTGTTATAATAATGTATTAAATGAATTTAAAATATTAAAAAAAATCATGCATATTCCCTATTATGTTTTGTACCATTGTATTTTGCAATTTCTTTCTCTCGTAATATTTTTTTCTTCTTTCTGCATTAGTTTTAGGTTTTTTGGCTGGTAATTGATCAGTCTCACAACATTCATCTGATCTCTCTGCAGTTATGTTTTGTACCATTGTATTTTTTAATTTCTTTCTCTCGCGATATTTTACTATTTCAGGCATGATACAAGATAAAACAAAACCAAAGGCTAAAACAAAGTATACTATTTAAAATATTGTGATTCGAGGAAAACAACAACAATAACCTTAAAATCCTCGTATCAATTAATAGTAGAGGTGGGCGATTATGAGATATACTAATAAAATCATTCGATTATGAAAATGTCTCGAGATATCTCGATTATGACAGTTTGTAGTTACTAATTAGTAGCCAGTCACGCACGCACGGTCGCTAGTCGCGCGCGACTCGATTTACTCAGCACAGTCGCGTGGGGTGAGAAAGGGACAACACGATGTGGTCTCTCAGCGGCCCGCTATAAAAGAGGGACAGCAAGCGAAAAAGCTACCTAAAACTTACAAACTATCAATACTAAAATCGGTAAACTTACCGTTCATTAAATCCACATATATTTAAGTAAAAAGTATCACGTTCACGTATCACCGGCACCGTAATACAAACAAAAGAAACCAAATAAACCTATGTCGATAGGTCGATACTACTAAAGTCACGGAAGAACTGTCGTCGACTTCCTATAACATGATTAGTACTAACTAATTACTAATATCATTCGATTATGAAAACATATTCGTTACTAATTCGAAAATCGATTATCAACATTAGTAATACAAAATAAATCGATTATGCCGATCATTCATAGTCGCCCACCGCTAATTAATAGACAATAAATCATAACGTTTATTTTTTAATGTTTTCCTTTCATAGACAAAGTACAATATTGATAGCATACAACACTTGTCTAATCTAAAGGTCGACTGAATTTAGTCGCTACTGATTTTAGTGTAGTGTATTAGCATTATTAAGAATCAGAGAAGCTATACCTAGTCAGTCTGAATTTAGTACTCTAGGTAGCTAGGTCTTTCGAACCAATCACACTATCAGTTCATTACACGCAACGTGACGTACTACGTCTGAACTACGACGTAAAGTGTAATCCGGGATGAATGGAACAGTTTCGTGACTGATGCCTGCAGCTGAATATAGTAGGATGAAACCCATTGTAAATGGAAGAGAATATGACAAAAGTGAAAGAAAATCGTCAAATAACTGTATTTCGGGTTTATTTTGCGGTTCTGAATGATTACTTTACATAAATTCTCAGGAAAAAAAGAACAAAATTATCGTACCGGTAGTGACCTCTCCAGATTTTCTATGACACTAGAGTAGGATACAATCCACAGCTGATTAAATTTTGAGTTCTGCGCCACCTATTGGTAATTATAGGAACTTTGATGTGCAAGTCAATTCGGGCAGTAGTCGTAAATTAGTGGTCTAGCCTCTAACCAAATACTCATAGGGATTGTGCAACGCCATCTATTTTTAAGCGCAAGAGTCAGTTATAAATCGCCAAATATAAAATAGAAAAAAACGATAAAATAGAAACGCCAATAGAAAATACTTAGATTTAAATTAAATGCGTTGATAAGAGGGATCCCTTATAAAAACTATTATTCTCAGGAAAAAAATTACAAAAAGAATGTTGAGAGAAAAAAGAACAAAAAGAGTATTGCGGTAACTACCGAGACTCGAACCGGGGGCACCTATCATCATAGGTGACCCCATACTTACCAATTGCGCCAACCGGTCAGTGCTGACATGGGTGAAATTTGTTATCGTATTCTAATTCTTCTAATTCTATGACGTCATAGGCACGAAACGTTACACTTTTTCGTGAGAATTTTTTCCGTCTAGCTCCCTTTCATAACGCGCGATAAGGAACTTCGTTCCAAAAAAAACTGTGATGGCGTAGAAAACATCAAATTTTGAGTAAAAGAGTCAAATTCGTGTGTTCGAACCACCAAACCTGAGTACTATATTATATTTTTCCAAGTACAGATGTACACTTTTGCCATCACTGCTAGCTCTAACTAAACCTTGAAGAGAAACATCGCTAGGAAACGGTCATGTTTTAAGAAATACTTATTTCCTTAATAAGAGTCATCCGTCATTGGTTTCCTCTAGGTAAGCACGCTCCATCGTAGACCCCATCGTCGCTTAACATAAGGCGAGATGACATTCAAATGTAAACCTATATTATATAATATAAATAAACTGTGTGAGACAAAGCTCACAAGTCCCAGCAGTAAGAAAGCAAAGTGGACTGCTTAACCCTATCGTGATGTTTTCTGGTTGGGTCTGTTTGTAAAGAAAACTGAAAAAACAAAAGGATAAACAAAATCTCATCAATGTCAAATACACTTGTATGTATTTAAAAAAAAATGCCGGATGAAAAATACTTACCAGAAGTTCAATAAAAATGTTTTGTATTTATTTAAAATAAATTATTGCCAGAAATAGATAAGTTGTTAGGTAGATAATTAGCTTACCTGGCGACCATAAAATCGAAATAACTACAAGAGTGGAAACTAGTTATCCAACATGATCATCCACGCACAGCTGGTCATTACGTCGGCTCAGCGGAAAGCAATACATACGATACGCATAGCCATATTTGGTGCACAGCAGTTATGCTTGCTAGAAAGGAAAGGATCTATATTCCTGTCGTATCCGATATCAACAGGACGCATTCCAATAAAGAAACGTGATATGAATGCGGGAACCTGTTTCAAGAGTTGGTTGTCAGGTTTGACTCAATACAAAGTAGGTGAAGATAGGTTCGATGTTACCGACATAGAACACGCATCTCATTATATTAATCCTCCTAATGTTGTAATCTAGCATCGCTCTGTGGTTTTACTTGCGTAGTTCCCGTTATTTTCCCCCTATGAAATGGCTATGAAAAGCCTATGTGCTAATTCAGCTAAAATCTTAATGTTCCAAATGTTAACGCGATCCGTTCAGCTGTTCCAAACTTTGACATTTATAATATTAGTAGGATGTGAAAGTTTGTATGTTTATTGCTCAATCACGCGGTAAGAAATGAAAGAATCAAGCTGAAATTGTTTATACTAATTTTATAAAGCTGAAGAGTGTTTGTTTGAACGCATTAATCTCAGGAACAAGTGGCCCGACTTCCAAAACTCTTTCACCGTTGGTTACACAAAACTAATGACACACCACGAAAATTTCCTGAATTTCCAGCCCTGTTATATTGTGACAAAGTGGCATGAGTCACGTTCAAGGAATCATAATTGATCATTCATATTATGAAGAAAATTCGAAAGTATATCTAACATTGTATTAAACTAACATTGTTTTAAACTATCACGTTTGTCCACTACACTAGTATTACTATTTTACAGGATATTCGTTTTTTTACCGTGTTTGTATAGTGGAGTGAATCCCCAATGTTTAGATTCAGTTGTATGCACTAATGCTTGTTTACTTTTAATCATGTTGCGAAATATTGGTGAGTCACCAATGTTTTGATGCTCTATATTTCTACAATAATCACCCGTAAATAATATTACTTTTGTATAAAAACTGTCACAGTTCTTGTCCACTAAACGTTATAACCACGTTATAATATAGTCTGGTAGAGATTTCTTTATGTCTAGCTTTTAGAATGCTTTATGACAATGACTCCTATAGCAACCCTACGTTTTATTACAAACTGAATTACTGAACAAAGAACATCGCGTGAGATAGGTACGGATGATTCGCCGGCTGCATCAGAGGTTCTTGACCTACATGCGAACGCACAAATATTATTTTACTATATGATCTAGTTTTTCTCATAATAAATCTAATAGACCATGATTTATGAGCTCCGTTTTATGGGAGTTACTGTTCATTCTGGAATAGAATCAAAAACAATCAATCAATAATTTAGTTTATTAAGATTCTTTACTCGAATGCTGAATCATAGCGTTGTTGACTGATAAGATTATTTTTGCCCGTTAGATTATCTGTAACTATTTCCAATTTTACTACGACTTATACAAATACGATTTCATGAAGAAACTCACATTAATCTCACTAACCAAACTATCTTTCGAAGACGATTCTTCGGCCTTGCTACATTGATGTTGTCACCACCTTCTGACTTGTCTGCTATAGATTAGGTTAGCTTTGTTAACATGGCTAGACGACCTTATATATAGTGTATACCATTGTTTTTCGATTTACTTGAGTTTAAAAAATTTGATCCCACGAGTCCATAAAGTTTTAGCTTGCTATTGATAACGTCGGGAGAAGCGAAACGAAACGCTAACAGTATTAATAAGTTATGAAAAATTGCTACTGCCAGCTTGCAGTACTTTATTTTGAACTTTACAATAAGACTAAAATTACGTGATCTATGCTCGTACTATGAGTAAGCTCGTAATTTTTTGATTCATTTGGCGTTCAAACATTTTATACAGTATCGCATTATCATAAGATTGCTGGTATCCTGGTTGCGTTCCACGAAATATTGAGCGTCAATTGTCACGCAAAATCATCACATCGCTGTATCAGAGTATGATATAGAGCTTGGTCCGTCCTGAAACGTGTAACGAATCAATTGAAAGTTTGATACACTGTAAAAACTACAGTTTGGAAATCAATAACTAAACGTTAGTTCACAGTTGATCGCTTTTTACGCTTCATTGGATTCCTGAAGCTTGCGTCATCAACTCCGGTAGTACCATACGGGATCGTATGAACATGTATTATACTAATAAATATATTCCGTTTCTAATATTATTGTAAACTAGAAATTAATTAAATTCACTTACTTTTCATTAACTATGAAACCAGTAAAGCCCATGGATTGATGTTATGTTTTTATTTCACGCACAGGTAAATAATATATGTACCTACATTGAAAAGTACACAAATGTTATAAATGCGAAAGTCTGTAAGATTGTGTGTATGTATGTTTGCTACTCTTTCACCCAAAAACTACTGAGGGGATTTGGATGAAATTTCTAATTATGTAGATCTATAATATAAGTAATGGTCTGGGCAGATAGATAACACGTAGGCTATTTTTTATCTCGGGAAAATAACGGGATCGGGAACTACACAGGTAAAACTGCGGGTCACTGCTAGTAAGTTATATTTACAGATATTTTGCATAATCCTTATCGGTTTATAAATAGACCTAGAAAAAGTTTAACCGGTTTAGTCGGCCCTTGATTTCGAATTTTCTAAGAAAATTATAGCGGTAACTTTTCTAATAGAATAACCATTATAAATTTATACTAAATACATATCCCGTAATTTATGATACAATTATAGTTATTATGATGTTTAATGATCGAGCAGAGCTAAGTATATAATATAGAGCATGACGCATAAAATGAAGATAGAATTTCAGGTCTATCTATTTGGTACAAACGACAGGATTGTAACGTCGTGGTTTTACGATTCCTCTTCGTTACAATTTTATATTTTTCCATTTATATACATACGAGTAGTTATCATTAGTCATACGAGGAATCAATAAATTTGGATAACCCTGAAACCGAAATGATAGCATTTATTATTCAATTCACATAAAAGTTAAAAAGCTGATATATGATCTCTCCATAATTGGCGCCTTGTCCCATTCGAAAATTCAGCATTGCGTGCATCTGTGTAGGTTTCGGATATCTGTGCAGTGACATCATGACGCTTTCCCTCTCCGATATTAATTTTAAGATTTGTCAACCATATGTCTCAGTATCATTTCTGCTTCGGACGAACTTATTGCTGTTTTCAATATTCTGTAGCTAGGAGATTTTGTGACTTTTAATTCGTTTTTATGCTATTTTATCTGTTATTACAGTGTCTGTGAACATATTATTGCTTAACATAGCTGAAAATGTTGCCAAGGAAAATTTGAGAACTAATTACCCTTCAGTAAAAAAAATAAGGTTAACACAGTCATCGATTAAAAAGAGCACTTGAAGTACATATATGCTAATTGAAAACTTAAATACAAGTAGGTACAATTTATCAAATAGAGTTCAGCTTTTTTATTTTTTTTGTTTATGAAGCACGTTACCAAAATCATCTATCTATAATCCTTTAGGCACAGCTCGGAAAGTTCTTATGTAAGTGGTCGTATTGTTCCTAAAGGCAAGTTGGCTTGAGAATAATATTCTCCTACCAAATATAATATGCTGGCAATGAGCCATTTACATACAAACAATCATAACAAATTACTTATATGCTACAGATCCTTGATTTCATCTGATTCTACTGGACAAGGGCTGTGATTGAACTTCAATTAGCAGTCATTAGCATTATGCACTAACAGTATTTTAATGAACTGAACAAACCATATTTATATGCACAAGATACAACAATACCGATTGTTGTTCAACTAGGCACTTTTCATATCAGTATGGTCGTGCATCTGCTGTGCAATTGTCTTGTGTTGTTTATTTTTGGACCTAACCAGTTTAGCTAGAACCTAGGTATCGCTAGCACACTGTACTCTGCACTTAGTCAGGGTGTGTCAATGTATATTGGTGACAAAGCCAAACGCCTGACCATGTCCATTTATAATTCATTCGCTGAATCGTCCCGCCTTGCATTACTCGCTTCCTTTGTCGTCTATTTGAATTCCTAATCGACATTGCTTTCTTTTGTCTAAAATCGGCGTAAACAACTTCCAAGACTCTTAAGAATTCTGTAATAATAACATCCGTATCTACATTTGCAATTACGAATCAAACTCGTTAAATTTTCACACGCGCATTCACTTTACTGGTTCTGAGCGTAAACGTAATATCGTATACTCGTATATCGATCAAATACATTCTGTGATTCGATCAGTCGAAGCCCCACCTTCTCCTTCTTGCTTATCCTTCGTAAACACAAGATCCGCAAATTCTTATTGAACTTCTCGTCTTACGGAACTTGCTTGCATGTAACGATTCGCCCACGCAGCCTTCCAATAAAGACAACAATAGAGTTAGTAATTTACAAAGAGAATAGATGATTGAGATCTAAATAGTTAAGTCTTCAAGCTATTAACTAATGCGTTGAGCAATCGATAGTGTTTTAAAATAAAGAAACAAATACTGTATTCAAGGCCAATGGACCTTTCCAACTAAGGCACTGTCTGAAACGGCCTTAGTAATGAAGTATTGATTTACAAGGCTGCTAACTGCCTCGTCAAGCAAGACTCAGTACTGACTGTACACCAAGCGTGCTAACATCTGGTTAATATTCAGTGCACTCGAGCAAATAATACGTTGTTGCATAGACAATACCCCCATGCGTGTGTCGCGTATCTCTGGTATCCATGGAGGCAGGTCGCACGTGCGGTTACCGTGACGACAGCCTGCCGGCACTGAGCCTCGGCCTGTCCAGTGTCCGCCTCATTGTCAACAAGTTCGAGTCGCAGTACACACGCGTCATCGCCTCGGACGCCCGAGACCGTGAACTCGTCAAATACGACTCCAGTATCGACGAGGGCTACGACGAATACGATGACTCCCTTCTCGACCGGTCGAGAAGCCGAGTCTGGAACCGTATCGCCGAGAACTTAGCCCTGGCCGTCACCAGATGCATTCCTAGTGTCTCGTTTGGAAACTTCGGTGTCCTCGCTGTCACCACTGGACTGTTCGCTCCGAGGATGATATCTTATCTCGTCCTGTATCCGTTTTGCAGATTGGTATTCGGGACCCTTTACCCGGCTTACGCGTCATACAAAGCTGTTCGGACGAAGAATCTAAAAGAATACGTGAGTACATTCAATATTTTTAGCACACATAAATTTAGTTTCATATTCGCGTTTACGTCAATTCATGCCAATTGTCTTAAGTGTTCTTTAAACTCTCCTCACATACATAATCGATTCCGTTCAATTCACGAAAATGTACGCCATCCTGCTAAAGTATAGGATATTGTTTTGTCAATAACATCTAACGCCTTACATGTCACATCACCATCTGCACCAGTATATTATTTCTAATTTCTAGTGAAATATCCCATGTACTTTGTCATACCTTAACATCAATCTAACAATAAATCCCTGACGGACCTGGCAGTCTCAGTACTCTTCAGATAACAGTGTATAGATAGTAAATTCTGCTGCATCACACACAAATATAAATATGACATGACTGCACTAAATACATCAAAGTGAACAGAGTCGGAGATGATTTTAGTTGTTTACTATGAGATTAGTTCAGTGACAGACAGAAACACTTTATTATGCTCACCAGAAGCCATATACAGTGAGTGGTACAAGTGAAACAATTTTGCCCATTGGTTTCCAAGCTTTACTCCTAAATTTATACGTTGATGTTTTGCCGTATTACATTTTGTGTAGTGTTACCTATATTTGTTTGCGTATGCGCTTGTCTAAACATGATATTCCGAGCAGCGCTCCAGTTAAGTCCAACAATAGCGCAGTCACGGATGCACGCGTCCGAAACGCTCCGACTCCCTCTGTGTCCTTTACCTTGTTTCCTGGCTACCTATGAGTAATTACTACTGTTGTAAGCGTTGAGCCGGTGCGTTATGGCTATGAATAAATTATCTGTAAAAACTAAAAACATATCTACGTTTTATATTAACAATGTTGCAAATCTGATTCTCAATGTGTTCACAGTCCTTAACAGATTTAGAAACCATTACATTAAGGGGGCGCCTAAAGCCAGAAAACGAAAAAAAGGACATTTTCGACGCCGCTCACTGAAGTTAAGAAACTAAAAACTATGACAAAAAAAATATTGACGTGTGGGTACAATCAAGAAGAAGCACAATAACCGAATAGAATTTTAAAAATAGATCAGAGTTTTTTACAATACTCGAAATTATCAGCGATGACCCCACATTATTTTTTGGTAATTAAATTCCTATTTGTACGTTCTAGTAAAGTAACCGAACACTTTTTTAAATTTATGTTTAGTTATTGAGTAATTAAATAAAACTTGGTCAAAAATGGACTCCTGATTAAATATTGATTTTTCCTCCAAACTGTGCTCCAAACATGCTATTCTCGACTTTATGTACATCACATTAAGAAACGCGTCGCGCGGGTGAAATCTGTTTTTTTCCTGGCTTTAGGCGCACTCTTAACATGTTATCCTGTTTCATTCAAAACATCGATTTTGGAGTAAAGTTTTAGTTTGTTTGCGAACGTAAACATGATTCAAGATTTTGTTGTCCTTTGCTTTGTTCCTGTCTTCCTGTTTCTATTTGCATAAAATACTTCCGAGAATTGTAATTTTTGTGTTTGAAACTCTGTCATCATCATCAAACATATTTCACATAATGCCTCTGCTAACTTTAGTCGCTCTATCTCTTACTTTACTATCTATCTCACTTTCACCATTATACATATATTTCCGCAAATATTTAAATGAGTTTGGATTTCGCAAACCACGGTGCCCTTTAAATACATCTATAATACGTCAATTCTAATAGACAGTCAGGAACTTAGCGTGCCGGTCCACGCCGCTTATTTACACCAAATAAAAGTCTAGGTAGAAATTAAGATTCGGGCTGTCAAAGTGACCTTTACTGAAAACGCTTACGACGAATTTGTTAAATATGGCATCTATTGTTCTTTACGCCACGATCCGATTTCATAGCGTGACGAGACAGCGACATGACTACATGTTGCTATTGTGTATAAATTCGTCCGTTTTGCGGCAAACATCATAAACTGTAACAATGATGCCAATTTAATGGCTTTAGATGACAGCACAGAACTAATTTGTGTGACACTTTGCATACGCAAGGAAATATACCCCATTGTTAATGTTAAAAATAAATTTCTAAATGGTACGTAATATTGACCCTTTTAGCAGTATTTATCAAGGTAATGTCGAAAATACATGTTTCTGTACCATTAAAAGTTACCTGGGAAAATACTTTCCGGAAATGTAACAATGGTTACGTCAACTGCTCTATTATAGAATTTTATTTTGTCTTGTAACGCACGCATTGACCATAAAGGAATATAATCTACATTGAAGTTTGGATCAGTCGATTGCTTTATTACGAGTCTTGCTTACAAATATGGATGTACAGTTTTGTCCAACAGAAACACAGGAAATAGTTTTAAATCGCGAGTAACCTGCAAAATATTGAATACGCTATTGAAAACAAAATAAAACTTTGTTAAAATAAAAGTTTTAGAAAACGATGAATCTACATAACTAAAGACGGCACGAGTCTATAAACAAATTCGTATACATCTAAAATTTATGACTATATTTATTTAAAAAAAACGTAAGTTCCTTTCCTTAGGGTTAATACTTACTAGTCGAACGAAATGGAATTCGTTCAGAAATTCATGACTGAACATGAACATAGCTTCTAAATCAGTATTATTTATTACACAACCGTCTTTAATTCTTCTTAAACACTGCAGGTTTTCTGGAAGATATCGTTTTCAGCAGTAAAGTTGTGTTTGTTGTAACTATGTAGGTAGATGTAGGCGTGCTCCATCTTAGAGACCACACATGGTGTTCTATCAGGCGAGTTGTGATCCAACAGTGACCCATTCAGAAGCAAAAAAAACTGGTTTTATTCGTTACTTTTATGTATAATTTGTCATTTAATCTGATAAAAGTTCACATTACAAACATCTCATTGCTTTATTTATATGTCACTATATTTCATTGCTATTTAGCACACCCCACTGTAAACCTTTTCGACATTTTCTTAAAAATCATTTCGCTAATGTGCCGGTTGTAACACTAGTTATTATTGTTTTTCTTCTAATGTGTTGTTTTTGTTATGGTGTGTACAACAAAGTATCTATCTATCTATTCAAAAAGATAATTTAATCGAATTGATAACTTCGTCCGTTTTGAACTCTTTTAGAGACTTTCTTAATAAATAAAATAAATAAATAAATATTGGTGGACAATTCACACAACACCATCTGACCCCAAACTAAGCAGAGCTTGTAATATGGCGGCCAGATAGCTGATATAATACTTATATAATACTTATACTTAATCATGCTTTTCTTTTATATTTATGTATAAATTGTATGATTCCAGGTAAAATGGATGATGTACTGGATAGTGTTCGCTTTGTTCACGTGCACGGAGACGTTCACGGATATGTTCCTCTCGTGGTTCCCGTTCTACTACGAGGTGAAGATAGTGCTCGTCCTGTGGCTGCTCTCGCCGGCCACCAAGGGATCCTCGATACTGTACAGGAAGTTCGTTCACCCGGCGCTTTGCAGGCGGGAACAGGTCAGTTGGTTACCATAGCCTTAGCAGCCCACTAAAAATGTTTCCTCTGTTCTGGACTGGACTCGGGTCCTTTTCTCGCTAGGAGAAAGCGATGCGCGTATGCGTTACGACGTGATTGAGCATCAAACATCCATACATTAACATTATAATATTAGTAGGATTAATCCTTTGATCCGTGTATCTGTCCCATAATAAAATAGACATAGAAAGTTGCGATCACATCTAGTTCTCATAACACAGATGCCACTAAATTAAACTAGATCAGAAGGAGACCACGCCACGAGATATATGTACGTCTCAAAACATGTAGATGCCTATTTCGTTACGTGGTGTGTGGCTCTGTGGGTGTAATCGTTTGTCTTGTCACCTCCCATCCAAGTTCATTGGCAATGCCGGCACTTTAGACGTGCGTACTATTCTTTGCGTTTCACTAGGTCGTGCCATAAAAACTTAGTATTATGTTGAGTGTTGACTATTGACTGGCCTCGTGGCTTAGTCTGCCTGCGAAGCCGAGCCGAGGATCGTGTGTTCGAAACCCACCTGGTACAAATATGTGTCTGGGTGTTTCTATGTATAATAAGTGTGTATTTACAACTATAGAAGTATTATATCAGCTGTCTAGCTCCCATAGCATAGGCTTTGCTTAGTTTGGGGTCAGATAATGTTGTGTGTGAAATGTTTACCAATATTTATTTATTTATGTCACCATAAAATTGCTATCGCCGCGCCGTCGGTTTACAAAATATAACGCGTGAGATTATGAGCCCACGGTAGATTAGGTTAGATTTTAATCTAACACCGTTAGATTGTTATCTGATGGTTTTAACAATTTTACGAGACATGTACCTATAAGGCTACAATGTACAAGTCAAATGGGACACATGGCACATCCCCAACATCATCTTTTATTACGACAATAATCCTACTGACGTTATAAATGTGATTGTTTGGATTATTTGTTTCTCAATCATGTCGGAAGTTGATTATAAGCTGGAGTAGCACGTAGGCTACTTTTCATCAAGGTAACATAACGGGAACGGGAACTCTGCGGGTAAAACTGCAGGTTGCTGCTAGTTTAGTATATTACCATAAAGTTATTTGTGATTTTGAATATAGCATAAACAGCCTACTTCATGTTCCCACTGCTGGGACTGCGCGCCTTCTTTCACACTCAGAGACGATTCACACGGCGCGGCTGCCAACCGCGCCCGCGCGCGGGCGCGGCAGATTTCCATATAAAATTGAATTCAATTCACACGACGCGGTTTACGGCCGCGGCGGCTGCGGCAGCCGCGCGGCGCCCGCGTGGCTGCGCGCGATTCTTGCGCAGTAGCTTTCCGGAGCAGAAACCGCGAAAACCTGCGGTCTCGTGAGTATTGAAACAATACCGTCGCGCGGCGCGGCGCCGCGCCCGCGCGCGGGTGCGGTTGGCAGCCGCGTCGTGTGAACCGGGCCTCAGAGAGTCAAGGCGGTAATCCACCGTGCTGACCAAGTGCTCGTTAGGCGTTCATGCTGTAAACAGTTCGTCGCGATGCTTTCCTTCACCGTTAAAGCTGGTGGCTATGACAAACTTCTACTACTAATGGGTACTGAGCATATAAATATGAATTTTACTACTGTGTAGTAAAATTGTATTTCATTGAATTGTATAATTCAGAAATTTTGTTTGCGCTATAACTAGGGTTAAATCTTGGTAACGTTTTTTTTACAATTTTAATCCAACATGTATTTTGTTATTCATACAAAATATTGTATTGTATTGAGACTTTGATAGTTAGTAGTGTTTATTCGTAGGAAAAGTTTAGAAAAAGTACAAACATTATTCCACCTACTATCATCACGAAAAGAGAGTCAAAATGACTAATGTACAAGAGATCGACTATTATCTATCACCATACGAGTGGTTTGGTTGTTATCACAGCCTGAAATATTTTCGTGCTTATCGATTGCAAAACTATCAAAATTCTAATTAGACTTTCACTTGCAAGAGCTATGCCCGATCAATACAAAGGCAAACAAAAGCTTATCGGGCTCGACATTGTAAACAAAATGCCAGACAAAATCCGTCTGGCCAATTAAGTACGATAAGGCTAACCGCAAACGGCACTAGCATTTATTCTGCGGCAAAGGGCAACAGCTGTGACCTTACGACTTGTCCGAGTTTTAAAACTAATTAACTTTTTCTTTACTTTCAGGAAATAGATGAGTACATTGCCAAGGCTAAAGATCAGGGCTACCACACTGTTCTTAACTTGGGCACCAAAGGGGTCAACTATGCCACAACCGTTATTATGCAGACTGCCATAAAAGTGAGTGGATTGACAACCCTATGTATTCAAATGCATGCTTTTTTAATTCTATTTCACTCAAGGCTATTGTTTGAGTCGAATAGTTCTCGCTGAGCTAAAAAAGGGTAAAAGGTTTAACCCTTTAACTCGAACGGTGTCAGTCAATGGCCTGTTATTAATTTGATTAATTCAGTGTTGTTTTCCTTCCACTTTTAATTTCACTGAGTTGGACTAAGCAAGTGGCATGTTTGATAGCAGTATTCGATGTGGCGTTTTACATTATCCGATAACGATATATAAACGAAATCGGTAGACATTCCGATGGCATTAGGATGAGTTATAATGTGTCAAATGTTTGTGATACACAGTACAATAGACTTAATGATGAGTGCATATTCTGAAATAAAGTCACAAACGAGAGATAATACGATGTATGACATCAAGAGATGAAACGAAAAATCCGAAACTTTCATTCGTAGGACAAGGATTATGGTAAAGTTGATTTAGCATAGATCACTTTCATTAATTTGCTTACCATAAATGCTTGGACATACTCCACATTTACATATATTTGACAAACATCAGTTGAAGTATTACTTGAAAATAATGAATTAGTGTCTTTACAAATTGAAGCATACACAGTACTTAACCTCTCTCTATCGCACTCCTGATTGTGGTAATACCAAAAAGCGAAAAGGGAGGGGATCTAAATAGATCAATGTAATGCATTTTGCTTCGTATTTTACTTTCTTATCTGCTGCCGTAGCCTGTACCATAATATCGTTGTCGGCTAGTGTTAAACCGCCTTTGCATAATGTAAGTAAACACGACAAGCGATATTTCGAAGCACGCTTGTAGTATCGATGTTTTAGCACAGCACTGTCATCAGGCATGTCACTACACCCATCGTAATTCGAGCCACAAGCTTCGTACCATTTTATTTTTTTTAATTTTATTAACACGCTTTTTTAATTTCTCCTCCCCCCACCCCTATCCGTTATCCGTTCCGTTGCCGCTTCACTCAGAATTTCAATCTGCCGAGTCCCGAAGGAGCCCAGCGTCAGATTCAAGGCGGCGACGTCACCGATGGATACGTCAGTCCTTATGAAACGTATGAGTACCAACGTTCAGATTTATCCATTTCCGACAATGTCGAGATAGTGGAATTGGATAATGACGAAATGCCTCTGCTAGGCGATGGGGACTCGAACGATCCAGACTACGAACCCGACACGTCGGCGCGTAGTCGCGGGAACATCCGGAAGCGTAAAGTCGTGAAAGAGAAAAAAGCCCGGAGCAAGTCGCGAGGCCGAAAGACTAGAAGCCAGTCGGCCGTTGAGAAAAAAGAAGTCGCCGTCGATTAGCTTTAGTTTACCGAACGTAACTCAACTGTGATCTGTAGACGATTTTAGACGAAATTTTATCTTTAGGACTTAGTCTTCGGAGCCGCAAAATGAGCGCAAATGCAGAATTTTAGTAATTAAATTTTTGTAATGGATTAACCATTTTGGCTGTATATGCGTGTTGGCTACGCTGTAAGTACATGAAATTAATAAACAGATAAGTTTCTATTCAACACTTATCCGGTTTCTCAAACACGATACGTAATATTATTTTACAAAAAAAATTGCTGTAACAGATAATTGAATTTAGTTTTCGAATAATGTACTACGATGTTATCATTATTGAAATTAAAAAGGTTTTGAATCATTTTGCGACCCCGAAAAATGTTTTATTACTCAAACAATAATTGATTTATAGTTTGCTTTAGCATGTAACACTTTGGTTAACTGTAAATTCGCCCACGTTCTGCACAGCGACCTTCTTAACTGCGGTAGGGTTAAGGCCGTCTCTTAGTTAAATTGAGAGTGAGTCATAATTTCTAGCGAATAAATAGTATATCCGCTCATATTTAAGTTGGTGTATTTGATTTAATGAATCGAACGAATTTAATGTCTAGAAGTCTAGACGATATAGAGCATGAAATTAATGTGTTTCTTTCTCGAATTTCTTGACACAACCATATATTCGAATATCAAACCTTTGTTTTGTTATGTATGTCCTTGAGAAAGATAATGGGGTGATACTTTATTTTTCACGATTGTTTTACCCGACGATAACGTCATTTCTTTTAAATTCCCTGAGGATGATCGTTTAAATCCTTTCTTTTGGTCACTTATGTTATTTAAGATAATCGTTGGGTCAATTTCATTTGTAATTGCAATTTCATTTAGCTATTTGTTTATCAGTTTCTATCTTAGAAAACTGTACATTGTGATACAAACAATAAGAAATTTCACAGTAAAACATGGATGAACTAGTGCTACAAGTGAAGATGATGATGAAGTCAAGATGAATTGTATTAATTCTTTTCAGAGAATAAATAGATACCTACTTAAAACTAAATAAATAAATTAGGCACATTAGTTAGATTAAAACGTAATACATATACTGAGTTAAGCAGGTCGCCTCCGCAGTTAAGTTTAGGGCGAATCAATCACACTAACTTTAACATAATTAGGTTAATTGATTAACGAATCGAAAGTTGTCACATTGAATATGATCTCTCTACCACATTCTCAGGGTTACATATACCTTTAAACACAATATTTTCCAATAACGTAAAGAAACCAAAGTCGTCGATTTATTACTAGTATTTTTATAATTTGTGTTGTGGCATAATTGTATTCCTATTTAAACTGTAATTTTAGGTATTTTTATATTTTTGTTAATGTCTTATTAGTTTTATATATTCAATGATTTCTTAATGCTTTCTAGATGTCTTCGTTTAGCCATGATTTATTAAATATGTTTTTTCTTCTTCTAGTAATGTTTTGTCTATCAAATTAAATTTGGAGAGTTGGGAGATGTTTTTAGAAAGACAGATGTAAAGTGACAGCAGTGAGACGTTTAGTTTGGTCAAATTATTATTTATTATCATAGACGTTTACTTGCCAAAATTACGAATTAACGCCATATTGGGTGCAATGAAGCGTATTCAAGATGAAATTAGACCTGTGAACGGGATCGTAATCTCGAAATTGCGGACAAACCGCTGTTGCAGATAAATTATCTTCGTATAAAAACTGACGTGGTGGTTACATATTATTTTAAATTAGTTCATGGGTAACTAAAGCCTGCTATAGTCAGTCCAGTCCTTTATTTAAAGTTTCTTTAAGTTTCAGCCGCATTTGCCGGCAAATTTTTAAGGTGAGCAGGCGCGTGACCGTTGCTCGTTGGCACCGACACAACGTAAAAACGGTTACAATACACGTGCACTTTCCTTGAAAAAAAAAACCACCATATGCGGCCGAAACCCAAGTCGGACTGAACTGACTCTATAGTCAGTGAGTTGCCGGTGAATTCATTTAAAATGACAGTTTTCATACAAAGATAAGTTCTGTATGGTGTGTGAATTGTCCACCAATATTTGTATGGAATAGCTGTTCCGCAATTTCGAAATTCCGTTCCCGTAGTGAAGTATAATGCTGTTGTTAATTATGAGTACAACTAATGGACGTCCCTATTGGCATGTACAGACATTCTGTGTAAACTTAGAAACTATATGTCACCGTAAAAATTCTAAATACTGGCAGTTTATTATCCAAAGTCGTTAGATTATAAACTAAACTAATTTACCGTAGGATTATAATCTCACGCTTTGTTGTTATAAATTGACGATTATTACGATTTTGATGACGGTGATAAATAGATACTATTGAGTCAAGCTAACACTGTATTATACTTTCCTCATATTGGTGCATACTGTACCAGAGAGATGTACTCGGATCTTATGGGTTAACGGCAAGGTTAACGTGATCGTGTTATACAATGCATTTGAAATAAGAATTTGACTGTTTGTTGACTACTTCACTCACAATCAAGCGTAAATCTAGCTGGGCCCGGTAAAGGAACCTATTGGTCCTGTTTCTGTACCTACACGATTGGTTAAGCATCCGAACAGAAAACATTCAAGGGATTTTACAAGCCTATTTGTGTGGGGATTTACAAAAGCTGTAACATCGCACTAAATATTCATAGTAAATTGAAACGAAAAATCAAGTATACAATTTTGATAGTGCTGTGGTGTCTTGGTGGTCTAATAGTACAGTTCCGTAAAGACACACTTGCGACTTTCTGAATCAAGATAAGAAATTCAATGCATATCTACTTTACGAAAATAAGTCTTAGCCCTATTTGTAAAAAAAATCAAACCGCCTGTGTAAATTCTGCTTAATCTTTACAAACTTGTTCTATTCTTAATTCAAATGCCTAATAATTCGCTAGCCGAAATTGCCTAAACGCTGGTTTTCATCCACCGCTCCTTTTCGCACAATCTCAAACAATTTTGTACATTGTTTACATCGCATGACATTGTATATTTTAGTTAATTTTCGTAGATGTAAAGTGAGCTGTGTGTATGACGTTTAGATTTATAATCGCGTGACTGATTTAGTGTTAAAATACGTATTTTCTAAATAAAAGTAGTGAGTTTTCTTCACTTGTTTTGTTTCAATGTAGTAGAGCAAAGCTGTGCTTAGAAAATGCATGCGTTTTGCTCTGATAGCATAAATACTGTTCCCGTGAGGATCAAAAGGAGGTGAGTATTAATATTTATTTAGCTATTTAGTAACGTATAATTAGAACATAAAGAACGCTGCGGTTAAACTCACAACTATAAAAGTCTCATCATATCATAGCAGGCCGTGAAAATATGAGACTTGGGTGAAAAGTGTTACCACTAGGTACAGACTACAGCTGCCTTATTAGATCCACTTATGAGAAGAATAGTTATTTTTAACATAATTCGTCGATTACCTTATCCAACTATTGGTGACATTTTGTTACAGGACTCGGGCTGTTTATTTGGCCACTACCATACTTTTAATTTAATAACAAATTACCTACTAAGGAAAAGAGCTAGTTTTTTCTAAAAGAATTCATCTGATATCACATTTAGTGTATTATAAATATAGAGCACTTAATTGGAGCGTAACAATGTTTTATTTACTTCTGTTGTTTAAGTCATGACTGCAAATTAGAAGAAATAATGATGTCTGGAATTATTCATTCGTTGCTTATCTAGGGAACGACAGCAAAGACTACAGCGCGATTCGATTTTACACTGTTGTTAAGATCTGAATTCGAATTACGGCATCAAACTTTACATTATCTAGCGATTATTTTCACGTGTTGCTCAGCAGCTTTTTAACAAAGTAATAGGTACTAATCCATCATCAAAACTTATGATCTAAAGGTAAGGAGACAAATATAATACAGCTCTGGGTGACAAGCGCAGTGCAGTTCTAGGTTAAGTGCAGTGCTATTTAGACTCATAATGTTCCAATAGCTGGTCGTAACTGTTATATTATGGGCAGGCATGTTGCTTACTATCAGGCGCATGTCGTGCTCGTCTCCTCACTATACTATAAAAAAAAGTGAAGTACACATCAAATCAGTTTCAAAAGATATGTTCTGTAACTGCGATTGTTTCATAGGGCGGCGGGGGCTTAGTACAGCAACTGCGGAAGAGTTACAGTCTGTCTGATCTGACTGAGTGTTCGCCGCGGGAAGAGAGGAGCAATGACGAGGCTGACGACGTGCTGGCTGAACCGCTAGTGCTGAGACGAGCTGTTAAAGCGTAAGTTCACTTATGGTACGAAACTATTGTCCACGATAAATAAGTAAATTACATAGACCAAGGGCGCCCCCTTGGCGCCTTTCCCCACTTGGCAATTTGTGTGGTGATTTTCAAGTAAAAATTATCACTTGGATGTTCGTAATGTTTATAGAGAGTGAGATGGAGGGTGTTAAAGAATAATAAGGTGCGTTACGAGAGGGGAGGGTTGTAAACAAAATTAAAATTGCGTTACCTAATACTTGAAAGCCACTAAACTCATAAATATTTCCACTGCTGGGAGACGGGGCCTTTTCTCGCAAGGAGAAAGTCAAGGCCATCCACCACGCTGGCCAAGTGCGGGTTGATGAATGACACATGATCTATGAAATAGTGTAAGTGTAGTGTAATTACAACCGCCGTGGTCTCGAGTCTCCCGGGGCATATGCCCCCTGTTGCCCCCCCCAAGTCCAGCCCGGAATATAAACACGTGTTCAAAACGCCAAATTTTTCCAAATAATATAAAGTTTACGTAGGTACATGTCGGTTTCCTCGTATGTTTTCCTTCGCCATTTTTAAGTTAGCGGCGTTACGCACATGAATTTGAAAGGACAGTGGTGCGCATGAACCCGAGGTTCCGGAGCGGCAATCGACGTTCTCCCGACTGGAGGACCCGTAACTTTTTACATACAGTACACACTCTTGAAACTAGTGGAATAAAGAACTAGTGAAGCAAACAACAACCTTTTCGCTAAGAGCGAGCTCTTGCAAACGACCGAAACAATTTTGATGTCTTCGTGTCGAAAAGGAATCGGTTTCTTCTAAGTAAGCACGCTCCATCGTAGACCAGATTGTTATACAAATACAAAATACAAATACAAAAATCTTTATTGCTGTTTGTAGGTAAGATAAGATAATACAAAACATTTTAAAAGTTGCCCCATACAAACTGGCCTCTGCGAGAGGCATGCAATATGCGCAATGTATATAATATTGCAATATATATGCAATATATATAATATTGTTGTTTAGCATAATAAGCATACGCAGCTCACTAAATGCTCCCACTGCTGGGACTCGGGCCCTTCTCTCACTAGGAGAGAGTCTACGCTATAATCCTCTACGCTGTCCCAGTGCGAGTTAGTGGATGATTTGACATGACATTACTGTTTAACATCTTAACATCTGGTAATATGACGGTGAAGTACAAAACCCTAGTGAATTATAATTAAATGCCTGTTCCAGTGGATTCGTGACGCGTCGCAGTGCATCCGAATCGAACAACCGATCTCCCATATACTTCCCAGAGGTGGATGTGGACGTCAGACCGAGACCTAGGAGCGACGAGCCTGATTTTAGGTGACATATTTACTATTACTATCAGTGTTTTAATAACGGTAACATTGTTTTAATATACTCGTGTTGTCTGGCCTCGTGGCTTAGTGGATAGTAGCTCTGCCTGCGAAGCCGAGGGGGTCGTGGGTTCGATTCCCACCCAGTGCAAATATTTGTGTGATGAATTCAAATGTTTGCACTGTGTTTGGGTGTTTCTATATAATAATAAGTATGTATTTATAACTACCTATATAAGTATTATATCAGCTATCTGGCCGCCATCATACAAGGTTTGCTTAGTTTGGGGTCAGATGGTGTTGTGTGTGATTTGTCCACCAATATTTATTTATTTATTTTAATATACTATGGTGCGTGCAATTGCATCGAAATATCGGAGACTCGGCCATATAACCACTATACAATTCCGTAGACATAAAATATACACACTCTCTTTCACGTTTTTAACGTTATTTTGATGGAGAAAAGGCGAGATAATACCATATCCTATCCATACTAGTCGATTTCGTCATACGTACATTGCCAGAACACCGATATAGGTTAACAGAGCAATATTGATGAAGCACAGTAAATATATCCACGAACGGGAATTACGACATCCAGTTTCGTAATAGGTACACCTAAATTTGATTTGAGAATAGGTCGTTAAATATTTTTCAGCCTATTACATCCAGTCTTCATTATTTATTCGCGTTTTTTATTTGTTGTAATAAAGTCTACTTCCGTAGCAAGAACATCTAAACTTTGGAATACGTTTCTTAAGTGGGTATTTCCTGAGAGCATTTTTCTAAGTTAGCGCGGTCCATCGTAGACCGCATCGTTGCTTAACATCAGGCGACATGGTGGTCAAGCGTAAGCCTGTTATCGAAAGGAACTCTACTCTGTATTTCCTCGGGATAAAAAGCCCATGTGCGATTTTAGACTACCTTTTATATACGAGTTCCAAACTTTATATTAACTCGAACTGTTCAGATATTATTTTTTTATTTAGCAACCAGCAGGTCTACTACGAAAACAAACTCCGAATTATCGGATCCGACCGACAGCTGAATCGGATCTGTAGCCTACCACGAAAAACACTCGGATCGATACATCTCGGTCGGAAGTTATAGACTTTGGTCGGATGAGGGTCGGGTCGAACGAAACGGCCGATTCGATCAACCTACCGATTGTCTATCGAGGTAGGAAATGTCCATAAGTTCGGCCGATATATCGTTTATCGGACTTCGTAGTAGACCTGCAGACTTACTACCAACTAAACCATTAGTTGGTAGTAAGTCTGGTTGCGAAGCCGTAGATCGTGGCTTCGATCCCCATCCTGTGTGAATACATCTGTGGTAGTATATTGAATACAAATATTTGTTCTGTGTCTGAGAGAGATGTTTAATCAGTATTTATTTACAAGTATAGTAGCATTATAACAGCTATCTACCTCCCATAAGCTTTGCAAAGTTTGGGGTTTGATGGTGTTGTATGACAAATGTCCAGGAATATTATTCTTTATTTATGAATAAGTTGTAATCTCTCTTTCCAGCCACATAAAATCAACGGAAGATATAAGCTCCGGTTATTCGAGCGCCGACAACTCTGCGTCGCTGACACGCACGGCGTCGCTAGGAGCGGGCGCGCGGCGAACGCGCGTGTCTCGCACCGCCGTCACCGCCATCAAGAGGCCGCAGGCTGCCGAGGTCTGGTAACTTTCTGTATTGGGGGAAAATAGTGCGTGTGGTGGGGGCTGAAACGGATGATTTTATTAAGAAAAAATGATAGTAATTTGTTACGTAAAACAGCTAAAATCAAGCCGCAAGCCGCCGAGGTCGGATAACTTTCTGTATTGGGGT
Organism: Ectropis crepuscularia; assembly: GCA_963693475.1. NCBI lineage: Eukaryota > Metazoa > Arthropoda > Insecta > Lepidoptera > Geometridae > Ectropis > Ectropis crepuscularia. The sequence continues at coordinate 20,348,796 of OY856353.1, read as the reverse complement.
AGGATAATGAGTGTATTAGGGCCGAAACGGATGCTTGTATTCAAAATTAAATAATATGTGACAATATGTTATTAATAATATGTAACAACCACGTTCATTTTCATACGAAAGATTATGAAAAATAAATGTAACGCCAGTGTGTTGCGCAAACAAACAGCAACCTGAAAACATAATGGGTAGACGACGACATACGTACGTATACGTATCAGAAATGTCAAAATGGTGAATTTATATTGTTCCAATTTTTATGGGTGTCAGAATCGTGCAGATTTTATTAGACAAATTTGAGACATGAGTCTCAGATGATTGATTGATCTTTAAAAGCTGCCTTTTTAGACTCAAACTCCAGAAAAATGATTATTTTTAGAATATAGATATTGGTTTTTTAATTGAAGGCAGGATGCTCAGGAGCATCAATTCTTTAGAATTCAGACAAAAATATACGAACTCTGAAATTAAACACCTCTTCTCACGTATGCACCATGAAAAAGTAACTGTCAAATTACTTTACTAGTAATATTGTTATGAAACGAAAAAAGTGCATTTATTATTTATTGTACATTTAAAGAAAACGTATTTTTATCACGATTGAGGCGTAGTTCCACAGTTAAAGATGTTCGTAGGTTAAAATGCATCCGTTTCGGTTAGAAAAGTATTCTGGTCGATTGAAGCGGGATAGTGGCTCTATAATTCGGCCTAGCAGAGCTGTAATCGAATCGTGTTGGTATAAAAGCACGCAAATGATTAGAAAATTGTGAAGAATAATTTGAAAACGAAACCAAATTAACGGTGGGCAATATCTGTCGCGACTTCAACAGTTTAACTCTCCGATTTATAAACGTTTAAAAGCTCCTTTAAGTTGAAATATACTCATTGTCAATTTTTGTGTAATGGAAATTATGACATGACAGAAAAAACTATATTGCACGCGAATAATTTGTTGAATTAAAAGTATCGCCTATTTGTTCGTAACAATAGGCCATACTTACTACATGTAATGCAGAGAAAGTATTACGACACTAATACATTTTTTTTCTGTGTAATCTCAAATTTATATCAATTTATAGAAGTATGGCAGGGTAAGAATGGTGCTGGGAACTGGTGGAGGTTGAATAATCTATAGGACAGGACTGTAATTGTGTCGGACATGTGCGAAAATTACGCTCAAATTGTACCTCTCAAAAGTTTTAATGATATCGATATATTAAGCATTGCTATTGGCTGAAAGTAATAAATGTTATTAAAGTATTATCAAATGAATTTGTAGTATTTTATAGATTCTATGAAATATATAAATATTGCGAAAATTTTATCTCGAAAACGAATATGAATATGTAACTAGGGTTACACTGTTTATGCATGACTTAGAATATTTAGATTTTCTATTATTATTTACGATTATGATTCTTGGACTCTCATATTCTTCTAACTTTAATGTTGATATTGAAAATTCGTTTAAAATCTACAAAAATATTTATTAATCAAGCAAATATTTTTTTAGAATATGATTGTCTATTTTATTTCTATAAGTCTGTACTTGCATTTATTAGCTTTTTCACTTGTGTTTTGTGTGATTTTGATTTAGACGTAAGTACTTTTTATTTAAAGGAAAGCGAAGTTATCATCGAGGAGCTACCAGACGACGATTATAATGTTGAATATGCGAATATGCCCCCTTTAGTCAATCTCCCCTCTCCTATATATATGTCCCATACGGAACCCCCGTTCTTATACCAATACGTTGGAGATCAAGTCAAAATAATACAAGTCATAGGTGACTTCCCGTTAGGTGAAATTAGTAAAAGAAAGAATGATGAACAAAATAGAGAAAATAATGATGAAACTAAGGATAGCCCAAATGATTCAATCAAAATAGAATCTAACATTCCTGATAATGAAAATAAGGACAACAAAAGTGATGTAAGTAGTAAAGTAGGAAATAATAGTATTAATGAAAATTTTACTATCGATACAGACCAAAGTAAGGAACTGAAAATAGAAAATGATAGTAACAAAGAAAAATCTGCTATTAATGTAGACCAAAGTAAGGAAGTAAAAGAATTAAATGTCGCTGTACAAGACAATGTCACTGAAGATATTAAGGAAAACATCATCGATACAAATAGCTTTGGTGATGTATCCGCAAACGATATTGATTCTGCAGAGAGCGACGATGAGGCATCATTTGGAACACCCGACATTTCTCCAAAAAGTAGAAGAAGATCTTCCAAAGGTCGTTATGGTAAATCGAAAGCACCACTTCCCCCAATTGATATATCCCTGAAAGATGCTAAACACAAGATGGGTGGAGATGTTCTTGAGAGTGGTACTTCTCAGGAAAGTTTGATAGACCTAGTTAATAAACTACCTGTAACAGCTTTTAAAGAAACGGGACACAAAAGTCTCCAAATAGTAAATCCAATAGCTGAAAAGAAAATGCGCCATAAATCTAAATCTCCTCTTACAGTTACAAAAAGTAACAGTTCTGGATTTAGTAAATTGCTTCAATTGCCAAGTAAATTAGCATTTTGGCATAAAGGCGACGAGAAATCCAGTGACGCCTCTAACACATCGAGCAGAAGATCTTCGAATAATGAACATGGAATAGACGAGTTTCAGAGTTGCTATGACTTGACAAAAGAAACAACAACTAAAGATGTTCGCCTTTCTGATAAAGATGATCTAAACCATCAGGAAGTGTCAGATTATGATACAGACATATCGCAAGAAATTTTAGAGAAAAGTGACGCATTGCAAAAGACAATTGAAGCGAAATTAGAAAGTCATCCCGAATATAAAACGAATACTTTACAGGATGAAATTCTTACGACTTCTAAAAGTACAGATGTGTGACAGAAACCTTAACCCGCTGAAGAAAAGTCGAACAGTATGTTGTTTGTATAGTGTGTTCGTCTGAGCATGGTTTGACTTCAGACCTACATGTTGACACCTGTTTGAACCTGGTTTTCATCAGTTTTTAGTCACTCTTTATTTATTTATCATTATCAAAAAAAACTGATCTACAGGAGTCATATATGTAGAGTTGTAGAGAGCCTAACTGACATTCGCATATTCAATTAAGATGTTTTGTTTAATTTTTACTATTTCTTCCTTCGCCAAACAAATATCTTGTTGTAAATTACAAAGACCTAAAATGACGTTAGAGTTGTAGTTAATTTATAACGTATCGCGGCGCTCCATCACTAGTAAACATATTATGAGTATAATAATATGAACTTAAACTTGTACTATTTAGGTAGAATTTACAGTGACTACTATATCATGGCAGACGACGCAGGAAACGAGTTAACTGCAATTTTGCGTTCACTGTAAAGTGTATTCACACATTACCAGATTAGTTCTTAATTTCAATGTTCATTTTCTCCAGTGGAGGAGTGATGTGCTACAAGATTTACTTTTTAATTTCAAATAGCTTTTTTGTTTTGGAGACTGTGTATAACCAACATTAGTTTGGCTTATTTACTCTTGTTTTTTTTTAAGTGTATTTATGTATTGTGTGTATCGTTGAAGTGTTATTTTGTGTTTGCTTTTTTTTAATGTGTTAATTTAATTTGTGATGAATGGAATATTTTTTTTATAATGAAAATAACTGACTAATACTAATAAAAACTATGCTGGTTGCAGTATTTTTAGACAGGTTGATAGTAGCTTTGGCTAACAAAACGTTTTTGGATATCAAGGCTGCTTTTAGTAGACTGATTGCCTAAAGCTTGAACTTGAAATATGTAAATTTCTTTTAATTTTCGTCGATGGTTTTTCTGTCAAAAATTACTGAAATCAGTTGTAGAGCACTAACGCACATTGCAATGTTTAACTTTACATGGCAATAAGACCAAACAAAAAAATAAGTATCCACCAATGACGTGAGTCGGCTGGAAGTCAGCTGATAGTACTTAGTATTGGTAGATATTTTCTTGGCACACCACTTAGGTACTTCCATCGCACACTTTTAGTGGATGCTCGGATTAACCAGAACGATTTAGTTTCGGTAGTATATCACATACTCGTGTAACTCGTGCTACTTTACTAGAGGTACTTGATATGGGCGCAATGCTACATAGTTAAACGTTTTAAAATTGGTTGCAATCCTCGCAACATCATTCCAATTAGTCATTTCGACTAATAGCTTTGAATTGGACATTCAAACATATCGGTTATAGCCCTTAGAATATTGTTGTTGATTTAGCAAATTTTTTTACCTAAAATATCACTAATCAACGGGTTACCTACTTACAGTGATTAGGTACACAGTGGTCCGAGTCCCCGGTAGCTATGTTAAAGCTGCTTCGTGCATCTTGTTCACGAATCAACCCTGTTACTTATGAACCTGGTGCATGAACCACGTTAAATATCCCGTATTTAGTGTTAATGTTGAAAACCGTGATGAGTTAAATTATATTAAATAACTTGGTTTGTGAATAGTTGTCGGTTGACGATTACAGTTGACGAGTCGTTTATTACTGTATTAAATGTAAACTTTCGGGATTTAGACTCATATTGAAAACATTACACAGGATTTAATTTGGATCTAAATGATTTTAATCACCTCCCAATGTTTCGACCGCGTTGCTACGACCGTGTCCACGAGAAGACATAACGCTGTCGAAACATACAGTAGTAATGAAGAAAATAATTTAGATAGCGATTTAGTCATGTGAACGATGTAGGTACTATATTGTATTGATGAAATAGTCTCAATGTTTTACTGTTTTATATCTAAGACAATTAGAATATTGGTGCACAATTCACACACAGAATGGTCGGTTAGTTTAGTTATATTGTTATATAACTAAACTAACCGACCATTGTGATCTACCGCCTAATTAAAATAAATTATACTGCTTTCTCTTTATTTTTGTTTCAAATTAGAGAGAGAAATAGCATTAATAACCGATGCCATTTATAAACTTGTTTATCAAACTAAGCTATTCGTTCACGGTAAAGGAACAATCAAATATATCTGTGCTATAATATAACGCCCATAATGAATTCTAAACAATGTCTTCTCGTGCCCGCGACCGCAGTATCGCGCCCGAAACGTCGGGACGTAATTATAAATTTTTAGATTGCGATCAAATCTCTTATAATGTTTCTAATACATCAGCGTAGCGATTCTAAAAACAGGCGGATTGAACTCGGCACGGAATCAAACCTTTGTTTTGCCCGTTTAGAATGAAAGAGTAAAAAAGTAAAATTGTAAAAAACGTCAGATAATAATCTATCGACGTTCGATTACAAACTAACCTAACCTACCATAAAATTAAAATCTCACATGTTAGATTATAATCTGACCGTGTAAACAATTTTACGGTGAGAAACACAAGGAATGTCGTTCCGAATTTGAGTCAGCATATTCCGAATTGCATTCAGAATCAGTTCCCTGAATGTACTTTTTTATTATTATTAACAGTAAAGTCAAAGTACTTTATTCATAAATGTACAATTTACACGTCAACACTATTTAGTTTCGTTCATCGTTTTAATTTGAATGCAATGTGCGTGCTTGCTCTACTGTATGTGCTTACGCTTCTTCAATTAGTTACCAATGTACCCGTTTTATTTTCAGGCAATGCTGTCGGCCTCAGCTACAATACCGCGCACAAAAAAAACTAATAAAAGGAAAACACAATAGACACGCATAAGTATAACTTTACTAGCCTGTTTAGCTGTTGCGATAATATGTGCAAGAGTAATTTAACTAATTATGATGTCTGCGCTTCCGAATTAGGTACTCGATAAAAAACAAGAACTGTACTGCGGGAGTGATAGCAATTTATAGCACGATTGAAACGTCGGTTTTTAATTGTCTGCCAATTATTTATATATTTTTTTATAAAGTTAGGTGGTCATTGCTCGAAAAGTAAATGTAACGGCATTATAGCTAATATTTATTCTGTGATTATAGGTACATTAAATTAACTACTGACTAAAACAAAACAACAGAATTATAACGCACAACTTATTTGAATGGATTCATGCCATTTAGAATACTTACACATATTATCCCAATATTTATTTTGATTCCATCGCCAGCTTTGTGCTCGCAGTGCTCTCTAAAGTTACAAGGAAGCTAAAATACGGTCATTGCATTGTGCTGATTCGCTAGAGAGCATCATAGACAAGAATTTGTGGTAAAATTTTCGTTTAGAAGCAAATAAACAAATACTAAAGTTAAAAATAATGAGGGCTCAGGAAAATAGAGGTTGAGTGAGTATTTAGACGAATTACTTCCAGAAAGAGAGAATGACAGAGTGGTAAAAGAGTGAGAGGGAGGGAATGGTAAAATTTCATGTTTGTCTGCAGACCTAAGTTATTAGTTTTACTCAAGAGAACCAGAAAGGCATTGTATAAATAGTAGCATTTCCGCGAAAGTCGATTAAACTCTAGTAAATGTAGATATTACTTTTTGTCAGGGACTACATTTATTTTGCATAGAGTAAAATTAATTTTGAAACGATTGATTGTTCTGAAAATTGGTACTTTTTTTCTGGGTATTAGCCAAAGACGTCAAATGTAAAAGACACACAAAGGCTGCTCGGAGACCTGATAAAAAATCATATTTACATGTGTTGGTGACTAGTGTAATGATTCGGATTAAAATATCGTCTTGTATCACATTCACGCACAGAACATGCCATAATATAAATAATTTCATAAAATCGTCTGCAATCCAAGGACTAATTAAAAAATACACGATTTTCACCGCGACGAAATCAGACTGTTACGTTCGGGTATACTAAAATATTGTAATGACGTTACTTCATTCACTTTCTCTTCTTCTCTCGCGCGATTTCCACTTGAAAATTATTTCTCGCTCACTCGCTTTGTTGATCTTTTTGCGTAGCAAAAAAAATTCTTCATCTATGGTATTGGCGCCCTGTGCTAGTCCAGATATATACATTACTACATTCAACCCCATCTGTATTTAGTCTTTCCGAGATTGAATAACAAACTTTGAAAAATACATTTTCAGATTACTATGATTAGGTATGTATTTTATGTCTCCTAGGGGGCGCTGTTTTTTATTGTCAGTGATTTTGCTACTGTTTACGCGATGACAACGGAGATGTTTGTATTTGTACTTTGCCTTATAATTTTTTCCCGAATAAATTTTCAAATATAATCAAATGACAAATTTGTCAATTTCTCCGAAACTTTGTTACTATTGACCGGGCACTTAGAAATGCATGCTATCACTATTATTATGCTAATGACACTTGAACAACAAAAAAGAGGCGTTTTTAGAAAAAAAAAATATCACAGTCATAGCCGATAGAACTGTAAACTTACCTATAACTCAGAATTTGATAGGTCACTTTGGAAACTACGCCGGTGAAACCGGAGGGCGTGGCCATGGTCCGTTTACCCGAAGATTTCTGTCATGACGTGACGCTTGAGCTCAATTCACACTCCACAAAAATTTGTTTTGTGGTGCGCCAATGGAAGTTTTCACTTCAAAAAAGAAATGATGTATGAAATGGCGGCAGTGCTTTTTTTAAAATACATTGCCACCATCCACCATATTTGATTACTTACATCATAATATTATATACAAATACCTAAATATCATACACATGCAAAATTTTCCGTGACTTGGCGTATTTTTGTGTTATGATGCATAAAAGTAATGGTAGAATCAAAAACTACCCATTCTATAACAAAAAAGGACAATTTATGTAATTTGTCGAAATATATTATGTACATAAATCAGTCCAATGAGATCTTTTCAAGATGCAAAACATAATATATGTAGATCTCTTATAGATAGTTCTCAATTTTGCCATAAGTGGCGCCACACTTCGCAAAATTGAGAACTATCTTTGACAAGTCTATTTTACATCTTGACAACGCCTCGTTATGGTTGACAGAAGTTTAAAATTGGACAAAAAGTTATCAATCCTCGTAATGTATGCCATACACGCTACGGTCTACCGGAGAGGTCTACCCGTGCAGGCATGCCTGCGCAGGTAGACCGGAGTGTGTGTGGGAAGCCTGCGCAGGCGACCGACCGGAGCAAGATCGAAAATCAATTCTGTTCGGTTGGCCTGCGCAGGCATAACTGCACAGGTAGACCTCTCCGGCAGACCGTAGCGTGTATGGCTTACATAAGGCGTCAGATGGGCGTCTTCTATCATAATTGTTTGTATTATTTTTTAGTCTAAAATCGCCTCACTGATTAACCGTTAAATTTTCGTCACGAAATGCTCAAAACGATAGATACAAATTTAAGATTCCGTACATTTCTTTTTAGTAAGCATAAAATGCACTTTTGAATGTTTTTTATGAGACATTAATTCTCAAAAATACTCAATTTTAATTTTGTGTCTGTGTGGACTATTATTTATTTATTTTAGGAATAAGTTCTTTATTTCTTCTCAATTTATGCCTTTTCAATCAATCAAATTGGTAAATCAATTTATAATTTAGCCAAAATTTGCCAAAAGTGAAACACTTGACTAAAAAAATTAGCAAAAAATAACTTATCTATGTATAAATTAGTTAATAAATAAAAACTAGTCGTTTAATATTCCTCGAATACATTAAGCTTCAATGAGGCTTTGTCATATCCATTTATGTTGTAAATTAATATGTAAGACGATACGTAAGTATTTGTGTAAAAGATAAGTTCAGTATGGCAGCTTACGGAGGACTTTACCGAACTGTGCGCAAAGAGCTGCGCAGTACCTAGTTGATTCTGATAAAAATTGCCGACTATAGATGCGCCGTAGTTCCGAGAACCAAGTAGTGAGGTCAAACCAAAATGGCGGAATTGTAGCATGATTAACAGCGTCTGCGTGAACGACGTATGGAAAAATACGATTCCTTTACGCAAATTATACCTTTGTTATAGTGGCCGGCAAACAAGTTGACCCAAAATTGACGTGGAAGTGAAAAGTTCGCGCATGTACACTTCTACCAAAGATACCTTAAAAACGTTTCAGCGCGCCATGCGCAGCTAACTTCATTGGGTTAACTTGTTTGCCGGCACCTATACAATAAAATCATAATCATATTTCTATCATTCATTAATGCTATTCTGAAAACGCTTTATTTTGCCTCATATTGAATCGTTTTCAAGATGCAAAGATAAACCAGTCATAGCTATGTTTCTATTTCACCATATGTGGCGCCAATGTTTCACATTTGTTAGAGATATTTCATAAGATGAAACATTGACGACTCACCTGGCCAAAATGAAAACTATTATAGAAAATTCCACTTGCACGTTGAAAACACCTCAGTGATTAGTTGAAGTGATTGAATTGGTTTTATGCCAGTTATGCATACCTACATGACACTAAAACTGATACCGGGAAGTTGAGTAAAACTAGTTTTCCTACAAATCAAAAATGATATCAGTATGTTTATCTAATGATTGTAGATTCGTTTTTTCCGTTGGTAGAATTATTCTACTCCTACTTGTGAGGTCCATAGGTAGTTACTGTAATTACCAGTGATTGCCTTTCAAAAAATACATTTACTGCAACAAAATGCGTTCAACACTTTAATGTGAAGAACTTATACACTGTTCGCCTAGGACCTAGGACAAACTGTTTTTGTCTGTCAGTCTGTCTGGACAAACTATCCCGATAACATAGAATAGATTAGACCGATAATGAACAGATACATTATTACTTATAATTATTAATACAACTGGCGTCATCTAGCGGGGAGTGGCAAAACTAGCCATGAAATAACTAGTTGAGTATCGTTCCTCTGGTTACATGGTGTTGTACAAATTGCAGCTATTCCAATATTTTTTAAAAGCTGGAATAAAAAAAATCCATTACTACTTTTATGTAGGTACTGCTTATCATATTCAGCCAATGAACAATCCGGAAATATCAATAATATTGGATATTATTCCACTTTTGAATAGACATTATTTTTGTATAAAAGTGATTTTTGTTTTAATTAAATATTTCATTGCATGTTCCTTTATTTTAGTCTTTAGGTACTTGTATATTAAAAAAAAAAGTACTGTGAATTGAATGTTAAATGATTGTAGAATCTCCAGTATTATGCATTAAATTAATGTAGGGAATGTTTAACAATGAATGTATGACATTAAGCTGTTTTAGCTGTTATTCTAGTGTTAATTTATCAATGTGGCTGCAAATTATTGTAAAGTTACCCTGTTTTGTTACCAATGTACTGAATGTTTGTTTTATTGAATGACAGTTTTGCAATGTTTGAGTTTTGAAATAAATGAATACTTATGATGAAAATATATTTTATTTCAATACAATTTTATTATACAGATTAGATGCCAAGCTGAGCCAGGACTGTAGAGTAAGTAAGCTGGACTGGGAATAATAGGAGAAGCCAGTCACTTAAACTGGTGGTCCCTACATTAACTAGTAGGTAATCAACAATCATCTTTTTAAATAAACTGCAAAACTTTTTTAAAGTCAATAATTTAACAGGGAAACAAAAGTTTTTGGACTGTATACTGTGTATTTACAACGTAAGTCTATATTCCACTTACTCTTATTCTAAGGGTGTCAATAATGTATTTGACATGATCAGGCTTGTAAGATTCATTGAGCATTTGAGCTTCGAGCTGGTTTAAGGAATCATTGTCCCATACTTTGATCCAGTGAAGCAATGCATACAGTTTGTGATAGCTGTTAGTATCATTAACAGCATCAAGTATTTTCACTGATGGCAAATTCTCAATTATTTGAGCCAGTTTAGGTTTGATGACAGAGTTAAAAGTACTGTTATTCCTCACTGCGAACTTGTGGAGAATATCAACAGTCTGTAGGTTTATGGTATTTTCTAATAATATATCTGGTAAATCTTTCAGCCACATGTTGAAGGCATCACACTGGTGGAAGTGTCCCAAGCTATCATTCAGTGCTATTGTACAGAGCAAACTGAAAATCTGCTGCTTGAAAGAACTCGACATTGCTTTGTTGAAGTAAGCCCAAATAATCTTCCTGAACAATGCATCCATCACAGATAGTGTTCTCGTCCAGCTATTCACTTCATTTGCAAAAATGCTGTGGAGAATCTTCAGTACAGAATTATTTACGGTATCTTGCAAGTTCTGGTTGAATATTCTTTCTATATAGTTAAGAACAGAGACTATGTCTTTGTTATTTGTTTTTGTGTTTATATTTGGATTCAGCAGAATGTACAAATAGCATATCTCTAAGTTCTGCGACACTAATTTCGGGTCTGTGAGTGTATGGTCAAATTGTGTGTTCTCACTTTTTTGTTTGGATCTAATGTTTGCTACAAATGGGAACATTTTTACAAAATGCTGTGTGTACTGCTGTCTGTACTTTAAACAGAACATCTTCTGGATTTCAGCACTTGGGGTTGTCCTGTTAAAGTGTTGTACCAAGATCCACAACAATGACATGACTTTGAGAGTGTGATCCAGCAGCAAAGCTCCATCTTCTGTGATAACAGTCTCAAAATTTTTCTCCCCGGTTGCATTGGGGCATACTTCTAGCCAGGTTTCGAAGAGCAAAGGCATCAGAGTATCAATATATTCCATGAATTTGCCTATCTCATCAATAGGTGTTGTTTCTTGAGATTTTTTTGAAGAAAAACATGTTAATTGACACACTGAGATGTAGTTTGGATTGAAAAGAGAATAATAGTTAGATTTAGAAGCATCAAATAATTTTGTAGTCGCTGTAGATCTTTGTACTTTATCATTAGCCTTTTCTTGCTGAACAAACTTGCTCAGATAGTCTTGGAGTCGCTGAAGTACTTTTACCCTCCATTTTACACTGGTCATTTGGCTTCCTAAATTGACTGTTAGTGTCCTACCTGGCTTTGAATCAATTCGAAGTTTAGAAATCATGTCCAAAAAGTTAGGTATAATTTTGTGGAAATCTCTGGCTACTTTTCCTGGAGCACAGAATAGGAGAGTATCAAGAAATAGTAAGGAGTCTTCCTGAATTCTGTTATCGATGTGTGTCATTGCACTGCGGAGGTATGTAGACATGATGTCATAGAATGGATCAATTTTCTCAATTCTCACCTTTGTGAGTATTGTGTGTAGAACTTGGAGGGTATCCCTCCTAACCTGAAAAATACAAGATGATTTTATATAGTTTCCACTTGGCAATCATCTCACCTTCTGTTAACCTTTTGACAGCCAGGACTAAATTGCATTTCCGTGCCCTGGACGCCAAGTGTACGAAATAAGTCAAAATTAAAAAAAAAAAGTGCTTTGGCGCACAGGGCTCACTCGCTCTTGTCAAGTATAGGTGACTCTGGCAGTCAAAAGGTCTAACTAACTAAAGAGACAATGCTGTCTTCAATGGAGCATGCCAAGATTGTACCAGGAAAAACCCCCTCAAGCAAAAGCTTACAGAGCCTAGATATTTATCACCAAAGTGGAGTTAATCCTCCTCATTTAAGTCTTTGAAATCTCAATCAAATTTTTTAAATCATATGCTTTGTAGATACTGCACATTTATTATTTATAAGATAAGATAAGAAAACTCTTTACTAAAAGCCATAAAGCAAAAGAAAGAATAATAAATTTATTTTAGCACACATTCAGTTTTGCAAATAATAAAAACTACACCCCATACATGGACATATAAAAAATAAATAATAAATTTATTTCAGCACACATTTAGTTTTGCAAATAATAAAACTTACCCCCCATACATGGACATATAAAAAAAGAAATAATAAATTTATTTCAGCACACATTCAGTTTTGCAAATAATAAAAACTACACCCCATACATGGACATATAAAAAAACTCTGACATAGTCTCTCTGAAACAAAAACTGTGTCCATTCAGCTGGCCACATAATATGCATGTGTGCACTGTCACATACAAACTGACACACACACACACTGACCCACATCAGTGGGTCATTACACACACTACTTGTGTACATGTGTCAGCCTATCAATGACAACCTGATAACACACATATGCAAATGTGGCCGACTCTAGTAACACAGTTTTTGTTTTAACGAGACTACGTCCGACTTTTTTAAACGTCCGTGACCCCATATGAATCACTCTGATTCCGAAATAGTTTGTAAGTTATTTCTATATGGTTTGATTGCAATACTTACTATTTTTTCAATATTCAATATTAATGGAGTAATTCCATTGATAAGTTGTCCAAGATATTGCTCTAGTACTTCTGGGTTCCTTGTAATAAGCTCCTTGAGCCCTTGAAGAGCATCTGTTCTAGAATTCGTATTGAAGTGGTTCAGGCGAGATAGAAGCTCGTTAATATTAAGTTTCCTTGTAGATAATGTTTCTGTGTCACTATGCTTCTTCAGCTGTTCTTTGATAACTATTTTCTTTACTTTAAAATTGGTTTTAGTAACATTGGTACCTTTCGGCAGATCTTTTTTGGCTTTCAACTTTGTTTTTGCTTTTTCTGACTTCAGAAATTTTTGATATCTGGTTGCTCCTGTTTGTGGCATTTTAACTATTTTATAAGGTTGTACAAAATTTAAATTTTATTTAGAAATATTTTTAAAAACTTAACCTAATAATTACAAATCAAAAATTCAAAATAAATTCACGCTTCTGCCACAGACTAAGAAGTAAAGGCTTTATTACACTACTCGTTATTCAGACAGTCTTAGTCTAAGTAGCGGTGGTGTAATAAGCGTCAGACTGTTAGATTCTGAATTCAGACAGCAAGATCGGGTTCGGCGAGTCTGAAGTCTGAAGCGCCTATTAGCCTACGCGTTCTGCGTTATTCAGACTGTCTTAGAGACTAACTTGTCAGCTCGCTATTACACCAGTCTGAAAAACGCGCGCTCTAGGACTTGTAATAGTACTTCTTTTTCTTTACTTCACGCCATTATGGTATTTATTAATTTAAATTTAAAACAAGAAATTTAAGTATTTAAGATAGGTATAATTACATCATCATCAGCCGCAAGACGTCCACTGCTGAACATAGGCCTCCCCCCTAGATTTTCACAACGAACGGTCCTGCGCAACCTGCAACCAGCGGTTTCCAGTGAACTTTGTGAGGTCATCTGTCCATCTAGAGGGAGGCCGTCCAACACTGCGTCTTCCGGTTCGTGGTCGCCACTCGAGAACCTTTCTTCTAGACTACAGGCCCGTGAACAAAATTTACGGGTCAAATGAACCAGTATGAGAAATGAGGTACAGTGTTCATTGATAGTTCGCTAAGAACAGTCACGTCGCGAAATCCGCGGGTGAAAAGAGTCGACTCATCTAAATAAACGCCACCGCGTGGCGTCGCCGAGCGCTGTACGAGTGTCGACTATGACCTAGATTCCGTACCGCGATGCCCTGTGGCTAACTTTGCATTTTTATTGTTAAGGCGAAGTCATACTTGACTTCAATAATTAATCATGGCTGGCTCAAGTACCAGTCATATTACATTAAAAACAGAAACTGAGCGTATGCTGTATTCTCGTTACCGCGAAGAAATGGCAGAGCGAGAAAAATTAGAAAATGTGGTAAGAACCTTACAGAAGGAAATCGAAAAGTTCCAAGAGCAAGTTAAAACTTTAGCGATTGAAAAAGTCGACAAAAGTAACGATCGTACGGAAGAATGTTCTTCTCACCAAGCAGAGTACTGTACGGATGAAGAAGAACTAGCCAGAGAAACTGAGTGGGTAAGAGCAATATCTAGGAAAAAAAAAGAAAATTGAACACCTCACCAATTCCTATTACTCCGTCACCGCAAAAAAAAAATTAGCAGCAGTACAGTTGCTCCTAAAAAAGTACCACAACCACCACCTATAATAATAGACGGTGTTAAGGACTATCAAACTTTCTTTGATAACCTCTCACATACACAACCAGGAGACTCCTTCCAGGTTAAAATGTTACATGGAGATAGCGTCAAGGTTAATGCTTTTAACGAAGATGCCTATAGAGCTATTATTAACTTCTTAGACGAAAAAAATTTGCTATGGCATTCTTATGAAAACAAGCAAGAGAGTCCCATTAGAGTTATGGTTAGACAGTTGCATTCAACTTGCAAGCCAAACCGATTACTGAAGACTTGAAAGAAAAGGGCTTTAAGATTGAGAATGTATGGTCATTCCCCAGGGGGACTCAGCCAAGAGCCACTACAAAGTACTAAAACTACATTCATCCTCAAACCTACCTGTTGGGATACACTACTGGTCAGACACTACATAAAAGAATTTTGGTTTTGGTGAATTGCTGATTCTTTACCGGGGCTTGCGAGTTAGGGAGGGAGATAAGTGAACGTTGGGTACTTACCTCGGCCTCCTCTGGAACCGCTAACATGCCGGCCGGCACTGGACTTGATGTCCACACACACTTCACGCTGATTGTTTTTGTTATGTCATGCTAGTATATGGTTATTTTGATTCACAACACAAAGTACAAGTATAAGTAAGAAAGTTTCTAAGGTTTGATGAGGTGTTTTGAATTGTTTTCGGTTATTGGCACAGTTGCACACGCGCGCTGACTTGATAGAAGAATAGCGAGAGGCGACGACCGTGATTGGCTGCTGTCGCTGAGGTGCGTTCTTCCTGGCGGGGTTCACGCGTATCGCGCGGTCCATTTAAATTTGCTTCTTGTGTATTTTGGCCGAGGTAAAATATTTGGATTGGATGGAGCGAATGGAATAGGAAACTCACAAGCCGAATCACACTACTGAGGTCCCTGAGCATAGCACCGAGGTCCTCCAGCAACTCCGCCACAATGACTATGTCGTCGGCAAACCAAAGGTGAGTGATGCATTCGCCGTTGATTTTGATGCCGTATCCGTTCCAGTCCAATAGCTTGAAAACATCTTCCAGTGCGGCAGTGAACAGTTTCGGAGATATAACATCTCCCGGTCTCACGCCTTTCTGTAGCTGGGTATGTTTGTGGTGTAATAAAGCGCCTATCAGACTACGCGTTATTCAGCACTCGTTATTCAGACTGTCTTAGAGTCTAACTCGGGACTCTAGGACTTTTTATATTACATATTTACGAAGAAGCGGAATCGTTTCATGGTTGATGTTCCAAAGACACGAACAAAGAGGTTTGACTCTACTTTTGTGTTAAGAACGTCTAGACTGTGGAATGAGTTGCCTGAGTGGGTTTTTCCCGATGGTTATAATCGTGGTGTCTTCAAATCGAGAGTGAATCGGTTTCTTCTAGGTAAGCACGCTCCATCTTAGACCGCATCAGGCGAGATGGTGGTCAAGTGTAAACCTATAAATATGTAAAAAAAAAATCTTTACTGCACGCTATTGGTATTTACTAATTTAAATAAAATAAAAAGAATTTTAAAGCATTTATATAATAACACCGTCTGAATAACGAGTGGTGTAATGACGCCTGAAGCACTGACATATTTGAAATGTGGTTTAAGTGTTGATGATGCTACAAAATAAGCGACTTAGTGATATTCAGAATACGGTACTTTTTCCTGTAATTAGTTAAAACTGAGTTATCCCAGAAAATCGTAATCGTGCACTCAGCAATAGGGTTAATTTTTAAGTGTGTAACAAAATGCAATACTTCATTTTATCTTCACCGCACTGGGACAAATCACTTGGATTGTTTCAATGTTTTTAAAATATATCAAAATCACGTTTGTGTGCAAAAGTGATACAATGGTTTTCCTAGTGAGCTTACGAGCCTTCTACTTGAATATATGTTCTGTGGTAATAAAGAGGGCTTTCTTTTATTATTTGCTGACTGCACGCCACAGGCTGTGGAGAGAGATACTCTCTCTGCACTTCTTCTGGGTAGCGATTCTGAAACCATTCGGTTGCATCCGACACGGAATCTCATCTCTCGGTCCTTGTCATGCTAACCAGATAAGATAAGACAAAGACCGAGAGATGAGATTCCGTGTCGGATGCAACCGAATGGTTTCAGAATCGCTACCCAGGGTAGCCCCACAGACTAGGTAGAGAGCATAGCCCGTAGCTAGTGTCAATGTCAAATTGTCAAACTGTCACCGACCCGCTCGTGGTTCACGTGTGCGATTAGTTTGGCGGAATTATTTTGTAAATAAAAGTTCTAAGTTCTAAAGCGTAATTTTATTAGTGAACGAAAATGAAAATCAAAAAGCAACATCGGAAGAAGAAATTTCTTCACAAACTCAACCGCAAACGAATGCATATAAAACAAAAGAGTACTGGTGATGTTAAATGGTTAGTAAACATCTTCATTACGATTTGATAATTTTCCTTTTTGAGGCTATGTTCTTTAAGTGTAACCAATTGTTAAAATGTTTTTACAGTAAAGTAATTGACCAAGCATGGGACCATAAGAAGTCTACAAAGCGGAATCTTAGAGATATGGGTCTCGCCGATGACCCAAACAAAGTAATAAAAATACCGAGTTTCAAGCAAATGAAGTTAAAGGAGGCCAGAAAAATAGTAAATAGTGAGTCTGACGATAGTGAAGAAGAAATCGAAGAAGTGATAATGACAGCACCTAAGAAAGAAGTTGCACAGCAGTTAGAAAAGCAAGCAAGAGCACCCCGACAAAGAAAATTTATGTATGTATTCTTTGTATAACGCTGTTTTCTGAAAATTTTGAACATTTAATGACTTAACGTTATTTATATATGAGCTGTTTAGTGTTGAGACCAAACATGCTGTGAGGACCGGGAGCTTATCACATTTTCAAAAGCCGTGAGCTTGCTGAGCACTTGTGTGAAGCAAAGCATGACCAAAATTTTGTTTGACCCAATGTAAAAGCATTGCTATTGAGCATGGTAATGTCGCCAGCGTACTGGTCACACTTCCGACTGGTAGTGGGCTTGATTATATTATTATCTTCAAACCTTCCTTGGACTATGGATAAGGAAGGTCTAAAGATAATTCAGATGTGCTTAATGTAAGTAGTAAGTATGTACTGTAGTCTGTAGTGTAGTTCTCATTGTAATTGTTTTGTAAAGCAACTTAAGCCAAGTTGAAAAAAAAATTTTACTTGTGAACAAACATGTTGTTTGTTATCTGTTGAAAGAGCACTTCTGAAGAATTCATAACTTACAAGTAACCAATGTATCCTTGTATAACTGCCAACTTACTTGATGGTAAGTAATAGTATGGCCTTGGATGATACGTGCCGACTTCGAAGATATTGATCTTACATTAAACATAAATCTAGAGCATGTGGCTTGTGTCAACCCCAGAGTCTTATCATTTGCAAAATAATCATATTTTATTGTTTGCAGGTTACCAAAAGGCCAAGTGGAATTCATCACATACCTCCTTGACAAATATGGACATGACTACAAAGCCATGGAAAGAGACAAGAAAAACTATTATCAAGAAACATGGAAACAACTTAGAGCTAAGATAAAGACATTCATGGGAATCCCACAACAGTATGCTGTGTATTTAGAATCAAGAGGTTTGCTGGACAAAGAAATGGATGAAGAAGAATTAAAGAATCAAGCAAAAGCATTAGTTATGGATGATTAGAAATAACTTAGTACGTACTGTAAATAAAAAATGAATGAGAGCTCATTGAGTCCGACAGACAGCAACACTTATGCACGCACACACACATTGAATACAACATCAAGAGGTCTATGACTAACAGTGGACAGCTAAAAGCAGATGAGTGGATATTTTGATCAACTCTTCATGGCAACATGGCATTTGAGAGAATTAAATGTTTGTCCTAGGTCTACCTATTCCTCCTACCTACATCTGCTATCTCATTTTAAAATGACAAAATAAAACAACATAATTGTAAAGACCTTCATTTTTATTGTAAGCTTTGCAAAATAAAATATTTTATTATTAAACTAAATTACTTTTATTTACTGTGCCTTACAGTCATTTGGCATGTCCTTCACAGGTTTCACCGTTTTAAGCTCTTCATACCACTCTTTTTCCATTTCAACAAGTTGTGGGGGTTTCTTATACTGAAACCAATAGTTACAATCAATTTTATATAAAGTTAAAACACAGACAAAATTATGACAATTACCCTGAGCCTGAAATTATCACGTAGAACCATTTTGGGTGAACTCTGAAGGAATGGAATCTCAGGGAATCACTCCACCTCATAATCTTCGTATCATCAAGATCCCATAAATAAGTCCACAAACCATCTTATGAAAATATTGTAAGTGCTTCATCTGTTGTCTTAAACTAATGTAAACACCATAAGTGAATCTCCAATATTTCGATGCAGCTCAATATTAACTCATAAATCTTGTATACAAGATTACTTCTTTCGCTACACCATACTCACCTTTTAACCACAGTAAATATCTCAGACCATAAAGTCTGGGAAGAGAAGTACAGGGAATCTTATCAAAAATTGGTCATTGCTGTAATCAATTGATTGCTTGATTGAAAATCCATTGTTGTTCACACAATGATACATAAAGTACAAGGAAATAATAAGACCTTGTAAAGAAGAAAAGTAGTTAAGACTAAAAGGGAGAGTTGTTGTTAAACTTACCGATATTATTAAGGTATTAAAGTTGTGTGTGCTTTGTATATTAGCCTGCTCTATTGGGAGATTGAGCCTCATAAGTTCAGGTACTGTTAATTTTTTAAAATACTTCTTATTAGTAGTCCGGACTACTATGCATTTCTCTTCATTATTGGCAGAAATTGAATATGTTTCGATGGGATATGGTAGGTTTCTAATTCGCCATTCTAAGTTTACTCTTGTGTTGCGTCTTGATAGTAATGGCTGAAAAAGACAATAAATATATATATTTATTTTAAGTATTTAAAGTTGTGGTGACAGTGGCAAGAATGTTTGATCACTTCATCATTGCAATCACTTTCATGAGGTTTGTAACCGTAGGTGGGATAATCTCACACTTCTTGAGTATTTTTTCATGAGCAGAAGTAGAATTTATCATTACCACTGGCTTTCAACTGCTTTTATCTTTGGCTTCTGTATGCAGAGTGACTGCAACTTAGCAACTTCGCCAGTATTTTGTGATTTTTGTGTGTAGTCACTGGTACAATCTATATCAGTGAAGGTGCAGCATTATGTAGACATGGACCATTGGTTGGTAGGCTTCCTGTAGTTTTACTGGTTGTTAGTCTATCACTTACCACTTTTCCTATTCCTAAGCCTGGCTAAGAATAGCTGTATAAAAAGGTGATTTATTACATTACATTTACAGATCATTGAAATTTCCCTTTAGGAGTATAGCAATAAAGGTGTCGCATGTCTTTCATCCATTTAGAGAAATTGTATCTATTAGGTTACTATTGCTAGCTTTTTTTTTGATACCATCAGTCATCATATCAAAACTATTAGTAATAAATAAATTAAAGAAGTAAATTTCATACTTGGTCTTTACTCTCCATGATATCAAGAGCATCAATACTGGGAGTCGCGTCTGGAATAGCGTCTCCAACTTCGACGTCCCACTTTCCTTCGCCTCCAAGCTTCCCTTTCACTTTCCAAGCTCTCCGCAGCATGACTTGGGTGTCCACATTATATTCCTCAACCATTTCTTTGTCGTCTTCAAACTTGTAATGAATTTTTTTTACTTTTTCTTCTTTCAAACAAGTTTTTTCAGCGTTCAGTAAGGAACGGTACCAAATCGTGTTTCTATGCATGTTTAGAAGATATTGCTCGTAGTCGAATCGAAGTCGAAAACCTAATACTCAAAAGACGATAATTCACCAAATAGCCAAATACATTGACCTAACATGCAAGTTTTTCTGTTGCTATAGCAATACTCCTTGTATTCAAATCAACTTCCCATATTGTCTTTTTTCGCCGGTTCATCGACTATTCCAATAACCTAAAAACCTATTTTATTTACAAAATTCTATTTTTTTTTCTAATTTGGCGAGAAGAGAAGGACAAGGAGAGATTGCGATTAGAGGTGGGCGATTATAAGATATACTAATAAAATCATTCGATTATGACAATGTCTCGAGATATCTCGATTTTGACAGTTTGTGGTTACTAATTAGTAGTCAGTCAACTTCAACTTTTCTTATGGCTTCCATTCGGCAATTTTGCCGGAATTTCGCCAGTGTCTAGCGTTTCCTTAATGAGGGTAATCTTCTGAACTTTTATTCACTGAAGAGGTAGGAGTCTTGCTTCAGATAATCGGTCCACTTCAGGTAGTCTTCAGTTTGATGGCAGACTTCTGGCATATGTTCAGTGAAGATGCAGGATAATAAATTTATTCAGATGATCGGTGGAATGTAGGTACTTTTGTTAGTGGTTACTATTAGATATTTTTTATACAACTGTAATGGACAAACACAAACATGACATCACAAAATAGAAATAAAAAGTGTGCCGGGCGTGTGGAATTCGGTTGCTTGGTAAAAGAAACGCCTGAGTTTTTGGTTAGAAAGTATTATTGGTCGAATCACACAACTTAGTTTTCACAATCACAATAGATACAAAAGATAAAAGTTTGGAAACTCAATAGATATCGTTACAAATTTAGTTTGTTTGGCGGACGAAATACGCACCGAGTCGCGACCTAAAGGAGACGGAAGCAAGCCAACTAGGGATGGGGCAGCTAGGCAGCTTCCCTCGAAACCGGGGGTTGCCACGTTACAGTCTCTCCCTCTAGATCACATACACGTCCCCGTTCGTGATCTAGCTTAACGTTATTAGAATCAGAAACCCTATTTGCCTTGCGAGGACGGCCTCTTTCTTTTTGGGGTTCAATGGCTGAACTTGTTCTACTCCCCGTTCATAAAAGGCGGTAAGTTCACTCACATGGAATTTCCCTAATACCTCACCATCATCCTCAGAGGCTATATAATATGTTGTAGGACTCAGCTTGGTCTTAACCACATATGGTCCATCAGGTTTAGGGAAGAATTTAGCAGTCTTAGATTTCGAAGAGTCACTCAAAAGATGTGTGGTTAGCAACACTTTATCTCCTATTTTGAATTCCTGTCCTGGTTTTCTCCTTAGATCTGCATACTTCTTCGACTTGTCTTGTTGTTCTTCTACTTTTTCTCTTATTTCAGTCAATGAATTCAAAAATCTGGTCAAGTATGGTGTTATTTGCGGTACGAAGTTTGATTTTTTCAATATAGCTTTAGGGTCATCATAGACTTCTAGGGGTGGCCTAAGTTCTCGTGCGAACATCAGAAACGCTGGAGTCTTCCCCGTAGTCTCACACTTCGCTGTGTTCATACTGAAACGGACCTGACTCAGTTGGCTGGGCCATGATTGATGCTGTGATCTAACCAGTATTGCTAATTTTGATTTCATGTCCCTATTCTTCCTTTCTGCAGGATTAGCTTCTGGGTGGTAGAATGGCGTCAGATCTTGTGTGATGTTGAGAATATGCATACATTTTTGCATTACAGCAGATATAACCCGTCTCGGTAGGCCATATCTAAGAAAATATTGTTCAATCAATATCTTTGCACAAGCCATTGATGTTGCTTCTTTCAGAGCAGAAAGCTCCACCCACCTAGTTGCTGTATCCTCAACTAATAAAATCCATTTTTCACCATTTTCTCCTTCGGATAAGGGTCCAAATAAGTCAATAGCTAAAACTTCGTTTCTCTGTTGTAATATTGGAGTTTGATAAAACCCTGATGGTTTCTCGTTAGAGGGTTTATATCGTTGACAAGTAACACACGATTTGACATAATCCGTGATAATTCTTCTCATCCCTGGGAAGAAATAAATTTGAGATACCTTTTGGTAGGGTTTATCTATTCCAGGATGTCCTGCGATAGGTGCATCATGACACTCACGAAGGATCTCTTCACGCATTTTCACTGGTACTATCAATTGTGGTGTTTCATTATCCGTATCAGGATTATCGATAGAGAACTCCTCTTTCCATGATATATCCACGCTCCGTCCAGCGACGAACTGCTACCTCGTCGATATCTTCCAATTCTTTGATAATTTTATGAATATCTGGATCATTTTCTTGGTCTTCTCTAACCTGAGCCAAATGTCTTGTAGGCAAGTCCATGGTAACAGAGCATACTCCACACAATTTGGGAGTTTCATCATTGCAAATTGGGCGACTCAAAGTGTCAGCTACTACGTTTAATTTCCCAGGAGTATACTCAAACTGAAAGTCATAGCTCTGTAACTTTAACGCCCAACGCACTAGACGACCTGAAGGTGACTTCAAAGAAAATAGCCACTTTAGTGGTTGGTGGTCACTTGTTATCATTACCGGGTGACCGTCAATGTAGCCTCTGAAACGATCCACAGCCCATACGACTGCTAGTGCTTCCCTCTCCGTCGTCGAGTAGTTTCGTTCCGCTTCTGTCAGTAAGCGACTAGCAAATTCTACAGGTCTCTCTTCATTTTTAGATTCGCCTTGAAGTAGTACTGCACCCAGGGCATAATTACTGGCGTCAGTTCGCAAGATGAACGGTTTAGAATAGTCTGCCTGTATTAGAATAGGAGAAAGTTACGGCTGGTCTAGTCGGGAGAACGGCGGCTGCCGATCCGGAGACCCGGGTTCAAACCCCACACGCACCACTGTCTTTTCGAAGTCATGTGCGTAATGCCGCTAACTTAAAACGGTGAAGGAAAACATCGTGAGGAAGCCGACATGTAACTAGAATCTTTCGAAGTCATGTGGCATCCGCCAACCCGCACTGGGCCAGCGTGGTGGATTATGGCCTTAACTCTCTCCTTGCGAGAGAAGGCCCCGAGCATAGAATAGATAATACAGATAGAACGGACACTCCCCACCCCCGCCAGTTTCAAGCTTCCTTCCCCGCAAGCACCGCGAGAAGCACTCAACGAAGGGTTATATCGGACGATAATTTTCTATGAGAATACGACCATAATGCTGTATTATTTAACAAAATGGTACCAAATTTTTCGTCTATTATACGAAACAATAAGAGATTTTTGATTTCATAAGAATTTCTACAAAGATTGAATCATTTTTATAAACTGTGTTAGCTATTCTGGTTAGAAGTACGCGCCAACACTGAAGTCCTGTGACGAAATTATTAAACTCGTTGTTTTTAAACTGCGGCTTTCGTTAATCGTTGTGAAATACGTCAGTGGCGCCAAAAACGTATGGTAACGAGTGATGGCGCGGAGTATAGTTCGCAATTCACGAAGTCACTAGTCACTAGTGTTGCCAATTTAGTGGATTTTTTTACTAAGATTGCTACTATTCAGGTTTATTGATAAGTGATTATTTCTTAGCATTCAACCGACTCAAAAAAAAGAAACAGGTTCAATATTTAGACTATCTGTACTTTTATGTGCGTCCATGTATATATTATGTCGGTCAATAGTGAACAATGAATATAGGATTTCATCTAGTAAGTAGTATGCTTATTTAAGATTTCGCAACAACCGTTCATTAAAACCAGTAAGAGGATACGAGTACATTGACTATTGGAATGGATAGTTCCAAAAAAAAAAATAACGATATTTTTAAACTAAAACTTATTCAGTAATTAACGGCTTTGACATTGACTTATAAACTTTACCGGTTCTAGTACTACCGGTACTACTACGATTTAGTTTCATTTTTAACCAACTTCAAAAAAGGAGACGGATCTCAATTCGTTTATATGTTTGTTACGTAATAGCTCCATTTATTGTGAAACAAAGGACATAAGCCCAAATCACATTGAAAAAACCCAGGTGTGTTTTTTCAATGTGAAACCTGGGTTTTTGATGTACCTCAGATTTTAAGTTATTAGTAATAATATTCTAAACTATCATCATCATCCGTTTGAGTGGCTAACCTGCGTTTTTTTGCCTGTAGAAGTTTTGTAGAAGTTCGTGTCAAAAGCTCGTTTTATGGAACAAAATATATTGTATAATTTGGTGTTAATGATATAAAAATAATATATACCGGCTGAGTCATAAAGATATATTACATAAAAACAATGCACGAATATGCTTAGGTATAGAATATGCTTTGTATTCAATTATCAGTTTGCTTACATCGCGGGTCAAATCTGGACAAGTACTAGCACAAGCACAGCACTAGCATAGGCCTGGGATATGAGGCGTACTTGAAGAGAGGTATATGCTAAGATGTTACGAAGATGATGATGATGATTACATCGGATTGCAAACAGTATTGGTGAACTTTAAAAAAAACGCCTACAAAACTACACTGATAAAAAAACATGTTAGCCACTAATTTGGGTTATGGGAGTGGTGTAATTTTTTTTCCTAAAATATATTTACATCCAGTTATTCGATTTTTTTGAGATTAGATACAATTATTTTGTGCCGAGGTCAGGGTACGATTTGGGCTATGTTTCCTTTGATGTTTATTTTTTTTGGTAGATCATAGTTTTGAAACATGAAAACAAAACTAAAAATTACTTTCGTTTATTTTTGTTCAAGTTTTTTATGATCGTCGTTGAAATTTGGTCAATTAAGTTTCTGAATTTAATTTGAAATTAAAACTGATTTTTGTTTATTCGGCGCAAATAAATTATTAAGTAATGACTTCAACCTTAAAATGTGATTTGAGTATAATAGACTCACTCACTATTCTCACAATATTTAAAGTTTTATGCGATCCTTACTATAATGCGAATAAATAAATCACTATTTATCAACATACAAAAGTTATATTTTTTTAAGCAATTAATAAAAAAAAAAACCGGAACTAGCAACATTATCCCGCGAGACACGAGATCCACAAGGCGGCCATAGTAACAACAATTCGTAATGTTTGTTTACAAAATTAAATTGTAGTTTTGAGTTAAAAATTATGTTGTTCTTTACTGTGGTGAGACATGCGATGGAAATAATTAATAATTAGTTTGTGCAGTGTATACTCTGATTATAGTGAACTGTGTGTTAATGCAACTTATGGACGTAGTTTTACCATCTAATGTGAAATACACGATATGTGGAGTGATTAATTAATATATTGTCAGATTAAAGTTTTCTCTTTGGGTAAGTGTACTTAACTAAAAATCATTTCGTCCATGGTACCTTTATTATCTCCTATTTTGTTTTAAATCTTCTCCCTTCTGATTGTTGATGAAAGTTATATTTACATTAAAGATCGAACACTAACTAGGTAAGATTATAGGTCACTTAACACAGGCAGGTGAACTCACGAGTCACAGCTATTCCATAAAATAATTTAGTAACCCTAGGTGACACGCACACATGCGTAAATGTGTTCGAACGACATATGCGTAGTTGTGTGAGTGTAGGTATGTCAACTGCACCGTCTGTATGGATTTTAGGCCGAGTGTCCGGGGCCTGCCCCGAGTCCCAGCAGTGGGAACGTTTAGTGGGCTGTTGATGATGATGATGATTAGAATAGGTGCCGATGACCGCAGGTTTTTCAGAGATCCAAAAGCGTTTTCATATTTTGATTCCAGGGTTGATCTTTTCTCGTTAATTTCGCCAGTGGCTGGGCCACTTCAGAAAATCTGGATATACATTTTTGAAACCAAGCGCAGGTTTGTACGAAAGACTTCTAAGTGTTTCTGGGTCGTAGGTGTGTTCATATTTAATATTGCGCTAATCTTTTCTTCATCAGCTGATACTCCGTTTTCTGATATCACGTGACCCAAATATTTAACTGATTTTGTCACAAAGACACACTTCTCACGATTTGCGCGCAGCTTATACTTCCTCAATTGCTCGAAAACTGCACGTAAGTCTTCCAGATGCTTCGAAAATCTCTCTCCATCGCTAATTATAAGTAAATCGTCGATATACCCCAGTATATTCACGTCCTTTAAATTAGATGTAGAACGCAGTCTGTCTGTTAATCGTTGAAAGGTCGCTGGCGCGTTCTTCAGTCTAAACGGCATTCTCTTAAAACGAAATGTTCCGAAAGGAGTTACAAAAGCCGTCTTGTCACGGTCTTCTTCCCTAAGTGACACTTGCCAGTACCCAGAACGGAGGTCAATGGTCGACATGTGACAGCGTCCCCGTTTTGTTGCTTGTAGTAAATCGTCGATCCGCGGCATAGGGTAGGTGTCCGTCTTCGTGATCCCGTTCAATTTGCGGTAGTCGACGCAAAACCGATAAGTACCATCGCGCTTAGGTACTAAAAGGGCTGGGGCGCTCCAAGCCGATTCACAGTCCTCTATTATGTCTTCCGCTATCATTTTATTGATTTCCTTCTGCATAAGTTCCTTCTTGGCGGGTGTCAGGCGATAAGGTGGTGTAGCTATCGGAACATGATCACTTGTATCAATATGGTGCTCCGTATATTTTTACAAAAGATATTATTTCATATAAAATAGTAAAAACACTTATAGGTATATACGTAATTTAAACAGAATATGTCATAATTTAATGTTGTTTTTATGGATATATTTAATAAGGACATACACAAACGGGGAGAAAACAAGGGGGAGAAGATTAGAGAAGTTAGTGGGACGGGGAAGGTCAGGAGGGATCAAATTGTAGAGGGAGGACTGAGATCTAACACACTCAAAGAAAATCAGTATCAAAAGAGTCAGTCAGTATTATGGTTTTGCTGATGGAGTGTGAGGTGACATATTTAATAGCTTCCAGAATGGCCGTAGCCTTACCAGTGAAAACTGAAGCTAATTGAGAACAATTCTATATTTAGGAATCCAAACAGCAGAACCAACGTCACTGTTTCCAGGCAATTTGGAGGCATCTGTGAACACTGTTAGCCAATCAGTCCATTTATTACCAATAATTTCAGAGAAAGTCCTGTAAGGATCAAGAGAATCTTTGTCTAAGCCAAGATTTAGAATGACTTGGGGCTGGTAGGTTAAAGCAAGGTAACTGGTGGAGAATAAAGGGTTGATAGGGAAACTAGCTATGGGAAAAGGAAGATTGGAGAATTTTGAATGGCTACGGAGGAGGCAAGGAAGTTTAATTTGGGGGATAACATTGTGGGGTGGGGTAAGTCTCAGAAGTTCTTGTAATTTAGGCCAGAGAGGGTGGTCTGAGTTTTGGAGCAATTTAGTATAAAATCTGTCTGCCAAGAATTGCCTACGCAGGGTGAGTGGAGAGTCTCCGCATTCTACTTGGACCGCATTAGTGGGAGAGCATTTCATTGCACCTAAAATAGGGCGGAGGCATTTGGCTTGAATCCTGGTCAGTTTTTCTATTGCAGATTTGTTGCCAGGCTCCAATAGGAAAGATGCATAGTCAAAGTGGGAGCGTATTTTAGAGTTGTATAGCAACTTTTGGGAAAAAGGATGAGAGCCCCACCATACACCAGAAAGGGAGCGGAGGATGTTGATATTTTTTTCACACTTCGTTGCCACTTGTTCAGAATGAGGAACACCAGTTAGCCTTGTGTCTAACCAGAGCCCTAGGAATTTTGTTGAAGTCCACAGTTCCACAGCATGGAATGAGTTGATTGTTGCATCGCAAGAGTACATTAGGAATATTTCTTTTTTGGGTGAAAACAATAGATTTGCTTATGGGTGGAGAAATTGTTGAGCCATTGTCGTTTAAATAATCCTCTAAGTACATAAGGGCAGAGTTTAAAAGTGTTTCAGCTTCCTCAATGGATTCAGAGGTGTGAGAGGTGACACACAGAGCCAGATCATCAGCATACTGTAAAACTTGACAAAAAGGTGTGACTACCATTTCTAGGTCGTATGTGTAGTGGCCATAAAGTGGGGGGCTAAGAACCGAGCCTTGTGGTAGTCCTTTCCATGAGGTTCTAGATGTTGGTGTGTTCTGGTTTTTGATGAGTATGAGTTATCCTATGTACGAGTGTATGACGAGTGTCGAGTGTGTGTATGACGAGTATGAGTTGTCCTCTCCATCAAAAAGCAGTTGATGAAGTGGTGATGAAAACTTCTTTAGGCGCGCCTAGACAGATTTTCATTCGTTACGCTCGGGTATGATAAGAAAGCTTCGGGTAAACTCGAGACCATGGTTATTGGCAATCTAGAATACCAATGGGAAATGCTGAAAGGCCGTGGACAGGCCATCATGGCATGGCCATCTTGAAACGCATCAGCCAATGGGAAATGCTGACGCATTTCTAGATGGCCATGCCAAGATGGAGAGGCCACGCCTTCCGGTTAGACCCGTGTAGTTTCCTAGGTAAGCTATCAAATTCTGAGTTTTAAGTTTTCACTTCTATCGGCAGTTCCTATCACTGCCAATTTTTTTAAAGAAAAATATTTGATTTCAGTAAGTGTTATATGTAACTTAACGAATAACGCCGCCATATTGGCCTGGGCTGCTCTATAGAGCGCATTCATTGGACTTTACTCTTACTCCGCGGGCGACCGTGAAGCGATACGCAATAAATGGATAAAAAGTTTGAAGTGTTTAAAAGGCTAATGGGGCGTTTTCAAAATGCAAGAAGACCTGTCTAAGATAGTCCCCAATTTCACCATCGCATCGGTGGCGCCAATGGTTAATTTTGTTACATAAATGCCTCCCTTGGCAAAATTTAAAACTATCCTTAACAAGTCAATTTGCATCTGGATAACGCTTAATTCTTTGATGAGAGGCTTTTTTCTACAGACCGTGAAAACGTTGCTTTTAGTTCAAAGTATGAGGAACTCGAGTTAAAATCGACTTGTTTGTTGGTAGTCTTGGGGCATCTCTAAATCTTTGACATTTAACTCAATTTGACTTTTGAGCTTTTGACTGTTTTAATTTGATTCATGGCAACAATTTATTTGATGAAATTTCGAGGTTATGTTTTCAATTTTCCAAGACAAACAAAATTGTTACAATTTTAAGTTCTATTTATTTTTTAAAGTGTTGACTCATTTCATGTATTGAATTAGATTCATGAATTAGACCTACTGCTGTCCAAAAAAATATCACAAATGGGACCTAAAATACCTGACAGGTAATACACATCAATTATGTGACATGAAATGCTTGTAATTTTTGTGCATTGGTGATGTTTAGAATGCCTTTATTTCACGAATATTTCAGGTGGATACCTTACAGCGCATGCGGAGCTGTTATTGAGGGCACTCGAATTATTTGCTTCAAGGTTCCACTTCATAAGGTGAGCTAACATAATGTAACAAATGTGCTACAAACAATAATTTTATTATTGTAAACTTTAATTTTTGAGCTTAATATTAATTATTAAAATATTGATCGTGTTAGGTTTTGATTGATCATAATGTAGGGGTTGTGATTGTAAATAGCAATATTTATGTTTAAAATAGAGTAGGTTAAAGTTAAAACTTCTAGCTCATTGGGTGAATATAATCTGGACTTTCTTCTAGGTAAAAGCGGTCCAATGTAGACCACATGGTCAGCTCACATCAGGTGAGATGGTAGTCATGTGTGCTAATTACTAATAAAAAAATGTTGTTCATCTAAAATTTTAAATTTTATGAGGTTTGACTTTCTAATGTCGGGCTTGATGTCACTATGATAAGGGCTTATTATTGAAAGGACTAAACTTGTGTTTAGGTGTGTTCATGGCTAATTATTTGTTGTGCGACACCTTGTCGAATCTGACTGGTTTACAATTGTTAATGTAATTAACTGTTACAACTACTATATTAAATATAATATACTAAGTATATACCGAATAGTTCAAGTAATCAGCAAATCTTCTTTGCACTTTCATTCATTTGGAATATCTTTTTTCAAGCCCACGTCATAACACAGTACAGTTAAAATGTATCAGGAATACATAGTATATAGTCTTATGCAATCACACTATGTATAAGGTAACTTAATTTTGTTTTGCGTGTTTTGGTATATGTGAGCAGCTGAACAGTGGACATATACATTTTTTTGAGATAACTACGCAATTTGAATTTCTTAAAGCGCCATCTATCCATTTTATGCTACACTACTACAACGTCATGGCTGGGAACGTAAACTTAACTTCAGTTTCTCATGATTATTATAATTGTCATCATCAGATGGCGCCACAAGTATTATTTTTATGATAAAATGTTCGTTAATTATTTTATTTGTCCGGTTTACTATCTATGACTGTATTGACAGTTATTTTATATGTCCTATACAAGAAATAAAATAACAAAATTAAAAAAAAAAACATTTATCGGGGATAACTAACTTAAAAAATATCAATCAATTTTAAATCTTGGATTTGAATTTTGTCATACCTAGTGTCAAATGAAAATGATACTTATGAATCGAAAAATTCGATTTATCTTATCTTCATCTTAATATATATAAATCTCCTGTCACGATGTTTGTCCGCGATGGATTCCTAAACTACTTAACCGATTTTAAATTAAATTGGCACACCGCGAGCAGTTTGGTCCAACTTGAGAGATAGGATAGTTTTTATTTCGGTCAATAGTCAATAAATGACAACATCCGAACGCAGCCGGAATGGGCCGCTAGTTACTATAATAAAAATATATTGTCTACAAGCTGTAGATTATTCACATTACTTTAACAACTTTGTAACCAATACTAGGTACCATAATGTTAATTTGTTCTTTTCAATATCAATTAGACTTTCGTCAGCACGATACTCGAACACACCAAAAATACAATACAATACAAAACACTTTATTATACCACAAACATTACAAAAGACATTGATTAAAAATAACATCAAAACATTTTCATCAACATAAAAATCAATCCTAGCATGGTTTGTCCTGGTCATGGTAGGTCCTAGAGTCCTAGCCTAGCTCAACGTAAGCCGGGGGAATTGTTCTCTACCTGAGTATGTGTCGTACCTTCGCTAGTGCACCGACGATCGTCTCGTGAATGCGGTGCATTATTGGTCCACGCCACAATGCGTGTTTGTTTAACAGACCGTTTGCCATCGCGTTGGGCGTTCTCTTGACCGCGCCGCCACAGTTAGAACAAACACGCACACGTACCTACTCCAAGATCTGTGTTAATACGATCTGCATTGCACTCGCATCGTGGAATTCAAAGCGACTTCAGACAATATATTTACAGATATAGAACTTTCTAAAACCGTCGCAAAACCTTTTCGGTCTTGTTATTCGATGCATTTAGGAGAGTGTGCATCTGATTAATTTTATCTAATATCTTTTCTAACGAACAGTTTGAAGCTCGAAATAGCGACACTGGTTCATATTGTAGTGATAAAAAATAGCAAGTATTATTCCAGACTATAATTTGATAGTGTTTTAAATTGCAACCCGGTCCGTTCAGCCGTTCCGACGTGATTGAGTAACAAACATTCAAACATCCAAACTTTCGCAATTGTGATATTAGTAGGATTTTATTATCCGAGTTGGTGTTCATTGATTTTATCAAGGTAGACCAACTCTAAACTTAACAGTACAACAACATTACTACTTGTTCAGTAATATTTCCTAAGGTTTTCTTTTTCCCATTGAAATTTAAAAAAGAGAAATCTTATCTAATTAAAAAAACTAAAACTACTACGACTAGTAGACAAAGTAACAAGATTAAACACTGCTTATTAGCTAAAGACTGTATTTGTGGAAACTGGCGGCGTGTTCGTTACACAGATTATTGTTTCAACTAACAGAAACTCGTCTCGCGGGCTTTGGGCTTAATATACAGAATTGCGTTGTGGCGCGGCGTCTGAACGCAATGCACCGCTGCAGCGTTTTTAATTGTAAAGGGATTTATAAATGACAGTTGGCTGCGGACTGGCCATATAGTAGAGGTGGTATTTGCTAGCCGGGACCCAGCCTGCGTGGCTTAGCTTACGGCAACCGTAAGATAAGGTCTCGGGCCCCTGGCTTGTGATCGCCATGGAGCCGGGCCCTTTCGGCCCAGTTCGACGCTTGCAGTTGGATATACATCGCTTCTACGCCCACCGAACTTTGAGGTCTTTGAGATACCGCAGAAGGAGTAGGACCCTACTTAAACATACAAACTATACTTACACACCTACATAGAGCATTCCTGATAGCTTTCCATATTCAAACTCACCGTACTCAACGAGTTAGACATTTCGTACGATGGCTAGGACAACTTAGGTGGTGCGACATCGGCTTCAGCGCTACTACGCAGTGCCCATGGCACTGCGTAGTAGCCAGTGGCATGCCACTGCAGTAGAGTGAAATTGTATTTTTTCTGTGATTCCTGACCGTTGTTAGGCGTGTACCTATGTGGTATGGATCACCAGTTGTTGCTTTTAAGTATATTAAAGATAATTTATAACATATTTGCTCGTAAAGGGTCTCTTATTGGACCAATTTCTGTATCGTAATGTATCTTATTACGCACTAGTGCTGTAATGTGTAATGTAAAACGCACGGTTTCAAAATGCTCCGTCCACAGACTAGGTAGAGAGATATGCTCCGTCTAAACCTACGGTACCTTTTTAAATCTTAGTAAAGAGTTTTTATGTCAGAAAAGTGTGGTCAACATTTTATGAATAAAATTAACTTTGAGAGGTAAAATTTAATAAAGAATTATTAAATTCGTTAATTTATTTAATTTAGACCATAAATTACTTTAATTTTTCTGTAACAAAACACAAAAAAAATAATTTACTTCATTACTAATGGCATACCGGCTGGTTCTGTGCCGTTGCTTACAAAGAAAAAGGCGCCGATGCGCGCGCATTGCTGATCTGTGATCCATAGTGATTACTTACTCTGTGCTGTGATCTGTGATCAAGTAAATATTATTCCGCGCGTTTTTTTTCGCTGTATTGTTTTTATTTGAAAATGTCGTCAGAGTTTTGTTTATTTCCTCGCAAATATGTTATAAAACGTCGTATGACATACGTGCGCTTTGATAATTACAGCCTCTGCTAATTATAGCTCTCGCCTTCGGCTCGAGCTAGCAATAACGCCTCGGCTGTAATTATCAACTTACCGCACTTATATCATAATGTACTATTACATCGCCGTATCGTGAATAGCGTTGGATAATGTAAATTTCTGCGTTGCGGCGGGTGCAGCCTTCGGTTTCAGTGGTGTGAATGATGTGCTGCTACAATGTGGCTGTCTGTTTAAGCCATAATATAATCTACTTGAGAAGTTTGAAAAATAGAAATTCATATACAAAGCGTTTTAAGTTTCGACAGAATTATCTCATGCGTTTTTTAAGGTAGTGTGGCGAGGGAGACAGTCGCCTGATGGTAAACCACACGCTTGCCTACAACTACACAGCGTTTATATTGCTGATACAGCTGATATATTGAAATTGAGATCACTGCGTAACACTGTATTCGTCTAATTTAAACACTTAACATAACTTAATCACGATCAAAAGTAGCAAGTGTTCTAAAGCAAAAATGTAGAACTCTTACGAGAAGAGTCTTCTCGTGACCACGGCGGTTGTAAGGCTGCTTTTCCACCAGAGTTGTGCGAGGATGCGTAGCGAGGGATGTAAAGTAAAGGATAGGTTTGTAAAGAACCAATACTATCGCTTCATTTAGCTCGCCTCGGTCAGCACAGCTCTGGTGGAAATGGCTCAGCGAAGCTAGATTTTTGCGCATACAAAACAAGCGAGGGATGTGTGCTAGGAATGTGTTGCGAGGTTTGCGACATACTGTACCAGCCAAGCCATAGACGGAGTCGCAACGCATTTTCGCACCACACATTATCTACAGCTCCGCTACACATCCTCGTACGACACATTTTCCTCGTACAGCTTTGGTGGAAGCCTCCACACATTTTCACAGCACAGCTACACATCCTCGCACGACACATTTACCTCGCACATCTCTGGTGGAAACGCAGCCTAACGCTGCCGAAACGTCGAGGTAATTAAATGATAGTTTTAAACGTGATTAAGTTCTGTAGAATGTTTAAATTATGTGTTCAAATCGCGAAAGTTTAAAAGCAATAACTACATTCGGCTCTCAGAGATAGATGATGGTCAATCTTTTGATTACGAAACCCTAAAAACTTCAGTCACCTCATTCAAAAGGTAAATTAAAAAATGATCTCCATCAAATACTACGTACGAGTATTATAAAATAAGCGTGTAAAAATGTAGAGCTCTTACGATTCACTTCATTCCTGGGTATCCTCAAGTAGGTCAGAGGGATAAGTAGGAACCTAATATAACCAGTGGCGTCCGGACTATTCCTTCTCGCTATTCACGTCGCTCGGACTATGTCGGTCGGGACTAGTGTGACCATGGGACTTAGTAGTTCCGGTCTAAGCCATTGTGGCGTCAAGGGGTTTACACCCATATTGTCCGCTTCTCCCATGCTGTACTGGATTTGCTATATGTGGAACATTCGCGAAAGATTCTTCTAGGTAGACGATGCGGTCTACAATGGTCCGTCATTGTAGATCGCATCGTTGCTTAACATCAGGCGAGATGGTGGTTAAGTGTAAACCTATACAAGTAAAAAAAAATAACATCCTTTTTAATAACTCTATATTATTTCAAGATGGAAAATATCCCATGTGGTATTCCACACTGTAATCTATTTCAGCTTGATTCAACTTAAGGGAAGTTATGTGATTGAGGAACAAAGGTCAAATTTTAGAATTTATAATATTGGTAGGATATAAAATGTGGTCACATTAGTCTGGAGCTTGATGCAAATGTCGCATGCCTACGGTTTCGCAGAGCATTCCTTCAAATATTTCAAGAATTTCTTTATAGAACTACTACTACTCCACCCATGAATCTGATGAATATAACTGCGAGGCATTGCGCTGTTATGGGCAGACGTATTGCTTACCACCAGGCGCATGACATGCTCGTATCGTCGCTATTTGTTATGAAAAAAAAGTCGTGAGTTAATCTAGTTAAGAGAGCTTATAGACTGCATCGTTGCTTTGGGGGAGATAGCAGTCAAGTACAAAAATATTACTAAAAAGAAGCGAATTGATCAATAGTAGGTAATCTATGTATTTTAATTGTTGTATTGAACAGAGGACGGGTATTATTCTACTACTACTTCTAGATAAGCGCACTCAATTATACAAATAAAATAAAAACCATCTATCGTTATCATTGTAATAGATTTGCATCGGGTGCCCAAAATAAAGGCGTTGCCTAGTTTGTCATAATATAATTGATAATGATCCAGTCAGTATCGAATGCACACGCTCAACCGGACATCTCGTAGCTCGTAAAAGTAACGTTGTTTCATGGTTGGCATTACAAACGCAGGTACAGTCCGCGAGGTATAAGCTGAGCTTTGCATTAGTGTGAGTGATCACCAAAAGTACAGTCAGACGCAGGACGCTGTGACCATGTTCTCTTAATAAGGTGTTTCTTCAAACCAGAAGTGCTGCCATCTGAATATGATTTTGTTGAAGTGTGAGTGGTGTCAATATGTTATGTTTCATCGGTATAAACGATAGGCCTGCCCTGAATACGGTATTCGGAAATTTTAAGTAAATAAGTTATACGTAGGTGACGGATCTCATGCTTTTCCATTAAATTTTTTCTGTTATTCTCTGTCCTTGACCATTTGAATCCTAAAAGAGATACTTCTTTTCGCAATGACCATATTGATCCTGGATAGTTAATGTCAGCTTGTTGTTTAAGAGTTTGTTGTCTGACTGTACTTTTGGTAATAGATGCGTATGCATGTGATCACTCACACTAATGCAAAGCTCAGCTTATACCTCGCGGACTGTAAGAGCGTTGCATCATAGACAACATCGTAGTCTGATATCACTCGAGATTGTTGTCCAGTGCAAACCTAAAATCGATAAGAAACATCCAAATCTATACTATCTATAGTAATATTATAAAGCTGAAGAGTTTATTTGTTTGAACGCAAGGATTTCGGAAACTACTGGACCGAATTGAAAGATTATTTCTCTGTTGGATAGTCCATTTATCTTATATAATATAAGGAAGGCTATAGGCTATTTAACATTACGCCATTATCAATAGGAGCGGAGAATGAATGAAAAACGTAACAAAAAAACGGGGGAAACAATTGCTTTCTGAGAGTTTTCGTTGCGTGAGTCTATCTTTTAAAGGTTGCGTCATTTGGTCTGGTGATCATGACGCACAACGCTGCGGTGTGCGCCGCAACGCAGCGTCACGACGCAGCATTTAGCGTCCCTGCGGAGAGGTGGTCAGTTGATTTTGCCGCAGCTACCAAGGTAGACGTGAACATGAACAATTATTTTTCTGTAATTTTTTATCAAACTTGTAAATTTCTATCAAACTTTTATGTTTTTTGCCTTTTTTTTATATAAAGAAGAATAGTTGCGAACTAATTCTATTAAATTGTCTTCGAAAAATTCCATATTGGCCCGTGACGCACACCGCACACCGCAGCGTTGAACCGAGAATGACGCCGCGCTGTGCGGGAGTACACCTCCCCACTTCACTGCGCTTTCCCCTCGCCGCTGACGCATACTGCGACGGAACAAGAGAACATACTCGACGTTTTTCATATGATTGAGTGTCCGGATTGAGTGTCCAACGCATACCGCATACCGCAGCGTTGTGCGTCATGATCACCAGACCAAAGCTTAAGGTAACCGAATTTGTTCAAAATTTGAATTGCTACGACCAATTTTCGATAGATGGCGTAGCAATGCGCGCACGGTTCAGCTAGTATTATAATATGCCAAGACGAGTACCTAAGTCGAACAGGCAATTCAGGAATGCAACGAATTACATTTCGGTTTAGTCAGAATTAAATTATGTAGGACATAAACTAAGCAGCCAAGTGCGATTAAAAGATTTAAAACAGTCTTAGCCGTCGAGATTAAAACTATAAAGATTAGTATGGATTAAAGCATAATTACGCGTAAAGAAATGACCTTAATCCGAAACCCGTTTCTCTTTATTTGCTCAGTCTCGTGTCAAAATATTTGTCTCGACACAAAGATGCCCGGCATCGAAAGGAGTATAACTCCTCGCTCCACTCATAACACGCGACGAAAATTTTGAACTGAGCAGTTGAATACAAAAACTTTGTAACATACGTGAACGCCGCCGCATGTCATTGAAGAAGATAAGTGGTGCGGCTTCTAATCCCGTTTTTGATAAAACAGCGGGTGCCTCTATGAATAGTTGATTCTTTTTATCTCCACATCTTTCATTTTCTAAAAAAAAGTACACCTTTATACGGTTTCCGTGGCGCTTTGATTCCGCTCCTTTATTCAACGGGACTCGGTCATAAATTAAGATAGTTTTGTTCCCTCTGAGTTATAGAGGTGTGTAACTGTAATGGCAATCGGTAGGCGTAATTTGATATTGTTTTTCAATTGTTTCTTTACTATCATTCATCGCCGCTTTCTAGAATCGCCTCGATCGCTGTGTTTTTATTAGTATTTTGATTTCTAGTATTATATATGGTTATTTCATTGCTCTTTCATAGGTATTG
The DNA here is from genome assembly GCA_963693475.1 of Ectropis crepuscularia. NCBI lineage: Eukaryota > Metazoa > Arthropoda > Insecta > Lepidoptera > Geometridae > Ectropis > Ectropis crepuscularia. The sequence goes on along the minus strand of OY856353.1, from coordinate 20,310,734 downwards.
GTTAAATGCATAATCAATGCATAACCTGCATAATCAAGCTTACTGAAAGCGCCGCTTGTAGGGCTGCTCGGAAGCACATACATGCTAAGGTACATACAGCCTAGATAAGTATTTAAAATTGTTATAATTTGCAAGTGTCATGGGACACTAACTAATTTGGTATCTAACACAGTTCATTGTATTTTAGTCCCTTAAAATTAAAGAATGAAGCATAGACGTATAAAAAAAGTTTTGTTTTTACGTCCATGGAATGAAGGCTTAATGTTATAATTTTCAAGTTTACTATAAATTTTAATTTTTCAGTACTACTAACTTGCATGTGCCCGCGACTTCGTTCGCGTATAATTTAGAGAATGGCTATTCCTAAGGAACTATGCTTTTTTTTTCGGGATGAAAGATTATGGGCTATTTCAGTTCCAAATTTCAGCTCGACCCGTTCAGTTCTTACGACGCGATTGAGCTAACGAACATCCAAACATCCAAACATTTATAATACACGAATAGCGCCCCTTGGTGATGGCCGCGTAGATCGCGGTCAGTTATTTTCCCGCTATAAAAAGTAGCCTATGTGTTATTTCATACTTTGTTGTGTTGTGTGTGAATTGTCCACCAATATTTATCTTATATATAAAATTCTCGTGTCACAGTGTTTGTTTCCTTACTCCTCCGAAACGGCTTTACTGATTTTAACCAAATTTTATATGCATATTCTGTAGGTATGAGAATCGGCTACTAGCTATTTTTCATACCCCTAAGTGACAAGGGTTGTTCACTAAGGCAAAACAACGTTTGCGGGGTCAGCTAGTTTATTATAATTTATTCACATGACTGTGTTCCAAATTTCTTGAAACGTCTTGATTGAGCAACTAACTAACATCCGAGCTTTGACATTTACAATATTAGTAGGGTGTGTTACCCAGTGTTTTTTATTGAATTTACTATCAGTCATAATAATGGTCAAGCATTTCTCAATGATTAAAAAAATCGCTTAAAAATTAAAAGTATTTTGAAAAATTTTAAGTCGTATTTCTTTCGCTATGCGTAACTTCTACTATGTAACTATGCTTATTCACAAATCTATGCTGATTCAAATTTTTTTCGAACAAATGGACTGCTCGTGTCTCTTCGTCGTCTGCAAAGACTTTGGGCGTTTCTATAGTAGACTTTTTGTTGTCTTTGTCTTGATTATGATGAATGTCGACAGTTACAAGGGCGTTTCTTTTCATCGAGACGGCAGATGGCATGTCTTCACCAGCGGTTACTCGATTGAAAGTGTTACTAATTGTCCTAAGTGTTTTTATGTCTCCATTGATATTATGTTTGATACGAAAAGAAAGCGTTGTATCAAGTGATTTCTGTGTAATAAACATTTCTTTACACATGTTTTGACTTTCATCAGCGAAAGTGATGAAACGAGCAGACGCCAAACGTAAGCACGTTTTATCAATCAACGTTTCAACTCGACAATAACAATATTTTGCTTTCGCTATAGACAGGGTTAGTCACAAAGCGAGTATTAAAAAGAAAGAGACGCATTGTATGTATCACTAGTAGTGTGCTCAGTGTCTTGTGCTTTTCAATGAACTCTTAAAATCGGCTTGTAGGTACTTAAAAGGTTTATTTACAGTTTTGATGCGCGTCGCCGGGATTGAAGTACCTTTTTGGCTTTCGTGTCTCCTGACACATATAATGTCGATTTTCCCAAAATTTGTAAATAAACGGTATATATAGCCTTGGTGTGAAATAAGTTGCTGGCTTCATTGTTTCCTGATAGATTCAGAATTTCTGAAGCTCCAGAGTGAAAAGATATTCTATGTCGGTGCACGTGATCTGCCACGATGTGCGTCGCTAAAGGCGACTAGTGTATCAAACCAAATACGATCTTATGTACGCTAAAGAGAACCCTATAATCTGAGAGTCTTTAAGACTAGATAGATTTCCGTCCTAGGAATATATCGTTCTCCATCTTTGGTAACAACTTTGCTTTCCATCGGGCGAGTTAGTGGCCAAGCTACTCTGTTCTCCTGTACTGAAGAACTCTATTCTGGTCTGTCGGATCCGCAAATCATTTTCCACTATCAAGATTGGTCAATTTTTAGGTTATTGGTCAAAAATTAGTTAAAACAAACTAATTTTGTCATCTTCAAAGTTGGCGAGTAAAGCGCGAGCTTTCCACCTAATTCTTCCTTTTCTGCGTACCCTGTACTATTAGAGTATCGCTTCTATTCGCTGGATACAATTGGTCCAGCGACACTGATGTATGCTTATGCTTACATTATGCACACACACGAAGTCTTATAAAGTTGTAAAGCACTCGTTACTTATTACTCTCGCTGTGTTTTATTTGTTTTTCGCTTAAAAGCTGGACTGGTGAGAAATTACAGTGCAAGAGTTTATTTCAGAATATTCCTTTAAACGTAACTTATTTTTTAGTCTCGACGTTATAAATCTACGAAAGTTGGCGCGTCTGTCTATGGTATCGAATATGCTAAACAAACTGTTCGTATTTATGCGGTTTTTACTTATTTTGGGATTATGAATAAATACTGAATTTGAAATTGTCTCTAAATTAAGACGGCTGCTTACTCGTAGTTTTTCGCTCCAGTATGAACGAAGGGATTTAATTAGCCTATTTTTGTGTATTTTTCTCGTTGGGAATTCATCGCACCATTTCAGTACTGTTCGTAATATGTCAGTTTCATGCACCATGACCACAGTTAATCGTTAATCATCGGTTAACCACGTAAAGGATAACAGTAGTGTAGTGAACAATCGAGATAGTTTAAAACAATATTTAATCTATTGCTTGTTTTTGCGTGGCGTTACTGACTTATTCCTAAATATTTTTTTAATCGTTACCAAATAATACTTCATCGTTCTTCATATCTGCGTGGTTTAAAGCTTATGACAGAAAAGTTGTCCATTTATAACAGCGCACTTCTGAAAATTATTTGTATGAAATGATATTGTGTTCAAAAATGCCATAACGTAATGTTTTACGATTCCACTTTTCTTGTACATTGTTATAATGTTGCCCTTTTACACACAAAGCGGGATACGCGTTTTTGGTTGGCAAAGAAGTTCGTATTATGAAACGAAACCCTATAACTAAAAGCTACTATTCTGGACATGTTTGTTTGTTACTTATGTAGGAAACTACTACATTATTTTCTGGAGGAAGTGTAGCAGCTTCCATTATATTGTTTTAGTTCTCAGATTTGACCATCGTCACAGTTATCTTGGCTCCAAAGGCGTGATGATCAGACTTCATTGTAGAGTCAAAAAGCGTGAAGCGGCAATAGTTTAGAAGTTTAATACGATTGATACATATCTCGCTCAGTTAATCGATTTCATAAGACATCGGTATGCGGCTGTTATAGTGAAGAAACTGAATCGGTATCGGTGTCGATTCTCCGGTTTAATGGCCAACGTGTGGTCCTACTAACGTGTGAAAGAATAGTATTGATGTGATCCTTAAATGAAGGGTATTCGAGTAAAATTATATACGGTGCTCCTAGTAATCTTTTCCAGTAGAGGTCCGATCTCCGATGTTATGACAGGACGCTATCATAAGACTCGATTATTACGACGTATCCGTAATGCGATCGAATTTCAATTTTGTCTTTTTTTTTTAAACGACAGGGACGTGTCACGTCTCGCATTATGTGGTATTGTTATAGGAATGTTTTGTACTATGTATTTTATAAAATTTATTTTAATTGCTATGGCACTGTGTGGCGGCAGTCCTTTCATACTACATTATAGACCTACTGTCGCTTACCATCAAGTGTTTTGGTAGTCAAACATTGATTGAACCATTAAACACAACATAAAGTAGTCTTCAGAACTTACTGTTCCAATATAAATAAATGTTACACCATTTGAAATGTTTCAAGGTGGTCCAGGTTGTTTTACGAAAATAAACATACCTACATGTAAATATCGTAATGATTATTGTACCTACTTTTAATTTATTTATGACAATTAATAAAATGCAGCTTAAAAAATAGTACCTGGGTGACCGAGCTTTGCTCGGTTTAAACACTGAGTGTACTTAGATACCTATAGATAGAATCTGTAGGGCTCCCAGTAATAGATTTTCTCATAAAAAACTTAAAAATAATATAAAAAAAAGAATGAACTTGAAAAAATATTAAGCAGCCGCCTGGATTCGAACTCGGATCTACCGTTTCGTGACCACCTGACTTCCCATCTGAGCTATTATACTGACGCGCGTGGCGGCGAAATTTACCGTCGCATTATAATGTCTAATGTAACAGTTTTTCATTGTCTAAAAACGCGCATAACATACGTTTCTTAAAAATGAAACCTAGCTAGATCGACTTATCGTCCTCGAAACCCCCTGCATACATAATTTGATGAAAATCTTTAGAGCCGTTTCTGAGATTCAGATTCTATACTTATTCATTGTCTAAAAACGCGCATAAAATACGTTTCTTAAAAATGAAACCTAGCTAGATCGACTTATCGTCCTCGAAACCCCCTGCATACATAATTTCATGAAAATCTTTAGAGCCGTTTCTGAGATTCAGATTCTATACTTATTCATTGTCTAAAAACGCGCATAAAATACGTTTCTTAAAAATGAAACCTAGCTAGATCGACATATTGTCCCCGAAACTCCCTGCATACATAATTTCATGAAAATCGTCCGAGCCGTTTCCGAGATTCAGATTATATATATATATATATATATATAATATATATAGATAGATACAATAATTACTAGTTTAAAGATATAAGATAAAATCATCTAAAAATTAAAACTCTCTTTCTAAGCCTACAAAACTATGATTAAACATAATAATAAATAGCCTTCATACAAATAAAAAAATACAAAAACCTACATATATTCCCTTGGTAAAGGGGACAGTAGCCAGAATGCTGACAATACTTCCACGCTTTATACAGAGGCTTACCTTTTTTAAACCATTTAGACAACGCCAATTATTTATTATTATACTCGATCCGGAAAAAGTCGGGAATACCCTGTACTGTTTTACAGCTAATTAGCATAATGAAAATACTTCGTAGATCCTTTCATGTGTTTAATATTTAGTCTCACCAGAACTGTTTCGATGGCGTTCAGATTGATCCAAATCGATTCATTTACAGATTTTATAGCGCAACAGTCGCGCCACACTTCAGTATCGCTATGGAAATCGGGAATGGTGTTGCATTTCTCGACCATCGAGTCGAATAAAAAAGTCATAAAACTATGACAGGCTTGGGAACACGGGGTGGTAATGTAGGTCGGTATCAGTCCATTTCATGGGGCCGACATCGGCGAAAGCTCATAGGATCGCACTTATCGTTTATAGCTATGTATTATAGCGTTACACGCTCATAAAAGCGCTATCTAAAAACTAGTCCGATCTCTGGTAGAATCCACGTGTTGAATATGCATCGAGGTGCAAAGGATCCTTTAATTAATAGAAGTTGATGGAGTGTTAGTAATGTGTAGGTGTGAATCTTTCTAACGGTATTCTTTAAGATCCCCCGCTTGTAGATAGGCGACCAAAACGTCCAATTGTTAAATTGTGCAGAACTGTCGAGGTGGTAGCCGTAACAATCAATATGGTCACTGCTACAGCTTAATTTATATCCGCCGGGTGTCTAAACTGACGTAAATCATGATCATCAGAAGTTATACAAAGGGCTTTCTAATTCCCTTTTATATCTTTTGTCCGTTGATATCGCCAAGTCTCGCACGGGGGTACGTTTAGACCGTATTGTTTGGTATTGTACGCGAAATTACACCTCAATTATGTAAAGGAATTTAGGAAAAAACCCCAGACTAGGCCATTGTACGAGGACACAGGGAGACCAATGAAATAATTCATTCTCCGTCTGGTTTCCAGCCAAATTGAGTGATTTCGAAATATAGTCAGAATTTGACTTTTATTTGTATAAACATAAGTCCTATTATAGGGCACGAATTAAAAAATAAAGTAGCCAAGTGCGAGTTGGACTCGCCCATGAAGGGTTCCGTTGCAGCAAGTATATAATATACATAGTACACATAGTTCTTGTAGTTCGTTGTAACTTTGATCGAAGTTTTAATAATAGTGTATTTATGACGTACTAAAAAAAAACTACTCATCAGTTTCATGTTACATCATATATTTTTTTTAGTTTTTTCATTCTCTTACTTTAGATTTAGAAGTTAGAGGGGGGGGGGGACACACATTTTACCACTTTGGAAGCGTCTCTCGCGCAAGTTATTCAGTGTAGACAAAAAATATATTAGAAACCTCAACATCATTCCTGAAGACCTATTAAAAAAAAATTTTGAGCTTCAGTTCTCAGTATGGGGGGCACCCCTAATTTTTGTTTTTTTAAAAAACTTTTGTAAAAATCTTAATGCGGTTCACAGAAGTTTCAACAGAAGTTTCAACAGTGTAGTTCTCATAGTTTCGGCAAAAAGTGGCTGTGACATACGGACGGACAGACAGACAGACAGACAGACAGACATGACTATATTTTTTAATTGGTTACTTTTACCATCGACTTTTAAGGCAACAAAATATGATAATAGTGCTAAACGTCTTTTTTCGGTTCAATGTTACTTCCCTGAAAACTTGCATTTTAATACTTGTTTGTAAGTATCACGATGTAAGTACTAGTATTGTAGTATTACCTAATTACCTTTTTGATTTCCTTAAGACTCCGGTCCGTAGAAAACATGAAGTGCATGTGCATCCGTTGGTTTTCTAAGAATACTACAAGTCTCATTTGAGTCACATTCCGTTTGCATCATGTATTACCGGTCATGAGTGCATTAGCATATTCCGCTCATAATTTGGCGGCATTTCTACTCTGGGTCGTAAAATCGGAGTTTGCACGTAGTTTGACAGTTTTAGAGGCCAGTCGATGTAGGCACGTTGGCAAATGTCTTGATCGCGGCGCGTGGTAATTGGTAATTAGTATCGATGTGCTAAAATCGAGTCCGCTGAGAAGTCGATTAGCGTCGTATCGATTCAGTCGCCGATAGCGGTGGGCAGTGTTAATGGCCTCCCATTTAGCGAGCCGTTTCATCTTAAAATAGTTGGGAACACTTTGTTTTTGTACTCAATGCATTTTTGGTACGCTAATTGGCATAGCACACACACCTATGTGCCGGCGCGCGCGCGATTGCGTCAAACTCGTCGTTTTATTGTGCTAGTGCTGTCATCGTCTCATTCTGTGACTTATGGTATGGTGTTTTTTCTCATCGCGGAGTCATTAGGGTGATGTCACCGTCGGATTCTGGACACGATAATCGTGATGATTGCGCCCCGGTCGCTATTACCATGTGAAGTTATGAGCTCATTTATTTAGTTGATTTCAATTTTTTGATTGTGTGGTTAGTCACGGTTAAGTAGCCGTTGACATTAAGAGCTCTTTGGGAAATTGATATATGATTATTAGGTCGGTAGATTAATTAATTTGAATATTGCATGGCGCCTGTTTATTGATGCGCCTACGGTAGAATTAACCAAGTAAGGCATATGCCAATAATTCTTTGGATTTTATTTGCTGTACTGGTTAGTGACTCCCACTTTATTTCAACCTTTGTCCTCGATCTGTGAAGCCCTACCCTTTATCATCATTTGTTTTCTGTTGGATTGGGCGTACTTACACTTTCCAAATTCTTAAATTAACACCGAAAAAAGAAGCAGAACTAATCTGTATACTAGATAATGTTTTGAAATTTTCGCGGTTTGAACTCATATTGTAAACAACATAGGACTTAATCACGGTCTAAACCATAATTTAATTAACTTGACGTTTCGGCAGCGTTACAACCGCCGTAGTCCTCACGATAAGATTGAAGAGATTGCGGGTCGTCGCATTGGAAAATGAGCAGATCTCCATCTACCCTCATTTGGTTTTCAAAAATCGCAGGGTTCCCACTACGCCAGGCTTTTATATGAGTATAAATAAACCCTGATAGATATGCCAAACTTATAAAATCCCCAATTTTTACGTTGAGGTAAAAAATAGGGAATCAGAGGTCCAATGTAGACAGCGACCATTCTTCCACCCCGCACTAGGGAAGCTTCAATGTAGATAGTACAGTTGTTAGTAAGGATATGCGATCACGGACGGTTCGACGGACTTGACTAATCAACGCCAGTTGATTGCCAATTTGCACTGTGATATATCGCCTCACGTCGTATTTGATTGCCATGCCGATGAATGAGACTCAGGTCCTGCTCAATTTGTGCACCTGCATTACGAATAGCTCTGCTAGAGTTATCCTGTGGACCCTGTCGCTAAATAATCTTTAGGAAGGAAGAATCACAGTACAGTACTTTTGCGAATCTATTGCTGTGTTAGTGAGAATATGAGTCAGTTTAGAAAATAAGCCAGATTTATAATATTCATGTCAAAGGTTCGAATCACGACTGCATCTGTTTTTTTTTATCAACTACCTACCTATACACGACGGCACAATTACAAGGACGCTTAGAAATTTAATATCATATCAAAATATCATACTAATATTATAAAGACGAAAATGTGCGTATTTTATAAGTGTTTGTGAAATCGGTAGTCCTTGAATAGGCAGTTTAGAGTGGTAAATTAAGAAAAAAAAAATTGTTATGCCAAATTGTTATGTTATAAACAAAAATTAAAAAACTGTGGTATTTTATTTTCTTCAACTTTGGTTGTCGCACTTCTTAGGGTTCCGTACCCAAAGGGTAAAAACGGAACCCTGTTACTGCAACTTGGCTGTCCGTCTGTCCATCCGTCCGTCTGTCTGTCACCAGGCTGTATCTCAAGAACGGTGATAGCTAGACAGTTGAAATTTTCACAGATGATGTATTTCTGTTGCCACTATAACAACAAATACTAAAAATAAAATAAGTAAAAAAAGTGCGAGAGCAAAAGTTGAAGAAAATAAAATTACATCCATTACGATTTTTTTGATAAACTTGATAGTATAACTCTGCAAATATTGATCCTAGCGTAAAAAATATTTCGACCAAACTTGTGAGAAATTAAATTTCCAACAACTTTGGAATTTGTTGGAATTTCCATCATTTTTGCTCTAAAGTTGAAAATTAACGAGTTATTTCACAAAAACTTTAAAACAAGATGGCGGCGAACCCTCTACCGGGATTAGTTAGAAAATCGAGATTTATACTTCCAACAACCCTCCCCGACGTTTTTAAAAAAAAAATCGCTCCCCGGATTTTTTTCTATTTCAATGTCTGCCCCGACTGTGCTACTATTCTACTGAGTATTTCCCAGTAATCAATGTCCGGGCTATAAGAGTGTTGGTTACTCGTCAGTATCAATCTGACAAACATCGTTCTCTGCGTCATTACTATGAGGCTCTTCTGTTTGAGTCATCTCAATTTTGACCCGAAAAGTACGTTTAATTCGTTACTCAAAAAGCAAAGCAATGATAGCCAAGCCAGATTGCCATTGTTTTAATCGGAAAGTTCGATTCGTGTTGGTACTATCAGTAACTCATTGTAAATACGACTTTATGACCAACGCACTACTTTTATTTACTGCCTAAATGGTTTAATAAAAACATACCAGAACTCCATAAAACAATTACAATCCATAGAGTCCAAATCTGACCCGTAATAACACCCGTTTGAAAAACAAACAATTTAATGAGCCCCGATTCTCCAGTGTTCCACCTGTTAAGGAACCCACGTCCTAGACACGTGGTCTACCCTGTATTTGTTAAGGCGCTCCAGACCACACAGTGAGCCAATCATCGTACACTACGCTCACTCTTGCTCATCCTTCTCTTACTGGTGTAATGAAACCGATGAAAAACTATATTGTTGACACCCGAAATAATATCAGACACCATATTGGCACATTCAGTTCTGCTGTGCTGCTGTGTTTGTTTCCCCGATAGACCACTAACACGAAACACTAACGAAAGCAGTTATCCTTTTAGTTGCAATGGTAAATTATCGTTAGTCCTAAAAACGTTATGCCTACTTAAATTAGTACAAAAAATATTATGCTACCACATATAGACCCGTTTTATTTCTATTGTAATAATTTTTTTGACTAACCAGGACATAAATTATTGTCTTTCTCTGCCTCAAAAACAAAAAAACCTTAGGGGTGAATTCCGATAGTTTAGCTAATTAAATATCTGTCCTAGGTTTAGGTCTTTATTGTCTTTGATTTATGCTCCGATACAGTCAATGTGATGACAAGTTGGATTCTGAAACCATGGTCTTTCAGCCATTGTAATGTTATTATCTTTTATTAAAAATAACCTAGGATGTAACTACAAATTATGAATTCAAATACCTACTGTTTATAAACTGTGTTGATGTGGAGTCTACAGCATAATACGTCTTCGTCGCCCCCATCTCTCCCAGTATGTAATGACGCCATCATTACCTCTAATGACGTGTTAACCCTGCTTTATGGGAATGCCAAACATGACGGTCACATTTCGGTCATTTACATTTGTTTGTCTATCTCGGTTTGTTTGCACTCGTCTCTAGAACAGAGGGCGGCGGCTCACCACCGCCGTGTCTGAGGTATTCTTAAGTGCATCTTGTGTTTGGATGCCTTTGTATTGGTGTTCTGTTTATCACGTGACGTGATATTTGGTTAAATTCACATAGGCTGACATAATATGTATTCTGATATTTTAGATAATGCATAGCAAGATAATTTATTATCTTATTTATTATCTTATAATTATCTTGCTAAATCTGTTATGTATACACTTCAAAGAAAGAATAGGGGAACGTTATACCGTATTGCCAAAACTGAAGTAGTATTCGCTGAAGTAGCTAGAACGTGTTACTTTGCCACGATCCGTTCACTTTTATACAATACGGAGCGCAGTCACTCAACTGCTGTTAGTAACGAATAAAAAATAAACAAAGTTCGTAAAAGCGCGCTGTTCGCGATATTGTGTGAGTTCAACAGGACAAATCTGTATGACCCCTTTTTAAGAGTCTCGGGATCTTGAAGTTATCCACGTACTACATACATATGTACATATACTAGTTAAATATCAAGGCATGGTGTACGTCAGATCAAACCGGGCACCATATAAAACGCTCTGTAGTAAAACCCATAGCAGAGGCAAGCTCTTAAAGGTGCTGAGCACTTTGGCCAGGTCGGCTAGGTCGACACATGTGATGAGGCCGACAGCGTACAATATACTCCCGGGAAATCAAAATTAAAATATGCATAACTTTGAGATAACGTTTATTAATTTACTGCAAAGAAATAAACACCTTAATTGCTAAATAAAAACAAGCTATTTCGAAACATAATACCTACAAAACAAAAGATAAAATTAACATAACGAGAAAAGAATTCAGATGATGATCCACATTCTTAATGGTAAATTATATCTTAATCGTTAATTACACATATTAAATATATTAAAACGTCGATAACAGTAAACATTTTATTCTAATTTCATTTCTGAATTACGATACCTCCCCACGCACTAGTAATATTGACCTACTGATATGTAGTAGTATTTTATTGGAGCAATAAATTTTGTAAAACAAAAAGAGGACCGTGGAATCCCGTTAGTGAAGCTATCAGGTGTACTGTTCTATACGTATCGGATAGACTTTTTGAATACAAAATAATGTTCCCGATAATTGTGGGTGCCTTTAGAATGTAGTGACATGGTGTGTGAATTGTATTCAATTTGTGCTCATCTGTGTTGGTATTAAATAACAATAACTTGTAATTACTTAATTGATTGGACCAACGGAGGAGAATATGAACAGTGTACACTTCTTTGTAAAAAGGCGGTTTCATAATGCATTTTTTTTTCAAGTCGGGTCATTAAACAAATTATATGAAATTAATTCGTAGCGAGTTCGCGAGTTAGGTTTTTTAAACTAAAGATTTCAAAAGGCAAGGGCTTGAACCACCATCTCGCTTGATGAAAAGTAACGATGCAGTTCAAGACGATGTACGCTTATCTCAAAGAAACTGGTTTACTTTAGATCTGAACTCAAGCATATTATATCTTTTCTATTACTCCGCGAAATTTCAGTTTGTACATGCTTACTGAGTAATTCTGTTATTAATAACTAGCTGAACCGTGCGCGCTTTGCTACGCCATCTATCGAAAATTGGTCGTACCAATTCAAATTTTGAACAAATTCGGTTACCTTACGTACGTGACGCAACCGGTAAAATATAGACTCATGCTGTCACGCAACGACAGCTCTCAAAAAGTTTTCCCCGTTTTTTGTTATATTTTTCATTCATGCTCCGCTCTTGTTGATAGTAACGTAATGTTAAATAACTATAGGTTATAGGCCGTCCTCGATAAATGAACTATCCAACAGAGAAAGAATCTTTCAATTCGGACCAGTAGTTACCGAGATCCTTGAGTTCAAACAAACTCGTCAGCTTTATAATATTAGTACCTATAGAAGTATAGATACCAGGTACTATTAAAGTATAACTTTCGTGTTTGTCAGTCAATTTATAAAACTAGTATTATGTATATGAGAGGAAGACGTTAGACTCAGCAGGTTTTCGGCAAGAAATGACTTGTTACGATAGAGAATGCGGACCCCGATCAAGAGGTTCTACGAAGTTTGTGAAGCATTAGCGCGTGCTTGCATTTCATTCACGTCTATTACCAAATTTCCTTGCGGTAGTTAGTGTTTACAAAAATGTGACTGGTTAAGAACACCCACGGCTTTCGACGATCCGGACGGTGTTAATACGTCCCTGTTGATTTTGTGTCCCGACAACTTTCATTCCAAAGACTCCATGGAAGCAATTATGCTCTCTATCTCTGAAGGAAACGAGCTTTAGACGCGACGCGGCAGGTTGGTGGCCGCCACCGCTGCCCAATTCACACTATGTGTTTAGCCGAACTTCGTGAAACACAACAGACACGTAATGATGACTGTACTAATGCATTTTTTAGTGTAGCTAAAGACGTCCGCCGGACTGCACGTACATGCTAATCAAATTATCGATGCACATTTCCGTAATATTTAAAACGGGTTCGTCTATCGACACGCTGTTTACGATCACGATAGCAGAAATATGAAAATGAAGTGGAAGATTTAATATCAAGAAAAGAGGTGTCGAATATCGTCTGGCGCCGATATAACTAGTTTTAAAGACAAATCGATTACATATTCACGAGTCCGTATTGAGCTGTCGGCGGTTTTCGTTAAATAGTACAGTCACGTTCTTTATAAAGGAGTAAAAAAATCTATAAAAGGTTGGTAATAGTCGGTGGTCACGAAGGTGCTCGCTATTGTGCGAGGCGCCAGCAGTCGGCGCGACCCGCTGTGATGTGATACGCTCTCCAATGTAAGATGAGACGCCAATCTCTTTGCACCCTTTGCGGGAATCTAGAGCGGGGTGACGTTTCGGGGGTCTGGCGTGTTGGTCTCGTTTGCTACAGGACGTTGAGTTCGCCGATTGAATTCACACCCGGGGCTCCCTGTCCCCCGGCTCGTTATAAATCAAACGCAGGTATGGTTCCGTCTGGGGCAGTCGCGCGGAATGCTGCGAGCCCTAGCGAGGGAGGAATCCGAACAGAAACAGCTTGCACTCTGCGATTGTAATTAACGACCGACTATATAAAATACGACGCCGGTGTTTTGGCGTGCGATTCATAATATCTCATTTGATTTATGAATTATAAACCCGTTTATGCCAGTTTCTAACTCTATTGACGTCCAACAAAAACTGTGACAATAATGATGAAAAATTACCTTTGTAATACTATTTAATCGATAAATATCGAGATTAAACTAATAAAGATTTCATTTTCTTCGCTCTTACGAGTCCACTGATTTTCTATAGTGTTTTCATAAACACGGTCGATGGCAATAAAAATATGGGTCATATTTTAAAGCAGTATAAAACTTCACCAATAAATAACCGGATGAAAGAATCTAATGAATTAAATTCGATGCGTGGATTTGGACAATGGACGATTCAAAATATTAAAAGCGTCACTAGGTCGATATTTGTTTAGCCTCGTTTCTTTTCAATGGCAAATGTGTCATGTTAGTGAAATATCGTGGAAGGGTGTACAATGAACTTGTCAGTCGGGCAGGACGAAGATGAGGTCGTGCGTCTTCGTATGGAACGTAGAAGGTAGACTATAGTGTATGAGTTGTATGAGAGCGTCACGTATGACGGGCCCGTGCATTTGTTCGTCCACAGCTGCGGTGCCGACAACATATTTATTGCGCTCATTAACCTTCAAGAACGCTATTTAATTGTCGGCCGTTTTTTATTCACTTCACCTTTGACCCGACGACGACTTATTGCTCCCCGGGTCTACTTTGAAAGCGAGAACTCGATGTTATTTATTATTCTTGGACGGGGATGCGTGTCGCTTCTAGCTTTGTGGCGCTTGTGAACGCCATATGATTTATGTTGTTATAACTACGTGATTACTGTCACACCGAGCGGTTTATGCCTTTTATAATTACTTGACTGCCGAAAGAACGAGTTATGTTCTTGGGGTTGTAGCTTGCTTAAGTTGATATTATGTCAGTGTTTCGCTGATTTCTATCATAAGTCTTGAAAGCGTTCGTTAATCTTGAGCTATCTTGATACAAAAGTACGTTCAAAATTATTTATATAATGTGACTATTCATAGAATATTTGAAAAAAATACGCAATGAGGATGTGACTATTCATAGAATATATGAAAAATTACGCAATGATTGCTGTTAAGTTCTAAAACATGAATGGACACCGAATACAAAAATATTAAACAGTGATATTACAAAGAGGCCAATAAATAATTTACTAAATATTATAGTCAATCGAAATAGAGCGTTAAAACAGATCCGATTTCAGAGTTCGGGAAATACTAAATAGGAGTTTCCTTTCATAAAAAATTAATAAGTATATTAATTTGTTTCATTCATTAAATGTTGGTCTTTGAAGAGATCTCCGAATTGATATACTCAGGGAAGAATCTTCATTTGTAACTGTAGAAGTTATAATTTTATAACGAGGGGAGAACAGGATTTGTTCATTCATAAGTTTGTAGTGAGATGTGCCGCTAGAAGATAATGAAGCCGGGGGTATCATAGCACGGCGGGTATGGCCGGAGACCGCCGGTAATGTGGAATATGGCCGTCGCGACGATATTGTCAAATGGCCGACGATTTCTCACGCAGTGTGAGTCTATACTCGCGGGGGTCTAATATCTAAAGCTAATGATCAAAACACACGGCTCACAGGGATTCGTGTATACAAATGTGTTTATTGAATAATAAACCTGTTGCGCAATTTAAAATGTTACTAGTTGAGGATTATGACAACTCTCGCGTGTATTTTATTACTCTTGAGATGTCGGATTCTGCTTTGCCGCATGCTTATACTCGGATGTTTTATTCATACTATTGGACGGGTGGTTTTGTAAAATACCTTGAAGTCGTTGATGAATCTTGTACCGACGCTTTGGTCGCGTATAAAATCTATTTTTTATCGTCGCGATAAAATGAGTTTCGAATAAAGTTCTGTTACCGGCTTACCGACTGCACAGATCAGGCCGCATCATTACAATGTATTACACGGGACTCGCTATCACAATGAGACTGGCTACCATTGTTCGGGGCTTTCTATCTGAGCTTGTTATTCAGTTCAATTTTGACGTCTTCATACGCGCTATCGGCAACAGTAAATTGTGGTATCGTGTCTGTGCCGTCGCGTCGTCGGTACGGAACCGTTTATTGATTGGTATCGTGGTTTGTCCGCTGTTCACTTTGAATAAAATTCGAATTATAATTAATCACGGTCGCGTCGCGTGGGAGAGCGTCGTCGCACGACCGACGATCTATCATATTTTGTGATAACGCCACTAGGACGCATCTCGTAAACGTATTGAGACGATCGGGTTAGAGGCTCAGCTATGCGACAATGCTCGTGCAACGGTATAGCGCCATTACAAACCACAAACACAATCGTCATTCGAACATGCGGGCATTGCCTTGTAGGAAGTTGACAACTCGATTGGCGCAAAGTCCGAATACTTGTGCTCCGCAACATCACCACGAAGTCGCGGCTTTTATGGAGTCGGTGTCGATGACAACAATAAAATCGGATCATAAAGCCCCGATCGCACCCTTTGAGAGGTTCTGTGCAATCTCGCCGCTCAATTTTATCTCCAATAGCGGCGTAAATAGATAGGCATCGGATGTAAACGAGGGACACCCCGGAGCTCCGTCGGAGGCTTCTGTCAATTGAATTTGTCTGCGAGCGCACCGTGCATTAATAGCGCACTAAACTACTCCCAATACCATTATTGATATTTTCATAAAACCACGTACAAATAGTACGACGTAGACGTTCGACGCGCGTCTAGTTTTAGTGCTTTTTCGTTATGGTTTTTGATATTTTATACTCGTGGCGTTCGTTATGACGCTCCGTGGTTTTATTGCCTCCATACGGTTCGATTTGATCATTTAATTTCACGCTTCCGGTGTTTCTGTCTGTTGGTTCTTCCAATTCGGATACGTGTTTACTTCCCACCAGTATTTCCTAAAGCTGACAGAGGCTCGTTATCTCGGCAGATTCATAAGTCGGGACTGCTGCCACATTGCTCCGTGTGTATTTGTTTGTAACGATCACTATCCCCTTTCATCGCAGTCTTTCTCTGTCTGTTCCCACGTTCCTGTCGCTTAATCACGTCGGCTCTGCGCTCGCGCCTAATATCGCACTCACATGCGTTTATTAAGCGTCGTTCCCTTTAATGGTGCACCATTTACCATACAATGTGCAGTGGTCCGTTTTGCGTGTAAGTCAATCGTGGATGCGACATCTTGCTCCAGTAATGATCTCTATGCACGACACTTGCGATCGCTCCGCGTCTGGTTAGCTTTTATTACGTCTGTTTCAACTTCATTTACAAGCTCTATCGACAGTTAAGTCTGCACGTAATGATCTGTAATTGTATTAATAACTAAATATCATTAAGCGATCAGACAAACTGGCCGAGTTATAGGCTGGGTGCTGATAAAATTGTTTTATCTCAACACCTTTTATCGGTGCGTGTGGGTAGTTCCACATGTCGATGTCGGGTGTGAGAACTGCGATTCGCAGCTCGCTTTCTTTGCGTTTCGTCACCGTCCGCTACCTCGCTATGAATAATGCTGTATTAATTATTGCTACGTTTGTTTGATGACTGGCTTTATTCATGAGTGCGGTGCTCATTCAAATGCATGTCAACGGACTTTTTTACACGTGTAAAATGAGTACTTACTTGCTCACAAACAGTTCACAAGCACGCCTAATGAAAAACTTTGTACTATTAAAGTTAACGATCCGTATACGATATTCAAATTAGAAATAACTAAGCGCACGTTTACTTAAATGGCCGTTGAAAAATAGAAACGTTTGATTCTATTTGGCCGGCCATTATGTCAACACGAATACCTTAATCACCGAGCATAAGTTGTGGATCGAAAGTGTTTGATAAATCTCCACGTGTCATCATTACCGAATGTGATCTACGCCTCTCATTAGCTCTCCCTCTAAATAAGATATCAGAACGGTGATTAAGTGTTTGTGCCGGTGATTATTTTATTGCATTCCTACCTTAATAAACAAGCTGTCGATTAATGTTTCCATTCTAAACGGTATTGTGAGCGGCAACTCTCTGTGAACTACTAGGTACATTAAAGGTCCTAATGACGAACCCTTAGCATGCTCTCGCGGAATTTCGTAGGGAAAGCGTGTAGAGTTTTGTGTAGGAAAGTATGATGTATGTTTTGATTGAAATTTAATGAGGTCTGCTGACTTTTAATATGGGGGACAGTTGAAATTGATAGTTCCATTGGTTTGTTTTCTTGGTGAGTCGTTAGTGTCGCTTGGCTCACGCCGGCAGCGATGCAAATTAAGATGTTCGTTCGAAATCCACGTTTGATTTACGATGTTGTAAAACAGTATTACGGATGGCACTTCCTCTTAGCATAATTCATGCAAGGTGGATTGTTTTGAATAATGTGGTTTCGGTTATATCGGAATACATTTTAGTACCTGCGTGCATAATAAGGTCAGTTGCATGTTACGCTGTAAGACATTGGTGTCAATATTTTATCTAGCTTTTGAAAATTGACATTTTTTGTAACTTATAGTTATTTGAATTTTGACGAGGATGCATTTGTCTCTAAACATTTAAAATATAAGCATCTCATTCTATATGTCCTAAGATTTAGTTCTCATCAAGTGGTGAAACTAACTAAATTAACTCACAAGACATATCTTAGGTTAGTAAGATATTTCTTATATGTGCTCAAAGCTCATTAGACAATAGAGGCATCTACTGCCATGCGTTAAAAAAAAAACAAAAATAAACGAATGGTCGTTTTGAGTAACTTAAGGAATGCCATATTTTTGGTATTACGTTTATTTTACTAATAGTGAGTATCCTCCATTTTCATCTAATCCGGTTCACATTCTGTTACTGTTGGAAACATAATCTTAATTACCCATTATATCATAAATAAGTGTTGCAAGATCTTGTTTAACACATTAAAGAAACCTGAACCTTTTATACATATTCATTATAATTTTGTCAGCTAATTTTTAACTTCGTGTTGATTGAACTTCGTCGTCACATAATTAATTAATTAACGAATACATAATAACAGAGTTAATTTATTGTTAATGTTCTATCATTTTATTATTCGACATTATACATGAATATATATTTTGTGTCTTAGGAAATGAACACATAAATCATTGGTTTACCATTGTAAGTTATTTGGCGAGTGAGTTGTTATTGCTTAATAATTTAAATGAGGCTAATGACATATAGCCGTTTCTAAAACTATGAAGATATTCATGTTAATTATATGTGTTTTAATATCATATTTATTTAATGTCTTTCGCTGTTCTCAATCATATATTTATGGTATTTTGGGAATTTTTCAGATAGCGATAGTAAAGATGTTTCTTTGAATTGGTTTACGACCTTTCAAACTTTTAGTCATTTTGTCATAAATATTAAATTCAAATCAACTATTGATTTTAGCATATTAAAGTCGTAGTGATCGTAGTCTGCAGTCTTGCTCTCAGTCTTATTTTTTTTTACGATATTATATTAAAGCTAATAAACAATTTTGCAAAAAACCATATATACATATATCCATAGATAATAGAATTAGTAGGATTTACAAGAGGTTAGTAGAAATATAATTGATTCAGTGAGTCTGCTCTATTACTTTCATTGGTCCACGGTACTCTGCAAAGGTTTTATCTTTTAATTCAATTTATACGATCATATTGCCTTGTAAGTCGATAATGTAGTGGTTACCGTGTGCGATAATCTGTATTTCTCAATCAATTATATGAACTTAACTATAATTTCTCCATAATAATATTTATATTATAACTTAAAATACCTTTTCTTGTTAGATATTTTTTGATAAATCAAATTCTTAAGTATACACCATTATATTTTTGTTCCATTTTTTCCCAAAAATCTTACGGAACTGAAAATTAACTCAGATATTTAGGTAGGTGATCATTGTGTTTACTTTTAAGTTTAGAGTTTCAGTAGAGAACGATTTCATGATAATGAAAAACAAAATCAGTACGCCGAAATGTTAAGTACATTAATAGAATAAGATTTTTTTATATCAAATTGCAGAGTTAAGATATCAAAATTAGCTGTTGTTAAGAAAATGTGCTCTCCCATATAACCTAGCAAATTCCTCTTTTATATCTCAATATTTATATGTATATTAATTAACCAACTGAGTTTTACGGATATACCAGTCGATGTAATAGTCTATATTATATAGGCTACTATATGCTATAGACTATGTAGCCTTCTCCATAAATCCGGCTTAAGGAAGCAGATGTAATTTCTCAGTTGAGACGTCAAATAATCTCCAGTTTCCTAGATTAGCTCGTTCAAGTACCTAAGTATCACAAACAATTATTATGCTTTGTATTGTATGCTCACAACAGCCTAACGTCATGTTAATTTTTTACTCGATCCTACTTTTAAAGAAATATTATTTTGTTACTTATATCATGCTTTGCATTGTGGAGAGGTAATGTGTGGCGAACTGTATTTTCTAAGCATATTGTCGCTTTATCTGTACTACGCAAATAAATCTTACTTCACTTTAACACATATTTGTACTAGCAGCAGTTTCCAACAGTTTCACCCGCGTAGTTCCCGTTCCTGCGATAAAAAGTAGCCTATGTGCTATTCGGGACTATTTTGTGTCCTGAATTTCAACCCAATCCGAATCCCAAACTTCAGACGTGATTGACAACAACGCAACAAAGATCCGAACATCAAGACTGGCCTCGTGGCTTAGTGGGTAGTAACTCTGCCTGCGAAGCCGATGGTCGTGGGTTCGATTCCCACCCAGTGCAAATATTTGTAGTGTGTCTGGGTGTTTCTATGTATGATAAGTATGTATTTAAAACTATATAAGTACTATCTCAGCTATCTGGCCGCCGTAGCACAAGTTTTGCATAGTTTGGGGTCAGATGGTGTTCAGTGTGTGAATTGTCCACCACCACCAATCAAAACTTTCGCAGTTCTAATATTAGTAGGATAGGATTATTGTTTAATACGTATATTTGTATTAATTTAGCATCGAGACAGGATCTAAGTCGTCGGCGCATCGCCCGTGGGGCGTGTCGGCACACCTCCCCATTACGCTCGCCTCCGCTGCGAGGAACCCTGTCAGACACCCGGGTACCTGGGTCTAGGCACTCCATTAAAACTGTATTAGCAGCTCTGTATACATAAGCAATTATCGTCGTTGATGTGTGAAGAAAGTTGAGTGGAAATACGGCTTTAGTTAAAGTTAGATAAATGATTACACTTTTTTATAGCAAAATGCGCTGGCAGACTACAGTGCAGTTAGCTGTTCTAGAGGATGTAAATTTTTGTTTAATTTACAAATTTGTAAGAATATAATTGTGGAAGTTTGGATGTTTGAATCAAGTCGTAAGTGTTTTTTTTAAATTAAATTTAGCAACTCCACAGACTCCGGGGTACGAGACTTTGTCATTTGGGTTCCGCGTCGTAAGTGTTCACTGTATTGATCTGTAATCATATTATAGTCTGGAATAACACATGCACTATTTATCATCCCGAAAGCATTGAGATATCCTTAGGAAATAATGTCGCGGATAGATGCTAGTTTGTTTATATACATATATCTGATCCACTAAGTACAGTTTAAAAAGTTTTCTTTCAGTGGTGCAAACGGTTTTTTTTTAATAGGAAATTGAGTCTGAGAAAACAATTTGAAGATCTCGTATTAAATCGTCAGACGATGTCAGCCTATTTCCTCTTTAAAAGTCTTGAATTCTGTCTTGTAGTACTTCAATAATTATAATTTGTAACTATCTTTATTTCAACACCAATTTTAGTAGTCACTTTTCAGTAGTTAACCAGACACAGCCAAGAAGACTATAAAATAGATAGTCTGGGTATGTTATATCCATATCTCTCTACTCCAGGAGATCTCTCCAATGATTGCGGGGTTATGTCGCTAGTCTGATGTTTTTGTGCAGATTCGTGTATCATGTTCACGGGTAATATCGCCCATGACTTACCATTCAACCCGATCCTTATAGAACAAGAGCCCGTGAACCCCAGACCTTCGTTATTTTATAAAAGCTGAAAACTTGTCAGCGCATGCTCCTAACACAGGTAAGAACGATGGACCATTATGAAGTTTGGGTCATCCTGGCTTTGGCAAAGAAATGGTTCTAAGGCCCCAAGTCCCAGCAGTGGGAACTTTTAGTGGGCTGCTTATGATAATTAGGCTGCTAATTGTTACCCAAATATTATGTTTAAAAATAAGCGCGCATATTATGGCGCAAGTAGAATTACAATTGCATGAACATTAACACAACATGGGTGTCTGGCAAGTGCTTACCACGATGTTAAGTGTCTAGCAATTATTGGTGTAATTTTTAATAATATTCTGAAGGTATTACCAAAATATCAGACTTTATAATTTGACAAATTTAGATCGGTACACCTTTAGTACCGTTTATCTGCCAAAGCCAGGATGATCCAAACTTCATCATGGGCCATCGTTCTTAACTGTGTTGGGAGCATACTCTGACAAACGTTCAGCTTTTATAAAATAACGAAGGTCTGGGGTGCATGGGCTCTTGGTCTATTAGCTTTTCATTTCCGACTTTCTACCTTTTGCATGCTATTTTCCGTGTTTCAATAATAGTAAAACATTGTAGAGTCTAAGTAACGTTCATGTATTTCATAATGTCTTTATAATTCTTCTTATGTAACGATTCCTAGCTTATCTTACTTTCTGTATGTTCGTCACATGTCATGTTCTGTTTGCTGGAGTACTCTCGATTTAATTAGTCTATTCAAATCTGTTCGCTACGCGTTGACATCTTCGCTCCGGGCGTTTTTATGTCTCCAACGAGTTCGAGTGCTTTTACTACGGTTACATTTTCATACGAGTGCCTGTTGAAATTTTAATTTATCGCTCTTTAAACTTTATTTCGTGTTTGTACGGTAACGGTTGTCAGTATCAATTTGCATAAACAGCCCGTATCGCTGATTGGCAAACTTTTATATAGTCACTTTATGAAGTGATTTGACTTGTGATTGCGAATACCTGGTATTGTACAAATTATGCATAAGAACTTTTTCATATTGATCTATGGTAAACTTCTATATTGAATCCATTGAAATTCCAGAAACATTTAGTTTGACAAAGGACTATAATGTATTTTTTTTATTGTACATTTTCCACGACGAACGTACAAACGTGAATCAGGATGGCCCGCTTTTTGGAGAATTGTAAATTACATTATTTCCGTGATGCAACGTATGATTCGGTGGCTTTAGTCATTCGTCGTACGCTGTTGGACTTCAAATGGTAGACAATGTTGGGAGATTATGTACGATGTGGTCACTAAGACGGAATAAGATGTTTTGCAGTTTCCGAGAAGGGCTCACTAAATCTTTTGATAAATTGTAGGAGTTTCTGTTGTTTTAGTCTTGAGCTTGTTCTTCACACGAGTACGCCGAAATTTTACGATTATTGTAGTTATTTACCCAAACTTGGTTTTTTCTATATTTATGAGTATAACGAATTTATGGCGTGTGCATTTTAGGCATTAAACTGTATTTTAACTAGTTTGACTGTAAAACTGCAGTTTTACATAACTCAAGTTATTCAGTTGAACTTTATTTGTCAAGTTATAAGCCCGTTTCGGCGTCGGGACTTGACGACCCCACCGCCCACACGGTGGTAGTTTTTCTACGACTACAATAGTCGTAAAAACTACCATCAAGTGCAATCAGTCCTCCGAACAATGGCGGAAAAACCATTGCATAGGTCGAAAGTCTAAATACAAACACAGGACGGGCAGCAGCGTCTCTGTAGAAAACTTTCGACCAACTGCGATCGCCAACCCGCTTGCCAGGCGTGGCGATTACGGCAACCCCCCCTGAAATATGAAACACAAAAATATACTCCGGCCCCCAGTCCCCGGCGGCCCCGCTATTCCTGGTCATGGTAGCGGCCATGGTAACGGCGGGGCAGGGGGAGCTAAGAATCTCCGGCAGACGCCGTGCTACCACAACCGACGACTTTTGGCCCTGGCAACATATAACACGCGCACACTGCGGACCGATGAGAAGTTATTTGAACTCGAGGAAGAATTGAGCAAATTGCGCTGGAGTATAGTAGGTTTATCTGAAGTCCGAAGAGAGGGCGAGGACAAGATAATACTTAAATCCGGCAATCTGCTCTATTACCGGGAGGGCGACCAACAGTCCCAAGGTGGTATCGGATTTATCGTCCATAAGTCCCTTGTGAACAGTGTAACACAGATCGAGAGTGTGTCGACGAGGGTAGCGTACCTGATACTCAGAATCACTAAACGGTATTCGTTGAAGGTCATCCAGGTATACGCACCGACGTCTACACATTCCGATGTCGAGGTGGAAGCTATGTATGAGGATATTTCAAAAGCCATGCATACTTCTAAGACTCATTACACTGTTGTTATGGGGGACTTTAACGCGAAACTGGGCAAGCGAAGCGGCAATGAGAGTAGGATGGGAAATTACGGAATCGGGCATCGGAATCCACGGGGCCAGATGCTAGCCGACTTTTTGGAGAAGGAGGGACTCTATATGATGAACTCCTTCTATAGGAAACCGGTGCATCGCAAATGGACCTGGATTAGCCCCGATGATGTGACAAAAAACGAGATAGACTTCATCATGTCCAGCAGGAGAGATATATTCAATGATGTCTCCGTGATCAATGCTCTGAAAACCGGGAGTGATCACCGAATGGTAAGAGGCACATTGAATCTGAATGTGAAACTCGAACGATCGCGACTGATGAAGTCTACGCTCCGACCAGCACCTATCCAGATCCAAAATTCAGAGATCTTCCAGCTTGAACTCCAAAACCGCTTCGAATGCCTAGGTGACTGTGTAGACGTGGACGATTATAATGACAGAATCGTGGAAGCTGTCCACACGATTGGATCCAAACACTACAATATCCGTCGTGCAAAAAGAACCAACAAGATCTCAGACTCTACCCTTAAGCTAATGGAGGAAAGGCGCGCGATAGTCTTGCAATCCGCAGGTGACGCTTCTCAGTATCGAGCAATCAATAGGCAGATCTCAAGATCATTAACTCGCGACATACGCCGATTCAACACCATGTGTGTAAAAAAGGCTATCGAGAAAAACAAAGGCTCGAAAGTGTTCGCGAGGGATTTGTCTGTTGGTCAAAGTCAACTGATGAAGCTGAAGACCGAGGATGGAAGGATCGTATCGTCTAAATCCGAGCTGATGGGAGAAGTGGAGAAGTTCTACGGACAGTTATACACAACAACACAGCAGCCTGTCATAAGTCTGGCCCATGACCCAAGAGCCAAATTGACCCGTCATTACACCGAAGATATCCCGGACGTTAGCCTGTACGAGATTCGAATGGCCCTGAAACAGCTCAAAAATAACAAGGCGCCGGGTGATGACGGAATTACAGCTGAGCTCCTTAAAGCAGCAGGGTTACCTATGCTAAGGACTCTGCAAAAGCTTTTCAATTCCGTCATACTCGAAGGCAAAACGCCAAAAGCATGGCACAGAGGTATGGTTATACTCTTTTTTAAGAAGGGCGATAAGACCTTGTTAAAGAACTACAGGCCCATCACGCTTCTGTGTCATGTTTATAAGCTGTTTTCGAGGGTTATTTCGAACCGTCTCGCTCGCAGGTTTGACGACTTTCAACCGCCCGAACAAGCCGGATTTCGTAAAGGCTTCAGCACCATAGACCACATACATACGCTGCGGCAAGTTATACAGAAGACCGAAGAGTATAACCAGCCCCTATGTTTGGCGTTTGTGGACTATGAAAAAGCCTTTGATTCGATCGAGACCTGGGCTATGCTACAGTCGCTCCAGCGGTGCCAAATTGACCATCGGTACGTCGAAGTGTTAAGGTGTCTGTATGAAAACGCCACCATGTCAGTCCGTCTCCAGGACCAGAACTCGAAACCGATCCAACTGCAGCGAGGTGTGAGACAGGGGGATGTCATATCCCCGAAACTGTTCACCGCTGCACTGGAAGACGTTTTCAAACTTATGGACTGGAACGGACTCGGCATCAACATCAATGGCGAGTACATCACCAACCTCCGATTTGCCGATGACATTGTAGTCATGGCTGAAACCCTGGACGACTTAAGCAGGATGCTGAATGACATCAGTAGAGCCTCCGAAAAAATGGGTCTAAAAATGAACATGGACAAGACGAAAATCATGTTGAACAACCATGTTATACCCACTCCTTTAAAAGTAGGAGACTCTACGCTCGAAGTTGTTGACGAATACGTCTACCTAGGACAAACGGTCCAGTTGGGTAGATCCAACTTTGAGAAAGAGATCACTCGTCGGATCCAACTTGGTTGGGCAGCGTTCGGGAAGTTACGTTATATCTTCTCATCCAAACTTCCGCAGTGTCTCAAGACGAAAGTCTTTGACCAGTGCGTGTTGCCAGTGATGACATATGGAACAGAGACGTGGTCGCTTACTATGGGTCTCATAAAAAAGCTCAAAGTTACCCAAAGGGCAATGGAAAGAGCCATGCTCGGAGTTTCCCTGCGTGATAGAATCAGAAATGAGGATATCCGCAGGAGAACCAAAGTAACCGACATAGCTCACCGAGTTGCCAAACTTAAGTGGCAATGGGCGGGGCACATAGCTCGCAGAACTGACGGCCGTTGGGGCGGAAAGGTTCTTGAGTGGCGACCACGTACCGGCAAACGCAGCGTTGGCAGGCCTCCCACAAGATGGACCGACGATCTGGTGAAGGTCGCCGGGAATCGTTGGATGCGGGCGGCGCAAGACCGGACTTTGTGGAGATCCTTGGGGGAGGCCTTCGTTCAGCAGTGGACGTCCTTCGGCTGATATGATGAAGCCCGTTTATATTATTGTTTTACTAGCGGCCCGTTCCGGCTTCGCTCGGACATAACCTAGACACTGTCTGCAGCGCCATCTGCCGGGCGTTGTCACCTCGCTAGTTGGTTGAGTTAAAAGATAGAGAGAGTATCCAAGCTAGCTCCGGTGAACATGAGTAGAAGTAATTATAAGAGTTGTTAATAAAACCGCAAGTTTAACTAATTAGATTTTATTATCGTATAAGTTTACAGTTACCACTGGATGGGTGGTCTAAATGTAGTGGTAGTTCTGGGGGTAGTATAAGTAGAATTAAAGAGAGGGTCGGGGTCGTTTGCAATTCGAGTGGATTATAGTGCAATTCTGGTGGGACACACTGGCCTGTGTAAGCCGCGGAGGGTCGGGTCGCAGTCCTTCTGGGGGATTCAGTGGTGGCAGCTGGACATGGCGATGGTGCTCCTTGTGTCCTACACGGGGTAGCTCCTCGGTCTCATCCGAAGGGTGTGCAGGCTACTACTTCAAGATTGATAGTTCCCTCTGTGCATCAGCCAGCCGTAAGAGTGGCCGTTAGGGACTCAACCCGGTGCTGGAACCCTGGAATTGGTCGAAGGTGACCATTAGAATGCCGTCCCCCAATACGAAGATAACTGCGACATCCGCGGCTTGCTTCGTCGAGGCGGAACAGGACCCAAAGTGGTCCGCTCGTGATTGATAATCATGATGAGGCAGTTATCTTTACATTTTGGTTGTACACTGAGTAAATCACACTTACATAAAGAAGCATAAGTATGAGAAATAGCAGGAAAGTTTATAACGGTCGAAAGAAAATCAACCGTCATTCACTTTTCTAGACACGGGTAGGTCAATGACCCTTGATTCCGACTTATCGAACTCGCCGGCCGTTGACCCCGTGTTCGATTGTCATAATGTAATTTGCTGAATCCAAACGAACATCGTTCTGTCGCGGGATCTCCCGTAAATCATCGGCAGACAAATTCGACGAGCAGTAAAAGTAGCACAATTCATAGACCATATGTTTTACACAATTGTACACGCAATATGAACAGTGATGCAACAGCGATACATAATGCAAATTGGGAACACTTACCCTACGGGGTTTTTGTTGCACTTATAACTTTTAAGCTTTCGGACAGTATTTAGTTTTATTTCACTTTTTATAGTTATTAGAAAAATTATTTGTAAAATGGCTTCTGCCTTCAGTCAGCTTCTCTTTTATAATTATGAGCCCCTTGGCGTCGTCTCTCGCCATTGGGTGGTTTGAATTGTCGCGTCCCGATTGGTCCGCGACACCGTTCCGTTTTACCATCTACGGCCGTTTTACGATTTAAAGGTTTCCTAAGACGGCAAGTCTATTTTTGATTACTTTAAGGGAACGGTGGAATGGAACACCGTTACATACCCCCCTTTTTAGGTCAGGATTTTTCCTAAGGAAAATCCGGAGAAAAGTTTCTTGAACTTTTCGGCTGTCTAGAGAGTATAACCTTCTGTGTTCCTGGTATCTGTAGAGTGTTGTAAGGACAATCATTAGCTGGGCTTCGACCTTTAGGGTCAGCTGTAGTTGTAGACTCAGGATTTTAGAGATAGTCATGCTATCTAGGTTTAACATCGGGTATCAAACACTTTTAGAGGTTTGAGTGACCTTGGATGTTAAAAGTTTGTGAATTACGCGTTAGTGTACGTATTCACTTTAAGAGTTTGTTAATGTGATCGGTGCTCCCTTACCGACTTTCCGGGCACATAACAAGTTAGGCTTAACATCGGGCACCCGAACACTTGTAGAGGTTCGACTGACCCTGAATGTTAAAAGTATGTGAATCACGCCTTTAGAGGACGTATTCACTTAAAGAGTTTGTTAATGTGATCGGTGCTCCCCTTACCGACTTTCCGGGCACATAACAAGTTCATTTGCGCCTAGGGCAAATGCAAATCCATGCTGTGACCGACACCACACTCGTCGATTTTCCGAGCACTAGCATAGGATTTTTAGAGAAGGTGACACTATCTAGGTCTAACATCAGGCATTCAACACGTTACAGGGTAGACTGTAACTGAATGTTGTTAGTATGTGAATCCGCCGTTAGTGAGCGGTATTCACTTACACCTAATAGTGTCAGAGAACCTGTAGCTACGAGTACACTCCAGCATAATGTTTTGTCCCCAACTTAGACGGAACGTATAAAAAGTTATTTATGTTTAGATTATTTAGTATTAGATTTAGAATTATTACTAGAGAGGTTGATGGTACAGCATCAATTAGCTTAAACAGTATTTAATGATTATTGAAGCAGTATTATTTAGTCAGACTGTATCAATAAGTTTAGATAGTATTAATTAGTAGAACAGCATTATTTAGTTTAGACTGGATCAGCAAGTTTAGATAGTATTAATTAGTAATAGACAGCATTAATTTGTTTAGACTTTATTTTATTTAGTATAGACAGTATTACTTAGTTTTTTTAGGTAGTATTATTAGTTTTAGACATCATTATTTAGTTTTAGGTAACATGATTAATTTCAGATAACATTATTTAATTTTAAGTAGCATTATTAATTTTAGATAGCATTATTCAGTTTAAGTAGTATTATTTGTTTCAGATGTCATTATTTAGTTTTAGGTAACATTATTAGTTTCAGATAACATTATTTAATTTTAAGTAGCATTATTAATTTTAGATAGCATTATTTAGTTTAGGTAGTATTATTTAGTCGAGTTATAGGTTTACTAAGTTCACCTATACTCCCACGAAGCTCAACTTCGTAAAGTAGTTCAGTTTACGAGTACATTTTGTAGCTTAGGTATGTGTTCCAATTTGAGTACAACAATAGAAATGTAAGGTTGTCATAGTAATGACACCAGGTTAATTGCAGAAGCAATTTAATATAATTAAAAGTTAATGTGGGAATATCCGATAGGGAAATCATCCTTCAGGTAGTTAAAAAGTTTTGTAAAAGAACCAAAGTGTTCTTACAACTTAAAAAAAACTGTAAAAAATTTAAAAAAATTAAAAGGATATATCACACATTCACTAGTACCTAGAAAGTATTAGGCTATTAATATGCAATATCACAAGGCAGAAGTACTACTGATTTAACAGCAATAGCAGTGGTGAGGTAGGTCACCCTAGAAAAAAATATAAGTACCCTATAATAAGAAGTACCCGATGTGTGGTCATTAACTACTAACTTCCAGAAGAATCTATGAAAAAAAAAATTTTATAAAAATAGTTGTGGGTATAGTAAAGAATATAGGTAAGTAGTTGAAATTATCCACACACAAGGTAATTTTACACACAAAAATTGCCTTAGATCTAGAAGATTATAGCCAACACCATAAATTATCAATAGCACACCTTAAAAAACAATATAAATCCGACCCGATTGCAAACTTTAGTAGTTGGGCGCCAATGTCACCTCGCTAGTTGGTTGAGTTAAAAGATAGAGAGAGTATCCAAGCTAGCTCCGGTGAACATGAGTAGAAGTAATTATAAGAGTTGTTAATAAAACCGCAAGTTTAACTAATTAGATTTTATTATCGTATAAGTTTACAGTTACCACTGGATGGGTGGTCTAAATGTAGTGGTAGTTCTGGGGGTAGTATAAGTAGAATTAAAGAGAGGGTCGGGGTCGTTTGCAATTCGAGTGGATTATAGTGCAATTCTGGTGGGACACACTGGCCTGTGTAAGCCGCGGAGGGTCGGGTCGCAGTCCTTCTGGGGGATTCAGTGGTGGCAGCTGGACATGGCGATGGTGCTCCTTGTGTCCTACACGGGGTAGCTCCTCGGTCTCATCCGAAGGGTGTGCAGGCTACTACTTCAAGATTGATAGTTCCCTCTGTGCATCAGCCAGCCGTAAGAGTGGCCGTTAGGGACTCAACCCGGTGCTGGAACCCTGGAATTGGTCGAAGGTGACCATTAGAATGCCGTCCCCCAATACGAAGATAACTGCGACATCCGCGGCTTGCTTCGTCGAGGCGGAACAGGACCCAAAGTGGTCCGCTCGTGATTGATAATCATGATGAGGCAGTTATCTTTACATTTTGGTTGTACACTGAGTAAATCACACTTACATAAAGAAGCATAAGTATGAGAAATAGCAGGAAAGTTTATAACGGTCGAAAGAAAATCAACCGTCATTCACTTTTCTAGACACGGGTAGGTCAATGACCCTTGATTCCGACTTATCGAACTCGCCGGCCGTTGACCCCGTGTTCGATTGTCATAATGTAATTTGCTGAATCCAAACGAACATCGTTCTGTCGCGGGATCTCCCGTAAATCATCGGCAGACAAATTCGACGAGCAGTAAAAGTAGCACAATTCATAGACCATATGTTTTACACAATTGTACACGCAATATGAACAGTGATGCAACAGCGATACATAATGCAAATTGGGAACACTTACCCTACGGGGTTTTTGTTGCACTTATAACTTTTAAGCTTTCGGACAGTATTTAGTTTTATTTCACTTTTTATAGTTATTAGAAAAATTATTTGTAAAATGGCTTCTGCCTTCAGTCAGCTTCTCTTTTATAATTATGAGCCCCTTGGCGTCGTCTCTCGCCATTGGGTGGTTTGAATTGTCGCGTCCCGATTGGTCCGCGACACCGTTCCGTTTTACCATCTACGGCCGTTTTACGATTTAAAGGTTTCCTAAGACGGCAAGTCTATTTTTGATTACTTTAAGGGAACGGTGGAATGGAACACCGTTACAGCGTATTTGTGAATTTAAACCATCTTCGAATACACACACAAAAAAAAACATTCAAATCGGTCCCGTCGTTTAGGAGTTCACTGTCAAATGATTAAATTACTAAAATGGCTATAAAATAACAGGGGTTGGTGATAAAAGGGTAAAAATTTAGGGTTGTTTGTATTTTTAACGCCACATTATAAAAAAATAACAATACAAAAATTTGACCAAAAATTTAAAAAAAAATGTTTGGGGTGAACAACCCCTAACATTTAGAGGTATGAAAAATAGCTAGTAGCCGATTCTCAGACCTACTGAATATGCATATAAAATTTGGTAAAAATCAGTAAAGCCGTTTCGGAGGAGTAAGGAAACAAACACTGTGACACGAGAATTTTATATATAAGACTAGCTGACCCCGCAAACGTTGTTTTGCCTTAGTGAACAACCCTTGTCACTTAGGGGTATGAAAAATAGCTAGTAGCCGATTCTCATACCTACAGAATATGCATATAAAATTTGGTTAAAATCAGTAAAGCCGTTTCGGAGGAGTAAGGAAACAAACACTGTGACACGAGAATTTTATATATAAGATTTTGATTCCCGTTTGTAACTTGGACCATTAACGTTGAAAAAGTGTTTTTATTTTTATATAATTTTGTAAATTATTGATCATAGTTATCAAAACGCAGCCAATAATTGAATAGACATCCATTCAATTAGTAACCTAAAATTAAATAAGGTTTTGCTTTTAAACATTGGCACCAGATTCTCTCGTAGTCTAGAAAGGAAGGCTGGAATCAGATAATAGAGTATCTAAATGAAACTGAATAATCATAATTAAAACTTTTATTACTAGAGATTTTAATTTGCAATACTAGCTTTCATTTTAATTTCAATTACCTCCTATCACTGCACGGGCCCGGATAGTATATCACGTGTCTACGCGTCTCCCATCAGATTACGTTAGGGCACCGTCGGCGCCGGCGCAGCCTATTCTCACGAATTTCGCGGCGCCTGCGCGTGGGCGGCCTATCGCCCTAGCCATCGCACATACACTTGACCCCACCTGATTCTCCAACAACCGTAGGTCACTAGAATAAAGCTCAATATCGATTGCCTCACGTGGATACTAAAATTCATAAGACGGCGTCTAGTATAGAAACAGAATGTGAGGTTTATTAAAATTACGACGATTTTGCATTATGCCACTTATGGAAGTAGGCACCAATGTTCCAATGCATCGTTTAAAAAGAGAACGCTTCGCACTTCAATTCAGTGGCCATTTTGGATTGTTAGTTACAAAAGAAAACGTTGTAATGTTAACGTGATTTTCTGTGTATCTTTAGATTTGTCCGTGGTATTGTAGACCAGATGTATACATTTGTTTTCATTTTTTCAATTTTCATTTTCAAGATGATTCTTAGCTGTGATTTGAAGTAGTTTGTGGTAGTGTATTAAATTTTCTTGTGTGTTCTAAAATAAGTACAACAATAATTTGAAGCAACTTTTGTTTTGGTCGTCTCATCGTTTTACATTTACTAAAAAACCCTTATTTTACGTTTAAGAATCCCTTTTTTATATCTTCTGTTGTAGACTGTACCTACGAAGAGGCGTGCTTTACCAAAATTAAATAATTTTAAGGACCGATAAAAGTTAAACTTGCGTTAAAATACATTATGTAAGCTTCTGTACTGTTTACTACAATAGCGGCGGAGGGCCTTTGTGTCTAGAGCATCTAATTAGTCAAGCTGTTTAGTGCCTCAGTCGCCGCGGGCAAGCAATATGCGCTGTGAAATTGGTAGATTTATTGATATTTAATGCGAATCGAGAACGGATAGAGTAGTAAGTCACTTGCGAAATGTGTCCTGCTTCAATATTCGTGTTCACTGACATACAGTTTGCATCAATTTTCCTGTTTCGTTCTACCCATAAATTTGCACAACTTTTAACATGGGTCTAACCACCCCTAAGAACCTAATTACTTACCGAAAGTTGCTTAAAAAGGCGCTGTTCCAAACAAAACTACATTCTAATCAGTAATTTAGACGGAAATCTTGGTCTTTATGTCAAGATTTTATCCGGTTTCTTCTAGGTAAGCACGCTCCATCGTAGACTGCGTTGTCGTTTAACATCAGGCGAGATGGCGGTCAAGAGAAAACCTATTGATACAAAAAACAGTGTATTGTAAACTAGAAGAGTATATTGTTGTTTGGAAATATTGAGGAGGCATACTTTTTTAGAAGAGTTCTGTATAAAAGGTCTGTAATACCTAGGTACTTAATTATTCTACTATTTATACTTACAGTCGAGTAGTATATATATATTTCTGTGACGACGCCTATGCAATGCTGAGCAGACATTCTAACTATTTAGTTTTAGTTCATAATCTTAAAGGCCTCTGTGTTGGTATCAACACTTGTACCTAAGTTACCCAAAGGTACCTTATGTCGTCTAGAGCTTCGTAAATGAATTACGACGATTGATAAATAATGGATCACCTGAATTACGTCAAGTTTAAAAAAAAGATACTGAATTGATAAAAAAGGTACCCTCCCCCCACTATTTTAATACATAATATGAGTACATATGAAGAATTTTTATCTCGAGCCAAACTTATAAGTAAATGTCGTTTTGTCTTGTGATCAGCAATAAATGATACAAAATAGTAAAAATTAAAAAGTTCGATATCGCACATGGATTTATAGCGGGAGTACGCGGCGCCGTGAATACGCCTACAACAAAGCAACGACACGCCGGTTCACCATTAAACGTCTGGACTGCGGAGACGTCGTATTTCACAAGTCGTGTACAGATTCATCTGGCCCGCTTATTCATAAGAATATTCGCAAGTGACATTAAAACTCTTCGTATGACGTTATTGTCCATTATCATTGTCAACGGATATCAAAGAGTATTCGCCGGATTTATTACACCCGCCCGCGGTATCCTCTGAATCCCCATAGCTGTGATATATTCTTCAGCCATTCTTCGAAATCTGGATCTCGTGTAACGACGCATTCGAGTCTCGCGTCTCTTATTTGCCATGACTTATTGTGTTGATATTGGCTAGATACGGAGCGCTTTTTGTTACTTATTGGATCGATTTCATCTGTTAAACCATGTGAGCTTCCATCATTAATTCGCCTTCAGTTCGAGTGAGGTCCTGAATCGCAAACATAACCTGAAATACTGGCGACACGCTGGCGCCGACGGTGAAATTAATCTGATTCGTGTATCTGCTATTTCGGATTTAACCGTTGTTTATTGCTTTTAAGTGCACAAACATATAGCTATCTCTGAGTCGGTATGCTTCACTATTTGAGTTTGTTGTGTACACACAATCGGTAAAGGATTAGAGATTTTATCGCTTAGATTATTGCCGGCGTATCTGCTAGTAGCTACGAGCTTTTGCAATGTGCATTAAGGTTTATTGTTATGTTATGACAACTATTATCTTACAGAAGCGAGCACTATAAAGATGTAAGCAATATCTAGTGCCGCCGAGCGCCGCTCGCAAATAATAGTGACTGTAAACAAGCATTGCGCTAAGGCGTTGAGTTTATCTCCCACTGGGATCGTTTTGACAAATTAACCATTAGATTTTAATCTCAACTAGGATAGTTTTCATGTACTAAGGGAAATTGATAATCAGAAATTCTTAAGCACTCTGTAGCGGTGTCAACGTGTCTGCATTATGTAAAAGACGCCAAGTAAACGGTATTTCTAAGCACTTTATCAACGGCCGTCAAT
The DNA here is from genome assembly GCA_963693475.1 of Ectropis crepuscularia. NCBI lineage: Eukaryota > Metazoa > Arthropoda > Insecta > Lepidoptera > Geometridae > Ectropis > Ectropis crepuscularia. Next base: position 20,275,863 of record OY856353.1, on the reverse strand, counting down.
TTCCATCAAATGAAATTAAGTCTATCAAGAAAATTGCCGCCTATAAAAACACCTTGTTAGAATCGATATATTTTTTACCGTAATCACGTCATTGTGGTCGAAATGATCGGCCGAAATGAAGCGGCGTCTTGCTACCGAATTGTCGCGCTAGGGTGATTTATCTTCGGTAAATTTATCGCTCAATCAACGTCGTCGCATGCGCTGCCCGGCGCAAGCGCAACCGCTGATTGGATTTCTTCATAATTACATCTTTTGACGCGTACGCGCCAAGTTTCGAGCTTCGCAAGCCGCCAGGGCATGAGATCGTGGGAGCACCGTGTAATCAGCTTTCTTGACTGTCTTGTTTTGATCTGCTAACACGGACCTACTACACTGAAATGCGTAGAGCGATTCATTTGGTCGTTTTTTTTAATATATCAGTAACTGCACCTCACTTATGAACGCTATCCTTAAGAATCGACTTCCCTTGGTGATTGTTTTCTTGGCGCTGATGTGGATTAGTTGTACACGCAGTGTCAGTTTTAACCAAGCTGCTGCTACCATTACTATCAATTTATCTCAAGTATTTGCTTTCATCTAAGTTTAATATGGTTTAATCTAAGTAGATTTTCTAATCCGCTAAGCCTCTATGGAATTTCTATCTTGACTAGCTGAAAGCGCGCGCGTTGCTACGCCATCTATCGAAAATTGTTCGTACCAATTCAAATTTTGAACAAATTCGGTTACTTTATGTTCTAATGACGCAACCTTTAACATATGACAAATGCTGTCACGCAACGAAAGCTCTCTAAAAGCAATATTTTTTTCCCGTGTTTGTTACATTTTTCATTCATGCTCGGGTCCTGTTGATAGTAGCGTAATGTTAAATAGCCTATAGCCTTCCTCGATAAATGGACTATCCTAAAAAGAAAGAATCTTTCAATTCGGACCAGTAGTTTCAGAGATCCTTGCGTTCAAACAAACAAACAAACATACAAACAAACTCTTCAGCTTTATAATATTAGTATAGATTTCACCTAACCTTCTCAAAGATACATTTTATGATTTTTTTGTTTTGTGTATTATGGATACCATTGACTTCACCGCCTCATAATTTCAAGCCCAAAAATATCACAACAACGTTTAAAAATAATTTTGTTGTACGAGTATTTGTCAATTAAAGGAATAATTATTTTTCTCAAAACAACCGACTTCATCTTATAAATTAAACTCATTTTTCTCAGCTTATTTTAATGGATTTTATTTTTAGTTTTGTTGATATTACAAAACCGCTCTACCGATTTCGATAAAATTTCAAATCAAATTTAGCACCCCCGAAATATTTTTTTTTAAATTGGCACTGGTAAACTAGTTTTTTTCTTGTGAATGTTTAGAATTCAAAGTCGATCCAAAATAAACTTGCTTCTTCATATAGGAATACGTAAATGCATTTTATTTTCTTAGCACTGGTAACATTGTTTTTTTTTTCTAAGTAAGTCTAGCATGGTAACGTGAATAATTCAAATTCAAAATCGATCCAATACAAAACTAGCTACATAGCTACATTCCTCTATGAAGAATAGAGGAATGTAAAAAAATGCAAAATGTTTTTTGTGTGTAAAAAATATTTGTAAAAAAATGCAAAATGTTTTTTGTGTGTTTTTGCCACTTCACTATTATTTTGACTTTAATTTCTGTTTCGATTCTCCACGAGTAATAATGACGGCACGTGAAGGGCGGTGAATTCTTGCATGGTTTCGTTTACACGTCATCCGCTTGTCAAGAGGAAAAATACGGTTGATATTTTTGGCGCTTAATAACCGTGATCGGCGTCACTGATTACGTATTATTCATATTCGCCCGTGGTCCGTTGTTATTCGGTTACTGACTTACTGGGCATGGGGAATGTCTGGCAGACGTGAAAGATCTGGTGACAGTCTTATTATTTCGATACGCAGAAACGTACCATTCTTGCAAACCTAAATAAGTATGGCACGTAAGTCCGTTGTAGCGTGGCGTTATTGTGGGTTACTTTGTTAACAAATGTAGGTTTCCACTTAAACGCAATCTCGCCTGATGTTAAGCGACGATTAGGTCTACGATGGAGCGTGCTTAGTTAGAAGAAACCGATTCACTATTTATTTGGAGACAACAAGATTTTAACCATCCACTCAGGTTACGCTTTCTACAGTCTTTTCTACAGTCTTTGGGGACTGTGTCAGCTTCGTCCGTGAGAAAGCACCTGTAAATAGAAACCTCACACGTGGTCCCTGGGTGGTGCTAAACAGCTGACAAAAATACCGGTGGTAGGCCTCGGCCGTGGCTGGTGACCACCCATCAGACTTAAGTCATGCCGCCAAGCGGCCTAGCCGTGTTCCGGCCATGTTGTCTGATGACGCCATTTGGGAAGACGGGTCAGAACAGTTGCTGCATAACTGCAAGACCGGATGCCACACAACAATACTTTGCATCGGAAAGCTAGTCGTGGAGGGTAGCGGGATCCGAGGCACGGTTACCGCGACCGACCGCAGACAGTAGGGGGCCCAAGTAGTGAGCTAGCCCCTCATGAAAGGCTGCCCCGCCATCTAGCGAAAAATCCCGGGATGCGCTATCCTGCCGGTTGGCGACCGGATATCAAGGCCAGATAGACATCCCCGGGGGGGCTCGGGCGTCCCCGCAGTCTCCAGACTAGTTTCCCATAGATGTATTCGTGTTGTGTGTTGTGGCCGTTGGTCAGCAGTATGTAGCCTCGTTCTACTTCCGTGTTCCCACCGTAATTCACCCTCAAACAACTATGAAAAAAGTAAAAAACAGAAATAGAGTTCATATGCGGCTGCACTCCTTGATTCTTAAAGTGCACCTCGAGAACATCCGAGGCCTGCACTCAAATATCACAGCAGTCCACCACCATCTGGAGACTGAGCAGCCATCACTGTTTTTTCTTACGGAGACGCAGATAGGGCGTCCTTCGGACGTGGCGTACCTAACATATCCTGGTTACACGCTGGAGCACAATTTTAAGCCACGTGCTGGAGTGTGCCTGTACGCCCGTGATGATATCTGCTGTCGGCGTCTCCGTAACCTTGAGGACACCAGATTCTCTGTTCTTTGGGCGTTGATAGACACAGGCTTAGAAAAAATTGTGTATGCCTGTGTCTATCGGTCGCACAGTGGGGATCTGGAGACAACTAGGCTCATGGAATATTTGAGTGAGGCGGCGGATGCGGCTTAGCAAAAGTACCCATCAGCCCAACTAGTGTTGCTGGGGGATTTTAACGGCCATCACAAAGATTGGCTGTTCCCATACCGGGACACTGACCACGCTGGGCAGGAAACGAGAAAGCTAGCTTTATCGTTAGACCTGACCCAGTTGGTTCAAGGGGCCACTCGGGTACCTGACGTTGAGTCGCATACTCCTTATTGTTTAGACCTTCTGCTAACAACTGATCCAGACCGATATTCCGTGGCGGTATCTTCGCCGTTAGGCAGCTCCGACCACTGTCTGGTGAAGTCAGTATCAATGTACCATCCGCCCGATCCAAGCCCTAGAGGCAACCGGCGGTTGTGGCGATACAAGTTAGCAGATTGGGATGAGATGCGTTCTTTTTTTGCGTCTTACCCATGGCAGTCATTGTGCTTTTCTTCTGGTGATCCTTCAACTTGCGTGGATGCTGTGACTGAAGTGATCCAAACGGCTATGGAATATTTTATACCATACTCTGACGTCCCAGTATCCAGCAAAGCTCGCCCTTGGTTTGGTCCTCAGTGTAAAAATGCTGAAGCATTTAAGCATGAGGCTTACCTAGCTTGGGTTGATGCTCGACAACGTAAAGCAAAGGACACACACCAGAAGAAGAAAGCGTTTAACAAGGCTGCTAAGGCATGCAAAAAGGTTCTACAGAGGGCTCGATTTGACCATATTAGTCGAATAGGGAACAAACTAGCTTCATACCCTACGGGCAGCAAAGCGTTTTGGTCCCTAGCTAAATCAGTCGAATCGAACTTCTGCCGCCCCTCACTACCTCCAATGCTTAAACCTGATGGGACGCTGGCTCACACCGCTATAGAGAAGGCAAACTTGTTTGCGTCTCAGTTTGCGGAATCTTCACATCTAGATGCTGGTAGTGCGATACCCCCAACTCCACCTGGCAGTCCGACTGTAATGTCTGAAATACATATTCGCCAGAAGGAGGTTCGTAAAGTGCTACGCAATCTGGATGTGAATAAAGCCAGTGGCCCGGACGGAATTCCAGCCATAGTACTGAGGGTTTGTGCACCCGAGTTGTCTACAGTACTAACACGCCTGTTTAGACTTTCTCTCCAAACTGGGCAAGTGCCGAAGTCGTGGAAGCTTGCTAACGTGCAACCTGTGCCCAAAAAAGGCAGTCGTACTGACCCTGTCAACTACAGGCCCATCTCAGTCACGTCCATACTCTGTAAGACTATGGAACGTGTCTTAAACCACAGGCTCCTGGCATACCTAGAATCGAACGACCTCCTCAGTGACCGGCAATACGGGTTTCGCCGGAACCGGTCCACCGGGGACATTCTAGCGTATGTCACCCACATCTGGAGTGAAGCTATCGAGAAACACGGGGAAGCACTTGCAGTCTCCCTGGATATCTCGAAGGCTTTCGACAGGGTTTGGCATGATGGCCTTATAAGCAAGCTTTCGGGCTATGGTTTGTCACCTGGGTTTATTGCGTGGATATCGGACTTCTTGAGGGATCGATCCATACGAGTCGTCATTGATGGCTGCTCGTCGGATCAAATGGCTATCAATGCCGGAGTTCCTCAGGGGTCGGTACTCTCTGCGACTCTCTTCCTGCTACATATCAATGATCTGTTGAAGCCCGGTATCGTTGGGTACGCAGATGATAGCACCGTCGTAGAGAGTTATATATCCAGCGCAAGAGCCAGTGGACAACAAACTCAGCTCCTGAGAGAAGGTATGGTCGAGCGTTTGAACTTGGCCCTTGAGGCAGTCTCTACATGGGGCGATACCAATTTGGCCAAGTTTAACGAAGGAAAAACACAGGCATGTTTATTCTCAGCTAAAAGGAGTCCATTCGAACTGGCTCCTACTTTTCGAGGCGTGTCCGTGCCGGTTACTGACCATCTCGAGCTTTTGGGCGTTTCTTTGTCATCGACGCTCAACTTTGGCACGTATATTGAGTCTAAGGCTAAATTAGCCGCCAAAAAACTGAGTGTCCTCTCAAAGGTGCGAAGATACTTCAACTCTGAGCAGTTGCTCACGTTGTACAAAGCACAGATTCGATCCTGTATGGAGTACTGTTCGCACCTTTGGGATGGATCGGCCAAGTATCAGCTGGAGACTCTGGAATCTATTGAGAGACGTGCCAAAAGGCTCATAGGCAATGACACTCTTGTGCGTAAAAGACTTCAAAGTCTTGATCATCGCCGCAAGATTGCTAGCTTATCGGTTTTTTATCGGATACACTTCGGAGAGTGTGCAACTGATCTGCATGATCTAATACCACCTTGCCCTTTCTTCTATCGGAATTCTCGTATCTCAAAAAAGCGACATCGTTTCATGGTTGATGTTCCAAAAACACGAACGAAGAGATTTGACTCCACGTTTGTGATAAGAACGTCAAGGTTGTGGAATGCGTTGCCGGAGTGGGTTTTCCCCGATGGTTACAATCTGGGTGTCTTCAAATCGAGAGTGAATCGGTTTCTTCTAGGTAAGCACGTTCCATCGTAGATCGCATCGTCGCTTAACATCAGGCGAGATGGTGGTCAAGTGCGAACCTATCACAGTTAAAAAAAAAAAAAAAGTCTAGAGCCTAGACGTTTTTATCGCAAAAGTAGAGTCAAATCTCTTCGTTGGAGTCTTTGGATCATCAACTATGAAACGAGGTCGCTTTTTCGAGCTACGAGCAGTCCAATAGACAAAAGGGCAGGGTGGTATTAGACCATGCAGACCGGAGAGTTTACAGCCTAACTAAAACTGTCTTAGCTTCTTCTTCTAGTCTCTTTTCTTTTCGCTTGAAATGATAGAGACAGCAATGGCAAAGCCATAAGGTTATCGTAAATAAAAAGGAAATAACACGAGCTTTTTTGGATTCGTTAAAATGAACCCTTCGTTTCAAGAACTCTGCGTTGAACACCCGTATGATTGTTCAAGTTATTGATCTCTGAATTAGTAAAACGCGAAGCAGTGGTTAATGACGAGGCTGACAGCGCCCGCATTCGTAAGAAACTGGCCACATATCATTTATTTTGACACCAATTGTAATTTTTCTGTCGTTAATCAATTACGACGTGTTAAGTTTTATGTCTCCATTTTTCGGTTGTCAATCGGTGTACCAATAAATTGGTTTAATTTATTTATGTGGTATGATAATATACTGAAGCAGTCGATAAGAATAAAGAATAATGTAGTAGGAACAGAATTTTAATCCAAATAGGAAATAAAAAGGCCAAAATTTTTCAATGACACGCTGAGTACACGTGTCATTGTAAGGACACCGGTAATGACATACATATTTTAAGCTGCACTTCGAGGTCACCGATTTCAATGAGACAACTCCGCCCTTTTTAAATCTACCGCTGCAGCGTCGGTGTCAAAAGTGAACAACCGAGCAAGCCAGTAACGATCCACCAGACAATAAGAATACTGCGACCATTACAAGGCGACAAAACTCTAATATCAATAGAACACAATGGGAACAATAGTACCCTCTGTCAATTATGCCATCATTACCATTGGAATAAACGACGTAACGGATCAGATGCTTGTCAAAAAACTACACGATGACGAACTTAACGCGGTCGCAACTAGCTCGCTCCTCAACGGTGGAAATTAAATCTTAACAGCCAATAAATATAACTTTAATCACATTGCGTAGGGGAAGATGAACATGCATATTTTATATGTCGAAACAGTTACCCTATAAATGATTTATGGTGTGCGGCGCCGTCTTAAATTCTGTCACTTGCATTAACAATGTATCATGAATTTGTTAATTAAAATAATTCATGATAATAACCGACCACGTCTAACAATGGTTTGATTTAGCCGGAGGCAAAACCAGATCACTGTTAGTGGTCGCTTATTTGAAAAACTGCGAAAAAGGTCTCAACATTATGTTACTAGAGTACATGTACGCAATTCCGTCCGCGTGCAGTTTAAATTTGATTTTTTCCTAAGAAATTAGGTATTTTCGGGATAAAAAGAAGCCTATCGGTTAGTCCACGTTATCTACATTTCAAGTTTCAGCAGGATTCAATTCTGATGTTGAGCAACAAATATGCAAACATGCAAACTTTTTAATCACTTATCCAAATATTTGAGAGACGAGACTGATATTCGAAAATAGAGTCGAACAGAAATTATTGGCCAATTCCCATTATACTCGTAAAATAAAAAAAACATCTCAAAGATATAGTTTCAAAATCATAAAATAAGTAGCATTACTTATGTAATTTTAACTATAATAATAAACACTTTACATCTATAACTTATTAGCAAAACCCTACATACAGATAATATATGTACATATATAATGACAGTGTAGGAACGAGTAAAGTCTGTAGTGCATTGTACTAAATGTACCTATCTTACTTGTACATTTAATCTGGCGTTGTGTTAAGTTAATAAATATAATGCTACCTTTGAAGTTTGTGTAACTTCAATGAAGTTTTGCTATCCGTCAGGGAAAGTGACCCAAGAGAGCTTGAACTTTATATATTACGCTGGAAACAAGTCCATTCGTGTTACCCCATAAATACGCCTAGATATCGGCTAGATTTGTTCCCTGGATGTTTCAATTTGAAACCTTACACCAAACAAAACGTTGACTCATATTCATCGTTTCATTTGCGTAATCTTTACATGATTCTGAATTGTCTGTAGCTCGAGTAATTCAAATCACCAATATGTTCATTTTATTCAAATTGCGGTACTTAACTTCCTTCCTTGACTTGATAAATTCTCTGTTACTATTTACTAGCGAGTCTACATCATTATTTATCATAATACCGATTGGTATCGCATACGATTTGGCGAGCGTGTTTTCTAATTGGATCCTTACCGTCTTTGTATTATGATTTGAATGCGATTGAATGTGAATCGGGAGGCGTATTTGCGTTTATATTATCCTTGCGTTTGTCAAATATGATCGAGGTGTGCAAAGATGTTATTCGTTTAGTCGACACGCGATCATTTGATAACTCGACATGCTCGCCACTTGTAATTTGATGGGAGGTCCTCGAGTTCAGGCATTTCATTTTTATATTTATTTTAAGTGTGAACTACCTTGTAATTTGCAATGCCTGAGTATTGTGAAGATAACATTTTGGTTGCCAATTTTTTTGCTCTTGAATGGGGATTATATTAAGTATTTTTGTTAATCATATTTATTTTTTCGTTTTACAATTAAGAATTCAGACCTTTTAATAACGGAGAGCATCGTCTGTATAAGATTAATTACACTGGCTTCCACTCGTAAATCAATTATGCAAGTAAACGTGATAAGAATCTCTTAATTTTCACTTAAAGTATCTTCTACATCTCAATACAGTCGGATCGCTGCAGGTGGTGGCCTCTTCTTCCATGTTTGCAAATGTTATATGAATGTATGTACATGCCGCGGGTCGTAAAAATGACAAACTAACATTTATTACTGTGTACGACACGTAAGTAATGTCTCGTCCCGTATAGGTTTTGTCAGCGGGCAATCGGCGATTTATTAACGCACATTGTTGATTATTTTATTAATGCCATTCACTGATCCTCGAAGGTTTATCGCTAAAATTTAAATCCTTCTGTCACAACACGATGTTTCTGTTGAAACGCTTGACGAATCAATGTTTATCACAAGCTGTAAGTAATAAAACGAGTGTGCGACGCTCGGGAAGCTTTCTCTTGGCGTTTCAACACTCTATCATTCTCTCAATACAAGATATTCACGATATATTTAGTGCAGTCAACACCGTCTCAATATTCGCTATTTAGATTTAGTCATAGTAAGGAGCACGAAGTGATGAAACGATTAGGACTCCACTATATATTATGCTCTAAGTAAAGTTATTTTTACGTGGGGATAGAAGTTAGGGGGTTAACAAAGTAAGACATCGAAATGATACCAAAGTACTCTGCTCTGACAAAAGCGGGGCGAATTTTATCCTTTTACATACGAGGTGTAGCCCGACAGGTATCAAAATTAACAAAAATGTAAATATATTCATAGTATTGCGATTTTAACAATGTAAGCATCCAATAAGTTTATTGCACTCGAAATTTATAGATCCCTTATCGTTAGCAAAATGTAAAAGACTGATGAGATATGGGCAGTATTTTAATATCGGCCCTCAAGCGAAAGTTAAAAATAGTGCGGATATTCTTTAAAAGCTTTTGAATGGATGATGTCGTTGGATAGTTCACGAGGCACGAACGTATCTGTGCTCTCTACGAGGTAGGTGCGTGCGGCGAGCCCAACTTGTGATTGAGAGTTACGATTGTCATTAATATCGTAATGGATTCGATTTATGATCGAGGATCATCACATCGATTTTACGAGTACCTCCATTCGCATTGAATTTAATTCTAGATACGTTTCGAGCGATGTTTTATTGTGAGACGCCAATTTGTAATACTGTCTGTGGCGAGCAATGGTTTAGTTTATTTTTTAATTGTTTATCACGAGTTATTGATTGCTCGGTTCGTTTGTTTTAAGGGTCATTTATTTACGGTATTTACTTAACGTACGCTGCGCTGTTGTATAACTTGTTAAATTTTTATTGTTCTTTGGCATACGACAAAAGTTTTAAGGCAAAATTAAATCGGTTTTTTGAGCGCGATTCAAGGTTTATGTGGCCACCGTGTTTTACAGTGATATTCGCAGTTCCGATAAATTCCTTTGTCTTGGTTGGGTTTATTTGTTCCGGTGCCTTAATGTTAATTGAAAATCGCGGTAAGTGCAACCGATGAGGCCGCGATTGTGTAAAACATTCAATGCTTTTTGGATCCTTTTTGGTTATGGTTTTATTTTTTTTGCTATGTTTAAATTTAGAAAGGATTAAATGATACATTTGTGGAGTTTTTGATGAATAGTGCATTTAGGAACAAAACACCATAGTATAGCGGTGCAGGGTATGGGAAACAAACGAGTTAGCTTGGGAAACAAACGAGTTAGCTGGTCTTAGATGACAACAATGTTTCTTGAGAACTAACAGATATATTATAAAACTTACGCTCAATTATAAATAATAAATAACTCATTGAATTCATTTAAAGGCACAAACGTCGAAAATTTCTGTACTTAACAAAAAAATCGTCAGTTATGTTACAGGTAGACATTTTTGGTTCGGGGAAGAATAGAGAAAATGTTACGAATTAATTTGGCGGATAATCACATCTGCTAAAATATTCAAAAAAAGACCTTCTTTGAAATTTCAGAAATATTCGCGAAAAAGTCAATTATTTTATTTCACGGGCTGAACACATTTTTTTTTAACGTTTCATGTACAAAATAATATGTTTGTTTAATTTTTCTTCCGGCTGGTTCCAAGTTTAATACCAGGGTGTTTTCAAATGGCCTTTTCAAAAAAATTTAATACAGGCCTTTTATTTTTTGATAACTAAGGCATCAGTTTGATTGGATCCCAGTGGGTACCGGAACGAAACCGTACATATTGGCAACATTGCTACATGTCACCAATTAATTTCCTTGTAACCACATGAAACGCTGCGCCATAATCGAGTAGCAACTTTCGATATTTATGCACGCTTCTCAGTATAATAACTGCATGGAATTTATTTTAAATCGATCCCCTTAATTTATAAAGGCCACCGGCGACTCCGAATTGAAAATTAACCCCGTTTAGGCACGCCCCTTGGCGTTCAAATATTTTTTTAACCACATCTTTTCCAATCATGTCAACACCAGCCGATAAATTATGACCACTCTAACAACCTATTATTATGCGACCTGACATTTTTATAAAGCGATATTTTGAAATTGAAAAATTTTGTCGGGAAATAATTTTGCCCGGGGTGCAATCGGGATTGAATTTTGTGATTTATGACCCGAGTTTTTCGTATATTTAAAATTCTAATTCAATGTTAAATAACGCTCTCAGAAAATTGCAGTTTTCTTAGAATCCACTTTTGCGTCTAAACTTTCACTGGTCCGTACGTCTTTGAAAAAAAAATTCCGCGCTGTATTTGAATTAAAACCCAATATACCTACTTGTTCTTACACGTATGGTTTTTCTACAAGTGGGCATAGTTAAGTCACCTATAATCAATTTTAACCAAATTTATTTTGATTCCCATATCGACAAAGCAGTCTTGTAGATTATAAGATGTTAGGCCTACCCCTATGGAATTTTATTGTGAAAAGGGAAAACCCTGATGTTAATATCACTATTGATATACACAATTTCTCTTTTCGTCATTTGGCAAAATGAGTAAATAAAAATTACTTATTTTATGATTAAACTAGCAGCGCCCCGTGGTGTTACTCGTGAAGTTCCCGTTGTTTTTCCAGGATAAAATGCCTATGTGTTCTTCCAGACTATAATCTATCTGTGTTCCAAATTTCAGCCCGATCCGTTCATACGTTAGGACGTGATTGAGCAACAAACATCCAAACATCCATACATTCGCATTTATAATGTTAGTACGATAGTACGATACGATAATAGTAGGATTAACATCTCTCAATTTTGTTAGATCTGCCACGGTAACTTTTATCATTTTTGTGTGGCTAGAGAAGTGACGTAAAGTCCTAAAAGCAAAGTTAGTGTGGTCAAACCACATTGGGTAGAGGTCATTGGCACCGATCAGGTAGGGCCCTTGGATGATTGATCTGCGCTCTTATCAATGCACTGTGTCGCCTACGTTCGGCTCTGTCAAAGGCACATTGTACGAAGACGAGAACTGTGTTGTAATAAAACCTCAAATTATTTTGTTGCACTATTAGACGAGTGTCTCGCGGTTGTTAAACAGTCTATAACTGTCGATAATAACTGAGTTGTCAAACGCAATTTTTTTGAAGTGAAAAATTCTTATGTCTTGTCGTAACTTTTTGGTGAACAAAAATCACGAAACTTGTGGCATCGTCACAGCTCCACCGACGATTTTAGCAACCAACTACGTTAAGTGAGCCATCAAATTCTAAGTTATATATTTTCAGTTCTTTCGGCAGCTCGTATGACTGCCATTTTTTCTTCTTTTAACTCGATTAGTATTATGTACCCGAAATTTACGTCTTCTTTTTTGTATTTAAAATCACGATTATTATGCCACGTCATTTATCGTCCAGGATTTAAACTATGGGTATCTACAAGTGTAAATCAACTAGTAAAAAAAATACGAGATACAAAACTGACTGGTCCCAAATTAACAGACAACGCCCAATCACATCCATTTATCCGATTTAACTCTTCATAAGTTTGTTGAAACGTTTTTTGTAAATTAAATCTTTTTTAATTCAATCTACATTTATCTTTGTTTTATGATAAATGATAGCGGATTTAAAACTTATTAGTTTACTAAACATAATACCTACTTTATGTATACATAAGTATAAGTTATGGTGGTCTAGTCGGGAGAACGGCGGCTGCCGATCCGGAGACCCCGGGTTCAAACCCCACACGCACCACTGTCTTTTCGAAGTCATGCGAAACCGACATGTACCTAGAATCTTTCGAAGTCATGTGCCATCCGCCAACCCGCACTGGACCAGCGTTGTGGATTATGGCCTTAACTCTCTCCTTGCGAGAGAAGGCCCCGAGTCCCAGCAGTGGGAACGTTTAGTGGGCTGTTGATGTTGATGTTGATGATGTTGTATACATATGTACTTTATCAACTTTTTCTTACACTTTTTATTTGTATTGTTTCAGAGTGTACAAACAGATCCAGAGATAAAGAAAATGTAAGGATGTTTTTTTGTAAAATGTAAATTACTGGTGGTGGTACTGTAGTGTAAATTAAACAATTGAGTATTTTTTCTTACGATTGAAAATATCCAGTGGGCCTATAGTCCGGTAAATTTAGACATTCGAAGTTACCTAAAATCCCACCAAGCTGAAAATCGGTAAGATTGTTTAAAATATCATTAAAAACAAAATTTGAAAGTTCCCCATCTTTCTATATCTTACTATATCCAAACTCCAAAATTATATCAAAATATCCAAACCTCATTGTGCATTTCGAATTTTAACCGGATCTGTTCAATCGTTTTGATTTAATATTCCCACCATCTCAACATCTATTAAATCAATCAACACAACCAATCGAATCATTTTTTTAAATGTAAAATACATATTACAATATCGACTGTAAATAAATACCTACTACTGAACAAAAAAAAAATATTTAGGTCAGTGTTAAGTTTGAGCTACAATCGGGTTAAATTTGATTTTTAGGTGATAAAAATATATTTGATTTTACTTATTAATAAATAATTAACAAAAAATCAATTATCTCCGCAAAAACAAAAACGGAGACACTCTACTTCATTTCAGTTTTTGTGTGAAATCAACGAAACATAAATACCTATTTATCATCCATGAAAACAAATTTTAGGTTTTTGTTTTTTTTAACCGTTATACCAGTTATTTCGATAAAGTTTAAATGACCACACCACCACCGCCTATATTGCTATCTACCAAACAAATCATTAAAATCGATTCACAATTGGTGGAGCTATCGCGTAATAAACATACAAATAAAAGTGGCCAAATGCGAGTCGGACTCGCCAATGAAGGGTTCCGTAGCAGCAAGTAACATATTAAATAAGCTCTTGTAGTTCGGTGTAACTTTGATCGATGTTTTAATTATAGTGTATTTATGCCGTACTTAAAAAAAACTACTCACCAGATCGAGTTCAAAACAATTTTCGTTGGTAGTTTGCATGGTAATGAACATCATATATATTTTTAGTTTTATCATTACCTTATTTTAGAAGTTAGAGGGGGCACATTTTACCACTTTGGAAGTGTCTCTCGCGCAAATTATTCAGTGTAAACAAAAATTATTTTAGAAACCTCAACATCATTTTTGAAGACCTATCGATAAAACACCACACACGTATAGGTGAGATGAAAACAAAAATATTTGAGTTTCAGTTCTAAGTAGATATGGGTGGAACACCTAACTTTTTTTTTATAATCTTAATGTGGTTTACAGAAGCCATCTACTTACCAAGTTTCAACAGTGTAGTCCTCATAGTTTCGACAAAAAGTGGCTGTGACATACGGACGGACGGACAGACAGACAGACATGACGAATCTATAAGGGTCCGTTTCTACGTTTTACGGAACCCTAAAAAACACAACCGAATTGAGATCTTTAGTCTTTATTGAAGTCTGTTTTATAGCTATACATATTACTGGTTACAAGCTGCTGATTTCACTGTCTTGTTTACTCTATCACAATGTTTTCTGTAATTGGACAGATTTTGTTGCCTTCCCACGTATTCAATCAAAGTTTCCGATACGAATTTCCTCTGTACATCGTGCATCGTACATCGGGCTGTATTCCATAGTTGCCAAACTTGAAACGCTGGACCGGCCCAGTTTAACTTATCCTGGACTCGCTACGACTTATGTTTTTATAAGCTTTTATTTATAGTGTAGAGTGAAGGGCCGAGCAGCTATTGGAACATGAGTCAGTAATATGTCACCCAGAGGTATAATATGATTTAGGACAATGCTTTGTATTTTCTCTGGATACATTGCCCTACAAACACAGCGATGTTTGCACATTACTGTTTGGCGGAAGAACGGAAGAATAACTGACAATGATGTGGTACTTCCTCAGGCGGACTTTGCGGAGAGTTCTGCTACTATTGGTTTTAATCTTTTGCGATTTGAACACATAATTTAAACACTTTAAAGGACTTAATCACCACCAAAACCATCATTTAATTACCTAGACGTTTCGGCAGAGTTACAACCGCCGTGGTCACGAGATAACTCCACACGAGAATAAATAAATAAAATAAACATTGGTGGACAATTTACACACAACACCATCAGATCCCAAACTAAGCCAAGCTTGTAATATGGCGGCCAGATAGCTGATGTAATACTTATATAGTTTTAAATACATATTTATTATCTTATACATAGAAAAACCCAGACACAGTGCAAAAATTTGAATTCATCACACAAATATTTGCACTGGGTGGGAATCGAACCCACGAAGCCGTGATGCCAAGACGATGACGAGAAGACACGGCGGTTGTAACGCTGTCGAAATGTCGAGGTAATTTAAATGATAGTTTTGATCGTGGTAAAGTCCTGTAAAGTGTTTAAATTTCGCGTTTACATTTACATCTTTGATGGAGTGACATTAGAGAATAAGGCTCTTGATTTCGCGGTTGTTTTAATTTGGGTCGACGAAATTGACTTGTGTTGGATGTGCCGTACCACTAAAACAGATTTTTACAACTGAATAAGTGGAGTCTCTTAATTATGAATCTCCTTTTATGATTTTCATTCTGTTGTGTTATTTTCTTTATGGCGCCAATTTTTTAAGTTACATGCCTCGATGCTTGTAATCTAAATCATGAATAATAATCCATCTTAGTGTCGCATATTGGCTTACAGATCTGTAGGTTGACATAGTGATGATGTCTTCCAGCCGATTTCGGCTACGGCGACTGCTTCTATAAATATATAAATTATTATTTTATTTCATTTTTTACATTTACTGTGGACGGTGTGCTCTGAGGTGACTTATGTAGCCTATTTTTGCTGTGAAAGTTCGTGAACAGTCATGGCAAGTTAGAACGCCATCCACATAATTATAGATATGATTTGAAGGAAGTCTATTCTTAAGTTCGTCACGCTTACGATCTAGCTCCTTCTTTCTGTCGTCTTCAAATGCATAAACGCGATTGTGCACAAGTCGCCTCCACTCGGAACGGAGGTTGACATAGTAGATAAGATATAACACGAGTCATTCATCGAATTACGGAAATTGTTTATTGGTGGATATTCCTCACACAGTACGTACGAGTACTGACTAGCAAATTAAGGAAAGCTTGTATTATGGGAGCCAGATAGCTGATGAATGCAAATTTCATGTTTGTGTAATATTCCACGTGAACACCTAATTACAAACACTGCTTACCTTTGAAAATCATACTAATATTATAAATGTCAATGTATGGATGTTTGTTGCTCAATCACGTCCTAACATATGAACGGATCGGGCTGAAATTTGGAACACAGATAGATTATAGTCTGGAAGAACACATAGGCTATAGAACACATTTTTATCCCGGAAAACAACGGGAACTTCGCGGGTAACACCGCGGGGCGCTGCTAGTATTTGATATGATTGCTGCGTGATATTGTGCTGTAATGTCATCAGACGGCCGGATTATTTGTCTCGTTACTATGTCCTATTAATACCTATTATAAATGTCAATATTTGGATGTTTGTTGCTCCATCACGCAGTTACGTCTGAGCGGATCGGGCTGAAATATAGATAAATAACTTCACCGGCTTAGTTCCCGTTCCCGACACACCTGGCCATAACAACTACTACGCAGTACTACGCAATAATTTGAACATGAAGAGTTAAACCACTGCTGTACATTAACATAATGCAATGTGCATTGTGTAGTGCTCGTCACGTATATTGTCTTTCAAGCTGGAATAGCGGAATACATCTACATTTGCACTCTAATCGGCGGTAGAATAACTGGCAAAGGTGTGGTCCCAAGACAGATTCTACCACTACAATTTATTGTATTAACTACTCTGAACCTTAGAGGGCTCTATGAAAGAGCTCTACCAGGAAATGTCTCCCTAACCGAAATTTTTCTTTCCAGATGGGACGTTCCGGCGGTCCTCGCAGAAATACCGAAGCTAGGCGCAGTCATAGATCTAACGAACACGGCAAGATATTACAACCCGAGAGTAAGTACTATTTTATTTTGTCCTAACAACTCTTTGAAGCGCTGTCCTTTATTCCACATTGTTGTGAAATTGCTGCCACAAAAAGTTTCTACAGATTAGGGCTGCCCCTTGCTTGAAATTGTTGTTTCTTGAATGTTATGTAAATTTTAAGTGTAAACGAAAACATTTATTAATTGTAAACACATACACCGTCTTTGTTTATGCTTACGATGCGTTATGATAATTGAAAAACGTTCGAAACATGTGAATCGTCTTACGGACATTATAACTACGCTGTTTTTTTTAAATTTAACAACTCCACAGAATCCGTGAACGTTTTTGTAATTTGAGTTATTTTTTAACATACAATGTATATCTGGGATTAGGAGAAGAAAAGGAAAATGGGGGATGTAGGGAATATTTTCAACCTAATTCTAGTGCTCTTTTGTTCGATTTTGCTATTGTCTATGTCTTATCTACCCGGCTCAGAACCTCTACCACGACGGCATTTCTATCCCTGATGGTCATCTGTAAGTTAAGCTCTCGAATGGCCATCACCGATGCGTACGAACCGACCGATGGCGTTGACGGCGTCGTCAGCGATAGCACCTTCCTGCGATTAACCCAGGAAAGTGATTCTTTTGATAATAAAACAAAAATAATAGTATTGAAATCGATAGAATTCGATGACTAGATTCCGAATACATGAACTACCCCTTCCCCTTATAAGCCTGTCTTGTCTTAACAAGTGTATGGAAATGTCAAACAAGCATAATTTGTAAAAATATTTAAAAAATATTCTGCCGGCGTCCTGGGAGTGTCGATAGAAGTGAAATAACAATATTATTACCTATAATACCTACTTACATACACAGGTGTTGTTGACGGTACTTAATAGTAACAGTGTCGGGAGTTCAATTGTTTATTCCCATTTCCAAAAATAGTAACAAGCATGTACGTACTAACACAATACATGTATGTACATTCTTACAAACAGAGATGTCGGTAACAGTATCAGTTACGAGTAAAGTTTTTTCCATCACATAAAATGTCCATCCCGCCTAAATAAGTTTTCACTTCAAAAAAATCGTTTTAGACGCCACCAACCCTGCGTTTGAGTCTTTTCAGACACACGCTCTCGAGCCGCAGACGCATAAACATTCCAAAGATTGTTACTAATAAATGAGTGGTAACAAGCACCGCGAATATAAGACGAGCTCGGGGTAAGAATTACGAGCCTCACCACGGTTTTACCCGTGTAACTATCGTAGTACCTACCGCCATGTGTTAGAATACCAGGAAAGCAGTAAAGTTATACGCAGATTTACTATTGAAAGTCACATTTTCCACTACGATGCTTTGTCCGTAGTTACGTGTGATTGCCTTGCATTCATCTTCTGGCATAATCCGATCGTAAAACGAGGTTTTCATGGGGCAGTCAACGCTGTATTTTGTTTTGGTGCATGTTAAACACATTCGCGATCGACGTAAAAATTATACAAATTAATAGTTTCTTCACTTAAGTGTTTACTAAAAGTATTCAATGCATCTATTGCATTTGAAACTCGTCTATGGACATGTTACATTACAGGGCAAAGAGATAAATCATCTCAAATCTCTATATGACGAGCACAGTGCGCAACAATTTGGATTCTTCATGTTCAAGTTGCTGCGTGGTACAGTGCTGTAATGGGTCGGCATGTTGTTTACCTACCATCGGGCGCATGGTTTGCGCCTCCCGTCACTCTATACGTATTACAAAACAAACATGTAGTGAGAAATGAGGAGATTAATTGATTATAATAAGAGATCGATAAACCTGATACTGTTTTAGTTACTGTTTTCCTAAAAAAATTAATCGTCATTTGAGAATCATCTGAGAGACGATATGCGTGTCATTGATTTGAAAGAGAAAAGTTTGCAAACTTTAACCATCATCTTTATGCCCTTTTTTTAAACCCCGACCAAAAAGAGTGGTGTTATAAGTTTGACGTCGATGTCTGTCTGTCTGCTGTGTCTGTCTATGGCACCGAAGAGCTCAAACGGATCGACCGATTTTAATGCGGTTTTTTTATTTGAAAGCTAGTATCCGTTCGGTAGTTCTTAGCTATGTTTGGTTGATTCAAGTTGGCGGCCTCCACAAAATGGCAGATAAAATATTTTTTCACAACCTCCCTCAATATGGGTATAAAATGGCTTGACTAGTAGAACACTAAACACTATGACAAATTTCATATCCAAGATGGCTGCCACCACAAAATGACGAATAAAATTTTTATTTCACTAATCTATATAAATAAAAGCGAAAGGTCACTCATCAAAGAATCTCAGAAACTACAAATGCTAGGAATCTGAAATTTTGCACGGAGGTCCCTTTTAGCACGTAGGCGCTCGCTAAGACGGGGTTTTGCGAAATTCAACCCCTAAGAGGGTGAAACAAGGGATGAACGGTTGTATGAAAATTCTTGATTTTCAAAGTTATCAAATTTTGTATCGAAACACTTGACACGAAGCAATTAAATGTTTGTTCTATAAATTTTGTAATTTCGAACTGTACGGGGGTGAAATTGTGGTTGGAATGGCCGATGAATGTCAATATGGAAGTTCCCAACCATTGAAGATAAAATCATGAAACTCTGTATATAGACACTTGACACGAAGCAAACGAATGTTTGTTCTATCAATTTCGTAATTTCAAACTGTATAGGGGCGAAATTGGGGTTGAAATGGGAGATGAATGTCAATATGAAAGTTCCCAACCGTTGAAGTCAAAACCATGAAACTCTGTTTAATAAAGACACTTGACACGAAGCAAACGAATGTCTGTTCTATCAATTTTGTAATTTCGAACTGTACGGGGGTGGAATTGGGGTTGCAATGGGGGATGAATGTCAACATGGAATATCTCAACCATTGAAGATAAAACCATGAAACTCTGAATATAGACACTTGACACAAACCAAACGAATTTTTTTTGTTCTAGCAATTTGAGTAATTTCGAACTGTATAGGGATGAAATTGGGATTGAAATGAGGGATGAATATCTTTTACACTTTCACACCTAAACAACTGAACCGAATTTGATGAAATTGCATGAAATTGTTTTATTATAAGATAGATAGACAGATAAACTCTTTATTGCACTTAACAAAACAAACAACTTCAAAAACAATCTTAGAATATAGTAGCAAATGGCGACCTTATCGCTAAAAGCGATCTCTTCCAGGCAACCGTGGGATGGAAAAGAAGTTAAAAAATAAAAATATAAGCTGGTTTTAGTAATCGTAAATGTGCCTGGGTATAAAAATAAGTACTGCCTGAGTTACTTTAGTATTTATTTCGCGCGGACGAAGTCGCGGGTAACAGCTAGTCCCTGAATATGGGTATCACATGAAAGGGCTGGACTAATAGAATACTGTACGAATTTCAAATCCTAGATAGTCGGGGGAAATAAAAATTTTGAATTTTTTTCTTGTCCACTAGGTAGGATTGGTATCTTTCCTATACATAGCACGTCTTTCTCTTCCAATCTCCTTTCTTTCCAAATCTCACATCTTCATTTAGTATTCAAATGATTTAAGTCTCTCATCACTTGTAACATTCGATTTTCGTAAAGTTTTTCTTTCCGTGTCCAGTAGTTCGCACATTCCCAAGTTTACGGTACCCCTGGAGGGCAGAGTTTCTGCTAATCCGCATGATGCGTTCTTTGTCCGTTATGCGTCAACTAAGTGTTACATTCTGACGAACTTTGAGACTTCACAATAGCGACCGTACGGCAGTTGATGGAATTTCTCGTATTTGCCTGCATATGTCAAATTATTGACTAACCCTACTAATATTATAAATGCGAAAGTAACTCTATCTGTCTGTCTGTTACGCTGTCAAGTCTTAAACTGCTGAATCGATTTCAATGAAATTTGGGGCAGAAAAGAGCCTGAGAAAGCATTTAGGCTACTTTTTAATGCGCTAGAAAGGGGTTGTAAGGAGTTGAAAAAGGTGGTGAACGTTTGTATGATAGTTTCGTAGTCATTGAAACTAGAAGCTTGAAATGTATTTTATTAGGATTTTTTTGATTACATATACACGAATACATGTACGTATAACAAATAAAGTTTGAAAATATTTTACCGGTTAGAGGGTAAAACTGGTAAACCGCGGAGACCACGGGGCAGGGCTAGTATGGATATAATTGTGGTACGACAAGTCCGTCTCGACTTCGTACAACTAGTTCGGGAAATCTATACTAATATTATAAAGAAGTGAAGTTTGTGTATTTGTTAAATTGTAAGGGGTAATCTCGGGATCTACCTACTGAACCGATTTAAAAAAATCTTTCACCAACAGAAAGCCACATTATTGCTGAGTGTCATAGATTATATAAAAAACCGAAAAATAAAAAGGCTTTTACGTGGTAGTCCGTTTTGCAAAGTGAATCGGAGAAAAAACGGTCGAATGAAAGCGTTTCTTACGAACGCTGCCTTAACTATGAAAGATAAATTTTTGACGTCTAGAGAAAAGATGTGGAGCTTGAAAATGACTACAAAAAAGTCAACGACAGCATATGTCTAACTTTTATATTTAAGTGACAAAAAGTAGTATTCCAATTTAAGTAGTATATCCAATTTGGATGTTTGTTGCTCAATCACGCCGAAACGTATGAAGGGACCGGGCTGAAGTTTGGAATACAGTTAGATTATGGTCTGGAAGAACACATAGGCTACTTTTTATCCTAGAAAAATAACGGGAACGGGACCTACGCGGGTGAAACCGCGGGGCACTGCTAGTAAAATAATAAAGTAGGTAAAACGTAAAGTCTGTGCTAACAGTGTTACGCACGCTTCTATGCGCGTCGACGGTAATAGCATAAGCAGCCCAATAAATGTTCCCACTGCTGAGACTCGGGCCCTTCTCTTGCAAGGAAGGTAGTCAAGAAGGAGTCAAATCCATAATCCACCACGCTGGCCCAGTGCGGGTTGGTTGATGACACATGACCTCGAAAGATTCTAGGCACGTCTCGGTTTCCTTAAAATGTTTTTCAATAAGTCGAAGGTGATAAGTAGTAATATTTGTTTCGTTCACACAAATATTTTACTTGGGTGGGAATCGAACCCACGGCTTAAGGCTCTGCAGGCGGACTTACTACCAACTCAGACACTAGGCCAAGTGACAATAGATGTTACGTAAATAAATGACATTGTAAGCAGTAAGCACATCACAAAGCGAATTCCCTAAACATGTTCAGCAAGAATTGGCGGCCCGGGAAGTTCTTTTGTTGGATAATTATCTTATTTAGTGACATATCAAGAATTGTCATTGTGTGTTTTCCCTGATGATTGTCTTCAAGTTCCACACCTTGTTGCGTACGAGTTCCGTAATGAAATTGAAGGGCAATGGTCAGTTTCCGTTCCATTTCTCACAGTTTTGTAAGTTTTTATTTATCACAAGCAACGCCGCGCGGTTTTACCCGCACAGTTCCCGTTCTCGTTATTTTCTTGAGATACAAATGTGCTATTCCAGACTAAAATCTGTGTTCTAAATTTCAACCCAAACCGTTCAAGACATTCCGACGAGATGGAGCAACAAACATCGAAACATCCAAACACATTAACTTTAGATTTTTTTTTTAATTTGAAATTACCAGCTCGACAGACTCCGAGGTCTGTGACCTTTGCCATTTGAGTTATCTTTTTTTCCAACCATATATCTTGGGTTATCTGAAAAATTAAGTTGGCAACACTGGTCACGGACAGTTTCTACGCGACACTTCCGTTATATTTTTTTCTTACGGTTTTAGTCTCACATTTTTTTTCAGTTCAGTCGCGCACCAAAATCCTGTCTCCCCTACCTAAGATAAACTCTTTATTGCACTTAACAACACAAACTTACAAAAACATTGGTTGTCTGTAGAGTCGGTTTACGGACGATAGTTTAACGTGACAACGTCATAACAAAACGTTAATGAAATTGCGCAAACGAACAATGAGCGTAACGGGACAACGAGCGTAACGGGACACTTCTGGCGTCCATCGATTTATTAGACGTCGTCACGTCAATATCAAAATCAATAAAAAACAATCTTAAAATAGAGTAGCAAATGACAACTTTATCGCTAAAAGCCTAAGCCTGGCGTAAGGAATCTTGTTCCGAAAAACTTCAAAGACACGTTGGTGATGTTTAAATTTTAGAACAGCCGTGTGTAACAGTACCTCGGAACGTCTAGCTACGATTTATCCAGCGACATTGTGTCCCGTGACACGGCGACTAATTACAGTAAATTAGCTGTGAAAGTGATACCGTTTCGGAACGCGTTCCAAAAAGGCGCCATCAGTGCCGCGGGCTGTCGCTGTAACAACTTCGGATCTTGTTTGGATTCCAATGTTTATGTTGATGTTGATGGTTGTGTAAGTCTTCCTGAGGGTTTGTCGCACTCGTTTCTGAAGTTACTACACATTGTTTACCTCATAAACAACCTATTTTTGTGTCCCCATTGTTGGGCACAATGACGTCGCACTAATGTTTTGCAATTAGTACCTACAAACTAGCAGCGCTCCTGCAGTTTTACCCGCGCCATTCCCGTTATTTTCCCGGTTAAAAAGGCTTATGTGCTATTCCAGACTATAATCTGTGTTCCAAATTTCAACCAGATCCGTTTTTTTATATTATAGAGTGACGAGATGAGCAGGGCGTGTGCCTGATGATAAGCAACATGACAACACAATGACTCGCAGCTATTAGAACATGATGACTCCAAATCATAACCTAGTACTGCACTGCGCTCGTCACCCAGATATATAAGATGTTTTATCTCTATGCCCTGTAATTTCACTGGAAACATTGCTCTTTAAACCGGAACACAGTCAAGTTTGGACATTACTGCTTGGCGGTAGAATAACTGGCAAATATGTGATGACTAGTTTCCCAGGCATTCAGACGCTCCGCTCCGCATAGGCTTCTTTTTATCCCGTTTGTTTTAATTAGTGGTTGGTAACCTTGCCACATTGATTAAATTACGTGAATTGTATTTGGAATAAAGAAATTTTCGTGAAAAACTAACTTTTTTAAGGGTTCTCATGACAAATGATTAATTTTCTCTGAAAAAGCAAATAATCGAGTTCAATTTGAAAAATTAACTCACGCTATTTTTTATAAATTAAGAATTAGATGTAAACTAATATATCTATTTATTTATTTATTTAATTAAGCGTACATAATATATCATCGACGTATGTAATTTTGTTCATATTACAAAAACTGATCCACCGATTTTGATAAAATTTGTATGGGATTCGGGAAGTACACCTCTTGGAACAAAAAAAAATCATTCAAATCCCTTCTGAGTCGAAAATTCTTTTTTGAAGTCATAATTATGTATTGGTTAGTAATAAGGAATTCGCAACACATTATATAGGCAAATGTCAGTAGGGGCAGCTAGTAGATGATAATTGTAAAATGAATGATCGTTTGAATTCCACACTATTCCTCCGTCATACGTTTACCACTTGCAATTTCGTCAACCGTATTGAGAGATTGAGACGTTATTCAAAATAGCTCGTTATCTGCCCAATCAATGCCAACCACAGTTGTCAAATCAAATCGTACTTCTCTTAATCAAAAGGGAACTTAACTATCATTTAACATTTCGACACCTCCGATGATCTCTTCAGCGATTGTCAGTTGACATCTCATTCGTGCTGCTTCGAGCTAACTGTTACTATTCTTGTACTTTGTCAACATAATTGAAATCTTTTACTGTTTTCAGTAGAGAAGGTAATCTCAAATTAGATATTGAGACATAGTTCTAAAGTGTTTGTATGGTGTCTGTAAGTGCGTATGACTTTATCACGGTCTACTTTAATCATAATCCGTCTACATAACATGGTGGAACCGGTTCTAATTAGTAGATAATATAATTTGGATTAGTTGTACTTTAGGAAGTTGTCATTGCGTCTTCGCTTTTACTGAGAGTAGAGGCGCCATAATGGTTTCTTCCAAAAACTGATAAACCGTTACAGTACATTAACGAACTGCTGTACTGCAAGGTAGGATATTACAGAGTATTTTGAAAAAAAAAAAAAAAAATTCTATTTTGTCAGAAGAGATAAACTTCTTTTCCTCACGCAGGTATTGTGTCTTTACCGTCGTAGTACAAAAACTGGCTTAAATTCAATTTTTCTATTTTAGTTCATATGTATGACATCACAAACATTGGAACTTTCTATACCAATTTGAATTAGGTACATTCAAAAGTTTGATAGTGTTTTGACTTTCTTAAGCCTAAAATGCAGCATTTAAATAATCATAGCAAAATCATATCAAAATCTTTGATCTGTATGATGTCAATTGATGTGTCGAACCCTCAAACATGTATCCTACTAGTATTATAAATTCAAAAGTTTTGATGTATAGATGTGTGACGTTTGTTGCTCAATCTCGGTAAAACGTCTGAACCGATGAGGTTTAAATTTGGAACATTAAATTATAGTCTTGAATATTACATAGGCTACATACTATCCCAAGAAAAGAATGGCAAACCACGGGACGCTAGCGTACAATAATTACACGTAAGCATTTGTAATTTTAATCCTTTTGTCCATGTGCTAAACTAAAAAATAGAACACATTTCAATGGTCCCATTTTCTGTGTCACAGGATTTTGAAACTGCGGGAGTGCTGCACAGGAAGATCTTGATGCCGGGCCGTGAGATACCGCCGGAGAAAAAAGTGAGAGAGTGAGTACCTACATTGTATTTGAGACTGTTTTGTTGGGGCTTCTTTAGAATTATCGCACTTACTTATGTCTGCATGTTTTCTAAGACTGACTGACTGGAAGACTGCATGAGTTATTTCTGTAGTTCTAGTTTTTTGAAGTGAAAACTTCTTTAGGCGCGCCTAGACATATATTTCGTGGGCTGTGAATTGAATTCATTCGTCACGCTCGGGTATGATATGAAAGCTTCGGGTAAACTCGGGACCATGGTTATTGGTCATCTAGAAACACCAGCCAATGGGAAATGCTGAAAGGGCGTGGCCAGGCCATCATGGCATGGCCATCTAGAAATGCATCAGCCAATGGGAAATCCTGACGCATTTCTAGAAGGCCATGCCATGATGGCGAGGCCACGCCCTCCGGTTACACCTGTGTAGTTTCCAAGGTTAGCTATCAAATTCTGAGTTATAAGTTTTCACTTCTATCGGCAGTTCCTATGACTGCCAATTTTTTTTTAATACAGGATGACCTTAAGTCTGTAGTTAACCTATTGTAACCGCAAGAACAAGCAGGATTTAATAGACTAACTCAGTCTTTTAGCTTTTATTGAAACAGTCCCTCAAGACTTACGTGAGCAAAAAACCTGTCAAATTTTGTTGTGTGTGTCCACCAACATTTATTAATTTATCAATTTATTTCATCATCATCATCAACAGCCCACTAAATGTTCCCACTGCTGGGACTCGGGGCCTTCTCTCGCAAGGAGAGAGTTAAGGTCATAATCCACCACGCTGGCCCAGTGCGGGTTGGTGGATGACACATGACTTCGAAAGATTCAAGGTACATGCCGGTTTCCTCACGATGTTTTCCTTCACCGTTTTAAGTTAGCGGCGTTACGCACATGACTTCGAAAAGACAGTGGTGCGTGTGGGGTTTGAACCCGGGGTCTCCGGATCGGCAGGCGCCGTTCTCCCGACTAGACCAGCCGTAACTTTCCATCCATTTATTTAGTAAGGTCTAATCTGAAAAATTGTAAAATCCGCTAGGTTACAATCTAACGATAACAAATCGTGGGTTTACAAATATCACGCGTTATATTGTAAACTGACGGTGAGCGGTGACTGCAATTTTATGTCGACGTAGACTAACGAAATCAAAGCGACATATTTTATTAAAATTGCTATAATGCCCGGTTTACATTATTCCAGTCCAGCGATCGAATCCAGCGCTGGATTGTTTACTGGAAAATTTTAAACCGGCACTGGAAAGCACTGCCACTGGATTGATGCTTTCCAGTGCCGGTTTACATTTTTCCAGTAAGCAATCCAGCGCTGGATTCGATCGCTGGACTGGAATAATGTAAACCGGGCATAAAGTTTAAGCTTCAATGGTTCACTTTTGACAGATTACCTACTTTTAAATGTGACTATCTGAAAATTTCTAGATTTCCATTTCGCTACTTCACTAAGTAACAAAAATAACATAGCGACTAAATTCGTTTACCGAGTCCGGTTTAATATAGATTTTTAAATCACTATGAAAATAATAAAAGTTCCGAAACATTCCGAAATAGTCCGAGTGGCGCCGCATTGGCACCGATTCGCGTCGACTAATCTTCTTCAAGAATTACCATTAGCAACTTTACACCCCCATATAAGGCTGTGTGTAAATCAGACTGTGCAGCTATCTATCAAGTGGCCATCGTTTTGCATTCGGTTTTAAAAACTAAAGCCATGCTCACAATAGATATAACTTTGTATGTTGAAAAACTTGAACCTACTAAAGAAACTTGTACGTTGACATGTGTTCCAAGCTAATAAATCAACGTATTTTAACATTTCCATGACATCTCATCACTTATTTATCATTTGGTTTATTATGAGTAAATAAAAAATGGATATAAAAATCTGCAGCCATTTCGACATCTCACCCCTTTCACTCATCTGAAACTTTTCAAAATTCATATAAAATTTCATTTCAGTTTATTGGACTGTAGAGTAGACCTGAAGAGTATTAAATAAAAACATGCAAATATCTATTTTTCACACTTCGTGTACAGATAGTGCAATCCACGAAGACGCGCCCCACCAATTTTTTTCTCCACCAATCGCGTTTGCTCCAAGCGTCAGTCGCGAACCATTCACCAGTCATTGTAGTGTGCGTGTGCATTCATAGGTAATTAGTGTGTACCGATAACACACAATCATTGACGGAAGCTTGCACACATCTATACTAATATTATAAAGCTGAAGAGTTTGTTTGTTTGTTTGAACGCTAGGATCTCGGAAACTACTGGACCGATAGGAAAGATTCTTTTTTTGTTGGATACTCCATTTATCGAGGAAGGCTATAGGGTATATAACATTACGCTACTATCAATAGGTACGGAGTATGAGTGAAGAATGTAAAGAAAACGGGGAAAAATATTTTTCTTCGAGAGCTTTAGTTCCGTGAATTTAAATTCTCTTTGGTCGTTGAAGTCTGTGACGGCGCGTGTCTACATTTGAAGTTTGTGTCATTTGAAGTAAGCAAATTTGTTCTACAACAATGCATTGTTGCTTATTTCCGTATTTTTAGGGTTCCGTAAAACGTAATAAAGTGGCCAGCAATGGATATTTTAGTATGGATTTTCCTCAAATAGACGCGGGTGAAACCGCGGGGCACAGCTAGTATACTATAAAGGGTTAGGAGGAATAGTGGGGCGCGTCTTCGGGGATTGCACTATTAATATATACCTAATGTTTCTGTTTTATTTCTTAAGCGTGCCGTGTCTGATGTGAAAACTGATTAAATAAAGTAGCCAAGTGCGAGTGGGACTCGCCCATGAAGGGTTCCGTTCCAGCAAGTAACATAATATACATAGTACACATAGTTCTTGTAGTTCGTTGTAACTTTGATCGAAGTTTTAATAATAGTGTATTTATGACGTACCAAAAAAAAACTACTCATCAAATCGAGTTCAAACTAATTTTCGTTGGTAGTTTTCATGGTAATGTACATCATATATTTTTTTTAGATTTTTATTCTCATACTTTAGAAGTTAGAGGGGGGGGGACACACATTTTACTACTTTGGAAGCGTCTCTCGCGCAAGTTATTCAGTGTAGACAAAAATTATATTAGAAACCTCAACATCATTTTTGAAGACCTATCGATAGACACCCCACACGTGTAGGTTTGATGAAAAAAAATTTTTGAGCTTCAGATCTCAGTATGGGGGGCACCCCTAATTTTTGTTTTTTTTAAAAACTTTTGTAAAAATCGTAATGCGGTTCACAGAATACATCTACTTACCAAGTTTCAACAGTGTAGTTCTCATAGTTTCGGCAAAAAGTGGCTGTGACATACGGACGGACAGACAGACAGACAGACAGACAGACAGACATGACGAATCTATAAGGGTTCCGTTTTTACGTTTTACGGAACCCTAAAAACGTATTCTAGACAGAAGGCAGAGTTAAAAATTTTACCTATTAATTCGAAACACGATTTGAATTAAAGTTTCAATTTTCATGACGTAATGGTTTCAACTCGCATAGAAAATCCTAATAGTATTTTGCAAGACGATTCACAATCAATCACGTTGGAACGTCTGAACCAATCGGTTTTGTAATTTTACCATAGGTAAGTATACCTATTTCTTTTAGATTATTATAGTCTACAGTAAACAACTTAGTTTCAATTGCTAGAAAATTACGGAAACAATGACTACGTATTAAACTGCGGTGAGCTGCTAGTTTATTATGGAGTATTTTTAAAGATTTTATACCCCCGTCGTAACGCATCTTAACATTTTTAACATCCTTCCTTTCACCCTTCGTAAACGTTAGGTAACATCCAAATGAGTTTTTACTTAAACGTCACTACATAAGTTGCCAACTAGGGAGATGTTAATTTCTTGATTTTTTTCAAGTAAAAAAAACTACCTCCATAGCGCATCGTCACGTTTCACAAGACACCCCCCTCCTCCCAAGTTGCGTTACGTAATACTTGGACGGTCTCTTATAAATGCAGTGGAATAATAAAATAAAATCTACTTTGCCAATGTGAACGAGCCTTTGTAAACTTTTAATTTGAATCGTCGCATCGGCGGCGCCGATCGGCTTCGAATATGGGTAATGTTATAAATCTAAGGTGTGCGTGGGCGCATGGTGGCCGCCAGCAAACTGGAGCGACGATCTTCGCGACTTCTACTAGTTGGGGCGATGATTCCCGATGACTTATTAGATAAATAATAAGTAAATAGATCAGGTTCCTTAGAACCAATCGTAAGTAGGTGAGGTGTATGTTAGCTACGGCGACATAACGATCACAAGAGCGATCAGACCCGTGGTTTCGGTGTAAAGCGTTTGTTCTAACCCTACGTAGTATATTTACTCTTTGCTTACACCCAATACGCCGAAACACCATAATAATGTATGAATGGTATCAGAAGTATGTACTTAAAAATAAATAGGAATCATAGCAGCTCTCTTGTGAGAGATGGCCGACAGCTGAAGGTGGCTGCGAGGATTCGGATCTCAGCTGTGGTAACGTACAAGTGAGCTGCTTATGACATATCTTCCATATCCATAGTATAAGTTTTGCTTAGTTTGAGGTTAGACGGTGTGTCAAAAATGTCGACCAACATATTTTAGATAAAAAACTCTTTATTGTGACACCAACAAACATATATTACATTAAAACACAAATTAACTAGCGCTACAAGCCAGAAGTGACGACCTTATTGCTGAGAGCAATCTCTTCCAGACAACTAGCGTTTTATTTTTTAACTTTAACTTTAACTTCGACTGCGCATAATCGCAACAGGTCTTGGAGTCAAATGTAACTGTCAAACACACGTTTTGGGTAATTCGTTTTCGCGAATACAGGCCCTGGCGCTAGGTGAAAACCAGAGGGATTTGAAGTGTTCGTTTTAGAAAGGTATTGATTTCATAGTTGACTAGCAAGTCAACTTATATTATCATCATCAACTTATAAATCAATTATAAATATAATATTATTTTATTTCGAAATTAACGCACGCACGTTTCGTGTTTAAAACATGGCTTCAAATGACTGTTTCTGCTAAGCTATGTCTACTCATATTATTTAAAGTTTTTGAGGTTGTAGGCGGGAAATCTCTGAATCTACTGAACCGATATTGCATTTTTTTTTATTTTCTCTGTAGAAGCTATTTGACGCCAACTGTCATAGGTCCTTTAAAAAAAAAAGAACGCGCTACTATCTTCCATTTCTCGAATATAGGTGTCGGTGAGCGGATGCATCGTAAAATTTCACTCTGCATCATTTTTACCTAGCGCAACAAAAGGCGTATATCATCAAAAATAATCTTTTAAGAATAAAACGTTTTTTTTTAGAACCTGACTAACAGTAGCTGGCTTGGGTGAGCTCCTACTAGGTACCTATCTGACTATTGAGTTAGCCCGGGAGCGCAGGACTCAAAATAACCTAACCTGACTTCCTAACTTACATACTACTAGCACTAGCTGTGGTCGTCTATAAAGTTGTACGCGGCACGGGTGCGCGCGGACAAGGCTCGGTTTGCGGCTAGCGCCGGCCGCCCACGCGACTCGTCGCTCGGAATTCGAAAGGCATTCACTCTGGCGTACTACGAACCAGTGACGAGAGTAACCATGTTTCGGAATTTAATTGAAATTTGTTTTATGCTACACGGTTTTTTACAGTATAGAGTGACAAGATGAGCATGTGCATGTGCCTGGTGGTGGTAAGCGACATGCCAGCGTATATCTGCACAGTGAGACGCAGCTATTGGAACATGGCGAGTCCAAATCATGAACTATTATTACTGCACTGCGCTCATAACACAGATATATAAAGTGTTTTATTTCTATACCCTGTAACTTTACTGGAAGCATTACCCTTAAAATCGGAAGACAGTGATGTTTTCAGATTGCTGTTTGGCGGTAGAATAACTGGCTCTTTCAAGGCTGTATAAACCTGTGTAGCCAAGTGGTGAGAAGGCACGTTTTTTCAATTGTGACGTCATAAAATCGACAAGACTGGACCAGCGATATTTCAAGTCCCACGTTACGTTACAAAAATCAAAATCGTTTTATAAAGACTTGAAACTATTTTACTGAATACTCGTATTTGTTGACATTCGTTCTTTTAGGGAACGGTCCAATGATTGGGCCGAACGTCGGTGAAAACAAAATCATGCATAAGATGTTCCTTAGCTTACCTAACTTAGCTTAGGTGCCCCCTTAAATTTTAGGAAGCATCCTTCTTTAAACCATAACTGCAAACTATTTTGAATTTGTGATGTTCCGTTGTTTTAGTTTATTTCGGTCCTTGAAGAGTAAATATGATGGCCACTTTCACGGCAAAGCGGTCGGGTGGCAACCCTAACATGTATGGCCGTGTCACCTCGTGTACTTGTACCCCATTTTATTATCCCATAAATTTCGTCACAATAAAAACATAATCATATTACATACAATATACTATTAATCGATATTCTATTCGAAATATGCCATTAATTTTATTACTCTTCCTGTTATTATATTGCATGGATGGAAGACATTTTAATTGTATGTAAAGCGTTTGTTGCAATGATTGAGACAAATTTTATTTATGTCTTTATCTATGACGATAATATTGTGTGTTTTATGTAAATGTATCGGTTTTCTATACTTATCATATAAATTATGGCTATTAATTTCTATAATTTATAATTTTCCTTTTTGTAGTTGCAGGACTCTTTATAGAGTCCGTCTAAGAAATAACCTCAACTTTGCCAGTTATTGTGTCGCCAAACAATATGTTCCGGTTGAAGGGCAACGTTTTCAGTGATATAACAGGGTAAAGAGATAAAACAATATTTAAATAACTATTATAGGTATATTATACTTGAACGCCATCTCGCCTAATGTTAAGCAACGAGCGTGCTCATCTAAAATAAACTGATTCACTCTTGACTTGAGTCTTCAAGTCGTCTTATGCTTCTGGGGTTTGAGCAGGACGATGACGAGACGACGTGCAAACGTATTACTTAGCATCAGACGCATATGTAATCATTATCATCTTGATCGTCGCGTAACTACATATAAATTATAAAATAAAGTGGCCAAGTGCGAGTTGGGCTCGCCCATGAAGGGTTCCGTTGCAGCAAATAAACATAATATACATACATAGTACACATAGTTCGTTGTAACTTTGATCGAAGTTTTAATAATAGTGTATTTATGACGTACTAAAAAAAAACTACTCGTCAGATCGAGTTCAAACCAATTTTCGTTGGTAGTTTGCATTAATGTACATCATATATTTTTTTTAGTTTTTTCATTCTCTTACTTTAGAAGTTAGAGGGGGGGACGGGGGACACATTTTACCACTTTGGAAGTGTCTCTTGCTCAAATTATTCAGTGTAGACAAAAATTATATTAGAAACCTCAACATCATTTTTGAAGATCTATCGATAGACACCCCACACGTGTAGGTTTCATGAAAAAAAAGTTTATGAGTTTCAGTTTTCAGTATGGGGGGCAACCCAAATGTTTTTTTTTTGTACAAATCTTAAACTTACCAAGTTTCAACAGAGTTCTCATAGTTTCGGCAAAAAATTGGCTGTGACATACGGACGGACAGACAGACAGACATGACGAATCTATAAGGGTTCCGTTTTTACGTTTTACGGAACCCTAAAAAACTTGGTCACAGATCAAAGTAACAAAGTAACTTGGTCATCTGAAATATCTGCTTGTATTTTTTTATTTATTTAACTTCTATAAGCAGGTTGCACCACCGCCATATATTTAGTATAGTTTAGTATTTTCTTTAGAAATCAAAAGATTTTCTGGAAGATATCACTCCAAGCGGTAAGACTACCTTTTGTGGCCAAATGCATCGGTCTTTTTGTGAAATCTTCTGTCAACTGTATTATTGTACGGTGCCAATAAAATATTTTTCGAAAGTAGTTATTCAGTTTACGCCAAGGGTATATAACTTGACTGGAAAATAAAAATAGGAAGGTAATTAAAAACACTTAGATAGCGATTTAATCTTGTAGAATCTTTTCAATACAAGTTTTACATCAAAATTTGGAAGCTATAGTGTTTTCGTATTTTGTTGTATTAATTATAACACAATAAATGTATATCCGGTAAACTTATCTTCGACGAAGGGCATTCAATATTATATGATTAGTAAAGCTTTAGCTAACAGATTATCTATATCATTTGTCTACTCTTTTGTTCGTCTGACCGTCCCGTCGTCGGCTGTCTACGACATAAATTACCATCAGGATCCGTCGATACCGCCCTGTTATCGCAATGAACAGTCAAACGTATAGCTCCAACGCAGAAACTTTGTCGTTGTAAGAAAACTTTTCTACCTTCTGAATTAGAATACAAGCATCAAATTCTTTAAGGAGACATGGTACTAAATGTAAGACAGGACTGTAATATCTCGCATCTGTTTGTGACGTAAGGTTAGACAAATGCGCCACCCGTACCGGCTACTCCGTACTATGGGCGCTGAGACAGGTCTATATGTTTCGGGAATTAGTAACTATTTGAAAAATGTCGAGGCATGCGATACAATTAGGAGAAACGTAGCGTCCCATTTTACTAATTTAAACGGGAACGGAATTTAAAATATTTGAAGTTGGTTCTTAATTAACTTTGAATTTTAGTTACCTAGACTTTTAGCGATGAATATGAGACTTAAATACCAAAAAACGTGAAAAAATCAGAAAACGTAGTAAGTATGGTTTTGGGAATAGGACACTTTGAGACGGAACTTTTGTTTCTTTGTTTATTCACATGTATGCAAATTAAACAAGTGCCAGAATGAAACTGAAACTCAAGTCGGGCTGGACCAACAGTATCACACGTAAGTAAGCCGCCATTTAATTAAAAATGCAAAACTTACGAACGTTAAACCAAACGTTACTTTTTAACATTAAATTTCTGCTAGTGTTAATACTTCTGGCAGATAAATACGTGTTCTATGAAAAGACGTGTAAAATAGTTTACTGATCTTACTATAAAATTACATTAGTTGAGTGAAATCGAACGTGGATAAATAATAAACTTGGCATGAGCAAAGAAACACTGCCATATATTTCCAGAATTGAAATTTATTGGAACCAGTAATGATGCGCGCGTGCCTTCTCCTTGTTCATTTATCACGGCTGTATTTTTCTTGTTTGCCCGTGTCGCCTGTCGCCTGTCGACAATCATGTCATTACAGTCCAGCTGTAACCATCACCCCTCTATAAATTGTGACCTTCGCCGGTGGTACGGGTCTCCGTTAAATTGACTTTTACTGTTCCTTCGTTGAAGATGAATTTATTCTTAGATTTAGGTCTAAAGAATTTTTACATCGAAAATTGCTAATGCCATAACTCATTGGTATATTACTTTTTTAAAGCTTTCGAACTATTTGCAACATTAAGTTTCGTGCCAGTCTTGTCCCATTGAACAAGTAAACATACTACGTCGCATCTGCGGTTGTTACGTGTTAAATCAAATAGGTGTGGCGATCGTCGCATAATGACTTTTTTGTTCCTCGAAATGGCAACGGCATCTCAATACATGAGTTGCAAGTATCACGTCAACGGAATTCAAAAATAATTCAAGCATCATCGGAGTCATAGCTCGATCCAATATTGATACACCGGATTCTATGCCATGTAAACATGTTAAATCCGCTTTTGAGCTTTTTTCGCCTTTGTTTTTTGTTTGTGATTGGATTAGCGAATCATTGAGACTTATGAGACAATTTGACATTGTATTAAGTCATTTCTTATTTTTAGGCGGTTCTATCACCTGACATGGGAAAACCTAACATTGTTGTCAAAGACTTTGTACTTGTATAATCGAATAGCTACAAGTTGCGCTATGTCAACATCCACGAACTGTGCACTAACTGGTTTGACATATAAGCGAATATAATTTATGGTTTATTTCTTTTGTACGGTAAAATGACTTGACTTCGTGATGTAACATTTGGACTCCAGGACGGGTCTCCGATAATGTTCGTAATAATGATGGCCACTGACACAAGAGCTGTGAACTCGTTTGTCGTGGCGGAGGTGTTAAAAGTAAATTCTCACGTTGTTGACTGTTTGTCTTGTAAAAGGCTAGTGTAAATCAGAGTAAGATAGGAGACTTCCGAGCGTGATAACAAACTCATAAATATGGCGACTGCCAGCCATTGTCCAAATTTACTGTCACCGACACATTATTACTGGAGCTGTGAACCATTTGTCTATTTGTCCTTTTAAGATAATGAACGAGTTGCTTTGAAATATGATAGGAAACCCTACAAACTTTGGCTTCTTCTATAAATGTTTTTGAACGTATTTCACAAAGTTTATTTACAAAATTGACATATCGATTTTCATTATTGGTTCTTCGAACTTCGAGTGATTAAGTTTTCAATAAGCGCACTACGTTTATTTGCATGCAGGTTATGTTAATGCACACTAATGACTGTGATAAGATCTGTCAACGCTATCAGGTTGCGCCAATTATGCCTTTACTGAAAGAAAAAGTTAATATTTGCCTCTTGCAAGACTGTTCATTTATCTTCGAACTTATTATGATAATCAAATTCTTCTCATTGTGTATAACAGCAATCATTTTGATCATATAAATTCTGTACAATGTTGAAACTGACTGTAGATTTTCTGTAATATCCATAATGATGCTAATAACATGTCAATTACTAGTAGTTACAGCGTTTCATTCGATTTAATAGCTGATCTAAATATCGACAATGTTATAGTTTTGTGTTATTACTGAGTAGGCACATAATAATTTGTTTTGGACCACACAGAACTGTATAATTGAGACATGAGCATTGTTGTCGTTTATATTTACGCTATTATTACGCTTACATTATCGATGGTTGTGAAATTTTTCGTTGCATCGTACTCTATAAGTTAATTAAACAGTTTCGAAAGGGTCTTGTACATAATTTGATTAGAACGTGCTCTTGTTTCTATGTACTCGTAATTATTTTGTGGTCGTGTCGTGAAATGAGGACAGACCAGTTCGGTGTGTTTGAGCGATACTCACTAATTCGATATACAATTAATAACGTGGCTGCTAAAGTTATTGCTTTGTTTGAAATATTGGTCCGGGATTTGATTAATAACTGTGGAGTCCGTATTTACGTCCATATTCACTAGTAATTATTGCCGCCTTCGCAATTCTGTCAAGAAGTTATTAGTTCCTAAGTATGATCCATTAACAGATAGGTAATCGTGCTCGACGTCGTGACGGACCCACCATACCACTAGCCCTACCCCTGGTGGTAGGGTGGGTCCGAAACCATACCACC
This sequence comes from Ectropis crepuscularia, assembly GCA_963693475.1. Taxonomy (NCBI): domain Eukaryota; kingdom Metazoa; phylum Arthropoda; class Insecta; order Lepidoptera; family Geometridae; genus Ectropis; species Ectropis crepuscularia. The sequence continues at coordinate 20,238,981 of OY856353.1, read as the reverse complement.
ATCATGCCATCAAGTAATAGTGTTGTGACACATTTTTAAAACAAAAGTTTTGTTTAGAATTATGATTATTTACAGCAAATAAACTAAAAGAACAAACTGTAAAAATGTACCTACGCAATTCGTCTAATTCATGACCAATGGTAATTTGTTTGTTGACTAACTGCATTTGTACGCCCATTATAAAATCGTCGTTAATAATTTGGTTTATTCGCCGTTTTTTAGGTACCTATCTTTGTTTCATGAATCTTATGTAATACATTCAGCAGTTTCTTGTTCAGTAATTTATTTATTTTTGAATGAAATTATTGAAATTCTAATATGTTGGTTGTGCTAAATACTACAGGGGGAATGTATTTTCAACCAAAAAGTTTCGATGTAGTTTATAAACTTTTCCATTCGTTTCAAACTGTGACATTCCGATTTTATATAATGAAATCCTGGTAACACCTCATCAAGAGGTAGTAGTGGTACGGCGGTAGTGAGAGCTACTATTCTCCTTTCAGTTTTATTTTGCGTATTCTTCAGGGACTTCGCCTTTTTAGGGTTCCGTAAAACGTAAAAACGGAACCCTTAAAGATTCGTCATGTCTGTTTGCCTGTCCGTCTGTTCGTCCGTATGTCACAGCCACTTTTTTCCAAAACCATAAGGACTATACTGTTGAAACTTGGGAAGTAGATGTATTCTGTGAACCGCATTCAGATGATTTTTATACAAAAATATTAAAAGAAAACAATAAACTTTGGGGGTGCCTTATTTAGAACTGAAACTCAATTTTTTTTTCATCAAATCCATTCGTATGTGTGGTGGGTCTTTATGGATAGGTCTTCAAAAATGATGTTGAGGTTTCTAATATAATTTTTTTTCTGTACTGAATATTTTGCGCGAGAGATATTTCCAAAGTGGTAAAATGTGTGCAACTTCTAAAATGACAAAATTAAAAGAAATATATGATGTAAGTACATTACCATGCAAACTTCCACCGAAAATTGGTTTAAATTTTATCCGGTAAGTAGTTTCTTTTTAGTACGTCATACACTATAATTAAAACTTCGATCAAAGTTACAGCGGACTACAAGAACTTATCTATTTTGTTACTTGCTGCTACGGAAGCCTTCATGTGCGAGTCCGACTCGCACTTGAGCGCTTTATTCCAAATATTGCGCTTCTAAAGTTACACGCGTTGGGGAACACTTTTAAAATTGCGTTCATTGCCAAAATCAGCCCATTTAATATAAGTCAGTATAATAAATATAATGCAAGGAATATTGAACTTGAATAATTGCATAAGACTTACATTTTTGCAACAAATAGATAATAATAGTTGCGGAAAAAATAACCATCTTAGATAAATCACAATTTGAGTACTTTGTCACATCATTATGGTGGTATGGTTTCGGACCCACCCTACCACCAGGGGTAGGGCTAGTGGTATGGTGGGTCCGTCACGCTCGACGTTGCTCGTCGCTGAATGATGTAATCTGTTAATATCGGATTTAAGAGAATGAAAGATTTTTTCTCATTTAATGACTAACTAGCGGCGCCCCGCGGTTTTACCCGCATATTTTCGTTCACGTTAGTTTGCCGCAATAATATCGGATGTTCCAAATTTGAACCCGACCGTTTAGCCATAGCCATAACTTATAAAGTAGCACAGCACGCTATGTATCTAGCTATTCTCGGAGTTTCTCGGAGAGAGCGTCTCCGAAACGAAGTTATCAGTCAGAAAACCAAGCTTACCAACCTAGCATCATCATCCCATTAGCAAGCTTAAGGGCTAGCTGGTCATCTCTGTCTTAAGACCGATAACCGTTGGAACGCAGACGTATCCTATAAGTAATTCTATAAGTGAGTAGCGGAGGACGCCCTAAAACTTAATAGTACGACGTTGAAAGATAGAGTTACAGTGATATGAGAAGAAAAGCCGAGGATAGGGCATAGAATAGATAATACAGATAGAACGGACACTCCCCACCCCCCGCCAGTTTCAAGCTTCCTACCCCGCAAGGACGCGAGAATCACTCAACGAAGGGTTATATCGGACGATAATTTTCTATGAGAATACGACCATGATGCTGTATTATTTAACAAAATGGTACCAAATTTTTCGTCTATTATACGAAACAAGAATAAGAGATTTTTCATTTCATAAGAATTATTACAAAGATTGAATCATTTTTATAAACTGTGATAAGCTATTCTGGTTAGAAGTACGCGCCAACACTGAAGTCCTGTGACGAAATTATTAAACTCGTTGTTTTTAAACTGCGGCTTTCGTTAATCGTTGTGAAATACGTCAGTGGCGCCAATAACGTATGGTAACGAGTGATGGCGCGGAATTTACGAAGTCACTAGTCACTAATGTGACAATAGTGTTGCCAATTTAGTGGATTTTTTTACTAAGATTGCTACTATTCAGATTTATTGGTAAGTGATTATTTCTTAGCATTCAACCGACTCAAATAAAAGAAAGAGGTTCTATATTAGACTATCTGTACTTTTATGTGCGTCCATGTATATATTATGTCGGTTAGTAGTGAACAATGAATATAGGATTTCATCTAGTAGTATGCTTATTTAAGATTTCGCAACAACCGTTCATTAAAACCAGTAAGAGGATACGAGTACATTGACTATTGGAATGGATAGTTCCAAAAAAAAATTAACGATATTTTTAAACTAAAACTTATTCAGTAATTAACGGCTTTGACATTGACTTATAAACTTTACCGGTTCTAGTACTACCGGTACTACTACGATTTAGTTTCATTTTTAACCAGCTTCAAAAAAGGAGACGGATCTCAATTCGTTTATATGTTTGTTACGTGATAGCTCCATTTATTGTGAAACAAAGGACATAAGCCCAAATCACATTGAAAAAACCCAGGTGCCACACCTGGGTTTTTTGATGTACCTCGGATTTTAAGTTATTAGTAATAATATTCTAAACTATCATCATCATCCGTTTGAGTGGCTAACCTGCGTTTTTTTGCCTGTAGAAGTTCGTGTCAAAAGCTCGTTTTATGGAACAAAATATATTGTATAATTTGGTGTTAATGATATAAAAATAATATATACCGGCTGAGTCATAAAGATATATATCAAACAATGCACGAATATGCTTAGGTTCTTTTCGCGATGGGTGGCCTTGGAATTCAAATTTAACGAGTGTAAGTAAAATAATTCATGATAATACGCTTATTTTTGGTAATGTACTTTGGACTTTGTATTCAATTATCAGTATGCTTACATCGCGGGTCAAATCTGGACAAGTACTAGCACAGGCACAGCACTAGCATAGGCCTGGGATATGAGGCGTACTTGAAGAGAGGTATATGCTAAGATGTTATGATGATGATGATTACATCGGATTGCAAACAGTATTGGTGAACTTTAAAAAAAAACGCCTACAAAACTACACTGATAAAAAAAACATGTTAGCCACTAATTTGGGTTATGGGAGTGGTGTAATTTTTTTTCCTAAAATATATTTGCATACAATTATTAGATTTTTTTGAGATTAGATACAATTATTTTGTGCCGAGGTCAGGGTACGATTTGGGCCATGTCTTCTATGATGTTTCTTTTTTTTTGGTAGATCATAGTTTTGAAATATGAAAACATAACTGAAAATTACTTTCGTTTATTTTTGTTCAAGTATTTTATGATCGTCGTTGAAACTTGGTCAAGTAAGTTTCTGAATTTAATTTAAAATTGAAACCGATTTTTGTTTATTCGGCGCAAATTCACAATATTTAAAGTTTTATGCGATCCTTACTATAATGCGAATAAATAAATCACTATTTATCAACATACAAAAGTAATATTCTTTTAAGCATTAGTAATAAATTAAATCCGGAACTAGCAACATTATCGGCCATAGTTGATAACAATACGTAATGTTTGTTTACAACATTTAATTTGGAGTTTTGAGTTGAAAAATCATGTGCTTTCTCTTTACTGGTCGCTGACATGATGTGTTAATAATTAATAAGTAGTTTGTGCAGTGTATAATACTCTGATATAGTAAACTGTGATACCGCTTTTTAATGCATCTTATGAACGTAGTTATAGCTAATCTAATGTTCTGTGACTAGTCTATAATGAAATACGCGAAATATGTGGAGTGATTAATTAATATATTGTCAGAATAAAGTTTTCTCTTTGGGTAAGTGTACTTAACTTACTAAAATAATTTAGTAACCCTAGATGACACGCACACATGCGTAAATGTGTTCGAACGACATATGCGTAGTTGTGTGAGTGTAGGTATGTCAACTGCACCGTCTGTATAGATTTTAGGCCGAGTGTCCGGGGTGTGGATAGGGCTTAGAGACGTATCATGTAAAGGGACCACGTCAGGCAGTGAATTAGGATAGGCTAATGATGATGGTTTTTGAACTAGCTGAAATAGAAATTGCTAACTATTACTATTTTACCCTCACGATATTTCGCACGCCTGACAAAATACATTGTAATGCTTTATTACATAAGAGTTGAATTAATAAATTCGCAGAAAGATATTATGTAGATGAGGACATCAAATTAGCACTACAGTATGACTGTATACGGCAATGGGATTAATCAAGAGGGATTAGTGTTACTCACACGGCTCACGATCAAAGTTTCGAGTAATCCGAACATAATACCCACGGTTTATGTGTCATTGGCGCCACTGTTTGATGCCGCTAATTAATGTGGTCGCGTTACGTGATGACTTATTGTTGTGGTTTTTGTTATCTTGCCATGTGTTCAACTTTATGTGTTGAGATGAAAATGCGGTCGTCGAGGTATTTTAATGCCGCCAGCTCGTGCCCGGTTACTATTAATATACGTCTGAATTAATTTGCGAATAAATAAATAGTACATGAAAAACTTTGTATCCCTTTTTACGAAAATTACGCGGACAGACGACTATGAAAAAGTGTCTACACATTTTATTTATAACTAACGAGCCCCGATAGACGATGTCTTCTACGCAATATTGTCTTAAATAAAAAAAAATACAAATGGTTGAAATTGTAAAAAAATATTTGGTTTAGTTTGGTTTTTATTGTACTAATATTATAAGTGCGAAAGATTGGATGTTTTTAACGCATTAACGTCGCAACGGCTGAACGAATCGGGTTGAAATTTGGAACCAGATTGTGTTTTTTTTTTAACTTTTATAGGTTAACACTTGACCGCCATCTCGTCTGATGTTAAGCGACGATGCGGTCTACGATGGAGCGTGTTTACCTAGAAGAAACCAGTTTACTCTCGATTTGAAGACACCAAGATTATAACTATCAGGAAAAACCCACTCAGGCAACGCATTCCACAGCCTAGACGTTCTTATCACAAAAGTGGAGTCAAACCTCTTCGTTCGTGTCTTTGGAACATCAACGATGAAACGATGTCACTATTAAGGGTTTTTTTTCATCAAACCCATACGTGTGGGGTTGTCTTTGGATAGGTCTTTAAAAATGATGTCGAGGTTTTTAAGACCATTTTTCTCTATACTGAATTATTTGCGCAAGAGACACTTCCAAATTGGTAAAATGTGTGTAACCCCCTTGTAACTTCTAAAATAATAGAATGATAAAACTAAAAAAATAAATATGATCTACCATGCAAAATTCCACCGAAAATTGGTTTGAATCTCTATCTAGTCAGTAGTTTTTGTAGTTCGTCAAATACGCTTTTATTAAAACATCGATCAAAGTTACAACGAACTAAAAGAACTTATGTATAATGCTATTTGCTGCTGCGGAAGCTTTCATGGGTGAGTCCGCCTCGCACTTGGCCGCTTTTATTTAGCTACGAACAGTTCAATAGAAAAAAGGGCAAGGTGGTATTAGATCATGCATATCAGTTGCACACTCTCTGAAGTATCCTATAAAATCCGATAAAAAGCCGATAAGCTTCGGAGGGACACAAAATTATGAGTATTCAATTATGAATATTGTTTGTCATAGTTTAGTAATCCCCCATAGATAACAAATGTGTTCCACGCATATTCCTATTAACGTTATTCTATCAAGCGTCCCTTACCATTATTAAGACCATTGCCGATAAAAGTACGCGTTACGAATCCAGTCTCTAAACAGTTACGAGTTCTCTAAGTATCACACAAAAGCCATTGTCTCATATCCATTAAATCCATTAAATTGAACATTTATGTGAACCTTCTTGCTGTTGTCTTTATCAAAGGCTGTAAAATTAACACCAATCGTAACCGCATTATACTAGTGCCCATCTCCATTTATAGTATTGCCAACCGGAATATTAGTATTGAGTTCCTCAATAATTACATCAGAATGTTTGTTTTATTTATAGTTGTGGTCAGAATAGTTGTTCTATAACAATTATGAGTACCCGTTTAAAATAGCAGATTCCATTGTCATTGTATTATAGCGGCGACAATGAGCCTTAACCGCAAAGGAGACGGAGTTCTAAGAATTTACATTAAAGAAAACAATTGAAACCTATTTTACAACTTACTAGGAGCGCCCTGCGGGTTAACCAGCGCAGTTCGTAGTTATTTTACTGGGTAGTAAGTAAAAGGGTAATCTTTGTTCCAAATTTCATCCCGATCCGTTCATACGTTACGACTAGCTTTTGCCCGCGGCTTCGCTCGCGTTAAGCGTAATTATTAACTAAGTTGAGTTTCAAATTTTCAAGATGTAAATTTTATGCAAATATCGCAAAGGAATAAAAAGTTTCATACAATCGTTCATCCCCTATTTCACCCCCTTGGGGTAGAATTTATCAAAATCCTTTCTTAGCGGGTGCCTACGTCATAACATCTACCTGCATGCCAAATTTCAGCTTGATCCCTCCAGTGGTTTGGTCTGTGCGTTGATAGATCACTAAGTCAGTCACCGTTGAGTTTTATATATGTAGAAGATAGAAGGTAGATATCATTGAGCAACAAACATCCAAACATTGACATTTAAAATATTACTAGCAGCGCCCCGCGGCTTTACCCGCGTAGTTTCTGTTGCCGTTATTTTCCCGGGATAAAAAGTACTAAGCCTATGTGTACTTGCAGACTATAATTTGTGTTCCAAATTTCAACCAGATCCGTTCAGACGTGATTGACATAACAAACTCTCCAGCTTTATAATATTAGTATAGAAATGAGCTTCATCGTAGTTTGTCTAACATCAAGCGCGAGGGTCGTTAGAGGTATTATTATCAAGTACATGGGTCACCGAGCTTTGCTCGGTTTAAATACTAAAAATACTTAGTAAAAAAAAGAAACCTTGAAAAAAAAGAGAAGCCGTCTGGATTCGAACCCGCAGCTATTAATTCGCTACCGCCCGACCGCCACGAACGCCCGACTTCCCGTCTGAGCCAATTATGCTGTCACGTCACGCGGCGAAATTTACTTTCGCATTCTAATGTCTAATGTGACAGTTTTTCATTGTCTAAAAACGCGCAAAATATGCGATTTTTTTAATTAAATCTAGTTAGATCGATTTATCGTCCCCGAAACCCCCTGCATACATAATTTCATGCAAACCGTTCGAGCCGTTTCCGAGATTCAGATTCTATGTATATATACAAGAATTGCTCGTTTAAAGGTATAAATAAGATGATTAAAATAAACTTTCTGCAATCTGTTTGCTTTGAAATTCTATATGTAACTTTTTAGGGTTCCGTGAAACGTAAAAACGGAACCCTTATAGATTCGTCTTGTCTGTCTGTCCGTCCGTATGTCACAGCTACTTTTTTCCGCAACTATACTGTTGAAACTTGGAAAGATGTGTTCTCTAAACCGCATTAAGATTTCACACAAAAATATAAAAAAAAAACAATACATTTTGGGGGTGCCCCATGCTTAGAACTGAAACTCAAAATGTTTTTTTTTCATCATACCGATTTCTAACATGTAGTGTGTTTGTTTATGGATAGGTCTTCAAAAATTATGTGAGGTGTCTAATATATTTTTTTCCATACTGAATAATTTGCGAGACACTTCCAAAGGGGTAAAATGCCCCCCTCTTGTTAATTCTAAAATAAGAGAATGATAAAACAAAAAATATATATGATGTAGGTACATTACCATGCAAACTTCCTACGAAAATTGGTTAGAACTCGATCTAGTAAGTATTTTTTTTAGTACGTCATAAGTACGCTATTATTAAAAGATCGATCAAAGTTACATTAATTAATACAAGAATTTATGAGAATAATAATGAATTTATGTATTATGTTACTCGCTACTACGGAACCCTTCATGGGCGAGTCCGACCCGCACTTGGTCGCTTTTATTTTAGCTAGGAATCTATGGCAATTGACTTCACAAGCCTTCTATTGCGTGCCAATGTACTGTACTGAATCATATCGTACAGTTGGCATAGTTTTAACGGGATGATTCCCTGTTTTGCACACGTAATGGCGTCGTGAGTCACTGTTATGGGAAGTCTGTTACGACTGTCGCATGGTGTTCCTTTGCATGAGTAATTAATTTGTTTCGTCTGGCTGTATCACAATTAACGTGTTTATGTTTACAGTCATCATGATTAATTTGTCTGGTTTCAAATGTTTCCGCTGAAATTTGTTAAAATTATGAGTGTTGTCGTAAAAAAAATCAGCACTTCACGTCACTCATCATTTTGGAAATATTTTTAAATCATTAAACGGCTTGCGCTTGACCGCCATCTCGCCTAATGGTAATACACTATACGGTCTATGATGAAGCTCGTTTACCTAAATAAAAACCAATCCACTTTCGAATTCAAGACACCAACTTAGTTGTCGTCAGTAAAATCCAACTAGGCAGTGTGTTAATATCTTAGATCATCATTAATTACCTCATTTCCTCCTTTTTCCTCTTTTTTCTTATTCATTTTTAGTTTTGTATGTAATGCTAGTGTGTATATTGTTAACACCTTCGTTGACGTATCACATGACACTTTCTCTCCTCTTAGATTCTTTAACTTTTGTTAATTCAATTTTATTATATTTTAGTATTCCTTTGGGCTAAATATTTTTGTTGTCTGTCCTTCATTCAATATCAAGCTCTTAGTACGCCATCCGAGTTTTCCCACAAGCCAAATCAAAAACTTTTTCATTGTGACTAACATGTAAATACACTTATCATCCATTTTACTAGGTTCTCGAGAGACCTACTAAGTGCCGACCGTATAGTTGGAACCCAGTAAGGGCCTTAATTCCATCTTGTATACCTTTTGTATAATGTAGGTGCCTTTAATCAGTTTGTGTATCTTGTAGTTCTATACTTATGGTTCGACGCTACGTCTGCTGTTTTCGTCGTAGCTAGAGACTCTAAATACCTACGACGACAAGACGACATAGGTACTTTATCAGAAATTAATGAAAATAAGTTAAAATTAGAGCTGTATTGTTAATAGCTGTTTTAGCAACATTCAATTATCTCTAATTTTACTTAATAAGAACGTATTTGTATCGGCTAAAATGGAATATAAATGAGTGTCATTAAAGTCAATTAAAGTTTTTAATTTTCTATTAGCGTATTATACGTGCGTATATAGTGTATTATTTTGAAAAAATCCATAAAGCGAAAAATTTTTGTTCTGTGTGTAAATGATGATAAATTGCACTCTTTGCCTATTCCACTGTCTGTTTTACATTATGGCGAACTTTAAGCGGTCCTTACTGCTTCTCATTTATATTAATACTCAGAAAAAAATACGCAATAACAAAAGCTATATCCCTTCGTTTATTATTTTACGCGGTTACATTAGAAGTTTTTGTGTATTCGACTAGACGTCATAATTTTAAGGATGCTCCCAGGGCTACAAAAAGTTTCCCGCCTTATTTTATGAATTAGTACTCTGTTTTTGTCTTGATTGGAATCGTAGACATTTCAATGTCGTCTGAACGAAGGGTTGTTATAATTACCTATCTTATTTCACATAAAAGATTGTATTTTGAATAGAAAAGAGGTCAATTTGTGTCGGAATGATACGAACGTTTCAAAGGATTTTTTTTTGCGTGTCATACCCATTCTTTGTAAGTCCTATTCAGTTGTGCTTCTGTGATATAGGTTTTCTTTTGACTGCAATGGGGTCATATTTTGGTTGGGGTCATATCTAAAGATGAAACGCTATTGTGTGTTTATAATTGGTCTCATTTTGACTATTTTTGTGTAAGCAATTTGAAAATACGTAATTATAACCTTGTGTTATTAAACAGCGCAACTGTTAAGATTAAAAAAAAAAAACGATTTCCAAACCTTATAGGAACAATAATACGTAGTCAAGAACGTAACGAATTTATTACGTATTACTGTTTGTTTAATTTTTGAATTTGATTTAATATTTTTTTTTTGTTTTTTTTTATTTAATGGTTTTGTGGGCAAAAACAGTGGCACTACACTTTTTCTCGGTACTTCTACCGACAGAAGGAAAAACACAATAATTGTACAATGTACATACCTATTTAAATATTTATTAATTTATTACATACTTAAATACAGACAGTGTTGGTGACGGTTACAGTGTCGCGAATGCATTCGTTTTTTCCCCATCTCAAAAAATGCCCAACGAGCCTAAATGGGTTTTCATTTAATAATAAAAACAGTGTATGATCGTTCAGTATTTATTGTAATTTAATTTCATTACTGTCACCACTGTAAGCATTGTAACATTCAAAGATCGTCGTAAACGCAAAGTTTACGATATGTGTATCAGAGAAGCAATCGGTTTTTGGTGCAAATTACAGAAAACATAAAATCAAGTAAGAATTTTACGACAGAGTCATGACCATAATTTAATTTTAACTTGAACCCTAATATCATACAAATTACATTAAATTGAAGAGGCGAGAGAAAAACAATTTAAAATCATTAGATTTTATAGCGGGTCACCGTATGTGTCATTTGAAATATTCATTTTATGATGTTAATATTCCTAAATTACATAATTCTCGTAGAATTAAATTACCCTATCAGATATTGTACGTAGTACACAACCTTTTGAACGTAGTGCAAAGTGTTCGAGAAATGACAGAGATGTGTTTATACTGAGTTTGAAATTTAACTTTTTAACATTATACCTAGTTAATAATAATATACTAAATGAAATAAGTACAAGTCGTAAATATTACCGAACACATATCAGAATCGATAACCGTTGGATTAGACGGGTTTTGGAGTGGGACCGCAAATCGGTAAAAGTAGTGAAGGATGCCCTGAGACCAGAGATCGAGGAACGATTTACGAAAAGCATTTGGTGGTCGTTGGAAACGTAAAGCCGAGGATTGGGCTGAGTGGCCTTACGGTTATTGAAGTGAAAACTTCTTTAGGCGCGCCTAGACAGATTTTTCGTGGGCTGTGAATTGAATTCATTCGTCACGCTGGGGTATGATAAGAAAGCTTCGGGTAAACTCGGGACCATGGCTATTAGCCATCTAGAAATACGTCAGCCAATGGGAAATCCTGAAAGGGCGTGGACAGGCCATCATGGAATGGCCATCTAGAAACGCATCAGCCAATGGGAAGCTATCAAATTCTGAGTTATAAGTTTTCACTTCTATCGGCAGTTCCTATGACTGCCAATTTTTTTATTTTATTGAAAACTAACGTTTTTATTACAAATTTTTCAAACTGTTCTTCTTCGTGTCGATGGCTGTAATTATTTGTTTCTTTTTCACAGTTGATTAAGCATGTATGTGAATGTAAATGTGGCATTTGAGGTGTTATTCGAATAGGTAGGTGCAGAATATTGTCGAAAGCCGAAAAGCCGAAACTTGGTACGTACCTACCCATGTTGGTTGGATCCGAACAATCGGATGGTTGTTTTTATAAAAAAACCTGGTTAGTTTCAAGTGTCTCAAAAATTTTAAACGTCTCGAGCTGGTCTCGTTCGACATGGCTCAAAGAATTTGCAGGCTTAAGTAACAATGGGTTGCTTTTACATTTGTATAACAGGTGTGACCACAGGCGCCTGTTTTACTCGTCTTGTCACTCTAAGTTAAATATTAAATTAAAAAATCCACCACCACTGGGGTAGACGGGTTCTAGAGTGAAGATCGTGTACCGGAAAGTGTTTAGTAGGGGCTCTGCAACTAGTTGGAGCGATGATTTGTGAAAAGCAGGCGGTCGAAAGTAGATAAAGAAGACTGTAGGTACATTACGTCTGTAAGGAAAGGCCTACGTCCAGCTGTAGATGAATATTAACTAGATAAAATAGAATTCATTGTGACAAAGAAGATGAGCTCGTTTCACCAACGTAGGCAAATTGTTCATTGGTGTCCCCTGTATAATTAATTACTCAATAGTTTATTTCTACCTGTAGAGTATTCTCAGTTAGTTTACTCTTCGGATTGATTTGCAATAAATCTGACCTACTAAAATAAATCTCAAAAGATAACAATCTAATTTCTAGACAGTTCAACGAGATGTTTACGATGATCCTAGCTTAGGTGAAACTTATTAAATACCAATCGATATTCCCACAATTATTGTGTATCAGATAACAGAACTACTTGTACTAAGGTGCAATCAAGTGAGCCGAGTTATAGATATCCCTTGGGGCTATGCGCTATCGGTATTTTCCAACATATTCTTAGAGATTGTCCAAATGAAGGAACGATAAATTTCTTTGGAAAACTTTCGGTTTTGTCCAGGAAATGCGATGCTAGTGCTACTACACGTACATAAATCGTAAATTGTTTGGATTAGACGCAGTAGCTCAGCTGTCGATAACTCTCAAGACTCATTTACACTCTTAACAATGTAATAGCCAGCGCCAGCGTGAGGATGTACTGGGTGATTTTGCGATGTTGTGTTTAGAAGTTTTCATATACTTTTTATGACCTAACTAGGTAATATACCTAGCTGTGATAACTTCAAATATGCAAGCGTGCTTCATCGCATACCCCATCGTCGCTGAACATCAGCCGAGAGAGCGGTTGAGCACAAGCCAATTCTTGAAACTGATGGATGCATGGATTGGATTGATGGTTAGTCTGTTTTTTTTTGTGTTTAATCTATGTTGTGCTATATGAAAAGCCGCGATGTTCTAGTTCTAGTGGGTAGAACATCGTTTCAAAATTGTGAGGTCGTTGTTTCTAATCCCGCCTGCACTTTGTGAGTATTTTTCTTAGTGTAGATGTATATGTTTTTATTTTATGTTTGTCATCGCGACTGGATTTAAATCGGAAGAAAAACATCGTGAGAAAACATGTTCCAAAAATCTTTCGATATCATGCGTCGTCCGACAATCCACACTGGTGTCAGCGCGTCTTACAAGAGAATGCCCCGAGTCTGAGTCAGAGGGAAAGGCAATATAAGGACAGAGTCAAGCCCATAGTCTACCCCTATGGCCAAGTGTAAGGCGAATGACGTATGTCTTCGAAAGTTGCCTTTGAACATAGAACATGCCGGTTTCCTCAAGACTTTTTTCATTAAAGTCAGTGGTGATGACGAAGTTGTACCTGAGCACATGAAAAAATCGGACTTTCCTGCAAATAGACCACCACGGCTATAAAGCATAAAATAGTAAATACCACAAATTACCCGACCTGTAAAGAATTTCACAGAGGCTGTGAGTAAGTATCAAAAGTAGCTAGTAACATTGCCGCCTTCGCATAAATTACCTACGGACAACACTAAACCTCCATTACATTAATGTTTAATCGTTAAAATACTTTTGATAGTGCTTTAGTCCTTCGCAAAAGATAATATCTTCATTTTATACGTTTAATAAACTTTGTAGGTAATATTAATGATCCGACCGACCTCTGCGCATAATGAAACTATAAATCTTTCAATCATTTGCTTGTTTATCGTAAAGTCTAGTTTTCATTATACCTACTGTTTGGGTGCGAACTATGTGGTGGTCAAGTGCGAGGAGGACTGCAGTTGTAGGCGATCCAAATATTCATATACGAATTATTGATTTCAACCTCGCAGGTCTACTGTCTAACTCCTGCTTTCGCCGATAAAAGCAGAGAACTACATTTGCTTTCAGTTCAGCTGCATACGGAAATCAGATGTAGTTGTCTGATTTCATCGGCAAAAGCCGAAATCAGAAAGCAGAAGAGTTAGGCGATAGACCTGCCGTTACCAGTGGTAGCTTAGACTATTTTTTATAATTTCTTTAGATAAATTGATATTATTCATAACAATTATATACGTGTAGTATAAATATAACACATGTGCTCAAAGTACCTTTGTACTTGAATGAGAAAACATTCAGAAAAATATCACGTGACAAAAAAACTTATGGACTATACACGACGGGCATACATTTTTCTTAAAAAGGAAAATGAATCGTTCCTGTAAATAGTTCCCTTTTGTCTTTTCTGTCACCGTGTCACCTAATTAACATTTCGGTAACTTTGTTTCCCGGATATATCTGTATTTGTTCCACGTGCGACCTCTTAACCTCATGTTTGGTCCCTGGGAGAGCGCCCTGGGAACCTCCTGCTCCTTATCTCGCGTTGTATCAGAGTGTCGCCTATTATCTCTGTTTTGGGACACTTTGGCTCTTGTTGGTGGAAAGATACCGACATGTTAACGACGCGGCGCGTTCGTACCATGATGGATGCGCGCGCGCCTCGAATGTGAGGTCTGTTCGGGAAAGTAAGCTGTCAGATTTGGTCCTGTTGCGCTTGTTGACTACGGAAATATTGAAATTAGAACACGAAAAAGCTACTTTTGGATTAGTGTATGTGCGGCTGGCTATTTGATAATTTCATATATTATTTAATCAAATTTCATATTATTTAGTAGGTATTGTACTACGACGGATTTTGTTTAATGTACGTTACTCTCTTTTTCTACGAATGTGAAGGCCGATTTACATCAGACGAGCGAATGCTCATTCTATCCCCACTGTATCAAATTCATTTGGTGTAAACAAACGTAGAGCATTCTTTCGTTGTTTTGTTTGCGTTCGCAAAGATTCTATGGAATATCTAAAGGCCGATTTAAACTTAACGAACATAGAGCTAGAGCTGGAACAAGAGCATTCTTTCTCGATCTTTTAGTGTAAACGAAAGATCGTTCTTAGCGTTTTCCTTATTAAATATTCCATAGAATCTTTGCGAACGCAAACAAAACAACGAAAGAATGTTCTACGTTTTTTTTACACCAAATGAATTTAATACAGTGGGGATAGAATGAGCATTCGCTCGTCTGATGTAAATCGGCCTTAATATGGAAAACGCTAAGAACGATCTTTCGTTTACACTAAAAGATCGAGAAAGAATGCTCTTGTTCCAGCTCTAGCTCTATGCTCGTTCAGTTTAAATCTGCCTTGAGAGGATAAGAATGAATAGAGCGAATTGTCACAGAGGTCCTTTAGTGGTTGACGTAAGCTTAGTATTTGTATAGAGCTTCGCAGAAATAGGCACGCTGTACTGGAGGGGCACATCATGCGTCTATTATTTGAGAAATTTTGGTAGTCTTTATATACATTTACGTCATGGACTTTTTTTAGCTTGGAATAATTTAATTTCATATCATTATATATACTTGCAGTTATGAACAATCTTTACTACGGAGTCTAATATGAAAAGGAAATTCAATTTTGCATACATCTTAAAAACCAATATAGTATTCGTTGTTAAGCAAATAAAAAGTAAATAGGTAAATACACTACCTAAATAAAAATAAATAGGCAAATAACGTGTAAAGGAATCCGGAACACGCAGAAATGTTAAATGAATAATTAATGTCATTATTAATTTGCAATAAAAAATATTGAGTGGTTTATGTACATTTTATGGTCATACGTCGTCGAGCCCGCGTAATGGTCAATGTAAATTTGACATTTTATGGATCTTTAAATTTTAAAGCTCACGGAATTTTTCATTAAAAACATTTCACGGACTTAAAATTTGAGATATCCACTTCCGATTGGTGACATTACCATTAATTCAGTTTTAAATATAACTTAATTCCTTAATCAGTTCCGGTTTTCTATTCTCGTAAATTAAACAGATCCAATTATTGAAATCAATTAAAATGCCTAAAGTGGTTGGCTAAGTTCCTGTTTAATGCTCTGTCGTAAATTATATCATATCAACCAAATATATTTTTCACACGCTACACGAGCCCATAGGGTTTCCTTGATGGTGGTTTGAACCTTTGAACCAAACAAACTTTTGATGATTAAGGAAGGTTACATGTATTTATGTAGGTACTTTGTTTTGTCATTGGTAGTCAATACATAATTTAATGCAACATTATATAAATCAGGATTATAATTAATGCATTGAAAGCTGTATAAGTTTCAGTCTGTGTCTTAAAGAAATTTGGCTCCATAATTTTTCACAGTTTTCGCTCCATCATCCTTACTATTATAGCTGATCTTCCTTTCAAACGAACCTGTCTAACTAATGTCATAATCGAAAATTGTACTTGCTCATCTCATTTGTGATATAGTTATGAGCGACGCCAGTTATTATTTACAAAGTTTTTTGTCTTATTGCTGAAGTTCCCAAAAAGCTCATTTAACCCTACTGTGAATTGGGACAACATGATATAATTTCTATGTAAAAAAACAATGTTGAATCATTGATAGGCATACGTTTGACCGCCATCTCGTCTGTTGTTACGCGACACGACACAACACGACGGTCTACGATGGAGCGTGGTTATGTTTACCTTAAAGAAACCAATTCACTATCAACCAGTAGACACTAAGATTGCTTAGTTTGGGTCTAAATGGTGTGTGAAATGTCCACCAAGATTTATTTATCTATCAGGAAAAGTTTACTCAGAACTCAGCTTACTTAGATATAATAGAGAAGCATTCCACATAATATCTTACTTGTTTATTAAATGAGCAATAAAAAAAATTCGCTGTGGGGCTTAGACCTAACAACTGCCAGAGACTTCGCGGTTCCCACCGGATTCTAATGTGGAATATTGTCAAGGGCAATAATAATTGCAACTGCACAGCGACAATCCACCGGTAGCCAATTCATAAACCTGCTAGTTACATAAATCTGCTGCAACAGAGAGACCGCGCCGTGCCGCATGAAAAATACCCGGATTACTCCCGGACCGATCTCAGTACAGATAACACGGCTACACATAAATTATCTCACAAACCCAACACACCACTAATATTAAATAAGAAAACATGTAATTCACTATGCTCCGATATACCCCACGTGTAATAAAATACAAATTTTTGACAGATTTTAAATAATGACGTCCGCGTTCGCCCAGGAAATGCTTAGAAAGTTCACTATCAATTTGTTACTTTAAAGTCGTCCAGTGGTCATGTTCAACATTGCGCTGTGAAGAATTGTGGCCATTAAATTACTACAAACATATGGGAGATTAAAATATATTGCTCTAGAATATTAGAATGAGAATTTTAAGGTTTACTTGGTAAGTTGCTAATCGTTTCGAAAGACCACGTTGTATAGTTTAAGTTAAAGTTTTCGATTTTTACTTCATAAATATTGCGTAAGTTCCTTGTGGCAGGAGTGTTTTGAGGAGTCATCTGGAGGAGTAACCTTGCCAGTTACTCTACCACCTGTTTACACAGATTATGGCGTTGATCCGTTTGAAAGGAAATATTTTAGTGAAACTACTATCGATAACAATCATCCATCAGGGATTTGTGATTAATTAAATATATGAAGATGACAATTAAAAAAAAAATTACAATTATATGCTCTACTTTGTTAGATCTTTCATAGATGCTTCATCTTAACGTGACCTTTCTAGATCCCTAGTACGGTCAATTTATAATTCTGTCATTTTCCTTATGCCTTTACTGTTGACGTTCTTGGAAGTGCGTCTCTATCAAGCTCTATTAGATTTACGTCAAACGGGAGGCTTTGAGTACACACTCCAAACCTCTTCAGTATACTTAGTAGTTTCTGTGAATTAATATTAAAATGAACTAACTAGGTACGTCATGCGCAGTCTTTCTAGTAAAAGTCGTAAAGTGTTACAATTCAAAGTTTTACGTAATAACTTTGTGATTTATGACTATTAATTTATACGCTGTAGAAGTAGGAGCGAGAGGTATACCAGCAAAATCTCTCTATAACCTGCTTAGACCTTGGCTTGTCCAGAAGTGCAGTAAGTTCCATACTAGAACGAGTATCTAAAGCTGCACTAGTAGGATCATATCGGATTTGGCTGGGCAGGGAGAGAAATACGAGTAGTGAAGGTGAGTGTTGACGTACGTCACCAAAAGGGGCCCCTTTTAAACCTACGCCCGAGTCACAAGTCTTGGGGTCTATTCGAGATTTCTCTCTCTGCCACACGATGGACCCGGCACCCGCACGGTGAATCCACGGAATGCTAAGAAGTTCGTCTCTTCTCTTCAGTTACAGAGTATGAAATATCATTAAAATTAAAACATTAAATAAAATACACTGAAAATATAACAGGGAAAATAGATAATACCTGGAAAAGAAAGACGCTAGATTGGGATATACTTTACCAAAATATACCAAATCAGCTTCATCTATTTGACCATCAATATAAACAGAAACAATGACAAATACAAAGTCAATCTAAATAAAAGCATAGAAATAGACAATTATTTGAGAGTTTCGAAACATCGTGGTTAAACATAAATCTACTATGTTACTAGAATGATAAAAAATAGTTATCCACTCACAAACCTCCCATATAACCTTTATAATATTCGAATAAAAACAATGCAAATATGACATCCGTAACTAAATTGCAACCCAATCAATTAAAGTTAGCTCAACATCCCAAAATAGATATTACATGTTTCTACTTAAATTTAGAAAAGTATCAAGACACAATCAAAGAAGATAAAAACAAAACAGAGACTTAATTATCAAGTGCTAAATTTTATATATTTTTCGGATTTTTAGAACTTTAAGTTTATAAGATTGAAAAGAAAAGTGTCAAAGTATGTTCATAATTTCTCAGTAGTTCCAACAGTCGACGGCATACGTCAATATTTGTTCAAAAAATAAAACTAAAGTAAAGAATACACTCAGTGCGCACTACTTTGTCAAAGTTCCACAACCATTATCGGTCAAAATATCGATGTAATTTATTAAAATATTTAAAGCCAACTTAATTGATATTGTATGTCAGCCAATCAATAATTGTCAGCGTCAATCATATTTTCCTGTTTCTGAAGCTCTCAGAAGAAGTACCTATAGAATTACAAAGTTCCTGATTACTATAGTGCTTCTCGTTCTTTCAATTTCAATTCAATTTTCAATTCAATACTCAAAAGGTATTGCCATAAAGAAAATATTCCACTGGATAAGGGTAGTGCTACGATAGTTGAATGAATTCAGCTCGTGTTATACCCATTCTAAAATTACATTTCAAAAAGAGGTTTCATGTAATATATTACATGAAACCTCTTTTTGAATAGGAGGATATAAATAAAATAGGAGGGAGAATAATAAAAAACAGAACAATAAAACATTTATTTCAAATTGTACTTTACATTCAATATTATAATAATATAGTTTGATTAACAAATTTAGATATACCATTTAGTAGCAGCTAGCCCAGACTTCACACAGGTAACTCGGAACTTACGTATAGAACAAACGTTTAACTTTTTCAATGTTCGAAGCCCTTGTTTTAGTAGAGATACTACATACTACTATTAGATGTTGTGGTAATACAGGATAATTGATTTATTATTTATTCATTTATTACTTCGTGAAAAATATTGCATTATTCACACAATGTTTTATCCTATTCTTCAGAGTGTCACATCTGCAAAATGATAATTAATTTGGATGAATAAAACAATCAAAATTATTACTAGAAATGTAGTGATACATTCAAGTTGCATAATTGGAATTGCAAAAGGGTTAAATCAGAGGTGAACATTTGTATTAATCTTTTTTTAGAGCTTCATCATCAACAGCCCACTAAATGTTCCCACTGCTGGGACTCGGGGCTTTCTCTCGCAAGGATAGAGTTAAGGCCATAATCCACCACAATGGCCCATTGCGGGTTGGTGGATGACACACGACTTCGAAAGATTCTAGGTACATGTCGGTTTCCTCACGATTTTTCCTTCACCGTTTTAGGTTAGCGGCATTACGCACATGACTTTGAAAATACAGTGGTGCGTGTGGGGTTTGAACCCGGGGTCTCCGAATCGGCAGGCGCTGTTCTCCCGACTAGACCAGCCGTAACTTTCAGTGCTTAGTACTTCATAATCTACTCACACAATGTACCTACTTTTCACTAAAAGCATCATTCATTCTCATTAGAATGGGACGGGATCTGTATAGGATAGTGTAAGTTAATTGGAGTTTGATGCAATTCCCACTCCAGAAAACAAGAGTTGCAATGTCCACTGACATTGAGATTTTGACAAACATGGAGAAGAAACAGAAATTGAAGCGTAGGGATTGGTAACGGAAAAAAAACTGGCAGTCATAGAGACTGACGATAGAACTGAAAATTTATAACTCAGTACTTGACAGCACACTTTGGAAACTACGCAGGTGAAACCGGAGGGCGTTTCTGGTTTGGAATAAATCTTTAAAGCATTGTCATCTAAATAAGCCTTCTCACACGTCATGGCCATTGGCTATCTAGACTAAAGATGTGTAATGGTAACCATGGTAACACGCCATGACTATCTAAAAATGTTTACCCATTTGTGGCCATAGCTCCGAGTTCCCCCGAAAATTTATTTCATTCCGAATCATGATGTTTGAGCTCAATTCACGGCCCACGAAAAATCTGTATGTAATGAGCCAAAGGAAGTTTTCACTTCAAAAACTAACGAATGCGAATCCGCAGGCAAAATCTAGTACCTATTATTAGTAAACGGCCAGTAAATAAACTGTCAATTATGTACCGACTTGTATATTTCATGGGTAAATTTGTAAGAAATAACTGGTCACACTTTTTTGTTTGTTTTGTTATATAGGTTATGTTTACATTATACATATTTTGCAAATTTTAGACTAGATGCAGCCGTTATGGTATAAATTTAACTCATGTTGATATCTAGAATGCATCATTATCAATTTTTATCAAGTGGGCATTTGAAAATATTGTCTACTTACGAGTAAAATGAGATTCCATTGATTTTTCTTCACTTTCACATTTCACTGCGGATATTTTAGCTTAAAACACAGCAAACACACATTGTTCATATACTAAAACATAAATGACTTACAAGTCTTTCTCAAACACGTTTCAAATATTATTATAATAAACATATATGAATTAAATCAATAAAAAACAGAATCCAAGCTTTGAACAGACTTTTGTTGGGGAACCCGGTGTCAGATTTGAAAGCTTAGCCAGAGAAAAACCCGGCCACGGTGACAAGGACGTAAAATCAGTATCTCTTTCTCTCTCTTTCACAAGTAATAGGTAATTAGAGTGTCTCGTTCCCGCAAGTTGTGACGTCACTTATTGTGCTCCCCTGCTGAAGCTTATTGTTTTTTAAACTATGCATTTTAGAAATGGTAAAAACCTGTCAATTGTGTCTCTAGCCACAGGTGGCATGATGTTTCATTTTGTTAGTCATTTGATAAGTATACGTCAATGTCAATAATTTGACACATACTTTTACTGACTTTCTGAAAACGCCTAATAAAATAAGCGATTAATGTGAGCATGTATGTATTGATAAACGAAATGCGTAACCATTCTGTAACATAACATCCTCGTTGAAAACACTTCTTTAATCAACCACCTCACTACACTTTTTCTCTAGAATAACTTCTGGATACGAATGAAATTGTAGTCGCAAAATCTCTACGGTTCAAACAGAGGAATTTTAATATGTCTTAAATTGAAATGTGTAACAACCGCCTAAATTTCCAAGGTAAAATTGTATTGCTTTATTTGGTTTTTGCGAATAGAGATCACCTAACTGCCCAAATTATCTCTACATTGTATAACAATTAAGTTGGTGCGACATCTTCTGGTATTTTGCGTGAATATGCTAGCTATAGCTGCGTTCTATGGTAATACCCGCGTAATTTCCGTTACCGTAATTTTTGCGCAACGATAAATTTATAGTAAATGTGCTATTGCTGACTATAATGTGTTCCAAATTACATTGCGATCCGTACAGTCGTTCTAACGTGATTGAGCAACAACCACCCAAACTTAAATTTTTGATATTAGTAAGATATTATGTGGAGAATTTTATGTCGTTAACTGCTATAGAAGGCAGATATAATAAAAACTGGTATCATACGTATGTATTTACAAATCTGCGATATTCTGCAGCAAAGCTCCAACCAGGAACTTGATGAGATTCCTAAAATTTGACGAATCGTGACTTTACGCCTAATTAAATTGTTTACAATGTGGCGCCACACGTCGCGACCACCGAATCAATTTGTACACCACGTTGGAGTACAGAACAGAATTCCGCGGAACGGTCTGTGTGCTCTGTCGACTTTGCGATTGAATTGAACGTGTCGTCTGTTTGTTTGTCCTGAGGTCGTAAAATTGAGAAGCATCTTCGAGCTAACAGACATCTTCACCAAAACTGAGTTCAGAGAAGTGATGATGTCTTAATAATGTTTATAGGTAGTTTAGGCGCGAAAGTGTAACAGACAGACATATCTATTAGACAAGAAGAGCAAGATAATAATAATCAATGGGATGAAATATATATAGAATAGTGGTACAAAGATTTAAACTACAAAGGAAAGAAGTACGTTAAAAAGAAATTCCAAGTACTTAGCTTTTTCGTTTCTTTATTGGATTTAAACAGGGTTTTAATCAAATGACATCCTGGTTTCCAAATACTTTATTTTTATGTTATCACTAATACTTTGGCAATGTAGGGATGATCATAGTAGCGACTAATATTTTGCTTGTGGCAACCTAGGATTGATCATAGTGCCGACTAATATTTTGCTTGTGGCAACGTAGGATTGATCATAGTGCCGACTAATATTTTGCTTGTGGCAACCTAGGATTGATCATAGTGCCAACTAATATTTTGCTTGTGGCAATAGAGAGATGGTCAGAGTAGCGACTAATATTTTGCTTGTGGCAACCTAGGATTGATCATAGTGCCGACTAATATTTTGCTTGTGGCAATATAGAGATGGTCAGAGTATAGGGACAAATTTTTTGTTTGTTGCAATCTAGGGATGATCAATTGATCATAGTAGGGACTAATATTTTGTTTGTTGGAATCTAGGAATTATCATAGTAGCGAATAATGTTTTGTTTTTGGTAAACTATGGATGATCATAGTAGCGACTAATAATTTGCTTGTGGCAATCTAGGGATGATCATAGTGGCGACTAATATTTTATTTGTTTATGGCAATGTGCGGATGATGGTAGTTAGAGAATGCTTGTGGCAATATAGGGATGATACTATTGTATGTTTTGCCTGCGGCAATGTATCATAGTAACAAGTATTTCGAACTAGCACCGCCTCGCGGAATTAACTGCGTAGGGTCTGTCGTTTTCCCTAAAATAAAAAGTAGCCTATCTATGTGTTATTCTAGACTACAATAAATATGTGTTTTGATTTTCAACCCGATCCGTTCAGCCGTTCACGTGGGAACGGCTGAAATATTGAGCAACAAACATCCAATCTTTGACATTCATAATATTAGTAGGGTTTCTGTCGCAATGTTTATTTCGTTACGCGTTAACTAAATATTATTGAAGTCAGTCTTAAGTTTAATTTGAATATTAATAAAGATAAATCACGAATAACAACTAATGATTTAAAACTTAGTCGTTCATACAATGGTTTATGCTATTACAACGACGTTAGTGACGATACTGAAATGAAAATTTATGAAATGAAAATTGAAATGAAAATTTGAAATGAAAATGAAATGAAAATTGAAATATAAATCATACTTTTTCCATCGGGCTGTACATAGCTTTTTTTTTTAAATGTAATATGTTAGCATTAAGACCTATCGTAAAATTTGTAGTGTAATAAAGTATTATATTATTATTATAGCTCAAAAAGCGATATAGTTTCATGGATTACGTTCCAAAGAATAAACAATCGAAGGACGTTTAACTCTACTTTGTACTCGTAATAATAACGTCTAATGCGTTGCCTATGTGGGTATTCCCGTTTTTTTTACCATTTATAGGCTTACACTTGACCGCCATCTCGCATGATGTTAAGGGACGATGCGGTCTACGATGAAGCGTGCTTACCTAGACAAAAACTGATTCACTCTCGCTTTGAAGACACCAAGATTCAATCCACACTCATTCCACAGCCTAGACGTTCTTATCACAAAAATAGAGTCAAATCTTTTCGTTCGTATCTTTGGAACATCAACCGTGAAACGATGGCGCTTTGTTAAATCTTCTGTTAATAGCTGAGAAACTATTCAAAGGCATTAAAATATTAACTATGGGGATTGTCCGGAACCTCGTGTTTAAAATACTAACTGGCAACAAACTTTTAATTATTACTTCGCGGTCAATTTGCGATTAAGTAGTTATATAAAATATGATTTCAAGCATTTTATTGTTATTCTTGCATAGATATGTTTTTGTTACGCTCTGGGTTTTACGATAATTTTACGCCAATAAATCTTCTATAAAAACTGGCAAGACAAACTCCCATAAATTGCTAGTTGAATGCGTAATTAGATGACTGCAAAATGACTTATTTTGCACCTTTTTAAATGGAACATTGAAGTTGATGATAGGGCTTTTTATGTATTTAGCCGTGTCCTCGTCGCTTCTGTCCCTCCAGGGAATACTCTCGTAATTATTAAAGCGGTGGCGCCTGTAAACGGTAGCAGTTTTGCATAACAAGCCCTAATCATCAGCCTCCCTCGAGCTGACATTCCAAAACCAAAATACATTTATAAAGAAAACTCCGACACCACAAACACCGCGAAACATCAGACCACCCTTCGAAGTTATTTAAGAAAACATCCGAATAATGTGCCGGGGCTCCCCTCATGGCAAATATTAAAAGACATTTGTTATGATGAAAACAAACATATTTCACCAAATAGTCCGGCGTCGGCAGAAATGCCTTGTAATTCCAGCACGCCCACCGTTCGTGCGGTTTTAGGTGTAAAAAAATCGATTACTGGCTGGCGACACGCTGCGATCGATACGTGATATTTCATCTCCGTCTTGACGGGTGCCGTAGATTCTATATTTTCGTAAAATTCAATTAAATATTTTATGGCGGAATAACTGTTGCCACGTATCGCTTTACATCGTATTTAAGCTTTTTTTATTGTGTTAGGAAGTTGTATAAAACTGGAAAGCAGGGTCTAAACTTACACTGAAGGGCGACATTATTGTTAAGTCTAAATTAATTTGGCCATTGCCATGTTATAGCTTCATTTTTCTCACTTGATTATACAGCATTGAACAAAAGTAAACGATACTCGAAACCGAATATTAAATTCGCTTTGTTTGTTTCCAGATTTATGGACGCGGTTGACGAGTTCCAGGGAAAAGACTGCGGTGAGTCAAATTTTTGTTTGCGCGATATGTTAGCGTGGTTGATTACTTTCGTGGCTTGTATAATGACGGTTCTCGTGTGCGTTCTCATATTAGTCTTGCGGTTTTCTCTTCTTGGCTGTGCAATTGAGGCGAGCGCTCCGTGGCCCGCCGACCGCACTACGATCCACTCGATATGTCTAAACAACCAATGTCTACAACTGGGTGTGCTGATGTTTGTGTGCATAACGATGTCTCAGTAAACGCGTATGTAGGTTAAATTCATGACTCGCTGGCGGCTTTACCGTCTTCTCGCGTGGGTGAAGACGCTCAACCGAGGTGTTAATGCACGCCCATTGCCTAATTGTATTGCTTTACGTCTTTACGAGACCACCATAAAGAGTATCGTTCGACCGAGTCTTTATAGTCACTAATCGTTATGCCATTGTGAGACTCTCCTCAGATAAATATGGCCATACGTGTCGGTTCACTGAATCGTGAACGTGGCAATAAAATGTTCCACAATTGAATGCCGTTGTGTTACGCAATTCATTCCGTATTGAATTAAGTCATTCAGTGACGTTGATAAATTGTTTTGCTGCAATAAATTGAATCGGATGATACTGTCTGTTTTGATCTTGTTCCAACAATAAAATAGACCAAGTCCAATTGCAACTTAATTCGCTTGTTATTTGATTCAGAGGAATTTATCGTTATCGGGCACACTGGATGCAACATACGATTTCAATTAAAGAACGCTTCGATTTTAACGAGTAATGTGTTACGCGTTCAATATTCGAAGACCCTGATCTGTTTCTTCAAAAGTACATAGTGCAGACCGGGATATGAGCACTGGGCGAGTTCTCGCTACGCTGGTTTATCAATAACTCATAGCAGTCACAACTAGTAGGCAATGTCCGCACGTCCAAGTTTATCGGCAGCCACGCTTTTAATTACACTGACACAAATCTCGGTTATCGTCTGACTTCTCACGGTGCCGAACTCAATATTCCTAATGTTCATTAAGTTCTAATTACGAATGGGCGCCCTTGTTTGTCTTGATCACAAAAACTAGCTTTTATTAGATTACGTGGGCAGTTTCAATTAATTGTGAGCATGCGAGTATCTGTCGGCGTTTTCGGTCGGTAATGGTCGGTTATCGGTGTCGCTAAGTAGATTGAGTGAGATGTATATTATGCCGACTGGTTTGCCGCGGCTAGCGCCAGATTCTTGTTACTTTCCGGAGGTTCCGTCTGGCTTTTAAAATGTTATTCATTTTAGTACGGGCAATAATTATTATTGTACATTTTATTACGCTAATAGTCAGAAACGAGTTATAGGAATTTATTAAATTAGTAGA
Source organism: Ectropis crepuscularia (assembly GCA_963693475.1). Taxonomy (NCBI): domain Eukaryota; kingdom Metazoa; phylum Arthropoda; class Insecta; order Lepidoptera; family Geometridae; genus Ectropis; species Ectropis crepuscularia. The sequence continues at coordinate 20,212,286 of OY856353.1, read as the reverse complement.
TAAAATATCCGACATGGTCGAGCGTCATGCCGTGAAGAAACACTTGAAATGCACCTGCCCGTGTCATTAAACGAGTATTCGTTCAATATTTAGCCGATTAAAAGACTTTCAAAATGTACTTTTTGTCTTGTTCACTCATTTTATAAATCGTTGAATAAATGATACATGCAAAAGCAGACAAAAGCGAAAATCTTGACCGTGTCCTTTGGTAAAATAGAAAGTAAAATAGAACTTTTTGTAGAAGAGTGACGGGACGACCAAAGACTTTATGCGTTTAATGGTAAAGAACACGCCTGCTAATGACAACTACATTGCCACACAGCTATTTGAATATGAAGAATCCAAATTACTGCCTAGTACTGCACTGCACTCGTCATCTGGAGATATAAGATGATCTTTATCCTTAGCCAGTAATTTCATTACAACATTCCTTGACTTTATCATCCACTCCAATGACTTTATCATTGGAAATTCAACTCTCTAATAATAAGATCTCTTAATTACGATAAAAACATATAAAATTTTAGCGCCCTCTCTTGTTCGACAATTGACATACAAGAGAATGCACATTGCGGTAAAAAGACGAACGAATAAGGCGTGCAGAAAACAAACAAGCGTTGTGCCGGTAGCGTGCGATAATGCGACGATATCCGTATATCAGCGGGTATCGCGGCGGGATCGCGCGCCCGTCCTGATTTACATGACAGCGTACACGATATCGCGAGTACGCTCGCTTCTGAGGCAGCATGCCGACCTGCAGGGCCTACCGGCAAACGTTTTTACTAATATCGTCTCCATTTCTGTCTCATCTAGTTCGACTTCAAATAAAACAGAGACCAGTAGCAAGGACTTAGGTGGAGGTGAAGGTCTTGGATTGTACTGCGAAAGCAATAAGCGGTTCGGTCATAGTGAGCTTTTGTAGACTGATCTTTTTAGGGTTCCGTAAAACGTAAAAACGGAACCCTTATAGATTCGTCATGTCTGTCTGTCTGTCCGTCCGTATGTCACAGACACTTTTTGCCGAAACTATGAGAACTACACTATTGAAACTTGGTAGGTAGTAACTTGGTATGTATTCTGTCAACCGCAATAAGATTTTTACAAATAAAAAATAAAAAAAAGGAAAATTAGGGTTGCCCCCCATACTGAGAACTGAAGCTCAAAAATATTTTTTTCATCTAACCTACACGTGTGAGGTATCTATCGATAGATCTTCAAAAATGATGTTTAGGTTTCTAACATCATTTTTGTCTACACTGAATAATGTGCGCGAGAGATACTTCCATGATAAAATGTGTGTCCGCCCCCCCTCTAACTTCTAAAGTAAGAGAATGAAAAAACTAAAAAAATTATATAATGTACATTACCATGTAAACTACCAACGAAAATTGGTTTGAACTCGATCTGATGAGTAGTTTTTTTTAGTACGTCATAAATACACTAATACTAATACTTCGATTAAAGTTACAACGAACTACAAGAACTATGTGTACTATGTATATTATGTTACTTGCTGCAACGGAACCCTTCATGGGCGAGTCCAACTTGCACTTGACCACTTTTTATTTGTTATTGAATAATTGTAGATGGCACTGCTGACGATTTTCGTGTTTTCTATTTTCAAAGCATACGGAAAAACATCGTTACGTTGTATGTGAATTCTATAATAATTAAGGGATGTCCCGCTGATTTGCAACATAAATAACATCTAAAACAAGTATTTTCAGTTATCTAGTGGCTAGCCAATGACAATTATCCCTATTCTATTACATGAATACTTTTGTACGGGGTAGTTAAACGATATTTTTTAAATTTAGATTTATATTTTGCTAAAAGTATAAGCGCTTCACTAACTTTTCCTCTACATAAGTTAAATGTAGAAAACAAAGATCAGAAATGTCAAAGATAAGAAATTACATTATAAGCTAAAAATATTTAAACTTACATTACTAATGTAGAAAATACAAATGAAATATAATAGAAGTCACATTTTTATGGTGACTAGATTTGCGAATGTGTTGCTCAGTATTTTGATTTCACAGTAGAGCCTTGCCGAGGGTGGCCCTAATCGACTGCACTGATTTGCCTGAGCTTATCGCCATTTAAATGCCAAGTAGCTTGTTTACAGAGAAATTTCGCTAATGTACTATTCAAGTTGGCATTCCTGAAGGCATACTTGTAGTGGTAGGACTCTTGCCAGAGTCCGCCTGGGGAAGTACCACACTGTTCCCAATTATTCTACCGCCAAGCAGTAACATGCAAACATTACTGTGTTCCGGTTTGAAGGGCAATGTTTCCAGAGAAATTACGGGGCTTAGAGATGTAATATCTTAGATCTCTGGGTGACAAGCGCAGTGCAGTGTTAGGAAATGATTTGGACTGTTCGTGTTTCAATAGTTCCTTGTCACTGTGCTGTTATGTGGCAGCCATGTTGCTTACCATCAGGCACATGTCCTGCTCGTCTCGTCATTCTATACTATATTTAAAAAAAAAAAACTTCTAGGCTTCGGTTGATTCGGTCCTTCCACTCATGTAGGTACATGTATACACCTATAGAGTAAAAAGCAACTCGAACTGTTTATAGCAATCTTAAACTACGCAATTATTCTTGGTGTTGTGTTACCGCTGTATTTATAAATATTGGTGGACAATTTACACACAACACCATCTGACCCCAAACTAAGGAAAGCTTGTATGATGGCGGCCAGATAGCTGATATTATACTTATATAGTTTTAAATACATACTTATTTTATTATACATACTTAGTTTGACCGTCTGTTTATGATTTTTCGATCGTAATTGAGCATGTTTACCTAATCATGTCAATAATAACATCATTCATATGTCGATATCTCCAATATGCGCACAATAACACGGAAATCAATTACTTATCATTATAAATGTTCGAAGCGGAGGTATTTGACGCGTCTCGCAGATGTCACATCTTCGTCGATTGATAGATGGATCATTTACCGTTCCATAGATGACTTGCCATTTATATTTTTTACAATAATAAATAACATGTGGAATTTCTTATGCAGTGCTTGTGATTTGGAATTGACGCTTCCAATAAAGCCACAGATAAATACGTTGTAATCTGTCGATTTACATTAAGCAACGAATACCGATAAGTTTTATTCACAATTATATGATTCGGCAGCAGTGATACTGATGCACATATCTCTTACGTAACATGAAATCCCTCTCATGTTATGTATAAATGTGATAGATTGGATGTTTAGATGATTGTGGTACAAACATGTTGTAAGAACTGAAAGGATCAATCTGATCTTTGGAACTGAAACAGATTATAGTCGGGAATAATCCATCCTGGTTACTTTTCATCCCGAATATCCCGAATATACGTAGAGTTCCGTAGAGAAATAACCATTTTTTAAATACTACCCCGACAAAGTCGAAGAAGAAGTAGTTACTAATAAATAAAGTAGCCAAGTGCGAGTTGGACTCGCCCATGAAGGGTTCCGTTGCAGCAAATAACATAATATACATAGTAACATAGTACACATAGTTCTTGTAGTTCGTTGTAACTTTGATCGAAGTTTTAATAATAGTGTATTTATGACGTACTAAAAAAAACTACTCATCAGATCGAGTTCAAACTAATTTTCGTTGGTACTTTTCATGGTAATGTACATCATATATTTTTTTTAGATTTTTCATTTTCTTACTTTAGAAGTTAGAGGGGGGGGGACACAAATTTTACCACTTTGGAAGTGTCTCTCGCGCAAACTATTCAGTGTAGACAAAAACTATATTAGAAATCTCAACATCATTTTTGAAGACCTATCGATAGACACCCCACACGTGTAGGATAGATGAAAAAAAATTTTTTGAGTTTCAGTTCTCAGTATGAGGGGCAACCCTAATTTTTATTTTTTTTAATTTCTTTTGTAAAAATCTTAATGCGGTTCACAGAATACATCTACTCACCAAGTTTTCACACTGTAGTTCTCATAGTTTCGGCAAAAAGTGGCTGTGACATACGGACGGACAGACAGACAGACAGACAGACAGACAGACAGACAGACAGACATGACGAATCTATAAGGGTTCCGTTTTTACGTTTTACGGAACCCTAAAAAGGTTTTTAACGGTGCCTTTACACCCCCGCCCGCTAATACTTCTCACACCCCCAAATCGGGCTTCCTTGCCTCGCCATCGACGCTGAGCTTTTGAGACAATACGCTGCACAGCGAAACGTTTCAAGGGTTCCGCATTTAAGTTCTGCATTTTCTGCATTGTTTAAAAAAAAAAGGGCAGTTGGTCTCAAATTGCATCTACTTACTGACTACTGAACTTTGATATATATAAACACTTTATTGACACACCAAAACAAAAAAAGATAGGATTTACTCTAAAAAATAATAATGCTAAGGTTTAAAACTAGCGCAGCCTGCGCAAGCGCGACTTGTCGCTAAAAGCGATCTTTTCCAGGTAAACTTACTCGAATGAGTTCAGGCCACGAAAACCGAAATTCTAATAGGATAGAGTCTATAGTCCATTAATTTTTCGCAAGTTAGTTTAAGTTAATCATGGGTTAACTTTGATTGTTTATACGAACCAAAATCATTTACGTTACGACTCCACGTCGCATACACAAGGTACGCGTGTACCGGAGCGACGTATGTATGTGTGCTGTCTCTGTATTTTAAATACTTAAAACTCACCGTTTGTATGGAGTTCTGACCGAGTGTCTGGGATGTGACGTAATTTAAAACTTATCAGGTGACTTGCGCGTCTAAATTGTTTTCATTTTCCACGTTTTAATATTCATGACGTTACACAATATAAGTTAAATAGTTAGTGTTATCGTTTCACTTAATTTTCAATTTCGTGTAACAGAATATGCCCGTCGTCTACGTGTTTACGTAATTTTTGTAATATGTTACACTGAACGTGTGTAACGTTTCAATGTAATGAATCGGGAAAAGTTTTTGAATTTTGAAATACGCGCGACATAAAATCCAATGTCTTTAGAATTATGGAGTCGACGTCACGGAGGAATGGATTCGCCGGAAACTTAGTTTGAAAGTTTGTTGATATGGACGCGAGATATATCGTTGCGTTTGCAGCAGTTCTCTTACTTTCAGCCGAGATTCCGACTCGTAGACAAAGTTGCACGTTCTGATGTGGACTCACAAATGTTGCTGAAGAATATGTTTGTCTGTTGAGTCTGCACTACTCGAGTCAATTTGTGCACAGCGCCACTATCGTCTTTCATTTGGTAAACGAAAGCCGCTGTGTGTACGTACTGTAAATCCAGTTTTTCGTCAGTTACCTAAAGTGGTCGTGTGAACTATACGCCGAATGATAACGCAGCTACTGTAGTTTTAAATAGCTTATGCTGCAACGGTTGTTAAAGTTTTTCTACATTCTACTCTGTGTGCTTGGAATTTAACTGTTTCAGATATAGTTTTATCTCCTTACTAATTTAAAAATATTGTTCCAACATCAGTTGCATATATTGTATAATCTAATTCTTCTTAATTTTTTTAAATGTTTGTTTCTTTGTAGTCTACGTGACCATCCTTTAATGTTGCCCGTATTGTTTAGATCACGTAACTTACCATAGAGTATCTTTATCTTTCACTACAGGTATATTTTATTTAAACGTTTCGTTTTGTCCTACAATGTATCTCATGATTTTTAAACGACTTATGAATGAAACTTAGTCTCTGTTGGACCGAGAAAATAAAAGGACAATACGCAATGACGTTGATTATTACAAGCCACCATAAACCAACTTAAACTTGTTTGATGGGCCTAAAATATTTGCTTCGCATTTACTTCTGACAGCTGAGAACCGGAACCCGAAAAAGGCAGTTATTATTGTTAAAAAGTGGTTATTGTCATCAAAATGTATGGGACAGTGAACTTGTTTTTACGAATTCAGGGTTGAGTTCATAGTTATAAAAGTACGCGACCCTTGAGCAATTATTATACGTTACCATCGTTCTTATATAAATCCATTAGTTTATCTATTTTTTTTTTAAATCCACTTTTACCCGCCACTTAGTCCGCGTGAAATACTTAACTGAGGCATTATTTGTACACAATTTATTATTCACAAATTTATGCTTAAAACAGCTATATTAAAACATTTTTATACGATTTCATCAAAATTGGTTCAGTGGTTTAGGTGTTAAAACGTAACAAATAGACAGCCAGAGTTACTTTCAAATTTATATAAAGACTAGCTGTGCCCCGCGGTTTCACCCGCGTCTATTTGAGGAAAATCCATACTAAAATATCCATTGCTGGCCACTTTATTACGTTTTACGGAACCCTAAAAATACGTAAATAAGCAACAATGCATTGTTGTAGAACAAATTTGATTACTTCAAATGACACAAACTTCAAATGTAGACACGCGCCGTCACAGACTTCAACGACCAAAGAGAATTTAAATTCACGGAACTAAAGCTCTCGAAGAGAAATATTTTTCCCCGTTTTCTTTACATTCTTCAATCATACTCCGTACCTATTGATAGTAGCGTAATGTTATATATATACCCTATAGCCTTCCTCGATAAATGGAGTATCCAACAAAAAAGAATCTTTCCTATCGGTCCAGTAGTTTCCGAGATCCTAGCGTTCAAACAAACAAACTCTTCATCTTTATAATATTAAGTATAGATACAATTTATTGTAGTTGAAAATTTCATGGTTTTATCGTCAATAAAAACGAACTTCCATCTCCCATTTAAACTTTCATCCCCCTTATAAACCCTTATTTCATCCCCCTACAGTTTGGAATTACAAAATTTGCTGGAACAACTTTTATTTGCCTCGCGTCTAGTGTCTACATAATAAGTTTCATAGTTTTATTCATCCATGACGAACTTCCACGTAAAACTTTCTTCCCCCATTTATACCCTTATTTCATCCCCGTACAGTTCTAAATTGCTAAAACAAACATTTATTTGCTTTGCATTAAATGTCAAGATACGAAGTTTCATGGTTTTATCTTCAACAATTACGAACTTCCAAATGAATGCCATTTTCATCATCCCTCATTTTAACCCCTTTGCAGTTTAATATTACGAAATTGCTAGAACAAACATTTATTTGCTTCGCGTCAAGTGCCTAGAAACGAAATTTCATGGTTTTATCTTTAAAAATGACGAACTTCCACATTAAACTTTCATCCTCCATTTAAACCCCTTCAACTCTTTTTTCCCCATTAAAAAGTAGACTTCTCTGTCTTCTTTAAAGAGTAGAGTCCTTTTTAATCGACTTTTTAGGATCTAGATCGGACTTCTCGTATCTCAAAAAGGCGACATCATTTCATGGTTGATGTTCCAATAACACGAACGAAAAGATTTGACTCCATGTCTGTGATTCTTATCACGTCTAGATTGTGGAATGCTTTGCCTGAGTGAGTTTTCCCCGATAGTTACAATCTTGGTGTCTTCAAATCAAACTGAAACACAGTGATGTTTATACATTAGGTACCTACTGCTAGGCGGTAGAATAACTGGCAAATATAGATAGAAAGATACACTCTTTCTTGCATTTAACAAGAATACAAAATTGTACAATCGTTTAGTTATCTAGCGTGGAGTTTTGAAAAAGGGGTATTTTATAGGTTTTGTTGCCCTTTTCTCCCTCGTTTAAACGAGATATTGTCAAGAAACTTAAAATATGACTTTTTTTTTCAAAATGCCGTCGCGAACGCTAAAGATACGACGTGGAAAAGTTGAAATTAGAAAAGATCACAAAAATTTATAAAACAACCTATTTGCCAAAACCCAGAAAACTTTGCAGGTATGCCCCTTTTTGTGAGCCAAATGACAATTAAAATTCGGGAACATTCAGAAAATGTTAAAACAATCGAAAGTGACATCGATTGCGTTCAAAATAAAATCGGACCGTAATAAAAATACCTAGCTGTAGAATGCAGTTCCATTTCATGTGCACAATTAATATTCTTAAATAGCTAATCAGTCATCCGATCAACGCTTCGACGCCCACGCGTGGCGCCGGAGTTCCAAACTATGTGGAAATGTGTATCGAGTTTGTTATGTAGGCACACATCGTTCTGGGGTCATAAATGTAGATTTTATACTCTCTGAGGTTATAAGAGTGGATGGGCTTAAAATGTACGCGGTTTTTTTGGTTGAGAATATGGAGTGACTGGATCAAGGCACGCGCCTGATGATGATATCAAAACGCTTGGGCATAACATTCAAGTACCACGCAGCTTTTTGAACATGTCGATTCCTAATGACTGTCGAGCACTGCACTGCGGTCGTCTCCCATAGATGTAAGGTTGTTTATCTCATAGAGAAATTACTGTTCCCTAGAAACATTGCCTTTCAAATCGAAGCACAGTAATGTTTGCACACTCCTGCTTGGTAGTTAAGTAACTGGCAATGATGTCGTTCTTCCCCAGAAGTACTGTGCAAAGAGCCCTACCACTACTAAAATAGGTGATGCTGCGCTTCATATCTAGATTATGTGTTTCCTTGTACCTACATACTTACTAATATGATAATTTACTGGAAACTTAATAACTGAAAAAGGACTTTGGGTTTTAGGTTTTGTATTAAAAATTACGCACTGATTGCATCCTAATGATGCGATAAGAGTAAGGTCTCTTACAAAAACACAATAAATGTAGCTTATTGGCGTTGTTTTTTTTTTTTTTACTTGAATAGGTTTACACTTGACCGCCATCTCGCCTGTTGTTAAGCGACGATGCGGCATACGATGAAACGTGCTTACCTAGAAGAAACCGATTCACTCTCGACTTGAAGACACCAAGATTATAACTATCAGGAAATCACTCTGGTAGCTCATTCCACAGCCTAGATGTTCTTATCACAAAAGTAGAGTCAAACCTCTTTGTTCGTGTCTTTGGAACATTAACCATGAAACGATGTCGCTTTCTCGAGCTACGAGCAGTCCGATAGAAAAAGGGGCAAGTGGGGTTGTATTTGTAACTGCGAGATTGTAATCCTAACGTTCAAAACCACAAAGCTCCTTGCTAATTCTTGATTATCTTATAATATTGCAAATTACGCTAACACCGAAGGCGCAGTGATCGCGTCGAAGTACTTGACACGGATAGCTCGAAGCTTTTCCTCATAGTAATTCTGAAAACTTGGCCCCGACAAAGGAATACTCAGGTTAGCTCCGTCGTAACATTGTTAATAAACCGCACTCGTGCGAATGCGTGTGGTAAAGTCCTAATAAGCCGATTACGATGTAAAAGGGTCGTGCGTAGGCGAATACGCGTATCGACAATCGATATCGTTGTGCCTGTGAAACAGTAAATAGTAAATATTGGTGGACATTTTTCATACAACACCATCTAGTCCGAAACTAAGCAAAATTCGTACTATGGGCACAGATCAGAAAATAGTTACTATGGGAGCGGGATAGCTACTTATCTTAATCTTATATATATAAATCTCCTGTCACGATGTTTGTCCGCGATGGATTCTTAAACTACTTAACCGATTTTAAATTAAATTGGCACACCGTGAGCAGTCTGGTCCAACTTGAGAGATAGGATAGTTTTTTTTTCGATTAATAGTCCTTATATGACGAAATCCGAGGGAAGCCGGAACGGGCCGCTAGTATAATATAGAAATCCAGTGTCATTATGTTGTTTTTTTTAAACTAATAGGTTTACACTTGACCTCCATCTCGCCTGATGTTAAGCGACGATGCAGTCTACGATGGAGCGTGCGTGGAGCGCATTACCTAAAAGAAACCGATTCACTCTCGATCTTAAGACACCAAGATTATACCCAAGTCCCACTCGGGCAACTTATTCCACAGCCTAGTCGTTCTTATCACAAAAGTAGAGTCAAACCTCTTTGTTCGTTTCTTTGGAACGTCAACCATGAAACGATGTCGCTTTCTTGGGTTACAAACAGTCTGATAGAAAAAGGCGAGGTGGTATTAGAGCATGCAGATCAGTTGCACACTCTCCAAGTGTATCCGACAAAAACCTATTGTTCTTAGTAAACTCTTCACCGATATTTATGAAAGTTTGTATTTATGTGTAATTTGGTCTAACTTGAGAGACAGGATAGTTAACAGTTAAACTTGTGATCGCTCTTTTTGTTGCAAATTATTTGTTTATTGTATGACATTACCCGAGCGAAGCGGTCCGCTAGTACAATTGTGAATACATATTACTTATGTAGTAGAGCAGTAGAGCAAAAAAAAATGTTTTTATCACCTAAATATTTGCACTGGGTGGGAATCAAACCCACGATCTATGGCTTCGCAGGCAAACTTACTACCGCCTTCGCAACTAGTCCATTCATCCACCTTGATCGATGGTGGCGCTAAAGTCAGTTCTGTTGAGGTCGACGCCTATCTCTCGACGCTTGACTGAGTAGTGCATTGTCGTCGTTAGGCGAACAGTACAGCAACTGCTTACTATATGCGTTTAGTTCGTCACTTTAGATGTTTTATATGGAGTGTCCATAAAGCGTTAGGTGTTTGCATAGTTTCGTTTTCAGATACATTCAACTAGCGTCAGATCCGCAGTAAAACTGTACGTGCGAGTTTACCTCCTTTGCCAAAATATTACTAATGCTTAGTGACTAATTTAGGTACCTCATTTCGCTTCTTATTGGCGTCGATTTAATCGATTTGTCACATCGTAGTTCGCCAAAGAAGAACACAATCTAGAATATTCTCGATGGCTTCTTCTAATCTTCTCTAGAACAAGTTCGGTTGGACGTGACTACGAGCGTGTCTTGTCCAGATAATGAAGTAAATAGAGAAATAAAGCAAATGGACTGAATTGCCATAGTTATTATATGTTATACTCAAGTCACCGGCTAAATGAAGCTCTAAAAAAATTAATTTACAGTAACAGGCACCAACATTGCTTTTTAGGGTTCCGTAAAACGTAAAAACGGAACTCTTATAGATTCGTCATGTCTGTCTGTCTGTCTGTCTGTCTGTCTGTCTGTCTGTCTGTCTGTCCGTCCGTATGTCACAGCCACTTTTTGCCGAAACTATGAGAACTACACTGTTGAAACTTGGTAAGTAGATGTATTCTGTGAACCGCATGGAGATTTCAACAGAAAAATTAAAAAAAAAAAGAAAAATTAGGGTTGCCCCCCATACTGAGAACTGAAACTCAATTTTTTTTTTCATCAAACCTACACGTGTGGGGTGTCTATCGATAGGTCTTCAAAAATGATGTTGAGGTTTATAAAATCATTTTCGTCTACACTGAATAATTTGCGCGAGAGACACTTCCAAAGTGGTAAAATGTGTGTCCCCCCCCTCTAACTTCTAAAGTAAGAGAATGAAAAATCTAAAAAAATATATGATGTACATTACCATGTAAACTACCAACGAACAAATTAGTTTGAACTCGATCTGATGAGTAGTTTTTTTTAGTAGGTACGTCATAAATACACTATTATTGAAACTTCGATCAAAGTTACAACGAACTACAAGAACTATGTGTATTATGTATATAATGTTACTTGCTGCAACGGAACCCTTCATGGGCGAGTCCAACTCGCACTTGGCCACTTTATTGATAACATAATGGATTCGCCACTGCACTAATTATTTTAAATGTAATTCATGCAATCGCATCATTCTATATAGAGTGCTAAAATATAATAGCCTAAAAAATTTAATTCGTTTTTATTTAAGTACCTAATGTCGTTTTTATATACCTACAATCCTAGAGCGGATATAAATTATTATATTACATTTTATATTATTTTCAGAGGGATGTCCAAATTTAACATATAGTTATATAGTTTTTTTTTGATTTGACATGTGCACTGCAGGTCTACTACGAAAACAAACTCCGAATGATCGGATCCGACCGACAGCTGAATCGGATCTGTAGCCTACCACGAAAAACATTCAGATCGGATACATCTCAGTCGGAAGTTATAGACTTAGGTCGGATGAGGGTCGGATCGAACGAAACGGCCGATTTGATCAACCGACTGATTGTCTATCGAGGTAGGAAACGTCCATAAGTTCGGCCGATATATCTTTTATCGGACTTCGTAGTAGACCTGCAGTTTCGTAATGCTAGGTTGTCAGCCTTATCGTCTATTCTGCTCATATTGCTCATTTGCTCAAACCTTGGATCCCTTTGCTTTCTTTTAAGGTAAGTATGCTGTTTACGGTTACAATTAATAATGTAGGATTATTTTTTATATTTTAGAAAAGTTCCATGACATGCTATACAGTTTAACCGTCACGTAGCCATGGCTATTGACGTCAAAGAAATTTCACGTAAACAAACAGTTGTTATGGAGAACACACATTAGAAGGTATCAAACGAGTTTCGCACACAGAAACGTTTTAGCATTTGTAAACGTTGCTAAATATTGTCAAATATTATTTTAAGCTATTGTTGTTTGTACGCGATCCAAGTTTTCCGGCGCCCATTCTGTTACTCTGTGGTAGGTTCACTTACGCAATATCGATACGTCTCCAGTACATCACTATTATAATTACGTAACGCCCTCTTTTGATACCTTTTGTCTGTTTGTTTGGTTGTTTGGGCCAGTCGGTGCGGTTCCAGTGTTGTGTTTATTTTCCTATAGGTTTTTATTACACGTCGGATGCGGTCGCTTTCTATGCTAAGTAACAAGTGGTAACACGTATTGGGCGATTGGCTCATTGTACTGTCAGATGCGATTTGCATGTGAATCGGGGACCGTGTGTAGGATAGTCGCTTGATTGACATTTCAAACGTCACAAGACGCTTGGTTGTGGATCAGGTTTGCGTAGCGCATCTGTTGGTAGCTATCGATGAAACTTTACTGTGTTGTAAATATGTTTTATAGCACTTTCCAATGTTCGATTATTATATGACAACTACCTCCCGATGAAAACGACTATATTCTGTAATATGCATTACAGTTTAAATAACTAGAGTAAGCGGGCTGGTCATTTCTATCGTAGAATCGTTCTTCTTCTTCGTGTCGATGATGCTGTCGTAACTTATAACTACACCTATTATATAGATTTTTTAATTTATAGTTGGGATAGACGGGTCCTAGAGTGGAAACTGTGAATCGACGCAGGACGTCTTGAAACTCGATGAAGTGACAATATACGTAAGGCAGCAGGGAGTGGCTGGCAAAGAAAAGCCGAGGATAGGGCGGAGTGGCGTATCATGAGAGAGGCCTATGTCCAGCAGCGTGCTAAGATAGACTGATGAAGTGATGATGATAAAACAAGTACCTAGAGCGATTTTTGCTAGACGACTACTCAAAAAACGCAGAAATCGATTTAAGGCCTCCGTAAATTCCAAATATGGTTTTAATTTCGTAACTCTATACTTATATATATATACTTATATAACTCTATATTTATGTATTATCTATCGCCAATTTGAATTTGTACAATACTAGTGCTGTTATAATACTAGGAATATTTTTTACCTTGATTATGATAAATATAACGTATTCCTCTTTCGTAACACAAATAATCGTTGAATATACATATCTAGTGATTCTAGAGGTAGATAAATGCATGTGTAGTTGAGAAATTGAAAATCAAAACTTAGTGTGTTACAAATTCTCAAACTTGTGGCAGCGTAAGCGAAAATAACAGGAACGGGAACTACGCGGGCAAAACCGCGGGGCATTACTAGGTAACTACGCAATTTACCCAGTCGCATTCTATCAAATGGAATACACGTTTAAAAGTTCAACATAAACTGATTAAATCGTTAATCTGACGTTATCTGTACCTCGGAACAGTAATTGCACTGCTAATTGCAATGTTTGTTTCTTTAATTGAAACTCGAGCACAGATAAAGTTGCGACGACGAAAGGCCGCCTCTGATGGATTGCGTACATTTTTTTTCTCTCCCGACCGAAGTTGGCATGAATTTGCATGTGTAATGCTATGAATGCATTATGGCTGCGTATGGTAAGGAACATCTAGATGAAAAGCTTAAGTTGTTTTATGTGTATTAAGCTATGTATATACTGGTATTGTTCGTATCCTGTGTAGGTAAATTTTAAAAAGTTACATGATTTAGACAGTAGGTAAAGTTTTTTTATAACATGTGTAGCAACATGCCTGCTCATAACAGCCACGATGCCACGCTTCAAGTGAAATAGTCTTATGTCACTGTCTATGCGCTCGTCTTCCAATGATATAAGACTATGTATCTCTTTGCCCAGTAATTAATCTGGAAACATTGCCATGCCAAACCAGAATACAGTAATGTTTATACGTTACTTGCATTGCTTGGCAGTAAAATAACTGACAAAGGTGTGGTGTTTCCCCAGGCGTACTCTGGAAAGACTCTTTATTTTTTATAAGTATTACTAACTAACGCTCCTTCTGCGTTAACTTTTTTTAACGTCAGCTAGGCAGCTAATTATTTTTTTAAAAATATTGGTAGACATTTCACACACGACACCACCTGACCCGATTAGAAACCAATTGTAGCCAACTGCCTTTCAATATGGCGAATTTGGGAGTCGATGTGCGCGCGTATCGTAAAACTTCACTCTGAAGAAACAGTTGTCAGCTAACTTCATTGTGTCGTTTTTGAAGTGAAAACTTCTTAAGGCGCGCCTAGACAGATTTTTCGTGGGCTGTGAATTGAGTTCATTCGTCATGCTCGGGTATGATAAGAAAGCTTCGGGTTAACTCGGGACCATGGCTATTGGCCATCTAGAAATACGTCAGCCAATGGGAAATGCTGAAAGGGCGTGGACAGGCCATCATGGCATGGCCATCTAGAAACGCATAATCCAATAGGAAATGCTGACGTATTTCTAGATGGCCATGCTAAGATGGCGAGGCCACGCCCTCCGGTTACACCCGTGTAGTTTCCAAGGTAAGCTATCAAATTCTGAGTTATAAGTTTTCACTTCTATCGGCAGTTCCTATGACTACCAATTTTTTTAAATTTGTTTATTTGTCTCTGTGTGTGTGCATCATTACAGATTCTCACAAAAAATTTCCTGGCTCGTCAAAAGATAACTTAAAAATTATTTAGTCGAAACGAAGTCGAAATTACAATATTTTGATATTGTTAAATACAATATTTGAAACAGTTATTCAAATCTCTTACATCAATACTTGTAAACATAAAAATAATCGTGAAAACTGAATACTTAATGCAATTATGTTCAATTTTCAAAGCCCATGTAGTTGATTTCATGAAAGATAGCGGAGATCAGTGTGCGGCATTACTCCTGTAGTCCTGACAGAGCCCGCACCGTGGGAATTTTACATCTCCAACACATTTTTTGTCTTTTTTTGTCTCGTGCTAATAAACGTTTTGAAACATGCAATGTTTTACTTGGCATTACCAGAGTGGGCGGACAGGCGAATGTCAATTTAGTCGGTGATATCTTTGTTGCAAATTGCGATTATGTAGAAATGGCGCCTAGAGTGTGTTTTTAAAAGCAATATACGTCCAATTTGTCTGTTAGTGTATTTTCAAAGTGTATATTTTATAAACAACAAAATCATCTTCACTGTAATATGTAAAGGTCATCAAGTTTTCGGTTACGTCAGTGTGCAGGTATTTAAATCATAGAAAAAGTGAAGATAAAAGACCGTTTTTGTCACAAACTCCATGCAATACAGTGGTGCGCGTCTTCTTTGCCACTTCAAAGGTCTTCCGGAGGAAGTGTCAAACCGCGGTCACGACTTCCTCCGCCCCTCCCCCGCGACCTACCCCGGTGCACCGCCCCTTACCCCCGATGCGAAGGGGTGCGGTGTCAACGACCTCCCCCGATGTTTGCGGTGCGATTTCGAAGACACAAACATGACGTTTTTTGGTTTGTTTTTTGGGAAACGTTTTGCTTTTAGTGGTTATCGATCGGGAACTTTAGACGGTTAGCGTTCGAATTGGATTAGGTTCGCGTGAGTCACCTGGGAAGCTCGGTTTAACGATCTATTTATGATTTCTGCGCTAGTTAGCGTCGTATAAAGGAAAATTGCCCGGAGAAAACGCACTCTCACTTGAATAACTTTGATGTTGCAAAAATGTTCTGAACGTTGACATTCTGTTTGTTACATATTGTCTGACCACTAATTTATATGTTTCAGTATGTAATACTTTGAACGGAATACACATTTGTTCAATTTTCATCAAAGAATTTCATTACAATTTGATAGTTATGACGGTTAGCCATTAAATCTTATCTCGAGTTGATTTTAACTTCTACTACGCATGAACAAGTACACACTCGTCCTATTGATATTAGTAATGCAAGTTTGAGTGATAGTGCTGAATCGCGTGAGACGAGCTAAACGAATCATTCTGAAATTACTTTTTTTTTTCTTTTTTGGAATTAGGATTTTTTTTACCGATAAACAATAGGTTTGCACTAGACCTTATCTTGCCTGATGTTAAGCTATGATTGAGCGTGCTGGCTTAGAAGAAACCGATTCACACTCTATACTTGAAGACACTCAGCAGATAGACCCTTTGCACCACTTATTTCAAAATTGCGGCCCGGGAACAAAAGTGGCGATCACACAAACTTGAACTTAAGCTTATACTAAACACCATAAAAAAAATAGCGTTCTCTGAAAAACGCAACCTTAAGGCCGATTTAAACTGAACGAACATAGAGCTAGAGCTGGAACAAGAGCATTCTTTCTCGATCTTTTAGTGTAAACGAAAGATCGTTCTTAGCGTTTTCCATATTATATATTCCATAGAATCTTTGCGAACGCAAACAAAACAACGAAAGAATACTCTACGTTTGTTTACACCAAATGAATTTGATACAGTGGGAATAGAATGAGCATTCGCTCGTCTGATGTAAATCGGCCTTTATGTAACTTTTCAATGGATTATAAAAATGTCAAATGTTGACATTTGATTTTAAAGTATGTTTAATAAACAACGTTTATTTTGTATAAACAACGTTGTTTATTAAACATACTGAGAGTCAGTAAAAAATTATTAAATTATAAATTTTTGTCTTGTTTAAGATTCCTTGGTCGGCGTCCACTGCACGCACGGGCTGAACCGCACTGGATATATGGTGTGCCGCTACATGAGGGATCGTCTCAATATACCTGGGGAAGAGGCCATACGAAGTAAGTAATTATGAAACAGCGTACTTTTTAGACCTTAGACAAACAAAAAGCTCTTGATTGTGCCACACGAGACACAAGAAAACAAATGTTAAATATTGACAATGCTAAGAGTTGCTGCTGACGATCGGCAAGTTTGACAAAAAAAAAAGCACTAAAATCAACTTAAAACCTACTCGATTGGTACCGTAGCGAAGAAGATAGCACTATTAAAGCGAGACAAATATCATAGAAGGATAGGGAATGCCGTGCGTGAGTTATGATGATGATGATACACTTTCTGGCAATTGTCTAGAAAGTACTTCGACTTCACGACACCACACTGTCCAAATTCTGGTTGGCGAATGACCCATGTCCTCGAAATATTTCCAGAAATAATATCTTCCTGATGTTTCATTCGCCGTTAAAGAGTGGTGCCACATTTGTATTTGGAAAAATACTCAGAGGTGCAGGCGAGATTAGTTCCTTCGACCTCACAATCGTGAATCGGACGTTCTCGCCACTGGGTCACCATGGCTCAGAGTAGTAATGCTACCAGGCCTTCTACTGCCTAACTAAATCGCCTTTAGTTTTGCTATTGCTATCTCTGTTATTTCAAGCGAGAAGAAAAGAGACTGCAATATCAAAGCTAAAACAGTTTTCACTAGGCGGTAGATCCCCAGGCCTTCTACTGCCTAACTAGATCGCCTTTGGTTTTGCTATTGCTGTCTCTTTCATTTCAAGCAAGAAGAAAAGAGACTGCAATATCAAAGCTAAAACAGTTTTCATTAGGCGGTAGATCCCCAGGCCTTCTATTGCCTAACTAAATCGCCTTTGGTTTTGCTATTGTTGTCTCTTTCATTTCAAGCGAGAAGAAAAGAGACTGCAATGTCAAAGCTAAAACAGTTTTCACTAGGCGGTAGATCCCCAGGCCTTCTACTGCCTAACTAAATCGCCTTTGGTTGAGATATTGCTGTCTCTTTCATTTCAAGCCGTTTTAGTTAGGCAGTAGACCCACAGGAATGTTGTCGAAGACAGTTGTTTCACTGGTCTTCTTATTTTCGTATATTGTATGTCTCATTTAATGTACAAAACCAATTTTAAATCAACTTGAAGCAAATACTATAAATACGAGAAAAAAAGTTATTTTGATGTATAATTAAGATAGCCAGGAGAAGGAGGATATTATATATTTGGCATTATCGAATTATTAACTAGTTTGTTTTGTTCCAGGATTCGAAGAGGCTCGCGGTTATAAGATGGAGAGAGAAATATACTTAGCCAGTTTATTAAACAAAAAGATACCTCGCCCTGATTTAGATTTCGGTAAGGAGACAGTTATTACACCGATTGATAAAGAGAACGGCTTTAAGTCGACGAAAAGTTACAGTAGGCACGAAAACGGTAGGAATAATCAACGGTACGACAGTCGACACGGTAATGGTAGGTACGGAAACGATAGGCGCGAAAGCAGTAATACTTCTAGATACGAAAACGGAAGTACTAGATATGAACGAAGTTCTAGCAAATACTATCGTGATAGGAGTTCTGGAGAGAGAGAAAAGAATAGCTACCTCTCTTGGAGGAAAAGAGACGAAGGCAGCAGACATCCTGAAAGTTCTAGAAAAAGATATAGCACCGATGATAGTTCGGATCAATCGTCTCCAGGAAGATCTGGCTATAGTTATAAACATGATTATTAATTACGGCCATGTACATGATCTAACTAAATGATTTGAATGTACTCGGTGAAATGAACTGTTAAAATACAACGATTACCATAAAATTGCTTTACTTGCTAGATTGAACTCTCAATTTTTTTCAATGAAAAAAATATCACAATGTCAAATGTAACAGCAAAAAAAAAAACAAAAAAAAAATCGCAGTCATAGGAACTGCCGATAGAAGTGAAAACTTATAACTCAGAAATTGATAGATTACTTTGGAAACTACGTGACTTTGGCGTGAGGGAATGGTCCCGAGTTTACCCGAAAATTTCATATCATTCCCGAGTGTGACGCTAGAATTCAATTCACAGCCCACTAAAAATCTGTCTGTGGCACGCCAAAAGAAGTATTCACTTCAAAAAAAAAAACGAACCCCGACGACTTGGCATAATATACATTTAGTTTGTGTACATTTTCTGAAAATAATATGCTCAATGAATTTTTTGAATGTAGTTGGAATTGACTTCGAGAAAAAAAAAAAAAAAAAACGATTTCACAGCGATTTTATCTAAGCTTTTATTTATTTTTTAGAAAATTATGTGCTCAATAACACATTTTGGTTTTGTGAATTTTCTTGGTATATGCTCAAGTGTTTTTTTTTAGTTTTAGCAGAACCAACTCGGACTTCGAGAAGTTTTAAAAAAAATGTTTACAATTCGTAATTTTTTTCATGTGTTTTTATATTTTCGTCTGTGGTGAACCAATTTCAATTATCCTTTTTTGTAAGTCTTATGGTCTTATGGGTCTCAAATTTGAGCCTTATCCAGCAAATATTTAGAAAATTCCATAAGTCTAATAATTTTGCAACAGCATAGGTAATGAAGTCGATTATTGGGCACATAACTTTAGTTTCAGTTGTCTTCCTGTTTGTCTGATCACATTTTTTTTATCCTTAAGTGTCTAATGTATTGGATAGTAAGACCTATCAAATATAATTCAAATAACCTCTACAAATGTCCAATACTATGTGTGACTACACTTACAGTTATATAGCACTTACGAGTTGTGAGTAGGTATACCTACTAACATACATACAAACGTTACTGTATAATATTTTATAAGTAATAATTAGAAAAATGTGCTAAGTTAATATTCCTTAATGCATTATTAAATTGTTATTGTTGTCGATTTTGCATGCGAACTATATTCAAATAATAAATATGTCATTCGTTTTACAACCTGTTGTTATTTATCTGAGTCTACATCACAATTTCATAATGTTTAAACACTTATTTTACATATGATTGATAGATAAAATATATTTTAGCATGATTTTAATTGTTATTAGTTACGACTTGCTTTAGATTGTGATATTTTTAATTTTCATTCTCGAAAGCTTAACATGGTAACTCAAAAAACGTTTACCATGTTTTTAAATTTATTTATCTTATCTGTACGTCCGGTTAGGGTTTTCTGCATGATGTTGTACTTTTGTAATTTTTACATGAGATTTGATAAAATAAAAGTAATATTTTTGGTAATGATAGTTCTTTTATTTAAGTTATCTTAACAATTTAATTTTATTCGTTGCTCTAATGACTGTGACTGAATGATTAAGAGTTAATTTAGCTGGATTGCACCCCGTAGCTTTGCTAACGTTAATGTTTGTTTTGTTACTTTAGGATATTAGAATTCTGTGAAAATGTTATTAAAATTGCTTGAGGTGGGCATTGTCTGAGTATCATGAGAGTTGACTGGTAACGAACGTACATAGATATAATGAAAGCTGTACAATGTACATAGGAATTACAATTTATTGTTAGTTAAACTCTAAATGACTGGCCACGGCTCAGAGATTATATAGACTATAGAGGCTATAATATATATGGCTATAATATATATGATCATGAATCAAATCAAAGTCTCTATAGCCCGAAATATCCAGGGGTCTACGTTGAATGCCATGATTTTGGTATTTTAACCATTAGAAATCATATATAAAAAAAGAAAACAAATGACAAAGGTCACGGACCCCGGAGTCTGTGGAGTTGCAAAATTCAAATAATAAAAAATATATTAGCAAAGCTATAATGGCATCATACCTAGGTAGTAGAAGGGCTTAATTTCTAAATTCCTTGACGCGATTAAGTCCGTTAAATAATGATTTTAAACCGTGTTCAATAGCGTAAGTTAAGAGAGAACTGTAGCTACGTAGCTAGGATATTTATTAATCAAAAACCCATGAAGACTGATTGCTCGAGATGTGCATGCTTTGTGCAACGAATATTCCCACCAATAGCAAAAGTGTATTTTTGTAACTGGTTTATTATGATTGGTGGATAATTTCCTCGCCCATCACTTAGCTGCCCCAGTCATACTGAGGCCGCTTAGTATCTCTCAGAGACTACACAATTCAGTTCAATTCTACGCTTTCTTATACATACGAACATACATGTTATCTCTGGAAGTGCCATCTTTTGGTGTTCACCTTTATTTTCATTTCATTTCATTTCATTCCTTGAGATATTGTATCACTAAACTGTCATTCTCCAACGAAAAATTAGTAAGAATTAAAGTAAAGACAATAAATTCAGTATACAAAAATGACGTCAAACAAAGTTAAAGAGACATGATTGAAAATGAGATCTAAAAGTAGGTTAGGTTTGACTTGGCCGGTTTTTATCAGAATTAAAATATTTAATAATAATTAACATTATTATTAAAAACAACATAGATACCTACATTTTTAATAATTTAAATATTTAAAATGTATGTTGAATAACTTTATAAAATTACTGATATAATGAAAACCGGCCAAGCCAAATCTAACCTATTTTAAGATCTCACATTTTTTTACATAACAGCAATTGTTATAGGTATCCAATTAAGAAAAGAAATAGAGTTTAACACTTGTTCATAATGTTATTTTGTTCCTATAAATAAATATTTCGATTTTGCATAGAACTTGGCACTCATTTAGACCTCCATTCTTTTTGCGGCGAAGCTCACAACCAAGCGTAATGTTTTGTATGGAACTTGCCTCTCCTTTTTTACGTTTATGTTTTTGGTGGGATATATAATGAATGCAACAAACATACTATTTTTCTTTCTAACTTTGACTATTTTGTCGAGATTCCGTCATTCATGAGAACAAGTCTTATTATAGAGAAACTGGTAGCTCACGTAAGACTTAGCTGTTACGTGGCCGATCCTATCTTTCTCTGTAGATGTGTTTGTATGGCTGTAGATTGGTGCATGTGACCCACAGGTCTATATCTGTCAGTTTGTTAGTTTATAGTCTTGAAATAGACATCAAGGTTATGGCAACTTACCATACACCATTGTTTTGTAATAAAAAATCTATTAAAAATCTATACTAATATTATAAAGCTGAAGAGTTTGTTTGTTTGTTTGAACGCAAGGATCTCGGGAACTACTGGTCCGAATTGAAAGGTTCTTTCTCTGTTGGATAGTCCATTTATCGAGCAAGGCTATAGGCTATTTAACATTACGCTACTATTAACAGGAACGAAGCATGAATAAAAAATGTAACAAAAACGGGAAATAATTTTGCTCTTTGATAGTTTTCGTTGCGTGACAGCATGTGTCATTCGTCAAAGGTTCGTGAAAGGTTGCGTCATTAGAACCTAAGGTAACCGAATTTGTTCAAAATTTGAATTGGTACGATGAATTTTAGATAGATGGCGTAGCAACGCGCGCGCGATTCAGCTAGTATAATAATAAATGAACGGTGAATGATTTTACTTTGAACTTCACAATTAATTTTATTTCTCGAGATTTTATCTCTGTGTGACTAAATGTGTCATAAAAGATACCAAACTTGAACGAGCGTAAGGGAATGCAAAATTCCTGAAGAGATGAATCTTATGTACAAACTAGCAGCGCCCGCGGTTTCACCCGCGTAGTTCCCGGTCCTTTTCAAACTTCCTAATTTCAAACTTGTATGTCTGTTGCTCGACCACGTAGGAACGTCTGAACGGATCGGGTTGGAATTTGGAACACAGATAATAAATATGGTCTAGAATAGCACATGCCCACTTTTTATCCCGGGATATAGTGAGAACGGGTACTTCGTGGGTGAAATCGCGGGGCGCTGCTAGTATGGAATAAGTTTTACAGAAACCAAAAACGCATGGATTACTGCGGAGATACGATATAGGAGTGATGAGATGACGGATGATATATTGAAGTGGAATAGGAAAACTTGCTGCGCTGCCACATTAAAAGCCGGGTCACACAGAGGCGATCCGATAGCGATAGCGAGACGAAATTTTTTTGTAATGTTCGAATTTGTATGCAGCCTGACACACAGCAAGCGGGCGCGATCCCATACTCGGTATCGGATCGCTATCGCTATCGGATCGCTATCGCTACCGGATCGCCTCTGTGTGACCCGGCCTTTAGTGGGGATAGGGCAAGGAGATTGTAGTTCCTAGTGGTAGGACTCTTTGAGCAGTACCGCATCTTTGTCAGTTATTCAAGCGCAGTAATCTGTAAACATCAATGTGTTCCGGTTTGAAGGGCAATGTTTCCAAAGAAAGTACAGCACATAGTTTTCAGACAGGCCTTTTCCGCACTTAGCCATTACTTAGCTTTATTGGGCCATTGTGCGTGAGGACATAAGTACAGGACATAGTGACAAATCATCTTTTATCTCTGATGACGTGCGCAGTGTAGTGCTAGGTAATGATTTGGATTCTACATCTTCCTATAGCTGCGTGCCACTGTGATGTTACGGGCAGGCATGTTGCTTACCATCAATAACGTTTATTGTTTTGTCACACAATATTATAAAAAAAGTATTTTCGCATCTTGAAAACGCCTCATAGGTCTAATGCTTAAGGCGACGGCGGTAAGTCGTTTGATATTCCTGACTGAAGTTGCCTTTCTCTTTGTTGATCCAGACCCGAATGACGGTCAACGCAGTGATGAGAGTGAAAATCGAACCAGCAAACAAAAGAAGAAAAGAAAACGCCACGCAAGTCAATCGAATAACAGGTATGAAAAACAGGCAAAAATCGACGGTCAAGTTACGGAAAATGGAGCTAATAAAAATAAAATAAAACTGACAAAAAATCAAAAGAGACGTCTAAAGAGCAAGATCAAAAAGCAGGAACGATTAGCTAAATTACAAGAAAATCGGGCTACGTCGCTGGGAAATCAAATGAAATCACAAGGAAATCCAGCGAAATCAATAGAAAACCAGGTTAAATCGCTGGAGAAACAAGACAATTCACAAGGAAATTCAGTAAAACCTATAGAAAATCAATTTGCATCGTTAGAACCCCAAGCAGCACTGGCTAAGACAAATTCGTCGCAGGAATTTCGTGCAGTGGCACAAATGGTTCAAATTTTACCTGTTGCAAACAAAGATTCTGTTGGAATATCACAAAAAAATGCTCCTAGGAAAAATAAACCTCACGATCGCCCGAAGAAAAAACGGAAAATTTATAATTATCAATAATTAATGTAACAATGAAGTCTACTTAAATGTGTTTAGTACCCTTAGTACTTAATACCGTACGTACGTACGTACCGTACGTTTTGAGAGTTACACAATTTCGTATAAGTTAGGTTAATCTCGACCTTCATGGCTTAAAATAAGTAGTTATTTTCCAGAGTTGTCTGAGTGCATGCTGATAGTGATAACGGCGTTAATTCTGAAGTACTATTTTCCCTTTTTTTGATTGGCGCTATATATTATAATCGTTTCATTCGTTTCTGATTCGGATTATGGGAGTACCTACAAGACGTATAGACAATAGATTAGATTAGAATATCCCTCTAAGACCTAAGAAATTACATTGTTCTAAATGAAAACTCTTGTAGGTAGTGAGAAGCCCTGAAAATTGCATGATCATTATACAAGGTTACTGGTAGTCAGTCATTTAAGGGCATGTTCTGTATATTAAACAAACAACTCTTGTTCGACAACTTTTATTAAAACTCCTAGTTTACATTTTTAAAACTTTTGAAATGTTTACTAACACATTTTTAAAACTTTTTATTGTTCTCTCTAGTACTGTTTAGCTCTATTCGCGTCGGTACTGCATTAGATTGTGCGTGCTCTTGTTACGAAGAGTTCGATATTTTTACACCCAGTAAATACACTTTTATATTTTGTATGGAAAAAATACGATTTTTTAAAAACTGTAGAACAAAAGTTTTTAATGTACTTAACATGTCCTTAAAAATATACAGTCTGATTATCAATAACCCTGTATAAATAACTCGCAAGCAGTCTGATTTGTAGATTAAGTCATTTATATTTACATAACTACATTAGTATTTACATCAATATTTAAAATCACTAAAAATGTAAAAACAGTACCTACCAATTTAAATTAGGAGCTCGCTATCTGTGGGAATCCTGACCAAGATGCTGGCAACACATTACTACGTGAAAAAATACTTGACTGAAACACTAGAAACCTAGACCAAGAATAAATAACAAAAGTAAAGAAAAATACTGATGTGACAATTGATTTTATTGTATAAAAGAGGAAATTAATACGTAAGTTAATATTATTTAGTTAAGCTTAGTACTATTTTTTTATTCAGAATTATTTTTTACAATATCATTTTCTTGTAAAATGAATTTTAATAAGTTTAATATTACGAAAATGGTGTTGTATCATAGCGTATCTTTTCCTCGTTGTGGCTTAATTTTGTACCCAGTAAATTTTCCCTTCGACCTGTTGATGCCCCTAAGATTGCGTTACGAAATCTTTCGTGGAAGAATTCGAGCTACTAAATTTATCTTAGCGTATTTTACGATAATTGTACCCAAATTTTATTGCTCTCTCAGATAAATCTTTGAAGACAAGTACGTGACGGGTCCGATAGTGTTTTCCGTGATGTTTTGCGGCAATTATTTTACAAGTTTCTTTCTATGACGCTTTGAAAAAAAAAAACGACAGATAATAACGTGCATTTGAACGTAAAGAGTACAAACCACTGATTTGTACTGACTGCGCTCGTATTCTAGACATAACACATGAATTATATTTTTGGTCTGTCTTTTCTCTGGGATTGGTCAGGTCTAGTATGGTCTTGATTATGAAATCAGATTCATCTATTTCAAACGATAATTTGTTCCAGTATTGGACATTTGAGCATAGAATAGATAAATTTGAGGATAAATAATTTACTAGCAGTTATTTAGTAGAAATGTTCATAATCATCATCATCAACAGTCCACTAAACGTTCCCACTGCTTGGACTCGGGGCTTTCTCTCGCAAGGAGAGAGTTAAGGTCATAATCCACCACGCTGGCCCAGTGCGGGTTGGCGGATGACAAATACAAATACAAATACAAAAATCTTTATTGCTGTTTGTAGGTAAGATAAGATAATACAAAACATTTTAAAAGTTGCCCCATACAAACTGGCCTCTGCGAGAGGCATGCAATATGTCTGGCAAGACAATTTGTTAGTCTTAATTTTTAAATAAAAACAAAAAAAATTTTTTTTAAATAATAGTCAGCTGATTAAAGTCTTCTTCTTCCTCATCTTCTATTAATTTCTGGTTTTTATTTATGTCATCTGATTCTTCATCTTCGATTCATTTCTGGCTTCTATTTGGTGATATATATTTGTGTGAGATAAATGTTTGGTGAGCACAATTTCGCCAACGTCTTGTGTTTCATCAGGATATTGTCTTGTGTTTTTGAGTTTGATCAATATGTCCATCCAGGGTCTAAGGTCTTGCATTAGTAGATCTTGCAGTTCATCCATGTGAGGAATGTCAAAGAATGTATAAAGTGCAATAAATGTATATAATCAAAAAATCAAAAATGTCGTTAATTATAATATTCATGTAAATACTCAAAGAATGTCAAAATGTAATACAGTACAAACTAATTCATCATGATACAATATATCATTATTTGGTCTTATGTCAGTTGAATGTCAAATTTCATAATGGAATAATAATATCTATTGAGATATTAATGGAATAAGGTTTAAAGATTGTAAAAGTTTCATGTTAAACAATGTCTAAAATATTAGTATTCCAATTAATTTCCTTATCATTTAAAAATTCAGTTACAGTATAATAGCATTTGTGTATAAGCATTTTTTTTAGTTTACTTTTGAACATTGTTATGTTAAGTTCTTTTATGGCATTTGGCAGCTTATTATATAAAAGAGGAGCCATACAAAAAATGCTGTCACTCATAATCTTTTTTTTGCGTTTGTCTATGAGCAGTCTACACTTATCACGCCGGTTACGTTTTACTTTGTCACTCAATAGAGGAAAATAATGAGGGTTATTCCTTACAAAACACATAACTTCAAATATGTACAGGCATGGCAGGGTTAATATTTGGTTGTCTATGAATACTTGTCGACAGCTATCTGTAACTTGCATCCCGAACATAGCACGAATGCATCGTTTTTGTGCTTTGAAAACTGAGGCTGTATCAGTTGAATTCCCCCAAAAAATTATCCCATATCTCAAGACTGATGCCACCAATCCATGGTAAGATGTAAGAAGAGCCTCTTTCTTTACCACTGGAGCAAGCCTATGCAGAGCATATGCCGAGCTACCCAGCTTCTTGCAGAGAATCTCAACATGTGCCTTCCAATTCAATTTCATGTCTATTGTTAGGCCCAAAAATTTTGTTGTAGTGACTTCTGCAATTTTTTTATTTTGATAATTTATGTTTATGTTACTCAAGTAATTTTTTGTTTGAGTAAATTGCATGAAATTGGTTTTGTTTAAATTAATTTTTAAGTTATTAATGTTTAACCAATGGATAGATGAATTTAGTGCGGCATTGATATCTTCCTCATAATTAGCTTTATCTTGACATGCTATTGTTATTGTGCTGTCATCTGCAAATAGTGACATTGGATGCTCAATTACTTTAGGAAAATCATTTATGTAGACAATAAATTGAAACGGTCCCCACACACTTCCCTGCGGCACACCAAATTTGACAGTTCTTTCTTTAGAGGTGAATATTTCCTCCTGTTTAGTTTTAGTATTAATCTTCGTAATTTTAGTTACTTGCCTTCTGTCTGTTAGGTAAGATTTTACTAAGTCAAGCACATTACCTCTAACCCCATAGGCTTCAAATTTACTCAGAAGAATATCATGATTGACATAGTCAAATGCCTGGGTCATATCACAATATATGGTACATATAGCATTGTTATTATCAACATTTTTCATTACATTGTTAAGAAAATCATATATAGCAATATTTATAGTCTTATTTCTTCTAAAACCTTTTTGCTCATTACAAAGTATGTTGTATTTTTCAAAATACTGTATGAATTGCTGGTTAAAATATTTTTCAAATATTTTTGACATTATAGGTATAAGGGCAATAGGTCGGTAATATTCCATGTGCTCCCTATTTTCTTTTTTAAATACAGGTATGATTATACTTTTTTTAAGGGCCTCGGGAAATGTGCCTGTACTTATACATAAATTGATTATATGACTAAGAGGGCTACAGATAGTCTCTTTAACAGTTTTTATAATTTTTGTGCATATCTCATCATATCCAACACTATTAGTGTTTTTTAAGGAATTTATGATTTTGAGAATATCATGTGGTGTAGATGGCGCCATGAACATTGAGTTCTGAGTTCTATCAATATTTTGTGTCACATTTATACCAGAACTAGGTAATGGAGTAATTTTATCAACAAAATAGTTATTAAATGCATTAGCCATTCGTTTTGGGTCTGTCAAAAGTTGACCATTACATTGGATTTTATCTATGGACATTTTAGGTAAGTTATTTCTCAATCTATTTATAATATGCCAAGTAGTTTTTGATTTATTGTCTGACATTTTTATTTTGTAATTGTTTTGAGCTTTTTGTGTTAGTTTGATAATTTTTTTGAACAATCTGGTGTAGTTTTTATATTTTGCTTTATTTTCTTCATAGGGTTTAGTTCGACAATTATTAAACAACAACCTTTTCTTTTTACTACATAGTTTTAACCCACGAGACAGCCATGTTGCATTTCTTGTTACATTGATTGTTACAGTTCTATAAGGGAAACACAAGTTGTATAATAACTTAAATAAATCTATAAATGTGTTGTATGCTAAGTTTGCATCAAATATTTCATATATATCTGAAAAAGTAAGGTTCTTTAAGTGACTTTGAAATTTTATTATATTTTCGACACTGTAATCTCTACATTTTTTCCGCCAATACTTGTTAATACATATTTTTTTCACAGGATATCTCAACAATTGAGCGGTGTGGTCGGACAGAGCCAATCCCAACACTTCTGCCTTGCACTTGCTCCTAAAGTCATGTGCAAAGTTGTCTATGCAAGTTTGACTTACCGGTCTAGTAGGTTGTTTAATAGCTAATGACAAATTAAAATTGGATAATAGGCATTCAAAGTCCTTTGTAGTCTTATCAAGCTTTAGTACATTTATGTTATAATCTCCAGCCATGACAATGTGATAATATTTATTTTTATGCAAGTGCAATAGAACATTCTCTAAGATTGAAAAAAAGGTATCTTTGTTACTACGAGTACTAGATGGAATTCTATACACACAAAGTACAACAACATTATATCTAGTGAGCCTTACTGCACAGCATTCTATTATATTATAAACAGAAAATTGTTTTACTTGGGTAAGTTCAGTCCACTCATTACCATTTCTAACAAGAATACAACTACCACCTCTTTTGATAGTTGGTCTACTACAGGTGGTTGCCAATGAGTAATTAGGTAAGTGTAGATACTGCTCATATCCAGCCAACATATTATGTTCGGTGATACAAACTACATCCACCGGTACATTTTTATCAAGAAGCTCATCAAGGC
This sequence comes from Ectropis crepuscularia, assembly GCA_963693475.1. Lineage (NCBI taxonomy): Eukaryota > Metazoa > Arthropoda > Insecta > Lepidoptera > Geometridae > Ectropis > Ectropis crepuscularia. The sequence continues at coordinate 20,182,754 of OY856353.1, read as the reverse complement.
ATAGTGAAAGTGTCTCTGATTTTGTTATCAATCCTGCTATATTTTGATGCAAAATGTTGATATGCTTATTTGCGAAAAAATTTAAGATTAGGTTCAGATTCAGATCCATGCTGAGCACCTGTCGAGCCTCCCTGGCAGTTGATGTATTGGCGCTCAATATCATCAAGTTGTCTGTACAAGTACTCAAACATAGTTCTTACACCGTAATCATTTATTGTGCCATTAAATTTGTTGAACATGTAGGAGGAGAATGGCACAGTACTATTTGGGTCAAATATAGTAACATGGTTGTGTTTTCTGAGTTCTAGAGTTAATAGTTTATTGAAATGTTTTACTCTCCAATTATATTCATGTGTTGTTTGTATGGATGTTTTTAATACTGGTAAACACAAAATGATGTTTGTGTTCCTAGTTTTATCCATCATCTCCTGAATTCCATGCGTCAAGTCAAAGTGATCAGTCTGTGTTCGAAAGTCTTCTTCACCGATTAGAATAATGCAGTAGTCATTTTTGGTGAATTTAGTCAGTTTTGTGTTCAAACCTTTGATGAGTTGTTTAGTGCCCACATTTGGTGTTAAGTGGTGGCAAATGTCATATGTTTTTTGTTGTGGTACTGTGTTTTCAGCTAATTGCAATATCTTATGTTTTTTAGTGGTACTTAAAATACATATTTGTTTTTTATCTATATTTTTTGGTGATACGCGTTTTAGTTTACCGTTTTGGCTATATACTGGGGATTTAGATGGGGATTTAGAGGTATTAGATACATTATTTTTGTTTTTTGGTGTTATTTTGATAGTCTGGGTGCCTATTGTATTTACAGGTTTTGTAGCAACTCTTTGTGTAATCGGTCCAGTTTGGGTGTGTTTGTGTTCTGTTCCTGAGGTCTGTTTTTTCTTTGGTGTACGTGGCCATTGCTTAAGAGGACTTTGGGTCACTTTTTTGTACATGTCATTTTTTTTTAAAAGTTCATTGTTAGTTTTTTTCAAGCTGCTATTTTCCATTAGTAAATTCTCTATTTCTGTGTGGGCACTACTTAAGGTAATCTCTAACTCTTCTATGCGGTCTTGTAGTTGCTTAGTAAAGAAATCATCATTAGAAACATCTGGCATACTTGTAGTAGTTCCATCTAAAACCTCAGAAGACGTTTCGCTGACAGCAGTTTTATTGCCATCTGAATTGCTTCGATTGCGACGGAATGTAATATTTTCAAAGAAATTCATTTTGATTTGTAGTAAATTACTGATATTACAGACGGTTATCAAAAGATAAAGATATCTGAAGTCTTAGTATCTAGCTGTCAAATTTTATAAATATAACGGATTTTTTAGGTTAAGACATTCGACTTTTTACATAAACAAATAACGTTTAAAGGCTTTACGTACTCACAGTTAAATTATTTCCTTTATTTGTTCGTATTATGATTCTAATATAGGTTGTTCCTTGAGTTATAGTACCATATTTATTGCAATTCACAGTCCACAATGATTTCGTCAAATCCCGGTTCCTAGGGATTAGAGCACTTGCACTCACTTTATTAAACTGACTACGATTATGAGTAAATCAAATTTATTGCGATGTATATGATAATTCGTGTAAATAACAATTATATTCAATTTAATTTTCGCAAACCATGTACTCTCAACAAGCAATGTTGCCAGACCTTGACAGACACATGACTTCGAAAGATTCTAGGTACATGTCGGTTTCCTCACGATGTTTTCCTTCACCGTTTTAAGTTAGCGGCATTACGCACATGACTTCGAAAAGACAGTGGTGCGTGTGGGGTTTGAACCCGGGGTCTCCGGATCGGCAGCCGCCGTTCTCCCGACTAGACCAGCCGTAACTTTGTGTTAATGCCGTAATGTTCATAATAGTTAGTATAAATACATAAAACTTACCGCGATACAATTTACAAATAACAAGAGTGCTATCATCTATTTGTAAATTGTTATTTTAACGTATGTTTGTTATTTTAGAAATAGATTTTACGTGGTCTTATTTTGCAGACACTTTTTAATATTAGAAGATTTTGTAATTGTGCATAGTGCAAATGTGCTGTTTACAATAAGTAATACACTTTGATTTCAAAATTGCATTTTATTTCTATACATAGTACCTACAAATATATATTTCAGATCGTAAGAACCCCGACTTCAGAGAATACTTTATACTTACAATCTAAGAGTGTTTCATGGTAAGAAAAATGTTAAAAGTGTTTAAAAATGTGTCATTTAACACTTAAATAATACATTTTAGAACACTTTTGTTATGTAGGTATATTCCTTTGTACACTTTAAGTAAATGACTTGGCTGGGCTCATGGCTTATTTGGTAGTAAGTCTGCCTGCAAAGCTGAGGGTCATGGGTTCCATTCCCACCCAGTACACACATATTTGTGTGATGAAGACAAATATTTGTAATGTGTCTGGGTGTTCCTGTGTATAATAAGTATGTATTTACAGCTATATAGGTTTTATATCAGCTATCTGGCTTCCATAGCCTATAGCGCAAGCTTTGCTTAGTTTGGGGTCGGATGGTATTGTGTGTGAAATGTCCACCAATATTTATTTATATATAAATAGTAGGTAACTATTTACTTAAGTTGTACAACGTAACCTTAACGTAACTAAATAAACACGTCATGTGTCATTAGAATTTAGTCAGAAAAAAATGGGTTACAAAACAGTTTGTACAAAAACTGCAAGAACTGCATACTTACTCGTAGCTAAAAGTTAGATACTTTCAAAACAATATGAATATAATATGTAGATAACTTCTAACTCAGTAGATATACTAACAGTAGGAGTAGAACGTCGAACAACTCGGTAGAAGCGCCCGAGGTGGTGCTTCTGATTTATCTGCTACCGATACATACGTGCCCTCGCCGGTTTATTGCTCTATTGTTAGACCCCCGGGCGTATGTTCTGAACACTACTTACAACTCTATAAACAGTATGGAATGTTATCTAGTTTTGATCTACTGAGTGTGGTAATTTTATCGATTTTATTCAGATCAACTTTGCCTCTTCGATTTCGATTTTCGAAAATAGATAGATACACTTTATTGACACACTCATCAAAAAGCGTATACAAAATACTAATCTAACAATCTTACTAATATTATAAAAAATCTGTAGTGGTAGGACTCTTGGCAGAGTCCGCCTGGGGAAGCACCACACCTTTGCCAGTTATTCTACCGCCAAGCAATAATGTGCAAACATTACTGTGTTCCGGTTTGAAGGGCCATGTTTCCAGAGAAATTATAGGGCTTAGAGATATAACAACTTAGATCTCTGGGTAGCGCAGTGCAGTGCTAGGTTAGATTTGGACTCTTCATATTCCAATAGTTACGTGTCACTGTGCTGTCATGTGGCAGGCATGTTGCTTACCATCAGGCACATGTCCTGCTCGTCTCGTCACTCTTTAAAAAAAGTCTAAGTTTGGATGTTTGTTGCTTAATCACATCGAAACAGCTGAACGAATCGGGTTGATAGCCCGTAGACTATTTCATTATCACAAATTTGTAAAAATCTAGATACGTAGCACTCGGTGCAATCGGAATTGTTCCTTAGATTTGGACAAAAATGTCCATGCATCACGAGAGGTGACGCGGCATCTAAGTATTTTGGTAGATTTTTATCGCGTCTGAAAACGTCTCGTGTAAAAGTTGCTAACATTTAGAGGCTTCTTACACTTGCTTAAATTTAGTCGACAGAATTTAGTCGCTACTGATTTCATTGAAGTGTATGTTGCATTCAGTAAGCTAGCATACTCAATTCAGAAGCCAAGATCTTACCTACTTTAGTATTAAAATTAACGTGGCTGTTACACATCCATCCAACGGGCAGCCATCGTACACTCTCCTTGAAAAAGGTCGCCGGACGCGGCCGAAACTCGAGTCGTATTGACCGACCAATTTACACGTGAGTTACCCGTATTACCTACTTCTAACCTGCTTCTGAATTTAGTCGACTAACCTTTCATCTGAATTTAGTCACAAAATTTAGCCAAGTGTACCTAATCAAATTAGGATAGGTATTAGGCGAGACGTAGACGTCAGTTTTCGTACCTACTTCTGTTACTGTTAGTATGTTGGTCATGGCCTAGTCGTGTATATGTAAAGCCTGAGTAAATTGCAACCGCTGTGTCTTGTATTGTAAGCATCGTTTCTCGCGACAGTCCTGAATCAGAAAGTATGTGGTAGGTTTGACCCTCGACACTATTTCAGCAACACGTCTTTTGTGTTTGAAGTAATGCCAGCATTGCATATAAATAGGTACCTACCATATAATAAATAAGATAACAAGATGTTGTTGTAATAAAATAACCTACTACTATAAAAGTAACGACTTGTATTGTAAAGGCATAAATACCACACAACTAAGAGAGCCCTTCACTTCATACAGTACTATTTTGAAAATCGGACTTTTTTTCTAATATTGCCCTGTGCAGTTTATGCTAGCCTAAATTCATTAGATGGATTAGATTCATATGGCAATATGAAGGTATTTGATTCCTAAAAAAAAGTGTCTGAAATCATAAAATGTGTGTAGACTAACAAAGAGTCCAATCTGAATTATTATTTTGGCATCAAAAAACCCATAATATGACGCCTATAAGAGCATTTAACCATAATATTATGACGAGGAAAACTATTACCTAATGATTTTTATTTTTACTTTTTATAATTGATTATTAGGGTTATAATTGAAACAAATAGATGGCGTAAATAATAACGAAAAAGCTCAAGTAGGTCGAAGCACATGTAAAAGGATCAAAGTAATGAACCTATGATGGTAGTAGTTTTCCTTAATTAAATTGTGGGGACAAAAATAATTAGTTTTCAAGCATGAATTACTTACTAAACTCCTATTGTGAAATTTAATACTTTTTCAAGTTTGATTTATTTCAGTACACAATTATCGGCTTTCATCAAATACGATCGAGCTCTCGTTCCTCAAAGGACGTAAATTATCCGCTTTGTTAGCTACCAATAAAATCCTACAACTTAACCGACCTTATCTCATATTTTTGTTTCGAATCTAACTACCTGGCTTCCGTCATGCCATCAGGGAGTCTTTCACGAGGTCCTGCCGCTTGACTGACGTGGATGACCATTTAATTTATGTCGCTTAGACCGTCGCGTTTCATTTTAATGTGCTCGTTAGTTTCGGTGACAGTTGCTGACGCTTAGGGCGCCATTTTGATTGTTATCTGTGGCGGTGCTTTCATTATCTGTGGGTCATACAGATTATACAACAGTATGCATGCGACGTGTTGTGATTTTCTGATCACCGATACCGTTTTTGTGTAGTACCTAATTCTATTTTCTATTCGCTTTACGTCAGTTCTTGGTATTCTCGTTTTAATGGCTAGCAATTAAATGTGATAGCTGTCAGATAAGCGAATGAAGAGATAAATTGAATAGTCGCAAATGTTATTTCAATGGTCACAAATTCTCAATTTTGAAATAAATAAATGTCCTACTACTGTTAACTAAGTTACCTACAAAACGGAAAATAGATTCATTAGTTTGCATTCACTATTTAGAACAGTTTCAATTGAACTATTAGATTTATTAATTTAGCCGACAGGGGTACTCGTAGATGAGACGATGTTGGTTCTGACGTATCACAAACCAAACCATATTTATTTGACAAAACTAAACTTATTTGTCTCAATTAATTCTCATTTAATTCTGAATTGTGAGGCCTGGGAGATCAACGGTTTCAATTTTGCCTTCTAAATTTATTTTAGTTTATAATGTGTCGGAATAGTATTGTTCTGAATCTTTTGTAATGCTTTTTCTGTTTTCTTAAAAAAAAAATGGGTCGCCACATATTTATTTATTTATTCATAATTGCCGACATGTGCTAACAGCATAGCCAACACGCACAAACGGCCATAATACACACACAATTACAAAAATGAAACACATAAGATAACAGGAACACAATACATTAACTACATACGATAATGTAAGTAAAAAAATAGACACAAATACCTAATACATATATAATTTTTTTTGGCGTCTGTATGACGCCTAGTGTGATTTGAAGCTTTTCAACCTGAAGATTAGGTATCGTGTCTTGTGGTAGGTATAAGTAAGTTAGAGATGTCTCGTATTAATCAACAGAATAATTTTCTATTAAAGCTGCAATAAACAAGTGAGATCGTAATGAAAGTTAAAACAATCTGGAGGCGCATTACTCTCGCGATCCCATTACGGGGGCGATAATTCAATCGGACGATATTGTCTAAGCGCCGCGGGGCTGCTTCTGTGGATGGTGATTATTGTTTAATTCAGATGTGTGAACGTATGAATTGATAAGTATACTTGCCTATTAATGAGCTTCGGAGAGGGTGAAGATGACCAAGTTATTTTTTGAGTCAGTAGCCGCTTATTTGTAACATTTACCTACTCAAGACTTAGGTACACGAGACAGAATGCTGTTAAGTTTTTCAGAAAAGTTAATTCGGCATAGACATTTTCAACTGGAGTGACGTCAAACAAACTGCAATTGTAATAATAAATAATAATAATAATAATAAATATTGGTGGACATCACACACAACACCATCTGACCCCAAACTAAGCAAAGCTTGTACTATGGCGGCCAGATAGCTGATATAATACTTATATAATTTTAAATACATACTTATTATACATAGAAACACCCAGACACAGTGCAAACATTTGAATTCTCACACATTGTGAGAGTATAGTATTAGAATACACAGGTAAATGTGTAGAAATCGCACTTTTTCTAGTTTTGCCGAGAAGCGATCCTTTTCCTCTGCTATGAACTATAGCACGTGTGTGCGTAACACGAATGTGTATTTACTAGCAGCGGTTTTACCCGCGTAGTTCCCGTTCCCGTTGTTACCTTTGTTTTTCCGGGATAAAAAGTATGCCTATGTGTTCTTCCAGACTATAATCTATATGTGTTCCCAATTTCAGCCCGATCCGTTCATACGTTAGGACGTGATTGAGCAACAAACATCCAAACATCCATACATTGACATTTACGAGTATCCATACATAGTAGGATTATCATCGCGTAATGCTAGCAAATGTTTGGAAAATACGGTTATTTTCATGTACGTTACGATTGGAAGCGCTGTTATGATTTTCTATAGATTTACGTCATTTACCTATCCACTTGCCTGTCCCTGGTCACTACAGTACCATATTTTTTTTCCGGTTAACTGTTAGTGGTACTACAGAGCCACAACCACGAAGCGTTCGGAAACACGTTTTTATTAATAATCTGTAGCGCAGATATGTATTGACTGTGGTTTATAATCTGCAGAAATAATCATAGATGACGTTTAATCAATTTTTTAGTTTTTCAGCCATTGCATTTTTTTCCTTTTCGCCGTTGCGTCGGGAACAATGGCCGCGATTTGAGGAATCATTTTAATCATTGAATTTAGTAGACTTCTCATGTATCCTCTGTTTATATTTTATCATTATTTGAAAGGAAATATAATTTACTTTTTCAATGAGTTTATAAAACTATAAAATACGAGTATAGCGTAAGTTTGTTGTAATAACATAATACAAAATTGGCGGGAAATCAGTAGAAAAATCACAAATTTAAGTTTGAATTTGGATTATTGGTAAGAAGTTGTTAGTTTAAAGTTCATATTTTAAACTTAAATGATGCCTTGTTTCATTATCTATTGAAATATATTTTTCTTTTTGAAATCGATTCTATAATTCTATTTTAATTAACGTTTTTATCACGAAGGTCGCGCGGTTTTTTATACGCCTCTATCGAGCGGCAACGTTGGACAGTTGACCGGAAAAAAGTCTGCTAGCGCGGACAGTCAAGTGGCTATGAATATTTACTGTTCCGTCTATTATTTATCCTTGGATCCTTTAAGAATGTTGAGTGAGTCTGTCACTGCTAATGCTCTTGAAAAATAGGAACGACTCAAGTTTCAGCCGTATTTGGCGGTCTTTTTCACATCGACGCGTGTGATCTTCTTCCGTTTGTTTAGTAAAATGTGGTATTTAAACAATCACATTTTAAATGAATACACGGGTAATTTACGTTTTATATAGTCAGCCCATCTATAGTATAAAGCTAGTTATAGTGGTAGAGCTGCGATCACGCGCGCGCACTCTCCTTGAAAAAGGTCGCCGGACGCGACCGAAACTTAAGTCGGACTAGACTGACTATGTCAAACGTGAGCCACCCGTGTATTTATTTAAAATGTGTAATAACCACGTTAGTTTGTATACTAAAACAATCACGTTCGTTTTCATAGTATGAAAACTTAAGAATCCTTCCTACCTAATCAAAAGTATCTCTCAAATAATAATCTTTGACGAATGAAGCTATTAATAAGCAAGCTTCGTAAACGTATCAAGAAGGTATAACACAAGTATCCTTCGAACAATTAAAGGCTTGCCGCCGTCTGTTATCGATACTCTACACTGCGTCTAACTTAATCCACAGCTGTATGATGGAACCGTTGTCTTATTTCTAAACAAAATTAATTGCTGTATTTTAGTTGTATCTTTTGATTTAGTTTGTATTAAATATTAGAATATTCGAATCACGGGTCATGTTTTAATTATAACCTATTTATTACAACGATGAGGTTTCCTATATAATTAGTGGCAAGTATAATTGCAGGATACAGTATTAAAGCAAACAGTCAATGGAGAAACATATTTTTTAACCATTGACAGGCAGACAGTTAACCTGTCCTATGCTACTAATACCTATTATGAACGCAAAAGTTAAGAATGTATGTGTGTTTGTTTTTTTCACGTCAAAAACACTTTTGGATTTGGATTGGATGAAATTTGGTTCATAGATAAATAACGGTGTGAAGTAACACATAGGCTATTTTTTATCCCGGGAAAATAACGGGATCGGAAACTAAGCCGATGAAACCATCTTGGTTGACATGGTATGGACATGTGAAAAGAAGGCCATCCGACTACGTGTGAAAATTGGTGCTGTATGAAACGGGAACTGCGCTGGTAAAACCGCGGGGCACCGCTAGTTTATAATTTACAGCCTGTTCACACTAGCTACTTTCAGTAGCTGCGACAGGCGTCTAGCTGCTGTATCCTGCTTCAAAAAGAAGCTGCGACAGGCATCTAGTCGCTGCATCTCGCTTCAAAAAGTAGCTGCGACTCGCGTTTTTCGGAAGCGTGATGCAGCGGCAGCTGCAGGCGACTCAGTCACAGTATAATGAAAAACCCAGTAGGACAACAATATGCCATCAAAAATATAAATATGAAATTAAAATCAAACTAAATATTACTTATAGAATTTATTACAGAACAACAAAAGAAGTGAGATCTAAATGGGTGGTTGAGTGAAAAGTTTAATGGGCGATCCTGAAATATTTTCATAATAAATGAAACTGTACTCTCAGGATAATTGGTTCAAAACTAAGATCTGACTTGGCTAGTTTTCAAATACCTAATTTGCAACTGTTTATTAATTTCTTTTCCTACAGTTCAAGTGGCTCCCCATTTGCTTTCTTCGGAATGCTCATTTTCTTTCACTGCTTTACAGTATTATATTTAACACTGCCACACCACGATATCTGAAAGACTGCTTTACATTCTACAGTAGCGTCCATTCATTTAATCTTATATCAACCTATAATTTGTCTCTGCAAGCGCCCTCTGCACGTTGCAAAACATTCTACGGCAAATCTTTTGCATTCCAAGCAGTTGAGTTGTGGAATGCCATGCCCGTGGAAATAAGACAAGCTCCGTCACTTTCCGTATTTAAAGTTCAAGGCAAAGATTATGTCGAAAGCCTGCTAAAATCTGATTGAAGCTCGTACATCTTTATTATATAACATTTTGAATTCATTGTCTTTGTATTAGTATATGTAAGAAGGTTCATGGACATATGTTAGAATGTATGTTTATAATATTTTAGGCAATAATTAGTACCCATTTTAAGTCGTTTTTTGCTTCTCTGCATTTTTATTATAGTATGCGATCTTAGCCACGACGATTTTGATTGTTTGTATTTAAGTAAAAGTACCTACGAAAACACATAAACTGGACATGCAATCATAGATCATGGCCAATGTTTTGCTGTTAGTGACGTCATGTCAGCCGGTAATGTTTTAGCGGGAAAAATCAGAATTACATTACTATTGTAATTATACTCATCAAAAATACTTTTGTAATGTCTTTTGTCTTAATTGTAATTATACACATTTTTAAACTTTATTTTTTTAGTCAACAAGCTATAATCTTTAAGAAATAAAAACAATTCCGAAAAATTGTTAAAATCCCTACAGGGTCAGTAAATTGCTCAATAAATAATTAAATAATAGTTAAAGCTTTAATATAGTAGAGTCAAAAGTAGCTACGAATAGTAGATAGATAGATACTCTTTATTGTACACACCATAAACAAAAAACACGTATACAGGAGATAATAACAATAAAACTAGTGTTACAAGCGGTGGCCTTATCGTTAGTAGATAGCACTGTTAGCATTTCTCCCAAATGAAAAAGCAAGTCGTCCTACTGGTATTTTTTTTATACTGTGGTTGTTCTAGATTTAAACAAAACTACACTTTCGATTCAGTGTGGCCAACTTTACGTGTTTTTGCTTTTAGCGTATATCTACAATTATTAATGTCTGTTCTTAACACGGATAAAAATATTCTCGGGAATAAATTAAAAGTTGTTAGGTATGCACTTTAGTGGTATTTATTTTCCAGCGTACGTCCATGATCGTAAAGTTATAAATTTATATAATTGTAAATCCTCAATCAATTAGCAAAAAGACCTCGGTGTTATAATTACATTAAATTATAACAGCCGTACTCGAACCGTCTTGGGCGTGACGATGGCAGAAGACCTGACGGCATGACTATTGTGCATGACTATTGCAAGTATGCTGGGTACGCTTCCGATTGGCAGTGGGTTTGAATATCTTGATATCTGTAGTCCTTCATTGGTCTATGGATAATTCAGGTGTGCTTAGTGTAAGTAGTTAGTTAGGTATGTAACGTAGTGTAGTTCTCATTGTATTTAAGTTTTGTTAATGAAGGCTTTTTAAAATATTAAATTTAAAATGCGAAGAACACATTTCTGCAATTGTACAGAAAGCAAACTATTTTCTTTACGTTATTCTGATTCCTTTCAATCTATAACTGTGGAAATGTTTCTTAAAATGTATGAAACATATGTGAGGACTACTTCAAAAAAGATATCGATTTACTTGAAAGTCTGCAAAGAAAAGCGACAATATGGCCATATACTCTTCGACGTAAATCCTACACAGACAAGTTAAAACCCTGCACCTAACTACATTGGTACACTACATTTACTACCTTACTACTTCAAAAAAAAGTACGCAGTTCTATAAACTTTACATAATTTAATATTACTCTACGTATTTTTAAACCTGTCTACACTTTTTAAAAATCCAAGTTAGCAACACTGAACGGAACTATTGCTCGGCGGCCGCGACAGACGCAAACAGCCGCAAACAGTCGCTGCATCGCGATGCAGCTTCTTTTTGCAGCTAAATCGCGCGTTTCCGCTTCAGCTGCTAAAGCGCGCGTTTCCGCGTTAGCTGCTAAATCACGCGATTTTGCTGCAAAAAGTAGCATGTGTGGTCAGGGCCTTAAGTGTACTTAATAGGATTGGATCAGCTGTCTGACTCTCATAATAGAGCCTACAGCTTTGCTTAGTTTTGCTCGTTAATATTATATAAAGAATGTTCAACAAAATTTATTTATTAAAACAGGAAGAATCAAATAAGATTTCTAATTATATTGAAGATAAAGTTATCTTAATTAATTAGTGAGAAATCGATCGGAAAGCGATCGCGCCTGATTAAATTAAACGGTAGGAAACCGTTTTATTGGGCGTGCAATATAATTAATGATCGTAATTTAAATAGTCCAGTTCAATGTGGTTTTAAAGCCTTTATCTAATAATAATAAGTTTTATTCTCTGTTGAAGTAAGTTTTTTTAAATATTTAGTGACGAGACGAGCAGCGAGCAGAATGTGCCTGATGGTAAGCTACATGCCTGCCACAACTGCATAGTCAGCAGTAGGAACATGAAGAGTCCAAATCATTGCCTAGCAGCGCACTGCGCTCGTCACCCAGAGATCTAAGTTGTTATATCTCTAAGCCCTGTATTTTTTCTGGAAACATTGCCCTTCAAACCGGAACATAGTAATGTTTGCACATTACTGCTTGGCGGTAGAATAACTGGCAAAGGTGTGGTACTTCCCCAGGCGGACTCTGCTAAGAGTCCTACCACTACAAAGATGGTTATAACTCAATCACGACGTATGAATTGAAGGGATCCAACTGAAATTAAGAACTCATAGTGAATTTAGAAAGTCAAAACTCTTCGTTCGACTCTTTGTAATTTAGAACGTCGCTTTTTTGAGCTGTGAATTTTTCTATCGGACTACCAATAGAAAAAAGGCAAGATTGTATTAAATCACGCTGATCAGCTGCAAAAAAATATTTTATTGGAATGGGAGCTGTTTATGCTTCTTGGCTAAAATATAATAATGTATATTATGATATCTATTCTATCATTCAAACTAGAATGTTTGACATACTAATAAAAAAAAAAAATATATAAATGCAAGTGTTTTAATAGTTTAGACTGACGGGACGAGCAGGACAGGTGCCTGATGGTAACAAATGCGCCCGCATAAACATCACAGTGTCACGCAGCTATTGGAACATGATTTATGCCCAATCGCGATTAAATTGCTTAGGTAACAATAAGTATCATTATTACCTAAAACAACCTAAGTATTATTAAGTAGTAGGTATAAGTATTATTATTTTCGTAAATTATTTTTTGCGCTTTGTGGCTTTTTACCCGACTGAAAGAAGGGTTATGTTTTTCGCGCGTATCTTGTATGTTTGTAACTTTCTTTATTCCCACGTATCTTCCAAACGGCTGGATGGATTTTGACGATTCAGATATCGTTAGATTTGTCTCAATTGCCCAAGTGTTCTTAGACAGGTAATAAATTTAAAAAACCAACATAATCGAAATTTGATGCAAAATTTTAAGTAGCTGTTTTTTTTTTATTTAGCATATTGAGTAGGGTATAAAAATAAAGGGTATTTAAAGACCATTACAAATATGTACATATGTTGTGTAGTTAAATGTCATTTGGAATAATTACAAGCATTTTAATTTAAATTCGAATATATTTGTTTGCAATGCCTTCAGATGACACAAGTTTTTAAAAGAAGATTGATAGGTGCTATTGATAACGTATTACCTAAACAAAACACGAACGAAAATAATAACAGAAATAATAATCTTATTTATAAGTACTTAGTTATTTCATTTGTGTTTTGTTTGACACGCCGTCAAGAGTACTTAGGTACCAATATTTTTTGCTAGATTTACAAAGGTAATAAAACAACACAGTTTCGTTCATTGGAGACTGCCGAAAGGAACACTAAAAAGTACACAATAAAATAAATATATAATAAACAACAGATAAACACTACAAAGACCGAAACAAGATTAACAAAATAAAGTATGTACTAAAACATTACTACATTATAAGCTGAAAGTCTATGTTAAATCAATTACGTTATGTTTGGTGGCAGGCGGGACCCATACTTTTTCTAACGATTAAAAATAATTTACAAATGGGTGCCGCTTGCCACCCAACATAACGTAATTGATTTAACATAGACTTTCAGCTTTTAAAGTAGTCATGTTTTAGTACATACTTTATTTTGTTAATCTTGTTTCGGTCTTTGTAGTGTTTATCTGTTGTTTATTTTAGTCGGGTTTTATTATTTTTTTAAATTATTTATTTTATTAAAAAAGAGTTATAGTATTGTATGCCCTGCAATTTATTTTATCTGGAGACAAACTGGAACACAGACATAGACCTAGACATCGCTGCTGAGCCGTTAGATTCACTGGCAAAGTAAGTAGGTACTTTAACTGTTTCATAGCGTCTTTATAAAGTAATCAGAATCAATCGCTACGTAACGAATTCCTCGTGGACATGTTAATAAATATACTAATTAATATACGTTTGCTCAACGCGACGCCAGTATTGATTGCAAGTCTCGAGGGCATCTGCGTTTGCTTTAGGGCTGAGGACGTCTTCTCGGAAATCACTACGGTAGGTCTGTGGACTTTGAACTGTTCGTATAACGTTTCGTGTTTGTGCCGATTGTTTGTTAATTTTATTTATCATGGTGGACCGAAAATAAACAAAGGATTACTTACTAATAATTTGAGGTGAAAATTTCTTCAGCTTCGTTGAACACTTTTTGGTATTGTAAAATCGTTAAGAGATTTGACTTTTCTTTTGTGATAAGAATATTTAGACTGTGGAATACGTTGCCTGAGTGGGTTTTCCCCGATGGTTGATCTTTGTGTCTTCAAATCGAGAGTGAATTGGTTTCTTATAGGTAAACACGTTCCATCATAGACCGTATTGTCGCTTAACATCAGGCGAGATGGCGGTCAAGTGTAAACCTATAAAAAAATTGAAAAAAGTTACCGCCACGCTAATGTTTAATTTCTATTCAGATCCATTATATAGTAAGTACATGCATCTATACTTCTATAGTATGTACTGCTTTGATACCAGCCGTGCGTACTTATATAAATACGTATAGTCTGATCACGTAAACACGTACATATAACGTATCGTAAATGTCGTGTGCTGTATATGTTTGACGAGTTTTGGATAGGTGAATATACATGTGATGTAATGCGCAACATTAGTGCTATTTTATGATTTTGTATCGTATTAAAGATATGTCATAAATAAAAAAGTGGCAAAAATTGTACATTTATGAAATATATCTTAACACTAAACAATACTGCTTATAATTAATTTATTTCCAAAGCAAAAGGTGGCCTTATGGCTTAAAGCTATATATTCTATATACTACAACAACAAAACCTCGAAAGAAACCAAACCAAAAGAAAAAGCTCAGTAATAGTCTTGACTGAGACATCATGGGGTGTTGATTCGACGACCATTAGTCACGTCGGCGAAAAGCCTTGACCAATGTCATAAGAGGCCTTGAGGTCACTAGACGGTTGAATCAAAAGTCAGATGCAGAGAGCCACATCTTCAACATAGTCGGGGGGGTGCATCACTCTCCAGCTCTAACCACTGGTAAGTTGGGTCGCGCCCCACTGCCAGAGGTAATCTATGGTAATAATTTAATAGTTTTTATTTTATTTATTATGGTTTTTAAATATTTACATTTTAAAAAGCTAACTCTAATAAATTCAACGACTTAGATAATAGTGATAAACTGTGACAACCATATCTAACCACATTTTTGACGTGACAACGTCTTATAATTCAATGAAGCCGGCTGCACGCCCGCAAAACATGACGTCATGTGCCGTTAACGCCGTTACCTCGCCGCCAGTGTTACCTCGCTCTAAGGCGTAGTTGAAGTTGTCACGTTCAACTAACGTCAGTAACCCGACTTTACAGACAACCATTTTTTTTCCAATTCCAATGATTCGTGATGATTAATCCAAGCTGACAAATCCTTAAAATAAGAAATACAGAATTCAATGTGTGTGAAATCGATCTAAAAATCAAACAAAACGATTTTAAACTAGCGTACATGTCTAATAATTTCCATACCGTCTAATACAGAAATATCGGTAACCGATAGTTCATCGATACAGTATCAGTGGTGAGACAGGAAGCGATTTATTACAACTTTATCACATGATCTCAATGCTCGATATAAAAAGTATCATAGCCGCAGTCTTTTTTTTAATAATTTTGGAATGCAGTGAGAGTGTTGTCGTGACAGGTGTTTGGATCTGCTGAGACATAGACGTTTTGTTTGTTTTGTAGACTTGAATTTCGATTGAGACTGGACAGTTTGAAAATTAAAAGAATCGTTTGGCACTGATAGACTACAGGCCCGTGAACAAAATTTACGGGTCAAATGAACCACCAGGAGACCTATGTAGGATGATAGAAGGCTATAAAGTAATAAGATTCAGCACTATGCCGTCACTTGTAAGCTGTCCAACTTAATACAGTTGAAGAGGGGGGTTCCAATCCTCGATCATTTCTCCTTATCGCATGATTTTGACTGCCTTCGTGGCTTAGTTGGTAGTAGCTCTGCCTGCGAAGCCGAGGGTTGTGGGTTCGATCCCCACCCAGTGCAAATATTTGTGTGATGAATTCAAATGTTTGCACTGTGTCTGGGTTTTTCATATTTATAATAAGTATGTATTTAAAACTATATAAGTATTATATCAGCTATCTGGCCGCCGTCATACAAGCTGTGCTTAGTTTGGGGTCAGATGGTGTTGTGTGTGAATAGTCCACCAATATTTATTTATTTATTATTTATATTTGTACGGCGTTGCGGAAAAATAGATTAGAAGAGCTATGGAAACTATAAAAATTATAAATTTTTAATTATTACTTTGTCGGAAAAAATTATGATGTGCCGACGATTCACAGAGTAAATTTGGTAATTTGAATATGTACGGCATTGGTTCCATACAGTTACAATACATCTTCTAATCCATTATTTCGGAACGCCGTACAAAAATCATGCGATAAGGAGAAATGATCGAGGATTGGAAACCCCCTCTTCAACTGTACTTAGTTGGACAGCTTACAAGTGACGGCATACTGCTGAATCTTATTACTTTATACTCTTCTATCATTCTACATATGTCTCCTGGTGGTTCATTTGACCCGTAAATTTTGTTCGCGGGGCTGTAGTCTATGAGAAGAATATTAGCATATTACCATCTACTTCAAAGAGTTTGCATATACTACGTATAGAGTTAGAACAAAGGCTTTACACTTTGCACGGGTCTGATGGTCAGGACGTCTACTCTAATTCAACGAAAACGTTATTTCGAAATAAACTCGCGACTTTCTTAGTCCGATTCTACTTCGATCCGTCGTTTCTTCCGTTTAAATGTTCTAAGCTTTCTTTAATTAGAGTGTGCTTAGAACATTTAAACGTCAAATAATGTTCGATCGGACGAAACGAAGTAGAACCGGAGTAGGAAAGTCGCGAGTTTATTTCGAAATTACGTTTTTCGTTGAATTAGAGTAGACGTCCTGATCGTTCTTGTCTTGTCGCTCTTGTGAAAGGGTGATACTTTTGTCGCGGGACATCACTATCCTGCCATAGGTAACATACACCGCATCTGCTTACGATAGATTGATACAAAGGAACCGTGCGGAAAAACGTGATCTATTTATTATTATCTTTTCTTATCTATTATCTTTACCTAAGCTCTACTTACTTCTGTCTCACTCTAAACCTACGCATTTTATAATCCTGATTTTAACTAAAGACATTTGGAGTTTGGATGTTTAGTGCGGGTTAAACGCGTGGACGACTTAACGCTGATTTCGATATGAAACCTCCCAAATTTTTTAGTAACGTCGGGTCGGTATTGAAATTTTCGTTTGTGACGTTAAAGAAACTCAACGAGATTAAATTGAGCTTAATTCGAGATCGAATACGGCGGTTGGGCCTTTTATAAAAAAAACATCGTCATGTTCCAAGAACTTTTCGAGGTCATCCGTCACCCCACACTTAGCCAGCGTAGTGAATTGTGACATTTATTCTCTCCTTGCGAGAGAAGGCCTCCAATCCCAGTAGTGGAGCATTTAGTTACCTGATGGTGGTAATGATGTTAATAAATAATTGTTTCGATATTATTAATCTGAATACTGAAAAATAAATTCGGAAATTGATTTATTTATGGTGCATGACTACTATTGACAACACATCAAAATATAACCACGGTAATTATAGTTGATTATTCTAGTGTAATGAACAACTATGATATTTAATATTAAAAGCTTAATATTTTCAATACTTTTCTAAAAACCACAACTCAAATCCTTAAACGAAAAAAACAATTCCCAAAAACCTCAGTTAAAAAACGTATCGTAAACATTACAAGAACCCATATCACACAACAAACATGTAAACGTAAATCCTCTATAATCTTATTAATAGACTTGTAAATACTTGGATACATTTCAACGGGTCAAATAAAACATTTTTCTTGCGTTTGTCGAATCAGCGCGATAAGTATAATGTATAGGTAATTAGGCAGTAAAATATCGAACTTTGATGTTTTCTATGCCTCATTAATGCTACATCATTCTTGCTTTACGGATTTTGGGATATTTATATGGTTTTTATTATAAGCGTGTAATGGTAGTAGATAGGACAGGAGTAATGAATGGAACGGAACATAACATCTGTCTCGCTGCTTTCTTTGCTTGGAACGGAACATCGTTCATCTTCAATTCTTAGCGAGAAAGTTTTTTTTAACTTTTGTAATAAGTACCTAAGTAGATATTAGGTATAGTCTCGAAATATTTACTGTACTACCAACACAACGGATGAATACAATTAGCCAATCGGAATCTCCTGCGATTTGTAATGATGAGGCTTTTTGCAGGCGCCAGCATTTTTAAATTGCTTACTCCGGTACTAATGCACCTGACTACTAGAAAACCGAACAAATGCCTTCTTTTTTAATTGGCAGTTCCTTTATAAACAAAACTTAATCACAATGCGCATTACACTATTCTACATACATAATCACATCAGAATTATCCATAGATAAAGGTCTAAAGATATCCAAGATGATCAAGCCAGCGGCAGCGTGCCCAGCATGTTGGTGGCATTACCGCGCTGAATAGCAATGCTTATGTCGTGGGTTCGATTCCCACCCAGTGCAAATATTTGTGTGATGAATTCAAATGTTTGCATTTCGTCTGGGTGTTTCTATGTATCATAAGTATGTATTTAAAACTATATAAGTATTATATCAGCTATCTGGCCGCCATCATACAAGCTTTGCTTAGTTTGGGGTCAGATGGTGTTGTGTGTGAATTGTCCACCAATATTTATTTATTTATTTATTTAAACAATACAGCTTTCTTATTTCCAGGTTTCAATTCGACTAAAATAATTTTGGGCTAAATAATTAAAATTCAACGTACAATGAAGGAATGACTACCTATAAATGAAACTACGTAAATTTTAAAACAAATATGACTCACAAAAACGTGTAGTTTACAGATAAAAAAGTAATTAAATTTCTGGTAGCGCCGCGTTAAGTAGTAACAAGTGTGAGAATTTCGTCGTCATCGTCTTTCTTGCTCATAGACTGACTAAATCTAAATAATGGATTTTATTAAAAAATGGGCTCGTCCGGGATTTGAACCCGGGACCTCTCGCACCCAAAGCGAGAATCATACCCCTAGACCAACGAGCCGCACATCTAGACTTGCGAATCGAAAAGATACATTTTACTGCCTAGAAATGTGAGCGCTACGTCATCAGTTTACACAATTGCGAACGTCGTGATGCAAGTTTCTATTGTATTTTCGCGATACAATGCACTTTACATGGGTTATTAATGTATTGTTTTATTTACAGGCATGACTAATTAAGTTTAAGTTAGTCTAAAGATAATGTAATTTATGATAGGCGAGAAGCATTAGCTGTTGTACCATTTCATTAGTATCAAATGGCACAACAACTTGATATATTTAACAATTATCCTTTAAGTTAATTATTTCCTATTATTAATCCGTAATGTAGGTAAGTAGAATTTAAAAAAGACGAGTTCATTAAAGTAACGGGGTCAGAAAAATTGTCCTGTTATAAAAGTATCATTATCGCTGAGGGTGTGATGTGCAAAGTCAATAGTTATTAGCTATATAATTATGTATTTGTGCACGAAACAGTAAGGACTTAGGAGGCCGAATATCTTTAGTATTTTCTTGTAATTATGTAAGTAGAGGTACTTTTCTTCAAATAAAGTTTGTTACAGTTAAGTATAGATTAGATTAATTTATATCATGGGTCTAATTTCGACAAATGATAATATAATCTAATACATCCTGCTAATATTATATTTGTCCATGTTTGGATGTTTGTTGCTCAATCACGTCCTACCGTATGACCGGATTGGGCTGTAATTTGGAACAGGGCCAGATTATAGTTTGGAAGAACATATAGGCTACTTTTTATCGCGAAAACTTATAACTCAGAATTTGATAGCTTACCTTGGAAACTATAACGGGTGTAACTGGAGGATGTGGTCTCGCCATCTTGGCATGGCCATCTAGAAATGCGTCAGCATTTCCCATTGGCTGATGCGTTTCTAGATGGCCATTCCATGATGACCTGTCCACGCCCTTTCAGAATTTCCCATTGGCTGACGTATTTCTAGATGGCCAATAGCCATGGTCCCGAGTTTACCCGAAGCTTTCTTACCATACCCGAGCGTGACGAATGAATTCAATTCACAGCCCACGAAAAATCTGTCTAGGCGCGCCTAAAGAAGTGTTTACTTCAAAATTACCAGCGCACTTCCCGTTACCATTATTTACTCGCCAGACCGTTACTTTACCAGACTATAATGTAATGTGCAAACATTACTGTGTACCGGTTTGAAGGGCAATGTTTCCAGATATAAATTAGAGGGCTTTGAAATATAATATCTTAGAGTTTTGAGTGATGAGCCCAGTGCAGTGCTAGGTAATGATTTGGACTGTTCATGGTCTAATAGCTGCGTGCCATCATTGTGCTGTTACGTGGCAGGCGGCATGTTGCTTGCCATCAAGCACATCCACTTGCTCGTCTTGTCACTCTATAGATACTATAAAAAATATATTATCTGTGTTGCAAATTTCAACCGTTCATACGTGATGTGATTGAGCAATAAACATACAAACTTTTACATCTATAATATTAGTCATCATCATCATCAACATCCCACTAAACGTTCCCACTGCTGGGACTCGGGGCCTTCTCTCGCAAGGAGAGAGTTAAGGCCATAATCCACCACGCTGGCCCAGTGCGGGTTGGTGGATGACACATGACTTCGAAAGATTCTAGGTACATGTCGGTTTCCTCACGATGTTTTCCTTCACCGTTTTTTTAAGTTAGCGGCATTACCCACATGACTTCGAAAAGACAGTGGTGCGTGTGGGATTTGAACCCGGGGTCTCCGGATCGGCAGCCGCCGTTTTCCCGACTAGACCACCGTAACTTATTCCTTACTTATAATATTAGTAGGTTACTTTATTTAAATAAATAATTAGATGAAGACGACCAAACAACGTTCAAGTTTCATTAGACATTTTTAGTGGCAATAATTAAGTAAGATTATTTATTCAGTGTGTTAAAGAGTTAACTAGAAAATTCTTCCAGTCTATAACAAATTTTGATGTCTCATTGAGCTGTCGCTATATTTACCTAACTATGACAAGGCGCTTAAGTGCCGAGTACTTATGTTCTAGGTAGTTAATTACCTTGAAACAATAGTAAGAAAATCGCGATTTTCAGCTTCGTAAATATTCCCATAACGAGGCATTGTTCCCGGTGACTTATCGATGTCATAATACAGATGTGTTTATGCCTGGGTTTGTGTTAGTTCTAGCTAACATTCTGAGCTTTTGTTGATTTTTAGGGTTCCGTAAAACGTAAAAACGGAACCCTTATAGATTCGTCATGTCTGTCTGTCTGTCTGTCGGTCGGTCCGTATGTCACAGCCACTTTTTGCCGAAACTATGAGAACTACACTGTTGAAACTTGGTAAGTAGATGTATTCTGTGAACCGCATTAAGATTTCAACAGAAAAATTAAAATAAAATAAAATAGGGTTGCCCCCCATACTGAGAACTGAAACTCAAAATATTTTTTTTCATTAGACCTACACGTGTGGGGTGTTTATCGATAGGTCTTTAAAAATGATGTTGAGGTTTCTAAAATCATTTTCGTCTACACTGAATAATTTGCGCGAGAGACACTTCCAAAGTGGTAAAATGTCCCCCCCCTCTAACTTCTAAAGTAAGAGAATGGAAAATCTAAAAAAAATACATGATGTACATTACCATGTAAACTACCAACGAAAATTAGTTTGAGCTCGATCTGATGAGTAGTTTTTTTTTAGTACGTCATAAATACACTATTATTGAAACTTCGATCAAAGTTACAACGAACTACAAGAACTATGTGTACTATGTATATAATGTTACTTGCTGCAACGGAACCCTTCATGAGCGAGTCCAACTCGCACTTGGCCACTTTATTATTTGTTACGTAGTATTTGAGGTGTGAAGTTAGACGCCACGAATAGGGCTGACTACTTACCAACATTTTAATTACTGACTTCCTTTTGTCCGACATGTATAATGCTACGAGCGGTCCACCTGGCTTCGCCCGTTACACATAATGTATAGCCTATAGCACACAGGTATCCAACGGTATAACCAACTATCTAATTGTCAAATGATTTTTGAAATAAGTCCAGTAGTGCCTGAGATTACAGCGATGAAGCAAAAAACCTCTTCAGCATTATAACTTTAGTTTATTTATAGTATAGAGTGACAAGCAGGACATGTGCCTGATGGTAAGCGACATACCTCTCCATAACAGTGACACGCAGCTATTCGAACATGAAGAGTCCAAATCGTTAACTGCTATTAAGCTGCGCTCGTCACTTGGAGATATAAGGTGTTTTATGAATTAATGAATATTCTTTATTGTTCACACCATAAAGGATACATACAATACTTAGGAAAAACAACAAGACTAGTGATACAACTGGCGGTCTTATCGCTGAAAGCGATTTCTTCCAGCCAACCTTGGGATGGACAGAAATATTTTAAAACTTCATTAGTTTTCTGTCTTAACCCAGTAATGCTCTAGAATTATTGCCTTTCAAACCGAAACACAGTAATGTTTGCACTCTTCTGCTTGGCGGCAGAATAATTGGCAAAGGTGTGGTACTTCCCCAGGCAGACTCTGCAAAGAGCCTTTACACTAGAGTATAGATTTATGAAGGACATGGTTTTCCCTATATGTATATAAATCTGTCGTAGTTTAGAGGACAATTGCTTAGTTTTGAAATGTCTATGGATAAACATACAGCCCATTTTAAGTTCCCACTGCTGGGACTCGGGCTTTCTCTTGTAAGGAGAGTCATGGTCATAATTTACTAAACGTAGTGGCCAGCAAGGCCAATGGGAGTCAGATGTCTTCATGGCGCGTTTCAATGTCCTTACGATGTTTTTCTCATCGTTAAAGCAAGTGGTAATGAAAATACCATGCATAGATAGATAGATAACTCTTTACTGTGACATAAAAAACAGAAATATTACAGTAATACACTTATGAACTAGCGCCACAAATGGGGGCCTTATTGCTTAGAACAATCTCTTCTAGGTAACCAGCTTAAAGGATATTCGCCTACATACATGGCTAGGCGAAGCGAGGTGATTTTTTTCCTAAAACTAATAATTAAATACTTTAACATAAAATAAATTAATACATAATAATTTACATAATCATCCAAAGGTAATAACAGTGAGTTTAATACATAAAGGTAAATACAAATATTGGTAAAAGGCATTACGCATATGGCTTCGAAAACACATTGATGCGCTTGGATTTTCTTTTTATAGTATTAGAGTGACGAGACGAGCAGGACACGTGCCTGCAACATGCCTACCACATAACAGCACAGTGACACGAAGCTATTGGAACATGAAGAGCCCAAATTATTACCTACACTGCACTGCGCTCGTCACCCAGAGATCTAAGATATTATATCTCTAAGCCCTGTAATTTCACTGGAAACATTGCTTTCCTGGAACACAGCACATTTGCACATTACTGCTTGGCGGTAGAATAATTGGCAAAGGTGTGGTACTTCCCCAGGCGGACTCAGCCACGAGTCGTACCACTACAAAAAAAACTACCTATTAGTATTAGAACTACGAGCTCCGGATCGGCAGTTGCCGTTCTCCCGACTGACTAAGTTAACGAACTAAGTCCTTATGCCTACTAAGTCACTTGTAGATTTGACATTTATTTCGCAAAGTTGCTAAACCGTGTATTCACATCACTATTGTTTGGGTATTCAGCGACAGGCCCACACAGGACACTTTCCACTGTAATTTACTTATATTGGACGTGTGAATCCCACGATACATCAAAAGTCTTAAAATGCAGAAACTTTATGCCACATGCATAAGGTTGGATGTCGTCTGATTATTTCGATGTTTTTACAGTAAGGTTTTGCGGTGTTTTCAAATCAAAGAGATGGTGTGATGCGTTCACGCAAACCGCAGTTTACGATTGCTAGTTTCGCGTCGGGATCACAAACGGATCTTTGTCGTTTATTCAGACCTGTCTCCTTGGGTTAGTGTAGGGCTGTCATATATACATAGTCTCGGCGTGGCTTGGGGTGTTCCAGTCGAGATTAAATCTTATATATAAAATTCTCGTCTTATATATAAAATTTTCGTGTCACAGTGTTAGTTACCTTACTCCTCCGAAACGGCTTTACTGATTTTTACCAAATTTTATATGCATATTCAGTAAGTCTGAGAATCGGCTACTAAATATTTTTCATACCCCTAAGTGATAACGGTTGTTCACCCCTATATTTTTTTTTTCAATTTTTGGACAAAAAAAATTGTTTTTATTTTTTTATAATGTGGCACTCAAAAATACATACAACCCTAAATTTTTGCCCTTTTATCACCAACCCCTGTTTTTTAATAGCCTATAATTTTAGTAATTTAATTATTTTTCATCCCGCTCGATAACTGATCAATTATCGTTTATCACTAGAAATTACTAAAAAATACCTAGAAATAATTTATATGGCAAAACAACGTTTGCCGGTTGTTGGACAAATTAACATGAATGAACGATGAATAAATGTTGGTGGACATTTCTGACACAACACCAGCTGACCCCAAACAAAGCAAAGCTTGTACTATGGAAGCCAGATGGCTGATGGAATACTTAAATTTTATACATTACCGTAAATACATAATTAATGTTATAGTAAGTCTGCCTGCGAAGCTGAGAGTCGTGGGTTCAATTCCCACTAAGTGCAAATATTTGTAGTGTGTCTGGATGACAAGACAATACTACTGCCAGCTAAGCCACAAGACCAGACAACTATCACGAGAGTCTATGAACTCACAATTAATTGGTGGTGATATCTTGTTACATGCATACAAAAGAAACCTGCAGCCGAATTGAGAAGCTTTTCCTTTTTTGAAGACAGTAGAAAATAGGGAGAATTGGCAAAAGAGGGAGGAGACACATGGTCAGTAGTGAGCTGAGTTAGCTATAATGATGAAATTATCGATAAAATGTAGCAAATGTACTGATTCACTCTTTTTAAATGTTGTACTTCTTTAAATCGCTCCGTTTCTGGTGCGACAATATTTCTTTCTTTGTCTAAAATGTAATTTGAAATATGTATTTTTGTTTCAACATGAATGTGTTTTTCAATGGAAAACAATACTAAATATTCATGTATCATAAACTCTTGTGTCTTCCTCTATTTCCTGACTACAATAGAAAATAGGCAATACTCAGTAGCAGTTTCTATGAAGTGCCTAGTTAAAAATTATTGGAGACAGCAAGCGGAAACAAAGAAGACATCGCTATTCAGTTTTATATTATTGGACAGAACTGTTGAAATAACTACAGCAGGTATTATGTTGATGGTGCAGGTTCCGTGAGCGAAAAACAACTGTTTTGAAAATTAATTTAAAAAATCTCAGAATTTCTATGAAGGGATAGATGAAAACTTTTTAGTTTATATTTATTATTGCAGCGACCCGCAGTTTCACCCGTGTTCCAATTAGTAGTAACCCGTGTTCCAAGTAGCCTATGTTGTATTCTAGATTTTATCATTTATTAGAATATTTACTATCATCTGATTTAAACACTTGACAAGACTTAATCACGATCAAATTGAATATAAAATCGTAAAAGTGTAAAAACAATACTATCTATTAACATCGATATGAACCGTTGGATGTGCCCTGAGCACCTAGAAATTGGTCATTAACTGCGTATTAAGTGTGTGTACCGCAAGTGACACACCACCAATCTACTTGAGCACTAGAATCGCTTCTACTTATATTGGTTGTTGACAACGAATAGTGATAGGTAAAAACGCCCAATGTTCATGCAACCGACTACGAATTCCGTGCGACTGAAGTTAGGGAGGTCTAATTGTTTATATCGATGACTATCATCTGTTTTTTTAAATATATTAATACCCACTCCTTGTTCCCACTGCTAAGATTCGATATGCCTTCTCTCAAAGAGAGAGTGAAGGCCATAAATCACCACTCTACCCAAGTGCAGGTTGGCGGATGTCCTCGAAAAGCTTCTTGCTTGTAACATTCCCGTTTCTTCACGATGTTTTTCTTCGCCGCTAAGACCAGGTTGATGACATTCTTCTATAACTACATAAAAATATACAGACGTGCAAGCAGGATTCGTACTTGCGACCTCATAAAATTGTCAGTTTGGACGTTGTAGCCATACACCACCACACCACATTGATCACCACAACGTCAAATTAGCTATTTCTAGTCCCACATGGTTTTAAGCAATCTAAAGTGTCATCTTTAGTAATCTTTAGTAATGGTAGGACTCTTAGCAGAGTCCGCCTGGGGAAGTACCCCACCTTTGCCAAATATTCTACCGCCAAGCAGTAATGGGCAAACATTACTGTGTTCCGGTTTGAAGGGCAATGTTTCCAGATAAATTACAGGGCTTAGAGATATATCAACTTAGATCTCTGGGTGACGAGCGCAGTGCGGTGCTAGGTAATGATTTTGGCTCTTCATGTTCCAATAGCTGCGTGTCTCTGTGCTGTTATGTGGCAGGCATGTTGCTTACCATCAGGCACATGTCCTGCTCGTCTCGTCACTCTTTATATAAAAAAAAACTAACAAAAATTTGCTACCAACTCTCGGAATATAATGCTATGCGAGGATGTGTTCTACGAAGGAAGGTGTTTACTCAACATAACCGATTCACTCGCAACTTGAAGATACTAAAATCCATCGGAATTTAAGATGATTTGTCTCTATGCCTTGTTATTCTACAAACTTTGCCCTTCAGATCGGAACGTAGTGATATATGGCCGTTACCGTTTGGCAGTAGAATAAATCGTCTTCGTCACGTCGAATCTTCATCTCACATCAATCATAATGATACTTCTCCAGGTAGAATGTGCAAAGAGTCTTACCGCTACAAAAAGAAGTCTACCAACATGAATAAGTATCTTTAGTTCTTTAGAATACGAAAATCAGAGCTTTACCTTCCGCAAAACTTGGTGTCTAGACGTAAACGCCGGTAATATATCATTCTTGCGGGTCCCCACTAAGAACGCCTGGAATCGTTCCATCGTATTGACATAATATTGCTCTCTGGATATTAGATGCGTTTTCCGATTTAAACGGAACATTCGGGATTAAACTGAGCATTACAATATGTATTGCTATATCGGCCATGTGGATAATGGTGGAGTGCCATTAAAGGTTATGGGGTGCATTTGGATGTGCGCCATGCAAGTTGCAGTGACGGCTGAAAACCATTGTTGGCATTGGCATGGAGGAATTACTGTTTTGTCAGACACTGGTTTGCCAATTACAAAAGTACTAAAGAGTTGTGCGAAAATGGTATTGTGTTCGGATTTCCCTAAAATACTCGTAGATATGACATATGAGTTAAAACTATTGTATGTTTCCCTTTTTACTGTTAAGTGATGCTATATTTAGTAGGTATGTCTTTTTAAATAGAATAAAACAAACCACGTACAAGCCTAACAAGTTATCTTCTCTGTAATTAGACAACTACAGGTCCAACAGTGTTTAGTGAAGGAATGGGGTCAAAAATGTATTCAGAACTTTCTTCAACTTCAAAATTGTCAATACAAAACAAAAATGACGACTGTCGTGACGTTCACGGCAAAATCTTACATAGTGTCCAACAATTTGTCTTGGGATATCCTCTATATCTATATAATAACCTCTGTAACTCAGTTTTTCTCTATATGAAACTAAGTAAACAGAGCTCGTATTGCTGATATCTTTTCTATCTGATATTTTACCGCACGATGGTTCGCGTTTGACTACCAAATCGTCTGATGGTAAACGACGGTGTAGCGATGCACGCTAAGCTCGATTCCTGTTCATTCTGACTCTGAAAAATTCCAGATTAAATCTCTCAGGAAATAGTTTACTACACCGGCAATTTATTTCACTCTTTAGCTGCAACACATCTCTAGACGGTAGAACTCTGTATGAGCCCAAACCTGTGCATTGTATCTTAGAAAATACTTTTTAGCGGAAGTATCGGTTAGTTCTAGAATACATAGTTTCCTGGATCCTATCCAAACTAAATATCGCTACAACTTTCTATAATTTGGTGGTACTTTCAACAACAAGGTACTTAAAGATATTTTCATCGAGTATAGGTCCGCTTATGACCTCCAACTCCCGTGAAAAAGGAAGTACTTAAGTGAAATAGGCATATAAGTGAAATATGCAAATTAGTGTAAATATCTAGACCCCATTCAAACACTTTTAAAAAGTGAAGAGAGAATTTAGTGGCCACGTCGTAAGTTATTCCAAAAACCTTACGCAACTGATATGTAAAATACCTCTCAATGTGGTATTAGTCGGGAGCTTCCACCGAGGCGGAAGACGGCATTTCTGGCAAGGCTTCGTTCCCGGCGGAACCTCAAATTGCTTACCGAGACGCCGTTACTCATATGCCTCCTCCGTTAGTATCGTGTGTCGCGGGTAATTGCAAAAACTAGACTTTTAAAAGAAAAACTAATAAGGACTTATGAGAAGAGTCTTCTCGTGACCACGGCGGTTAGAAGGCTGCCGAAATGTGATTAAATAATAAATAAGATCGCAATAAGGTCCTGTGTCATGTGTACAACATGAGTTCAAATCACGATAACTTAAAAACTATGTGGTACTAAAAATGTTTACATTTCACTCTGGTTTACGTGTTTGGTCTCTTAAGGTGCGTCCCCCAGCAAAACGAGTTTTTTGTCCAGATTTCAGAGCTATCTACTCATTAGCCAAAACATATATCAACTGGTAAAAAATACATTAAAATTTCTACAACTTCTTGGCTTCAAAATGGTAGTTTTAGTTTTTTGATAATGGACTTATTGTTTAAATAATCGCCTCACAAAGAAGCCATGAAAAAATTAAATAATTGTAGTTATCATGCATCTCCTCGGAAAACCTCCATTATTTTGATTTTGTACTTACACCAACGGATAGACAATTCCATTACAAACATTTTGGTAGTTTAATTTTTTTCAAAAAACCAAAATCTGATTTTATAAAGAGTGTATTCCACAAATTGAGCGTAAAACAGCGGCAAATCCTACTGTTTCTCTCTTGGTCTTTCTTGCGGTGTGCGATAAGGTAAGAAATACTCAAGGCCATTTGCTTGGGGTACGCCCTTAAGTAGATAGGTTCACTTTATTGAAGGCACAAAAAATCAAAAGTTGAAAAATTTTATACACTTAAAGCTAGTGCGACAGATAGCAGACTTATCGCTAGTACCACCACTGTGTATTCGGACAAAGATATAATATTATAGTCTGGAGTAATACATAACGCGGGAAAATTTTGGGAACACGAATTAAGCGGTGCTACTGGTAAACTACAATGTTATTAAATTAAATCTTATTTCCTACTAATAAGTACTATATGTGTAGCAGTTTGGATGTTTAAATGTTTGTTGTTCACTCACGTCGCAACGGCTGAGCGAAACGACTTCAAATTTGAAACAGATAGTTTATAATCTGGAATCACAGACTATTTTCAAAATTACGGGAATATGAAATACGCGGGTAGAGGCGCGGGCGCTGTTTCTCTAAAATTGGTTTCTGAGTGGAACTTAACTATTAGGTTTACTTTAAACTTAATTTAAAAAAAAATGGCAGTCATAGGAACTACCGATAGAAGTGAAAACTTATAACTCAGAATTTGATAGCTTACCTTGGAAACTACACGGGTGTAACCGGAGGGCGTGGCCTCGCCATCTTGGCATGGCCATCTAGAAATGCGTCAGCATTTCCCATTGGCTGATGCGTTTCTAGATGGCCATGCCATGATGGTCTGTCCACGCCCTTTCAGCATTTCACATTGGCTGACGTATTTCTAGATGGCCAATAGCCATGGTCCCGAGTTTACCCGAAGCTTTCTTATCATACCCGAGCGTGACGAATGAATTCAATTCACATCCCACGAAAAATCTGTCTAGGCGCGCCTAAAGAAGTTTTCACTTCAATTAAAACACACTTATCTTTCATCTGTTAAATTCTATTGAGAAAACTTTTGAACAACATTAGTGGATTTATTTCAGAATGTGAATTGTGAAATAAATCCACTTTGTGATTTCTCTTACTCCCGGCAACATTTTCAGCTTATTCCACATGTAATTGTCGTAGCGCCCGTATTCGCAAGCTTTATTGCCCATATCAAGTTGAAATCCTGTTTTTACAATACCAAGTACTGTTCGTGAGTAACTGCCTCTGTCTGTAACGGAGTAGACTGTCGTTTTATGTCTCATGAAGAGCTGAATGGTGGATAATTGTAAAAGTAAGGAGAAAACTCGCATGTTTCACTTAGTTTGTAGACTACAGGGATGGAGGGAGAAGTAATTTTTCATGCCTTCTGTTCGAAAAGTGTTGCGTTGTTCCTCTATAAGGGCGGGAAAGGGATTTGAATTTGGAACAATTATTATCATTCATAGAATTCAGATTGTATGAATTACTAGCAGGTACTTGTTGGCGGCAAGAAGCGGGGACACGCGTCAACTAAAAAGAAAAAAACGGGAAGTACACGAATAACTTCTACTCGTAACTATAAGAAACTTCGTCCCCATAACTTTTCAATATTACGCTAGTGTAGATATAAATACAAATTTTGTTATTGTTTCTACTTATATCACATGTTTTTTTTTAAATTAAATAAATAAATTAATTACATAACACGGTCTATTATTTAGTTTCTCGTAGTAAGGGGATGAAAATTAGCGTGTATGACTGGAGACCGAAATATTTTCTCTCGGGTCACGTACTTTGTACGCTATGGTCAGGAATCTACGTTTGTTGCGCCTCAATAAAGAGAAACTATCTATCATAATTTCATAACAATAACAGTAACTCAACTATTACCGCTAAAATGTAATTGTAAGTAATTAATCGTAGAGAATGCTTGTATGTAACGATGTCTACGATTGTAGCAATTGCTACGGGATCGTGTAATCGTTGAAACTGCCCGTGGTGAAAAACACAAAACTAGATGGCAAGCTCGTTATTACTTGATCCCTGATTCAATACAACTCTTTAATGAACACAGATCAAATTATGTTGGCCAATTTGTGACGTTAACAAGTATTAAAAGATCTACAAAAGCGAAGAGTCGTGACAAGTCCTGGGTTCAGGATACAGCAGAGTCGAGATCTTTGTAGAGGTTGGTATACAACTTAGTTTAACAGAATCATCTACTTTCATTAACCTACAGTCATTTAGACAGTATCATCTTGTAAGTTTCATCATTGTAAGTATGTTTTTATAAGAAAGGAGAAAAAAAAAAACAAAATCGACTTCAATTTAAAATTAACAGACATTCGTCCAATTTCCTAAGAAGCTATAGCTAAGTTGTCCAGATAAATGAAGGTAAATTTTAGTTTTGTGTTCATATTTCAAAAACCGCCACGCCGTTGTAAATGGGATCATCTCTAAACAATAATCTGCCAATACAAACAAAATAAGAACCATTAAAATTGATTTACAATTGGCAGAGGTATTGCGTAATATATGTACATATAAAATAAAATAAAACATACAAGAGAATTGAGAACCTCTTTCTTTTTTGAAATTTGTTAAAAAGAAGAAAATGAAACTTAAATAAATAATTTGATAACAAGCAAGTGGCACCACTAACGAGTACGTACAACATCAGAGCTTTTGAGAATGTTTTGTGAATGTGTGTGAAGATCTTGATCATCATCAGCTTAGTGTCATCCACTGTTGGACTTGCCTTATTGGCTCTCCCAGGATACGCCACTCAGCCCCTATCCTCGAATTCTCTGCTCAGGCCAGTTGTAGATATTATTTTTAATTTTATTAACTCCAGTAATTTGGACTTCAAAATATCTTGAAAGTGTTTAAATGAGGTCTAGAAGTACGGTTATTCCAATTACCTGTTTCATAACTTTGTTGTCAGAAATAGCAAATTATAGAAAGTTATAGCGTATAGCTTATAGCTAGCTAAGTTATATCTTTCCTTAGTTTGGGGTCAGATGGTGTTGTGTGTGAATTGTCCACCAATATTCATTTATTTATTATTATTATTATAGCGATATCTAGTTTGATCGCCACTGTAAGATTCAGGAAATTAGGTATTCTAGATCTTACGCCAAAAAGTTATTTTTTGAATTAAAGAGTTACGAGACGAGCAGGACATTTGCCTGATGGTAAGCAACATGCTTGCCACATAACCGCACAGTGACACGCAGCTATTGGAACATGAAGAGTACAAATCATTACCTAGCACTGCACTGCGCTCGTCACCCAGAGATCTAAGATGTTATATCTCTAAGCCCTGTAATTTCACTGGAAACATTGCCCTTCAAACCGGAACACAGCAATGTTTGCACATTACTGCTTGGCGGTAGAATAACTGGCAAAGGTGTAATTCGTCAGGTCCTACCACTACATTTTAGGGTACAATGATTTACTGTCTGCAGTTGTGTAGTAAACTTCTGCTTCACAAGTTTTGATCGGACTCACTGGTCATGTGTCTGGAATGCATTAAACCGATAATTATAGTCACAATCTACCAAAGCTTCAAATCTCACCACTAGAGTATTAATAATTTGGCACGATGGGGTTTTCGACCGTTCCATTAGATGGAAACCTACGCCACAAGTTCTATTTTGGTTTCTATTTGTCCTCCATTTGACCCCCCTCCCCATAAACAGAACTCATCCCCACAGGAGGTGGGATATCTTCTACTCCATGACTAAGCTGAATTAATATACTACGAATGTATTAACCTTCGCCTACGCAAGAAAAATTTGCGTGGGAGCGGTCTGAAGTCTCTCAGTTTTACAGGCTGTTCAGTTTTGTTAAAAATCTAATTTATTAACATTTAGTGTTAAATTAAGTTGTTTATCAAAAACATGGTAGGACTCTTGCCAGAGTCCGCCTGGGGAAGTACCACACCTTTGCCAGTTATTCTACCGCCAAGCAGTAATGTGCGAACATTACTGTGTTCCAGATTAAAGATATAACAACTTAGATCTCTGGGTGACGAGCGCAGTGCAGTGCTAGGTAATGATTTGGACTCTTCATGTTCCAATAATAGCTGCGTCTCACTGTGCTGTTATGTGGCAGGCATGTTGCTTACCATCAGGCACATGTCCTGCTCGTCTCATCACTATATCTATATCTATACTAATATTATAAAGAGGAAAGATTTGTATTTTTGTATTTTTGTATGTATGTAATAAACTCAAAAACTACTGAACCAATAAAAAAAATTATTTTACCAAAAGAGAGCTACATTATCACTGAGTAACATAGGCTACTTTTATTACGAGAAAAAATTAGAATTACTTTCATTTCTTTACTAAAACCAACGCAAGGTATAAAAAAAACAGCCATAAAATGGCTTTCATCGCATACGCTGCGGAAAGTACCAATGATAAAACAAAACAATGTTCTACAATATTATAAAACTTATTAAAATCTACAAAAAACCTCGCGAGACCATATGTCTAACTACTGTAATTACGTCGCTACAACTGTTTTTTATATTTTAAAAGAAGATAAAAATGCCGATCAAATTCAGACCATGTTATCCATACATTTGTATTAATTCTTATCCAAATAAACTATTTCGTATTCAAGATTGCTTTAATACCTAATGATTCCTTTTTGAATTATTAAAATCGGACATTGCATTTAAAAGATATTACGAAGTTAAAAAATTCCATCCTGTCGAAATAATAATTATCGACGCGACGGGCCGGCGCGGCGCGCCGACTGTAGCGCGGCGCGGCGCAACGTGGCGGTACAATGCCAGCGATACAAATCAATGGATGTGCCCTGAGAACCTTGAAATTGGTAATAAATTGCGTCTCTGTGTGTATCGTAAGTGGTTTACAAACAACCAATCTACTTGACCCCTATAATCGCTAGCGGCGAGATTTGCTGTGGTTCTACTTATTTTGGTTGTTGACAACGAATAATGATAGGTAAAAACGTCCGGCGTCCACCGCGTCCTGCAACCGACTAGAACGGAAAGAGTGAGCTCACTCTTCCCAACTTTGACATGATTACGTGCGCTCTGAAGTTTGGGAAGGCCAATCTTGGGTTCTACGATCTATGGTAGATGTAGAATAAGGAAGAGTGTACAGCGTTCATCCTTCCCAGTCAGAGTGTTGTTATCTCAGAATACTTTTTTATCATGTACCGCGTTGGTACATGGTTCCAAGACTTTAAAATCGTGTAAAAGAAATTTACCAAGCCGCATGCCGAGACGGGGGTTTGTTACAAAATTATAGCCAATGGGAAATCCCTTTGAGAGAAGCTTCAATTTCCCGGTGTCCGTTGAGGCTGAGAGTTGTTTGTGGTAATATTCATCGATATAAATCAACAGATGTGCCCAGAGCACCTTGACATCGGTAGTAAACTGCGTCTCTGTGTGTATCGTATCTGGTTTACATAAAACCAATCTACTTGACCCGTACAATCGCTAGCGGCGAGATTTGCTGTGGTGCTACTTATTTTGGTTATTGACAACGAATAATGATAGGTAAAAACGTCCGGCGTCCACCGCGTCCTGCAACCGACTAGAACGGAAAGAGTGAGCTCACTCTTCCCAACGTTGACATGATTGCGTGCGCCCTGAAGTTTGGTAGGGCCTATCTTAGGTTCTACGATTTATGGTAATATTATTATTTTGTTTCCGCCTTATTACATTACAGCTAGCCGTTTTGAAAAATAGTGCCTTTTTGTAATGCGGCGGTTCAACGATTAGCCGCATTGTCATTGCGATACGTTCTTCAATAAGGCGGCCCACGTTCAGCCGTATTGTATTACAGATTATATTATAGGGTGACCAAATTTAAAAAAACATAATTTAAATAAACAAAATCAAAATTAATTTCATTCATCCGAAAAAACTGACCGATTACTTACGGTATTCCTTAATATTTTTTTTACAACATTTTACCTCTCACATAAAGTTTGAAAGCCCATAAATTGATATCGGTGACGGTACACCTAAGAAACATGGTGCACTTCCATAGACAAGGGTCTATCATCCAGATTTGACTCCGGGTGGGCTCCCGCCAGAAGCTCTGCGGTCAGCCCTGAGTGTCGCTTCTCCATACTCGGCCTGCGATACACTACGGCTACTTGCATGGCTTGCTCCACTCAGGACCTCCCTTGAGCTTCTGGCTCCCGCATTTTTTTTAATACACTCCAGAGGTAGTAGCGCCAAGACTATATGGAGTCGGTGTGCTCCGAGTCGGATCTGGGTCTCATGTAACCAACCCGGTCCGATTTAGTATTAACAAGGTGGACGGTGGAAACGAAATAGTTTCCAAGTAACACCCAGGGTGACAAGTGACACTCCAATAATATTGTGTACAATCCCTCCGAACTCCAGAATCCACTGTCACTTTAGCAATTTAGCAACACACTTGCAGTACCTATTCAATGCCATAGTTGTTGTTATGTCAGGCAGTGCCATGAGTGTTAAGAATCGGAACTAAAAATTGTGAAAGAGGCGGCTAATCTCTCGCTTTATTACTTAACGGCTAGCCGTGTTGAATGACGTATGGCGTCGAATACATTCCGGCGGTTTTTTAATCAGCCGTATTCAATCCGGCTGATCGTTAAACCGCCGCTTTACAAAACGGCCCTCAACCAACTAAGCCACCAGGCCAGCCAGTTTAATGTTCTTACTCTTTAAAGTTTTGGTTTCTAATTTTGATAATTTGGAAAAATTTGGTCATGTACGTTTCATTTAGCATACCTACTTAACAAAAAATATTGACCCCGTGCGAAGCCGGGACGGGCCGCTAGTACTTTATAAAAAAAAGAAGTGTGTGTGTCAATCAATCAATACTCACGCATCGACGAGTACGCTCCGATAGTATATCTTCACACACACTGCAAATACTCAGTAACTATGTATGTGTGAGTCAGATAGTTCGATCTTAGCTAGGGCTTAGCTCGAATTATTTTTCAGATATTAGTTGTATTAGAGTTGTAATTAGCATAAGTATGTAAGATTCAAGTTAGGTAGTGGGGGCACTCAACGCCAGCTACTATAGGTATGTTAGAATTATTCTTGTAGTAGGTAATTATAAACTAATCGGGTATTTATAAGTATACATTGTCTTTGCGATAAACCTGCCTTTGACTACTGTAAATCGACCTTACCAAAACAATAAGTAAACAATCTGCTCCGTTGCTTCGCCGGTGCTCCAACGGTACACCGCCGCCGCCCGACACTATGATGTCGGTAACGCGAATCCATAATATTTACCTCTGCCAAAAGAGCTCAACGCAAGTAAAGAAATTCACTTCTAAAACTTTTTCGTACGTCACGTTTCTTTGAATTTGGAAACAGTAATGACTATTTAACGAAAACTTAACTTCAGCGACTGTACTGAAACGATTTTCCGTTCATGTTTCACCATCCTGTATACAAACCGAAAGCTGTACAGCTCTGGCGTCGCTCCGGCTCGGTCGCCGACACACTTTCCATTGACGGGGATGCTACCCCCATGCCCACCCGTTCACACAATAGACGTTCTGGAAACAGTAATGAAATTCAATACAGAAGCATAATTCAGTGACGGTAAAGCCAAAACGTGTTGCAAACTGTTTTGTATGAATTCACGAAAACGTGCCCCGTGTTTTGCAACATCTTTTCATAAAATAACCACAATTTCATTAAAAGTTGTTATTTCAGACAATTGGAAAACGCAAAAATGTTGGCTAGTCACGTTGTGTCCTTTTGTTTATAAAAACATAAAGTCCTGACAACTTTGGCTAGGCTGACGAAGTTGTTGCGTCATATTGCGTCCCCCAAGTAAAGTTGTACGTCAATTGTTTTTTTGTATGAAAACTATTATGTTATTACACATTTTAAATGAAAACACGGGTAGCTCACGTGATATACTTTCAGTCAGTCTAGTCCAACTTAAGTTTCGGCTGCATCCGGCGACCTTTTCTCAAGGCTAGTGCACGCGTGCGACCGCTGCTCGAAACTTAAGTCGGACTAGACTGACTGTATATTACGTGATTCACGTGAGTTACTCTTGTTTGCATTTAATATGGTTTTTTTTGTACTTTAGTAGTCAATTCCATTACACGAACAATGTGTGAAGAATCTATCCAAACTTGTGGGCAAAATGAATAAATAGCTCAACGAACGATGCCCTTTATCTTACCTTTATGCAATGAGAATTAGGAGTACATTATACATGCCTAGATAAAAAATATTGAAGTATATAGTAAAGACATGCAGGACATATGCCTAATGCTAAGCAACATGTCTGCCCATATCAGAATAGTGACACGTAGCTATGGACCGTGAAAAGCCCAAATAATTACCTAGCACCGCACTGCGCTCGTCATCCTGAGATATAAGATGATTTATATCTATGTTCTGTAATTTCACTGGAAACATTGTCCTTCAAACCGGAACACATTGCGTAGATATACTTTAAGCGTATTGTTGTCAAATATTATGAGACCTGTAAATATTGACTTGCCCGTGTGCGTCTAGATGCCCTGTGCATTTCAACAATCTCATATACTGCTGTAATATCATGTATCTTCATTCGATACCATGGGGGATGTTTGTAGAAATAAATTTCTCCGAATGTCATTACGGACAAATCTATTTTTAGACTGACTGAAATAACAAGACTTTTATGTAAGCTTCTGTGATAAATATAATCGGACGAAGTTTCAGGGACTTGTGGAAATTTATGACGACCAGTCGTCCTACGTAAGTCCTTAAGTATATTTCTAATTTTTCTTTATGATTTATGAAATTTGTGTTTTAACTTGTTAAAAGTTCCTTTTTTAAAAATAGCTTATTATCCCTGCAAGCTCATAAACATGTAACTTGCACGTTTCAATGTTTTTTTTAATACGATAACAGGCT
The DNA here is from genome assembly GCA_963693475.1 of Ectropis crepuscularia. Classification (NCBI taxonomy): domain Eukaryota; kingdom Metazoa; phylum Arthropoda; class Insecta; order Lepidoptera; family Geometridae; genus Ectropis; species Ectropis crepuscularia. The sequence goes on along the minus strand of OY856353.1, from coordinate 20,144,684 downwards.
GGCACTTGATTTCTATCTCGTCTGATGTTAAGCAATGATGCTATAAAACATACTTTTCTAGAAAAAAACTGTTTAAGATTCCACAAATTTCCTGTAACTTTTGCAAAATTAGGGTACGCCACCAATGTCAGTGCTGCGTTTTTATACCTTGTTGCCTTCATTGTTTGATTCAAATTCAGTTTAATGTTTATTTGCAACGCGGTTGCGAGCCGTATTACTTGGTAATACGGCGCACAATCGCGGTGCAAGATAAATTGACGGAAACTAGCCCCAAATTGTATTTAGATTGATACATAATCATCATCACATATTATTATAATATCACATATAAATATAATTGAAGTGTATGGTTGTAATTTTAAATTAACAGCTTTTTCACTCGATGCCAATGATTATGACAAAGCTATTCTTAAAAGACGGCGTGGCTGCCAACCGCGCCCGCGCGCAGGCGCGGCGCGCGGCGCCCGCGTGGCTGCGCGCGATTCTTGCGCAGTAGCTTTCCGGAGCAGAAACCGCGAAAACCTGCGGTCTCGTGAGTATTGAAACAAAACCGTCGCGCGGCGCGGCGCTGCGCCCGCGCGCTGGTGCGGTTGGCAGCCGCGTCGTGTGAACCGGGCCTTAAAAGTTATGTATAACCGTATGTTTGATTCGTTTAAAATCTGATGCGGCTATACCGATGTTAATGGGACTTTTACTGACAGATAGCTGATGTTATAAGGAGCAACATGAGCTACTTTTCTTTCAGAGAAAAAGATATGGTTTCGTGAAAATAAAATAAGATAAATGTTACATTCAATAGTTTAGGTAAGCAGCAAGTTACATCGCGGGTTGTAACTATTACCACAGATCAGAAAATAGTTACTTGCTATTGTACTAGTAACACTATAAATGCGAAGATTTGTGGGTAAGTATTAATGAATGTTTGTTACTCTTTGACGCAAACACTACTGAAGGGATTTGAATGTACTAACGCATTGGCTTATTTTTATTACGGTAAAGTAACATGAATCTGTGGTTTCACCTGCCTAGTCTGGGACTAGGCGGGCGAACCTGCAGAATGGTGCTAGTTTGAAACAAATATGTATAATTCCTGAAGAAAATATTCATTCAGTAGTATGTGTAATCGCGTTCAAATAAAAACGCGTACTTTCTTCATCTCTCGTCTCAACCGACAGGTGGAAAGGTTCCATCCGAAGCTTATGTTTATGTAAATGCTGAGCACACACACTTATCTAACAATTTAAGAATACAACAATCATACACCTGCATTAACTGGGTAGCAATTCAAAGTGATAAACAGAATACCGGAGAGCGGCCTGTGGTCAAAACAAACTGAGGCCCTCTTGTTTGTGTTAACTATTTCACATTCTCGGAAACACCGAGTGCAGGTAGGCTGTTTTTTTAACAACAACATCTTCTCACATTTAACGGAGCCACTACCTTTATTTTTATACAAACCAAACTGTCACAGCAGATTGTGTTTTAGTGTTTAAATTTTAACACTTGTACGGAATAGTTTGTGGCTTTATAAGTGTTTTATCTCAGGAGATGTTTAATTTCTTTTGAGTAGAAGTGGAGTTAGTGAGTTGCAAGTTTGCTGAGTAATAATTAGGAAATTAAAAACATACTACAATACAAATATACAGGTGATGGAATGACCCAGCAGTGTACCGTAATAAGCGAGATTTTTTCTTTCGTCCATCATTTTCTGTAGACATACATATAATACAGTGTCTTTACAAAATATTTTAGGTCGCACTAGTGGAACCATTGTTTTCAATATTTCGCTTATCGTCATCAGACATCTGACTGAATAGTTTGTAGTTTTATTAAGACAAACCACTATGGTTATGCTAACACCTTACATCTTCTTAAAATATAAAAGTCCAGTGTTATAATGTTTGTTCCCAGGGACACTCCACCAAGCCATCTGATATTCACGAAAGTTAGCATTTATGTGTAACTTGTTCTAACTGGAGAGATATGACAGTTTTATACGGATTAATTGTCTTTTTATGACAATTTCTGGACAAAACCGGAACGGGCCGCTAATAGATCTATAGATTTAACTATGCTTTGTTTAGGAGTCGGCGACTGATTGTAACATTTTTTTAGTGATTATCTAGATATCGCATAAAAATATGCATATTGTTTATTTATAAGTTAACAAACTCAAAGAAGTAACCATTCAATTCATTGCACCGCCAATCGGCTGTACAAACAGCCGGACAACAGAGCACGCGCCGTTTTATTACTGAATTTCAATAAGTCTAGACGATCTGTTTATCCTGACTTTGTCTAAGTATATCAAATTACTTCTATGTTTTGATAACTTGCAATTTTATAACTTTTACGGGTACAAATCATCATAGGTATAGATCTGATACATCTATGTTGATTTGTACATTGGGACATTGTCCCAATTAGAATTAGAATTAGAAAGAAAATAGAATTAGAAACTAACAGTAAGATAAGCTTTCAAACCCTTTTTATGCAAAAAAAAAACTAATAAGTACGTCTATAAAACCATCTTAAAATTCCCTAGAAGAAATCACTTTAATCGACAAGGCTGCACGTTGTTGCGTTGTGTTCTATGTCTGCATAATTGTGTTATTTTAGTGTGTCCCACCAATAAAACATATCTTGGTAATCTTGTATTTCTCAAGAGAAACTCTGAAAAGACATGAATGCAAGTAAAACAAACATAAGTTCTCACACTCATACAAATATTTGTATGAAACAATTGACCCCGCATTCTGCCGAGGTGTGTGGTACGGTCTGCTAATCGTACTTAGTATGCGAGAACACGGGTACAAGGCGTGAGGCCGCCTTGAAACTCGACTAGATATTAAAACTTGGAGAAAAATAGGTTAGCATACCTAATATCACATTTTTTTTCAATGTTATTCATCAAACGTCATTATGAAAACCTAAGTAAAAATAACACAATAAAATAAGGAAAATTTAAATATTTCAAAGCTGTTGTTTCGAAGTTTTTTTTTAAAGTTATAAATTCACAGCCACGAAAAACAACACGCTGAAGTTAGGTAATCAACGTTTTAGTAAACATTGTAACTTTCTTCAGGCTCATACTACCTACTAGTAGTATTATGGTTAAAGTTAAACTTCTGTGCACGAAGAATAAAGAGAAAAGCAGTATTAACTTCTTGCGTAGGTACATAACTACACACACACTTTTTTTATTCATGTGCAAAGAAAATAAAATTCGCGACACCATTAGTGACAAGCTTAAAATTTGTCTGACCCTGAGTCAGGTTTTGTAATACAGCGGATAGGTGTCCGCTCGCTATATAAAACCGCAAATATTATAATACAATAAAATATTAAAATTATGTATCCGGTTGATCTTTCACCACCCACGAGGATGAAAACAACGTGATCAGTTCCGTGTGAAAGGGCTCAGTTACCTCATTAACAATGGACAGGTAAAATTATAGTTCTACTGCGTGTTTAATGTTACTTTTATACGACACCGAAACCTACGCAAATATCATATTTATAACGAACTAGTGTTTGTCAGCGCCTTCACTGGAGTGAATAGTCTTGGTAATTTTTTTTTCATACAAATTTGGGCATAGGTATGTCATCTTCGAGCGCCGTGCACAGTGCAGTGCTAGTTTATGATTTGGAATACTCATGTTCCGATAGCTGCGTGGCACTATGTTGTTATGGGCTTACGTGTTGCTTATCATCAGGCACATGTACTGCTCGTCCCAGCGTTGACGAAAATCGTTGGATGCAGGCGGAGCAAGACCGGTCTGGACATTTTTGGGGAAGGCGGAAGGTCCAGCAGTGGAGGTAATTCGGCTAATATGACGATGAAAAATAACAGTAGACTAACAGTGTATACCAATGTGGCACACGCACCGGATGGCAAGCAATACGCTTGTCTATTATATTATAGTACAGTGGGACTCAACTATGTGAACATAAAGAGTCCAAATCACTCCTTAGCACTGCACTCCACTCAGCACCCAAATACATACTTAATATGATTTATCTCTTCACTTTGTTTTTTTTTGTAAATATTGTTCTTCATATGTACCAGAACCCAGTAATTACAGCTAAACTATGGATAAGATAAAATAATATAAGTTAATACTCAAGATCCGTAGGGACAAAAAGGCGTGAAATGAAAATGAAGGCTAGCATGCAAAATAACTATCATCTTCATTTCGTAAGCTTATTCTGACAAAGAGAATATCATGTATTATTGTGTATATGTGACATGTCGTAAAGATTTTTTTTGCGAACGTTATTAATAAAGTCACGTAGCTCGGTTTTTATAGTACAATAAACATATTTTTATTGTTATTTTCTCTCTGTGCAAATATCTAACGAAATCATAAACATCCGGATATGACCAGTCGTTTTCTTTCTGATTCATTTTTCTGCACTTTTTGTGGATCCAACAGTGACAACTTTACTTATATTAGCGTTGAAATATCCCCGCTAATATTATTATATTCATGGAAAAGTTAGCTGGTTTGTTTTTTTATTTGTTACGATTTCCCGCTGTTACTGCATCCCAGTAGGGATAGCAAAATAGGTTTTAGATTTGCGCTTGCAAGCCTTACATGTATACCATGTATCTACACTGAGTACTTAGATAAATTACAAAAACACAACTTTTGTATTATGAGTGTGTAGTTTAGTAACAATACGCGTTCGACCGTGAGAGCGTAAAGATGATATTTGTAGGAAAAAAATTACAGCGCCTCTAGTGCCAATATAATTATTCACACAATTATTACAATTAGACGCTCACAGTGACGCTTTCTCCCGAGACCTCTTAAAACTGACATTTGTATGAAAAAAAAATACAGTGCTCTAATGCCTTCATTGCGTGCGCCTACATACGAATTTTGCGTTTATGCACTCACGGTAGAATGCGTGTTGTTTTCGCCAAAACTCGTACTCACCATACTGCTCTTAGCTAACAAATTAATCCGAACTAAAATAATGAATTGGCGTTTTCCCTTTGTGATTTCCCCCCCTACTCTAGAGATAAAATACGAATTATAGTGAAAAAGTAGGCCATCGCTGATTCAGTATATTACCACAAAACAGCTAGTTACATTATTTTCGTCACCCTTAACCTTTGCAAGATTGTTTGCTGAGTTTGCCAATACCATGTGCGAATTACCCAGAAGTCGATAGCATATTATTGTTATTTTATTATGGGCCGTAATATTAATAGCGTACAATATTCATTATTTTAGTTGGAAGGTAGTTGTGAAATATCTTTTTTTATCTTTTGAAATTGGCACCAGTTATTGTGAATGCGGGACCGACAATTACTTCATTATTTTATAGTAGATAGATTGATGAAACTTTTTATTGCACCGAAATTACAAAAATACAGAAAAAACCTTAAAACTAAGTAGCAATTGACAATTTTCTAAGATATATCTCGCTAATAGCAAATGCTTTCCTACCCTCATTTAATTTGATTTTAAACTTATAATGTTTTGTTTTTTAAATTTATAATGTCAATAAATGTTTTGTTGTTGTCACCGTACCTCTGCGTACGGTAACAATTGACAATTATCTAAAATAATGTCACTCAATAACACACGATAGACGAAAACTACAAGATTGTCAATAATTTTAAATACGAACTCTAAACTAAATTAAACTTTCTATAAATGTTTAAAAGGAGCATCGATCTTTAAGCCAAATGCATTTAAAAATCCCTATATCTTAATGTGGAAATAGTCGAAGCACCAAATGAGGCTTGAAAAGCAAAGAAAACAATATTGAAAAACTTCCCATTTCCTACGGAAAACGTTTAAGCTGGCTACCCCGGCAGGATCCTACAGACTGGCATGGTTTCCGTCCCCACAATTTGGCAGACTCCCAACACTGTCATTCATTCATACTATAACATTTGAAAAAAACGCGTGGGTGTTGATACATTTTGCTAGAACATGCGTCAAGCCTTATCAAGCTCGTGATGGATGTAACCTAATCAGCAAGGATCAATCATAATTATTCTAATGAACAAAAAATGCTTCAGTTCTTGGCTGGGTCTGAAAGAAACTGAATTTAGTGATGCAATTGGGACAGTTGAATATATCAGTTGAGTGTGTAAGGAGACATTTTCAGTTTGAGAAATTTGAGAGATAAATTGGATGGAAAAATATCTCATATTATTGAATTGGCATTTGCTTGAATTTCGTTTCCAAAATGAATTGTTAACCTATGGTGCAATTTAAAACTTTTAATTTTACATTCAGGAAAGACCTCATCAATTGGAACAATATTTTAATGAATAAATTTAATAAAACTTTTCTATCTCGCCGAGTAATGAAACATGGAAGCCTAGAACAAAGGTTAAATTCATTAATTTCCAATAATACTTTTAAAATTGATTCATACATTTAGAAATTGCGAAAGTTTATATTGCATTGATGGATAGATGGACTAGATAAAACATGATACAGGTATTATAGTCTGGAATAAGACATAAACTACTTTTAACTTGGAAAATTATTCAAAAGCGACGCTAAAATTTGTAAAATGTGCTGATAAAGCAAATGTTGGAAGCATCACATTACAACCACAGCTCCGTTTACTTCTACCATAGACCATCATAGTTATAACATAATAATTTTCAGATACAAATGCACTACACAAGTACACAGTAAAAGTTTTCCACATTCGATAATTAAGTTGTTTAAAATAATTGAATATAATTATAAGTCAATTAACAGAATCAATACGAATAAACAACCCGCTTTATGTTCCCATAGTTAAAATTCCGGGATCTCTCTCACATGCAAAGAATCAAAACCGTAATGTCACCGAGCTGGCCTAAAATGGGGTGATGGAACGCATGTCTTTCGTGGAAAACATTTTTTAAATTAAACATGACGAGACGAGCAGGACATGTGCCTGATGGTAAGCAACATGCCTGCCACATATCAGCACAGAGCAGGTAGCTATTGGACCATGAAGAAATAATTCTAGCACTGCACTGCGCTCGTCACCCAGAGATCTAAGCTGTTATATCTCTAAGCCCTGTAATTTCTCTGGAAACATTGCCCTTCAAACTGGAAAACAGTAATGTTTGCACATTACTGCTTGGCGGTAGAATAACTGGCAAAGGTGTGGTACTTCCCCAGGCGGACTCTGCTAAGAGTCCTACCACTACCAAAAAAATGCTTCCCTGAAATTGTTTTTCTCCACTGTTAACACCAGCGTTAAGGGCATACTTGTAGGTACATCTACACTTGAATAAATACTCAAAAATGTAGGTGGGATTCGAACCTACGGGTGTGAAATCAACATTTTCGCTACTAGGCCACTATGGCTTGTAAAAAAGTACAACGAGGTTTATTTTTATACACATCAACATACCTAAATCTACTTAAATCATCAACCCATGTAATTGCATACGTTTTACTACCTACTACATCCAAACCTAAATAATAGTTTCGGTTAATGTTCTATCCAATACTTATCACAGAATCAGGCAGGTAATATCCATTCGACCACATGGATATATAACTGACTGCAAATTGGCTACAGCTCGTCCCATATCTGAAATCGTTACAGTCAGATATTTAATTTCATGCCTGACCTCTAACATTTGGAGATATTTTTTCGTTCCAAATCTTTTGGCAGCGATCCAGATAATCTGACGTAAGCCGAAGCTCATTCATATTTTGTTTTTCTTCTAGAGAACTGTTTTCAATATGCTTACCTGCTATGATTTGCAACAATTTGGCTACCGAAAAATTACAATGTCAGCTACTTAACATTTTTGCTGGTCATGGTTCAAAGGGAGTTATATATTTGACTCTTATTGATTAGGTAAACGGGTAACTCACGTGTAATGAGGTCGGTCAATACGACTCGAGTTTCGGCCGCGTCCGGCGGCCTTTTTCAAGGAGAGTGTACGCGCCCGATGGCCGATGGCGTCCCGTTTGGCACTGCGGATCGCCGCGCGGCGCGCACGCAAGGTCATCGGCTGTTTCGGGGGTGCAGGTGCCCTCACCTGCACCCCCGAAACAGGTTCCTGCGTTCCTGCGCAACCCTCTCGCACCCCCTGGTGCGAGAGGGTTGCGCAGGAATACACTCGAACTCTTCATCACTAGTGAGCTGCGAGTCGGGAACATTGCAGCACACTGAGCTCACTGTGTCTTCACTCGTATTACGAACACAATGCCCGTTCCGAATGGGTGAGTTACCCGTTTACCTAATCAATATGTGTAACAACCACGTTAATTTTAATACTAGAATATTTGACTCTGCTGTTGAGTACTCTCTTTGTCAATTAGCTGTTGAGTAGTAGATACTTATATGGTTTTTTGTTCAGTTATTATTTCAGATATTCTAGATAAAAATCGGCAATAACAGGTTGTAATGTTAAATCAATATCTGCAAGCCTAGACAAAATCGGTTTCTTCTAGGTAAGTACGCTTCACCGTAGACCGCATTGGCACTTAACATCTGATGAGAGGGGAGATAGATGGTGGTTGCGAAGCACAAACCTTCTATCTATAAAAACGAAACAGTACATTCATTCTGCAACGAAGCATGACGAGTAGATTAAGACGAGTAAATAACTATTTTTAAGTCCATCTTTCAACTATTTCATAGTGTGCCACACCTTTGAGGATTTAATTTACCATAGGAGGACGCAAGACAGGCTTGCTAACAAACTTTTTCATATTTTATACATTTGTCAACTTGTACTCACACTAGAACAGCAAATGTCTGTTGGTGTCACAGAAATCTAAATAATAAGGTAATAGAAATGGCATAACTCTCAAATTACTTGCAAAACGCTTGTCGCCACATTTCCCCTACCCCCGCGATCACTACTACATGCGCGTAGTATTCAAATAGAGATCCACACACACAGCAACAGCTCCACATTATCAACCTGGGTCTGTGATTGCACCACACACATCCATTAACGCTTATCAGTGAACCTACTAATACATTGAAAAATAAACAATTTTTCACATATACGCTAGTGCTTGACAAAAATTAAAACATATCGATATTTCAAAGTACGGTCCAATTTTAACATTCGATAAAGGTTATTATTGATTTCATTAATTAGGTGCATTACACTACAACAAAGTCAATATGTCTAATGCCTACCTATAAAATAAGTGAGTCACATGGGGTATACTATTGTTTCGAAAACTGAACTATGTAATTCTGACACCACATGGGCTTAGGTATAGTTGAAGAACAAAGGTTGTTGTATATTTTGTACATCGAGCAACTCGATCTTTCGCGCAAGCACGGAAGGGAAGTAGCCTTAGCTAAAAATTATTGTTCAAATCTTTCTGTCATTTCTTGCGGGAGAGGAAAGTTGCACACTAGCGTAAAGCCGCACTATTACATACAAAACATACCTGTACCGATCCATTGCCGACCATACTCACACAGCCAAATCACTAACACATTAAAAATAAAGCACCATTCACAAATCTAGCCCCGCCCTCAGTGTATTCCACGCCACAGTATATTATCAAACTCCATGGTCCACGCGGACTTGTACTTTGACAGAGGGGAAACGCTGTGTATGCCTACTCCCTTCCGTGTTGCTCGCTCATTTTGTATGCAAACTAATGAAGTCTTAAAAATAAAAGCTTACAATAGCTAAATACTGCCTCAGTTATCTTAATATTTATTTTGCACGGACGAACAATCGCGCGTTATAGCCAGTATGTATATACTTTTGTTAATAATTAATGAATTATGAAGTAATGTTTACCGCGAATGAAAAGATTGTACGTACGGGTGTAATGTTAATTGCGTACAATTTTTTTTATCGATTTATTATGTTACTTTATCGATAAAACTATGTAAAATTTAAAATAAAATTTTCATAGTTTATTTTTGGGCAAGTAAAATTGGACCGTCACAGCACTAACTCACAATCGCTACCTGCGGTTGTACCATGGAAGATTAGAGGTTATGACGATATCTTTAATTTTACATTACATTGCTGTTTATGCTTGTACCACTTTAGATGTTAATTAATGTATGCAGCAATGGTATGCAAAATGACGATCACACCAAAAATTTAAAACTATCATAGTGAATCATTGGGCTCCGTTTATTTTATTAAAAAATACAATTAAAATGAAATAAAATACCTATCAGTGAAATGTAATCTCATTATTGGTATAATTGCAAGTTGTGGAAGAACTTCCACAGTTGTTAATGCTCCATAACACAAGTTTCAAAGATGATTCACGCCTGCCGGTTCGAACAAGACTAAACTACAATTCGAGCACTGGTGGCCTACAAGTCACCTGTGCGGCGACAATGTCACGCGGTCATGCGACTTCTAGTACCTTATTATTTAGATTTCTGTGGTTGGTGTAAACAAAAACTAAGACACACTAACACACACCAATACTACACACCTAAACAAAACATGTACACATCTACGAAAACGCGGTTGACCATTTTTAAACGGTTTTATGAAACGGTTTTTAAACGGTTTTATTTAGCTCACCCCGTTAGTTTTATTAAACGGTTTTTTTATTATTTATTCTTGGGTCAAATTTAGTAATTCAAATTTCACCCTCTTCCTGTCAACCGATTAATCTGAAATTTTGTATACATTTTGAATTTTGGTGACAATACAATTATGTTTATTCATTATCATTTTAAATTCAAGATGGCCGCCGCTACAAAATGGCGGATAATTAATGTTTTATTAATCCCATCAATATGGGTATCAAATGAAAGGACTCAACAAGCATAATACAATATACTATAAAAAATTGAAATCCAAGATGGCGGCCGCTACAAAATGGTGGATAACGTAGGTTTTATCAATCCCATCAACATGGATATCAAATGAAAGGGCTCAACAAGCAGAATACAATATACTTATAAAATTGAAATCCAAGATGGCGGCCGCTACAAAATGGCGGATAACGTAGGTTTTATCAATCCCATCAACATGGGTATCAAATAAAAGGGCTTGACGGTAGTACACGCCACACGAAATGCAGACAATGTGGATATAGCTACTAAAATAACAGCTGATATCAACAAAACTGGGGGTTTACCAGCGGAACTGGAAATATTTATTTGGTGGGGGCAAAAGTCATGCTACGGTCCAATATTGACGTTTCAAAGGGATTAGTAAATGGCGCTATAGGCTACATCAACGAAATCGTTTGGCCTCAATTTCGTCGAACTCAGATGTATGCAACAGATGTACCTTCCGTCCGAATTGATTTCGCAAGAGACGGAGTACATCTTATACACCCGAAAGCCATACAGTTTCCTGCTAAGTACAATTACGGGACGGCTGAAAGAAGAATGTTGCCTTTAATACTATCATGGGCTTCTACAATACATAAAATGCAGGGCAGCACTGTGGATCACGCAGTCGTATACTTAGATGCGAAACTGTTTGAAGAAGGTCAAGCCTACGTGGCTCTTAGTAGAGTAAGATCTTTGCAGGGACTACGTATAGAGGAGTTGGACTGCAATAAACTAACGGGCAAGAAACCTTGCAATAATGAAGCACTAAATGAATTAAACAGAATGCGAAATAAAAACTAAAAACTAAAAAATAAAAATAGGTAAAAAAACTTTTTAAGTTAAACGGTTTTATGTTAAACATACATTGCAATGTTTAAGATAAATGTACTAAAAACCAAAAAATAATAAAATAGATACAGTCGTGGGAATTAGAAACATATGCATAGACTAGACTAAAATAAAACCGTGGGGCACGTCAATTGTCTACAAATTATCGACTTAATGTGCGATAGAAGAATCGTTTAATTCGTCGTTAGGCAGTTGGCCCGCAGACGGTGAGGAAATTACTTACTATTTTCTTGCTCATGGAAATTCCAACAGTTATACACTCCATGTAAATAAAAGAGATGTTTCAACTAGTTTATCGTTGGACATTCACACTGCTGGCTGGCGAGGAATCGTTTCACTGCTCGTAGTTTGTCTATAATCGACAAAACATATGATAAAAGTACTACTCGCTCACCACTATGAAACCCTAAAACTCGCTTTTAATCGAGTTTGCTAGCTTGTTTCCACATTCTAGCCCTACTTATCACACGTCCACCGTTGTCGGTTGAACAACTGCCCAATTATAGTGTAACATTACAAAACAAACATTTTAATCAACGATTGTAGACAATTGACGTGCCCCACGGTTTTATTTTAGTCTAGTCTATGCATATGTTTATAATTCCCACGACTGTATCTATTTTATTATTTTTTGGTTTTTAGTACATTTATCTTAAACATTGCAATGTATGTTTAACATAAAACCGTTTAACTTAAAAAGTTTTTTTACCTATTTTTATTGACAATAAAGCTAATTTGGCATATTTTTTGCATATGGGCACGAAAGGGGTATGTTACAAATAGACTCGTCACGTAAGAATAGTTGGTCTGAGTGCCACGTAGATCACCAAAAATCTAGAGTGAGGACGTCACATTTTCGTAAAAATCGTATACTAAATTTACGTCTCTCGGAACTTATAAGCACAGTATCTTCGTCATTTTCTGTTTGTGAAACAAGAGAAAAAATATACGCGTAAATATTTTTAGTAATCTATGTACCTGGAGAACTATTTTTTTTTCAAGTGAAAACTTCTTTTGGCGCACCTAGACAGATTTTTCGTGGGTTGTGAATTGAATTTTAGCGTCACGCTCGGGTTTGATAAGAAATCTTCGAGTAAACTCGGGACCATGGCCATTGGCCACCTATGCGTCAACCAATGTGAAATGCTGAAAGAGCGTGGCCTGGATACATGGCATGGCCATCTAGAAATGCATGAGCCAATGGGAAATGCTGACGCATTTCTAGATGACCATGCCATGATGGCCAGACCACGCCCCCGGTTACACCCGTGTAGTTTCCAAAGTAAGCTATCAAATTCTGAGTTATAAGTTTTCACTTCTATCGGCAGTTCCTATGACTGCCATTTTTTTTTGTCGTTATGCCTATTCTGCACACTAGAAGAGCAAATTGTAGGGCAAAAGAAACCTATTACACAACAACAATATTACGCAACAGAATGGACATTTTGTAACGAAAACCCATAAAAGTTTTCTCTCAAAATTATGCTGAATTCACTTGCTCTACAAAGATAAAATTAATTAAGTCGAACCCAGAACGAGGTTTATTTTAGTTCAAGTTTTCAGCTGAGCCAAAAGCGGCAGTTGCGTTAGGTAACAGAGATTTAATTAAGATACCTACTTGTTTCCATTACAGTACAATACGTATTTACTGTAAAATATATTGAAATCAGCCATTTTCAATGTAACGTTCATTTTACGCAACCGACACGATGTTTCACACTTTTAGTTTGACTAGTGCTCGCTAAATGGTCGAAATTCTATCATAAAGTAATAATATTGTTTTTGATCGAATTTAATTGCAACATTTTTTTTAATAAAGAGTGATTAGACGAGCATGACATGTGCCTAATGGTAAGCAACATGCCAGCACACCACATAACAACACAGTGACACGCAGCTATTGGCAAATGAAGAGTCCAAATCATAACCTAGCACTCCACTGCGCTCGTCACCAAGAGATCTAAGTTGTTATATCTCTAAGCCCTGTAATTTCTCTGGAAACATTGCCCTTCAAACCGGAACACAGTAATGTTTGCACATTACTGCTTGGCGGTAGAATAACTGGCAAAGGTGTGGTACTTTCCCAGGCGGACTCTGCTAAGAGTCCTACCACTGCTAAACAATATACATATTCTTAATTTGACCACAGAATTGTCAATACACAAATGTATGATGCGTGTAATCTTAATGCGAATCTTATATGCGTGTAAAACATGGTAGTGCGTGTTATGTTTTTTATTGATTTTATTGCATTTCAAAATTGTATTTTTATGCATAATAAAAATAGCATTCTGAACTCTTTCTCTAGGTCGGTAACGAGACTTTGGAAGATTGTCCTCTAGCATAAAATACTTCAGGCATCTGAAGAAGTTATCCCTTAAAAAAGGTGATATGTAAGTATCATCGATATGAAGAAAATATGCAAAAAAATAATTGTGTAAGTAATACTTTTCCTGTTCTCTTTATATATACGAGTTTGAACTATTGTAGCACAGTTCAAAATAATAAAAAAAATTGTCGGATTAAGTCGGAATCTGTAAAGGCATTTCTAGACCTAGTTAGTAAATGAAGCGGCCGCAGACTCATCGGCAGCGAATTGAATTTATGCCGTCGCTGTGTCGGGGGAAATTGTATCACCCGGCGAGTATAATTTTTTCGATAATGCTGACGATGTTCGTTGAAAGTATTTAAAGTTTTGAGCGAATCGTCTAAACAGTTGGTATACTAATGTTTCGAGAGCTGGCAGTGAATTTAGGGTAGGTATTTGAGGTAAGCTGAAAACTTGTCACATAGCTCTCAATAAGGAGGTGCAGACCTGGCTGGCGAGTTACGAGGCAAAATTAATCCATACGTTTTTAAAATTTCTATTTAATCTATTTTTCGTTTAATATGTTTGAGGCAATATGTAATTTTTATGTTGTTGTTTATGTTTAAAGAATAAAAAAAAAACAGACAATTTAGTGGGGGTTTTAACACTGACAGACGAGTACAATTTTTTTTGTAACAAATACAAAAAATGTATTTGAGGCAATTAAATAGATTCACAAAAAGACAGATCATTTTGGTGGGACTTTCTACCTGCCTGGTGATATAAATTGAGGGATTTAGTTTGTCCCTCTACTCACCAGCCAGGTCTGCACCTCCGTGTTGCGGTATAATACCCGGGGACTATGTGTCAAGTTTTCAGCTTGCCTCAAATACCTACCCAAAATATGCTGCCAGCTCTCGGAATATGAGCTACGGACTTAATAATTTTAAAGATCGAATGTCCTATAAATACGCCTGCCCATAACAGCACAGTGTCAGACAGCTATTGGAACATGAAGAGTCGAAATTGTTACCTAGCACTGCAATACGCTCATCACCGAGGGATATAAAATATATATTTCTATGCATTATAATTTCTCTGGAAACATTGTCCTTTAAACCGGAACACAGTGATGTCTGCCTATTGCGTAGTCTATCCGAGTTTCGAACCGACAAGCTAAGAAATTTCGCGGATGAAAAACTTAGTATTTGACTGTGGAATAAAACACTTCGCGTCAAGAAGATAACTAAATTGCAATACTCAAATGGGGTCCGTTATTTTACGACTTATCATCGTATCCCACTAATCCTACTAATATTATAAATGTCAATGTACGGATGTTTGGATATTTGGATGTTTGGATGTTTGTTGCTCAATCACGTCCTAAGGTATGAATGGATCGGGCTGAAAGTTGGAACACAGATAGATTATAGTCTGGAAGAACAAATAGGCTTTTTATCCCGGAAAAAACGGGAATGACGGGAACGGGAACTACGCGGGTAAATCTGCGGGGCACTGCTAGTATTATAAATGTCAAAGTATGGATGTTTGTTGATCAATCACGCCGTAACATATGAATGGATCAGGCTGGAATTTGGAATACAGTACATTATAGTCTGGAAGAACACAATGGCTACTTTTTACACCCTGGGAAATAACGGGAACGACCGGAAAGGGAACTACGTGGGTAAAACCCCGGGGAACTGCTAGTGTTAAATATTTTCTGTCTGTTACATAATGAAACATTAAAAGGTAGAATATTGAGTTAAAATTGTTGTGTGATTTTCAAGTCTTTACTGAACTTTCCATTATTTTCCGGGAAGTGGAAAAACAGGAAGCGTTCGTAAACACGTTGTGGAAATCTCCAGAATTGAATCACACGCGCCATAAAGTGATTTGTCTGCACCTGAGTATTGGATGGTATTTTTCACACAAGTACAATCAGTGAATATTGTTTTTAGGAAGTTTTTGGTGATTTTGTAAAACCTTGCTATGTATTGTAAGTTTATACGAGTAAGAACATAAAATTGTGTTTTTTACAACTAGTATTAATAGGTTTACACTTGACATCCATCTCGCCTGATGTTAAGCTACGATGGAGCGTACTTACCCAGAAGCTTACCAAAGAAGAAACCGATTAACTCTCGGTTTGGATACACCAAGATGGTAACAATCGGGAAAAACCCACTCAGGCAACGCATTCCGCAGCGTAGACGTTTTCATCACAATAATATAAAAGAAAACTCGTTCCGATATCCGCTTCACGTCTGTTTTATGCATTTTTGTATGAATAAATTTGTGGGAAATATCAATTTTAAATGCAAAATTGCAAGCTTAGAAATTACTTACTTACTTATAAATTACTAGGTGTTGGTTGATTGGTAAGCCGTAGTTTTCTAGCGCCGATAATGCCCGACTCATCGTGATATGAAATAAGGTTAGAGTTCCACGTGCATATCTCTGTATGATTCAAAGTTCAGATTTACAACTATGTAACCTATGTATTCCTTCAGACTATAATCTATCTGTGTTCCAAATTTCAGCCCGATCCGTTCATACGTTATGACGTGATTGAGCAACAAACATCCAACCATCCAAATATCCAAACATCCATACATTGACATTTATAATATTAGTAGGATGTACTTTGACTTTGAAAACAAAAATGTTTCAAAGAAACACATATTTCGAAGGCATGCGTCAGCCACCCACCCGCATTTGGCCAATGTAGTGGATTATGGTCTTAACTCTCTCCTTGTGATAGACGGCCCCTAGCCCTAGTGGGAAAATAACTGTGTGTGACTGCTTAGGTTATGCTTGTAGTGGTTATGATATAAGTACTTCAAAGGTGAGTTAATTGTGTTTCAGACTGTACTCCCTTCTATCCATTTTGTGTTGTACTAGGTGTGATAAATGACGGTGGTCCCCGTAAAGACAAAAGGATGAGTGATGTGACATGGCCGGATACGCAAATCTTTGAATAAATGCATCACAAACACGTCACAATTTTCACTCATTTTCTACAACGAAAAATTGCTTTGAAAAATGGAATCACATGTGTACCTATATCGTTGTCGTCATGCTAACAGCGTGGTAAATAGGTAAAAAAAAAGATTTTACTGTGATGTAAATTTGGTCCACATGAATTTTGATTTAAAAAAATTATAGTATGTATCGAATATCCTATAGACTACTTTTAATCCCGGAAAGATAACGGGATAAGGGAATTAAGGATGCAGTTTCATGTAATTTTGAGTCCGTGCGGCGTAAATTATACATAGGTACCGATTTGTCTCAATCATGTGTTAATCAAATTCATTAGACCCTTTCAAATCATCGTAGATAATTAATCATAGACATCGATATAAACCGATAGATGTGCCCTGAGCATCTTGAAATTGGTAAAAAACTGCGTCTTTGTGTGTAGCGTAATTGGTTTACACACAACCAATCTGTTTGACCCGCTAGAATCCCTAGCGGCGAGATGTGCTGTGGTTCTACTTATTTTGGTTGTTGACAATCAATAGTGATAGGTAAAAACGTCCAGCTTTCATCGCTTCCTGCAACCGAATTAGAACGGAAAGAGTAAGCTCACTCTTCCCAACAAATGACATAATTCCGTGCGGCTGAAGTTTGGGAGGACACATGGTTTATAGCGATGATCATAGACCGACCTAGCCGACGGGCACCTCATCCTTCTCGTTTCTCCTATTATGGGCCACCTTAAGTCAATGCTTAAATCCACCAATCAATGATCTGGTTTTCAACGTGTCTGGTTCAATTCCATTTGAGGGACGTAAAGTAGTATTACCTACAAAACGTTAAGGTTGAAATATGTAGTAAACGAAATTAAATAATGTTTTAGATAGCGATTAAGCATCTACCGTTTTACGTTTGTAATATGAACTAAAATCGCGAAAGGCTCATATAAAGCTATAATTAAACATCACTTATTCGGAATATATTTTAACTAGCTGTGCCCCGCGGTTTCACCCGCGTCTATTTGAGGAAAATCCATACTAAAATATCCATTGCTGGCCACTTTATTACGTTTTACGGAACCCTAAAAATACGTAAATAAGCAACAATGCATTGTTGTAGAACAAATTAGATTACTTCAAATGACACAAACTTCAAATGTAGACACGCGCCGTCACAGACTTCAACGACCAAACAGAATTTAAATTCATGGAACTAAAGCTCTCAAAGAGAAATATTTTTCCCCGTTTTCTTTACATTCTTCACTCATACTCCGTACCTATTGATAGTAGCGTAATGTTATATACCCTATAGCCTTCCTCGATAAATGGAGTATCCAACAAAAAAAGAATCTTTCCTATCGGTCCAGTAGTTTCCGAGATCCTAGCGTTCAAACAAACAAACAAACTCTTCAGCTTTATAATATTAGTATAGATAATCAAATACAATTGAATAAAGCTATATTGCTGTTAAAATAAAATCACTAGAACAAAATCATAGCACTAATTTCATAATAGTAATCTTCCGCCTTTTATAATTAATTCATTGAAATCTCAATCAGATTACAGGATTAAGAAAAACGATTAAATCCTCAGTAGGTATCGCTTGCGTTAATTAATATTCAAATTATTTATCGATCTGTATTAGATTAATGACCATTTTATTAATGCAATTAAGGTATTAAATTGTTACGGATTTGGAGCGTTGTTTTTTTTTACTATTTTGAGGTACCAGTATTTTATAGTCAATAGAAATATAATTTGTTGAAAGAATACTAATGATAAGTACTTGGATATAAAAACAAACATGGTTTTGTGTTGAAATCTGATATGAGTGACATGAGAAGCGCGTGTATTTGGGCCTACCCATAGAGTTTTAAAGTCAATATAATTTTTTTTCTTTAGTAAATACATTTTCACGTTGATAGTCCATAAATAGCCGGGAAATGCCCTAGCGGGTAGAAATCGCGATTCACGATCGTGACATCGTAGGTTCGAACCCCACCTGCACTTCTGAATATTTTTTCAAGTGTAAATTTACACATTTTTCATTACCGCTGTTTAACGGTAAAGTAAAACATAGTGAGGAAAACGCCATGTTCTAAGACTCTCTCGAGTCACGCGTCATCTGCGAATACGCTTTTGGCTAGCGTGGTGGATTTTGGCATTGACTCTTTCTTGAGGAGAAAGGTATGAAAATTATCGACCAATACCAATTTGTTTAAAATCACTATATTCTTTTGTTTTAAAATACCAGTATTACATTTTAGTAACACTGTAGTTTGATGGATATTTATTCAATTGAGTAAAAACATAAATTATGGCCAACTGAGCGATAGATATCTAGATAAGCTAAGTCGTAACTTAGGCGTAGCTTCCAAGTAAAGCCGTATTTTCATAAAACTTGAAAGAAACCGCAAGGTTATCGAGCCTTACTATCTTCTAGTTAAATATACGAGTATAGTAATGGTCCACTTGATTGACGTTTAGTTAACTAGGTGCGTTAAATTTTTATGTCGCCGATCAATCAATTTAAATCTGTAATGAACTAATGTAACAGTTCTGTAATAAGACGAACATGGAGTGGATTTAGCCGTTTACTTAATAAACAGAGTGTACTTTGTACTTTAATGTGGAGTGACTTGATTTCCGTCAATTAGGTAAAGTGAATGTAGGACTAATTTAAAATTGGGCTTAATTACGTAGCGTCTTTCAAAGCCAATTACGAGTACGAGTACGTAAGTACTTTAGTGATAAAAATATAAATTTAAATACCTATTTTACGTTACAGCCATAAATAACAGTAGTTGTAGTGATAGGATAAGGTGATACTCATTGCAGAGTACATCTTTGTTGTCAGTTAGTCTTCATTATACCGTCAATCAGTAAAATCCAAACATCATTACATTCAGGTTTAAAGGAGAACTTAGTTCCAGAGAAATTACAGTACACAAAGATAAGTCAGCTTACGTCTCTGGGTGTCTAGAGCAGTGCATTTCTAGATAATAGTTTGGATTGTTCATGTTTTAATAGCTGCGTGATACTGTGCTGCTGTGTGCGTAGTCGTGATGCTTACCATCAGCCACATGTCTTGCTCGGCCATTTACTCCATCCCAATCAAGGAATCCAACCCAAGACGCAGACCATGTATTAGCCGACCCATCATTTACAGCACCTTCACCATACTAAGTAAAATTACTATTTTTACACGAACTTTTCTCATATCGAACTCATGTATTTATATAACTGACCTCGTTAAGTTGTTTGTGAGTCGCATTAGTGCTCTAAGTAGTCTGCTCACAGGGCGTTGGCTTGATTCCTACCCATGACAATCATTACATATCAGCCTTCTACAGTGCTAACTTAGTTTGATTTGGGAATAGATTGGTGTTAACTGAAGAAGAGTGAACGAAATGTAATAATTATATTTATATGGATATGTGCGAAAGGTTTAAGAATAGACTGTAAGGTATTTTTACGTTACTGCTTCACGTTTAAATTTTAAATTGTGATTCTATTTTTAGTATGAAATATATATACAAATAGATTTGTTCTTAATGTACATGCACTGCTTGGCCCTGGAGTATCTGTTAAGTTTACAGTATTTATTACCCAGGCAAATTATGTAAAGAGTCCTACCACTACTCGAATTCGACTACAATTTCCGAGTTATAGGTAACGCATTTCTTTTTCAATTTCAGCACTTTGGAAGAATCAAACTTACCAAAGGGATCTTTACGCAAATTATACATAAACGAAAGTTAAAATTAGCAAAATTATGTCATCAAATTACTATTCAAAATTACCAAATCAGCCATAAGCACACGTGAACTTTGATTTACGGCCATATTGATGTGCGAATGACATTTTATGATACATAATATACATACGTGTTATGATAATATCTGTTTATTACGACTCGCATCACTCATACATCATTTTGACACTGTGACAAGATTTTTTTACACTTCGTCGGAATTTAGTGTTCTCTCCGTCTACCAGAGAAAGAAGAACAGAGACGGAGCGATGAAACTGATACTTTGTATTGGTAGGGATCGAATTTGATAGATAACCAGCCTTGTTTTTACTTCATGTCTCTAATAAAATACCAATTTTAAGGTGCCATAAAGAAATCTGCATAATAGATCGAAATTTATTTATGGTGTAATATTTATTACGATAGACGATAAGAAAGCATGATTTATGACTGACTTTAAGTAGTTAGACGTATTTTATTTTTATATATAATTAATTGGTTTTATTTAAGAGACATTGGGTTGCATTATAAATTATTATTATTTGGCTTTTGAAATTGTTTGTTTCCGAGGACTGACACGTAATAAATTATGTTAAAACGTCGTT
Source organism: Ectropis crepuscularia (assembly GCA_963693475.1). Lineage (NCBI taxonomy): Eukaryota > Metazoa > Arthropoda > Insecta > Lepidoptera > Geometridae > Ectropis > Ectropis crepuscularia. Next base: position 20,123,414 of record OY856353.1, on the reverse strand, counting down.
TAAATGTTTAATTAGTTTATTTTTAACATATTTACAGTATATATAGTAGCATTATTTTATATTTATTTATAAAAAAAAACATCTTTTACTGTTGATGTTGTTGTTACTGGATTTTTTGTTTTTTTTTTTGTTGTTTTTTTTAGTAATGTTATAGAAGTATCCACCTTTTTTTATTTGTACTTCCCGTTTTCCTATTTTCGTATCTGTTTTTCCATCCTACGGTTGCCTGGAAGAGATTGATTTTAGCGATAAGGTCGCCCATTGCTACTTTAATTTTAGTCTTTAAGTTTGTATGTATTTTATTTTAAATTTAGTGCAATAAAGAGTTAATCTATCTATCTATCTTTTTCTAATTTGTTGGGTGTTGAATTCTGCACTTACGTTTCGCTTGAGGTGCTTTGTGTATTGGAACCGGCTCAGTTGAAAGACTAAATGTAGGGTGATGAGTCACCTGATGATGATGATCTCTCCACTGCACTGTTACCATATGTTAGTGTACTAGTGCATTGTACTATAGAAGTTTGCCTACTTACCATTTATGTCCGACACAGCGGGTAGCCGATTGAAAATGCGTCCTAGCTAGATGTGGCTAACGTAACACGTTTGAAGTCAGTTAAAAAGTAAACTGTCCAAAAGAACTTAATTCACCTTCGACGGTTCCTTCGGAGGAATTCATCGTGAATTTCCATATTAGTTTAAAATATATGTGTAATTAAAACAAACACTTTAGCAAAAAATATGAATTACCTTAATAATAAAATAAAGTTACGGCTGGTCTAGTCGGGAGAACGGTGACTTTTATTTAATAAAGAGTAACGAAACGAGCAGGACATGTTCTTGATGGTAAGCAACATGCCTGCCACATAACTGCACAGTGACACAGCTATTGGAACATTAAGAGTCCAAGACTGCCGATCTGGAGCTCCCGGGGGGTTCAAATCTCACCCATGCACCACTGTCTTTTCGAAATCATGTGGATAATCCCGCTAGCTTATAACGGTGAAAGAAAATATCGCCAGGAAACCGACACGTACCTAGAATCATTCGAGGTCATGTGTCCACCAGCCCACACTGGCCCAGCGTGGTGGATTATGGCCTTGATTCTCTCCTTGCTATAGAAGGCTCCGAGTCCCAGCAGTGGGAACATGCTTATGCTATGAATGCTAAGTGCACACACTGCCAATGCTGTCCTGAGTTTTTGTGTTATCGGCATTTTTTCCTAAAACTTCTTATATTCTAATTTGTTCGTAACATCATATTGTCGTAAATACAACTAAAAAGAATATTCATACGCACGCAATAAATTACCAACAGAATAATTTATTGATCTCAATAAAAATATTTGTGTTAAATAACTGTAGCAATTGATTTTATAGTTTCAATAAACTAGTTTTTATTAGCAACCGATAATCATAAGATAATTATGTGTTTAATGCTAATCTCTTTTTTTTATAAGGCTTTGAAATAAAACTAACTGTCTGTTATATAGGAAGTAACTGATCTAGTTTGGCGCTCATTATATTTTTTTCATCCCACCAGCTCGGAAAGAGTACTTTTGCTCCTCGATATCAGGGCGCAAAAGTCGTTTTTACCCTCTAGAGGTTAAAGTAAATTTGAATTTAGAACATCGTGTGTACTGAGGTTTTGAATTCAAAATATAATTTAACCTATTTATTTCTACCTCCTTGGTGCCGAATTCATCATACATTTATTTTTAATTTGTTAAAAACTCATACTCGGAACCTCTTTGGTGTACTTTTTTTAAATGCTTTGCGCGCAATTTTCTTTTCACGTATGGAGGATAGAGGTAAAGAATGTTATTTCAAATGGCAAAACATTTTGAAATGCTATGAATGAATCAATTGTAATCGAATTGAAGTATGCCGAGTTGCCGAGTTAAATAATTAAATATTATTGACTACTAAAATAGTAACTAATAGATAATTTCAACTACTTGTGCAGTACAAAATAATGTAGTAAATATAACATCAAATAAATAATATGAGATAATTTAATATATGATAATTTTGAGAAAACATGTAGGTACAATATATTTTGAAGTCAAAACTTCTTTTGGCGCGCCAAAGACAGATTTTTCGTGGGCTGTCAATTTAATTCTAGCGTCACGCTCGGAAATGATAAGAAATCTTCGGGTAAACTTGGGACCATAGCCAATGGCCATCTAGAAATGCCTCAGCCTTTCCCATTGGCCATTTAAAAATGTGTCTGCATTTCTAGATGGCCATGCTCATAGTCACGCCCTCCGGTTTCACACGCGTAGTTTCCAAAGTAAAAATCAAATTCTGAGTTATAAGTTACCACTTCTATCGGCAGTGCCTATGACTGCCAATATTTTTCTTTCATGAATTCTGAATAGTATGTTTATTAATTTCCTTTAAAATGTACCCTGATGCAAATTTAGCGCTACTATAATTTAATGGACACTTTTTCATGTACACATGAAACTCCTTACCTCAATCGGTCAACTCTCCATATTTTCACGTCATATTGTTATTGTTAAAACCATGGCTAAATAAACTTAAGTTTAAAACTTATAAAATTGAATACAAGTGAAAAACCGAAACACCATATAATAATAAGTGATTCTAGCAACCAAGAAGTTTATTTAACGCCAACAGAATCGACTGAAACTGAAAATGAGCAAAGCGTTTAGTAATTTCCTCGCTAGGGGGGGATGAAAAATTACGTGTTACACTCGAGTGCAAAGATTTTTCACCTTGTGCTCTTTTGATTCCCTTGCTACGCTCAGGATTCTAATTTTTGAATCCCTCGCTACGCTCGTGATTCAACTTTAGAATCCTTCGCTTGCTCGGTCATCAAAATTGAGCACGCGGTTAAAAAGCCACTTTGCACTCTTGTATAACAAATAACTATTGTCTTGTTGATTTTCGTTTTTATGCAGCGATGATCTTTAATGATATTGAAATAATGGTTTTAATGTTTTTTGCTCTGACACTGGTTTAGTTTCCTCAATACCAGACCTTGCTTCGTCCAGATGTTCAAACTGACATGAAGTTAATAAGGTGATGTGGAGGTGGCTAAAATCTAACAATATTTAAATGTACTTACTGTCTATGGATAACGTCTAATATTTACTGTTATTACAAAAATTTGCTTTTAAAAAATGTATTACAATAATGACGAAAAAATTAGAACGAATTAAAATTTTGTTGGTCGTAAGATATTTTTCACAAAATCTCAAATTTGTACACTTTTACAGATTATTAAAACCGAACACTATAACTATCTATACCTACAAAGTATACATTACTAGCAGGGCCCCGCGGTCTTAAGAGGTAAAAGTAAAACTCCTATAAAAGGGGCTTACGAATTTATTTTTCTCCATCTGCTAGAAAAAGGCTACTGACTCCTATTTACATCTGCAATACCAGAATAATAAAATTGTATACGCATTGCTTACTCCTAAATATCCCTTTCCTCTTTTAAAAGCCATTTTAGATTTCTGTTAGTACACTGACATAAGACAAAAGTCTTTAACCAGTGCGTGTTGCCAGTACTGGCTTATGGAACTGAGACGTGGTCCTTAGCTGTGGGCCTCATAACAAAGCTCAAAGTCACACAGTGAGCTATGGAGAGAGCTATGCTCGGAGTCTCTTTGCGCGACAGAATCCGTAATGAAGATATTCGCAAAAGAACGAAAGTGGCCGACATAGCTCAACGAGTAAGCAAGCTGAAGTGGCAATGGGCAGGCCACATCGCTCGAAGAACTGACAACCGATGGGGAAGAAAGGTTCTCGAGTGGCGACCACGAACCGGAAGACGCAGTGTTGGACGGCCTCCCACTAGATGGACAGATGACCTCACAAAGGTCGCTGGAAACCGCTGGTTGCAGGTTGCGCGGGACCGTTCGTTGTGGAAATCTAGGGGGGAGGCCTTTGTTCAGCAGTGGACGTCTTTCGGCTGATGATGATGACACTGACATATCCAAATGCAGTTCTAATTTAACTCCTTCTTAGTTCCTTGTCAATTAAATAAGCCGTAGGTAAGACAGCGGCACGCTGTCTGGCAAATTATGTTTTTTTGTTCGAACTGTAAATGTTCTATATTCAGCTAAGTTTTTGTCGCGTCTCCAGCACAATGTGGCTTGTTACTCATCCCGCAATGAATGCTCAGTGACTAAGTGCCACTAACAATTGGTGATTAATTGTGTGATTTGACTACTTTTGTGGCTTTTTTGGAGATGACGAACTTTTACAATAATAGTTTTACACGTGGTTTCTATTTCGGATTGCTTTTAAAAGATATTGCACAGAAAAAGTGTGATGATCCACTGGCGAGAACGCCAGATTTCTAAGCGCAGGTTTAAATTTATTGCACTACTAAATATCTTTCGAAGCACCGATATATTAATTAGTCTATGTTATCATTGGTTGTCCATACAGTCATGTCTCTAGACGAAACTTTTTAGTTAATATGTTCCTGTACGGACCTATCGTTACCTAAAGAGTGGAGTCTCACGTTAAAGCTGGTCTACAGACCACAAATGTTCAAAGCAGCTCAACGCGCTATGGAAAGAGCAATGCTCGGTGTGACTGAAATCAATGTCACCGACATACTGCAGTGATTCAGCAAGATGAAGTAAAAATGGGCCCGCCCAAAAGACAGAAAAACCGATAACCGTTGGGGTAGACGAGTTCTCGAGTAGAGGCGTTCAAGCCGACGCGACGTTGTGAAAGAGACCCGGCTGCCAGATGGAGTGACGACCTGCATAAAGCAGCTGGCAAAAATTGGACAAAACAAGCAGATAATTGAGCTCAGTAGTGTATCAGTAGAGGCATACGTCCAGCAGTGGACAAATATGGGCTGATGATCAAGATTATCACTGGCTTAAACGCTGAAGAACAATAGCGTATGAAAAATGTATGGTCCATAAAAAACAGTTGTAACAGACATGTGATATCTGGCAACCCGCACTTAGTCAGCGTAGGAATTTTCTATTTCGATTTCTACAAACATGTGAACAAAAACCTCTTTTAATTTAATTTTGACTTCGTTTATAAATCTAACCAATGTATACGAAAACAGGCATCATCATAATCACAATTGCCAGAACTCGGGGTCTTCTCTCACAAGGAGAGAATTCACCACGCTATTCCAGTATGGTTTGCGTCGAATCTCCTCGAAGTATGTCGTTCTAGGAATGTCGGTTTCTTCAGGATATTTTCCTCTATCGTCAAAGGTAGTGGTGGTAACAAATTAGTATATCTTCACTTGGAGATATAATGAGTTCAACAGTCGGAATTCAAACTTACGACCTCAGGATTGAGAAATGAACACTTTCACCACTAGGCCGCAACGGCGTCAATTAAAAACTTGGCTTAAGCTCATTTTTGTATTTAGTACGCTTACTGTAACAAATTTCAAAAATTCATTAGCCATCTGACTTAAAAAAAAACACATAATATATACAGAAAATGGTGGTTAGTTTTCAATAAACCTGAAAAATGTGATGATTTAGCTTTACGAGAGTCCCAAGGAAATAAAAACAGACCACACAAGATTAATAGACAACATCGCGCCAGTTAGTGGTATTATAGCAGAATTCCCATTTGGTATATACCTACTCGTATTTCACTTTTATTGCGATAAAGAAGATAAACAAAGCAATCATTTAAAGTAGGCGTTATTACACCGATGTCGAAATAGGAAGAATATCATTGTTTTGAACAATTTAATGGAAATAGGCTTATATTTATGTAAGTAAATTTTCCGCATATTTTGTGATCTTGATGATCTTCCGTCATGAGACAACAGGCACACCGACATATTATATTATGTATTTCAAACAGTTCATACGGGAAAATGGCGGTGACTCCCGCTCCGGCTTGTACTTGGCACAAAGATTATCCATCGGTATTCAGCGGGGTAATGCTGTCAGTGTAATGGGCACCATTGTGGCGGGTACCATTAGGTGAGTTACATTTATTGTTGATGTTATTTTTAACTGTGTGATTTAGAAGCTTTTATCTTTATTTAATTAGTGTCTATGATATTTTGGAATATTAAAGATTTAGATTTCAAACGGTTTTTGTCAAAGTTTCAGTTTAGCAACAAAAGCTGCCATAAATATTCCCTCCGTTAGAACTCAGGTCCTTGGCTTCTCTTTCCTGGCAAGAAGAGAGTCAATACCATCGAGCCCAGTGCGATTGGCAGATGACGCATGATCTTAAAAGATTCTTGACATGCCGGTTTCCTCATGATATTGTCCTTCACTGTTAAGGTCAGTGTTGATCACACAAAGGGCCTGATTTATCCTTAGACTAACTAGGCTGCAGCCTAAAGAAAAAGCTTGGGGCACCCTGATTTTAACATGCCTGAAGGGGTCGCGTTCTCACAATTAGCCTAGGGCGGTCACAACTCTTGATCAGTAACTGATCACACATTTGTACAGATATACTTGAAAAACACTAAGAAGTACAGGGGGGATTCGAAGCTAAGATCTCACGATTGTGAGTCGCACCGTTCCATTAATTGGGATTCGCTCAAGGCTAAGAGTAAAAAACATGTAATTTTTTTTGATACAGGTACCTATATAAATAGAAATTTTTGAGGTTTATAAAGGAAAAATTGATTTTTTTTTATGATGCGGGGCAAAGTGTTTGCATGTTATATTAAAACGGCTCTGTAATATCTACTAATACATACCTAATTTGTGTTTGTTTGAATCTAACTTCGGCTATTAGGTACATGAAAGCGCCAAGTGAAATCGATGGAAAAGTAGTATCTAGTTTAACATTTTATTATAGGGTTGGTAAATTCGCGTTAAATATTTGCTACTGACCACAACAACCGATTTACGATCAATTTCTGTATCACCCCCTTACGCTGCCACCCCTCAACTTATAATATTTCAGTAATTCGATCTAACCGCAGAAACGACAAATTAGTCAAAATATATGACGCACGAAATCGATAAATCGCCAACCGAATAGATTGTAAATCGATTTACCTACATCGAATCCACCGTAGGCATGCGCCATCCATCACAGATGAAATGACCAACAATTACAGTCCTTTATGAATAGGAAACGTATAATCCGAGGATGAATTGGTCTATTTCCGTCCAAAATCGACGACTTAATTCGACATGGTGTGGACAAGCGTTGACATTATTAACTTGAACCCTATTTTCATTTAGCTACAGTCTACATTTCTATCTCAGTTGCAGTAAAATGTGTGAAAAGATTAGCAAAATAAATCGATAATTGCGGCCATTGTGGCAATTACCAAAATATAGCACACAGGGAGGTCCATTTAAACAGATTAGGGGATCGTTTGATGTCCATTTAAACCGTTTTGGTCATCTGCCAGTTCGATTTGAAAAGGTGATATTTTGTCACGTGTCCTACTGAACCGATATAAACTCGTAGATAGAATTGGTTACCGACAGTTTGGAACAGAGTAAAATTTACAATACAAATATCAACTAGATGTGTTTAAAGAACACTTGAAATGGCGGATTATGGGTTTGACGCTTTATTTAAATATTGGATAGTTTTAAAAAAGTAGTAAAAAGAGTATATACGGTATCCCGGAAGAGAGCGTCTTTAGCACTAAGGCTGCCAATTATAACTATTTTTTAAAGTTTTTTGCTTTCTTCTTTTGGCAAAATGATTAAACTCTTTAAAAGAGCAAATTAGACAAATGGCTAGTGAAAGACAGTATCAGTTTCACATATTTATTACCTATACTTACTATGTTATTTCAACTCTGAAAGATATAGGCTTACCGGCTAATGCTGCTCGCCTATTGCTAAATATATGGATAGACTACAAAGTTGTATCCAAGCTAGAGCTGCACGAGAAATAACGTAATTTTCAAACCGTTTTTTTTTTTTTTTTACCTTTTATAGGTTTACACTTGACCGCCATCTCGCCTGATGTTAAGCGACGATGCGGTCTACGATGGAACGTGTTTACCTAGAAAAAAACCGATTCACTCTCGATTTGAAGACACAAAGATTATAACAATCGGGTTCCGTGCAAAAGAGAGGTTATAAGCTGCAAATGGGCGGAGTAGTTTTCCAATATGTACTTACTAGATATGGTATCGGAAAGGTGAAGGTGGGTTTAAGTGGAATACTCCTTAGCACAGTAGCAGGTAAACTACTGAGAAGCATGTAACTTTATAGGACTCTTTGCAGAGTCCACCTGTTGCCAGATATTCTACCACCAAGCAGTAATGGGAACACCATCCATTCCGGTTTGAAAGCCAAGGTTTCAATGGAAATCATAGAACATAGATTCAAAGCATCATAAATCTATGAGTCATGGGCGCATCGCAGTGTAAGGTAATGATTTTGACTCTTCATATTCCAATAGCTGCGTGAGATTGCGCTGTTATAAGCAGGAATGTTGCTTACCATCAGGCACATGTCGCGATCGGCCCGTCATCTTATCCTTTAGAAAAATGTAATACATAAGCCAATTTTTAGGGTCTAAGAAGTTAAGGAATTACAGAAACAGTCACCATAGTTATACGCTTTAAGTCAAATCATAAAACCTCATTATTTATTTTTATTACATCTAATTTATAAAAATGTATAAGTATTTGGGTTTACGATGCCAAATCCGATTTGTAGAGAATGATAGAAACGGCTATTAAACAGAAGCTTGTTAATAACTATAAAATAGTTATTGCCAATCACATTTGTATAAGTGACACACCTACTGTATTATTCGAATAATAAATAACTACGATCGTCTTGAGGTTTGCGTTTGAAAAAAATCATCACCATCTGTTTTATCAACTTATAAAAAGTTTACTATTGGTATTACATTTTTAATTCATTTCATACCATTTAATGTTTGGTTTCATACTTGGTATTCTAAACTTTTAAAACCGATAGCCAGTCAGTTTATGTTGTAACAAACGCTGCGGCTGAATATTATTCCGGCCGCTAGTTAAACGGTGCTGTTTAGTAGGTAAAGAGACTAGGATGTTGATTGACGGGCTGATTAAGCTATTTGGTTGCGACATTTACATTAAACCTAATCACAGACATCTCTAACTGATCATTTTATGATTTCGGGTAGGAACAGTATAGGCAGGAGCCAAAACTCCCGCCCTTCTACCGCCTAACTAAATCGGCTATTGCGGTCTCTATCATATCAAGCGGAAAGAAAAGAGAGAGCAATATTAAAGCTATGGCAGTTCTTGTTAGGCGGTAGACCCTCCGGTCAAGGCACCTGAGAGAACTCTTTGGCACCAGAACTACCATACTATATTGCTGCCTCTGAAATTGCTGTCGATTGAACAGCATCGGCTGTTCAATCAACAGCAATGCGATGCGACGCCGCATGGGAGCAATTTGCATCGCACCACATGGCATCGCAATTTTGTGTGGGAGCCTTTCCTCCAAAGCGGCGTCGCATCGCATCGCATCGCAGTTTTGTGTGGAAGCTCTTAAAACCCAAACTCACCTAGGTCGACAGCCTGCCAAATTAATCAAACACACTTTTTTAGGGTTCCGTAGCCAAATGGCAAAAAACGGGACCCTTATAGATTCGTCGTGTCTGTCTGTCTGTCCGTCCGTATGTCACAGCCACATTTTTCCGAAACTATAAGAACTATACTGTTGAAACTTGGTAAGTAGATGTAATCTGTGAACCGCATTAAGATTTTCACACCAAAATAGAAAAAAAAACAATAAATTTTAGGGGTGCCCCATACTTACAACTGAAACTCAAAAAACATTTTTTCATCAAAACCTTACGTGTGTGGATCTATGGATAGGTCTTTACAAATTATATTGAGGTTTGTAATTTACATTTTTTCTAAACTGAATAGTTTGCGCGACTCTTCCAAAGTGGTAAAATGTGTCCCCCCTGTAACTTCTAAAATAAGAGAATGACAAAATTAAAAAAAAAAATGTACAATACCATGCAAACTTCAACCGAAAATTGGTCTGAATAAGATCTACATAGTTAGCAGTTTTGTAATCGTCATATACGTATACAGTATTTTTAAAACATCGATCAAAGTTACAACGAACTACAAGATTGAATATATTCTGCCACTTTTTTAAATAACCTGAGTTATTACCTTTTGGGCAACTGGGCAAAGGTCACCCTAAAGTTCCTCTACTTAAACTGGTACTTTCTAAACTCAGGAAAAATAGTTTGATGCTTACGACAAATACATTAAATGTTTACAACAATCGTTTTAATTGCATAACACTTGCATCATGACTACGAGTATGAATATATCTTCTTATATATATATATATAAATCTCATGTCACGATGTTTGTCCGCGATGGATTCCTAAACTACTTAACCGATTTTAAATTAAATTGGCACACCGTGAGCAGTCTGGTCCAACTTATAGGATAGTTTTTATTTCGATTAATAGTCTTTAAATGACAATATCCGAGCGCAGGCGGAATGGGCCGCTAGCTTATGTATATTATACGCCGGTGTGTGATGTACATAGATAACTTACAAGAGGATTAATCGGAAATCTTTAATAATTATACATAGTTAAGATAAGAAACTAAATGAAACAATAGTCATGTATACGCATTATTTATATTGGGGGGATTACCTATGGAAATATTAAATTACGAGTATAATTAGGTCAAGAGTCTCCATTCAGTAATATATTACGTTAACTACTACGCAACTAAGTAGGAGCACAATAAAGTTATATTATAGTTATAGTGGTACGACTCTTGCCAGAGTCCGCCTGGAGAAGTACCACACATTTGACAGTTATTCTACCGCCTAGCAGTAATGTGCAAACATTACTGTGTTCCAGTTTGAAGGGCAATGTTTCCAGAGAAATTACAGGACTTAGAGATATAACATCTTAGATCTAATGTTTGCACATTACTGCTAGGCGGTAGAATAACTGTCAAAGGTGTGGTACTTCCCCAGGCGGACTCTGCTACTACCTGCCACTACACACTGCCTACCACTACAAAAACATGAATCCAAATCATTACCAAGCACTGCAATGCGCTCGTCACCCAGACATATATGTAAGAATATGTAATGTTTTATCTCTATGCCTTGTAATTTCATTGGAAACATTGCTCTTAAAACCGGAACACAGTAATGTTTGCACATCACTGCTTGGCGGTAGAATAACTAAATAACGGCGGTACTTCCCCAGATGGACTCTACACAGTGTCCTACATCTTTAGACACTTCAAATGTCAAGCACCTAAAAAACTGTATACTGTGTTATTTTTTAGTATGAAAACTAACGTGGTTATTACACATTTTAAAATAAACTCGAGTTGGACTGTTCTGACTATATTATACGTGAGTTACCCGTGTATTTAGTTTAAAATGTGTTGTTTTTCTTTAATTATTATTCTTGGCAATAAGTGAAGTTTGGACTGGTACTACTACTGGTACTAGCCTAATGTTCTTCAGGACAAGTTTATGATCATTATAATTCAGCTGCCTCGTGATTTGTCTCGAGAAGGCTATAAACTTTAACTTTCCTCATTCCAGGATGTCCTGATGATGTTATTTTCCTGAAATACCTAACTTCACTCATTAGCAGTTTGTCTGCAAAGTTGACAAAGTTATATCCATCACGACTGATTTATTTTTGTAGTTTTTGATAATATTTTGTTGATTTATAACAATCATTGGTACACTGAAATTTAGAATTCCAAAAATGCCGTCTATTAAATATCCACAGAACATATTAAAATTAACACACACGTACCCGTATTTTTAAATAGAATGCTTTACTGACCCTAATTCTTGAAATTGTCCTAATCCTATTTATAAAAAAAAGCAGTAAGGTAACCCAAACTACTTTCTTCACAGATCGTAACGTTGTAACACGAATTATTTAGGCAATTACCATGTAAATGCGAATCCAGCCTTGAAGCCTATCAATAAACTTCGATGGTCAATAAATTGTAATTTGGGGAAAGTTGGAAGTCAAATTATATGGCTCAGTAGTCAGTACTGTCACTGTACATTCCACTAATTAGAGGCTTGCGTAATTACAAAAAATTGAATTGTAGGCTACGCGGAGAAGAATTTTTAAACCGTTTTGACAAAAATGTTTTTTATTAATTTTTTAATAAAATTTTTCAAATTTATCTAATATGGAATATGGCTTTGCCGTTAGTTACCGCAGTTGACCGTTTATTTGATAAATATTGTTTTTGTGTCTTCAAGTTGAGTTTAATCGTCGAACGTGTTTTATCGTTGACCGCATTGTCGCATACCATAAGGAGGGATGCCGGGCAAGAGTAAACTATTCAATGAAAAAAAAACAAATTTAAAAAAAACTAACCGACAGAAATTTTGATTTAGGAAAAGTCATAGTACTTTAGAAAATAAAATGAATGTGTTTGTGTGTTTTCTTTGAACGCGCTCATTCTTTAAACCATATACCTGCTACGCATTTCAATAACACTTTTGTAAAGTTTTAACCCATTACACTTGTACACTCTATGATAACACATTGGCTATGACACTGACACACACTCTCGTCGACTTTTGAATCTTAAGGCTGTATGGTGCGTCAGATGGCAGCCTTCTAATTTCTATGCGTTTAGAGTTTTGGACTGTAAATTGCCTGTCGGAAAATTAATATGGGAATTTATATATTGCCCTACTGCAAGAAGGGTTATGTTTTTTATAAGTATCATATTTTCATAATAACTTGAAAGTTAATGTAATTAAATTTAAAATTTATTATTTTGGTTGTGTATTTAGCGATAGGTACAAATATGGAACTATAGCTTAAGTTCTTGGAGATACGCTTATTCAAAAAAAAAAACTTCGTGCCCGTCACTTCCCTAACATTGTATCAAATTGAATAGCTCACTAAAACACACTGTTGCAAGATTCAAGTACATAATTATAGCTGCAAAAACTTCACTAGTAACGTACAGTAACACAAAAAGTATGTAAACAATTACATACGTTTCACCGTAGCCTCTTCAAGTGTCTAGCCGTAATACATTAGCAGGCAAATACTTGTATTGTATTTAAAAACAAGTGATGTCTACACAAGAGCCCTCCTGATTTGCCAGTCACGCATTCACGCATTCTGGCGTTCTATAGATAGAGGTTATAAATAGGATTTTGCATGTGACAAATGATAATAATTAAATTAAAACTGTTTTTTACGGAACTGTGATGACACCAGCAAGTTGGATGCAGCATATCAGCAACAATGGCTCACTTTATTATTGCCTAGTAATAATAAGCACTGCTCCGCGCTCTTCACTAAGGATAGGAAATGATATATCTCTATACCCTGTATGTTCTCTGGAAACATTCCATTTCAGACGGCAGGTCTACCGCCTAACTCTCCTGATTTCTGCTATGCTTTGATTTGTGATGTCATATGCCATCACAAATCGGCCAATGTAGTAACGCTAATGAAAGCAGACTACTACATCTGCTTTCCATACGCAGCGGAACTGAACTTGGCCATCGTTAGTTTCTATAGCTTCGTCTCCTTCATCAAAGATATCACAAAATCTCAGAAGTCGAAACAAAAATGTATACATATTTTACCTTCAACCTTTGTCGTCATCTTCACCACCGTCATCTGTTTATCTGCAACTTTTTTTATAAAAATTATAAAATAATATAACATACTAGAAGCTGATACGTAGATGCGATAAGTCCACAGTTCAAGCATCGAGTACATACGCTGTGGCGGACACTCAACATTCCTCGACACATAAGAAGGAACTCTTGGAAGTCAGGTGCAAACCCACGGCGCCGTTTGTGATACAATCTGATGACACACATTCGAATTAATGTTTAGAGTGTAGAAGTTGTAGTTGCGAAATACTGGACCGCACAAGTAGAAACTGTAAATATAGGTACATTTGATTGATGAGAAATAGATAACAAAAACATTAAAACCTAACAATATAACATTTTTAGTAGATCCAACAAAAAAAAAGTATGAATGTATTTATATATGCTGACAAGAAGATAATACTTCTTCTCTGCTAAGTGCTCTAAGTTCAACAAAAAAAAAAAATATGACAACGTAAAATGTATTAACTTGAAGTTAGTTACAAGGTTTACTAAAATGTTAACTAGATTATTTCAGGGTGTCGGTTTTTCGTGACGGTGTGACAGTTTATTAAATCTTAACGTAACAAATACGGACTTTGAGGATAAGAATAGTTGGTCTGAAAATACCGCTGAATTCCATTCAGGCTGCAATTAAACGGCACTGTTTAGTAAAGAGGTTAGGCTGTTAATTGAACGACTGAGCTAGTTCGCTGATATACATTTTAATTGGGTGTCATTTCAATCAGCAATCAATTAAAGTCACGAAAATAATAGCCGTTAAATAATACAATATTTATATTACTTTTTGTAGAGCTTCATCTAGTCGACTCGACTCGACTCGAGTCTAGAGAATAAAATCCGGCAGTAGAGTCCAGCAGTAAGATTATTTTGTTCTAATGATTATTTAAATATGTATAAAATATTTTTTTGCAATTAAAGTAAGTTTAGTTTCATTTGCATTATCTTTTTCCCAACATATCCTTTAGAAAATAAAGTCTTAAGTGTGTATGGTGGCCCCGGGTTCTTACTCTATGACCTTCTGATTACGTGTGCAAATAATGAACTGCGCAAAAGCAATCCTTCATGCAACATGCCATAAAAAGACCTTTTCACTGTCCGATAAGATAATTCATTGTAAGTAACTAATTAGCTAACACAAACACTTATCGTCACCCACATTTCTTTAGACATTTCGTAATCGGAAATTGCTTGATACGAATCTGGCACATTTCCTGAGGATATGATTCGTAATGCACTTGACACTATCTCTGTCTTTGTTACTCGTTTGTCAAACTCAATGTGAGTGACACGAAGCGAAATATTGGCTGTGCAAGTTGAGAAAATAGCGGAACTCAATGTGGCCATCTAGAAATTCCAGGTAGAGTTGAGTAATGCTAAGAAAGGGGTGATAAGTGTTTAGGTCTTGGACTAGTTTCAGAGGAATGGAAACTGATGAAATTTTGATTTAAATCCGAAAATATACGTAAACAGTTTTTAACCGTAGACTGTGCCGTCATAATAATATTGTCTAAACGAAACCCATTCACTCAAGATTTCAAGACACTGAAATTATTGTATCCATTGGAAGAGATCCACATAGGCAGCATATTCCATTATTTGGCCCTGCTTTTACGAAACTAGTGTCCAATAATAGCTGTGTTGTTGTTATTCAATCATATCAAATGGCGGTACGGATCGGGTTGAAATTTTGAATAGAGGTAGTTTATATGCTGGAATAACACACGAACTACTTTTTACCGCGCTTTTGTGCGGGAACTAAGCGGGTAAAACCACGAGTCACTGCTAGTTTATAATATTAGAAGGATAAACATTGAATTTTTCATACTTTGGTAATATGGACCGCAAAGTCCTTATAAATATGTATCTATAAACATCCAACATCAAGGTTACGTTACAAAAATGTAGGTATGGTCAGTGTACAGAAAGGTTTTCCGTCCATAATTAACGCGGCTACAGTATGTGTGTGGAAGCGAATAAACAATCGAATGTCAACACTTTAGGGAGCAATGGCTCGCGCGGGCGCACCGAAGCTGTTTGCCTACTCCGACTGTGGCTAGCTTCGTATTGAGTAGGTGAGTTTACCCGGAGCGTAGTATAAAGAAGAACTACCAGAAGGATGATGCTTTTGAACTTGCGGTAAATGCCGACAGTGCAGAAGGCTAGGCTGTGTAAAATACAAAAGGCGTATTCATTTTTTTTTGGAAACCTGTTTACTACTATACACAATTCTTAACTATAAACGAAATACAATATGCGTCTAATTTCAACTCCGAACTCCTACACTCCCAAGCTCCTAACAATTTCATGTTCGCAGTTTGGGAGCGCTCTTCCTTCGTCTCGCCCCGTATGGTTGTCCTGTCTAGACGTTTTATCTATCGCTTATTTTTTATAGTATAGACTCTATACTATAGAGTGACAAGACAAGCAGGACAGGTGCCTGATGGAAGTGCATTCTAGAGAGCAACCGCCCACGTGTAGAAACATATTATTGAAGGAATTAGAGTGTACAGAAGAAGAGTATAGTATGTATAAATAAATACGCATCATTATTTCAAAACTAAATTATATTGACGCCACACTACAAACCTAACTAACTATATACATACACTAAGCACGTCTGAATTGTTCATAGCCCAATCAAGGTGTAAATATAATCAAGATTATCAAGCCAGTCAGCCGACTAGCCGGATTAAAATATATTTTGTCATGTTCTCCTATGGACTTTGTTTTATGCAATACCGAAGTACAAAAACATTGTAGGTTATAACAAGGTTCCGTCGTCTTTGATTCCGACATTCCACTATCAGGAAGAATAAAATTAACCTACAATCACGATTAGTAGAAGCGGAAGCTAAAAGTTAATAATCAGGTGTAGCATAGTATTGTAGACTAATTAAGTTCTTCAAGGCTCATCAGCTAGACTAACAGTGCGTCAAAGCCATAATTCATAAAAAAAAATAACAGTATTTTGCTAAATAATAATTAAAAATCCATTCCGCTTCTGCCCACTGACGTCTTCATCATCCGATCTTTATCTTATAGAGGTGTAACAAAATAGTAATTCATTAACATTAAATATTAATGATTATCGTGTCAAATTATAAAAATTATTGCCCAAGTTTTTTATCTAAAGAATTCAGAATGTGTGTGAATTTATTTTTACGAGTTGAAGATAAATTAACTTCGATAGATAATCCAAAATATGTTTTGGTTAATCTGGGATTAGTTTGGAGTTAACGCGTTTATTGAATAAACAAATGTATGAATGTTGGAGCAAATTACGTATTTATGTGAAAGTTATGTGGGTCCCTTTGGTGTGACCGATGGTAATGCGTTGTAATCACAAGATTACCGCCCACCTGGCTCCCATAGAGTTTTACTTTATACGCCATAACTGATACGGTATTCACGGTAATGCTCTTAGTTGAAAGGTAGATATGACACATGGGTAGCCGATTTTGTTAGTTTTATTGAGTTTGCTGTATTTCTTTATTTAAAATTTTATCCTAAAACTTTTTGTGGACAAATTTCCTTGAGAGTGAAAATGTAAGATAACACAAGAACCAAACAATATATAAAAAAAAACATTAATTTCAAATATCGTGGTCTTCGTTGAAATCAAAATGGCGTTATTAATCAGACTTATTTATAGAGTTAATTAAGTAACTTTGTAATATTTGCCGTCCCAATGCACAAACATTAAATGTTCTGATTTGAAAGGCCATGTTTCCTGAGAAGTAACAGGGCATATATTATATTAAATCTCTGGGCGACGAACACAGTCCCGTGCAAAAAAAGTGATTTTGACTCTACTTGTTCAGATAGCTATGTTCGTGGCACTAAGCTGTTATGGCACAGCGTGCACCTACTATTTTAGGAACATAATTTAGACATCCCGAAGTAGTATTTTTTAAACGCAGAATTAATGTCGCCTACAATATTCATTGCTCTACGTTCGTTCACTGAGCACTCGAATAGAATAAATTATTATCAATAAGTTTTTATATTGTTTTATTGGTACGAAAGCTCGTGAGTTTCAGATATTATCTCTGTATGTGAAGTATGGTGTGGTGACGCAATATTATGTTTTATGTGTCGCGATAGCGGTGTGAACGTTGTATGCCAGTTCTATGGTCCATTGAAGTTCGATAATACGATATATAGCGTAATTGTGATAAATATCAAGATACGTTATAGATTGTGTTGATATTGACAAGTTGTGCAAGATTCTCATACGTACAGCTCTAGAGTGGAATAAGTTTGAGGTTTCACTATAATAGTCTGAGAAATATAATCTAGAAGTTTTCAGAGTCAGAGCGTGTCAAAAATATTGCGTGTCAGTCGTTTTTGATCACACCGTCGCTTCGCTTACCATCAGCCCATTTGGTGGTTAGACACAGAGATATGTGCGAGAAAAAAAACATTTTTATGGTTAGCGGGCGTCCGTTAATGAGGCGATTTAAAGCCGGGTCACACAGAGGCGATCCGATAGCGATAGCGATTCGGATCGTATCCGAGTATGGGATCGCGCCCGCTTGGTGTGTGTCAGTCAGGTTGCATACAAATTCGCACACTACAAAAAATCCCGTCTCGGATCGCTGTCGCTATCACTATCGGATCGCCTCTGTGTGACCCGGGTTTTAAATAGATCTGTCAAAGACAGTTTCCGATTTCGCCAAACGTGACGGTCATTTTGCAAAACCTATATGTAAAAAAATGCATGTTTGTCTATAAGTCCTTTATAGAATCGTAAACTATGCATTTAATCATGTGATGATATTTATCAATTTTTTGTGCATGAGACAAGAAAGGTTTCTGAGTTGGTACGACAAAATATGATACATTATTAAGGTCGTGTGTGAACTAAAGGTATAAGCAGTTCAAATTATATTTTAACGTGATTTTTAAATCTATAATCTATGTATAAAATGTTGTTTATTTCTGTTCTCAGGTGATTACAGATTTGTTGCAAGATTATGGATATATTTACGGATTTAGAGATGTTTTAATAAGTAAATGTAGGTGTGTAGGTCACGGCTAAAAGGTTTATCTAAAAACGACTATGACGCCTCATAGTAAAACAAGGCTAAGCAGATAAGACGAAAGAAATCGACAGGGACTCGAAATACACCTACAAAAACTTTGGGAGTGTGCAGATAGTTTAAAAGTTACTTCACCAAATTATCAAATACTAACATTGCCCCACTGTTTTACGCGCGTAGTTTCTGTCTCCTATATTTCCCAGGGATAAAAAGTAGACTGTGTTATTCCAGCCTATATTCTATGTTCAATATTTCAACCCTTCTGCTGTTCCATACAAACATCAAAATTTTAACATTTATAATATGAGGGAAAAGTAGGATGTTCCTGAGCAAATTGCGACCGTCGCGCTAAAAGTGATCTCTACCAGTTAATCGAAGATTGAAAAGAAACATTAAATGGAATAAAAAAATATAATTTAAAAACTCAAAAACCCGACTGCGTAAAAAGTGAACCAAACTACGTACTTGCATACTAAAAAAACTGAAAAGAATAAAACAAGCATTTAGATTTCTGGTGGTCTAGAATTCTATAATATGTTATTGTATTAATACTATTGAAATATATACAACATTTTGTAATAAAAGAACATTACAACTGAAGAGTCGGGATCCATTATTATTCGACATACAATCTAATTGTTCAATAGATTCGATATTATTATTGGACATACAATGTAATTGTTCAATGGATCCCGACTGTTCAGTTGTAATGTTCTTTCATTACAAAATATTGTAGGTATATATTTCAATAGTATTAATACAATAACATATTATAGAATTCTAGACCACCAGAAATCTAAATGCTTGTTTTATTCTTTTCAGTTTTTTTAGTATGCAAGTACGTAGTTTGGTTCACTTTTTACGCAGTCGGGTTTTTGAGTTTTTAAATTATATTTTTTTATTTTATTCTTTTTAGTTATGAACAATGTTGTGAATGTTAATTTGCTCAACATAATAATATGCATCTTTTGGTTGTTGACCAAATGTCTTCGTTTCTACTGATATAATATGTAGGATTTTCTACTGCATGTAATTCATATTTATAGTTTTGTGTTAGTATAGGTTTTCGATTGACGTTGAGTACCTACTAAATCGTTTGAAGTTGGAGATGGGCGACCGAGGCGGAGCAATCCGAGAGCGGTTCCGTGTTCCCACTATCAGCGGCAGAGTTGAAACCCCATGGAGGTTTATTAGTAGATAGGGGCACCATATCCATATATGATATAGAGTGCAACATAACCCGGCTGTCTCCCGGGCGGGGCAGTAGGGTATGCGTAAATACATTTCCTGCACGTGCGAAAAAAAGGTAGTCCAATATACCTACTAGCATTGATCGTAGAACCCCATCTGGATGAACCCCAGATGGGCCCCATCCCAAACTTCACGGCGCACGCAATCATGTCAACGTTGGGAAGAGTGAGCTCACTCTTTCCGTTCTAGTCGTTTGCAGGACGCGGTGGACGCCGGACGTTTTTACCTATCATTATTCGGTGTCAACAACCAAAATAAGTAGAACCACAGCAAATCTCGCCGCTAGCGATTATAGAGGTCAAGTAGATTGGTTGTTTGTAAACCACTTACGATACATACAGAGACGCAGTTTATTACCAATTTCAAGGTGCTCAGGGCACATCTATTGATTTATATCGATGCCTACTAGATACATTAGTATATAATGTCCATCCACATTCACACGTACACTTAGTTATACGAAGTTTTCTGCTACCTAAAAACCTATAAATGTGAGAATGGTTGTTACTCAACTTTAAATCGATATACATCCTAAACGATCAGTCAAATCGAAAAATATTGAGAGAAAGCTAAACATTATTTTTAAATACCTATTCAACGATACCCCTCTTGACATAATTTGGTGATTTTCATTTTTTTTATTTGGACAATATGGCGTCCTGAATCCGCCATATTGGACTTACACTAAAGACATGTCTTTAGTGTCACTCGCCAGATTAAGGGGAATCGATTGACGTGTGAATCATAAAAATCGGCCCAGGCGTTTGGTCTGTATAGTGCCTCAAAGGAACATACAAACATACATACATACATACATACATACATACATACATACATACATACATAGACTGTTAAACACATTACCACTCCTTTGCGTCGCGCAGTCGGGTAAAAAGACGGTGTAAGAGACAATATGCCGTAAACCTTAAATAGGCAAGTATTTATATAGTTTGAATTTTATGATAAGTTTAACTTTTTACAAAAGTAAATATAATATATTCTTCAAATTGGGCACACAGTTAAATTGTCTGGAACAGCACATAGGTTACTTAAAATAACATTAGTAACATTATTTGTAGGGCATTTTTACTAAATGTATCTTATACACATATTATGTTCGCTACATAATATGTGTATAAGATACATTTAGTAAAAATGCACTGATGTATACCTCAAACAAATAAATAAATAAATACTTTTAACGGGAAGATTGGAACGGCAAATAAGCGTGTAAAACCGCGGCGTTCTAGTAATTAAAAATGGTAATAACGGCACGCCTCCTTTCAGTTTACTTAGTACACATAAACTGCGTAGCCCGATATTCACACGGATTTACAACCAATTATACTAATCCGCAGAAACTGTCATATCGACTCAGGTTTTAATCTTTTTAATCTATTGTCAATTCCCACATGTTTCACAATAGTTAGTCTTATGCAGCCTATTCATTTTATTGAGTTTTTACTGATGTTTAATATGCTATAAATATATATTTACAGCTCAACCACTAATATGCCATTTCGTTCGTTTTATTGCGAAGCGTTAAAAATTTATATCCGTTGATACTTCTTGTTGGTAATTTGATTTGGTTGAATATGATATTAACTAGTGATTAAATACATTTTATTGTGATTTTACATAATGAATAGAAAGTGAAGTGGCCGTTCGAATCGTTAGAAACTATTGGCTCAGTAATAAAATTATGGTTGTTTGTGATAATTATTTAAATTATTTCGTATCGATAACAAATTAATTTAAGTATTTGTTAATGTAAAATGCGTCTATAAATTGTTGGAGGGCGAGTGATAACTGCAAACATTATAGGTACGACGATAAAGTTATGACGTCATTACTATAAAATAGTGTAGTGGACGTCGAACGCTGCTGCGTCATTCTAACTGGTACCTCAATCTATTCTACTAAGCAGGACATATATTTTTTAAATTTCGAAAATAAGTTTGTTTGGTAAAATGGTAGTGGTTTTTTTTTATATTTGAAAAATTTCACCTCCACGTACTCCTAGGTCCATGCCTTTTATTAACATTTTATACATTATTATTATTTTTTTTTTTTTGCTAGTGCAAAAAAATGCTAGTGGTTTGTGAACGTTAAGTGTGTCATTATGTCCCATTGTGTCCTGCCATGTACGAGTATATATTACGTGCAACCCCTAGAAAAAAAAATTTAGTAAAATGTTATTTATCATGAAAGGATTACAATTAAATATTCTCAGAGGTTTTTTAAATACATTTTAAATCGGTCTTGCTTCGAAAAAGTTAAGGACTTAATGAATTTGAATAGCACACGCAACATACATAAAAGATACAAGTAAACATTTTACGTTTTTATTCTTTTTAAAAATTCAAACTTTAGGTTCTAAAATTTTAATACAAAAATGATTATTGACATGTCAAATGCAGTTTATCAGTAGATTTCTGTAAATTGTATAATTATTATATTTTCTTCAGAAATAATTTGGGACAAAAAACCTATTTTTTTGGTATTGCACCGAGTTCTGTACGTGGAATTATAGTTAAAAAACTCTCCCTTCTTCTATTGTACAGACAGACAAACACGATTCCGTATTGGTGGGGCCGCTTACAGGACCCCATGGTGGTCTCGGCGTGTCTTGGCTGTTCAGGGTTTTTTTAACATTTATAGGTTTACGCTTGACCGTCATCTCGCCTGATATTAAGCGACGATGCGGTCTACGATGGAGCGTGCTTGCCTAAAAGAATCCGATTCACTCTCGATTTGAAGACACTAAGATTATAACCATCGAGAAAAACCCACTCAGGCAACTCATTCCACAGTATAGACGTTCTTGTCACAAAAGTAGAGTCAAACCTCTTCGTTCGTGTCTTTGGAACATCAACCATTAAACGAAGCCGCTTCTTCGAGCTACGAGAAGTCCGATAGAAAAAAGACAAGGTGGTATTAGATCATGCAGATCAGTTGCACACTCTTCGAAGTATCCGAAAAAAAATCGATAAGCTATTTTTCGGCGATGTTCAAGACTGCAAAGTCTGCAAAGTTCAGGTGCGCTGATTGCGGGTGTCCCTGAGTTGTGCCCGAAGACGGCCAAACCACGGCGGGTCCGCGGAAGAATACGAGAATATCATCGAGTTTCTGCCATAACCGGCAAAGTTTGCACTCCGTGGAGGCTTTAGGCGTGGTGGCCCTTATGGTGTCGAGCTTAACATAACCCGACCAATAAATGTAGGTACGCCCATTTACTCCACGAAAAAAAAGAATCCGTATCGGTATCTCCAGTCATCAGTAAAAGTACAGCTTTCAATAAAGCCGTTACACAATACACAGAGGGAGTATGCCCTGATGGATGTAATCTGAACGTCATAAAGTTTGGAGGGAATCGGTTTCTTCTGGGTAAGCGCGCTTTATCGTAAACTTCATCGTCACTTAACATTAGGCAAAATGGCAATCAAGTGCAAAATTACTGTTGATAAAAATACACACGTAAAAATTGAATTACTAATGTTTATGATAAAAATGATGACGACTTAGAAAAACCTGTATTTACGGTTCCAATTTCAGTCTTATTGACAATGTCTTTCGGTTTATGAGTCCGTGTCGTTAAATCAGTGTACTAAAGCAGGGAGCGTATGGAACATATTCAAATGCTTGTGACCCTCGCTCTATGCTAATCCCATGCTAATGCAAATTAAAATGTTAACAATAGAAATAAGCGTTATGGCTTTATTGAGAACCCGTTTGGCACGCGATGCAGCATCTATTACTTTTCTACAGGATGTCACAAAAATTACTTCTGTTTAATTTCTGTTTTTATTTTAAATATTGCATTATCTGTTTACCTACTCTAGCCTTTCAATAAATTGAATCCTTTTTTATCTTCTTGGTTTTATCTATTATTGTGATAAAATGGGTTAAATAATCACACTTGCAACTTTATTTTTAGTTTTTGTTGTCTTCATATGTGTAGGTATTATAAGTTTACCTATCTTTCTCCCTTAAATAATAACAACGAAGAAGTTTGGGTGTTGTTGGGATTCTATCACGTGGGAAGAATTGAAAAAATCTGAAATGGCTATCTAAAACCTGCCATGAAAATCCATGCCATATATGAAATAAAATTTTATATCATACCGAAAATGTCAGGTTGTAGATACATCCTGTGCATAGACGTTTTGCTGCCATATCTACATACATATGTTCATGTATGCATCGTTTGGATTATAATGTTTTTTAATAAGTGCACATTTCGAATGTTTTTAATTGAAAGGGATGATACAAGGACACTTTCGTGGGTCTGATTAAAATATAAATCATAGATAAGTTAATCTGTTATGCACCCTTAAAGTAGTTGTGCAATACTAAAAATAACGTAAAGTTTTATTAGTTATTTTAATTGTGTTTTATTTATTGCAAGTCCTAATTGTTCTATCACTCTATTTTACAAAAAAAAAATGTTGTACTATTTAGTTGTAATAACATAAACAACCACATTTTTATTTAGGGGGTTTTAATTTAGGACAAAGTTTTTAACAAACTTGTGAATCATAAGATGCATTAATCATTATGTCTGGTACAGGTCTACTTTTTTAGAATAGGTTAGGGCTGCTAGGGTTAGAAAAATACTGTCTTCACTGGTCATGAGGCTTAGTTGGCAGTGTTTCTATTCACTAAGCCAAAGATCGTGGGTTCGATTACTACTCGGGTCAAAATTTTGTGGGAGGAAGTTTTTTCTGTGGTTGAGTATTTTTATGAATTCAAAAATGATTAGTATAATAAATAAAATAAATAAATAAGTAAGTATAAAAGTAAGTATAAAGTCGCAAAACAAAAACAAAAACCGAGGCTCAAGATTTTGCTGCCTTAGTATGAGTCCAATTACTATTATTCCTTTTTTACACCACTTTGACGTAAAATTATCGAATTCGATGTAACAATACTCATACTCCTATGTATTGTAAAAAATAAACAATTGATAATTTTTAGTGAAGGCGAAATGTAAACAGATTTAATTCCACAACATTATTATCAAAACTATTTTACACAACAGGGATGGGACATCAATCAGAATTATTCAACGGTAGCCCCAAGCCCCTTGCGGTGACGCCAGGGGTGCAATATACCAGTAACACTTCCGCTATCACCCCTGGGGGCTTCCAATTGCAGTGTTCTTTTTGTAGTCATTGTCAGATTTCTAACTAGTTTATGCACACGCAGTTTCGATGTTTAACTACAACGCAATAAATATAAATTTTAAGCTCGATTTGACTTTAATACTTGGAGTAAATTCGTATAGTTTTGGAAGGTTTGCCATGCGTAGCATATGTACAGTACGCCTTTCAAATTTAAAGTCTCTACGTTCAATAGTTTAGTACGGCAGTTATTTATCAGTAATTATATGCTGTACTGCAAGTATTTTGAGAAAAAAGGCAGCCTATGTGCCAATGGTTTAATTGTAGTATCAAAAAATGTAACTTAGCTCAATTTTGTGCGTGCAAATTTCGAAATCAATATTAATGTGCTTAAAATTGAAAATTCTTATATATATGTAGCTTGCGTAAAAGTTAAGTAAATGATTGAAACGTGGTGGTAATTTTCATTCCTAAGAACGATATGTTGTTTTGAACGGTGAAAAAAAAAATTATGATAAGGATCCTGCAGTGTTCAACTGTAGCGGTATACGTCGTTTTGCTCTAGTAGCTAAAACCTATTTTACAACCGTGAAGTCATAGATTTGAATAATTCCTACTGGGTTTAACAATGAAGGAAAACATGGTGAGGAAACCAGGTCCCAAATAAAAAGCGTTTTCCGAGGACATGCATCAACTGCCAACTCGTATCTGGCTAGCAGCGTGATTTCGATTTTGTTGCTTGAGAGAGGCTTTGGCACGTAGGTTCAGCTGCGGAAACAGCTGGAAATGGTTTTGACTCTAGGCGTGTAAAATAAACTGCTGATGCTCATCTGTGAAATTTAAGATACTCAAAAGACAAGCAAAAGCTTACATATCCTTAGCAATTAACGCTATGACTCTCCTGTCAAAAGCAACCTCAACCCTAATATTCTATTTTATTTAGAAAGTTATTTCTTCCACTGTACCACAAATAAAGAAATCCGGCAGCATTTTAGTGAAGTATATAAAAGTATAGATTATATCTTCTCTTTTAATTAATTGGCCGTAAGATACAATCACCGCTAACGGGCAGTATAGTGCGAGACGTATGTGCGAATGAAGACGATGAAAGTGGAAATATTATGAACTGCCTTGAAGACGTGCGTTTGTGGAGATCTGATAAGGAGACCCATAACTTCTCAGACGTATGATGGCTTCATCGGACCTTATTATAATAAACGTCCGCAGCATTACTTGCAAATACAACTTTTTGATTGAAATTACCTAGTTTTGTACACAAGTTAAATATTTTTCGGCTGAAAGTAGATTAGAAAAATAACGGCCGAATTAATAACATCCTCCCGTAGAACTCGGTGAAAATTGGAAGGTTTTCTTGGAGTGATGAGGCGAAAATAAAATGAAATTTTATTACACATATTAAAAGCATTTTTTTGTGAAATCTTAACAGCTAAAGGGTTAGTATTGAGTGTGTATGAGTGAGAGAGTGACTTCTCTTTTGGGAACACTAGGTATCTACCTGTATCGTAGGACCGTCGGTTAATCGAACGCGTGAGATTATAATCTCACGGTAGGTTAGGTTGGTTATTAATCTGACGACGTTACCACATGACGTTACATTATAATCTGATGGTTTTTACAATTTTAAGGTGACATAAATACATAGAGGTAGGTACCAAATTATTTATTTATTTATTTAGCCCGTTAAACTGGGTGAGAGGTTGGTTCTTATTAGCTTCATATTTTTTGTTTGTTTGGCTATAAGATGTCTCTCAACTCAGTTTGCCTGTTGGCAAAATCCTCTTCCAGTATTTTCCATTGTATTGGAGTTCTTTCAGAGATTTTTTACACCACCTGTTCGCATTATTTGTCTCTCTAACACTTCAAGTCTTTTGTTTTTGCGATCTCTTCTATATATTATTAATTTATTAAATCTAATATATTTATTAATTTGATTACTGATTTCTGTAATCATTTGTATGTTTTCTTTGTTTTTTCTTTGAGACAGTAAAGTTTTTCTGGATTTTATGACTTGCATGGTATCATTGCTGTGTTGGTATTTGCTTTTGATTTTGTTGGTATTGTTAGTGAAAGTTAGTTGTTTTTCTAATGTTCCATAATTTGCTTTAATATCGCATTCCTTTTCGTAAAATCAGCTTCTGTAAATTATCTGTTAATGACTGGCCAATGTTTTTGAAGCTCTTCGTGGTGAATTGGGTTGAGCTATGAGTGGTAATATTCTTCCTTGCTCTATTTGGTGGTGCTGATAGAATTGTGCTACTGACCATTCGATGATCTGTGTTAAAATTGAGTTTTGTGATCACGCTTGTATTTGAAAATGCCTTTGAAAAGTTGCTTGTTACATAATCTATTTCATTTTTAATACCATAAGGTACCATATAATATCTACCGAATTATAAAAACGTCAGTGTTTAGACGTTTGGATATTTGGATTTTTGTTGCTCACGTAAAGGCCGATTTACATCAGACGAGCGAATGCTCATTCTATCCCCATTGTATCAAACTAATTTGGTGTAAACAAACGAAGAGCATTCTTTCGTTGTTTTGTTTGCGTTCGCAAAGATTCTATGGAATATATAATATGGAAAACGCTAAGAACGATCTTTCGTTTAGATAGATAGATAGATAGATAGCCAATCCAAGATCCAAGCTGTGAACCACCCGTCCGACGTGCCTGGCAACACGGGTGGCGCGTCGGTAGTCGTCTGGGGTAATTTAAATTCGCGGGTGTCGCACCGACCGGCGTGGCTAGATGCGACGCCGGCGGTAATTACTCGCCCTGTTCGCCGCTGACCCCCGCCGAGAACGGACGTGCGCCGACGCGGCCGCGAGACGCGCCGCC
Source organism: Ectropis crepuscularia (assembly GCA_963693475.1). Lineage (NCBI taxonomy): Eukaryota > Metazoa > Arthropoda > Insecta > Lepidoptera > Geometridae > Ectropis > Ectropis crepuscularia. The sequence continues at coordinate 20,095,562 of OY856353.1, read as the reverse complement.
ACGTGGCTGTTGTAGCCTAGTATTTAACGGGTGTGTTATCTAGTATAAGGTACGTAAATAAACTACGTGATCTAGATCAAACGGTGTTTTACATATTCCCCACGTGCCCCCTAGCCGGCGCACGAGCGCAGCCTGACTACACGATATCAATAAGTTACAGTCCACTCTTTCGTTAATTTACTCCGTGGCCGGGCAGTGGTTCAGAAACGTTTCGACGTTTTACAATCGCTGTCCTTCGCAATTGCTGGTCTTTCGAGACGGGTAATTGCTGGTCCTTCACAAAAGCTGGTCCTTTCGAGCCGGATTTACTGCGGGCTACGAGTAAAAAGGGAATATCGTGTAATTCAAAGTTGTGTTTGTGCGCGGGCGCGGGTGGCACGTGGCGCGGGAGTAGTGTCGCGTCGGTATCGTGTCGCGCATTTGTATAGTGTCGCGTTATACCGTGTCGCCGTGTCGTGTCGCGCGTTCCGTAGTGTCGTGTCGCGCGTTTCGTAGTGTCGCGTCGGTATCGTGTCGCGCATTTGTATAGTGTCGCGTTATACCGTGTCGCCGTGTCGTGTCGCGCGTTCCGTAGTGTCGTGTCGCGCGTTTCGTAGTGTCGCGTCGGTATCGTGTCGCGCATTTGTATCGTGTCGCGTCACAAGACATAGATTTGTAATTTGAGTGACCGTGTAAATGGTACGTACTCGCGGTATGGCAGCGTCAGGTCGGTCAGACACGCCGCCTCCGGAGGTCATTCCGGAAGCAGGATATGAAAGTGACTCGGCGGGAGCGTCACCACAGGAGCTCGATGCTCCACATGCGGCGCCCTCGTCAGCGACGAAAGTCACGACGGAGGAAGGCGAAGGACGCGACCGCGAGCAACCGCCATTTTGTAGTACACAAGCGTCGCCTCAGGGGAAGGTACGCGAGCATGACACGAGGGTTAGTTTCGAGTTAGGCGAACAGCAAAAGCGGGCGAAGGCAAGGTTAGAGCTTGCGTTGAAACAATACAACGAGCTATTTAAAGAGCCGGGAGATGTATTGGTTAGGGAAGTGTTAGGCGCCGGAGTTCTGAGCACACGACGGGAGCGTGACGCGACATTGGAATGCGCGTGGCGCGGGGACGCAGACGTGCCCCAGGCGAGTCGTGTGAGAGGAGCGGTGGTCCAAGAAGAAAGCCCGTGCGCGTCAGAGACGCACGCGCCGGGCCTTTACCGGCGGCCGGGAGCGTCAGAGACGAACGCCCCGGCCCAAACAACAAGCCCGCGCGCGTCAGAGACGCACGCGCCGGGCCTCTACCGGCAGCCGGGAGCGACAAGCCCGCGCGCGTCAGAGACGCACGCGCCGGGCCTCTACCGGCAGCCGGGAGCGACAAGCCCGCGCGCGTCAGAGACGCACGCGCCGGGCCTCTACCGGCAGCCGGGAGCGACAAGCCCGCGCGCGTCAGAGACGCACGCGCCGGGCGTCTATCGGCAGCCGGGAGCGTCAAGCCCGCGCGCGTCAGAGACGTACGCGCCGGGCTGCCTCGTCGGACGGAGTGTGTCAGGGACGTACACACAAAGCCGTTCACTGAGCGACAACATGCCAGCGTTGGAGGCGCCGGCGAACTTGGGATCAGCACAACGGGTGGCTGATGGTGAGCGCGCGGCGGCAGCGGAGCCACCGGCAGGCACCGGCGAGGGGCAGCACCGGAGCGGCCCTGACCAGACCTTGAGAGACCTGGCTTCGGTGTTATGGGAAGTAGCGCGCGGAGATCGCTCCGCGGCAAAAAGGTACCAGTGTGATTTACCTATATTTAATGGCTCGTCAGAGGACTGGTTGCATTTCAAATCGGCGTATTACGAGTCTGCGTCTAGCTATATGGAAACGGAAAACAGAGCTAGATTGAGGAAATGCCTCAAAGGGGCGGCAATGGAGGCGGTGAAATGTTTGTTCTTAGGATCAACAGCTGCACAAATTATGAGTAGATTAGGACATCGGTTTGGTAGGCCCGAAGCGCTAATAGTGCAAGAGCTCGATAGGTTACGGAGCCTTCCCAAACTGACAGACACGCCTAGGGACGTGTGTATGTTCGCGTGTAAAGTAAATAATGTGATTTTAGTTGTTCAGGCGTTAAATAAACCACACTACCTACATAGCCCAGAGATGGTTAATATCATCGTGGAGAAGCTCACTCCAATAATAAAGAGTAGGTGGTATGATTATGAGAGCGAAAGGTTCAACGGGGAACCAGCTCTCTTATTACTAGGCAAGTTCTTAGATAGAGAAGCAGAACTTAACGCAAGACATGCGAAGGCAGAGGTCATAGACGACAAACCGCGTCGTAGTTATGAAAACAAACAGCGGTCATACGCAGCGAGTGAAGGCCGATGCTGTGTGTGTGAGGGAACTTGTGTGCATGTAGCAGTATGCAAGCAATTTAAAAATATGTCGTCACCAGAAAGATGGGAAAAAGCTCGCAAGTATAAATTGTGTTTCAGGTGTCTGCGGGCGAGGAGGTGGAGACATAACTGCAAGGCGAAACCGTGTGAGATCTCCGGGTGCAAGTATCACCACCACCGGCTCCTACACGGCGGCGGCGCCACGCCGCGACCCGGGCGGAGCGGAGCGACCCAGGCGGGCGCTTCAGCTGGAAGGGAGAGCGGCGGCGGCAGTCAACAATCGTCGGAGCGGCGGGAGACTCTCCACGGCGACCAACTACCTACGGCAGCGGTGACATCGGCCAGAGTAGCTCACGCGCAGAAGAGAACTTTATTGAAAGTCGTTCCTGTAACGGTAACGGGACCACGAGGTGAGACGGACGCATATGCGCTCCTGGACGACGGAAGTACCGTAACGCTGGCGACTGAGGACCTGGCGCGGCGAGTGGGAGCTCACGGCCCGCGCGACCCCTTCTTTATAGAGGCGGTAGGTGGCGCTCGTATCAATGCGTCGCATTCACAGCGCATTAAATTGCGAGTAAAAGGTAAATACGCATTAAATAGTGTAAGTATAGAGGCGCGCACTATTGATAAACTGGACATATCGGCGCAGTCGGTGACATGGCATGAACTGCGTGACTGCCGGCATTTGGACATGCTAACGGAACAGTTGGTGTATGACGATGGCAGACCATCATTGTTGATCGGCCAGGATAACTGGGAGGTACTCTTGACTTCAGAAGTGAGACGGGGTCAGGCTGACCAACTAGTTGCATCTCAGACCCCACTAGGATGGGTTGTGCACGGGCAAAGTAGTCACCTAAATCGGAGTAAGGCCATTCACACTAGTCTGCATCGCTGCGGCCACTTGAAGACGGACGTGGATCCAACGCTAGATCAGTTGGTAAGGGAGCATTTTGACCTAGAATCATTAGGAGTCGAACCACGTCGTCCGAAAAGGGATCCTGAGGCAAGGGCGCTGAAGGTGCTCGGAGAAACGACACGGGCGCTGCCGGAAGGAGGGTATGAGACAGGTTTGTTATGGAAGGAAGACAACCCAACATTGCCGAATAATTATCAAGCCGCGCTTGGACGGTTACAGGGAGTTGAGAAAAGGTTACACCGAGACCCGGAGCTAAAAGGTAAGTACATAGCGCAAATTAATAGAATGTTGCAGCAGGGTTACGCGGAAAAGGCACCTTTGTCGCCTTCCGGAAGTACCGTGTGGTATCTACCACATTTTCCAGTGACGAACCCCGCTAAACCTAACAAGGTCCGCATCGTACTTGACGCGGCCGCGCGCACGCAGGGAGTGTGCCTCAATGACCAACTGGTCACAGGTCCGGCGCTTCTACAATCACTGTTGGGAGTTCTCTTACGTTTTAGGCAAAGGCCTATAGGGATTGTAGCAGATATAAAAGACATGTTTCTGCGAATTAAAATTAGATTACCGGACAGGGATGCTCTGCGTTTCCTTTGGCGTGAAAGCGCAGACGAATCACCTACTGAATATAGAATGACGTCGCTGCCTTTCGGAGCCACCTCCTCTCCCACAACAGCAATATATATTAAAAATCTAAACGCGACATTGCACCAGGAGGAGTTTCCCGCGGCAGCTAGTGCGATTATCCGTAATCATTATATGGATGACTATTTACAGAGTTTCGACACCCCTGAAGAAGCGGCAACCATTGCGCGAGCAGTCGACGCAGTGCATCGAAAAGGAAATTTCGAGCTGCAGATGTGGACGTCAAACTGCCGTGCGGCCATAGAGGGTTTCGCCGAGGAAGAATCGACGGCTGTGCCGCTGGATAAGGACGAGAAGGTTTTGGGACTCGTCTGGCACCCGGCCGATGACTCATTAGGGTTCAATTTGAGTAAGATCTGTCCATATTCTGTAACTACTTACACTAAACGGGAGCTGTTGAGAGTGACGATGTCTCTATACGATCCGATTGGACTGGTGGCGCCAATAACCACGCATGCGAAGCGTTTATTAAGGTCAGCGTGGCGTTTGGGTCTCACGTGGGACGAACCGTTACCGAAGGATTTAAGGGCACAATGGGAGAAATGGTTCCTACTCCTGGAGGGATTAGAGAGTATGCGGATCCCGAGGTGCCATTCTGGTTTTCACTGCGCGGCAGTGTTAGAATTGCATACATTCGTTGACGCGAGTGACTCGGCCTACGCCACATGCATCTATTGGCGTTTACAGAGTAATAACGGAGACATTACTGTGTCACTCGCGGCAGCGAAAGGGCGCGTAGCGTCCTTAAAGGTCACTTCTATACCTAGACTTGAATTACAGGCGGCGGTCGTGGGGAGCCGGTTGGCGCGGTTCATCGGGGAAGAGCACGACAGGCGTCCCGACCGGCGCATCTTCTGGTGCGACTCCCGCACCGTACTCTCATGGCTGCGTGCGGGCGCGCCGTCATTCAAACCATTCGTCGCGCATCGCATCGCTGAACTGGAGGAGACAACATCAGTGGCTGAGTGGAGATGGTGCCCGTCAGCACTCAACGTTAGCGACGATTGTACGCGGGACGCGCCACCTGACTTCGGAGCGACGCATCGTTGGTTCCGCGGCCCGAGCTTCTTGTACGAGACCGAGGCAGCATGGCCAATTGAAGAAGAACCGCCACCCGAAGCCCCAACTGGAGAAGAACGAACGCACGCCGCCACCAGGACCACGCGTCTGAGTTTGACGCACGCGCTACCCGACATAGCTAGATTTTCATCCTGGTTGAGATTGATACGCGCCACGGCCAGAGCACTGCTGTTTATAGATTTATGCCGAGCAAGGACTATTGGAGTTACAAAGAAACGCACTCGACGCAACCCTGCGGACGATCCTACGTGGAAGCCGGTAGGCTCACGCACGCCATACGCACAACAGGGGAAAACTCTCAAACAAACCGGTAGCTCCGCAGCGACGACCCGTTATCGCCCGTTGGAAGCGGAATATACGCGGCGCGCAGAGTACCTGTGGGTGCGCGCCACTCAAGAGGAAAGCTTTGCGGAGGAAATAGAAGACATAAACCAAGGTAGGGCGCCCGCGGCACACAGTCGCCTGCGTCAGCTATCATTGATCATCGAGGACGATACGCTGCGACTGCGACCGCGCATCGCGGCGGCGTCTGGCTTAGAAAGGGAGATGGTCAGTCCGGCCGTTATGGACGGGAAACATCGATACTGCCACCTGTACATTGACTGGGTCCATCGCCAGCTTCACCACAGCGGGGTGGAATGCGTCACCAACGAGATACGACAACGTATGGTAGCAACAGTGAAGAGAGCGTTGCGAATGACGTTGCAGGAGCGGTGTCCGCGAGAAGATGTTCTGCACACATTACTCACCGAGATTGAACACACGGTAAATTCGCGCCCGCTGACTCATGTATCGATCTCCGCGGAAGACGAGGAGGCATTAACACCAAACCATTTCCTGCTAGGAGGATTGTCGAAGGTGCCTCTCCCGGGAACCTTTACCAAAGTGGACGAACTAGGACGATCGCATTGGAGAGCCTCACAACGACTCGCTGATCTTTTCTGGCAACGATGGGTGCGCGAGGTTCTTCCCGTATTACAACACCGGCGGGAGCCTCATGGTCGGGGTGACCCGCTAAAGGAAGGAGATGTGGTCCTGATAGTGGACTCAAACCAACCGAGGAACGTATGGCCGAGAGGGAGAGTACGGCGCGTGTATCCTGGCGCAGATGGCGTGGTTCGGGTGGTGGACGTAATTACCAAGAATGGCATGGTATTGAGAAGACCTACAAAACGACTGGTCGTATTGCCAGTAGACGTAGTTGAGATAAAGTAAGATAATTTGCGTTAGTAGCCTACATTGTTTAACTATATTAAAACTTATATTGCTGTAGCGTTAGGTCAAGACATTGTGGGGAAGAAGTGAGCTATTGTTTCCTGACGCCTAACGCTGCCTTAGAGTCGGAGTGATTATAATTCTTGTTGTGAAACCAAGATCTGACTTGTTATGTATAATTATTTGTTGTAAACCAGGATCTGGCATTGGTTATGTATGGGAGGAGATGACTATAAATTGTTGTAAAATGGCGTGACGCCGAGGCATTGTTCGGGAGAGAACTAAAGTTATGGCAGAATGTCTCGGCGGGCACTACCGTAGAGTTTATCATAGTTTATAATAACAACTATATATTGTACTTAACAGTCCTAAGGACAGAGACGCTAGTCTCATCTGTTTCGCAGATTTGTAAAATTGGCGTGACGCCGAGGCATTGTTCGGGAGAGAACTAAAGTTATGGCAGAGTGTCTCGGCGGCCACTACCGTAGAGTCTATAATAGTTTATGATAAGAAACAAATATGTATTGTATTTAATGGGCTTAAGGGCAGAGACGCTAGTCCCATCTGCTTGGCAGATTATATATTGTAAGGTACAGAGACAAAATCTAGCGAAGAGAGCGCTATGACAGCGTGTCCGTCAGCAAAGGGCAGATCTTGTCTCTCGTGCTTATTATTATAAGGTGTAACGCTTAAGTTTAGCTACATGTTATATTGCTAGTAGGTTGTATATGGACGGTATCCGTTGCGCAAATGGAGAGACCCCTATCAGAGGGACGGCGTACCGGATAGTGATCCTAGTTTGTTTAAATATTGTAAAGTTCGGCATGTAAATAATTCTGATATGTAAGCCGGAACTGTTCGTAATGAGCGAAGCTAGTAGACTGATTAGTGCAAACAGGCCAAGGTCTTCTACGAGCCCCGCTCTTTGCTTCTTTAAGACATTATGCGAATCTTGGGTGCGTCGACGGGTGCTTCACGCGATTGGAATACGATAGATCGCGGCGGGAGAAATGTGAACCACCCGTCCGACGTGCCTGGCAACACGGGTGGCGCGTCGGTAGTCGTCTGGGGTAATTTAAATTCGCGGGTGTCGCACCGACCGGCGTGGCTAGATGCGACGCCGGCGGTAATTACTCGCCCTGTTCGCCGCTGACCCCCGCCGAGAACGGACGTGCGCCGACGCGGCCGCGAGACGCGCCGCCACGTGGCTGTTGTAGCCTAGTATTTAACGGGTGTGTTATCTAGTATAAGGTACGTAAATAAACTACGTGATCTAGATCAAACGGTGTTTTACATATTCCCCACGTGCCCCCTAGCCGGCGCACGAGCGCAGCCTGACTACACGATATCAATAAGTTACAGTCCACTCTTTCGTTAATTTACTCCGTGGCCGGGCAGTGGTTCAGAAACGTTTCGACGTTTTACAATCGCTGTCCTTCGCAATTGCTGGTCTTTCGAGACGGGTAATTGCTGGTCCTTCACACAAGCGTATTTATTTTGTGGTTTAAAGCTATAGCTTTATCCCGAGAAAACAAAGTGAACGGGAACCACGTTTCCCGTGATAATGATAGGTACGACGAATAAATAAGTATTGAATATTGGTAGACATTTCAAGGTTTCAGCTACATAGTTGATACAGTACCAATATAAATGTGAATACATACTTATGATACAAAGAAACACCCAGACACAAAACAAAAAATTGTTCATCACACAAATATTATAATCGAACCCACAAACCACGGCTTTGCAAGAATACTTACCAACTAAGTGACTAGACCACTGAAATGTTCCCAAGTTCACGTTTTAGTAGTCAGTATCACAGCAAACAGCAACGTATTGCCTAGTAGCTGCAGTTGTCCGTGATAATGGAACGACAAATCGCACGCGCTCGGCAATCGATTGGTTGCGGACCTCCGGGTTGATAGATGAGCACGCGCACGCGGCAACGTGTCGACCCCTTTACCCCTTTAAGACCGCCTCAGAATACGCTACAATGTATATTTCACCACAAAATTGTAAGTATCGTCAGTTTAAAACAAAAAAAAATTGGCAGACAGGAACTGCCGATAGAAGTGAAAACTTATAACTCAGAATTTGATAGCTTATCTTGGAAACTACACGGATGTAACCGGAGTTCGTGGCCTCGCCATCATGGCATGGCCATCTAGAAATGCGTCAGCATTTCCCATTGGGTCACGCATTTCTAGATGGCCATGCCATGATGGCGAGCATGACCATACCCGAGCGTGATGCCAGAATTCAATTTACACCCCACGAAGGATTTTTCTAGGCGCGCCTAAAGAAGTTTTCACTTCAAAAAGAGTAAAGAGTAATCCTACGGTAAGTTAAGTTAGATTATTTGTAATCTATAGACGTATGATAATAATCTGTCGGAATTTTTACTATTTCACGGTGAAATATACATAAATGGCTGCTGGGAAAAATAAAAGTGATCGATATTTTTTCCAATTCACTTTTCAATTCATTATCTCCACTCTATTCACTTTCACTGTTTACATGTATTACAACGATCATATTTTTGAAAACACTCAATAAACTCACTCCTGAATCTTATTTTAAGACAGCCATCGGCTATCGTAAATATTCTAATCATATTGATACGTGAATTCCTATGAGGTGTGATATTTATTTAGTACGTTTTAGGATGTTAAACAAATGCTAAATAACCTACTCTTAGAACCTTTCTACAGATTTATGATTCGGAGTGTTTATTAAAAAGAGAATGTGAAAGAAATTCTGTACTAAACAATAATGTTAAATATCAAAGTTTATGCAGAAGGCAGTCATCCTCGACACAGCGCGCATCGTCAGGAGGTTCCTCACTTTGCAGCCTCAACCATCGGTAGCTTGGGCCCTGCCCCGCTGCCGGCGGCACTCTAGTTTCAATATTTTTTTAATGTTTGTTATTTTATATATCTACTAGCGGCCCATTCCGGCTGCGCTCGGATATTGTCATTTAAAGACTATTAATCGAAATAAAAACTATCCCATCTCTCAAGTTGGACCAGACTACTCACGGTGTGCCAATTTAATTTAAAATCGGTTAAGTAGTTTAGGAATCCATCGCGGACAAACATCATGACAGGAGATTTATATATATTAAGATTGTAAAAACTTATTGATTAAGCAGAAAAATATATGAGTAAATCAAAAGTTTATAAATATAAAAGACATTGTTTTGAATGACAATACAAACTAGAACAGCGTTTCTTGTGCTAAGCCCTATGCTGTATATATGTTTAGAGTACCAAGTTGTTTAGTAATTGGTAGGTATGATCCATACCATAAATCCACGTCCTGTTAACCTTACTCTATTTTTATCAAAAAAAAAACTGATAATATTCGACATAGTGTAGTACGAAGAAGCATTTGATTACCCCTTTATATCCGTTGTACGTACGCAGGGATCTGGGGCGTGAAGGGTAAATGAATAAAACTATAAGAAGAAATCGCGGTTTAAGCCGCAGCTGTCGACGTTGTATTGTAATAGTTGAATAATAGATTTTGCTGGTATCATAGATGAAGCGATTTGTCAAAATGTTGATCCCAGAGGCGACGAAATAGCACCCATAGGTTTAATTGCCCAGAATGTGAATATAGAATATTTATTATCGCGATGTAAAGAACAAAACAAAAGAAGTAACAAGTAAATTATAAAACAGAAAAAAATATGTTAAACTGTCATTTTTGGAGAACAGAAATTGAATATGACAATTTTTATTACCGTTTAGGCAGTCATTACGTGAGCCAAAATTTTGACAACTCTATAGGTTAATTAAAAAAAAATTATTTACGATTGTGATCTCGAAACGAAACTGTTTTTAGTAATAATTACTATATTCAAATTTAATATATTAATTATTAATAGTAATTAAAATCAATGCCCATACATTTTTTTATTAATAAGTAACGTGTTAGGTTAGTTTTAGGTAGTTAATAGGTTTGGAAATTTAAGTGCAGTCCAAAAAATAAATTAAAACATTAAATAATTTTAATACCTCATGTTTTTAATAGACGGTCTTAAAAAGTAACATTCATACATCGATTCAAAGAGAATTTTACGAAGCTCATGTTCGTTCATAAAAGTAGCAGTCAGTTTTGGCATAATTAACATTACCGATCAGGTTGTAAATAATATAGCGAACGATCTCTTTATCTGAGATCTTGCAGTTAAAGAGATGTCGTAGGCAAGGATATCGGATTTCTGTTTATTACGGCGGGCAGTAGCCCTGAACCACCGTAAGAGCACAGAAAAAAAAAGTAGGAAACTCTGTGTTGACTACTGCTACGCATAGAATGATAATGATGTTAATATGTATCAGTGACTAACGGACATTATACGTATTAGTAGTGATGCAATTAAAGAAGGTAATTGATTCTATTACTCTGAGCTTACATTATGTCACTTGATTTTGAGATCCAAAAATTCAGTCCAATATTTCGGGTGGAATGCAATAATTAATTAAAATTAATATGTTTGGTATGAGATTTTTTTACTTGTACATTTAAAAACATTTGTTCAAGGCTAACTCGAGTCAAATATCTGTAAAGTTTTTGAACACAGTTAAATTGGTAAAGAAGTTATCGACGTTTGTAAACTCAAACACACTTAAAGGGAGAACATTGAGCTTGAGTAATATTTTTGTAAAAAATGTTTTTGAAAAGAAAATATTTTTGTAAAAATACGGTTACATAATTAAAATAGATCACGATCCCGTATAATAGACGTTGTTTAACTGATCGTTTTACAGTTTAATTATTTATACCGTTATTTGCAGCATATATTAAGTGGTACCTACAAATCATTTGCCATGCCATGCTATGATATCTGATGTCGATGATTTTTAGTATATCTACTACAACTGTGTATTTTGTGTAATTAAAAAAGTACAGCATTGTAAGCCTTATTTATATTGATACTGCTGGAATTCGGGTCGGGTCTACCACGCTGAACAACGCGAATTGGACCATGGCCGAAAAATGTGTTTTTCTTAGAATATGCTGGTCTCTACACTATGTTTTCCATCGCAGTTAAAACCAATGATGATGACAAACTTGTAAATCTGTACTTGGATAAATAAACAGAGGTGCAAACAGAATATGAACCTACGAACTTACCGTTGTGGAATCGGTGGTTCACAACGCCATCACGGCTCTAAAAATACAGAATATGTCAGAATTCTCTAGTAGGTAGCTCATACACTTATCTAGATCGTTTTATCCCATTTCTTTGCATACATAATAAATAGGTACACGTTTCGTCACTTATAGCACTTACAAAACATTCCTATTTTTTGCACATAAAACCTGGAAAAGCTCTTTTAGGCTCGAAACTTATCAATAAACCATCTCAGATATTCTAGCGCTGAAGCGTTCGTACGTAAAAAGGTTTACTCTCTAGAAAATTCTTAGTAAATAAAATGTTGTATATACTGCCTCTGTACTTGTGCCTCATTGTACGAAGGTAATAGTTATATTTTCGGTTTCTATTGATGGCTAAACAAAAGCTGGTCAGTTCATTACGATAAAATTATAGACACCATACGTACGTGCATACCGAACAACATTTTATCAATTTCGTGAAAGAGCTAAATAGCGTTTTCTTCAAATAGCGTGATTAGATTGTGGCTGTATAGTGTAATGTGAAAATAATTATTTTTTAGTATTTCTGCTTTAGTTGGTTCATTTATAGGTATTAAGGTGCAAACATCTTTGTATAGATAAGTATTGCTATTCAGCGTGGTAATGCCACCTGCATACAAGGCTCTCTTCCAGCTTGAGTAAGATTGATCATTTTGATTATCTTTATACTTTCATCGGTCTACGGATAAAATTCAGATGTGCTTAGTGTTAGTAGTAAGGTAATGTAGTGAAGTGTAGTTTGTATTGTAATTTAGTTTAGTTGATATAGGCTCAGTTCGTTAAAAATCATATCTAAAAACTAACTAATTATTTTGGTGGTTAGAATTTTATGTTGACTTCCTTCCTTTTTATTAGTATCTAATTTCAAAATTATAAAACCTCGAACACTTTACAGAATTTCAAAAGATTATTAGCTCACTAGCGTATTATCGCTATAATCTCCGAAATTAGTTTTAACATGGCATCGTCATTATGCTGTAAAAGCATCGCACCTTTGAATATAAATATTTAAATACATATCGTTGACGAAATTGTCATTGACTACACTTTCTCTTCCGTCGCCCTTCAACATGGTCAATAGGGTTCTTGAATTGATGCCTTGTACTTGCTCTTTGTGAACGTTAGAGAGACATTGTTGGAATATAGAAACACTAGTAGGTATTAGCCTGCGACTTCGTTCCCGCAATATTTAGAATAAGATGATTCCCTGAGGAATTAGGCATTTTCTTGGGATAAAAAGTAGCAAATGTGGTATTCCAGATTATAGTCGAGTTCCAAATTTTAGACTGATGCGTTTAATTCTTACGTGATAGAGCGACAAACATACAATCGTCCACATTTATAATATTAGTAGGATGCACGGCTACAATGTTAAAAACACAATCATGTTTTTCGATGTACTAGTAGTTACTGCGTCGGCTTTGTTTATTTTTTAAAAACACAATGTTTTCGATGTTTTGATTTTGTGTTGATGTTTTGTTCTAAGTTTAAACTTCTAAAACTTTAAGCTTACTAACTTTTCTCAGAGAAATTACAGAGCAAAAAGATAACTTATTTAGTATCTCTGGGGTGATGACCACAGTGGATTGTTATATAGTGATTTTGACTCTTCATGTTCAAATCACTGGGTAGAACTGTGTTGTTATGGGCATATGTAATATGTATAAGGCATATGTTTTGCTATCTCATAAACTCATCTTTTTTTTTTTGCAGGTTATAATACCACTGTTTGTCATAGTCCTTTGCCTTCCTGTCATTTGCCTCGATTCCAAAAAATAATGGTCAAATTTGCGACAATCCGTTTTTTACTTCCAAACGTTTAGTTCAAAATACGACCTAAGTTCCAAAGAGTCGATGACCCGCAGCGTGCATTTCCAACCATAACAATTGCAATCGCACCAACAAACAACAACGTAGCGACAACAACAGAACTGTTGTAAAGTTGGATGACGTCCGTATCCTGCTCCTGTGTTTCCTGGTACCCTGGTAACTTTAAACTGGGTTAGTGATAGCTTGGTGCTTGTAATGTAATAAATATAACGGTGCCGGCTGATTTATGTTGTCTCATACGAACTTTTACAATCTTTAGCCAATAAAGTCAACGTTACTTCCAGAGTTACGTCCACTGTTTAAAATTGTTCTAATAACAATGTGTCATAACAGTATTATGAAGTAATCTATACTAATATTATCAAGAAGTAAAGTTTGTGTGTTTGTTAAATTGTAAGGGGTAATCTCGGGATCTACTGAACCGATTTTAAAAATTCTTTCACCAATAGAAAGCCACATTATTGCTGAGTGTCATAGGCTCCGAGCAAAGCCGGAACGGGCCGCTAGTCATTTAGTAAGATAACCAAAGAGTTTACAAAATCTAAAGATATAACACAAAGTAAGACGTTTTGTAATCTTTTACTCTTTATTTTAACTCAAATCTAACATAGATTTTAAAACCTTTTGTAGGTAATGTCTGCGGGGGATGTTCCACATCTCTGCCAGTTTAGTATTTTACCGCCAAACATTGTTGTGTTCCGGCAATGTTTCCAACAAGATTGCGGGACCAAGAGATCATCATCATCTGCCTGTGATCGTCCACTTCTGGACATATATGTCTCTTCTCATATTACACTACTCAGCCCGATCCTCGAGAGATAAATCAAAGAGCCAAAGATATACTCGTAGCAAATCTTATATATTTGGGTGATGAGCGCAGATCAGTGATGGACAGTGATTTGAACTCTTCATATTCAAATAGCAGTGTGACACTATGCTGTTATGAGAAGACGTGTTGCGTACAATCAAACGTATGTCTTGTTCGTCTTCTCACTATATGTATATTATTAAAAAATAAATAGTAATCCTTCTTTACAATGTGGGTTAAATGTATGTTATAATCACACAACATTTGCACAGGCGATGCAGAATGTTTGTACTAAACAGGAAAGGGTGACCCATGATTCTAACTACCATAACAATTACATTTTTCCTGTAGTTAATGAAACCGCAAAAAAGCGATCAACCAAAAAAGACAACTTTTGTAAGTACGTGATAAAATATTCAAAATAGCTATTGAAAAAGTGATAATAATGTTGACTAAAACGACCTCCTTTCAAAGTAACACATGCATTCGTAGTAGCCTTTGTATTTGTCAACTCATGTGCTACACTGTTACATTAGAGTGAAATATAGTGAGTCATAATATTTAGCGGGCATTTGAGAAGGATATTTTATGTATCATCACAGGAGAATGCAAATAAAATTTAATGCATCTGCATTTTTATAATTTATTGTGACGGGGCGTGCAGGACATGCACCTGATGGTAGAGCAACACTTCTGCTTATAACGACGCAGTTCCACGTATTTCTAAGAGTCTAAATAACTGCCTAACACTGCACTGCGGTTTCAACCATAACATGACTAGCAGTGCTCCGTGTTTTCATCCGCTTTGTTTCCTTTCCCATTATTTTCACGGAATAAAAAGTAGTTTATGTGTTATTCTTTATTCCAAATTATAATCTGTGTTCCAATTTTCAACCCGAACTATTCAGGCTTTCCGACATCATTTAGAAATAAACATCCATCATCAGCAATCAATAGCCCACTAAATGTTCCCACTGCTGGGACTCGGGGCCTTCTCTCGCAAGGAGATAATTAAGGCCATAATCCACCACGCTGACCCAGTGCGGGTTGGTGGATGACACATGACTTCGAAAGATTCTAGGTACACGTCGGTTTCCTCACGATGTTTTCCTTCACCGTTTTAAGTTAGCGGCATTACGAATTTAGCAACAAACATTAAAATTATAATTATATTAGTAGGGTTTATCTCTTTGTCCTGTGATTTGCTGGGAAACATTGTCCTTCAAACCGGAAAGTAATGTTTCCACAATAACGCTTGTCGGTAGAATTTTTGGAATACTTGTGGTACTTCCCCAGGTCGACTATGCTTATGTATCTACACAAACATGTCCTACCAGGAGTGTTGAAGTAGATTAATTAATGATTTTTTTTTTCAAGATTTTTTTATTTATTTTTGTTCAAGACTGTGGACGATTGCTAATAATAGCTTCATCTCATAATTAGTCACAGTAATCACTTTATGTCTCGTTTTCCTCACGTCTTTATTCACTATCGTCGTAGTGAATAAAGATTCAAAACGCAAACTCTTAACGCCAGCAAGCCTTTGAGCTGTTTGTCCGTGACACTGTACAATGATTAGCATTACAATTAATACCTACATACATGTTTATGTAGTATGCTATTTATTTTAACATACTATAAATTTACTTTGAAATAGTCTAATTTTGTTGTTTTTAGTACATGAAAAATGAAATTGTAATTTTTGATCGATATAACAGAATGTTTTTTGAAAATAAATAAATTAAGATCTTTTGGAATTAGATAATTTTAGTGACATCATATTTTTCCCCAGTTTTACATACTTATTTCTTATTTATAAAATATTTTTAAAGCGTGTTAAAAATATCACGTGTTGGCAAGGAAACTTTTCAGCGTTAGAGAATATGGACTCTGACTTTACTATAGGAAACTGTATTTTTGTCGCAAACTATTCGACCCAATTCTCGTGAATTATGCAAAACAACACCATGAATAATGGATCAGCTGTTCATAATTGACTGTTAGTTTTCAGCGGTCTTGAGTTTTTATTTTTATTGAAAAGCAAAACTAATGGTTTAGGTCATTTAACTCGCGAGTTTCACGTGCCGGGGTGGAGGTTTTTGTCGAAGTTTGGTGATACTGATAAGATATATATAACAATATACTAGCAGCGACCCGTGGCTTTACTCTTTACTTTTTAGGTCATTTAACTCGCGAGTTTCACGTGCCGGGTTGGAGATTTTTGTCGAAGTTTGCTGATACTGATAAGATATATATAACAATATACTAGCAGCGACCCGTGACTTTACTCTTTACTTTTTAGGTCATTTAACTCGCGAGTTTCACGTGCCGGGTTGGAGGTTTCTGTCGAAGTTTGGTGATACTGATAAGATATATATAACAATATACTAGCAGCGACCCGTGGCTTTACTCGCGTAACTCCTGCTCCCATTATTTTCTCGGGATAAAAATTACCTAAGTATGTATTATTCCAGACCATAAGTATGTATTTTATCTCACTGCACTCCGAATCTCAACTCGATCTGTTCAGAAATTCCGATGTAATTGAGCAACAAACATCCAATCATGCATACTTTAATAATATCAGTAGGACATTCGGCAACGATCTTCATATAAACACGGAAAATTATGTAATAATTAAGTTATAGATACCAATTAATTTAAGTTGTGTAGGTACAACAATTGTAGGTACACGAAATTATTGTTTTATTGCGTTTTTCCCCATACTAACTATCCTTAGTTTGTCAAATAACTGGTACCTACTGCAATAATATTATTTCCTGAATAAAATAATGGCTTAAAAAATATTAAACGTGTTTCTTTTTTTTTAAATTATGTAGGTACTATGTGCTAAATAAAAGTTGTAAAACATTTTTTTAGTGATAATACAGTTGAATCTTTTTATTTGTATTCTGAAAAGTATTATTTCATTAGAATTTATTACATTAAATCGATACGGAATATTAGGTATTATTATTCAAGCACTCCTTTAATTCCCTTAAAAATAATATTTCTTTTGTTTATTGAATTGAAGTCAATATAGAACCGTAAATTTTAAGATACTTAAATTTGTACCCTAATTTATCTAACCATCATCACATATTTGCGTAAATGCATCCAAAACGTGTTTGCCATTATTCAAATTATTACCTGAGTTAGCCACCCCTATTCAGTACCAATTCGTCGGTCGACCGGTCCGCTTGTGTACCGAATAAAACCGTTCAAAAACAATTAAAATTAGAGCACAATTAAGTCACAGGTTCATACTGAATTAAATATTCCTGGATGCGTCACCGATCGGCGGAGCCGTAGGGCGACCGGTCGGGGCGAAAGTCGGCTCGGGCCACTCTGTTGGACCGCGACAGATCCAAGCCACAGTCTCTTCTAAACCACAGCTATGCGAACATCTTCCCTGACATAGCCGAAATTCCGGGAGTCACGCGTCGACGCGATTCGCACATTCCAAACTTGAATTCGCGAACTTTTTCAGCTCAATTCGAAAAACGAACACTATTTTTTTATTATCTATTCGATTTTTTATCCGCTGAAAGGCTGTTGGCGGCAAACGGTAATTGAGTGTTGTGCCTGTAAAGTGAACTTTTCAGAGCTTTGTAAGATTTTCTTTTTAATTTGTGCTATCGTGCCGAAAGATTATGTGAAGTGTTTTTTAATTTGTGCACTTTTTGATTTTGGATTTTTTTGCTCCGGATTTTTTGGTTGGTTATTTTTTATGCATTACTTTTTAATTTCTTTTAGCAGGTAGGTGCGGTAATTAAGATGTTATTTTGAAGCTTGTATTATAGTCAAAATAATTTGAAAATATAACACCATCAGACATGAAACAATAAATCTTGTGATAATGTTTAAGTTTGTAGTTAAAATAGCTTTCGTTCTTACTTGGAAAATACAAGTTTATTTTCCTGTTGCCAAACTTTTCCTGCTTTTCTCGGGAGCGTTCGTTTCTGTTTAAAAAAAACGCTTATTTTGTTTACGTGTACGATGATAAATCTTTTGTAATATTTATTCCTGTTAGATTGTAAATAATAAAAATTAAAGAATGATTTTAAAATGTAAGTCAAATTTAGATAATCACTTTATTCAATCAATTAACTTTTTCATTGATATTTCGGTAAAACGTATCTGGAATAAAACGTATAAGTAATATTTTTTTACTGTAGATTTTATTTTAAAATTTTTGCTTGTATTTCTCCAAAACTAACGAACGAGTCCAAAAACGCTTATATTATTTACACTTAAAAAATCCGTTTCCTTTTTTTTAATAATTTATCCAATATTATTCCAACAAACTATTAGTACTGGATTTAAATTCAAAGTTATTTTATTTTAAACATAAGTAGTATAGTGCAGTGGCCTAGTACGCGTAGAAAACTCATTCGATTTTCCAAATGAGTTTTTGACACCAAAGCACTGACACATTTTTTTAATTTCGAACCTACCAATTTTTTTATTTATCAAATATTAGGTGACCCGGCAAACGTTGTTTTGCCATATAAATTATTTCTATTTAATTTCTAGTGATAAACGATAATTGATCAGTTATCGAGCGGGATGAAAAATGATTAAATTACTAAAATGGCTATTAAAAAATAGGGGTTAGTGATAAAAGGGTAAAAAATTAGGGTTGTATGTATTTTTTAATGCCACATTATAAAAAAATGAAAACAATAAATAATTTCAATTTTTTTTTAGGGTTGAACAACCATTATCACTTGGGGTATATGAATAATAGATAGTAGCCGATTCTCAGACCTACTGAATATCCATATAAAATTTGGTAAAAATCAGTAAAGCCGTTTCGGAGGAGTAAGGTAACTAACACTGTGGCACGAGAATTTTATATATAAGATAAAATTTGGTAAAAATTAGTAAAGCCGTTTCGGAGGAGTAATGTAACTAACACTGTGATACGAGAATTTTATATATAAGAAGATAGCGATGATTTAGTTGGAGCAGCCAAAATAATGGCAGGTTGAATGACATGATGATATCTGAACCACTCGCTTCTTGAGAGTACCATGATTGTACCCGTCGGGAAAGACCCACTCAGGCAATTCATTCCGCAGTCTAGCTGTTCGTATATTGAACCTTTTCGTTCGGATTTTAGTAACGTATTATCACTTTTCTGTTCAATGAAGTAAGTTTATGATTAGTAATTTACTTTTAAAATCACTAAACATATTATCTATGTGTCACAATATTGTAAACTACTAGAGTCCTGCAGTTTCACTCGGGATTAAAGTTACGTATATACGTAGTTGCCTGACTATTATTATCTATGAACCAAAATTAAAATGCCTTCAGTAGTTTTTATTTGAAAGAGTACCAAACATTCAAATACATACAAACTTTCACATTCATAACATTAGTAAGATTTATAAATGGACCTGAATACAATAATTCACGTATTAGAATACCTGCCAATGAAAGCGGTTCTGTTAGAATACATGCCCAAAATAAGAAGCACAGAAATTAATCTCTTAATTTGTGGGCACCGCCATTACTGCGTAGGTTCAGAAATTTTAAAATTCGAAACCTGAGACGGTGCAGAGCGGTATTCAAGTATTATAATACTTGAAAATTTGGTATCCGATAGAGGTCATCTGACGCCAACTGCGAGACCTTTTTTATAGTACAGAGTGGCAAGATGATCATTACATGTGCCTGATGGTAAGCAAGGCGCCTGCCAAATAGCACAGTGTCACGCTGGTATTGGAACACGAAGAGTCCAAATTGGTAGCTAGCACTGCATTGCGCTGGTCACCCAGAGATATAAGATGATTTATTTTTTTGCCCAGTAATTTATCTGCAAACATTGCCCTTCAAACCAGAACACAGTGATGTTAGCTCATTACTGCTTTGCGGTAAAATAACTAGCAAAAGTGTGGTACTTCCGCAGGTAGACTCTGAAGAGAGTTCTACCACTATAAAAATAAAGAAACAGTTATCTTTAGATGAAATAAATAGACTGTTGTAAACGCTTCAATTCAAAGTTATGTTGGCTCAGTTAAAGACCGTCCGATTTTATAAATGTGAGTTTTACGTTCAAACCTGGCCAGTTCTTATGTTTTTTTCAAGCGCAAATGTATGCGTTTATGGTTACCTACCACTTACTACCTATCACTTTTCCGACAATCTGTGCTTAGTGTGCTTGGTGTCGGATTATCGACTTGACTCTCTCAATGTGGGAAAAGACTCACAAGTTTCAGTCGTGAAAACATGAAGTAGGTTTAAGTTGTATGGTTATTTTAGAAAAAAATCCGCTCAAATACAAGTAGCAATATTTTACTCATTTATCTTGGTGGTAGAATAACTGGCAAAGACATGGTACTACCCAGGCAGACTCCATAGAGAGTTTTACCACTCTAATACACAAAGCTTCATACATCATATTTTTCACTCAAATATAAGATGAAAACCTTCTTTTAATCATTTTAAATCGTACATTTTTTTACTGCACGCTCTTTTTATTTATTTACGCTTTCAGGAAAAACATAGTTTTTATTGTCGTTTCATAGCAATATTCATAGGTTTTGTGTCTTTACCGTTAATTGGTTCTAATCCACGTATTTTAAATTTTAAACCATATTTCTGATAGCTTTAATTTTTTTTTCAGTTTTATATATTTTTTTCAACTTTATACTGTTACTTTATACTTTATATTCTGTGAGAATAAATAGGTAGAACAAAGTTTATACAGTTGATTATAGATAACATAAGCACGCGATGTGATTAGATTTAAATTTAGTGCGACCTAAATTGAAATTCTTTAGTAGGTAAATTTAGTCTTAGTTTGAGTAAACCTTGCGACTATAATTTTGTATTACTAAGTAGTGTAATAACTATTACTGGTTTATAACTCCTAAATCGACTATTTGCTTAGAAACACGAAATCACATTTTCCTTGACTTAATAAGTCGAATAAAAAATAGAAATGAAGTGGAGTGTCTCCGATGTTTCTAGAAAATTCTCTTTATAAAGTATCGTGTGTAGTCACGACAGCGTACTCGCTGACTATATTGCTTCAATAATGACAAACTTAAATCCATACAGATTTTCGTATGTTGAAATGAATTAAATGTTCTCCGCTAAAAATCTGGAATCTTATACCTTTAAACGCGCAATTCTTGTATATAAATATGTATATATATAGAATCTGAATCTTGGAAACGGCTCGAACGATTTTGATGAAATCATGTATGCAGGGGGTTTCGGGGACGATAAATCGATCTAACTAGGTTTCATTTAAAAAAAACGCATATTATGCGCGTATTTAGACAATGAAAAACTGTCACATTAGACATTAGAATGCGAAGGTAAATTTAGCCGCGTGAGGCGACAGCGTAATAGCTCAGATGTGAAGTCGGGCGGTCATAGCGGTCTTGAATTAGTAGCTCCGGGTTCGAATACAGACGGCTTCTCTTTTTTTTCATGTTTTCTTTTTTTTTAAGAAAATCTATTTCTTCGGGTCTTTTATCTGTAGGTAATAACCAAGTATATTTAGTGTTTAAACCGAGCAAAGCTCGGTCACCCAGGTACTAGTATTAATGCGATAAATAAGATGGTAATAAGAAAAACTGCTACGATTTTATCTGCGTTCGTCAAATTAATATTTCAAAATCCATGCTTACATTTTATTCTGCAACATCAACATGATCTAATATCACTTTATCCTTTTTTTAACTACTCGTAGCTCGAAATATCGGTACCATTTCATGGTTGATGTTCTAACTCGAACGAAAATATTAACTCCACGTCGTAGTAAGAACGTTTTAGCTGTGGAATGCGTTGTCTGAATGGGTTTTACCCGATGAATACAAGTGGTGTCAAGCCGAGAGTGAATCAGTTTCTTCTAGTTATTAACCTAGCTTCATCGTTCATCGCATCATGACTAACCATCAGGATAGATGGTCGTCAAGTTAAAAAATAATAGGTTTAGAAATAAACTTTTTTTGTAGAAAAATTAAACCGACTTCAAAACCACAAATAGACACTCAAAAGCGATAAATAAGTTAATATAATTACTATATAAGCGCTACTCACTCATCTATTTGAAGGCGGTGCCAGTAAAGTCAGAAAGCTCGTAGATAGATACTATGTACGTAGTAAGTAGGCATATGTAAGTAGTATCTGTCTACTACGTGTAAGATTTGGCTGGCACCGACTTCAAATAGATGAGTAAGTAGTGCTTATATTTATAGTAATTATATTAACTTATTTTTCGCTTTTGAGTGTCTATTTGTGGTTTTGAAGTCAGTTAAATTTTTGTACAAAAAAAGTTTATTTTACCCTTTTTAGTGTTTATAAAACAAGTTTTCAACAATGCATTTACACAATTTCGTGTTGACAAAACCGAGTTTCATAACTTTTGTGAAATCGACAACCATGTCATCCAGACAAAATTGTAGGCAAATTTTAGTTTTTTTTCATATATCACAAAGCACCCGGCCGATTTCGATAAAATGTATATTTCCCATTCGGGGAGCATATTCGTTCAAACACAAAAATAAATTTTGAAATCGGTTTGGGCGTTCTCGAGAAATCAGGTAACATACATAAAAAAAATATGGTGGTCGAATTTATAACCTCCTCCTTTTTGTAGGTCGGTTAAAAAAGACACCCCAAGACTTTTTAAACAGGCAGAGTCTTTTTACCTAGACTCTAAGCTAAATTAGAAAGTGAACTATACAATACCTACTAAGTACTTACTAAACTTCTTTTAGTAGTCTGAATTATTCATAATCCAATGAAGGTCTAAAGATAATCAATAAGTAATAAGATAATCAAACCCATTACCAGACGGAAGCGTGCCCAGTAAGCTGGTGGTGCTATCGCGCTAAATAGAGGTGAAAAAAGAAAAATAAATATTTTCTAAAAAATTATATGTAATGTTGGTAGTTGAAATATGATAAGAAATATTCAAAACAAAAAAAAATCACAATATTTTAAAGTAACACAATTTGCTATCTAAAACCAGTGGTTCTGTATCTTCATCAACACCAAGGAAATAATACACTAATTAGAACCGTTTAACTGGTATTACCGTTCAAGAGCAGTTTGACTAACACTGGAAATCACTCCTTTAATTCTGGTTAATCTCAACATGAGCAACCATAACTGGATAACATTGGTAGGATAGCTATAAAATTATACGCTTTATAAACTATTTGCAGCAAACCCAGTAAATAAATAAATGTAAATAAATAAATATTGGTGGACAATTCACACACAACACCATCTGACCCCAAACTAAGCAAAGATTGTAAGATGGCGGCCAGATAGCTGATATAATACTTAGATAGTTTTAAATACAAACTTATTATACATAGAAACACCCGTATAATAGGTTAATAACTAAAAGTAGTTCCCGCTTTTTGCGTGATAAAAATAGCCTATTATGTGTTACAGAATATAATCTGTGTTCCAAATTTCAACCCGACCCGTTCTGACATTCTGACGTGATTGAGCAACAAACATCCATACACCTATCTTCACATTTATAATATTTGTAGGGCTAGCAGCAATCCCCGGTTTTACCCATCAGTTCCCGTTCCCGTTACTTTTCCGCGATAAAAAGTATCCTATGTGATATTCCAGACTACCTACATGCCGTATTCCAAATTTCAATTAGAACTGTTCATTCATCCCGACGTGATTGAGCAACAAACATCTACACTTATTATGTTAGTTGGATGTTCTACGTGTTGATGGACTTCACTTGTCTTTGCCGTGTCGTCCTAGTGATTAGAATATCAGATTTAACAATCGTGGTTATGGGTTCGAATACTGCCTACACCTTTGAGTAAATGTCCAAGTGTAGAAATATGAGTTCGTTATCACCACTGCCTTTAACGGTGAAGGAAAACAGTGTGAAGAAACCGTCGCGTCGTCACAAAAAAGAGAGAAAACATGTGTCATCTGTCTACCTACACTTGGTCAGCATGGTGGGTTATGGCCTTAACTCTTTCCTAGTGAGAGATGATCCCGAGAAGCCGTGGAAGGATAAAGTGTGCTGATTTTGCTTCATACTCATGCTACTAGTCTTTGAAGATTGGAATATTCTCCATCAAGTAGATTTCCTCATGTTCTTTTCTATTACCGATTGGATATTGTGTTCGAACGCGTGATGCTTCGTGACACTATATATTTTATTGTAATGGGTAGGCGTGTTTTTACTATCAGGTGCATATCTTCCTTCAAACAGTTTGTGGAGATGGTAGAGTTTTGTTTATTTTTGGTATGTATTTTTATTTTTGGTGTGTCAATAAAGAGTATCTATCTATCTTGCTCGTCTCACCACTCTAATTCTCTCAAAAAACCTTATGAATTGGAATCGCAATGCACAAATGTTACACTGAAACAATACCAGTTACATAATGTTATTACATTTCTTAGAAGAATCCCATACAATCTAAGGGGTGGACCATAAAACTCTCCATGCCATATATTTCAGTTAACGGTGCTATTGACTCTCGAATAAGTTGCGGAATAACAACTGCAACCAACTGCATTTCTGTAAACGTAGATATTTTTCCAAGCCACGTCTTGCTGTTTTCGGAACTGTGTCACAGTAAACGCAGTAAAGAAACTTTTCGTGAAAGTCAATTGGAGTAATCGAGATCGAGATTATAATTAAATATTACTGTATAGAGACATCATTATATGCTTCAAATATTGGGGTTTCATATTAAATTATCGTAAGTAATTAAAAAGTTACTTTCTTGTAGTTTCTTTGAAACATCGCGCTGTCTAAATTACCAAGTTAATGAATTATCAAATGTTTTTTTTGCTAATCCTACTGAAAGAGTAAGCAATTGACAAAATCCGTCTCGTAAAATAGAGAACACCAACTTAGCTTTGAATTAGACTTAATAGATGAGAACAATTTACAGAGTGATACGAAATGGATTTACTTGACTAATCTCCTTGTAACTTGCTCTCAGCTTGCCCTAAAATACTTTATTAAGCAAGAATTTTAGATCTTCGATTTCTTGGCCAAACTAAATTTGATAGGTATGATTTTTTAATTTACGGAATAAATGTCAGCTTTTTAGTTTGCTTAATTGTAAGGAATACGACGTGGCGGCAGCGGTGGCAGTTTGATTTCAATATAATGTACTAATTATGTAGATTTTTAAAACAAAATACGGACGTAACACGTTTCAAAAATGGAACTGTCTTTACTGGTTATACTGTGGTTGCTTCGCCGCGCAGTTCCCAAACCTTATAAACATTCTTATGTATTATTTCCGCGGAAAACTTCTACTCGCGCTGTTATTTGATATTTGTTACTTGTTTTGAAACGCGCTGTCTTATGATTTTGTTTTGACGGTAAACGAGCTTTGTTAGAATTATTTTTCTTCAATTATTTAGACAAAAATTGTGGTTGAGGAAAATCGTCTAAGATTATTTTTGGTTGTATGAAATCGAGTTTGGAGAAGATTTTTCGTCAAGACCGTTTGGCTTGGCCACCATTATTAATCTATGTACAAAAATACACATGAAATTATTAAAATTGTACAAAACGATAACATATAAAGGAACGATAATATATATTTTTGCAAATAATGTCCACCGTTATTTTATAATTATTCATGTGCATATTTAAGTAATCAACAACGAAGTTAACAATATTAAAAATAATACGCAAGCGCATTGTACATACAAAGTCTTTTTTTTCTGATAATAATACTTATGCATCTACAGCATTTGTCTAAATGCATTTTTTTTCTTCTTAATAGGGTTTTATTAAAATAATTTTAAGTACATTACGAAATTTCTTAAATATTTTTTCCTTCACTATATCGAACATAAGACTAAAATCTATCTACCTAAGTCTCCAAACTAAAATAAGAATTCTTGTACATATTGTAAAATAAACAAAAAAAATAACAATTAATCATTTCGAATTTAAGCGACCTACCGCCATTAGGCTCAATATCCATTTCAGACAAGATTTGGTGCTCATTTAAGTTTCTCAAAGTCCTAAATTAGAAAGGATCCAAGAAGGTACCGAACGAGGTCAGTAAATAATTAAGCCTAGGAAGCTGACACGCTTTTGGCAGGTGATTGATTAATTACACAGTATTCTTACTACGCGCACAGTTTAACCAGCAGTTACTACCCACTTTTTTGAGAGCAGTAGTAGTAACAGTAACCAAACTCGAAAAAAAATCGCTTCATTTTAATTTTATTTTAATTCCTCAAAATGTTTAAGAACGCATGTCTTTTAATTGATTTAATTTCTTTTTTATAAGCTTTTATTTTTGTGTTGTGAACAATAAAGTGTGTCTATCAAACTAAAAAACGCGGCAACGGCGGCGGCGATTAGTGTTTGTTCATATTTTGTTTGATTTTGAACATGTTTGCAAAACCTAAAAAGTAATTTGATTAAGGAAATATTGATTTTTTACTAAATAGGAGCTGAAAATATTGTTGACTAAGTACATAAAATTGTGCTCATAGGGTTTCTCGTAATTTTTTATAAAACTCATCGTTTCGACTTTAAGAGGTCTCAAATTGTGTCTTAAAGGTCTTATGTGTATCAATGACATTTGTGAGAAAATAGATAAAAACAGTCTACTGAAAAAATTACAAATATGTATTTATATTTTTAATATAGGTTTTATTTTTAGAGTTTTATGTATTATCTTTTGATGGTTAAATTTAGAAATAAGTTGTGGTTGTAGTAAATACAACAAAACAACAAGTAAAAACATTTTTACTTTTATTAATCACATAGGATATTTTACGATAATTGCACATAGTACGTTAACATCAGAGATATTGATCTTAAATTTCTGATCATAAAAAATAGTGAATTAATGTACATTAAATTGTAAGTGGATTGCTACTAACCTCCTTAACTGCTTATCTAATTGGGGATAAAAATATACATCCAAAAACAGCTGCAGCGCCACCTGCCGGGCTGATTTGTTAATCTAAATCATCCAGGGCCCTACCTAAACGTGTACAAAAAAAATCATTCAAATCAGCCCAGCCATTTAGGAGGAGTTCACTAACAACGAAAAGTGGCATTGATTTTTATAAATATATATTGGCAAGTGATAAAACGTAATATATCAGTATAGTATTTACTAGTTATTTAAAAGCAAATTGATGATAAGGTGAAAATTTAGGATCAAAATTGAGTGAGTTGAGTTACTGTTACGAGATGTACTAATCTTAAAAGTTAAAAAGTCTTTGGTCAAGCTACTGGCATTCGAGTAATTAGTTAGTTTTTCTAATTAGTTTGGGAGCTTTAGGATTTAATTGGAGGTAGTTAAGTTTCCGTGTTAATTAATATACTATGTCTTTTATTTGGATTCGTGTAGTTGATGTGCATTGATCTTCATTAATTATAAAATCGATATAAATGTGTCCATCAATATTATTTTCCTCACTTACGCCATTGTCTATTCTACATTCTAATACTATCACTAAAGTTCACGTAAAATTTAACATGAGCTTATTACTTACTGTTCTATGTCATTTCGTTTCATCTAGTTCTCTAAGTCTTCTCACAAAATTGTATTAATTTTTCGCGTAAATTCAACTACTCATGTTTAATCAATTTTCAACATACTTATTTCAGCCGTTGTAGCATCGTAAGTTCGATTCCCACCTGTACTTCTGAGTATTTTGTATACAACTTTGTTATGATCACTCTGGCTTTGACGGTGATGGAACGCATCGTGAGGAAACCGGCTTTTGCTGAGATAGACGTCTCTCGAGGTAATGTGACGTCTGCCAAGCCGCAGCTGACCGGCATGGTGGATTATGGCCTTGGCTCTCTCAATGTGAGAAAAGGTTACAAGTACTAGCAGTAAGACCATAATAAGTTGGGCGCTTTAAATTCTGTGGGAACATGACTGAGTGACATGTACTAACATTCGTAATCGTGATGTTTGATCATTGTTAAATGTTTTGTAAAAGTATCCACAACTGTCAGAACACCAAATACATTTTTGTCATCAACCAATCTACATAGTTGTAGAGTTAGTACTATCGTTAAAAAAGAAATCATTCAACCATGAAATATTGATGCAAATGTGAGTTACAGCAGTTAAGAGTATTTTTCAATCCGCGGTAAAATCGTTCAGAGTTTGAGCGTTCATTGCACTCGTGTGAGTTCAATATACGTTCGACGTTTGCCAATTTCCGAATTCATTCAATACGTTTTATGGAATAGTAACGTACATAGGAGTTCTTTTCGATTCTTGTAGTGATAGCACTCTTTGTAGAGACCATCTGGGCATATACCTAACTAGGTAAAATAACTATTTTATCGCTAATCAGGAAAGTGCAAACACTAACTGAACAGTTTAATAACAATGTTTCCGGAGTAATTGTTGGTCAAAGAAAAAAATCCTAAAAACATCTCCGGGTGACAAGTGCAGTGCAGTGCAGTGATTTGAACTCGAATATGTGTGCTGTGTGGCACTGTACTGTTGTTGCTATTATGTCTGATTAATCCCGTTGTTCTGTATTGTAAAAACACATTTCACGAAGTGCAAGATAGGCGCCGATGCAACCTGTCTGCCCATAAGAACACAGTAGTCCATCGCAATCACAGCTGTTTGACCAGGAAAACATTGCCCAGCATTGCACTGCGGTCGTCACACAGAGATGTAAATGATTTATCTTGATGTCCAATGCTTTCTTCAAAATATTTCCCATCAAAGCGAAACACTGTAATTTTTCCATTGACGGCAAAATAACTGTCAAAGGGCTTTCTGTGACTGTTATGTTTAAGTTACCCAAAATATCTAGAGTTTACTTACTTATATAATCCAGAGCATTTAATTAAACGGGACTTATCGTGCTGTGTGGTTACCCTGTGGTATTCGAAAACCAAATCAGGGTAGATGGAGATCTTTTCATTTCTGAGACGACCCGCATTCTCTTTAGTCTTCTCCTGACTACGTCCATTTTATTATTGCAACCAAAACTTCGTGGGGTAATTAGGTAAATAATAATTTGGATTATACATTAGGTATAATTCAACGACTAAGCGTGCGCCGGTGGTCCGTAACGTAACAAGAAACTGGGTTTTTGGTATTATAGGTATATAATGTGTGTAATGTACCTAAGTAAGTCTACCTGAGAAGGTACGGATCGTGAGTTCGCTTTCCACCCAGTGCAAATTTTTGTGTAATGAATACAATTCTTTGTTCTGTGTTCATGTATGAAACTATGTATTCATAACTATATACGTATTATATCAGCTATCTGGCTCCCATAGTACAAGCCTTAATTATTTTGGGTCAAATGGTTTGTGTGTGATATATCCACCAGTCATAAAACATCACTATCCCATTATACGTAATCTACTTCACCTACCGTCCAGTTACAAATTGTCGATTGAGAAATGCCTGTGATTTATCACGTTCGGTTATTTTTCCGTCGTGATAGATGCTTGTTTACCGTTCTGCGGAGTGACAGTCTCGTGAGGGTTTTACGAGAGCATGTAGGTGAGACAAACACTTTGTACGGTTATGCTAATTCTGAAGTTTTGTTACACGCTTTATTTATGTTCTAATTAATCAATTTTGAACAGAAAAGAAGCCAGCATGACCTACTGATTAAAACATCTAATTTCACAGCCGTAAGGTTGTAGATTCAAAGCACGTACAAATCTGCAATTCGCATTTGTAAAAATAGACAGAGGTGCAGAAAAACAAGTCCGGTTTTTTTAACAAAGACATCTTTTGACGACACGTGATATCTGTCACACTTGACCGGCGTTGTGGATTATGGCCTTGAGTCACCCCTTCTGAGAAAAAAGAGGTTCATGTCTGAATCTCGTTGCTTTCTCTGGCAATGAGAGAGTAAATGTAATAATCCACCCCGGTGTCCAATACGAGTAGCTGACATACATTCTCGAAGATATATTTTTAGGAACAAGTGTTGCCTGAGTGGACTTTTCCTGATTCTTTTTCTAGTTACAATCTTCAAATCGAGAATGAATTGGTTTCTTCTAAACAAGCACGTTCCATCGTATACCGCATGATTGCTTAACATCAAAGATGTGATGGCGGTCAAGTGTAAACGTTAAAAACAAAAGTTAAAAAAACAAGCCGATTTCTTCACAATATCATTCCATGACCGTTAAAGAAAAATATTGGTAAACAGTATGATATTGCTGAACTAGCAGTAAATAGAATACACGAAGAGTATTGAATTACGATTTGAATGCTTCGCATATTTCTTGTTTGCGTCACCTCGCACTGAAAACACGCGCCCTCAAATCAAATGACTCGCGTATTTTGTAGTAAATACCTGTCAGGTAGCAAATTACACTATTAACTTACATACCAACTCGATTAGGACTTTTTCACAGTAATAGTTTAACACCGTCGTAATTATGAACAGTTCAGAACGTAATAATAATTTCAACTTTCAAAATTAGTCCAGCTAAAATATTTCTATCGGACTGCTAGTAGCTTGAATAGGTGACATCGTTTCATGGTTGATATTCCGGGGATACGAACGAAGAGGTTTGACTCTACTTTTGCGATAAGAATGCCTACGCTGTGGAATGCGTTGCTTGAGTGGGGTTTGCAATCTTTGTGTCTTCAAATCGAGAGTGAATCGGTTTATTCTAGGTAAACACGCTCCATAGTAGACCATATCGTCGCTTAACATCAGGCAAGATGGCGGTGAAGTGTGAACCTATAAAAGTTAAAAAAACGAGATTGTAAATAATAATATTTGACAAAATGAACGTCCGCGGTATTTTTCTTTGTACTTTCACAAACCAAAAGTAGGTATAGTAATTTTTAAATATACGTTTTTAAGTACCAGAATATTTTACAATGAAATGGTACAACAAGTTGTGTAAGTTGGAATTAGCCTTTGTTATGTAATATGAACTTGCAAGAATTGTTTTTATTGCAAGTGGGCGTGTCGTAAACAGTAGTGTCAGGTGACAACTTCGTTTGAGTTTGATTGATACCGGCATTTTGCCGCTTTTTGTTGATGTTTGTTAAGAAAAATACTAGTCGGTACATAATTCTTATAAATATGTTGCTGCCTAGCTTTCTGAATGAATGGATGAATATTATTTGTTTTTCACAACATTAAAATGAAACAACATACAATTTAGGGAAATAGTAAGACTAGTGAAACAACTGACGGAATTATAGCTGAAAGTGATTTCTTCTAGAAAACCTAGGGATGATAGATAGAAGAACCCCGTAGACTGTTTTATGTGGCTATTTAGGTCGTTCCTTATGGCTTTTGTATACCATGGCATTTGGATTGGCATCGCAATACATTTATATTTATCGTATCTGGACGTAAATACCTAACTATAAAATAAAAAACATCTTAAACGTCAGAAGTATTCATGTGAAGTTAGTTACAATGTTAACTATAATGTTGAAGCTAACTTCAGGGTGTCAGGACGGTGTGCACACGCATCGTAAAAAATTACTTTCAATATTTTTTCCTTAACGTGCCAAAATAATAATAACTTTAAAAACTGATATAGTAGAGTTGAAAATACTACTTATAGCAGGTTTTTCAACGAACTTGAATGATTCCAAACTCTTCGATTATCGCTATTACCGCGAATGAGGTAGTATCGATGTGAATAACCAACCAAAATTGGCATTTTAAACAACATTACGCTACCGATTCCCATTGGCGTAGGTATTTGAAGCAGTTAAAGCACCTTCGCTGTATTTGTAACTTGATACACATAACATAAAATGGACCACCCACTGAACCGCTTTTATCGCCTCGCGAATAACATAGAATAGTTTTGATTTACATAAAGAAAAAAATTTTGTTAAATAAAAAAGCGTAAAACGTAGTTTGTAACAGTATTATTTCTAATACTTCTTACTAATATTATAATTGTCAAAGTTTGGATGAATGTTGCTCAACCTTTGAACTTCTGAACGAATCGGGTTGACATTTGGAAGACAGTCATATAGTCAATGGAACTGGAATATCACATAGGCTTTTATAAAGAGAACGGGACTATGCGGGTAAAAATACGGAGGATTGCTAGTTCCATAAACCTTTAGAGCATTTTATAATTTGTCTGAGGCTTATTACTTATTAAAATATCGTGTCATGATGTATGTGATCGCACTGTTCCAAAACGGCTCGACTGATTTTAATGTTTTTTTGTATGTTTGATAAGGATGAGATGGCCTGGCCTCTACTTCCATTTTTAATCGTGGTTGAATTATTTTCATTTCAACATATAACATACATATTATTTGTATGAACGTCATTCAATAAGAATATAATATATTACATAGTATACTTAATCGTTGACGTAAAGTAATTTACATGAATTGTTGCGTCACTTTGCCGTTTTTAGTTAATGATATAAATTATAAAAATTCCGCAAGTCAGTAGTCTATTATTATAGGTCAATTCAGGCAGATTTGTTTACTTGTGACTATATTGTTTTTTGATCTTTTTCATAAAATTAGTAGTCAAAGATCAAATTGGGCGATGAATTAAATCGTAGTTAGTAGTTTTTTTTAATTAACTCCAGTAGTCCCACCGATGGGCAAAGGTCTCCCTCAATTCCCTCAACTAATTCCTAACTATTCATCTATATCCATATTCATAACTTGTCCAGATTATGCATTGTCTTTTATTTTTTTATAGAAAAAAAGTATGAAAAAATGTTAAAAAAAAGGTTTTTGTTTTTAATATGTAATTTATTGAGAAAAAAAAAGTTTTTTTACAATGATATGCTTGCACTTGACCGCCCTCTCGCTTGATGTTAAGTGACAATGCGATCTACGATGGAGCGTACTTACCTAGAAGAAACCGATTCACTGTTGAAGTCAAGACATCAAGACATTCAACGGGACACCCACCAAGACAACGCATTTCACAGCCTTGCTGTTCTTTTTACGAAATTGGAGTCAAACCGCCTCATTCGAGTTTTTATGTTAGTATTAAAAATAATCATCTCTACTTATTTATTCGTACCACCAAAAAAATACCACTAGGTTTGTTTACCAACCCCGAGCACGCCGTTATTTCCGTCAGATGAACTCTAGCTAACACGACGTCTTCGAACAACAAAACATTTTACGCTTCGATTTGTACCAGTTCCATTCTTGTGGTGACCGCGTACTCACTACAGACGTACCTGCGATCTCAGGACCTTTATTTATGTAGGTACACTCAGACAGAAATCACCCTTTGCGTCGCCCGCTCAACGCATGGGAACCGAGAAAGCATTCAAAATGATTTATTGTAAATGGTTTTCTACTTTGTTGGCTAAAATAATAACCCCCGGCTTGGACTTGCTGTTCTAAATCCGAAGTTTTATTATTCCCCCTTTGCTGTGAGCCGATACCGACCTCCCGAAATTTAATTTGCAATCTTTTGTAAGCCCATTAGCGAGGAATGAGCGCGAATGACGAGGAGTGAGTCAGCTGTTCGAATTAAACCAAATAATGGTAGTGAAATGCGTGTCTTTGAAATATCAAAAGAACGATGGTCACTATGAATGAGATATCTGCAGCAGAATAAAAACGTAAAAGGAACGGTAGAAATTGCGGGTGGCTTTGTCCACTCACAATAGAACGTCGAGAAGATTGACGCTTTAAGTCCGGAGGTGTTACGAGAATTAGTGAGCCATTATTGGTCCATAGAACGCATGGTCAAGCAGAAAGCAGATAACAATAATTAGCTGGACGCCACAAAAACTGACATAAATCCCGCATAATAAGTTCCTTTGGGTGCAAAAAACGAGTAACAGCTTACCTGCGTGCTTTTTTGCAGAACGACTCGGAAACCGTGGCCCGATATAATAAACACCTCAATTCCTGGCAGAGGCATTGTTTAATGATTTCTCTGTTGTGATCTTGCACAATTCTCGGCTAGTTCGATGTTTTTTATGCAGTTTGCGAGAAAAATGCTTTTTTGTACGTTTGGTAGCGTTTAAACAAAAAGGGCTCGGTCTTGCGAAGGTGTGATTTATTTACGACTCTTACCTTTAAAAGCCTCTTGACCGACTTTTGGGTGGGTTTTGACATTTTTCACGTGAGATCAATATTTGAACTAAGCACTAACGCTTTATTTCTTTTGTTGCAGGAACAATATGGAAATGATAAACACGATCGGCACGCTATCAGGAGACTCGTAAATGTTTTATTATTTTTGGTAGAGCCGCAATTTTTAAACCCGCCCGAAATACGAAGATGCTGGGGGGTGCTCTAAAGAGAGTAACCTCAGCGTTCAACTCATACTCTCTGAAAGACATCTGCTTCAGCTCGGCTGTTGACAGCCGGTGCTTAGATAAGTAGGTGCTCTAACAGATTGGAAATAAAACGATCGATAATAAACAAAACTAGTCACAAAAAACAAAATTGAGATCAAAACATAGCAATAGTAAGTTACCATAGTGAGGTTAGGACACAGATCTAGTGCGCGGCGCTCTGGAATCGCCACTACGGTGGTATGCTTTATATTGCATCTTGGATCGACTGTGCGCTGACTGGTCGCTACGTCACGTGGCTTCCCGGCGCACGACTTCAGTGCTGGATGCTACTAACTGTATACACGTGAGTAATTATTTTATATTTCTATCTATACCTTAACAATTAGAGATATGTTGATCACATCATTGTGAGTAAATTACCTGGATTTAGCAAATGTATGATAAATGTAAACGTTAATTTTGTGTTTGCCTTTGTTTAACAATTAATATTGTGTGTATTCTTTAGATGTAATCAAGTAGGTATTTTCCCTGGTAGCAGCTATGTATTTAATTTACAAAGATTATTAGCGCAACAGTTATATTTAACGGATGCTGAACAAGAAATGCTTGTTAAATCGCATATTACATACATTAATACTTACAATGTATCTTTTGTAACATTTACAACCGTTTGCTATTACAAGCTATCCGGTAGTAGGCAGGTCAAGCAATCATAGTTCCTAACGCAAAATGGCTCTATAGAACCTTTTCCTGGGGACTGTCATCAATGTATAGGTCATAAAAGTTATACGTTCCGTTAAATATGATGGACATCTTCGGTTAGCGGGTGTGTCCGTTTGCGACTCGATTTACGACTTGTCGTTTCTAGTTTCCATAATACAATGGAAATGTTTTAATGATTACATTTCTTCATTACTTTTTTTAGCTGTTGAATTTGTTGGTTTTTAACTGTTTTTAGCAGTTTTGATATTATCTCAAATCTAATTCCGCATTTAAAGAAACTTGTGTAGTTTCCTTTACAGAGTACCTCAAACATTTAGTTAATAATAATTAAAACTATTTTATTTCATAACATAAACATTAAACATATTGAAGCAGTTACAATTTCTAAAAGCTTACATTGCATTTTATGCCTTACCTCCAGGGTGTTATTTATTTGTTAATAATATTAAAAGATATTTTTAAAGCATTATTTTAAAAGCTTAGCAATTAATTAACATCTACGTATACTGATGACAGTTACATTTTAATTGTACATTTTGTCGTACATTTCGTTGAAGCGTGTGTATCTAAGAAGTAAATCTTTCAAAGATAAATCCTCATCGACAGATTAGAAGTTAAGTGCTTAGAGATAATAACAGATAAAGTTCGTTCACATTGATTTGTACTTCCGTCTGTTAGTAGAACTCTCTACTTAAATTTTCCTTGTGTGGCCACATTAAGGAATATTATCTAGAGTAATTAGAACTATAATAAAATCAAGAAAGAAAAATGTAGGTACATAACTTGATATTTATACTTTCATTAGCCATCATCAGCATACAATCAAATTATATTTTATTCCCGTGTCATATGTAGTTAGTTAACGTTTAAGGTACAACATTAAATAATGGTGTATTGCAAACCGATGAGAAAGTTAGTTAATTCCTTATGCAGAGAATATTGGCTAATCGACTTCACCCTACTTACCTATAGTCATCTTTTTACATAGACACCAACTGTTAAAAACTGTACAGTTTTAAAATAATTACTGTGGTTATTAGTTAAATTTGTATGTGTTGTATTGACACAAATAAATTAGGGTAAATGATTAATGATGATGAATGAATAAATTAATAAAAAATGATTAGCAATAATACTAAATATTGTTGCACATTCTTCACACAGTACGTACAAACTAGCTATCAACTAAGCATGTATCTTAATTGTACAAGAATTACTACCAACTAAGCCACGAGGCCAGTCATGACTTTACATATGATGGTACAAAGTCAAACAAGCATTACCCACATCATACTTACCCGTATATTAATATCAAAGACGATGCTCATCAGTACAAAACAATTATTTATCAGCACATCGCATGCATGTCCTTTCTAAAGCACTTATACCCTTCCTCTCAGACGCACATTGAAGGTTGATAACATACAATACGTTTTTGCCCTCAAAAACGGTTTTCCCTCTTGAATCAGAAGGGTCGAGAGACCACCTGACCCGATAAGGCTAAAGCTTGGTACACACCGTCAATATTGAGGCGAACGAAATCTAAATTCTGAAAATAAGTGTGACAGAATATTTACAACAGCTGTATCACACGATTGTATCTATCTTAGTGTTTACCAATACAGTGTTTTTATATTGGATTTTTATAGAACCAAACAATTTTTAGGCGAGTTGGACATTATCTGAGATGAGAAAAAACAATTGAACTCGCAACACTATTACCAACACCGCACCGCTGTTTAAAGTATTTTTTTGTGTTTGTTATTTATAATTGTTCAAGTTTTCACTTTTGTCGGCGTTCCCGTATAGCCACAGTTTGTTTTGTTAATTTTATGCTAATGAAAATTATTTCTTGGTTTGGATATTACTGCTAAAAGGTTTAGTTTCATTGATAATAGTTATTTGTTATACAAGAGTGCAAAGTGGCTTTTTAACCGCGTGCTCAATTTTGATGACCGAGCAAGCGAAGGATTCTAAAGTTGAATCACGAGCGTAGCGAGGGATTCAAAAATTAGAATCCTGAGCGTAGCAAGGGAATCAAAAGGGCACAAGGTGAAAAATCTTTGCACTCGAGTGTAACACGTAATTTTTCTTCCCCCCCTAGCGAGGAAATTACTAAATGCTTTGCGCATTTTCAGTTTCAGTCGATTCTGTTGGCGTTAAATAAACTTCATGGTCGCTAGAATCACTTATTATTATGGTATTTCGGTTTTTCACTTGTATTCAATTTTATAAGTTTTAAACTTACCTAAGTTTATTTAGCCATGGTTTTAACAATAACAATATGACGTGAAAATATGGAGAGTTGACCGATTGAGGTTAGGAGTTTCATGTGTACATGAAAAAGTGTCCGCCCAAATGCATTAAATTATAGTAGCGCTAAATTTGCATCAAGGTAGATTTTAAAGGAAATTAATAAACGTACTAATCAGAGTTCATGAAAGAAAAATATTGGCAGTCATAGGCACTGCCGATAGAAGTGGTAACTTATAACTCAGAATTTGATTTTTACTTTGGAAACTACGCGTGTGAAACCAGAGGGCGTGGCTATGAGCATGACCATCTAGAAATGCTGACACATTTTTAAATGGCCAATGGGAAAGGCTGAGGCATTTCTAGATGGCCATTGGCTATGGTCACGAGTTTACCCGAAGATTTCTTATCATTCCCGAGCGTGACGCTAGAATTAAATTGACAGCCCACGAAAAATCTGTCTTTGGCGCGCCAAAAGAAGTTTTGACTTCAAAATATATTGTACCTACCTACATGTTTTCTCAAAATAGTAATTATTTATTTGATGTTAAATTTACTACATTATTTTGTACTGTACAAGTAGTTGAAATTATCTATTAGTTACTATTTTAGTAGTCAATAATATTTAATTATTTAACTCGGCAATTCGCCATACTTCAATTCGATTACAATTGATTCATTCATAGCATTTCAAAATGTTTTGCCATTTGAAATAACATTCTTTACCTCTATCCTCCATACGTGAAAAGAAAATTGCGCGCAAACCATTTAAAAAAAAGTACACCATAGAGGTTCCGAGTATGAGTTTTTAACAAATTAAAAATAAATGTATGATGAATTCGGCACCAAGGAGGTAGAAATAAATAGGTTAAATTATGTTTTGAATTCAAAACCTCAGTACACACGATGTTCTAAATTCAAATTTACTTTAACCTCTAGAGGGTAAAAACGACTTTTGCGCCCTGATATCGAGGAGCAAAAGTACTCTTTCCGAGCTGGTGGGATGAAAAATATTTTACGGACAAAAATATTGAATAACACAGTCGTCACCTGAGAATTAGCTTAAATAGCACGTGCCAAGACATTGTAAGTCGTTATAAGTTCGGCATGTTTAGACTATGCGACGCGACGTGACTTACATACGGAAATCATGTGAATTATTTGTGTCATTTCGTTTTGTCAATATTTTGTTAACAATAACAAGTTTACACTTGACGGTCATCTTATGTTAAACGACAATGCCGTCTACAATGCAGCGTATTTACTTCAAAAACGAATTAATATAAATATATTAATTTAAACTCTTTAATAATCAAGGGTTTGTTTTTATGGTCTTATTCTTAGGGACGTTATTAGGTATGAAACACAACGAAACCACTAAGTATCCATTGAAACTATTTCAAATTGAAAAGCAGGTGAAACCGTGGGGTATCTATTATACTACGTCAAGTTCCTTGTCAACTTATTCTGTTAAGATTTTAAAAAATATAGATAGAGCAATTTATGTATGCATTTTTATGATAATGCCACCAACATGCTGGGCACGCTTCCGACAGATAGTGGGCTTCATTTCCACCTTCATTGAATAATTCAGATGTGTTTAATTTAAGTTAGGGTATGTTAGTTATGTAGCGTAGTGTAAGTAGTTTTTGTATTTTAGTTTTAAAAAGTTCTTAAAAAATAAGAACAGCTATATGCAGAAGTAACAGCTATAGTTTCGAGTAAAATAAAATACTGTCAAGATCACGTCAAGCATAGGTTTGGACATCATAAGAACTACCGTGTGAATTTAACTTTAGAAGCTACAGATCCGGATCGCAGGGCTATGCTAATTAATTTATTGTCACGTATTCTTACTTTCCTTGTATAGCTTTTGTGTACTACGGATGTTTATTATTAATGAGTTACTGTAGGTAACTTCTCATTTGACAATTTGACACCGTATCTCACTCAAACTTTGCTAGCCGACTGCAATCTTCTGTGAAATCAGTTGTCATATATTTTAAAGCTTATTTAGACACGGTTCCTTATATGGTATATGTTAGTTAGCGACGAGATAGTGTTGAATGCAAGGAGGGCAATGGGTGCCCCATTGATTTGAACATGCGACTTGGTTATTATGTCTCTGGCCACCGGCCACCGCGTTGAAAGCTGCAGCTTGGCAGTTGCATGAATTGCTTGACTATGAAAGCACAACTATCTTTAAAAGGTGTACCATTTTAAGATTATTTTGTTGTGAATACCGTTGTTGAAATGTTGTTTAACTTAATTTCCGTTTTTATCTGAAGTACACTAAAACGATAAAACTACAGGTTTGCCTGGACTTCATTTCGATGGGCACCTATTCCTATTTTCCATTAAGTAATGGAATTCTTCCGAATTTTTATTTAATAAATGGGTGTGTTTTAAGTTTTTCAACCCCAAAATACTTCTAAGTTCTAAAATGTTTATAGTCACCTCACTGTCAAATATGAATATAGTTTTTTTATTTATGTATGAATACAAGCATAAGCATAAGCATCCCACTGATATTCTTACTGTTGGGACTTGGGACTTTCTTTCACAAGGAGAGAGTCAAAACCGTAATCCACCACGCTGGCCAAGTGCAGGTGACTGGCAAGTTGCGGCGTGGCTGCAGTGTCCTCACGCTGTCTTCCTTCACTGCTAAAACCGGTGGGGATGGCAAATTTAAACAACCGCATTTGAATAATACTTAGAGGTGCACACGGGATTTGAATCTACGAACTCACGATTGTGGAGTTCGATCGTTGCTACTAGACCACCACGGCTTATATGAAACATTTATTTATGAGAGACAACTTTAAATCACAATAAAAATATTTTAAAAATATTTTTTGATTTAAACGTTATTAATAAATCTAAAGTCTATGTCTGTCTAAGCCATTGAAGCCGCATGTCGTTTTAAATAAAAAAGCGACTTACCAAAAATATACAAACAATCAAATGAAGCCAATGTATCATAAAAGTAACAGTTACAAGAAAAAAAACTCAAGCGGTCCTTAACGTCCCAAATAAGGCCGCCCACACACGCATGGACGGGAAAAAGCTGCTTTCCAAACGTAGTTACACAAGTGACAAGTCAACAAAACTATATAATGTATAGTTACTTCTATAGAAATATGCTCATTCTAATTACGTAGTATTATTTCGTATAGCATCCAAGTAGTAACTTGGGTTTTTCGTTTAATTTGATCAAACCAGAAAAACCGATAAACTTCCGATTTTGTGGTGATGTTCGAGACTTTGAAGTTTTCCTGAACAAGGAAATCATTGCCTATGAGTCTCTTCTAATTGAGTCCTAAATATTAATTCGGATAGGTACTTGAAGAATAAAAGTGTTCAATAGTCGCAGACAATTTTGTTCCATTTAAAGACGTGCCGAGAGACTCGTAAGCAAATGACTTTCTTGTTAAAAAATACTTCAAAGTTTTGGAAACTGCCACAAAGATGGAAATTTATCGGGTTTTGAAGTGTGTTTTCGATAACATGCATTTGATCTCATACCATCTTGCTCCTTTTTCTGTCGAATTATACGTAGCTCGAAAAAGCGACATTTTACCATTGACATTTCAAAATCTTGAACATAAAAGGTAAACTAGCATAAGTTATTTTAAAAAACTTTATTTGTTTCGTTCATATTCAAAAATATCCTTTTCATAAAAATAAGCAATATTTAAAATTATTTTTTGTTTTTTGAACTAAAACATAACTCTTTAACACAAGTCTAAATATGTAACTCAATACTATAGCAACAGTACTATTTATAAATGAGGTTATTGAGACAGAAGTCAAATATTTTGTCAATTACATTGTTAATGTAAGCAAATAGGTATAAAGTCTTATAATTAACACATAACAATAACTCCCGCCCACTAGACCACCTATTAGTTAAACAAATGATAATTAAATACAACACGAATGACAATTAATACATTAACAAAGGTTACCACTGTATTTTAATATTCTCTACACGCCTAATGGCTATTGTAAAACTATTTTATTTTAAATATATTAATATATTCGGCATTCTTTTTCAATAATCTTGTCCTATTATATGGGCATTAGAAATGATATAAAATATTTTTATAGACTTCCCACTTTTCGATCGATTTCCATGAAGTAGGAGGCAAATGTCGCCCGTGCGATTTCAAACAGTTAAATAACTTTTTAACGAATCCGAGTTTTATCATCGTTTCGTCGTATTAATATTTGGAATGCGGCAATTCATTGTTTTTTTTTAACTCGGTAGGCAAATGTTCGACTTTTTTTTATATCTGTATTTTATAATTGAATTTAAGATCAAAATAGTTATTTTTCATAGTGAACCATACATATAAAATATCAACTACGAGTAAATCCTCAGGATCATGAATTCGATGCCAACACATTAGCAGAGTGTAAACGAGCATTCGTGTTTTTAATTTCTAAAATATGTGGGTGTTTTTTACCCACCCATATTAACGGTTTTTTAAAATACTCTCTGAGATTTAAGTATGTAAATAAAGATTTTTCAACAACACGGTAATGTCCCGAAACTAACACGTGTATTAATACTACATTGCTATGCAAAAATTCTGGCATTTGCACACACATTATGTACTGAACAAACATGTTTTCAGTAAATAATAAAAGAAGTATGTACTAACAATGGTACATTTTCGTCTTAAGTCTGTCTACGATTTAATTGTGATTTGACTTTTTAATACCAGTGCTCAGCTGATCTTCTTCTTCTTCTTCTTCTTCGTGTCGATAACGTTATTTTGTTATTAAACCTAACTTACTAATCTATGATTCCTACAATGTAAATAGTTATAATATTTAAAAAATATTATAATATATTAATAATATATTATTTGCTTTTAATTTGATTTTGTGTTTTTTTTCTAATTTTTTTTATCTGTTTTTTTTTAACTTTTTTAGTGGTTGAATAATTAAAATACAAGATAAGAAATCAGCCGATGGAAAGTGGTCATCATCTTCAATATCTATAGGATATAGATAATAACAGTGACTGAATCTGAAACGCCATAGATTTACCAATTTGTTATTTTTCAAATCAATGCAAATCCTTCGTTTGAAACAAGTTTTCTGTATTCTGATAGCATATCATTATGATACAGATACAGATTTTCACTAATAAATCCAATTTACACGTCACATTAATAATATAGGGTACCTACATTAGAAGTACATGTACAAGTATGTTCTCACTATTGGGACTAGATGATACCATAACCCACCACGCTAGACCTGCAGTTTGGCAGATGATGCATGTCCTCAAAAGATCTTCCCTCGTTTTCCTCATGATGTTTTTCTTCACTGTTATAGCCCATATAGTCAAAAACCAAACCACTCTATAAAAACCAAAATGTATTTAAGCTTAAGAAACTTTTCTGAAAAGGACATCTAAATTATGCGATTTGATCCAGTACCTAATCTTTTGAACATGAGTTCTAACCGAGAAAGTTGAACAAGTATACTTTTTTTTAAATCAAGTAATTGGAAGAGAATGAAAATATCTCAAAATTTTGACAAGAAACCAATTAAACTGCGGTATTTTGATGTTTCAGTTTCTTAGACCCCTACATAAATCGGTCGAGGAAAACTTATGACTTCCTTGAAACAACGACATCTTGAAGCAACGAAAGAAATCGTTGTAAAGCCAGTAGATAATCACGCACACATTCGTCCATTGTCTATGATCTAAGTGTGCGATAATTGGTTTCGATGTAATAAATCTCACAGCTCGGTACCAAATAGCTTTCAATTCATCGCCCCTTATTTGTAGAACACGTGTTGATAGTGACATATGAAGCGTTTTGTATCGAGTGTCAACGACTTTTAGTTTGTTTATTACTAAGCTGATATTTTGTACGACTGTGAATCTGTGTATAATTTACGTTAGTGTGTGTGTTAGTGTAGTTTTTTTAATAATATAGATAGATAGATACACTTTATTGACACACCAAAACAATAGGATACACAAAAATAATTATATATAAATTTAATATAGAATGACGGGACGAACGAGACCTGTGCCTGATGGTAAGCATACGCCTGGCCATAACAGCGCAGTGTCACGCAGCTATTGGAATATAAAGAATCCATATCCATGACGGCATGCGATGTAAGATGGATCATAATATATATGCCCAATAATTACTCTGTATTCAGAGTATTTTCCGTCAAACTGCAACACAGTCAGTTTTGCGTATTATTGATTGGCGGTGCAATAACTGGCAAAGGTATTTCCCGAGGTGGACTCTTCTTGAATCCTACCACAACTAGTTGTGTGTATTAAGGTGCATGTCCTATAAAGTTTTGCAGAACTGAGGTATGAGTTAAGGTAAAATGTCACGCGGAGAACGGCGAATCTTCGCCTGTACACGCCTGTGGATGGCGTGTGCTTTTGCAGATGTGTCAGTTTGTCATTGACTTTAACAGTGAAGGAAAGCATCGTGAGAAAACATGTTAATACCAAAAAAGATACGTATTTTTTTTTCACTTTTATAGGCTAACACTTGACCGCCATCTCACCTGATGTTAAGGTACGATGCGGTCTACGATGGGGCGTGTTTACCTAGAAGAAAGCGATTCACTCTCGATTTGAAGACACAAAGATTATAATCAACAGGGAAAACCCACTCAGGCAACGCATTCCACAGCCTAGACGTTCTTATCACAAAAGTAGAGTCAAATCTCTTCGTTCGCGTCTTTGGAACATCAACCATGAAACGATGTCGTTTTTTCGAGCTACGAGCATTCCGATAGATAGATACCTTTACCTAGAGGACATGTGTCATACGCTAACACTTAGCCAGCGTGGTGGATTATGACCTTGGCTCCCTTCGTTGGAGAAATGAAGTGAGTCTTAGTAGTGGAAACATTTAGTGGGATGCTAATGCTATGCTGTATTATTGAAGTGAATACTTCTTTTGGCGCGCCATAGACAGATTTTTCGTAAGCTGTGGATTTAATTCTAGCGTCACGCTCGGGAATGATTAGAAATCTTCGGGTAAACTAGGGACAATGGCCATGGTCCATAGATGGTCATCA
Source organism: Ectropis crepuscularia (assembly GCA_963693475.1). NCBI lineage: Eukaryota > Metazoa > Arthropoda > Insecta > Lepidoptera > Geometridae > Ectropis > Ectropis crepuscularia. Next base: position 20,051,259 of record OY856353.1, on the reverse strand, counting down.
TGCTCCTGGCCACGCCCTCCGGTTTCCCCGGCGTAGTTTGCAAAGTAAGCCATCAAATTCTGAGTCATAAGTTTTCACTTCTAGCGGCAGTTCCTCTATGACTGCATTTTTTTTTTAAATCTGTCTTTGTTCTGTTAACCTCAAACGAAGAGTAAAAACAATCGAACACGATTAAGCTACTATTAATGCACGCCTACAGAAGTAAGTAGCGACTAAAACAAAAAATGTCTACCTTTCAAAATGTCTAGACGCTTGTTTTGTAACCGCTAACTATACGACACAATACTGAATAAAAAAATCAGTGACTTAGCTTGAGCGTTTCTTGTGCAAAATTGAAAGATACAAACGATACATCAAAAAAAAGTTTTGTGCCGCGTTGAGCTCTTTTTGGTTAGAAAAAATCTTATAGTTGTGCGTCACCGATACGCTTACGTAGCGGCGTAGCGTTTGAGCGGTGGTGGAGCAGCGTAGCGCTATTTTGAAGGGTAAAATCTTGTGAGTAAAATCGCATCACCAACATCGTAATAGTAGGATATCAATGTAACGTTAGTTAAGTGCTGTTTAACACTAAAATTCTAAGTTATAAGTTTTCGCTTCCATCGGCAGTCTAACAGTAGCTTCACAGAATAAGAAAGCTCAATTGTTTTATTTTTACACCAAACTGATTCTCATGTAACTACAATATTCGCTGAATTATCATAAAAAGCAATGCACAATCAATTTTACTCCGTACTTCCTTAACAAAGCGTCTTGACACATAATTATATCTTGGTGTGCGTGGACTGTTGTAAATCGTTGTATGCAACTTAATTCTTTGTATTCCAGAGGTAACACGAAACCTGACCTCTGAGTCCAAACAATGATCAGCCCACACGCAAGTGTTATTGTTGCTAGCGTTATTTGACTACTTTTTAATGCGCGAATAAAAAACGGTACATCAGATCTTTAGATAGAAGTGTCGGATGTCTGCCAGAAGTCACGTCGCAATCGAATTGTTTGATAAAAGCTTGTGTAAGCAATTTCGTTTGGAAAGAATCGAATGAGTTCGATAATTGCAGAGTGTTATTTTTATTTAGATGGTAGATAACTGTAGTTTAATATGAACCGTTTATTATACTAATTCTTTTCATCGTATTACAAAATACGTCAACCTTTGATTTTCATTATCGTTACAAACGTAGATTGCATATACATTGGTCTTCTAAAAAAAATGACAAAGTTTTAGCTCGCATAAACGATAAGTAAATGTTAAGAATACAGCATTGTGTAATATTTTTAGTGTACTATTTCTGTTTTTTGTGTCACAATAAAGAGTTATCATCTATCTATTTTTAAATAGAAAAAATCAGAGTGTTGAAACTTTTAAACGAAAGTTTATATAGTAGTATATTAAAATCATTAAGACCTAACCTACTATTTTTTACATGACTGACAATTTGATTTAAAATGTAATTATTATTAACGCGTCTGAAGAAAATTTGCGTACTAGTTTTGACAACATCTTTGTTGACAGATGTGCTTAGTGGCAGTCAAAGATAGTTTTACCTCAAGATGCATATAGATCCTGACTACTATAGTGCTTCTCGTTCTTTCAATTTCAATTCAATTTTCAATTCAATACTCAAAAGGTATTGCCATAAAGAAAATATTCCACTGGATAAGGGTAGTGCTGCGATAGTTTTTTGAATTCTGCCCGTGTTCTATCCATTCTAAAATTAGATTTTAAAAAGAGGTTTCATGTTACATAAATAAAATAGGAGGGAGAGTAATCAAAAACAGTACAATAAAGCATTTATTTCAAATTGTACTTTTCATTCAATATTATAAAAATATACATACTTAGTTTGTTTGACAAATTTTTACCATATATAGTAGCAGCTAGCCCAGTCTTCACACAGGTAACTCGGAACTTAGGTATAGAACAAACATTTAACTTTTTCAATGTTAGACGCCCTTGTTGTAGTAGAGATACTAATAATATTAGATGTTGTGGTAATTCAGGATAATTGATTTATTTTGTACTTCATGAAAAATATTGCTTGATGATTCACACCATATTTTATCCTATTCTTCTTCAGAGTGGCACATCTGCAAAATGATAATTAATTTGAATACATAAACAATCCAAATTATTACCAGAAATCTAGTGATAAATTCAAATTCCATAATTATTTTTGTAAAAGTTCCAACAAAAGGATGTAACTAAATCAGAGGTGAAAATTTGTAGGAATAATGTTTTATTTTTAAAGCTTAGTACTTCATAGCTTCACACCTTCTCGCACAATAAAAAATAGGTCACCTTTTACCAAAGGCATAATTTAATCTCGTTAAAATCCGATTTGTAAGTAAGAATTGATAATTATAATAATAGAAGGACAGTGATAATGTGTGGGAGTTTGATGCCATTCCCACTCTATTAAATAAGAGTTGGAATTGCAGTGAGAGTGGGAACAGAAATTGAAGCATTGGTAACGGGAAAAAAATTAGCAGTCATAGGGACTGCCGATATAACTGGAAACTTTTAACTCAGAATTTGACAGCACACTTTGGAAACTACGCGAATGAAACCGGAGGGCACTGCAAGTCTTAAAAGCACTTTCATCTACACAAGTCTTCTAAGCATGGCCTTAAACTAGATATGCGTAATGGTAACCATGGTAACACGCCATGGCCATCTAAAAATGCTTACGCATTTATGGCCATGGTCCCGAGTTCACCCAAAGATTTCTTTCATTCCCAAGCGTGATGTTCGAGCTCAATTCATAGCCCACGAAATATCTATATGTGGTGCGTCAAAGGAAGTCTTAATTCCAAAAATGACCAAATGCGAAGCCACAGGCAAAATCTAGCACGTATCATTAGCAAATGGTTAGTATAAAAACTATCCATTATGTACCTACTTGTATATTTCATGGGTAAATATGTAACAAATAACTGGTCACACTTTTTTGTTTGTTTTGTTTTAAAGGTTATGTTTACATTCTACATATTTTGCAAATTTTGGATTAGATACTGCCGTTATTGTATAAATTTAATTCACGTAGATATCTAGAATGCATAAATATCAATTTCTATCAAGTCGTCATAACAAATATTGTCTACTTACGTGTAAAATGAGATTCCACTGATTTTTCTTTTACAGAGGCTATTGCAGCTTATAACACTACACAACGCACATTGTTTAGCATAAATATCACCAATCTCTTAATAGTCTTTCACAAACAAGCTTTAAATCTTCTTTAAATACACACAATATTTAATAAAACATAAAAAATCTGAGTCTGAGCTTTGAACAGACTTTTGTTTGGCAACGCCATGTCAGATTTGTAATTTAGCCAGAGAAAAAGCCGGCCACGGTGATAAGGACGGAACCTCAGTACCTCTTTCTCTTTTTTTCACAAGTGATAGATAATTAGACTATCTCATTTCCGCAAGTCGTGACGTCACTTATTGTGCTCCCCTGGTGGCAGTGATTGGCTAAATTTTTAGTGTAACACTAGCAATATATCTGAATTAAACAATTTGGTTTTAAGTGTATCCAAATAAAAGTATTTTTTTGAGAGAAAACTCCCGTATGATAAATAAATCAAATAAATTACAAAACGACATTGTTGTTGTCTCAAAACCTAATGCAATTTGGCAAGTAAACTCATACGCAAACATTAAAAGTCGATTATAAGTCGCTTTAAGTCTTCTTTACTTGACCTATACGATCTTCACAAAATGGAGCTATCTATGAATGGATACCCAATATTACTGTTGGTTAAGCACTTTAGATAAATTAAGTGATTCGTAAAGAAAGTGTACTTTATTTACGAATTATTTAATAGACAAAAAATTGCAGAGCAATGTCTGTTATGCTGCGGCCCCACCTATGAGGCGAATATTCGTAACGTGTTGGCGCAACAAAAACATCGTATTCTGACTAAGACGATGTTGGTGTCTACATTAGCAGGCTTAGAGTATGGAATTTAGCAGGCGAAGATTCATGTCAAATTGGTGCGATGTATTGTTCTTTGATTATTTACTTGTCTAGATAGACCGCTCCGCGTAGAAACATCAGAAATATAAGATAAGTTCGTCCTGTCGGTTTAATTGTCGCAACAATGACGTTGCGCGGTTTTGTGACATTTGAATATTTGCGCTATAAAAGTCTGCACAAATTACCAAGGTCGATTGAAAACAACTAAAAATATTAGCTGATATCGGTAAGTAACCTTTACATTACAAGTTAGTAGTTAAAGAAGTAAACGATAGATTTTTAATACATATAACTTTGTCTCAAGACGGCGTCGTTTGCCGCCAAATTTACAGGGTTGCCTGTTCTTGAATTTAATTTTCCGTTAGTGTACTGTTAATTTTTAACGAGAACGAGAGAGATTACTCCGCGATATCCTGAATGCGCGCGAGCGTCGGGAGCAGGTCGCCGTCATCTTCTGCAACTTGTCCAAAGTGCAACTGATTTGCATGATGTTATCCCACATTGTCCATTTTTATCGGAATGCTCGTAGCTCAATAAAGCGACATCGTTTCATGGATGATGTTCCAAAGACACGAATGAAGAGATTTGACTCTGCTTTTGTGACAAGAACGTCTACACTGTGGAATACGTTGCCTGAGTGGTACAGTGGGTGTTGCGCAGGGTTCATCAGTCTCTAACGTCTTGTTGAAGTGAAAACTTCCTTAGGCGCGCCTAGACAGATATTTCGTGGGCTGTGAATTGGATTCTAGCGTCACGCTCGGATATGATAAAACTCGGGACCATGGCTATTGGCCATGAATTAAATTAAAACAAATTATGGGTCTCTCTAAATCGAAATATATTTTACACACATTTACTTTTGAATTACTTTTGTCGCAATTACAGCGTAACGCTTCATCTAGACAAGTAAATAATCAAAGGTGTTGTACCGGATAGGGTTGTTCAGTTTGTTGTGCGTCTTGTTATAGGTATCTATAAATCGAAATATATTTTTACCCACTTTAACAGGAAATACTTGGGGAGCTTGTATCACTTAGCACGCATACCATTGACATATTAAGAACAGTAATAGCAGGGACAGTGACAGACAATTGTTAAACTTGTGTTTGAAACCTGGCTTCGTACTTTTGTCGCAATTACAGCGTAACGCGTCATCTAGACAAGTCAATAATCAAAGGCATTGTGCCGAATAGGGTTGTTCAGATTGTTGTGCGTCGATACGTAGGCAGTAATTTAAAAATGAAGGAAATAGTGGCTTTGCATCATATGTCAGTAAACTGTCATTTATTAAAATTGTACGAGTATCATTTACGAAATAATATGAAAAATAGAAGAATGAGGAGATGGTGGATGACTACTATTCATAGAAACCGAACGATGTAAGTATTCTGGAAAGTAATCTTTTCTTACCGCAGGCGCAAGAAGATAGCCGTGAGTGTATAATAATTGTTGACGATTGGCTGGAACATTTTCTTTTTCTATTTTTAATTGTATTTTATATTCTATTTTTCCTGTGACTTCAGTTGTTGCTTTTGTTACCTTGGTTAAGGAGCGCTTTGGTTTAATTTTGTACTTAAATGTTTTAAATAATTTAAATATTTTTACTATCATTGTGCGCCTCTCTCATTTCCTATATTCACCAGCTAGTTACAGTCCACCGCTCCCCAATAATTATAATTTCACTTTGTTTTTCTCATGTACAGCACAGGAATGGAAAGTATGTTTGTTACTTACTTAGCCGCAGAGAGTGGCATGGAATTTCCTGGATTTTTACGTATGTCGACATCTGGCTTTGAAATACTGCTACAAAAAGTCGCACCATTAATTACCAATAATAGTTTCAAAAACGAAAAAACACGCTTTTAGCACGCACTAAAAATTACAAAAGCATTTCAAATAGCCTGTCCACCATCTTGGACGTCCGCCATATTGAATTTAAGTCCGATTATTTTCGTATTATTGACAGCAAACCCTTTCATTTGATACCCATATCATGCGGGTGGATTTCAAATAGCCAGTCCGCCATCTTGGGGCGGGCGCCATATTGGATTTGTAATGACGTTTCCTGTTTAAGTCATATATTGTCATCAGAATTCAGAGCGTGTGTAAAATTTAATCCTAATCAAACACCGGGAAGTGGGTCAAATTAAGATTCCAAGATTTTCTTACATAATCGCACGCTTAATAATAAAGAGAAATAACTGAAAAATTGAGGAAATCGAGTTTTTGTAATAAAACGCAATAACAATACGAAAAGAATAGGATAGATTCGACAGCCGTTAAATTCGAACGATTTTGAGTGAAACAGAAGATCGATCGTCTCTTTTGTTCCAAACGGATCGGCCATGATGTCTGTCAAAAGTCGAATATTGCTGTTTAAAAGTTAAAACGTGAGTATTTTATTTAATAATTTACAATCATAAAGTGCAATATTTTGATGTAACTTCATTTAGTATTTAAGCTTGTTTTATTGCCAAATGAACATTTGCACTTATTTCAGTCTTGTTTTAAAATATTTTGTTTCTTTTGTGAAATATTTTGAGATATTTCAGTTTATTATTAAACTACTACTTTAGTTTTGTCATAAACTGAAATAAGTCCGAGGGTTTTTCTTCTTTTCACTTTTTTTCAGGGTTTTCATAAATGTAGAATTGACATTGATATACCAGATTAAAGGTTAGGATTTCTACTTTTATCTACCCTTCTTTTGTTTTGAAAAAATACGACATTTATCAATTATTTTTAATATTTTGTGCTCCTGGTCGAACAGACTAAACTTTAAACACCATTTCCCAAAATTCTTAATTTTTGAGATAATTCTCTTTATTATTAAGCGTGTGATATATACTCGTAGTTAGTTAGCTACAAGTGAAGTTAACAAAAGCGTGTTAAAAAAGATACGATCAGAAAAGCTAGTAAAGCTTTCCAATACTTAAGTCTTAAACATTCCTTTTGTGACGTTTGAAATTGATTGTATGAATTGTATAATTTATGGGGAACCTTACCTGAAATAAATGATTTTTTATTTTGAATTGACGTAAGTCAAGCGAATATTGCCGCGACAAATCCCTATGATTCGCGCCAGTTTACCAAGAGCTCTCCGATGCTTCATCGTCTTGTTGCGCATACATTGCGATAACACGATGTACCCGGCCACACTAATCGCGCCAACACGAATATTCGCCGTAGGACGCATATGAGTCCGCACCATTATAATTTGGGCTAAGGATAGTTCGGCCTCTGAAGTAATTAAATGCCAATGTGTAATGTATTTTGGACCTTCATGACATAAAAAATAGGAACATTACGCCAACGGCAACGTCACGAATTACATTGTTTTGATTATTCCCGAGCGTATTCTTTCTATTTTTAACCGACTTCCAAAAAGGAGGAGGTCATCAATTCGACACCCGTGTGTTTTTTTTGTGTATGTTACCTCGAATCTCGAATGAACGCCCAAACTGATTTCAAGATTTATTTTTGTATTCAGATGGGTATGCTTCCCGAATGGTTCCATATAAATTGTATCGAAATCGGTGGTTTTTGAAATATGAAGAAAATACTAACATTTCCCTACAATTTTGTCTGGAACACGTAGTTGTCGATTTCACAAAAGTTATAAAGTTTGATCCTGTCAACACGAAATTGTGACAATACATTAATGAAAACTTGTTTTGCACTAAAATGGTTAAAATAAATTATTTTCTTCAAAAAATTAAACTAACTTCAAAACAACAAATGGTTGGCACCGACTTAAAATAGATGAGTGAGTAGCACTTTTAATAATCATATCAGTTTATTTTTCGCTTTTGAGTGTCTATTTGTGGTTTTGAAGTCAGTTTAATTTTTTGTAGAAAATAGTTTATTTTAATTCAACTATTAAATGTCTAAGTGACAGATATCAACTCCATAAGATTAATCTGTGTTCTAGTTTATAACATTATTTGCATTAATTCAAAAGGAAATTACATCATAACATTTTTAAAGATTTATTCAATTTACTGTCATTGTATTTAAAAAAAACTGAAAATAAACGAAAACGTACAAGACACAGGAAAACACGTTTTGCAGTGTTGGTCTCCTTCCAATTTCACTAATTCAGTTTTCATGTAGTGACGGAAAGAACTAGATTTTTACGCAAACGTCTTACAGTCTATAATCTAACAACATTGTAACTTAATATCACTAATCACGCAACCACGCAGTCACGTAACTGGGATGTTAAGTCTTCTACTAATTAAGAAAAAGGTACTTGATGCCATCCACTACTTGTTTTTCAATTAGTGACTTTTACTAATCAACATTTCCTCGTATTAATTAAATTGCTTGGGAAGTTGTCAGTTTTGTAGTTTTATACAAACAAGGCTTGTATTCTGCAGAACTAATAAACAAAGTACGTGTGTTTCTAAGCAAAGCTTGACCTAAAATCTCGCTACAATTTTGTACATTTTCCAAATTTGTTGCCCAAATTTTGCCAGCTCATGTTTGAGTTTAGTTATCGGCAATGGGGAAACATAAACACGTTAAAAAGTACCGTAAAACGATAGCCTTATATATCTAATCTGTAATAGAAAATAATAATTAAATAACAATGTGATTTATGAGTGCTTCTGATCTATCATCCCTGGAAAGCAAAAGATACCAGGTAACCTCTGCCTATTTTTAACCAGACTGACATTTTCAACTTAGAGATACCCGTACCTGAGACATCTTAGCCTGTTTTTATTATAACCTCTGATCGACTACGTTTAGGCTACTGGCAAGGGCTCTGACAATAGGGCTAATTAGTCATGATAAATTATTATAATATAACTAAATATTTAGCAAGTATTTAAAATTTGTCTTCAATATCAAAATTTTTACTGTAGAATAATATTGTGTAATGTAATGTAAAATAAAAAAAAATCAGTAAGTTCAGTTTACGTCAAATTAATATGTTATGTTTCCGCGTTCAGTAACCCTTACTTGTAGGGTTGTCTCAGCAATGAAAGTTAAGGGTTTTCAACCTTGACTGATATAACCTAATTGAGTAGGTTGAAGGATTTTTAACCTAATCAATTTCAATATCTTTTTTTTTAATCCAAAAAATACTACTTAATGTATGATAAAATCAAAAAGTTTAACTTAAGAAGATGTTACAAAAGATGTTGTTCTCCGCTAAAAGGAGTCCCTTCCAACTGACTCCAACTTTTAGAGGTGTATCCGTGCCGGTTTCTGACCGTCTTGAGCTTTTGGGCGTTACTTTGACCTCTACGCTCAACTTTGGCTCGTATATCGAGTCCAGGGCTAAACTTGCTGCCAAAAAACTAGGTGTCCTCTCAAAGGTGCGAAGGTACTTCAAGTCTGAATAGTTGCTTACATTATATCAAGCATAGATTCGCACCTGTATGGAGTACTGTTCGCACCTTTGGGATGGATCGGCTAAGTATCAGCTGGAGGCTCTGGAATCGATCGAGAGACGTGCCAAAAGGCTCATAGGCAACGACACTTTTGTGCGAAAAAGACTTCAAAGTCTTGAACAGCGCCGAAAAATTGCTAGCCTATCGGTTTTTTATCGGATACACTTCGGAGAGTGTGCGACTGATTTGCATGATCTGATACCACCTTGTCCTTTATTCTATCGGAATGCTCGTAGCTCGAAAAAGCGACATCGTTTCATGGTTGATGTTCTAAAGACACGAACGAAGAGATTTGACTCTACTTTTGTGATAAGAACGTCTAGGCTGTGGAATACGTTGCCTGAGTGGGTTTTCCCCGATGCTTACAATCTTTGTGTCTTCAAATCGAGAGTGAATCGGTTATTTCTAGGTAAACACGTTCCATCGTAGACCGCATCATCGCTTAACATCAGGCGAGATGGCGGTCAAGTGTGAACCTATAGAAGTTAAAAAAAAAAATTACTTCGGAAAAAGTCGTTTTAACTTAAAATATGGCGTGGAAATATTAAGTATTCTTATCTCAATTTTTAAATTTGGTTTGCTAATTTTGTAGGTATTTTTTTGAATTCTTATTAAGTACTTATGTTTTCTTCATTTTTAGGGTTCCGTAAAACGTAAAAACGGAACCCTTATAGATTCGTCATGTCTGTCTGTCTGTCTGTCTGTCTGTCTGTCTGTCCGTCCGTATGTCACAGCCACTTTTTGCCGAAACTATGAGAACTACAGTGTGGAAACTTGGTGAGTAGATGTATTCTGTGAACCGCATTAAGATTTTTACAAAAGAAATTAAAAAAAATAAAAATTAGGGTTGCCCCTCATACTGAGAACTGAAACTCAAAAATTTTTTTTTCATCTATCCTACACGTGTGGGGTGTCTATCGATAGGTCTTCAAAAATGATGTTGAGGTTTCTAATATAGTTTTTGTCTACACTGAATAGTTTGCGCGAGAGACACTTCCAAAGTGGTAAAATTTGTGTCCCCCCCCCTCTAACTTCTAAAGTAAGAAAATGAAAAATCTAAAAAAAATATATGATGTACATTACCATGAAAACTACCAACGAAAATTAGTTTGAACTCGATCTGATAAGTAGTTTTTTTTTAGTACGTCATAAATACACTATTATTAAAACTTCTATCAAAGTTACAACGAACTACAAGAACTATGTGTACTATGTATATTATGTTACTTGCTGCAACGGAACCCTTCATGGGCGAGTCCAACTCGCACTTGGCTACTTTATTATTAATTACAAATCGTAAAATACAGTCATCGAAATTTTTAACTACCTAATCAATAGCAAACCTTTTTTGACAGCCCTACTTCTAAAGACCGATGCCAAACTGCCATTTATTAAAATATTGTACCTCAAGTCAAAATACCAAATTCTAATTAGACACATCGGCGAGCAAAAAACCAATATGTATGCTAATATGACTTGTATTGAAGTTTATTTACATGATAAAGTACCTACCGTGTTACGTTTTGCATGGACTCACGTTGTGGGTTTAGTGTAAAGTTAGTTAAATGTTGCAACGCCTAAACATTTACATATTTTTTTAGTACAATACAATAAAGCGCAGTAGGTAGGACATAAAGGTTCGGCGTCATCGCGAGATAGTTCTAGTTTGAAGTAAATATGATGTATATTTAACACTTGATTTTTCTTTTATTCGAGAATTTATTCGTTTGTTTGTAGTTATTTGTTCTTTTTTCTAAGGACATGACTTCATAAAATACAGCTCACGTATGTGATCAGTTTAGCCTGAAATAAGTTTCAGTATTTAACGGCCTTTAAGAGAAATGAGCACGCGCGACTATGTTCCATTTAGTACACGCAAGTAGTATAATTTTACAAAGAATTAAAACAATCACATTAGTGGTCGGAGTTGAAGAAATATGAAAATTTCGTTCGGTATAGTTCTATGTCAAGAAGAAACAAATAATATTACCATTGTTCATGGTAATTTTTCATTAATAATTAATTGGGCATTTATTTGAGTTTATATTTTGGAACGTTTTAAGACACATCTTCAATCGTCCACATCAGCAATCGAGATATGAGATTAAACTGGCCTCGTGCCTTAGTTGGTAGTAGCTCTGCCTGCGAAGCCGAGGTTCGTGGGTTCGATTCCCACCAAGTGCAAACATTTGTGTGATGAATTGAAATGTTTGTACTGTGTCTGGGTGTTTCTATGTATAATAAGTATGTATTTAAAACTATATAATTATATCAGCTATCTGGCCGCCATCAAACAAGCTTTGCTTAGTTTGGAGTCAGATGGTGTTATGTGTGAATTGTCCACCAATTATTATATTTAAAAAAAAAAAACTTACGACAATTTACATAGTTGAAATCGTTCAAAATAAAGCACAGAATTAACTTTAAAAATTCAAGAGCTTAATACAAACACTTAGTTTGTACGCAATATACGTCTCATTTTATTTTTAATTTTTGAGTAATTTTCAAAATTTACTCAGTGTTCTCTCGCAAACCGCGACATATTGCCATCGACCACTGACTTTGCGGATGTCTTTGATTAGCTATGCATCGTCCCAGACAATCGCTTGTTATTAATTATCGTATTGTATCCGTTTTTGGCAATCAGTGGGTGGAACAGATTGGTCAAGGATATAATTTTGACTCCACACATCCAAAAAGTCCCCTTATAACCTTTAAAATAAGAACGAGATACCATAAAAGCTAGTAATTCTTTGTTTATGAATTGCTTATTGTCATTTTATAAGGGAATCACAGAAATAAGAATATTTAATGCTGGCTCCAATGTCCAAAATCGAATCTAACCCAGACGAAATCGATACTAATAATTTAAAATAGAGTATTTTTTATTTTATTTTGTCAACTGAGTATAATGTGAAATGTAGAAGTGCTTGTTAAATCACAAAAAAATAACAATTTGTCTATATTTTCTAATCGGAAACAAATTTTTTTTTCGAGATAAATTTGGATTAATTAGGATCGACATTTCTCTGCTTCAAACGAAAAGTACTGTGTAGGTACGTACAACAACATTACAGTCTAAAATTGTAGTCTAAGATTCAATACCTAAAAACGTAGACAACCCATTGTTAACGCGGCTTATAATTATAATTAACAGTCTAATTAGTTCTGCACCTTGTCTTTACAATCAACATTCCGGTATAGATAGTGCAATCCACGAAGACGCGCCCCACCAATTTTTCTCTCCACCAATCGCGTTTGCTCCGAGCGCCAGTCGCGAACCATTCACCAGTCATTGTAGTGTGCGTGTGCATTCATAGGTAATTAGTGTGTACCGATAACACTCAAACATTGACGGAAGCTTGCACACATATACTATAAACGGTTAGGAGGAATAGTGGGGCGCGGCTTCGTGGATTGTACTATCTGTAGTATGCAATATGCATCACACATGTAACCCAAACAAAAACGTCACTTCTATGGGTAATAATTTATCACGTCACGTCATTGGTTAGTTTTTATCAATGAACCATTGAAAATATCTCAATGTTATCAAATTATTACAGAAACAAGAATAAAACTAGATCACTTTTTGTTTGGTTTTTATCGGATAACTAGCTGAACCGTGCGCGCGTTGCTACGACATCTATCGAAAATTGGTCGTACCAATTCAAATTTTGAACAAAGTCGGTTGCCTTAGGTTCTAATGACGCAAAAGAGATAGAAACATGCTGTCACGCAACGAAAGCTCTCAAAAAGCAATATTTACCCGTTTTTGTTATATTTTTCATTCAGGCTCCGCTCCTGTTGATAGTAGCGTAATGTTAAATAGTCTATAATAGTCTTCCTCGATAAATGGACTATCCAACAGAGAAAGAACCTTTCAATTCGGTCCAGTAGTTCCCGATATCCTTGCGTTCAAACAAACAAACTCTTCAGCTTTATAATATTAGTATAGATATCGCAATAATTTAAATGTGACTCGTGTCATTCAAAGGCAAGTAGATTTATAAAGTTATGACAACAACGTGATAATGTTTGCCAGTACAGTTTGCTGAAAAAGTAGCGACGATGTGTCAAACCCATTGGAATGTCTCGTTATTTGACGTTAAACAGATAATTTGTTATTACGAAGCTAATTTGCATGTCTAAGTGTCTGTGCCAATTACTTGAGTAATGAAAAATATACTGATTAAAATAAATATTTTTGAAGTGAAAACTTCTTTTGGCGCGCTTAGACAGATTTTTCGTGAGCTGTGAATTGAATTCTAGCGTCACGGTCGGGTATGATAATAAATCTTCGGGTAAACTCGGGACCATAGCCATTGGCCATCTAGAAATGCGTCAGCCAATGGGAAATGCTGACGCATTTCTAGATGGTCATGCCATGATGACCAGGCCACACCCTCTGGTTACACTCGTGTAGTTTCCAAGGTAAGCTATCAAATTCTGAGTTATAAGTTTTTACTTCTATCGGCAGTTCCTATTACTGCCAAATTTTTTTTTGTTTGTAATTTTTTTAGTTAGAATGGGCCTAGTCATGGTTTGGATAGCGTAATAAATTGTCTGGTCACGTTACCATAATAGAAACTAATACAAGTAACTACTACTGGAACCTCGCGATGTATCCTACGGCTAAACAATTTTTCACGATAATTTGTTTTTCGTAGAAATAGAGTAGACGCCCTGAACTGGCAAGAATCTATTAAATACCACAGATAATAGTAAAGTGTATTAATTTGGTGCATAATAATAGCTTTCGGCGGCGTGTTTGATGCTAACCAATATGCGTAATTGTCGGGTTTACTGCTTAACGCTTACTATGTGTAAAACGCAAGCGTGAGCGGTGATGTGGGCGGTGAAAGTCGACAAAACACTTTATTAGCCTATTAGTGAATCTGTTGTTATGCAAAAGATTGAATGGCCTGACTCTTTTATATGTGACAAAGAACACAATACAAAGCAGTGAAGGAAAAATTATAGTCATAAGTGATGATTTTGCTTCTTTTAATGGTTAGCAGTAAGTCAACTTTCATATTATATTAAAATAATGGAAAACAGTAAATGCAGTGTAAGACTAGATACTAACATGAAGACAATTGATGAAAAAAGCAAGTGACGCAAGTAACCTAAAATGAAACATGTGGATCGGGTTTAGTAACATTTTATAAAAGAAAATTATAATGTAAAGTGCGTGAAAGGGCTGTTGATGATGATGCTTGTGCGTAGGGATGCATGTCAAATTTAATAGCCAAATGAGCGAGAATTTGAAAGTGTATGAATGTAGCACGTGTAAAAGAGGGAGCTATTAAGAAAAGTGTAATGAGACGTGACGAATGATAGAAATGAATGAAGGAAACGTAGGTGTTAGTTGTGAAGACCCCACATAAAATTCCCATTTTATTTGGGGTCACACAAAATGGGGCCGGAACCATAAAGGCAGGTAAATAATAATGAAAACAATTAGTAATAAGATAATAAAACAGGTAATAAGATCTATCTTATCTAGGTACTAAGATATTTTTCATAGATATTGGCGATCAACCGAAGAACTTTCAATCATCGCTTTAGTTCATCCTTTGGACCAACCCCAATGTACAAGCGTTTTACACGGTGCAAGTGTTTTTAATGAATAGGTATCATAATCGACGGCTGGATTTTTTGTACTTTTATACGATAAACCGTTGATGTCTTATTACCGGGGGCCATCGTTACGTCTCGATTAAAATGAAATATATTCAGCGTTAAAGTTTTTCATTATGAACATTTTTAGACGATTTTACGATGTTAACATTGTTGGACGTTAGAGGCTGTATTTAGTAAGCAAGTTGACTAAACTGATAAACTAAACAGCTCGAAATTTTGTTCTTAGAATTTATAATTTCAAGGAAAAGTAAACTTTGTGAACGAGGTACAATTAATCAATAGGTAAGTTCATTATTTCGAATTAACTATCCCTTTAATGTCCTTCTGGATGGGCTCGGATCTCATTACGAAGAAGTCAAGAGCCCTAGTCAAAGCCGCTTGTTGTATGTGGCGCATAGTACTAGAAATTGGAGCACACGAGTTTTTTCACCATGTTTGTCAAAGCAAGTCGTTACAACTTGTAGTTTTTCCCTTGAAATACTTGATTTGAAGCTGTAACCTCAAGCTTGTAAACATTTGAATTTTGCTACTGGACGCCCAAGGAATGCTTCTGGGCCACTCTGTCTCTTCAATATTTAGATTATAATGAATAAATAACGTAGGCTTAAATAGAATTTCTTCAAGCTTTCAACTTTCCAGATTATCGAAGCATCGCCAACATTTCTGATGTTGTAAATTATTATAAAAAGCAGTGATTTACACTTTATTCTGGCTGTTTGCCATTCTGTCTTGTGAAGGGAATAGTAAAAGGTTTTTAGTAGTAAGAACATCCTTGGCCGGTGTTTTGACCCTATTTAAGTATTTTCCCGATTATTACAAAACTAAGGTTTCCCGATGGTTACAGTCTTGGTATCTTCAAATTTCATATATCAAATTCACTCTCGATGAGTCGTTTTTTTCTAGGTAAGCATGGTCCATCTTAGACCGCTTCGTCGCTTAACATCAGGAGAGATGGTGGTCAAGTGTAAACCTATTAAAGTTTAAAAAAACTCTACGAATATTAAAAGTGAATCAGCTGTCAAGCGTTTGATCCCTTTCAATCAAATAAATTTCAACATCTTTTTCTTTGTGTTTTTTGTACTTGTTTACACATAACAGTGGTACACCCGAACAATACCCGTGCCTATACAAGTAGTCGGCCAATAAAAACTTTGATGGATTGAGAGATGCATATCCACCTTAACATAAAGACCAAACGCATTATTAATGTTAAGGTGAAAACACACCGTGTTCAATCTTTAACAACAATTTTTTGATGTGAAAACGTATGTAGGCACGTTGAGCATTTAAAAAAAAAACGTTTAAAAAAAAACGTCAATAATAAAACAAAAACAGACTCTTGATATAGTAACCGTTACCGACACTGATATTTCCTACTAATATAATAAATACAGTTATTTTGATGTTTGGTTGTTTAGATTGCTACTTTTCAATGCGGGAAAATAACGAGGTCAAAAACTGTTCCGGTAAAACCACGTGGCGAAGCTAATATATAAGTTTAGAATAAACACAAAGTGCCACGGATTATTTTAAATATTAAGAGTAACAATCACTACATAGCGTTAAGCTGCATTCGGCACCCGGAGATATAAATTGGTCCAACTATTTACGACATAATTTTCATGTTAACATAAGATAATGGTAAAATAACTGAACCTGAACCTGCAATATGATAAAGTTTTGTAATTAATTTACGGGGTTTAAACGCATAACTTGTCCATCAAGGCTGATTAGACGACTGCCTCATTTGCTTCGGCATAGTGACTAAAATCAGACTGTCCCGTGGAAAAGTAGAAGTCTCGGCGGTGGGTTATCACCTTAACAAAAAGACCATACGCTTTTTGAATATTAAAGAGCATCGTCTTTTAATCGTTAAGGGCGTCTGGAATCCGATATAAATTACCTACCGATTAAAGAAACACGTTATTAGCTGTCAGAAAATATTTAGAAACGAGAAAAACGATCGCCAAGGAAGCGCCTTTATAATTAAACCCAATTATATTTTTTTAATATTCGAGCTCTTTAGTGAAATGATCGATTCAAGTGAAAGTTGTAAACGTCTCCAATAATTATGTACATTTTATGGGTATTTCAAGAGTTTTAATATTTTTATAGCTTCTTAGTTTAATTTTTATAGTGAGCTTTACGCTACCAAATTTAGAAGAAAGAGCAAACATAAAGCGGGTACAGAGAATTCATTTTGTGTTAAAAACTTATTTGCCAGAAATAATTTACAGAATAGATTATGATAAGTCTATGATTTTGTTATGCTGCGTAAAGTGATGGGACGAACAGGACATGTGTCTTATGGTAAGCAACACACCTGCCCATAACAATATAGTGTATCATAGCTATTGGACCATAAAGAGTCCAAATCATTGCCTAGCACTGCACTTCGCTCTACACCCAGAAATATCACATGATTTAATTAATAACTGGCAAAGGTGTGGTAATTTTTTTTATTTTTTAAATAAAGAGTGACGAGACTTGCAGGCCATGTGCCTGATGGTAAGCAACATGCCTGCCACAGAACAGCACAGTGACACGCAGCTATTGGAACATGAAGAGTCCAAATCATTGCCTAGCACGGCATTGCGCTCGTCACCCAGAGATCTAAGATCTCTAAGCCGTAATTTCTCTGGAAACATTGCCCTTCGAACCGGAACACAGTAATGTTTGAACATTACTGCTCGGCGGTAGAATAACTGGCAAAGGTGTGGTACTTCCCCAGGCGGATTCTGCCAAGAGTCCTACTACAACTGAATTTTTATGTTTCGAACAAATTTCGCCTTGAGCTCTCATGTTGAAAGGTTTTTTGCTGCAAGAATATAAAAATGTCGCGTCGCTTTCTTCCCCACAAAAATTTGGGTGGCTAGTATATAGGTCATACTTGTGCCTAAGGGATCTTCCGCCTTACTAAAATGGTCTTGGCTTTCATATAGCTCACTCGTTCTTTTACATATAATAATATTATTATATTAATATATATAAAATATTCTTTTGTATACCTTGAGCAATAGAAAAAAGAAAAACTTTAGTTAGGTGGGCGAAGGGTAGATTGGAAAAGGTTCGGTTTCTTCAGCTAAAACTGCAGAGTTACAATTGCTGTCGCAAACATACTTCCTAATTAGTTATTTAACGGATATATTTCGGAAAATGTGCATCTGACCTTTATAGTTCAATAATTGGGAGTTTCTTTTCACATCTTGTAATTCGTCAAAGCGCCGTAGGTTTATGGTTACCGTTCCGAAAACTCAAAAAAAGCATTTTGATTCCATTTTCGTCATAAGCACACCTTACCTTACATAAGTAAATTCCCTAAGGTACTAAGGTAGGTTCCCTAAGGTAAGGTATCACACTAATATAAGGTTGAAAGTTTCTGTGTTTGTAAGTGTTTACGAAGTTTACGTACTAACATGCGTCAATTGTTCTCATGTATTTCTCTAACGACTGAATGGATTTGAATGAAATTAAATGTGCAGTTATTGCATATCCTGGATTAAAACATTCAACAAGTTAGTGGTTGTTAAGTCACTGGTCGCACCAGCAAGATGTAGCTAGTGCAATATTACAAATTTAAGGATAATACATTTAGAAAATCAGTATGTTAACTATCGACTATATGTTTATTACTTACATCAAATATCGTTAATTGGATAACTTAGAGCTTTTCTGAAAGATCGTTCTTATTTAAATCAAATTTATTCTCCTTGTCATCCAGATGAGATGAACTCGTTTTGTTTAGCAACTGTATAGAAGCAGCATAGAGGTTATTCATTAAAAATAAAATAATTAGGAACCTTTCAAATGAAGCGTGGCTAATCTCCCGTGTAGTACGTCCTCAAACACAACCTCACGATTTGAGTAGATCAAAAAACATTTTACGATTATTAAACCCCCGATTGACAACCGGGAAGGCATTCTCCGAGTTCCCATATTTTTATAGCGTGTAAAACCGTCGGCGCTTTTTTATATCATCTTCTAAGTGACATAAATTCTAATACAAAGTCCATTTGTGTATCTCGGACGTCTTAAAAGGTATGGGGATAATCGTTTTTCTGCTTTTTACAAGGAACTCATTTCAATTATCGGACGATTTGATGGGTATAAAACGCGATGGTATGTGTTGTGCGGACGGCGCCCTACGGCGTTGTGGCGGTAGGACACCCCGCGACTGCTATACCATATTTTAATTTTCGAAGACGCTAATTTAATTATAGAACTTTTTTTTTTTTTTTCGGCGCAGCTGTATCCTGCCTGTGTTCGATAATTTTCATAAATTAACGGTGCATGCTCAAAATGCCGCGGTATTTTAGTGACGATTATTTTTCTTTTAAATTAATTGCTGCTTGAATTTTTTTTAAGTACTTAATACTTTGAGATGGGAAGGAATAATTGGAAAGTCAGTCGAATCCGATGTAATAGAATAAGTATAATTTCTAATCCGGCGCGTGGGCGTACTTTAGAAGTTTAGACGAATGCTTTGATATGGGACGAGGGATTAATATCTATTGAGTAAGTGTGAAAGGACTTTGATGTGACACGACAAATGAACTTCGTTTCAAGTGACCGATGAGTGAAGTTAATCAACGTCAGAATACCGTTACTTTTAAGGATTGTTAATCCAGAAATATTTTATAGGAGTTTTAGTATACAGGATTAGGTATCAGTAAAGGAAGATAATTTCTTACATTTAGTTTGATATTCAGCAAAGTCAAGGTACCCTCCAAGTCTCAGCAGTAGGAACATAAAATTGGTCGCCTATACCCATGATGTTAACAATGGCATTGGCATATATTTACCGCTGTATTCTAAAGTTTTACTTAAGAATTAGCGAGCCAAAAAACTTACATTTTTTAGTCAATTCAAATCGGTATAGCCACTCAAAGAGCTAGATTGAACTTAAGTAAAATTTCGTAATATTACTTTTAGTGTGTGCGAGTTGAATGTAAAACTCTTAAACAACGAATGAGTAAAGAGATGCGTAGGTAATTTAGATTACGCTGTTTTCAACTAGGCACGCGAGTTGAACACTGCACTGGACAAACGAACAATTGCAGTTTAATAAGACTCGTTCTTTATTTGAATCATTTCATACTCTAAAAAGCATTGTCTACAACCTCCTTGGTCAGACAATATAACCTACATATCTGTAAAACCGCTCAAAAACGTCAACTACAATTCCACTTACAGTTGTTTAAACAGATGCGAGTGTGGCTCTCCAGTTGACTATGCATAAGTTGGTCGCAGTTATTGGTGGCCAGTATCAAATAAATTCTAATTAGACTTCACTGTGTCGGTAGGATAGCTGGAATAATTGACAAGTTCTGATGAATCACTGTGCTACCTTGTTAAGAATTAGGCCCATCTGTCTTTATGTCACCTTGGTGCTTGGCCAGTCCGGTTTGTGAGTATCAATTTTCGCTTTCTTTTTTCGTTTGTTTGTTTTGATATTGGAAATTGGTTTGATTTGAATGTGTGGTTAACTGGTTTTAGTTTATTTAGAAGCAGAATGATAAACTTGAAGTTGGGGCGTAGGGTTAGACAGATCTCAGATGACTCATGGTCTGGCTTGTATCTGGTGTAAAGGTTGGCCATAGTTGTAATGCGTGGTAACGCTGCCAGTGTTATGGTAACCATTGCCACACGGCGGTTGCGACGCTGCCGAAAAATGTCTAGATAATTAAATAAAAAAATTAGATCGTGATTAAGTGCTACGTTTACAATATGAGTTCATAAGCCCTCGTATTATGTTCTCACAGCTTGGAATCAGAGCTTTTTCGCACAAGGAGAGATTCAGGGTCATTATTCAAGGCGAATGGGTTTTTCTCGATGGTTACAATCTTTGTATCTTTAAATCGAGAGTAACTCAGTTTTTGCAATGTAAACACGCTTCATCATAGACCGCGTCGAGATGACGGTCTACGATGGAGCGTAGACGCTTAATATCAGGCGAGATGGCGGTCAAGTGTAAACCTATAAAAGTTAAAAAAACCTACTACCTTATAATTGGTAATGTATGGACAGCTGATTTTTCGTAATATAAATACATACACAAAAAAAACCCCAGAGAAGTAACAAATATTATTTATTCATCACACAAATGGTTACTCGGTGGGAATGGAACCTACTAACTACGGCTCAGTGAGTAAAGCCATTATGCTACGTGTCTCGGGTAGAACGGTGTATAATACCTACTCGTAGGTAGGCATGTAATTGTTTTCGTAATTTAGATTTAGAGCTTACTTTTACATATTACGATTAATTCTCCTAGTATTTTCATCTACAAATCAAATACATACTTACATAATTTTAGTGGAAAAAGGAAACAATTTCCATAAACAATATTTCATTAGCGACCAAAACGTAATCATAAATTAATAAGTTTTCATAAATAAGTTTTCTGTTTAACAAGCAATCTTTATCACTTATCCTAACTTAAGCTATAAAATTTCACAACACCAGTTTTAAAATGATCTCTTAATTTATACCTCGTTAACTACCAGTGCTTATTAAGATGTTATTAAGACATAAAAAAGTATTTACTTACCTAATAAATTACTTCGGTGACATTTGTAAATAACGGGATCTATTAGGGACCATAAAACGCATTCCTAAAAGCATTAAACGCTACTTTGGAGAGATAACTCATAATATTATTTTAACTTTAAATTTAGAACAAAACTATTCATTCTATGGGTGTGGTTTCGCTGGATAGGCAATGAAAATCGTACGAAAGTTATATGTTTAAGAAAGATTGAATGAAATTAAAAAAAAACGTTTATTGTGCTAATAACAATAAACATAACATAATAAAAAGTACATACGGCAAGAATTTCAAATAAACTTATTTTTGCACTTAAATTTTAAAAAAGAGCAGAGATACAGAAAAACTAAGTATAGTAGCTATAGAGTTACGGCTGGTCTAGTCGGGAGAACGGCGCCTGCCGATCCGGAGACCCCGGGTTCAAACCCCACTCGCACCACTGTCTTTTAATGTGCGTAATGCCGCTAACTTAAACGGTGAAGGAAAACATCGTGAGGAAACCGACATGTACCTAGAATCTTTCGAAGTCATGTGTCATCCACCAACCCGCACTGGGCCAGCGTGGTGGATTATGGCTCTAACTCTCTCCTTGCGAGAGAAGGCTCCGAGTCCCAGCAGTGGGAACGTTTAGTGGGCTGTTGATGATGATGAAGTATAGTAGTAGTTAGCAATCTTATCACTAATAATACTAATTTCTTCCAGTTGACCGGAAGACTCTATGTATTTGTTGTATAAAACAATTATAAATAATAAAAAATAAAACTGCCCAAGTGCGAGTGGGACTCCTGCTCGAAGGGTTCCGTACCATTCGCAAATAAACGGCGAAAACCTCTTTGCCTTTATTCGAAATTTCTTATAAGTACATCGCAATTTCTGCAGACATGCAAAAAGTTTGATTTAAATATTGAATTTTGGCTCATGATTCGGACGATGAATTCGATATCACGTTTTATTTTTACTAGTAGCGCCATCTAGTTTATTTGGGACGGACTAATCGAGCAAGAAGCTGAAAAAAAACAAGTTTGCTGTATGGGAGCCCCCCTTAAATTTGTATTTTATTTCTAGTATTTGTTGTTATAGCGGTAATAGAAATACTTACATCATCTGTGAAAATTTCAAGTGTCTAGCTATCACCGTCCTTGAGATATAGTCTGGTGACAGACGGACGGACGGACGGACGGACAGCCAAGTTTCAGCAATAGGGTTCCGTTTTTACCCTTTGGGTACGGAACCCTAAAAAGCAAAAAAAAATGGTGGACATTTCACACACAGTACCATCTAGCCAATTGCATAATCAAATTTCGTGACAAACCAGGTCCTTTACCTACTTTAAAAATGTACAAAACCAAAAACAGTTGATTCTACAGTTTAGAAGGACTCAGATCACAAACACATGTACTTAAAAATAAATATTTTAAGATATCCGATTGGTCGGTTTCGAATATTAAGGAGATATTCGGGTGTATTGATTGAAAACAAGATCTAAGTTTTAGAAAGTGGCTTAAAGAGTTGCATCTAACTAAGGTACATCAGATACAGTTAAGTACTTAACTATCCAAGGCACGATTCTAATAAAACAATAAATATCTCGATTATAGTGGTCTTACACTTTCGTTTTACTCATGGAATTTCACACAGATTGATAGCACCTACTCGTATCTAAACAGAACCTAGGTACATTAGGAATATTAGCTACTTGATAGTAACTACCTCGAAATATCGGGAGTTCGCTTTATACCGCAAGACCACAACCACATAATAGTGTAGTAGTGGAGTAGCTCTGATAGTAGAAACTAGTAGTTACTATAATAATAACCGTCTCTTCTCAACAATCGATTTTATATCTGCATTTTGTATCTCTTTGGATTATCTTCAACTGTCCCTACTTTTCTGTGGAGATCATTTAAAAAATATTATGGATTTAAGTTGGGTGTCCTTAAATTGAGTGTGAATTTGTTTCTCCTCGTAAACCGCATCAACGATTAACATCAGGTGAGATGGTGCTAAAGAGCAAACCGGTCGATAAAAATAAAACATATTTTTTTACAACAGTTGATACGAAAATTAATACTTTTAATTGGCTTTAAAGTCTTATACTGTTTGCGTATAACTATTTCTTTACTATATACTATATATCTCTCTACTATATATTATATCTAATATTATATATTATATCTACTATATATATCTCTCTACTATATATATTTGAAAATGTACATGATTTACGTAGGTAGATACATAATCTTCATTTGTCTATCTGACAAAAAAAAAACGTTTGCTGTGGCAAATATTTTACACTGAAACGTTGATTAGAGTCTTAGTAAAGTACCTATTGGTGCAAAGTAATTTAAAGAAAAAAGAAAGTCTATTATTGAAATTGGTAAAATCTTTTTTACTCTTTGATTTTCCTCTAACTTCTTCTTCTTCTTCTCTAACTTCCTTTATGCTAAATAGGCGTAAATTTTACACTTTTCTATGTGTAGGTATAATTAAGGAAATAAAAATAATATACCTACCTTTACATAGAATGACGTCCTTTTTAATTTTTTTACTCAAAACTGCCTCTTGCTTCTTTTGCCTCATCTCTTCCCTTAATCAAAATGCTAATTTTGATTAAGGCAAGGGATATTTTTGTAATATTGAAAATATAAAAATGATCTAGATTTCTAAGTATGAACAAAATTATACTCGACTATTAATCAACCTTAATACATTATATTTATTTACAATATGTATATAAATATAATTGTATTAGGGATATTACAAATAATAAAACATTGTTGTTAAGTAACAAGAGTAAATACAGCCTTAGTTAATAGTTAGGCACTTTAACACCTTTGCTGCGGGGCCATTTTTCGTAGACTTTCAACTAGTGCGTATGAGGTCTTTTCGAGGCAAAATTGACCTTCCTTGCAGTGCGTATGGGACCTTTTGTGCCTCACAAAATTGTTTCTAAGAATACCTAAAATATTATGTTCATTTATAAGAGTAATTGCTTGAAAATTTAGCAATATTAATTTAAAGAGTTGTTAAAGTTGAATCCAGCTTCGCCCACAGTTATGACATTTAGGTATTGAGTAAATGAAAATTATATATATGACATCTGTTCTGCCTCACATCGCATTGAAATAAAGTTCTATTAGTGTCTCGACTAGTGTTGTGAATAGAAAGAGTTGCAGTTGCGATATTAAAATAATTTATGTAATAAGATTGATTAATTATGTTTCTTATTACAACCGGTCAAGTAGAAAGATTTTTTACGAATTGGACACGAAATACACGAACAATATTTGTTTTGTTTTTGCTTCCTAACTACTTTTTACACAAGTCTTAATTTATCGTAGCAACCTACACAACTCTTTCGTTGACCATTTCGTCAATTTCGTTGAAGTTGTCAGGAAGAACAGTACGACCCTTTAATTATTCTCAAAACTCAAAATCTTGCTCGAGATGATAGCTTTCTTTGTCTCTATAAATAAGTGTAGTATACGAGTATCTTTCAGGAGTATACGATTTATAATTATAGTTCGACTCGATAGTTCGATATATGTATATGTATGTGATTTATTTTTTATGTATTGGCACAATTTAAGTCGTCCGCGCCACGGTATCATAGATTTATCAATTATCATAATTTTTCTAGGACGAAACACTTGTTAAAATCGAGAATTCAACATATATTTGGGGAATTTTATAAAACTTATCCCCAGTATCAATTTATAAGTCGCAGAAACAACATATTAATAATTGTAATAAAAATCTGTCCCTGAAAATTACTGAGCACATGTACTAATTTCTATACAATATTGACTTGTTAGACTAATAGTCGTTAACATGTAGCAATGTGTATTAGCGAGTGCATCAACTTGCAGCATGCTTTCGTATCGATACTTTTTATCACGTCACTAAGTTAGAATACGCAGGCGCCTTGCTGCCCGCACCTCACTCCATGCGGCTGTGAGGCCTACAACTTTGAGGCAGATTAGACCTCACTTCGCACTGTACGAAACTAATTAATACTCAGTGCGTTTGAGGCCTTTTAAACCTCATTTAGTTTTAACTTCACTCTTAGGCTAGGCTTTGCACGAGAACCAATTTCATATATTTGTCTCTGTTATACTCATATAAATGTTAATATAGTCGCCCCCCGCACAGAGTGAAAGAACACGATTTTGACTACCGCACCTGCGAGAAGCTACGCATGTGGCGTTTTCGACCTCATAATGCAGCAAACGTGTTAAAACACTACATTTTCGTTACATGATTTCCCTAGTTACCCGTATTTATTACCGTAAAATCTCACGGTTTGTTAATTTAAATTAAACGCCGTGTAATTACAATGTATTCTGTAATTGTAATTATATAGCTGTCCCATTTTCCTGTCGCTCAATGTACCAGTTAAATGTTGGTGTGAAATTTTACAAGCTCATAATTTCGAGGTGCGGTACGAAAAATACCACATAGTCTAGTAATTAATATGTTCGAAGATTACAGTTTTGACGTTTAATTAATCGATAATTCTTCCGCCGCTTTTATTATTCGATATGTTATTAAATGTGGTAGATATTTATTGTTTTTGGGTTGTTCTAGTGCCAAAGTTCGTGTGAAGATTGCTATGTTAAGTAACGGATCGTAACTTTTGGAACTTACGCGATCCACCATTTTGGTTTTTATGGTTACAACAAGCAAAAGGCGTTGTAAGACAATTCAGAGTCTGGCTATTATAAAATGAAAGATATAAGATGTGAGCAAGTGCGATGGAACGCCCTTATACAGCCTTACAAAATTGCTTTAATAAGTAAAGAAATAAAAGAGTCCCAATAATGCTAAAGCCATCGTATTAGACGATAGACACTTCAGAGTATGGTCTAAACCTTCTAACTTCTTACTAAAATAGTAATGGGTTTTCTATTGGTCTGTACTTTATTTTCTTAATTTAAATACAGAGCAATAGTAAAGCAGGAACCGTATCTATTAGTTGTACACCTTCTTGAAAGCTGAAATTATTGTGAGTTTGTAAATTTGTCATGTCTTAATGTTTAATGCATTTGGATTGATACAAAATCTGCTAAACAAAAGCAATTTTGCTTTTAATCAAGATTGATACGCGATACACTTTTTATATGATTTTTTGTTTTTTGATGTACTACTATTAGTTAGTTTCAAAACATCTGCCTCAGATTGCAGTTTAGAAATACTAGTAAGTGGTTCTATAGCATACCATATAAATAAGTACATTGTAAGCAAACTTTACAAGCGCATGACCAGGTGTGTTCAACCTCTGTATGAGGAGGATGCTCGGACCACGTGCAACTTCAAAATTCATTAAAGTTATATCTCAAATCAAATTGCGAACAATTCAAATTTGAGATATTACGATGGGAAACATTTTTATTATGTAGGTCTAGTTTACCACAAGCATTTAATTCAATATTATAAGAACAAAATTAATATTATCCATAATGATATTCTGTCTAGATCTTTACATCTGTTAATAGCTATGACCTCTCTGTAATTTTAGGTCGCTGCTGGAAATATTTATATGATATTAATTAATTAATTTTAATAAATTATATCCTCATACAATTTCCAGACAGAACTTCTAATACAATAATTTTTATTCCACACCGCAGGTCCCTATTAGCATTCCTAACACCTGCTGTGCACACGTTCATTTACTTAACCTTTCTAGTGTGAATGTTAATTAGATTTGAATATTGTTTTATAATATCACTCGTTACTTGCGTTGGTTACTGCCGACTGTAGGGTTAACGTGACCTTGTGGTGTTTAACTATTATTTTACGGTTTTATGAAGAGTATTGGAACACCCAAGAATTTAAGCGTTTCTAATTATCTCAATTAATGCAGAGCAACAATCGTATGTTGGATTCCTTGTGGTGTATAAACCAGCTTTGAAAACTTCGTGTAGCACTTTAAAAAAACATTTTTTTCAAGGTAAATATAAAAAAAAACAACCGATTTAAGTAACAACAATAATTACGCGCATATTGCGTACATATAACGTGTTAAGGTGTTGGGTGATCGAACTTTACAATGAAATGTTTCTTCTAAACTCTACAATGTAAAACCTTGGCTTTTTTATAAAGCCCAGATGCAGATTTATTTAAGGCGACCAAAAAATAAGATAATGATTTTGTTACGTTCCAGAATTTCAACAAACTCAAATAGATACGATTCTACTTAAAGCAAGTTCCTACGGCCCTGGTCTGTTCGAATAGTAGAGGCCATCAGAGGCCGACTTCCATTCAAATCCCTGATTAAAAATATATGTAATACGGCAGCCAGAAGACAAGACAAGTTATCGAAATTTCTCAATCACATAAACTAAATGAAATACAACCAGCTACCGAGATCCAGCAGTAATGTCGCATTTAATATTTTTACACGTACATTCACGTTCAATAACAAGATCGTTAAACAGGTTATGATTTTCATGGCATTTTTAAGTCCCTGACCTGTTTTTAGGTCTCAAGTTTCCGTGTTATCTAGGCTTTTAATCTAGGCTAGTTTTATCTCAGCCGACGATCGTGTGGGGGTTTACGTAACCACAAGTTCAGGCCGATGGTTATCGGTGATTGAGGTCAGTAAAGTTGAACTGAAAAATCGGTAAAATGACGTCTGGAATGACGTAGTAAAACCTTACGTGGCGACCACGCGGTTAAATTTTATTAAAATTAATATAACTTGAATGGTAACAGCTTTAAACGCAAATATTGCAATCGAAAATCCTACTAATATTATAAGGGCTCCCACACAAAACTGCGATGCGATGCGATGCGACGCCGCATCGGAGGAAAGGCTTCCACACAAAACTGCGATGTGATGCGATGCGATGCAAATTGCTCCGACGCGGCGTCGCATCACATCGCAGTTTTGTGTAGGAGCCCTAAATGTCAATGTTCGGATGTTTGTTGCTCAAACACGTCGTAACGTATAAACAGATCGGACTGAAATTTGGAACACAGGTAATAATCCGGAAGAACAGATAGGCTTTTTATCCCGGGAAAATAACGTTGTATGCTGCAAATGATGTAAGCACTAACCGGCCTAACAAGCCTTCCAATTACAAAAATCAGAAGTGTTTTGTCATAAGCACCTCATTTTATGTTCCTTGTGCTAATCTCTTATTTCATAAGGAGAGGGTCAATCCACCACGCTGTCCCAGTATGCGTTAACGGATGGACGGACGGACAGACGGACATGTTCTCGAAATCTTTCTTAGAACACGCCGATTTCTTTACCATGTTTTCCGTCACTCTAAAAGCACATAGTGGTGACAAACTTTAAAATCTTCACTTTAATAAAACAGATATTAAGTATATACAGTTGGGATTTGAACCTACGTTCTCACAATTACGATATCGGACTATTTAATAACCACTACGGTCTTTTTTTAAAGAGAGAGTGTGAGGTTTAAGTGGTGTGTATTCAATAAGTCAATTGATCACCGAAGATTAAATCATTTAATAGATTTCAGGTTATGATATGAATGTAATACAAAAAGAATATTATGTTACTTAGCTTAAGATTAAAACAACATTAACAAACGTGGTATTGCATGTCGTCTGCCTATTTAAGTATTTATCGAAATCTATCAGACACTTAAAGTTGAACAAGAAATAAAATATCACAAAAAATAAAAGAAAAACCGTGCAATATCTTATTTCTTGTAACTAGTAAGTAACCAATTAGTAAGTGAATTTAAATGATGTCGTAACTGGTTATAAGTCTGATACTATGTAGTTAAAAAGATAGGCTTATTTATTAGTAAGGTTGTGCACAGACTTGCTGTTAAGATTATTTCAAAGAAAATTCTAGTCTTTTTAACATATAGAGTGATGGGATAAGCAAATCTTGCGTCTGATGGTAAGCAACACACCTAATCCAAAGATCTCAGCAGTACGCAGCTATTAAAACATAAGATTTCAAATTACTAACCAACACTGCACTGTGTTCGTCACCCAGAGATTTAACTTCATTTATCTTTTCATTTATAGGTTTTTTTCTGTTAGTTTTCTTTGTAATTTAAGTGTAATAAAGTGTTTATCTATCTATCTATCATTCTGTAACTTCTCTGCAAATGTAGCCCTTCAAACCGGAACAAAGTTATGTTTGCAAATTATTGCGCTACATTAAAACCATAAAGTTATAATTTTGAAGGATGGTTTCGAGAATAATTCTTGGTACATAGTTCAGTAGTGTACAAAAGTATATTCAGTAGTGTGCAACAGTAATTCTGTTAAAGTCAAAGTACTTTATTCATAAATGTACAATTTACACGTCAATTAATAATAAATAAAAACAAAAGAAAGAGCATATAATTTGTATACATTTTCAAAGTTTGAAATAACTACTTTACTGTACTATAATAACTATTGTACAGAAAACTGTCATACACTATATGAGTATAATTTGTTTTTATTACAATAATTGTACTGACCCATGTCAAAATGTATCGAGTTATCGAGTATTTAGATAACGAGTATCTTAATCTGTTGGAATTCTGGATTCAATCTTCATCCGAGTCGTATTTCTTTGATTATTTTCCATCTAGAAATTTGCTGGCGCAGTAGACTATAATGTTCTCGGACTCGGAGATCGGACCGAGTAGAACGCATGGATAAGCAAAACATAGATATAGGATAAGCCCGCTAAATGTTTCGTAGCCATGCGTCGATGGCGCATCACTTCGATTTTTTTTTTGGAACATACGGGTTTCTTAATGATTTATTCATTTCCCGTTTAATCCAGTGGTAATGACAAACTTGTGTATACATATGTACTAAAAATACTTAGGGTTGTAGGCGGGATTCGAACCTATAACCTCACGATTGTGAATCTTACGTTCTAGCCAATAGGCTGCCATAGCTTTAGTAGAATTCGCTACAGTAATTAGATATACATACTACATACGTCAAAAAGTTATTAAAACATCATTTTTGTCATCCTACTAATATTATAAATGTGAATGTATGGATGTTTGGATGTTTGTTGCTCAATCACGTCCTAACGTATGAACGGATCGGGTTGAAATTTGGAACACAGATAGATTACAGTCTGGAAGAACACATAGGCTACTTTTTATCCCGGAAAACAACGGGAACGGGAACTTCGCGGGTAACACCGCGGCGCGCTGCTAGTATTCAATAAATTTGACATGTTTCCAGCTTGCTTCAAATAACTAATAGTAATAATAATAATTTATAGTGGTAGGACTCTTAGCAGAGTCCGCCTGGGGAAGTACCACACCTTTGCTAGTATCTGCATAAAAATTTACAGAAAAATACGTATAAATGCTTATAGGCGTGTAAATGCATGCTATAATAGAAAATTCTTGAAAATAAAACAGACAGGTACAGCCATAAACATTATTACGAACCAATGCACACAACCCACATCATAAACATAAGAAAAATGTAAAAACATCAATTGGCAATCGGCATGTTTCAGACAAAAGTGTCACTTCCAATGATAATAAAATTCTTGTTTTATTATTCCGAGTTCATAATTAAAAGAGCAATTATGAGCTTGTAAAACGTTTACAACGTTCAGGTATTTTTATAAACCAAAAAGATTTTATCTGTGACTCGTAACCAGCTATCTGATCTGTGTAAGGGAAGTCGGTAATGTTGAAAAATGTTAAATAGAATACATAAATGTGGCTCACCATCTGGACTGTTAGATCACTTTTTTATTCTTATTTAAATGTTGTTTGAAAGTTTGTGATAAAAACCAATATGTTTTGTAACCATGCAGTTTACTATTCTACATTTTAAGTTATATTTTTTGGATCAAAAGATGAAAAAAAGGTATCACTCACTGTCATCTGTATCACTGTAATATTGCCATAATCGTCAACTTAAAATGTGAAGAGACTTTTTGTATTGATTTAGCTAATCTCCATAGATTCCAGGGTCCGTGTTTTTTTAAAGTAAGCTCAATGGCAGTATGTGTATTTATACTAGAATAGCGCTTTTCTTTTGTTCTTGTTACATTTGACATTAGAGGTGTTATCTAAATAATAGAAAGTGAGTGAAAAATTTGACATATTATTAACATTGGCATATACTTATAATTTTTTTCTAACAAAATAAAACACTGATGTCAAATGTGACATAGTTACAAAATATTTTGAAAAGTTTTTCCATTCATCTGCTATAATATCTCGTTATGACGTACAAACGTGTATGTTGGGCGTGTGTGTGAATGTGTGCTTCTGGCATTAAAATATGAATTAATACGTATAAAATAAAAGGTTACCTGCTTGTGTTTGTTTCTCTGTTACCATTTATTGGTCTTTAATTAATGAAGAAATTTTAATGTCTTTCCTTAACTCGATTAATTTATGACATCTAGACTTTATTACTGATCTCGCTGTATAAATAATGTCAGTGCTCTTTGAAGTTCCGTACCAATTTTGCATAACTGAGCCGAGTAAGTGTTGGCTCATTTTTATTTAGTATTGCATACAAAGAAAACAATAATCCTTAATGTACTTAATTCCTGTGTAATCCTTTAGCATGCACTTGTGGTGTGTTATGATTGTAACCCCAACAAAACTTTTCTTACTTTCACGTCGAAAATAATACGAATAAAGCTCTTCAAACAAAAAATCTTCGTTATTTAGTAATGTCGTAATACGATCGTTCAGATCATGTCTAGATTTTTTCCTGAACCTACGTAAGAAAATATGATTACAGCAAAAAGTCTATTAACATTAGCGTCTGGCGCCTTTTCATTTAAACCAGTAAATTGAAAACAAAACTAACAATGCTAATAAGTGTTGTCTGTCTGTCTATAGCCAAGGGACGAATTCAGGTCGATTAGGCAGTGCCATTTTCAACGATACATTTTATTGTATAAACTCAAAAACTTTGATGATAGGTATCCTCATATTTATTAGTTTAGCCTATTGTGTCCCAGTATTTAGCAACGTCCTATTTTCTACTCTCCTTTAATTTTTGTTTGTCCTGATTTAAAGTAGCTCAGTTTTTAAGGTTAAGGTGTTTGTCGAGTTTGTCCCGCCATCACTTTTTGTGGCAGAAGTTGTTTCTAATTTGGCTGCCACTGGGTACTGATATTAGCTCAGCGATTGTCTAACATCGACGGACATGTCCAGTATAGTAGTCTAGTCTAGGTTTCATCGACGTAACATACAGTTTATTGAATACTATTTTGTTTTAATGTTGTTGTTGAGTACACTGGATTAGATTGTTATGTGCAAATAAATATTTTTTAATCGAACTAACATTATTTCATTTGCCAACTGAAACAAAGATAAAAGTTCCTCTTCATCTACAGTCATCCTTGTTTCGTCCACGTCGTGACTTCTCATCATATAAAACTCCGAGTACATATTAGTTTTGAAGCCATTTATTAGATGCAGTCGCGGTCTTTACTGATTGATTTCGATATTGATTGCTCGCTTCCGCATCAACCTTTCAAGTTCAAGTATTGATGCTCTATTGATGTTTTGTTTGTACACAAATTGTCTGTTCAATTATGATTGCGCCACTGGTAAGTTTGTGTGTGGATGTTTATGTTTTGTTTTCTTTGTGTTTGGTTTATAACCATAAGTCAATCAGGTTTTTTTATAGATAATAGGTCTGGCGATGTTTCATCATCATCATCAGCAGCAGCATCAGGATCATCAAAATTACCATTGGATAATTTACGGCTAGATCATTTTTTAGCAAGGTTTTAAGAGCTAAGAAAATATCTGTGTTCGAAAAAATGCTGTATTCAGTTTACGAGGGTCAAACTGAAAGTTCTTAGAAAATCAAAAACTGATTACATTAGCCAGTTATTAGTTTTATTATATCTTTTCAAAATATTGTCCATTCACGTCAATACACCGCTGCATACGATGGAACCACTGGGAAAAGCACTTTGCCCACTCGTCCTTAGGGGTGTCTCTTCAATGGCATCGCGATACGCAGCCACCGCTTCTTCAGCATTCATAAACCGCTTTCCTTTAAGTTTTTCTTTAATTTTTGAAAATAAATAAAAATCACAAGGCGCGAGGGGCTATACGGCTATGACCCAGTAATTCAACGTTTGATGTCGCCAAATAGTCGATCGTTCGCATGGCGGTGTGCGATGAGGCGTTGTCGTGGTGAAGGAGGATCCTACTGCGAGGTCGTTTCTCTCGAACTTTTTCCAAGACAAGTGGCAAACAATTGGTAGTGTACCATTCTGCAGAAACTGTTTTTTGATCCTCTAACACAATTGTTGCGAAATGACCTATCCTTCCAAAGAACGAGGCCACCATTTTTTTCCCCGCACTTCGATCTCTCTTCACTTTAGTTGGCAACTCCTCGAAAGGAAACACCCACTGAGCAGATTGTCTTTTGGTTTCAGGATCACAACAGTAAATCCAGCTTTCGTCACCTGTTAGTATGTCGAACACAGCATTTGAGTCACCTCCGTTAAATCTTTCAATCATTTTACGGCACCAATCCACACGATGGAGTTTTTGAGCCTCAGTCAAATTATGAGGTATCCACCGGGCGCAAAGCTTCCTGACCGCTAAATGTTCGTGTAGGATTTTGTGCACTTGACTCATACCGATGCCTAAGCTTGTCCGAATCTGCTGATAGGTCACTCTTTTGTCAGTCTCTATCATACGCCGCACCACACAGATGTTATCTTCAGTCGTCGCCGTAGAAGGCCGTCCCTCACGTTAATCATCAGTGAGATTAGTGCGACCACGTTTAAACTCATTAAACCAGTTGTAAACAGTCGCACGAGATGGGGCTTCATCGTGAAAGGCCAATCGTAGTCTATCATAACTTTCTTGTTGACTTAAATGACATCGAAAGTCATAAAAAATCATTGCACGAAAATTTTCTCGTGTTAAATTCATGTTGACGTGACACAGACAATTTTCAATTTGCCGCCAAATCGTAAAACAAATGACAAATGAATGAAGTATATACTCAGTAATATTGGCAAAGAGTTCTATTTTCAAATTATAGAATTATTTTTTTATTATATTGTTTATAAGTGACCAGTTCTAAGAACTTTCAGTTTGACCCTGTATCCTATTTCGATGCATTGATCTTGTGGCTCGTGGATAGTGAGTCAGCTCACTGAGCTGTAGATCATGGGTTTGATTCTCATCCAAGACAAACATTTGTGTGATGAATATGGATATTTGTTCTGTATCTAGGTCATTATATTTACGAGTATGTTTCACAAGTATCTATTTGAAGTTTATACAATTAAATGTTCTCAGTTTGGCTTCCATGGTATGTATGAGATTTAATTTATCTCGGACTAGATCGTGTTATGTAAAAAGTATTGAACCAATACAATTATATTTAGTTACAATCTTTACCTTTTCGTTAACTGCATTCAGCGCATTTACTACAAATAACTCAGCTGACAGCAGTTGTAATGATTCAAATAATAAATGATTATATTAATGCAACCGTAATCTCGGCCATGTTTCTTCATTACGGTTATCATTTGTAAGGTTGGACTCCAACTGCGGTGCTAATAGAGGTTTAATGGTTGCGTTTTGTACTTTGTCGATAAAAGCTAAATCTATAAAATTGATCTTTTAAACTTTTTATGTTCTTTCTGCTAGATGTGTGATATGAATGGCTGTTTGTCCTCTGTCTGAATATCTTAATGTGTCTTGAGTATGATTTTAATATTATTATCATATATTTTAAATTGTATGTATTATGTACCTCTCTCTATATATTTTTAATATGTAGAGCCTTTATTCATCACAACTTCTTCGCTTCTATTTGGACTCTTCATGTTCAGATAGCTGGGTGTCACTGTGATGTTATGTGCAGGTATGCTGCTTACCATCAGGTAATTGTCCTGCTCTTGTCACTCAATACTACAAAAAAAAATTGGGTGAACCAGAATCAATCAATCAAATTCAAAGGTAGACCGCGTTGACTAAAAATTATTTTGTTTACAATTTATCCTACATATGCTAATAAAATACAAATTGATGTAAATTCGTAAAAGGTAAATCTATGAGTATACTAAATTCTGGTCTAGCCGATTACTTCTGTAAGAAATTAAATACAATTTCACAGAAATTGATTGAAATTGATGGACAATTCACACACAACACTATTTGACCCCGAACTAAGCAAAGCTTGTATAATGGGGACCAAATAGCTGATATAATACCTATATAGTTGTAAATACATACTTATTCTACATAGACACACCCAGACACAGAGCAAACATTTGAATTCATCACACAAATATTTGCACTGGGTGAGAATGGAACCCACGACCCTCGGCTTCGCAGGCAGAATTACTACTCACTAAGCCACGAGGCCAGTCATAGATGGATAGATAGATTAAAAAAAAAATACCATAGACTATTATTATACATTATAGTATTTCAGAATTCCTAAGTTCCCATCCAGCTCAATTTGTGTGCCTTTCTTTGAGTATGGAAAATATCTATAGCGATTTAATTTTGACTGGAACTACGCGGTTAAGACCATCACCAGAATATCACTAGCATGGACTCGCCCATGCTAGTGATATTTATATGTGGGAATGGTACTCCAAAAATAATTCATGACCAAACTACTAAAGTACATAAGAAATATTACGCAATTCCATCTAAATCAAGGTGAAAGTAAAAGAAACAGCTATTCCTAACATCTTGATAGTCGTAAACTTAGTATTAAATCATAACTGGGCGTTACCAATTTGCACCATCCATTAATTAATTTGCTTTTATTTTGTTGCGCTGTTATTTTTAATTAAGCGCTTCCTATTAGATGTTGTCTAATAAATTTACAACATATTCACAGATGTGCAAACGACACTAACATCATTGCATACTAATGAATTGATTGACCAAAATATACACGATACAAATTATAATGACCGGCGTCGTGGCTTAGTTGACAGTGAGTCTGCCCGCGGAGTCGAATGTCGTGGGTTCGATTCCCACCAAGAACTAGAAGACTAGAAGAAATGTTTGTGTGGGGTTACACACAAATATTTAAAATAAATTTTGTGTCAAAAATGTCTACCAATATATATGTGTATGTATTGTTTTTAATTTTAATATAATATATTTAATTTTTGAGTTAAATACGAGAAGATATAATATCTGAGCAAAATCAAAACACAATAATTTTACTGAGCCCGCTTACTTTGAATGCCATTTTTCACGCGCCTGTATGAATGCACCAATCTGTTTTTACCGACTTTAAAAAGTGCAATTTATCAATTCGACACATTGTTTAATTGCCACATCCAATTTCGTTAACGACGGCAGTCACTTATCATATCGACAATATTTCGTTCCCTTTTTTCATCCTGAGACTTCAATACGGCACGATCTGGGTCCTAATTCCCTGTGACACCTGACCAAAACACAAACATTTATCGGTATAAGATAACTAGTATTGGACAGGGTAGGGCGATGTTTCAGAGAAATTACAGGACGTAGATATAAATCATCTGTTATCTCCAGGTGACGAGAGCAGTGTTAAGATTTCGACTCTTCGTGTTCATATATCTGTGCTGTTATGGGCAGGCGTGTTGCTTGCTATCAGACGCATATTTTTAAATTAGAATTACAGTCAAGTTTCTTGTGATCCTCGTAATGTAGCAGACTTTATAATTTCCCACCTTAGAGAAAAGTCTGTTTCTAAATTCTACGTGGACAAAACCGCGGATTGACAGGAAAACTAAAAATAAAAAAATATTTTCATGTGACATAATTTATACTATTAATCAATAATAAACTTAAAAGTAAGTCATATCAATTGAATAATTAATTAATAATTTGAATAATTAAAAAAAACAGTATTTATTATACTGGTGGACATTTCACACACACCACCACCTAGCCCCAAACTAAGCAAGACTT
Organism: Ectropis crepuscularia; assembly: GCA_963693475.1. Lineage (NCBI taxonomy): Eukaryota > Metazoa > Arthropoda > Insecta > Lepidoptera > Geometridae > Ectropis > Ectropis crepuscularia. The sequence continues at coordinate 20,013,795 of OY856353.1, read as the reverse complement.
ATATTATTGGAGCCAGATAGCTGATATAATACATATTTGATATTATATATATAATTTTATGTATATATATTTAAAATATATGAATATATATATATATATATATACTTATAGAAAAAAATATATATGCATGTGTTTTCGTGAATAGGCTATCGGGAATGCAGACCCTACACGAGTAAAAGCAGTAAGTTAAGACGTTACTCTGAACATTATTTTCACAATAAATCTTCTTTTACATTCGTCGAAATGACAGTGTGTATTGTTGACGGACCTTTCTGAAAGATCGTTTGCAAAGCGATAATACTTTTAAAGAGATCTTTTGAATGCAACTCGTTCGCGAGAGTATTATACGATATTTTATTTTTGGTCTCGACAATGACACTCGATTTGGTGTTGTTAATTTTGCTGGGTGGTCTCAATCGAACAGCTTTAAAAGGTTTAATGCTTCAATTTTGGTAAGAGCTACAGCTTTTTTAATATCATTAAGAGCGCCACCAGTTTTATGAAGTAAAAGAGACATATCTGTAGATTAATTTTGGTAAGTGCTTATTTAAGACGATACTTATGATGATAAAAAATAAATAACTCTGATAGTGACTTTATTATATGTTTTCAGCGATTACTTTTTGAAAAGTGCAAGTGTGTTTGAATAATAACCTTTTATCCAGAGACGCCTTACCGGAAAACTCAATTTTTAACCTTATATGTTAGTTTAAGTGTCAAAAACGTAATAGTAGAGATACAAACCTTTCCTTCTTTACAAATTTTATAAAAGTATGACGTTAGTGATTGCTTATAATTATTATCTAAAGTTCTGCATACAATTCGTTAAAAAATTGCATTTATCTTTTGAGCTTATCGATTTTTGTGATATTTCTGTGGAAACTATAGCGAATATATTCTGTCACATTTAAGTTCTTGGTCAGGTTGAAAACGACTAATTTATAACTTAAAAAATACTGCTTCAAAACTGTTTGAAGACGATTTAATATATAAATAGTTTCCCTTTTTTCGTATTAATTCACTATTCTGTTTTGAAAATGTTTCATTATGTCTTACTGGGATTTTCTCTACATAGGTAAATTAATTTTCCTCGAAATAGGTTACTAGAATAATCGATGTAGAAACTTGTTCCGTGTATAACGAAATAAATAGAAAGTTTGCTTAAATTTTATAGAACCATGACATCGTTGTATTGTTCGTGCAACGTCCTGGTTTGTACTCACTATCACTTGATTTTTATTTTTCCTTTATCTGAAAACATTCGATATGGGTCATGATTTTGCCCTCATTCTTGGTTTTTCCTTATTTTGGTTCCAATGTCGAGCAAACAGTCTCTATACCTGCATTTACATGTTTCGAATCGAAGTGTAAAATAGTGAGTGACACGCATTTAAATACGCTGTCGGAAGTGCCCAACATTTCCATTGATGTTTCAACTGTACGTGACAATTGCTGACTCCACTACATTAAGAACATGAATGCCCATGACACAAATAACATGAACACAAGCGTAAGCATAAACGACAATAGGGATTTTGTCTGTCGGTTCTCAAAGCTCGCATACTTCACTTAAGACACCACTGTTAATGTTCCTAGAAAATTAACACCGCTTTTGCAAGCCATTTTCATTTATGTCTTCATTTTAACCCTTCAAGAGTTTCGACGATTTTTTTCTTTTGAATTTTTACGAGCGTGTTGTAGGTGTTTAAGGCTGTCCTTTTCATGGGGGAATGTATGCATGTTCTTTTGAGTTTTGTGATGTCCCGTGATTGAGGAGTTTGGCTCTCTATTGTCGGTTATTACGCTTTAAAGTCGCTATTGTCGGGCTTTAAGAATACTTCTAGAGTCGCAGTGGGCGTATCAACGGTCATAACCCTTTAGTCATAAATTCACGAAACTCGAAGACGATTGCGCGTTCGGTAAGTTTAAATCCCAATTTTTATCTGTTGCAAAAACTTTACTGCCACTTCGAACTTTTTGAAATAGCCTGACCGTGGTGGCGGCGACATTCGTGCCATGAATAATTCAGAGCCTGCATATAGTATGTCATCACGTCCACTTTGTAGACGATTACTAGACTGTATGATAATCCGTGGATTACCCGTAATACAGTCATCTATCGCTACCATAACTCAGACGGGTACTCGAAAGACATGATGCTGCCTAATGATACAGCCCACAAAGGCAGATTCTCTTATCATAATGAAATCTTAATCGACGTCGCTATGAATTCATAAAACAATTTTAATTGTAATATTTTGCATAAAACGTATTGAAAATAAATTGTTCGCGACGAGAACGGCCGTCGTGAGATGACGTGGGCTCGAAACGAAATGTCACTTGGCAACTTGTTGAACAATATTTATTCAATAACACAGGCTCAGAAGATGGACACTCGAGGCCCTTGTGCAGGAAATGGTTAATGACATTCAGTTCTTAGATACACAATCGTAGAGTGCGTTAATATTTCCTCGCATGCCTTCGACGCGCCTCCGTCACGGTGATCAATTAATCGAATGAAAAAGTTTGACAAATTGTGCTGGCAGAATGTCGGTCCGTAAGATGTGGTGATGGCGCAAGACAAAAAACTTGATACAGTTGAAAGTGTGATTGATGGACGAGTCGTCCGCACACTTACCGAGGACGTAATTGAATTACGGTACCAAATTAATTTTGTGCGTCGTTAATTTTCCTGTTTATCTTTATTCGAGGGCATAGAGCTCATTATTCGAACGTTGTTTTTGAATGAGATGCATGAAAGATTTGTTGTTCGACGTCGGAAGTTCAAGTAAGGTGGATAGTGGCGGGATGCCATTTGATCGTTAATTTGCTCTGCATCAGCTGCGCAGGAGTGGTTTGCCGATATGCAAAACAATCGAGATAGAACGAAGAGCAGGTTGAGCCAAGAGGCTTTGCAGTTGAGTTGAGTACACAGTGAACTATTTAAATATTACATAACTATATTATGGTTGCTCAAAAAGGGCACACAACATCCATAGAACCATGAAAACAAAATTACTTTGAAAACGAAAGAGGTAAATTAAACTTCAATACACATTTTAGGTTCAGTGATATTAATGTGACGTTAATGTGAGCTAAATTACACAGAAATAATAAATGGAGATTTTTTGTGCTAAATTTTCTTCAGAGCGAAATGAAAAACTACTTTTTTTTTTTAAATAGAGAGTGACGAGACGAGCAGGACATTTGCCTGATGGTGAGCAACATGCTTGCCACATAACAACACAGTGACACGCAGCTATTGGAACATGAAGAGTCCAAATCATTACCTAGCACCGCACTGCGCTCGTCACCCAGAGATCTAAGTTGTCATATCTCTAAGCCCTGTAATTTCTCTGGAAACATTGCCCTTCAGACCGGAACACAGTAATGTTTGCACGTTCCTGCTTGGCGGTAGAATAATTGACAAAGGTGTGGTACTTCCCCAGGCGTACTCTGCTAAGAGTCCTACCACTACTGAAACTTCTTGGAACTTAAATAACCTAATAGGTTCTAGGTATATCTATACGTTTGTGACGTCAGACAAACTCTAAAAAATATAAGCAGCTTACTTCATGTTCGTACTCGAAGCTTTCTCTCACTTGGGGCGAGACAAGGCCATAATTCACTACGCTGGCCTAGCGCAGGTTGAGAGAAGACGTATGTCTTCGAAAGAGAAAATTTTCTTGGAACATGCTTCGTAATACTTAGAATCGCAGGTGGGATTCAAACCTATCGTAGACCTTGATTGTGAATCGGGTGTTCTCGAATTCCAAGAACACAAACAGACAAAATTGAACTTCAACCAAGTTTTATTTTATGGCGGTTAAGGTGCGTCCCCCAGCAAAACGAGTTTTTTGTCCAGTTTACAGAGCTATCTACTCATTAGCCAAAATATATATCAACTGGTAAAAAACACATTAAATTTCTACAACTTCTTGGCTTCAAAATGGTAGTTTTATTTTTTTGATAATGGACTTATTGTTTAAATAATCGCCTCAACAAAACCATGAAAAAATTAAATAACTGTAGATATCATGCATCTCCTCGGAAAACCTCCATTATTTTGATTTTGTACTTACACCAACGGATAGACGATTCCATTACGAACATTTTGGTAGTTTTATTTTTTTCAAAAGACCATAATCTGATTTTATAAAAAGTATATTCTAAAAATTGAGCGTAAAACAGCGCCAAATCCTACTGTTTCTCTCTTGCTCTTTCTTGCGGTGTGCGATAAGGTAAGAAATACTCAAGGTCATTTGCTCGGGGTACGCCCTTAATCCTTGTCATAAGTTTCGCACAGACTTTGTCAGTAGACATTTAACAGACACAAAATGTGTGTTATTTTCTTCAAGCTCTGTTATTACGACGCTGGATTTGTATAGCCGTAGACAAACTTACGACTCAATGTTAAATTTAGCTTGTTTGATAATTTGCAGTGTATTTGTCTGAGTATACTTATTTGATGTTTGGTACAAAGTCTGTTGTCTCAATGTCTGTTTGATAATGCGTGATTTAGCTTCCTATTTAATTATTTTTTTGTATTTTGTTTATTGAGGTGTTTCAGTCGAGAAAAATAACCGATTCAAAAATTTAACAATAGAATATGGCGTTAATTGAACGTCATGACTTGAACAAATTGTGTCCAATCCTAAGGTTATTAATATCAAAGCCCATAGATTGTGCTGATACACGTGTATTTTTATGACGTTTTAGTTTAGTTTTTGATTACCCACTTTCTTTTATACCTAATGACACGTAAATTATACGGTTTCAAGTAACAATACATTGTTCGCCGGAAAAATACCTATGTACATTTTTGGAAGAAAAAATCAGCAAATAAATAGAAAGAAATTAGTAGTAGAAAACCCCGCTATCGCCAAATCGCCATCTTAGGCTAAGTTTGTATTCTTTTCTTAATATAAATTTTCTACGCGTAGTTTTCACTTAAAAAAAATTACAAAGAAGTCGCGACAAAGAGATCGCGCGAAGATAGTTAAAGAGACGTTATGTACCAAACAATTAATTTTTCAAAATTACAAAAGTAAAACCTAAGTAAGTACGTTTATAAAAATGTGAAATACTTGTATTGATTTTGTTCTCAGTGTATCCTGTGCTTAAAAAGCGGGAATTGAAAAAGACATACCATAAAGTTACTCGTAAGCTACTTGCTCGATATCGTGACAGTTGTGGCGCCACCGTTTAAGCGTAAGCTCTTAACATTATTGCGATGATTATGCTAAAGTTGGCAACACATTTGTACGTCTTTTTTCTAGAAATAAAATAATGTATTCTACGAAGTTATCAACATTTTGTTCGCGCTGCTATGAATTAGTAAGTTAAGAACTAGTATGCTACACTATTTGTAAGATATTTACCACGGTAAATGGAGGACCAAATTCCCTATATTTCGGTGCAGTTTCATGCACTATGTTCAATGGGTAAACTAACGTATGACGAGAACTGACACCACAGTTTTTATTAACGAGCAGACACATCAAACTCTCAGTTTTTTGGGGCGATACCTAAATCTCGAAAAAATACTTTCACCGTATCTAGGGGATATATTTTATAAGCCAATTTGTCAAATATTCTAACACGGGATAGACGGGTACTTTAGAGTGTTTTATATATTATTTATCTATATAATATTTATGTAATTCAATTCTTGGTTTCCGTACTATTTGCGACTGGCATAACACACTGCTTGAAGGTTTTCAAGCTGAGCTGAAACCATTCTAAACGTTCTAAGGTTGACTAAGTTAGTATTCTTGTGAAAACTGAAGTTATTTAAAATAACAAAACAAACAGTACTCTTACATCATAAGCAAATACAACATCTATTTTTAGTTCAACAAGGTATGTAATTGAGCAAACGAATGATTTAATTAGCGCCAGGATTACGTATTTTTCTATAGTTAGACCTCTGTCTAATGCTAACAATATGTAAAAAAAGACAAAACTGGTTAGTACTATTAGAGGTAGTTGATATTTGATGAGATATCAAACTTTGGAGATGAGTGGAGACAGACGTGTGCAAAAGTCTTAACTAAGTTTTCTATCGCGCCGAAACTAATACTGCTCGAAGTAATTTCAAAATCCATAGACAAAGAGATAGTTAAGTGCGCCTATCACCTGCGAATTACGAGTATAATAATGAAATATTTATATTAAAAGAAATAAAAATGTTTTATCTCCATGCCCTGTAATTTCACTGGAAAATCTTCAAAAATCGAAACACAATGATGTTTTCGCATTACTGATTGACCGTAGTATATCTGTCAAAGGTGTGGTTCTCCCCCAGGCGGATTCTGCAAAAAGTCTTACCACACCGTTAAATGGCGGAAGATGTATGTGTATCAAAGGTGTATTTTTTTTGGGGTGGATAATGAGATGCCGGTTTGCTCATGATATGTTATTTTTTACTCTTAAACCAGTGATGATGACCAACTTATACATCAGCACTGGGAGATATATTCAATGGTGCAGGAAGGATTGGAACCTACAACCATGCGATCATGTAATAGGACAATCACTCCACTAGTAGCCTAGGCATCCGCCACGGTAACAGACGTAGTAAAATCCTCAAACTGTTTCTAGAGTAATTGAATCAAGTAACCCTACCCTACAGTTGCTTCTTTAACATTCACTTGACGTTGTCAACTACAAATTGATATCGGCAGTAAATCGACCTGATGATGTTTTAGAATACTAACTCGGACACACTAGTTGTACGACCCTGTGGAATACAAATTAACTGGTATTTTGGAAGGTTCTTGTACAGGGTAGCACAGAAATAACAGTCGGTGACGAAAGGGTGGTAATTTTTTTTGATAAAATCTCGAATGAACCTTAAAATAAAGAAATAGACATAACGACTGAAAAAAACATTAATCATTTCGTTAACGTTTTAAAAACTTTTACACCAGTTTTGTGATTATGTTGGCACGCCGGTTTTACACAGCATCATAAACGGAAAATTTCAAATTTATCATGTTGTGTAAAAAAAAAAATTTTGTCAAGATAGGTTACAACAAAATTACAGTAACAAAACTTTCTCAAAATTTAACATTGGTTTCAATGAAAAACTGTTAATTTGCAACCAAACGGAAATAGTAGGTGTATTCATAATTGTAGCGCTGAGCTATTATTAATCATTTATTATGATTTAAAATATCAGCAGCTAGCTCCAATCTAGCAATCAACTTGCAACAGCAAGATAAGTCAAATAATCAAATACAAATACTGTGTCTGGGTGTTTCTATGTATAATAAGTATTTATTTAAAACTATATATAAGTATTATATCAGCTATCTGGCCGCCATCACACAAGCTTTGCTTAGTTTGGGGTCAGACGGTGATGTGTGTGAATTGTCCACCAATATTTATTTTTATTATTATTATTACATTTCTTTGTTCCACCAATCACAGTTGCACAGCGAGTACCTTTCAATTAGGTAAGTACACAATTTCTGAAGAACCTCTCAAACTGAGGACGAAATGTCTATGAATCAGTTTTAAGGTATTTTGTTTACCTAGTCTCGGATGTCGATGGAATTTAATGATAATGTTAGCGTCATGATTTAATTAGTTGTATAAGTATCATCGCGGGTGGCAAATACTAGGGTTTGCGTAATATGGTAGCGACAATCGAGCCCACGGGTTTCTGTAATTTGTTGTGGTAAAACTAACACGCATTTTAAAATAAATACACGGATAACTCACGTATAATATAGTCAGAACAGTTCGAGTCGAGTTTCGATCGCGTCCGGCGATCTTCTTCAAAACGAGTGCGCCCGCGTATTCGCGGCTCGTTTAGCACACAAAGTTTAGAGTGCTAAAAAAGCTGCGAACACGCACGCGCACTCGCCTTGAAGAAGACCGCCGGACGCGATTGAAACTCGAGTCGGACTGTTCTGACTATCTTATACGTGAATTACCCGTGTATTTATTTTAAAATGTGTAATAACCACGTTAGTTTTCGTACTAAAACTGATATGTAGACTCTACCTGGGGAAGTATTGCAGTAATATTGTGTTTTAGACTAACAAATGTGAGTAATAGGTAGGTGAAATAATAATACGTAATATGTCAAATTATAAATATAGTTAATTTATACGCTGTAGAAGTAGGAGCGAGAGGTATACCAGCAAAATCTCTCTATAATCTGCTTAAAGACCTTGGCTTGTCCAGAAGTGCAGTAAGTTCTATACTAGAACGAGTATCTAAAGCTGCACTAGTAGGATCATATCGGATTTGGCTGGGCAGGGAGAGAAATACGAGTAGTGAAGGTGAGTGTTGACGTACGTCACCAAAAGGGGCCCCTTTTAAACCTACGCTCGAGTCACAAGTCTTGGGGTCTATTCGAGATTTCTCTCTCTGCCACACGATGGACCCGGCACCTGATGGCACGGCACGGTGAATCCATGGAATGCTAAGAAGTTCGTCTCTGACATGAGTTTGCCAAAATTTTCGAAACACATTGAAAACCAATACCACCTGAGTCCCAATTAGGTGTCATTATGGACAGGTTTTTCAGTCATCTAACACTTTGAAAATTACTAATTCTATCTTCAATCAGTGATCGGCAAATCATTATATTTATTTGAACGACATTGTTTTTCCGTGAAATTACATGACGGACAGATACACTATCTTATGTTTCCTTGTGGCAAGTCCTATGAACATTAAGCACTGATTACAACTCTTCATGTTCAAATACTGTGCTATGGGTAGACCTATTATTGCTTCCTATTATAATCACATCTAGATTGCTAATTTCATCACTCTATCTCATAAAAAGATTACAAAATACAATTTAAAATTTAAGACTTTCTAAATTTTTCGTACAATAAAATTGTCGACTGTACCCACACCACACCCATGTGGTATGTCGTATGTAACAAAAGAGGCTAAGATAAGAAATCCTCTTTGATTTGAGTGTGTGCTTATATAATGAAGTTTAATTAAACTTATATCTTTATAAGAAGGTTTTCACTATGTTCATTATAATAGTCCATCAAGGTTTCAAGTATTAACGGTGGAAACACACAACCATACAAGAGCACACTTAGTAAGCACATTTTTCTGCCTAGCTAATTCTTATTTGAAACTTAAGTCTTGATTCCTGTTTTTTGATACATAAAGAACAGAGTTCTACCTCTACATACGTTATATCTACTTTTAATGGTATTCAAATTGAAAAAGCTCGTAAATTACAAATCAATCGTAAAGTTTCTAATTTATAGGCTTAAGTTGATTTCAAATCAGGCTTTCCAGTTGAATGCTGTGCAATAATTGTATTTAGAAAAAGGTTTGTTTTGTCTACGTTGAATAAAGTTCACTACAATATAATCACTTATTATGAGATATTTACTGTGCCACCATGTGACCATTGTAAATATTCGTAGCGATAATAGTTTTCTGAAGGTATCATTTAAATTAAAAAAAAATGTCTACTTTATACCAGACTATTTACATATTAATATTTATTGGTAAAAGCGATTTACACGTCAAATTGATGATTAATTATTAGATAAACATGTCATATACAACATTACTACATTAATAAAGCTTATGAACTTCCTAAATAATAATAAGTTAATATAATTCACAATACAATATACAAATATATAGTTACAGTTGTAACTCAAGGAATTCTTTCACGTCATAAAATTAGTGATTACTGCGACTGTGAGTGCGAGTGCGATTGCGAGTGAGTAATCGCGACTGATTACTATGCACTCGCAATAATCAATCAGTGTCCACACGTGTTTACTACTAATCACTCAACACCTGCACTGCTCACTCGCACTCGCATTAATCAAAATGAAAACAGGCCTTTACAAGCATACCATACCCTGCTCGTGTTGCTACGTCACCTGTCGAAAATTGGTCGTATCAAATCAGAAACCTTTTATGGCTCATGTACAACAGCTTTGCTAAAGACCAATCTCACATGATAAATGCATAGTTTACTAATCTATTGGACATACAGACAAACATTCATTTTATATAGGTACATATAGATTGCATGAATATGGGTCAATTTTCAATTAATAAAATAATTAAACCATAGTCTAGTAATGTAGTAGGTAGGTACAGTCCTCACCCAAAAACATAAAAAGATAACATCGGATAGTTTTTGCATCAAAGGAATTATTTTACTGTGAAAATAACACAGTGTAACATGTTTGTTTTACTATAATTTTCGCGGTTATATACCCGCAGGTATAAACTATACCTGCATAGTTACCGGTCCCGTTATTTTCCCTGGACAAACATCTATACATCATCCACATCATCAACAGCCCACTAAACGTTCCCACTGCTGGGACTCGGGGCCTTCTCTCGCTAGGAGAGAGATTAAGGCCATACTCCACCACGCTGGCCCAGTGCGGGTTGGCGGATGACACATGACTTCGAAAGATTCTAGGTACATGTCGGTTTCCTCACGATGTTTTCCTTCACCGTTTTAAGTTAGCGGCATTACGCACATGACTTCGAAAAGACAGTGGTGCGTGTGGGGTTTGAACCCGGGGTCTCCGGATCGCCACTATACATACTTTCATGTAATTAATAGTGTCTGGCGATTTTTTAAAGTGGAGATGGATGTTTGTGTTCCTTGATCCTTTCAACAACGTGTTCTAATCGCGAAAGCTTAAAAACAATGTAGCCAAACATATGTTATAAACATACTTATATGTCAGTGGAGATCATTTATGAGATTGCACAGTCTAAAGACACCTTTAGGTACTTGTTGCCAAGCTCACGGTAGCGGAATAAAAATATACATTTACAAAAAAACAGTAAATTAAATAAGGAATCTAATAAAATGTTATAATTGACCGAAACGACCCGCTAGTATCCACAGTATGGATTGTAAATTTGCCAATTTACATGTCATTTCGTCTATGAGAATTAATTGTGTATCTTTTTGATAGTTATGGTGTGATTTATTTAAACGATTTCATTTTATCGCACATAGATCTGTGTTTGACGACCAACTCGCTTGATGGTAAGCGACGCAACGGTGTGATTGCTGATGACGCACATTGAATAATAAGACCCCTGTGTAACATTCAAACATTTGCGATTATACCGCATACGGAAAACGTTCCACCAGACTTATTCCTTCTGATCGGATGTTGCTTAAATGTCGAAACGTCTGAACCGATCGGGTGAAAATTTGAAATACAGTAAGAATATAGCATATTTATAGACTACAAGGATAAAAAGAAGCCTAAAGTATTAGGCTACTTTTTAGACAATTCGGTCATGTTATAGCACCGGTTACTAATATCAGTTGTTATAATCCTGTGGTTCTGTGTAATGTTTTCGATCTACACAACACTTTTTCAAGTTCAGTGAAATGGTATGAGATTGTATCTCTCAGTTAGCAAAGAAGCCGATAAATGTTACCAATCGAATTCTGAATACCATTGTGTAACTGTGAAAATGATGTTGACCATATCAACATATCAATCATTACTACTGAGATTTTTCAGTGGATAGGCCGCACCACATTGAAGGTGAATTTGACATATCCACCGTGCACGCCTTGTGGCCTGTGGATCACACAGTGCTTTTCTTGGGAAATAAAACAAAGGTACTCGTTTCGTAGCTATACACGTCGTAGGCTTCGTCGCTCGCACTGGATTACGTTCTTGATACAGAACTGTTGTTGGAACCACGTATCCGCTCCTTAAGCTCTTCCTCCCCAAGGATTTGTTTTGCTTCACACAGAAAAAACACACCACCGATGCTATGCTTAATTTTTCAAGTATTTCTTGAGACACATCAAAAGTGTTAATATTTATCTTACATTCCCATTATTTTACGACAATAATCAAATCTATTTTCGGTGAAGAATGCGCCAACACCATCTATTAGATCAGCGTCATAAAAAGCTCCCGGTATTGAAAAAAAAAAATTGGTTGCCTGTAAAGTCGGTATACGGGCGAAAGTTTTACGTGACAACGACTTTGAGTGGTAAAATAATTTTAATGTGAATATTCATTCGTAGTCTGTCACATTATCACTACACAATCGTTTTACAATTAACTGGCAACGTGTAAACTTGTATGCAGGCGCCTAAGCGAATCGGCGACTCGGGCATGGTTAGCCCGCCTAAGAGCGAGAGAGACAGACATAAAAAGTGAAAGGCACGCGTCCCTCTCACTCGCTCTCATTGTGAGCGCATAACGTGAGCGGAGCGTAACGCAGTGGATTTATAAGACGTTGTCACGTCAATAACTGACTATCTATGACGAACGAGACCTGCCAATCTGCCATTTGACCCCCTTCATAATAAATAAAGCTGAAGACGTCATGTAACACCGAAATTCTATTAAAATGTTATTAAGAATTCACTTCAAATCCGCGTCAGTGCCCGAACAGGTCACACCAGGTCAGCGTCTTGACATTAGGAAAATGAAACAATAAAACACTAATGAAAATTCCGCAGAACCAGCCTGATATTGTGTCCTACCAGTTTTTTTATTAATTTACAATGAATTACCATAAATGGTTAATAAATTATTGAAACGACAAATAGATATTAGGTGGGACACGGTATCAGACACGTATCTTTGGAATTTGCAGTGATATGTCAAATAAAAATAATCAATTCCCCGTAACTTTTAATTTTATTGGAATCAAGGCAGTCTGGTTTTTGAATACCTTAATTGATTAGTTATGTGTTAGAAATGTGTGGAATTTTATGGATTTTTGTTTCGTTAACATGACGTTTGTGTTTTAGTATTGCTATTTATTGAAACACTTTTAGTAAGATCAAAGTTTAGGTTAGTTCTGTCCAATAGTTGTATTAATTAGTTTTCTTAAAGTTCCCAAATATAAATTAATCGTAATTACATACATATTTTAAATATTGGGTCAATTTTGACTTCCCTCGTGGCTTAGTTGGTAGTAGCTCTGCCTGCAAAGCCGAGGGTCGTGGGTTCGATCCCCACCCAGTGCAAATATTTGTGTGATGAATTCAAATGTTTGCACTGTGTCTGGGTGTTTATATGTATAATAAGTATGTATTTAAAACTATATAAGTATTATATCAGCTATCTGGCTGCCATCACACAAGCTTTGCTTAATTTGGGGTCAGATGGTGTTGTGTGTGAATTGTCCACCAATATTTATTTATTTATTTAATTTTAATGATAGCAACTTTTTTAGCGGAGGTATGCCAATTATTATTCATTACCCAAATTAATGTGTGTATTAGAAGTGCCTTATGATTTTACTTCAATAGTTTTTGTTCTTGTTATTGTAATTATTATCTGTCTGTGTACTAAATGTCACCCAAATGCATTCTGTCGTTTTGATATGAAAATTAACTAATACATCCATATTTTCGCAATTATACTCGTAATATTAAGAGGATATAAAAAAAATACATTTCATTAGTTCCATTTAGTCTAATACGACGTATTTTCTCAAAGTAGCGGTGTTTTTAATAAACCAACTTAATTTCCTCTATAAAAGATTTTATCTCATCACAGATATCGTTGATGCTGTAGATAACGAAGTCCGATTGATTTATTTTGATGACCAATAAATTGCTATTTAAATAAAACTATAAACTCGGAACAATGCCCACGTGTTAATGGTTCTCTAGATTGTACCATAACTAATGCAAAACATATTGATCGATTTTTCTTAAAAGCTTCATTAGTGGGTCGGGGTTAAAGAAAGCCATTCGGAGCCCTAAAGCGAAAATTTATTCATATTCTCTTTGTTTGGGTCATTCTGGATTTCTAAATTGGCATTAGCATTAGTC